>CM057833.1:71310814-72694564 GCA_030068075.1 Paguma larvata | reverse complement strand
GGGGGATGAAGTCCTTTCTTAGAGTGAGGGACTGAACCCTCTACCGGGTCGCAGCGGTGCAGCGTGGAATCGCTCCCTCCACTTCCCAAACCCTTCTTCAGACAGGTCCTGCCTGCGCCCCTGCTGGGCACCGGGAGAACAGAGAGAAAAGAAGATCCTTACCTTGGAGGCCATGTAAATCTAAACTTTGGTCTGTTGGTTGTTCTTTTCTTAATAACATTCAATATTCTGAAGATGCTACAAAGCTATATTACAGGAAATAACATTCTTCCTAATCGATTGTTAATCAACTGTTAAAATTAACTGTATGACCTAACCATATGGTTTGTTCATCATGCACTGTTTCTAATCGCACCATCCACACAACAATAATTATTTATTATTATTTATTAAAAATTTATTAAAAGTGCAGGTTTGAAGCATTTTTAACCATCACTCCAGAATAACTTTTACAGGCAGTAAATTTAGAAAATATTTTAGAATATTTTGCAGGCAGAAAATTTTAGAAAATCGTTTATCAGATAGACCTACTCATTCTACCTGTTTATTTTGGAGAGAGAAGCTTCTTGCCTTGCTTCCGCAGTCCTGCTTGGCATGAAACATTTTTTAAAAAATCACTTTCTAAGATCATCTCTTTCCTGGGGCTTTTCAAAATATTAACTATGAAAACTCCACATTTCCTCCTGACACGGCATTGCAAAGGCTCATGTTTTCCTTCTGATCTCTTCTCGAACCACCCGTAGAAAAGAAGAGAAATGGTATAGAAGAAGTCTCTTAAGAATCAAATTGAATTTTTGACAAAGAACAGGTATTTTAGTTACCTTCTTAATCCTTGGTAATTTCCAGTTTACAGAACCTATTGACACAGAAGTTGTTGCTTCACTATTCTGTGGCTTCACAGTCTCATTACAGAAATAGTACATTAAGTGTGGAAAATATAATATATTGAGAGGTTTTTGTCAGTGATCCAGACAGTAATGAATTAAGCAGCAATTACCGTTTTACCCATAACACTGATAAGAAAGTTGAGATTTACAGAGGCAAATTCCTTGTTCAAGGTCGCCCAGGCAATAGATGGCTAGAACTCCCAGTGTTAATGCATAGCAGTCTCCCTCCAGAATCTATACTGTGACATCCCAGCATGTCTCTGGGTTGCCCCTGCCTAATACCCGTCACAGTGCCCTCCTTGTTGGTGCTTCTTGCCTGATCTGATTCCACCAGCTCTTACTTCTCATGCGACAATTTGTTTGTGGTAATCCCTCCTGCTTCCATACCAGCTTTTACTTGTGGGAAAGAGTTGTCACATTTCTACCCAAACTAATTCTTTGCCTTCTTTTGGAATTTCACCCTTCCTGCCTCCTTAGATACTTATTTTTTAAGCAATACTTACATAGCATTTATTATGTATCAAATATAATTTTAAGTGTTTCACAGGCATGCATTCTGGGATACTTTTTATTCTACTGGCGCTACAATTTAGTTACTGTAAGAATTCCCGTTTCACAGATGAAAAAATAGAGACAGAGAGATATCTTTCCAATGATCACACAGCTTGGAAAGTGTGGATCCAGTGTTTGAGTCCAGGCAGTTGAGTTCCAAACAAAGTTATAATGCTGTCTCTTTTTAACTTATCAGTCATCCTTTCTTTCCAGGATCTTCGAACAATCTCTCTTTCTCGGTCTCTCGATCTGTTTGTCTCAATCTTTGTCTCCTTGCTCTTGCTCTAATTTTAGCCCTACTCTACAGCTCCGCCCTCTATCATCAATACCTGTGACCAATCCCTTTTATGTGCCTAAAAATTCATGTATATCTCCCATGTAATTGTTCTCATAAAAAAAATGGACAATATTTTCTATTCCCACAAAATGTGGAGAGCAAATATAATATTGAAAAGTTATGTAAGGATGCATTCTTAATCCAGAAATTATACTTAGTTGCAGACTGCTATTTCAATTAATATCTCGAACCAGCTAAGAAAGTTGTAAGTACGTATTACCACCTGTCCCAATATGATCACTATGCAGGATCATATCACCCAGACTCACCTATAATGATTCAAGAGTGGTGAGCTCACTTCTCTCTCCTGAAGGAAGTGCTGAATTGTGCCCAATGAGCATGGACTGACTTGAGGACATGCCCTTGTAGGGATACCTTTGTGCATGAGACTTCCTGCCACTTCCGGTCCTGTAATGCCTAAACGACTATTTAAGTAACCCCACCTTAGGCAGAGGAGTGGAACCAGTGTGGGGACATGTTAGTGTTACTTAGCATTATCTTAGAATAAAGGCACAGTAAATGTTCTTTGGCTGGTCTCTGTCTTTTGGTCCAATGAAATGTTCCATTCAGTTAGATGAAAACAATCAAAGCAGAGTCTGGCACAGATGTGGAACTCTGTCAGATCCTCCAAGATCCTCGAACATCCTCACAACTGGCTCTCTTTGCTGTAAACTTATAAATGAGAAATGCTTTTTAGCACAGGAATGAATCCTGGCCCCATATATTGCCTTTTTTTATTGTTTGTTTGTTTGTTTGTTTGTTTAGAGAGAATGAGCAGGAGAGGGGCAGAGGGAGAGGGAGAGAGAGAATCCCAAGCAGACTTCTTGTTTCCAGCTCAGAGCGCGATGTAGGACTCAATCTCACAAACCGTGAGAGTCAGACGTTTAACCAACAGAGCCTCCCAGGAACCCCTGGACCCATATATTTCTTTAAGCCCTGTGTGTAAAGGTTTTGGATGTTGAGACAAGCTGCATTATTTCTTCTCCCTTCTGTGCTCACTCCCCCAACCAGTCGTCCACCTGGTCTCCCACCTCCTGGTCTCTTCCTTCACTAAATCTATCCTCCTCATGGGTACTGATCACCTCCAATTTCTGTTTCTCAGAATATTCTATATATAATTCAACCCCCAATAACCCTATCCATTGCTGTGTATGTCATCTCCTGCTGAATTTCTCCAGACCACTTACCATCATCTAACACATGTAGATCTTTTCTCATTTGCTTTGTTCATCACCTGGCTGCCACTACTAGACTAGAGCTCCATGAGGCAAGAATCTTATCCGTTTTGCTCATTTCTGGATACTGAGCACCTAGAACACTGCAGCATATGGTAGATGCTCAATAAATATTTGCAGAATTGATGAACCCCCGTATTGTCCTAGGACTCTTAGAAACTCTGTGACTACTCTTCTCATTTCCTTCCTGTCTCATTCTGCCTTACCCCCAAAATGTTAGTTTTCTCAGGACTCCATCATCAGTCCTTTGCTTTCTTCATTCTGTTCATTTTATGCATCTCCTGGATATGATTATTTTAGGATTGACTTTAAGAACAATTAAGATAATAGACATAAGGTTTTCTCTACCAGGCCTTGATGCTCTAACTACAGTACTTACTTTTCCCTTAGGAATGATGCATGTATTACAGAAGCAGAAAGCTGACATGTGTGTAATTTGTACAACCATTAGAGGTGACTTCGGGGTCTTGTGTTATATTGAACAGTTCTTCTGGATTACAGGTTACCATGGCATCTGGACTCACCATGACAGCCCCCATTTGCCTGATAAAAAATGAGGAAGAGGAGCTGGTGGTGAATCCAGAAGCACTAGAGATTCTTGACAATACACCTCAGCCCGTGGTGGTGGTGGGCATTGCAGGGCTGTCTCGGACAGGAAAATCCTACCTGATGAACCACCTGGCAGGACAGAACCATGGTGAGTGTTGTCCTGGGACCGGCGCCATTTGCTTGGAACCATCAATAGTACAGGCTGGTCATGCCTCCTCTAGTGTCATCTTAAGGAAGAGCCTAACCCCTCCCACTGAAGAAAAATTCTCATCCTCACCACCAAATTCACAACCTAACCCTAGCTATCCACAAAATCTGATTCTTTTAACGAGTAAAAAAGAAGAGTCTCCAACCCTGCTTATTTTCTGGAACCCATCCACTCTCATCAGCTCAGCTCCTGTCGTGATTCCTTTTCTTTCTCTTGTGTCACTTTTGCCCAAATTACAGGGTCATTCCTAGCAGCATAAAAATTTAATTTATTGTGTCTTCTTTTTAAAAAAGATAGAAAAAAAGAAGAAGAAAGGAAGGAGGGAGGGAGAGAGGAAGGAAGGAAGAACCTGTTGTTCCCAAATCTCAAGGGAGCTAAAATTAAATGTTTTATTCTATTTCATAACAAAAGTTTAAAAAACTATGCTCCCTCTCTTTCTGTATCCAGTATTTTCTAATGTGTAAACTATAATACACCCAGAAAAGTTTATAAAACATACATGCACTATAAAGTTATTAAATGTAAGATGGTCACCTGGTCAGGCAAAGAAGTTTAACATTACCAACACTCAATGCCCAAATCACACCCTCTCACACTCTTATCTGTACTCACCAGTATTTTTAATTTCAATGGAGCTTCCTCTTTGCTTTTTAGGGGCACCTGGGTGGCTCAGTCAGTTGACTGTCGTACTCCTGATTTTGGCTCAGGTCATGATACCAGGGTCATGAGACAGAGCCCTGCATTGGGCTCTATCTACACTGAACCCCCTCTCTCTCTGTCTGCCCTCTCTACCCATTCATGCGCTCTCTCTCTCTAAAAAAAAAAAAAAAAAAAAGATGGTTTTATAGTCTACGCATTTCAAAAAAAAGTTTAATTTCTTCTTCTTTTAAAGTTTATATAAATTTAAAGTTTATATAAATGAAATTTTACAGTATGTATCCTTTTGTGTGTTTTTCTTGTATATATATGTAATTTACTTATGTTAACTACTTTATAGTGTGCAATTGTATGAAGATACCAGAACCTCTTTCTCCATTTATTATTAATAAATGCTGATGTTAGTCCCAGATTTTATTGTTTATGAATTCAGCTACCATAAATGTTTTTGTACATAAATTCCAGTACACACTTACTCAACGTTTCCCTGTTGATTATACCCAGAAGCGGACTTGCAAGATCACAGGGTATATGTGTTTTCAGACTTTCTAGACAATATCAAACAGCTTTTTAAATGTTATCTACAATTTACATGATTGTTAACAATCACTGAGATTTTTCCACATCCTTATCACCATTTGGTAATGTTAGACATTTTAGCTTTTGCTAACTTTGTAACTATATAGTCATATAGTATATGTCTCACTATGAATGAGTTTGAGAACCTTTTCATATATTTATTTGCTGCTTGTATTTATTTTTTTCTGTGCAAAAAAATTTTTTTTTCTCTTAAGGGTCAGCTAAAACTATACAGGTGAGTAGAGTTTACATTAATCTGCCCTGTGACCTATTTGAGCCTCTACAGGTACAAGATGAATAGGGGGCGCAAAGTGTTTCTTCAGAAAGTCCTTAGTCTTTATAAACACTGGATTAACTGTCACTGCAATGGAAGAAACTCCTCTCCCTGCTGGGCCCTGAAATGGAAGAAATTTACAAGTTTCACCACTGTAGCTCCTGGGCAACCTGGACTATCTACTGTCCCGGTATATTGTTGCCTCCTCCCTTGCAGGCTTCCTCATGAACTCCACAGTGAGGTCTGAAACCAAGGGCATCTGCATGTGGTGTGTGCCCCACTCTTCCAGAAAGGACCACATCCTTGTCCTTCTGGACACTGAGGGCCTGGGCGATGTGAAAAAGGTAAGGAAGAAAGTTGAGAAAACCTTCTTGCTCTTGCCTATTAATTCACTACCTCAATTCCACTTCTGTGACTTATTCCTACAAATAGCAAGTGCAAATTGTAGATAACGAGGTTAAATTCTCTTACCTTGAATTGTTTTCCTTGAGAGCACAAATATGTTGGTATTTTGAGGCAAGATATTCATCTTATTTTTAATGACACAATTTAATAAACACTTTAGAGTGGCTACATCCAAGGCTGTCTGCTAAATACAACAGACACAGCGAGGAAGAAAGTAAAGACCCAGAGGTTAGCAGGGAGACAAGTACTTAGTACAATCAGTACAAGGTGCCATGGATGCAACCTCATAGTACGTAGGGATTAGATTTCAACTTTCTGGTGAAATAACATGAAAACTGACTAAACTGTAACCCATCAGGTCAAAGGACTATCAGGTAATGTATGGATTGGTGAGTTTGAATATAGTAGCCTTAAAAATAGGGCTTGAGCAAAGTAATATATTTAAATAAATTCCAGAAAACCTTTGGCTGTTCCAGGAACATCCATAATGACTTTAATCTAAGTTTCTTCACTGACTTCTAAAAAGTGTGATCTTGACCAAGAGAAAACATTGTAAACAGAATACTAGTAGGTGTGTTATCTTTACAGTGTTAGGCACAATCAGCAGTTTCTCCTTACTTTATATAAGTCTGAGTCTACATTGTAGCAGCAGCAGATTGGTTGATCCCAATACTGTCCCCCCCAAAATAAAGGAGAGACTTAGAAATTCTGAATTAAAATTTAGTTAATGTTTTAAATAAGTTTTAAAGTCCTCAATATAAAATAAAGTATAAAATAAAAACAGAAGAGAAACTATAACAATACCTATTAGGCCTCATGAATTCATCTCACCATATGTTTGAATTTTAACAAGTTTATGCCTTCTTTGGATGTACCAGCAACTTTTCAAACTAAGAAAAAAGAACAAAACTACCAACTTGTTCCTTACCATTCAAGGGCCCCTCAACTTAATTCTTAGTGAGTTAGATCTACTCTAATTGTCCCCTCCTTTCCCCCCCAAAAATGAAGAGGGATTCTTGATGGTGAAATATATTACATTTTGGCCAAAATTTGTTTCTTTTTATCTAATTACATTTGTTTAAGGGACCAAAACATACCATATTATTAATAGCTGATGGCAATAGAGAACAGCTCACTAAATTTAGATTTAGGCAGTGTCTAATTCTGTTTTCCTGGCCTTCAATGCCCCTCCCATCTTGTCTCAATCCTTCCCAGCCTTGTCATCGACTCCCATATATTTACACATTGCTTCAGCCAAATGGAGTAATTCTGTAATACCTTTATATAATTGTGCTTTTCAGTTCTGACCTGGCATGTGTTGGTCCTTCCACCTGCATGATCTTTTCATTTCCACAAATCCACATTCCAACATTTCTTTAAAAACCCCCTATTTTTTTTACCCACTGCCATCTTTTCATAGTCAGATATAATCTCTCGCTCAGAATGCGCAGGGCACTTTTCCTTTTTACATTTTTGGATTTATCCCTTTTTCTTTACGTGTTAGGCTTCTGGTTCTACTCCTGGCAGAGATCATTAAATTGGTTAATGTTACTTGGTTGTATGTTTACTTACTGGTGGGCCAACCCAGAAAGTCAACTTCTTGAGGGCAAGGACTACCATATGGGTGGTTGCATCCACCCAACCAAATGTATTGCCTGGCGTTTAGAAGACACCCAATGAATAGCTGTTGAATAACTGAATAACATTGTGTTTTTAATGTTGACTATGACGCATAAAATTTGCTGTAGGAATAATTTACTGCTTATTGGCATATACCTTCTGTGTTCTAATCACTGTTAATGAATGGAAATGTTAACAAGTAAATGAAGGGTAGACTCTTTCGTCTTTTGCTCCAATGTGCTTTCTAGGTCAACCCTAAAAATGACTCATGGATCTTTGCCCTGACTGTGCTTCTCAGCAGCACCTTGATCTGTAACAGCATGGGCACCATCAACCACCAGGCCGTGGAGCAGCTGCGGTATCCTTCCAGAGGCCAAACCACCAAGTTTTATTAAGCTTACAGGAATGGCACCTGAGACTGTTGGGAGCCGTTTTGGGCTTGCAGGTTGAGACTCCTCCCTGTTTGGAAAAGGTTGAGCGAAGCTCCCGCCAGCCAAACTGGCGACTAATCTTACCTCCTTCTAAATAATCTTTCAGCCCTAGATTTCTTGAACTGCTCTCGTTGGGCCTAGGGATATAATGCTCTTTGGTTTTTTTGGCACATGGAAAAGGGGACCTGGAGTGCAATGTCTTGATGGATAAAATCCATATGAGAGTAACCTGGCCAGAAGTAACCTCAAAGTTGCCTCTTGGGGATAGGTTACACAAATTGATCATATAGAATAGCAGTTATGAATTGGCTAGAAATTTGCAGACGTTAGGCCCTAAGACTCCTTGAACCAAACTAGATTTTCCCTGCAGGTATAGCATTGTGTTAATCATCCCCTCAGCCCCACCATAAAACCTCAAGGCACATCTCTGTAAAGTTTCTCTCAGTATTTAATTAACAGACTGATAGGAGAGATTGTAAAGAGACTTAGGACCTTCCCCGGAGGTTAGCCTAGCCCAAAAGTTAGAAGCACTGTTTATAGATAAGGTACAAACAGTAGCCAAACAAAAGTAACTAAACATATCTTCACTGATCAACAACAAATATTGAGTACCTCCCTGAGGTTAACATTTCACGAATCCTTTTGTAATTCTCATCCCCACACTCCCTTATAATAAAAAGGCAATAACAAAATACTTTTACAGAAACTGC
Organism: Paguma larvata; assembly: GCA_030068075.1. Taxonomy (NCBI): domain Eukaryota; kingdom Metazoa; phylum Chordata; class Mammalia; order Carnivora; family Viverridae; genus Paguma; species Paguma larvata. Next base: position 72,686,120 of record CM057833.1, on the reverse strand, counting down.
TTTTGTATAAAGAACAGATAAACATGAGCCCTTATGATATAGGCTCACTCACTCATAAAGGAAAAGAACTTAGACAAACATTAGAGATCATGTCTCTAGCAAACGAATAATACCTCCTCCATTATGGTTAAAGATTATGGATAGAATGACTCCTAATCTATCTATAGATGGTTAACATAGGTCTTAAGGCAACAATGTATGCGCCCTCTGTTTACTGAGGGCTACGACAACCCTGCTCTCTTCTTAAACATCTTGTTATTTTCTCTGCTATAAGCCTGCCTAACTCTGCCCCAAAAATGATGCGTAGTCTATAGTTTGGAACAGAGTCATAAAAATGGTTACTGCCTAATCTAAGATAAGACTGTCTCCTTCTAGGTCTGGGGGATTCACAAATATGCCAACCTAAGAAAAATTGTTAAAAATACTTCGTCACTGATGTAATGTCACTCACTGCCTTTAAAAATAAAGACATTGAGACCAGCAGGGCAGAGATGCCAGAATTGCCAGGGCATTTTGAATTGCCTGCTTGGTCATCAGACTCCATCTCTCATGGCTCTCTCACTTCATTTTGCCTGACCGTCCGTCCTTCGTGGACCCCTAGATTCGCCGGAACAAGGACCCCGGCATGAGACTGTCATCTTAATTGTCTGGTTGAGAAGGGGACATGGGACATAAGTTAGTATTTATAAAATTTATTTTTATAAGACCTGAAAATTGTGGTGTAAATCATTTCTCCTTCCTTAGCTAAATTCTCAGCTACGTGACTGAACTAACACAGCTAATCAGGGCAAAATCCTCAACGCCTGATGAAGTAGAGGACTCTACTGAGTTTGTGAGTTTCTTTCCAGACTTCGTTTGGACTGTTGGGGAATCCACTCTGGAGCTGAAGATAGACGAATCCTCAATCACCGAAGATGAGCACCTGGAGGATGCCTTGAAGCTGATTCCAGGTCTCAGAGCATGGCGTGGGTGGTGGAAGGTTCCACAGGGGGTAGGATCAACTAAGCCCTGTCATTCAGGTCTTGAATTCAATTTTTGTTTGGCATTAGTTCGAGATATAGTCTAATACTGAGGGGTGATTGTTGAATGGTGTTTGGTGATTGTTTTTCATAGGTTATTATTGCAAAACTCCAGCTGCTGGAGTAAGTTAGCTGAGGAAATTTAAAGACTAGTGTGCAACCAAATGATTTTAGACCAAATAGGTATTGTGAAACATTTTCCTAGGTTCCAGTGATGCAACTTCCTAAGGCCCAAACACTTGTGTTCCTTATTATGTGCTCTCTTGTTTCATACTGACAAAAATAGCACATCAATTAGAAGTTGGTGAACATTGAATCACAAGAAATAAAAGGACATTATTAAAAAAATATACAAAACAGGGGCGCCTGGGTGGCTCAGTCGGTTGAGCATCCGACTTTGGCTCAGGTCATGATCTCGCGGTCCGTGAGTTCGAGCCCCACGTCAGGCTCTGTGCTGACAGCTCAGAGCCTGGAGCCTGCTTCGGATTCTGTGTCTCCCTCTCTCTCTGCCCCTCCCCCACTCATGCTCTGTCTCTCTCTGTCTCAAAAATAAACATTAAAAAAATAAAAAAATATATACAAAACATAAAATTTACCATTTTAACCATTTTTGAGCTTTTACTTCTGCAGCAATAAGTACATTCACATTGTTGTACAACCATCACCACCCACCACCTCCGAAGTTTTTTATCTTCCCCATCGAAAATTGTACCTGTTAAACACTAACTCCCTAATACCTCCTACCCACAGCCTTGGCAACCACCATTCTACTCTGTCTCCATATAGGTACCTCACAGAAATGAAATCATATACTACTTGTCTGTTTGTGACTGGCTTATTTCACTAACCATATTGTCCTCAAGATTTATTCATGCTGTAGCAGGCGTTAGAATTTCTTCCTTTCTGAGACTAAATAGTATTCTACTATGCATATGCCATATGTATATACCATATTTAAATGACCTTATTTTAAAAATATATTTAATGTTTCTATGAAATAGTCTATGAATATTTTCCTAGTGTCTGGACAGTTACAAATTTCAGAGAAAGGATAAGTATTCATTAAGTGTCCAGAAAAAAAAAATGTCCTTCTAGTAAGACTTTCAGATCCACATTTATCTTTCATATGATTTCATTTTCTTCTTTCTTAGGGTCTTGTATGTTATGTTAGCATTTTAATATTATTAATTCACTATGTGTAAATTTTACTTGTATTTTATTTTTATTGTATTTGAGCAGAGTGAAAAATGGATGGCACCTGGAAGTAATACACGTTTTTATTTAATCATTCATGTATTCATTTTTTCAAAAAACATTTATGGAACATCTTATATATCCCCCAAAATCATTCTATGAAGTACTTTCAAGTCAGATATAGTCTGATATAGATAGTGTTAAGATCTCCAAATTACCTTTAGGTCAACCTTACCATGTGGATGCTTCTGCTAAAAGAACTCCAAACATATTTTTTTAGTGTGATTTTTTTTTTTACTCTGAATTTTAGAAATTATTTTATTCTTTTGGTACTATTTGTCCTCCTCCTGTTATTTTCACAAGCAATGTCTTACTCTTCTTTCTGGCATTACTTTATTTTGGATCTATATTTCGTATTTGATATGGAGACAGATCAAAAAAGGAATTTTTGTTCATTCATCAGTCATTTGATAAACATTTAAAAAATACTTAAACCACTAAACTCCACACCGGTGCTAAGGAAACCAATCATAAGTTTCTTCATTTGGGCCTGATGCCTTTCCTTCTTCTCCCATAGTATTTTCTTGACTCTGCTCCGTGCAGAAATGGATTTTCCTTGCCTGTGGTGATGGCCCAGGTTGGCTAGAGATGACTAGATTAAAGGAGATTTACAGGCACAAGAGCTACAATGATGCAAAGATTCCTGGAAATGAAGTCCTCACCCCTTTACCTGAAGGCTGCCTTTCAGTGATCAACTTTTTTCCACCTTTGCAGGCACTAATCCCAAAATACAAAATTCCAACATGCCCAGAGAGTGTATCAGACAGTTCTTTCCAAAACGGAAGTGCTTCAGCTTTGACCGGCCTACAAATAACAAAAAACTCTTAGTCCATATTGAGAACGTGCCAGAAGACCAGCTGGACAGTAGTTTCCGGGAGAAATCAGACACATTCTGCACCTGTATTTTCACTCATACAAAGACCAAGACCCTACGAGAGGGAATCATTGTCACTGGAAATCGTGAGTCACCTTTGTCCCAAAGCATGTCTCTGTATCAGTGTGCATGGTGGAGCTTTGAGTATACTCTGCGTTTGTCAGTAACTTTGTTGACATCTGTGTGTAACTATAGAGAAGCAGATATTCATACCATGAAAAGATATCTATACATCTTTATTAATTATAATCAATCATTATATAATATTTAATTATATATTATATGATAAATAATATATATCATAGATAATACATAATATATAATATGTTATATAATATACAACATATATTATGTATTGTATTTTATGTTTTATATCTATAAATAAACATATAAAACATATAATTACATTACATTTATATAATATATTTTAATATATAATATGTATATTAATGTTATAATATATAATATATAATATATGTTTTATATTATGTTATATTATGTTTTTATATATAACATAATATATGTTTTATACATTATGTACATATATATTTTATACATTATACATATAGTAAAATATACATATACATATTTATACATATAGTAATTATATGATATATATTATATATATTATAAGATTATATATTATATATATTTAATTAAAATTTACTAATTATAAAAGGACTAGATGGAGTTAAAGAGAGGACATCTGTATATCGGGAAATCCTATGGGATAACTTCTTGGCTTTAAGGATATAGTAGATATTTTGTAAACTTACATGAATCAGATCATAAATAGGAAGCTATAAGTTCCTACAAGAAAGAAAATTATGTATAATCTTATATGCAGGACAGGCTTCATGGGCATGTGACTTATACAGTCCTGTAATACTGTGTGCAGAAATGGGCCCATACTCTCTCTCTGTTTTGTTTTGTTTGTTTTAAGTTTATTTATTTATTTTGATAGAAAGAATTCCAAGCTGTTTCCAAGAAAGAATAAGAAAACAGTAATGTTTTTAGAAAGGAATAGATTCCCAAAGAAGAAAATAAAATTTCCTTCTAAACAAGGTGGGGTTTTTTTGAGATCTCAGGATGATGTTCTACAAAAACTAGAAGCCAATGGTTAAGACCTCACTATTTATCCTCAAGTTTCCTGGCATATTCAGGGCTGGAAACTCTGTTGAAAGCCTCTGTGGATGCCATCAAGACGGGAGAAGTTCCTTGCTTGGAGAACGTGGTGATAGCTGTGGCCCAGCGTGAGAACTCCGTGGCCGTGCAGAAGGCAGCCGACCACTACAGCGAACAGATGGCCCAGTGAGTGAGCTTCCCCACAGACCCGCTCCAGGAGCTTCTGGGTGTGCAGGCGGCCTGTGAGAGGGAAGCCATTGCAGTCTTCATGGAGCATTCCTTCAAGGATGACAGGCGGGAGTTCCAGGAAAAGCTTGTGGTAATGTGTCTTAGCATTTATCCTTCCTAATTCCTGCCCTTCTGGACTAATGCTTACAGTACATTTCTTTGACTCTGTGGCTCATCTACCTCTCATGGTGGATGGACTCTTGGTTCTTGTGAGTGACAGGGCACTATGGGGTTACTATTCACCTTTTTACTTAAAGATGGGCATTTTATTAATTTCCTTTGCCACATTTAAAAAATTACCATTAATTTAGCACACTGTAATAACAAATGTATATTTGTATACATGTTATTCATATATAATATGGCCCATTCCATATAATATAGAATATACATACATAAGCTTACCATTCTGTAGGTTGGAACATAGGCATAGGGTGGCACCCTACTCTGCTCAGAGTGTCACAGACTGAAAGCATGATGTTGGCCAAAATGAGTTCTCAGATGCAGGCTCTGGAGTGACTCCAAGTTCATTTAGGCTGCTGACTGGATCCACTTCCATTTGGTTGTAGGATTCATGTTCCCTTTTTGTTGGCTTTCAGACAGGGGGTGCCTCCAGCTCCTAGAAGCTTTTTTTGTACATCTCCATGTTCTCCTTTCATCTTCAAGCTACCAATGACACATGAAATTCTTTTCGTGTTTTAGCTTTTTTGACTTCCTCTTCTACAAAGAGCTCAGGAAAACTCTGCTTTAAAAGAACTCATGTTCTTATCTAAGTCTTCTCCACCTCTACCCTCTAGTTATCCCTATTTCTTGAAGTTAACTTGTACCATATAATATCTAACCACTGGAATAAAATTCATTAAATTCATAGGCTCCAGGACTATGCAAGGGTTATACATCAGAAGAAGGAAATCTTGGGGGACAATTTAATTCCTGGAGACAATTAATTACCATCGGCACCTTTCCGGAAGTTTGTCTTTCTGTCTATGACCACCCTACAGTGAAAAAAATTCTCTTTGTTCATACTGAGAAAATTCCAGAAAGTCACCTATATTGTAATTTTCAAGAGCAGGGGAAATATTTATATCTTTATCTTCACACACTCAAATTTTTATTAAAAGAATTCATGGAGAGTTCCAAAGTCTGTTCAGAATACACTTCAGTCATTACCAGATGATTGTGTTTGGGCGGTAGGGGGATGAACATTTTCATCTATAACAACCCAAACTCTCTGAGGAAACTCTACTTCCAGCCACAATTCAACTTCCTATTGCTCATTGTTGATGATTGGGTCACTGTTAGTCAAACTACAGCGGAAGGAACCATGGAATTCATGTCTCCCATCCCCAGGGAAGTAAAGGGACTTTCCACAGGTCACACAGAGAATTGGTCAGAACTAGGACTAAGTCTCTTGACTTCTGGCCCATTCCATGTTCCAGTGTACTCTTAGGTAATCAGGATGCTTTTTCTAAGAGGATGACAGTGGACTTTCCCTTGTAACAGCCCCTTCCCATTGGATTTCTCTACATTTCTCTGGCAGGACACCATAGAGAAAAAGAAGGATGGTTTCTTGATGCAAAATGAAGATGCATCTTTCAAATATTGTCAGGCTGCAGTGGAGCAGCTTTCAGAGCCTCCGAAGAAAAGCATTTCAAATGGAACTTTTTCTCTGTTTCTGGAGGATATGATCTGTACTTAAAAGCAAAGAGAAATGTTGAACTTGGTTATAAACAGGTGCACAGGAAAGGAGTTAAGGTAAGGAATAAAGGGAAAGAGGTTGAACAGTAGGGTGGATTTGGGTGGCCTTTGTTGCACCTTCTAAATGTCTAAGACCCCAGTACCAATTATGGAGAAAAATCAGAGCAAGGCAATAATTTCCTATGGAGCATATGATAGTATTTGTGCTCAGTCCCTGGGGAATGCAAATATTAGAGACACAACTTTGCTCCCAAGATGCTGATTCTACCAGAGAAACAGACAAATAGTGAACAGGATAGGGTATGATAAAGGTTATGCTGGTATGCTAACATACTAACAATGATGGTAATAATGATAATAATGGCTAACTCGTAGATCACTGATTTTCTCTACCACACATGGCCTTTAGGTGCTTTTGTTGGATTATTAATTTAATCATCAGAGTAATATTATGAGTTAGGTATACTACAATCTACATTATGCACTTGAGAAATGTGATGCACAAAGAAGTTAATAAATTGTGTAAGGTCATACCACAGTAAGTGGTAGAGCTGGTAGGGCAAATCAGTGTCTTGGTGGCCAGCTCAGATGACAGCTTAGGAAATGTTACAGAAGGTCTTCCCAGAAGTTTAAGATGAAGTATTCATAGATGTTAGCTTTGTTGAGAAAGGCTAGAAGAGCTTCCCAGAAGAAGAAAGGAATATCCAAATACCTATAAACAATGGATTTAATATGTTTGTAGAATCAGGAGTCTGGTTGGCTGTAACCCATGGTGGGGTTCTGGGGTGGGCATCAGTTAGAAAAGGGTCTCAAGAACTAAGAAGACTATGATGGAGTTTTTCCTTTATTATCAGTAGATTAGAATTTATGCTGTGGACAGAGAAGGAAGGGAATCACTCAGGGATACACAATTTACTGGGTCACATTTGAGGTTTTGTTGAATAATTATTTCTGCAGCCAGAGACAAGATCTTTGTTGCCTGACTTGTATTTGCTCCTTGTTGGTTGATTCCTCAGGCAAATGAGGTCCTCCAGAACTTCCTACAGTCACAGGCAGCAATAGAGGAATCCATCATGCACTTAGACAAAGCCCTCACTGCTGGGGACATGGCCAAAGCAGGTACAGGGGAGGGCTCACCTCACAGCAGGATGGGTAGGTGCCTGCAGTGCCCGCTGACAGGTCTGGCCAAACACCTTCTTGCAACAAAGAGCTTCCTATCCTACCACAGAACACATGCTCTGTTCAATCAAATCTGAAAATAACAAAACAAGTGGTAGTTGTACATCAGCCAGCCAGGCAGAGCCCCTAACTTCACAATGAGAAACCTGTCAATGGTGTGGCCGTCTGGTAAAATTAGAAATTTCCCAGTTGCCTTAGTGAAGTCAATTTAATCTCTGAGCTCAGGAGGGTCAGACCTGACCTGTTATTTTATTCCCTTTAAAAACTTTCATGGGGCAGTGGAGTAGGCCAAAAGGGAGGCCTCTGAGAAGGAACAGGAGCAGCTAAAACAGAAAGAAAATGAACAATGGCAAAAAATGGAGGCTCAAGAGAACAGCCTCAAGGAAAACCTAAGCCACCTGGAAGAGAAGATAAAGAGGGAAAAAGAAAACTCTCAGGAAATGCTGGAAAGGATGTTGGAACATTATCTGAAGGTAAGTCTGGCCTGGATTTGGGTAGATCCTCACTCCTCGGGATGAGAACAAAATTTTAAGCAAAGTCATGATCCAAGGGTGAAACACAAATGGCATATGATATACTAACTGCCTCAGTCTATCTGGATCCTGCTGTAGCCATTAAAGCCATAATATTTCTGCCCCTTCTCTAGTGCTAGACTTTGAAGCATACAGATAACACCCATTGGGGAATGGGTTGTATTTTGAGTGGTTATGGAATGGCCTTGTGAACCCTAATTGAATAAGGTCTTTGTCTTCTAGTTCTATAGTCCTTAGGATTCTTCTTTTTTTTTTTTTTTTAATTTTTTTTAACGTTTTTATTTTACTTTTGAGAGACACAGAGACAGAACGTGAGCAAGCGAAAGGCAGAGAGAGAAGGAGATACAGAATCCGAAGCAGGCTCCAGGCTCTGAGCTGTCAGCACAGAGCCTGACACAGGGCTCGAACTCACAGACCGTGAGATCATGACCTGAGCTGAAGTCAGCCGCTTAACCGACTGAGCCACACAGGCGCCCCTAGGATTCTTGATACAGTCATCAGGGAGATCTGAAATATATTTGTTTTGTCTTGAAAATATCCAATTAGGTCTGACATGAAATGCAAAGGCTCCAAAACATGCTGAATTTTTTTCCAAATGTGTCTGAATATCCTGGGGTTATTATAAAACATAGAAGAAATCTTTCCTTGGTCCAGCTGGTGCTTGATAAGCAATGTTCTGTACAGAATCAGTAGTTACCACTTTTTATTAGATGGTTGTGGCCATGCAACCTCAAGTAGAACTGAGAATTAATTAGAATTAAAACTGTATTCCTACCCAAAGAGCACTGTTTGGGCTAGAATGCATTATGGGGAAAGTTCTCAGGTCTGATCTAGGCCCAACACCGACCCACCCCCAGAGAGATGATGCTGAGGACATCTTAGGAAGTTATAAACCATGGATACTCTCATTATCCAGGTCAAACTGTATGGACACATCAGATATCCCCCAAAGAGCAGTCTAAAGTGGTAGAAAAATAGACCCCTACCTTTGCTGCAGGCTGAATCTTGATAATGGTGATTTTCACGAGTGGACTCATTTCTTTTTATAGGTCCAAGAAGAATTGCTTAATGAAAGATTTGGAAAGAAATCTGAGGAATTGAATAAGGAGGTAAATCAACTACAAAAAGAGATTGAAAAAAACCAACAACAATAAAATGATCCGCAGTTGATTTCAAAGGTGATTGATGTGGCTGGGAATGTATTAATTGTGGCCCTACCTGAAATTTTTAAGCTAGTCCATCAGGGGAAGAAAATTCTCAATTAAAATAAATAAGTTGGCTTAGATTTCTTGTTAAAGATATTATAAAACAAGGCTTCTTTTGTTGTAATCGTGTAATACTGTGCTCATTTTTGAAATAGCATGTCATCCCACTTTCATACAAAAAAAGTTTATAAATAAAAAGTGATTACAAAAAACATCAGCTCACGCAATACAAAAGATAAACTTAATTTTGGCTGATGATTTGATTTAATGAAATGGGAACCAAGTTGGAAAATACAATGGAAGATAAAGCTAAATTTGCAATGCCATTGTAACAAAATAATTCTTAATAAGATTATAAAGACATTTGTAAAATTCACACAGAGATATATCTTAAGTGTTACTGAAAAACACAAAACTTTATAAAATGAACCAAAGTAAATAAGACATATGGTGTATATGTGTGTGTTTGTGTGTGTGTATATATTCATGATTCCAACAAATATGTCAAAAATGCTTTGAAAGTAGACAAATGTGTTTTACAGTGTACATTGAAAAGCTATAAGCAAAAATATCCAATGCAATTCTATAAAGAAAAATAATGAGAGGCAGTTAACTCTAACTGTATGTTAAAACATCCTAACAATTAGCACAAGGAGTATTTAACGAATATCACAATGGTACTGGCACCTGAATACCTAAACATCAGTAAAATAGTATTGAAAGTTTGGACATCAATAAAAATTTAAATAGAAATTTATTATACAATAAATTTGGCACTTCACATTAGTGAAAGGCTAAGGAATATCCTGTCAGTGTAATTTGGACTATATATACCCATCTGAGGAAAAAGTTGGAGTCTTCCTTTCCACCTTATACCAAAACAAATTTCAGGTGTATAAAAGATTTTTAAATGAAAATTAAATCGTAAAAGACTAAGAAGTAGTTTTGTGGTAGAAAAGTCCTTTTTCAGTGTGAAAATGATTAAAAAAGAAAAGAATATATTCAACTACATAAGAATAATGAAATTATTCACAGAAAAGAAAAAGCAAAGCAAGAAGACAAACAGCAATATGAATATATATTCGCAATTTACATCACAATAAGAGATTTCATGAAGCTGTAAGGAGCCCTTATAAATCAGTAAGAAAAGATAAAGAATCCTATTAAAAATGTGCAGAACTATAAGTAGAAAATATAGTTGATCAATTCTGCTAACAGCTATGTAAGTCAAACTGTCAGCTATCTGTTTCACCTCTATGATTTGGAAAGAAGAACACATTTGACAGAAGACTAGGTTGTAAAAATATGGAGAAGCAGGAAGAGTCTTCTCAGTAGAGCAAGGAACTAGAAAGACACAGAGATGCACCCAAATCTTGTTTTCATTATTAGGACTTTTCAAAAAAGCCTGAAAATTCTAGCCCCTATAGATAAAAATTCACTTAGGAAGTCTTCTGGAATAGCCTCTGAATTCCAATTCAAATTGATAACATGGGTAAAAGAAAAGGACATTTTTCTTTGAGGTCAACTCAACTTTTATGGAATTCCTTTCCAGGTATCTGCAGAATCTGTAGATTCTGCTCTGGCAAGAATGAATTCCTTCTGGTTCTCCAAGCTTCACGTGTTTTATCTTGACTCTGGGCTTTAGCACAATATATATACTTGTTTAAATAACTCTGCTTGATATTCTTTATATGTTAGCCACTGCTCCTCCTTCTGGTCTCCTATTTCCTGACTTCCTGAGACTAGATGAGGTGACCTTTCTCTATGCTGCCCTTGTGCCTTGTCACTCCTACCATAGCACTTTTTATATGATTGTAAAATAAAAATGACCTATTTACAGCTGTCTCTTGATCTCAGGTATTCGGTCTTCTTCATCGTCTTATCTTTAGCTCCTAACAAAGCCCACCATATAATCACCCAGTGTTCAAAAAATGTTGATTGAATAAATATCTGAGCTGCCATCCAAAAGGGCTCCAATTTACCATGTTCTAACTAGATTATCTGATCTCTGGGGTCTAAATATAAAAGATGTAGTAGTTTCAGTCCCTGGGACAAGGCACAGCTGACATGAGCTATTAGACCTGTCATATGTTATGTCTTATTCATACAGGGGTATCAGATCCTTTCCCTTCTCCTAATCCATTGCATAGTTCAAACTCCACTGACTTCATAATTTAGTCAAACTTTGTGTGACCGAAAAGAATGCTTCCTGTGTTAAATCACCAGCTGTTAAGATGATCATTACAGACCAGGGCAATTCACATGCTCACTAGCCACTCCAAGGGCAGAAATTGGAGTTACCATCTAAACACACACATCACACAGCTTACTCTGGAGTATTTTAAAGTAAATTATCACATTAATAAAGTAATTTACCCCAGTTCCAACCTACTGCTCTCATAGTTTGTCTCCTTTATTTGTTCACCAGGAAAAGCACTCTTTTCACCCAGCAACTATATCAAAACCTCCTGGTATCTGTTCAAACCAGGTCCTGGTACAATCCTTCATCCCTAACAACATTTTCTATCAGAACTCTCTTACTATAAGTAACTCAAATGTGTCCAGGTAAACCCTAATGTATGATGAAATTTTATGTATAGTCATTGCTTATCAAAGAATTGTCTAACCAATAAATGTCTAATCTAAAAGCACTAACCCAATACATAGAAGGTACTCAGAAAATGGTTCTTGAAAAAAATTGGTACTCTTTTGAAAATAGAAAACACTTTATCATTATGTGTGTGTATTATAAAAATATATAACATTCATTGAAAAAATTCATAATACATAGAAAACTCTAAAAAAGCAAATTCCTTCAATGAGTTACTAAATTTCAGAATATATATGCTTTTAGAGTTTTATCTATGCATCATTGATTTATGTGTTCTTCCAAATAGAATCATACTATATACTGTATATCCCAGGAATTAAATTACTCAGTCAGTATTTCCAAATTTTTCCACAGAAAGGAATTTTCTTTTCCTAGGAAGGGCTTGGGAGGGTAGTCAGGAAATTCAGTTCCTTTACAAAACCCACAGGAAGATTGAACTGTTTCTAGAACCGTGCTTGATTGCTCCCTATAAACAATAGACTTGGGGCGCCTGGACAGTGCAGTTGGTTATGTGTCTGACTCTTGGTTTCAGCTCAGGTCATGATCTCAAGGTCTGTGAGTTAGAGCCCGGCGTCCGGCTCTGTGCTAACAGCTCAGAGCCTGGAGCCTACTTCGGATTCTGTGTCTCCTTCTCTCTCTGCCCTCCTCTTGCTCACACTCTCTCTCTCTGTCTCAAAAATAAATAAACATTAAAAAAATTTAAAAAAATATTTGTAAATTGAAAAAAATAATACGGTAGCATTACATTACATGTGGAAGGGAAAAGGGGGATTTAAAATTTTCTATATGAAATTTTATTTTCTGATATTTGTTTTGATTGCCATATCAGTACTATATTTTGATAATTTAACACCATTTTAATTTTAATTTTTGTTAATTTAATAAGATTTTTGATATTAATAAAAAGTCAATGTACAACCGTCAGGGCGGTACTTACTTTTTACCACTGTTATTGTCAAAGAGCCAATTTCACACAAATACAATGGTGAAGATAGAATGGACACTATTAATGTCTTTTTAATCCACCCAGAAATTTCTGAAAATGTTTGTAGCATTTGCCATCTTTTTAAAATGTGATGTTGGGTATGACTTCTTTGCCTTATTTTTAATAAGAATTCACTGTTGACTTCGTGTTTTTCTATTATTTTATTTAGAGCAAACCCCAAGTATATAAGCAACTAGCCCCCACCCCCAATCTGCCTACATGGCAGAAAAGCAGAGAAAAAAATAACTACAAGAATTGGAACAACATACTAGTAAGAATTGGAACAACATACTAGTGATTATTTGGGGATGACTGTATTGGGGGGGTACACACCACACACACACACTCCCCATACGCCTATTTTTGTTATGAAAGAACACTTTTTTAAAAAAAGAATACTTACATTACTAGCAAGAGTAGTTCTTTAAAAGGGGAAAGGCAGAAAAGAGCAAGTAAAAATTAAAGAACAAAACAACAAGCAAAGCTGTCCTCTGACAAGGCGCCGCCGGGGGAGAGGCTGCCGCGGGCCACCCCTGCGCCCACAATCCCGCCCGCGGCTCCATTTCTCCTGCGGAGGGAGCGCACTGCGCAGGCGGCGCCTCGCGGCTTCCAAGCGCGGCCGCAGGAACCGCACGCACCTGCCGGGCGCCTCACCTGCCGCTCGGTGAAGCTGGCAAGGACCCCCGCAATCAGAGCGGGGGGGAAAAACGCTTTCGATTTCGGTCCTCCCCATCTCCACCCATGCCTGCATGGCTGTAATATCCGGCCGCTCTCCGGCTTCCAAAGGGAACAGTTTTCTGAGGAGCCAGACGCTGGCGGAGCGCGCGAGGGGAGAGCGAGAGCAGCTGAGAACTTGTCCCCCGACCGCAGCGCCAGTGCCACGTAAGTTCGCTCCGAAACTTGGCTTTCCGCGCACGCTTCGGCTAACAGACTGACTACAGGCCCAAGCGCAGGCTCCGCGCCGCCCGCGGGAAGGCAGCGGGAAGCCGGCGCCGGGCGCTTTGCTCCCGCCACTCGGCGAGTCCGCGTCGACCAGGGTGCCTGGGGGGCGACAGCGCGCGCTCCGCGTCCCGGGAGGCGCTGCTCCCGCTCGGGCGTCGCGGCGAGCCCGGTGCGGAAAAAGGGCCGGTGCGTGCGTGCCGCCGCGGCTGCGAAAGGGGGCGCCGTAGCCTTTCTCCCGCTGGCGGATAGACACCCCCACCCCACCCCTCCCCGCGGGGGCGCTGGGTGAGGTTGCTCCCTCCGGGCATCTCCTCCCTCCTCCACTGTGTCCTGCCTGCCACCTGCTGGGCGCCGGGGGGAACAGCCAGGATGGTCCTCTCCGCTACAGCTTCTACCCCAGAAGGTTGTCTCTTGGCGTATGTTTGTACTTGTCATATCTAATGTTCCATAGATACAGCAGAGATGTAAGGAGAAATTCAGTCTCGCTCACGCTAATCAATTGTTAAAAATAATTCTAAGGTTTAAGCCTGTTTATCTTGCACTGTTTATAAATGTGTGTTCCATGCACAAATTACATCAGAATATCTTATCGTATTTGTTGAAAATGTAGATTTTGGACGTTTTTATCATTATTTCAGATGATTCTTATAGACAGTAACTTTTGGGAACCATTGACCATCTAACTCCATCTAATGGAACTCTCTCATTCTACTTACTTAATTTAAATTTAAAATCATCTTAGCTCGGACACCTCAGTCCTGCTTTCTGTCCGTGTCTGCTTCACACTCACATTGACTCCTGGATAAGAGAAGTGTCACTGTGTCTGTCCAAAATGGTCCTTCACATGTGTTTGGGATTCTACCTTTTCTGTCTTCTCAGATACTTAGTTTTACTTACATAGCGGTTACACTGTACCAGCCATGGTTTTAGGTTGCCATAAATGTCATGAATTATTTAATACTCCCATGACCTGTGATGTAGTCACCATTAGTATTCCAATCTTATGAGGATACTGGGGAAAAAAAGAGAGGCACAAAGAGATTAAGGGTTTTTTGTTTCTTTTTTGTTTTGTTTTCTTTTGTGTTTTGTGTGTGTGTGTGTGTGTGTGTGTGTGTATGTGTGGTCCAACAGCTGGTAAAGAATGAATCTAATGTTTGAACCCAGGCAGACAGGCTCTAAACACAGTATATCATGGTGCCTCTCTTCAGTTGTCACTTTTGTTCTTGCTCTAATATCACTTGCACTGGAGCTCACGATCTCTATTACCAATGCCTCCAGGCAGCTTTGTTTTGTAAGCTAAAAGTCCATGAGTATTTGTCGCACAATTAATAATTTTTTATTTATTGCAGGAAACAAATGTGAAATTGGACAATGTCTAATTTCACAAAATGTAGAGGCAAAATAGGATGTTGAGAAGTATATGAAAAAGCATTCCTTATCCTGAAGTTATGCTTAGTTGCTCTTTAACATTTCACTTAGTGTCTCAAATGAGGTAAGAGAGTTGTTGTTTATGTGTCAGCATTAGTCTGTCCCAGACGAGATGGGTTTGTGTTTAAGTATTACACATATTCACAATGATTGCCCAGGAATGGCGTGCATCCCCCTCTCCTGAGCAGGAGAGTGTCTTCTATGTGGGCTCCAGGATTGCCCGAATGACTGTCAAAGAACCCTACCTTGGACAGAGACCTGGAAACAGTATGGAACACTGTTGTTCGGCACTGTCACAGTCGAAAATAAAGGGCCAGTCAAAGCTCCATGAGTGATTTGTATCTCTTTGTCTCATGAAACACTCTCCTCATTGAGAGGAAAATATTCAAACTTTCCCACGTGTGGGACTCTGTCAGATCTGGACAGGACCTCAAACACCCACACTACTGGTGCATTTCTCTGTAAGCCTATAAACAAAAATAAAACATTATAAAGCCTAGATATGTCCTTTTCTTCCAATTAAATAAATCCTGGAACCATATCTTTCTCTAGTCACTATAAAGGTATTTCTATTCTTCTCTAAGGAAGAGCTCCATTCTTCACTGGCCCCTCATATCACTCAGCTACCCATCCAGGCTCCTCCTTTACTTGGACACCATCCTGGGCAGATGTCTATTGTGGCATTTCTCTACTTATGCTCCAATGAGTGATTATTGCCTATCTTTTCCAATATACCATAAGCTCTTGAGATATAATTACAGTAACTGGAATCTGAGCTAAAGTGATGTGTGCATGACCAATTATCCTGGAGATACTCTTGAAGGAAGGTGACCTAGCCTCCTTCCTGTTTTCTTCTGCTGGATAGAAGGCACTCGTGATGGTGAGTCAGCTTATACCATGAGGTGGTGTTGTTAAAAGGTGGCTAAGCGGGGGTGCCTGGGTGGCACAGTCGGTTGAGTATCTGGCTCTTGATTTCAGCTCAGGTCATGATCTCCTGGTTGTGAGATCGAGCCCCGAGTCGGGTTCCATGCTGGGCATGGAGCCTGCTTGAGATTCTTTTTCTTCCCCTCTCTCTGTGTCCCTCCCCACCTCTAAAAAAAGGTTGAAAGATGGTTAAAAAAGAAATACAAGGAACCAGTGCCCCTGATGACTTTGTGAAGTATAATCTTTATCTTTGTACCCTTATGAGAAAGAGTAGTACACTTTCAGCTGTTTAAACAATGGTTTTCTAGGTCTTTTCTCTTGCTCACAGATGAACCAAAGCCTAGCTGAAATAGATTCTAAGACACTTTGAAGGTCGGGACTCTATCTTACTCATTTTTATATCCCCAGCATTGAGCATGGCATCAGGTTTATCAAATATATAATGCATTAGATGTTTAGGTAATGAATTATGTAATAGATAGAATGGATGTCAAAGTTATGCCTTTTACAAAATGTGAGTTGAACTGAAGTTTCCTATGAGACACACACCAGGTAAATAGATGAGTTAGTCTGGAAATAGATTGGTGGCTTGATGATGATGCAGGAAAAACAGCATCTGTTCAGATCATGCTCTCTGTTCAGAACATTTGCAGTTTCTCCATCAAGAAACTTACATATTTTTTAAATGTGTATTTGAGGAAGTTAATTCTGACAGGTAAGTTTTTGGAGTAGGTAGTACAGTGAGATCACTATTCATCTCCTACTTTTGCCATTGACTGACCGACCATAAAGCCTCTACCAATCTTTTGGCTTAAATATCTGTAGTGCCATTACTTGGTCTCTTAAGAAAATATAAAATTCTTTAAATTTAGGGGATTTTGCATTTTTACCAAGGCTTTTCATGCAGAGGGATTCATGAACAAAAATATTATTTTTAGAGAACTGAGTCAGTGGAGACAAGTGATATGGTTGTGCCATCGTTGATTTCACTAGGAATTGTGGGTTTGCTGGAGGAGGAGGTCTGTAATTTGCCAAGTCCAGGCTGCATACTTTTCCCTTTGAAATATACAAAAAGTATGAAGGAAGTAAATATGCATGTTCCTTGGATAACCATTAAAGATGCTTTGGGATCTTTCATTCTACTGAGAGGCTCTTCTGGGTTGCAGGTTACCGTGGCGACTGAACCCATCATGATGGCACCCATTTGTCTAGTGGAAAACCAGGAAGAGCAGCTGAACCTAAATCCAAAAGCATTACAGATTCTTCATGAGATTGCTCAACCTGTGGTGGTGGTGGGCATTGTAGGACTATGTCGGACAGGAAAATCCTACCTGATGAACTGCCTGGCAGGACAGAAACGTGGTGAGTGTTGTCTTGGGATCAAGGCCATTTTTTGGAACCAGTAATAGTGCAGATTGGCCTCTTCTGATATCATTTTAAGGAAAAGGCTGACTCTGCCCAAGTAAGAAAATTTGTAATATTTACCATCTAATTAACAATCTTGACCCCATCTGTCCATAAAATCTCTCTTCTCCGATAATGAAGAACCATTTTCCACACCCTATCAAAGACCAGCCTCACTAGTCCTCTGGATTCCATCCACTCTTCTGCTCAAAAGTTCAGCTTCTGCTACTACTAGATTCCTTTCCCTTGCATCACTTTTGCCAAAACTATAATGTCGTTCCAAGAAGCTTCAAATGTAGTTTAATATCTCCTGTTGTTGAAAGTAGAGGAAAGGAAGGAAGGGAAAAAAGGAAAAATCTTGTTTATCCTGTATCTCCATAGAGCTACCATTTTATTTTTCTGCTCCATGTCACAGCAAATCTTCATAAGTTAGAACCCCTTCTCTCTCTCTTTTTTTAGTTTTTTCAAATATGTGAACTATAACACATATAACACCTATAACACATTTTAGGAGTGCCTAAAACACAAGGTACAATAAAATAAAGTGAACACCTATGTAATCATGGCTTGAGTAAAAAAATAAATCATTGTCGATACCCAAAGGCCCAAGTCATACCCTCTCACATTCTCACTAGTGCTAAACAATACTTTGATTTTCATGGTATTTCTTTCTTTACTTTTAAAAAATGGTTTTATACTCTATGTTTGCATTTTTAAAAATTTTTTTAACATTTTTATGTATTTTTGAGAGACAGAGAGACAAAGCATGAGCGGGGAAAATGGCAGAGAGAGAGGAAGACACAGAACCTGAGGCAGGCTCCAGGCTCTGAGCTCTCATCACAAAGCCCACCATGGGGCTCAAACTCACAAACCATAAGATCATGACCTGGGCCAAAGTCAGACGCTTAACTGACTGAGCCACCCAGGCGCCCCAGTCTGTGCTTACATTTCTAAAGCACATTTTACCATGGCTTGATTTTAAAGTTGATATAAATAGAATTAAATTTTATGTATTCTTTGATGTCTTACTTCTTTTTCTCAACAAGAAGTTTATAAGATTTATCCAATTTTTAGCATGTAGCTATAATTTCCTTATTTCACTGCATTATAGTATCTTTTCTCTTTTATGAACAGAGTTGTCTTAGATATTCTTATCATTTTATCCTGATGCACTTGCACACAGATTTCTTTTATATAGTATATCCTGAAGTGGAATCTCCGTGTCAAAGAGGATGTGTTTCTTCAGGATTTCCAGATAATATCAATAGCTTTTTCAACACTCTATTCAAGCTACATATTTATTAGCAGCAATTAAGAATTTGCGCAGCCTAAGAAAAATGTTTAACTGTTGTGATGACTGTTTGGTTGTATGTCATGCGCCTCACTATAAATAAGGTTGAGCACCCTTTCACATATTATTTGCCATTTGTGTTTCCTATTTTGTTAAATGCCTACTCAGTCTTTTGAAAAATTGTAATTGAGTTGTCTTATTTAGTTCTTACTGGTTTTTTAGGAGAATCTTCCTCTGGTCCCATAAGTCTTTAGTCATTTCTTTCTATGTAGACCATGCAGCCATTGTTTTCCAAATATCTTGCCTTCTTTCTTGCTCAGCCCCACTAGGTATTGAGCCTCAGTCCACTAAACTCTAAGGATCCCCATATATCCATGTTACTTTCCCCTCTTCTCTTCCAGGCTTCCCCCTGGGTTCCACAGTGAGGTCTAAAACCAAGGGCATTTGGATGTGGTGTGTACCCCACCCCTCTAAGCTGAACCACACCCTGGTCCTTGTGGACACTGAAGGTCTAGGTAATTTGGAAAAGGTAAGGAAAAGTCATGAGGAAGTCTGCTCTTGACTGTACTTCATTCGCTACCTCAATTCAAATTGTGTTACCTATTCCTACAAGCTATAAACCCAATTATGAATATGAGACTAAATTATTTTTCATTTGGTAAAAGTCCCCTTAATTCCTTGGTCAGCTCAAATATTTGGGTATATTAGAACAACATCTTCTTACTTTTAACAGTTGGATAAACATACAGTTTAATAAATACTTAACCATTAACAGCTGAATTTCAGGGCTTTGTGCTAAGTACTACAGACACTACAATAAATAAGGCAAATGGCTAGAGCCTAGCTGGGAAGACAACATGTACACAATGTGACCAGTTCAGAGTGCCATGCATAGATGTAGGCAGCTAATCCAGTCATATGGCTTGGAGAAAGATTCCTGGAAGAAATAATGTCTAAACTGTAACCCGTGAGGCCTGTGGGAACTCCCAGTTCAAATATGTGGGAATGATGGAGTTAGAGGTAGGAACTGTTAAATAGGGTTTTAGTAAAATAATTTATTTAAATCCTCTTCAAAGTTTAAGCTACATCAGAAGCATTTATGAAGGGTTTTAGTTAAAGTCTCTGGTTTTGGAGATTACCTCTTCTCTAACTTATATAAAAGAATGACCTTGACCCACTGAAATTATTTTACCTGAGATAATCTTAGTATTTTGTTTTTAAGTATTAAGTGTAACAAATTGCTGCTTCTTCTTCTTTTACATTATTCTGAGTCTATATTCGAGTAGCAATGGTAAATATCTAGTTTCCATAATTGTGGGAAGAAAGTATTCAGAAATTTTGTGCCCAATTTTAAAGTGCTCAATAACTTCAGGGTAAAACCAAACTGAAATATGCAGCCAAGAATTCTTTATCTAGCAGGGCTGTCATTCAGAATAGAAGAAGAGATAAAGAGTTTCCCAGACAAACAAAAACTAATGGAGTTTGTTACCACTAAATGAACTCTCCAAGAAATTTTAAGGGGGACTCTTTGAGTGGAGGAAAAAAAAGAAAAGAAGACCAAAGCAACAAAGACTGCAAAGGACCAAAGAACATCACCAGAAACACCAACTCTATAGGTGTAACACATGGCACTAAATTCAAATATTTCAATAATCACTCTGAATGTAAATGGACTAAATGCTCCGATCAAAAGATACAGGGTATCAGAATGGATTAAAAAACAAACAAACAAACAAGATCCATCTGTATGCTGGTTATAGGAGACAAATTTTTAGACCTAAAGACACCTACAGATTGAAAGTGAGGGGATGAAGAGCCATCTATCATACTACTGCATGTCAAAAGAAAACTGGAATAGCCATCCTTATATCAGACAAACTAGATTTTAAAACAAAGACTGTAACAAGAGAGGAAGGGCATTATATCATATTAAGACATCTATCCATCAAGAACATCTAACAATTGTAAATATTTATGCCCCCAAATTGAAACACCCATTATATATAAATCAATTAATTACAAACATAAAGAAACTCATTGGTAATAATACACTAATAGTAGGGAATTTATTCAAGAACTCCTTCGACTCCTTTCTCTCTCTCTTCTTCCTCTGGAACTCCTATGATACGGATATTGTTTCTTTTGAGTTCATCGCTCAGCTCTCGAATTCTCCTTTCCTGTTCCTGGATCAGCTTCTCTCTCTTTTTATCTGCTTCCTCTTTTCCAATGATTTTGTCTTCTAATGCACTAACTCTTTCCTCTACCTCTTCAATCCGTGCTGTGGCTGCTTCCAGTTTCCCCTGTATTTCTTCCAATGTCTTCTTTAATTCTTCCTGACCGTTTTTAAGGTCCTCGAACTCTGCCGTGCGGGACCCCTTGCATTCATCTAAGCTTTTTTCAAGGCCAGCGATTAGTTTTATGATTGTCATTCTATATTCATGTTCTGTTATGTTGCTTATATCTGTTTTCATTAATTCTTGAGCTGTCACTGCTTCTTGTAGATTCTTTTGAGGAGAATTCTTCCATCTCGTCATTTTGGCTGGATGTGTTTTGGGTTGTTTCTTGAAGTTGCCCTGGAAAGGAAAACAGACTGACAGACAAACAGACAACAGAAATACTCAAACGTACCAACAAATGATACAGACAAGTGGTTCACAACAGAAAAAAGAATAACAAATGACACTCTGAGGACAATGTCCTGAAATACCAGCTACACGGTAAGGACAGGGTATGTAGTGTGCTGGTGGCAGAGCGTCTACAGAGAGAATAATGACAGTTCCGGGGGAAAGAAGGAAATGGTCTTTGCCCAGGTAGAGTGACTAAAGAGCTTAATCCAGACTGAGAGAAATGAGAATAAGGACGGTTATAAGGAAAAAGGAATGAAGACAGAAATTGCTCGGATGAGATTATGTGGCCTGGTTATTCCAGAGAGAGAAACAGGGAAGTACAGAAGGAGATGAAAAACATGCCTTTAGAGAGTGGGTTAAGATTCTGTTTAAGTCAGCCAGGCCCCTGGATAGTCAGCTCAGGAGCGGGGATCAGTAAGAAGAATAACGGGGAGCATATATTTTAAAAAGAAATGACCTGGAGTTACTCCAGGCAGCAGTCTGGACTTGACCTCTGTAGCTCCCGCGGAGAAGTGTCACTCCTGTGCGGATGGGCGTGGTTTAGTGTAGGCGGGTATTCTCCACTGAGGTAGGGATGGCTCTGGGAGTGACTTCCTGGGGCTGGTGCTTGTGGGCCCCTAAGACAACAATGGCGTCCCTTCAGTCCTTTGTTCCCAGTCCCGAGGCTTCCACTCGCCCCCTTGTTTCTGTCCTTACTCTGCTATGGGCACCAGCGCAGTGCGGTCCACTGGAAGGTGGGCGCCTGCCTGCCTGCCACCCCCCAACCTTCTGCAAATGTGTCAGGGTTAGAGGTGCTCCGCAGGCGACTGGGCCCCCCCCCCCCCCCCCGGCTCGCCTGGCCGGGGCGACTTGTGCGCACTCCCCACTCAGGCGACAGCGGTGGCGGCAGTCCCTGCAATTGTTCGCACCCCACGGGGCCCTCGGCGGCGACTAGCGCCCAACCCTGGCTCAGGCGGGCAGCGGCAATGGTCCCAGGTCGCCGGCTCCCCACGGGATGGCGGCGCGACTGGCGCCCGATCCCGGCTCAGGCGGGCAGCGGCAATGGTCCCAGGTCGCCGGCTCCCCACGGGATGGCGGCGCGACAGGCGCCCAATCCCGGCTCAGGCGGGCAGCGGCAATGGTCCCAGGTCGCCGGCTCCCCACGGGATGGCGGCACGACTGGCGCCCAATCCCGGCTCAGGTGGGCAGCGGCAATGGTCCCAGGTCTCTGGCTACCCATGGGATGGGGGCGCGCCTGGCGCGCACTCCCCGCTCCGGCCGGCAGCAGCCGTGGCGGTCCCGCGGTCGGTCGCTCCCCACGCTGCTGGCAGCTGAGCAACTCTGGGCCGGTGGGGCTGACTGTGCCTCCGTCCGCGGTCCGCACAAGGAGAGATCGGCCGAGTTCTGCTGTTAGACACAGAGCTTCTCCTTCTAAGCCCTGTCTTTAGGGGCTGGATGGTGGTGGTCTCCCCCTCTCTGGCCCTCTCCTTCGGATGTTGGGCACTTTCCCCGCTGTCCCTGGCTCACCCTCCCCCCAGCTCAGTTTCCCGAGTTTGTTTTGTCCGTTCTCGATTAGACTCACGGTCCTAGGGCGTTGTCTATGTTTCTTGCGTTCCTTGTAGACTGCTACACCTTTTCTGCCAGGTTCTTGGAGTTGAGAATCTCTCTGTTTCGGTCCCTCTTAATTCAAAAAAACAAGGGAAACTTTGGTCCTCCCTACTCCTCCGCCATCTTGGTCTCCATCAATCTAATAGTAGGGAATTTAATACCCCACTTACAGCAATGGACAGATCATCTAAGCAGAAAATCAACAAGAAAATAATGGCTTTGAATGACAAACTGGATTGGACTGGATGACCTAGATATATTCAGAACGTTCCATCCTAAAGCAGCAGAATACACATTATTCTCAAGTGTACATGGAACATTCTCCAAAATAGATCACATACTGGGTCACAAATCAGCCCTCAACAGGTAAAAAAAAGATTGAAATCATACCATGCATATTTTCAGATCACAATGCTATGAAGCTTGAAGTCAACAACAAGTAAAAATTTGGGAAACCCTTAAATACATGGAAGTTAAAGAACATCCTACTAGAGAATGACTTAGTTAACCAGGAAATTATAGAAGAAATTTAAAAATACATGGAAGCAAATGAAAATGAAAACCTGACAGTCCATACCTTTTGGGATACAACAAGACAGTCCTAAGAGGAAAGGATACTGCAATTCAGGCCTATCTCAAGAAGCAAGAAAGATCCCAAATATACAATCTAAACTTAAACCTAAAGGAGCTGGAAAAGGAACAGCAAATAAGCCTAAAGCCAGTAGAAAAAGGGAAATATTAAAGATTAGAGCAGAAATAAATTATATAGAAACAAAAAAACAAACAAACCCAGTAGAACAGATCAATGAAACTAAGAGCTGGTTCTTTGAAAGAATAAACAAAAATGATAAACCTGTAGCCAGACTTCTCAAAAAGAAAAAAGAGAGGATCCAAATGGATAAAATCACAAATGAAAGAGGCACAATCACAAACAACACCACAGAAATACAAATACTTATAAGAGAATACTTTGAAAAAATTATATGTCAACAAACTGGGCAATCTGGAAGAAACAGACATTTCTAGAAACTCACAAATTACCAAAACTAAAATAGGAAGGAATAGGAAATTTGAACAGACCCATAACCAACAAAGAAATTGAATCAGTTATCAAAAAACTCCCAAAAAACAAGAGTCCTGGACCAGAAGGCTTGCCAGGGAAATTTTACAAGACGTTTAAAGAAGAGTTAATACCTATTCTTTTCACACTGTTCCAAAAATAGAACTGGAAGGAAAGCTTCCAGACTCATTCTGTGAAGTCAGCATTACCTTAACTCCAAAACCAGACAAAGACCACACTAAAAAGGAGAATTACAGACCAACATCCCTGATTAATCCAGATGCAAAAATTCTCAACAAGATACTAGCAAATCAAATTTAACAGTACATTAAAAGAATTATTCACCACAATCAAGTGGGATTTATTCCTGGTCTGAAGGGCTGATTCAGTATTTGCAAATCAATCAATGTGATACAGCACATTAATAAAATAAAGGATAAGAACCATATGAACCTGTCAATAGATGTGTAAAAAGTATTTGATAAAATACAGCATCAATTCTTAATAAAAAACCTCAACAAAGTAGGTTTAGAGGGAACCTCATCATCATAAAGGCCATATATGAAAGACCGATTGTCAGGGGGAGAACTGAGAGCCTTTCACCTACAGTCAAGAGCAAGACAAAGATATCCACTCTCACCATTACCATTTAACGTAGTTCTGCAAGTCTTAGCCTCAGCAATCAGAAAACACAAATAATGAAGCACCAGTAATGAAGCAGCAGACAAAAAAATCAAGGAATCACTCCCATTTACAATTGTACCAAAAGCAATAAGAAACCTAAGAATAAACCTAACTAAAGAGGTAAAAGTTCTGTACTCTGAAAACTATAGAAGACTTATGAAAGATTGAAGAGGACACAAAGAAATGGAAAAACATTCCATGCTCATGGATTGGAAGAAAAAACATTGTTAAAATGTCTACACTATTCAAAAAAAAAATGTCTACACTACTCAAAGCAATCTACAGATGTAATGCAATTCCAGTCAAAATAACACCAGCTTTCTTTGCAGAGCTAGATCAAACAAGCCTAAAATTTGAATGGAACCACTAAGACCCTGAATAGCCAAAGTAATCCTGAAAAAGAAAAACAAAACTGGAGGCATCACATTTCTGGATTTCTATATTACAAAGCTGTATTACAAGCTATATTACAAAGCTGTAGTCATCAAGACAGTACAGTACTGGCACAAAAACAGACACATAGATCAATGGAACAGAATAGAAAATCCAGAAATGGACCCACAACTATATGGTCAACTCATCTTTGACAAAGCAGGAAAGAATATCCAATGGAAAAAAAAGACAGCCTCTTCAACAAATGGTGTTGGTAAAACTAGGCAACAACATGGAGAAGAATGAAACTGGACCATTTTCCTACACCGTACACAAAAATAAATTCAAAATGGATGAAAGACCTAAATGTGAGACAGGAAAAATCCTAGATCCTAGGATTAAACACATTAAAATCCTAGAGGAGAAAAAAGGCAACAACTTCTTTGACCTCATTTGAAGCAACTTCTTACTAGACACATCACTGAAGGCAAGGGAAACAAAAGCAAACATGAACTATTGGAACTTCATCAAGATACAAAACTTCTGCACACCAAAGGAAACAATCAACAAAACTAAAAGGCAACCTATGGAATGGGAGAAGATATTTGCACATGACATATCTGATAAAGGGTTAATATCCAAAATATATAAAGAACTTATCAAACTCAACACCCAAGAAACAACCCAGTTAAGAAATGGGCAGAAGACATGAATAGACACTTTTCCAAAGGAGACATCCAGATGGCTAACAGACACATGAAAAGATGCTCAACATCACTCATCATTAAGGAAATACAAATCAAAACCACAATGAGATGCCACCTCACACCTTTCAGAATGGCTAAAATTAACAACACAAGAAACAACACCAGGTGTTGGTGAGGATGCAGAGAAAGAAGAACCCTCTGGCACTGTTTGTGGGAATACAAACTGGTGCAGCCACTCTGGAGAACAATTTGGAGATTCCTAAAAGAACTAAAAATAGAACTACCTTACAATCTAGCAATTGCACTGTTAGGTGTTAACTGAAATGATACAAAAATACAGATTTGAAGGGGCACATGCACCCCAATGTTTATTGTAGCATTATCAACAATAGCCAAACAAGGGGGAAATCCCACATGTCTACTGACAGATGAATGGATAAAGAAGATGTGGTGTATATATATGTATGTATATACATATACATACTCACACAATGGAATATTACTTGACCATCAGAAAAGAAAAATCTTCCCATTTGTAATGATGTGGATGGAGCTAGAATGTATTATGCTAAGAGAAATAAGTCAATCCAAGAAAGACAAATATATGATTTCACTCATGTGGAATTGAGGAAACAAAACAAATGAACATATGGGAAGGGGTGGGGAAAGAGAAGAAAGGTCAACAAACCACAGTCTTTTTTTTATGTTTATTTATTTTTGAAAGAGAGAGAGACAGAGTGAGAGCGGTGGAGAGGCAGAGAGAGATAGAGAGGGAGACATAGAATCTGAAGAAGGGTCCAGTCTCTAAGCTGTTAGCATAGAGCCCAACGCGGGACTCAAACCCCCAAACTATGACATCATGACCTGAACTGAAGTCAGGTGCTTAACCAGCTGAGCCACCCAGGTGCCCCACAATCCACAAGAGACTCTTAATGATAGAGAACAAATTGAGGGTTGATGGAAAGAGGTGGATGGGAGATGGGCTAAATGGGTGATGTGCATTAAGGAGGGCACTTGTTGGGATGAGCACTGGATGTTGTATGTAAGTGATGACTCGCTGAATTCTACTTCTGAAACCAATACTCTACCATATGTTAACTAAAATATACTTTAAAAAATAAAAAGAAAATGCTAAAAAATAAAGCCAAAATGATTATCCTGAGATTTAAATAGATTTTTTTTTTTTGGCTCAAGTCCTGCTTTAAAAAAATTTTCTAAATTTGATTAGTTTTAGGCATAATAAAATAAGGACTTGAAGAAATTATATTTCCCAAAAATATGAAAAAGTCTTCCAGATCAAGTCTGGTAAGGAATCCAGATACTGCATTTGTACAAGGCAACAAAATATACCATACTGTAAACTGCTGATGGCAGCAGAACCAATGGCTGATGCTAGAATTGTGAAGTTATTTGAGACAGCTGACCCTGTTTCCTGGTCTTCAGAAAGCTTCAGGTCTTGCCCTGAATCTTGTTTCCAGCTTTGTCTTCCATATCTGCACCCCCACCCATTGCTTCAGTCAAACAGAAGTAACTTTGTAACAATTTTTCAGGATCTACACTTCCTAATAATTTTGCCTTGGCAAGCTTCATGATCCCTTCAATTCCACATGTCCACATTCTTTCAACTCTTCAAAGTGTACCAGTTTTCACCATATAGCCATCATATCCCTGGCAGATATAGTCACTTCTTGCTCTGAAGTTGCACAGTACTTGTTTCCATGCGAGAGATTATAACCTTAGTTACATTTATATGTTGACATGTTTATCTGCCCCTTCATAAAGTCATCTTGAGTGCAGGGACTCTCATGTGGACCTTTACATCCATACAACCAAATGCAGCGTCTGGCATTTGTAGGTGCCTAAAGAGTAGTTGTTGAACAACATTTGTGTTGCAAATATAGACAATATGAAGAAAAATTTGTCAGAGAAATAATTGCTCACATTATTGGATACCTACTATCTTCTAGGCACTGCATTAAATATTCTATACATATTGACAATGTCATTCACTTCTTTTAATAGCTAAGATACTGAGGCTCTGAGAGGGGACTGTATTAATACAAAAAATGAGGTTGAATTTATGATTGTCTTCAAAATTTGTATTCTTTGCTTTACTATCCACCAATATATAGTGACAAAATAATGAATGAAAAGCTGAATGAATGAATAAATGAATGAATGATTAAAGAGCAGCCTTCTAAGTCCCTTGTCTAATGTGCTTTTCAGGGGGACCCTAGGAATGACTCATGGATCTTTGCCCTGACTGTGCTTCTGAGCAGCACCTTGATCTACGACAGCATGGGCACCATCAACAGCCAGGCTCTGGAGCAGCTGCAGTATCCTTCCAGGGACCAAACCACCGAGTTTTATTAAGTTTACAGGAATGGCAACTGAGACTGTCAATTTTCCTGTGAATTAACTGTCATGGTTGAAGAAGGGGGTGAGGGGAGACCCAGAACAATTAGTGTTTTTTTGTTTTTTTGTTTTTATTTTTTTTAACGTTTATTTAGTTTTGAGAGACATAGAGACAGAACGTGAGCAGGGGAAGGGCAGAGAGAGGGAGATACAGAAACTGAAGCAGGCTCCAGGCTCTGATGAGCCATCAGCACAGAGCCCGATGTGGGGCTCGAACTCACAGACCACGAGATCATGACCTGAGCTGAAGTTGGCCGCTTAACCAACTGAGCCACCCAGGCGCCCCCAATTAGTGTTTTTAAAATGTATTTCTATCTGAGATCTGGAAATTGTGGTGTAAAGTACTTTTTCCTTAGCTAAGTTCCCACAGCCATATGACTGAACTAACACAGCTAGTCAGGGCAAAGTCCTCAGAGTACAGTGGGGTAGAGGACTCTGCCAAGTTTGTGAGTTTCTTTCCAGACTTTATTTGGGCTTTACGAGATTTCACATTGGAAATGAAGATAAATGGATACTCTGCAACTGACGATGAGTACCAGGAGGATGCCTTGAAGCTGCTTCCAGCTCTCAGAGTAAGGCTTAAATGGTGGAAGGGTTTTTTTTAATGGGTGGGACCAGCCCAGCCCTGTCATTCTGCATTTGACATATATGTTTATTTGAATTTGAATTGAAGTCCGTGCTAATGGTGATTGGGTTTTGTGGGTTATTCTTCCTTTAAAATCTCCAACAGTTGGAGCTTAAGGTCACTAAAGAAATTTAGGGCCATATTGGATCAGATAACTTAATGCTAATTAATGCCATGAAAAAAACCTCCAGTTTGCAATCCCTGCTATAACTTCTTGAGACCCACATACTTCTGTGGCTTGTTAAGTGTTCTTCCTGTTTTTTATTTAAAAAAAAAAAAAACAGCTTATCAGATTGGAAGTGCTAGACAAAATCTCAATGAAATCAATTATCTTATTTTTAAAATATATTTCTATATTAATAGTAATATAGTAATTGAAATAGTAAAATAGTAAGTATATTTTAATAGTAAAACATATTTTACTAGTTGCTAGAGAGTTATATTCTTCACAGAAAGGGTGTTTTCTACACTAACAGGTCCAGAAAAAAATGTTGACATACATTTCCAGTAAAACCGTCAGTCCTTCATGTTACCTTTCTTATAACATCGTCCTTTTCATTTTGTAGCCTTATACAATATGCTATTTTAATACTATGAATTTGTTACATGCATTATATTTAGCAGAGTGGATAATAGAAGGCATCTATAGGGAATATCCATTTTTATTTTTTCATTAGTTAATTCTTTTGTTAAACACCTGATAGGTGCCCACAGAGTTGCTCTGTAATTGTTCTATGAAGTCTGAATTAGTCTGATATAGGGAAATGTTGAGGTCTCAAATTACATTTAGATTAACGTATACTTTAGAGATTTCAGTTACAGGAATCTCTAAACAAACTTGTGGTATGAGATAATTTTGGCTTATGCTTATAAAAGTTTTCTTTACTAACATGAGTATCATCTGCTTTCTTCCTGACATTTCCGCAGCAAAATGTTATCCTTTTGTTCTGGCATCACTTCAAGGCCCATATTTCTTTTTTTTCTCTTTTTTTTTACTGGTTATTTACTTTTGAGAGTAAGCAATCAGGGGAAAGGCAGACAGAGAGGGGGACAGAGAATCTGAACTCGGCTCCACATTGACAGCAGAGAGACTACTGCAGGCTTTGAACTCACGAACTTTGAGATCATGACCTGAGCTAAAGTTGGATGCTCAATAGACTGAGCCACCCAGGTGTCCCAAGGCCTATTATTTCATTTTTGCCATGGGAATAATAAGATCAGGAAAGTACATCTGACCCTTTTTTTCTTTTTCTTTTTTTTTTAATCCAAGTATAGTTGACACGTATTGTTACACTAGTTACAGGTGTAGAACATAGTGATGTGACAACTCCATACATTATGCTGTGCTCACCACGAGTATAGCTACCATCTGTCACCATACGACCTATTACATGCCATGGACTGTATTCCCTTTGCTGTGCCTTTCATCCCCATGACTTCTGCATTCCATGACATGAAGCCTGTACCTCCCACTCCCCTTCACCCATTTTGCTCTTTTGAATCCCCATTCCCATCCTTTCTGAAACCACCAGTTTTTTCTCTGTATTTATGGGCCTCTGACTCTTTTCTTAATCAATCATTAAATATTTATTAAATATTTAATCCATGGGACTCCATAAAAATGCCAAGGAAACTATCCTAAGATTCTTCTCTTAGGCTGAATGCCTCTCCTTCCTCTCCTGAAGTACTTCCTTGACTCTTAACCCTGTTCAAGCAATTTCCCTTAACTTTGGTAAGTGGGCCCAAGATTGATTTGCAAAACATATGGTTAGAATAAAGGAGATTTACAGGCACAAGAGCTGCAATGATGCAAAGATTCCTGGAAATGAAGTCCTCACCCCTTTACCTGAAGGCTGCCTTTCAGTGATCAACTTTTTTCCACCTTTGCAGGCACAAATCCCAAAACACAAAATTCCAACATGCCCAGAGAGTGTATCAGACAGTTCTTTCCAGAACGGAAGTGCTTCATCTTTGACCGGCCTACAAATGACAAAAAACTCTTAGTCCATATTGAGAAAACGTGCCAGAAGACTAGCTGGACAGTAGTTTCCGGGAGCAATCAAACAAATTCCATATCTATATTTTCACTCATACAAAGACCAAGACCCTACAAGAGGGAATCATTGTCGCTGGAAACCGTGAGTCACCTTTGTCCCAAAGCATGTCTCTGTATCAGTGTGCATGTTAGAGCTTTGAATATACTCTGCGTTTGTCAGTAACTTTGTTGACATCTGTGTGTAACTACGGAGAAGCAGATATTCATGCCATGAAAAGATACACATACATGTTTCTTAATTAGTCTCGCTATGTGAGGATTTGCTGAGACTTAATATATCTTGAGACCCTAATCCTCTAATTATAAAAAGGCAAGATGCAATTAAAGAGATAATATCTATAGATTGAGAAATCCTATGGGATAACTTCTTGTCTTTAAGGATATAGTAGATATTTTGTAAACTTACATGAGTCAGATCATAAATAGGAAGCTATAAGTTCCTTCAGCCCGTTGAGAAAGAAAATTATGTATAATCTTATATGCAAAGGCATGCTTCATAACTTATGCAGTCCTGTGTGGAGATGAGCTCATTCTCTCTCTCTGTTTTGTTTTGTTTAAGTTTATTTATTTATTTTGAGAGAGAATTCCAAGCTGTCAGCACACAGTCTGATGCGGGGCTTCAACTCACAAACCATGAGATCATGACCTGAGTGGAAATCAAGAGTGGATTGCTTAACCAGCTGAGCCGCCCAGGCGCCCCTCCATCCCTGTTTTGAATTCTTGATCATTTTCAACTAGAAGCCCACATTTTTATTTTATACTAGACCACACAAATTTTGTAGCTGGTCTTGTTTGTGTATACTACTTCACCTATATAATCTATTCCTTTTTATTCTCCTTGAATGGGAAACTATTTTTCCAGTAACCCATGAGCATATTGGTTGTAGTTGGTAATTTAAATTATAATATGAAGAAATGAAGAACAAGAAAAGAAAGAACAGAAAAACAATGATGTTGTTAGAAAGGAATAGATTCCCAAAGAAGAAAATAAAATTTCCTTCTAAATAAGGTGGAGTTTCTTTTGTGATCTCAGGATGATGTTCCATAAAAACTGGAAGCCAATCTTTGAGACCTAGGTATTTATCCTCAAATTTTCTGGTGTATGTAGGACTGGGGACTCTGTTGAAAGCCTCTGTGGATGCCATCAAGACGGGAGAAGTTCCTTGCTTGGAGAACGTGGTGATAGCTGTGGCCCAGCGTGAGAACTCCGTGGCCGTGCAGAAGGCAGCCGACCACTACAGCAAGCAGATGGCCCAGTGAGTGAGCTTCCCCACAGACCCGCTCCAGGAGCTGCTGGGTGTGCAGGCGGCCTGTGAGAGGGAAGTCATCGCAGTCTTCACGGAGCATTCCTTCAAGGATGACAAGCGGGAGTTCCAGAAAAATCTCATGGTAATAGTCTTATAGTAAAAATCTCATGGTAATTTATCACTCCTGATTTCTCGCCTTCTGACATGATGCGTAGAGCCTATATTTTTGATTAAATAGCTCATCTCTTTACCGTGGTAGAAGGAACCTGTATTGTTACAAGACAGGGCTCCACAGGTCACCCTTTTACTATCACAGAGACAATTCATTAATTTTCTATTGCTGCATTAAAAATTGCCATGGATTCACCAGTTTAAAACAACAAATATGAATAAGCTCACCAATCTGCAGGTCAGAAGTCTGGCGCGGAATGGTCATGTGCTCTGCTCATGATATCACAAGGCTAAAAACAAGGTGTCAGACTGACTGAATTATCGTCTCCAGACCTCCGAGGAGTCTCCAGTTCATTAAGGTTGTTGGCATATTCAATTCCTTGGGTTGCAATTTACAAATTCAAGGAAAAAAGTTCTATTTTTATATCTTCATGTACTAAAATCCTTAGTGGGAGAATTCATTAAGGATTCCAAACTCTGTTCAGAGTATTCATCAGTCATCACTGGGCGGTTGATTTTTTTTGTACACAAAATCCATTCAGAGCAACCCAGATCCTCTGAGGAAATGCTACTTCCGGCCACAATTCAACTTTCTATTGTTTATTATTGATGGTTGGGTCACTGTTAATCATACTACAGTAGAAAGAAAATTGGAATTTATATCTTCCAACCTCATCATTTTATGGATGATAAGCCTGAATCCAAGGGAGTTAAGGGGCTTTCCACAAGTAACACAGAATTGATCAGAATTAGTACTAAAAGTCTCTTGACTCCTGGTCCATTCCATGTTCCAGTCTACTCATAGGTGATCAGGATGCTTTTTCTAAGAGGATGACATGGCACTTTCCCTTCTAACAGCTTCCTTCTCTTGGATTTCTCCCCCATTTCCCTGGCAAGACACTATAGAGAAAAAGAAGAAAGATTTCTTGCTGCGGAATGAAGACACATCTGTCAAATATTCCCAGGCAAAGCTTAAGCATCTTTCAGAGCCTCTAATGAAAAGCATTTCAAGAGGAACTTTCTGTGATCCTGGAGGACACAATCTCTACTTAGAAGCAAAGAACAAGGTTGAATGGGCCTATAACCTAGTGCCCAGGAAAGGGATGAAGGTGAGGAATAAAGAGGGAGGGATAGTCGTTAGAACCCTAGAGTCAAAGGGTGTTTGTTGCTTTTTCTGAAAATCTAAGATCATAGCACCATTTTTGTGGAGAAAGCAGAGCAGGACAGTATTGCCACACATTTAGTTTTTATCCACAATTAGTTATATATTGTTGAAGAGACTGGAAATATATTTTCAGTATTCTGAGAATTCTGGGTTAAAGACAACAATTTTTCTTTTTCAAACAACGTGGTCATTTCTTTGCTAAGTATATAGGATGCAAAGAATAAACCCACAACTTTTGTTCTCAAGATGATGATACTACCTGAAATGAAGACAGATATTTGGGCTAATATATAATTATCATACTTTTATGAACAGATAGTAAAATAATGGTAATGATTATTGATGATAACAATAATTATAATATTCGCTGATGGGGCCCCTGGGTGGCTCAGTAGTTTGCATGTATGATTCTTGATTTCGGCTCAGGTCATGATCACATGGTCATAAAATTGAGCCCCGCATTGGGCTCCATGCTGGGTGTGGAGCCTGCATAAGATTCTCTGTATCCTCCTGGCCCTCTTCCCCTCCCCTGCTCTCTCACTCTCTCTCACTCTCTCTTTCTGTCTCTCTCAAAAAAAATATTAGCAGACATGTCCAGCACCCCCATACTATGCCATGCATATAGTAAGTAACCTATAGTTACGTATTTTGGTTGGATTGTCCATTTAATGCTCAGAATATTACTATAACTTAGATACTATGGTTATGCGGTTGAGAAATGCGATACACAAAGAAGTAAACAAGTTGCCCAGAGTCGCATACTACCAGCAACTGGGAGAGCTGGTAGGGCAGCTCAGAGTAATTGGCCATCCTCAAAACTGGAAAGGCAGCTTAGCAAAGCACTCTGGGAGAGCAATGAGTTACAGGATGAGCATCCTGGCAGAAAAGAAATTAAGCAAATGTTTGAGAAAACAGGGGTCTCTGTTTATATACACACTGAAGTGTGCTGGGCAGCACCTAAGGTGGACAGTGGAAGGCTTCCCTGGAGAGAAGGATGGAGGGCTACAGAGGACGCTGCAATGGAAGCTTTCCTGTCTCACAAAAGAACTCAGAATTTATTTTGGAGCCATGGAAGGAAAGTTAGTGAGGGGTATCTAAGCAAATGCAAAATTTACAAGTCCAGATTTGTGATTTTGTAGAACAATAATTTCCCCAAAAAGACAGGTTCCGTGCCACATGACATGTCTCTGCTCCTTGTTTTTTCAGGCAAATGAAGTTCTCCAGCACTTCTTACAGAACCAGGTGGCAATAGAGAAATCCATCCTGCAGGGAGACAAAGCCCTCACCTATCAGGAGAAGGTGCTCACAGGTACAGGTGCAGGGCTGAGCTCGTAGCAGAGTGGGTGGGTTCCTGCACTACCTCCACACACAGATGAGGCCAAAACCTGCCTGAAACAAAGAGCTTCCTCTCCTTCTGTGGGATAACACTGCTAAATATACATATAACAATCAGAGTTGTCATTTTATATCAGGCAGACCAGGAGAGCCATCTCCATCATATTCTCAAATGTGCTCATGGTGACCCACGTAATTCAGAGGCTTCTCAGCTTCCTTTTCAAAGTCAGTTTGGTATCTGTGCTAAGGAGGGTAGAATGAGACCTGGCGGTTGCTTTCTTCTCTCTCTAAAACATTTGTGGAACAGCTGAGCAGGCTAAGAAGGAGGCAGCTGAGAAGGAACAGGAGCTGCTAACTCAGAAACACAAGGAGCAGCTGCAAAAGATGGAGGCTCAAGAGAGAAGCTGCAGGGAAAACATAGCCCAGCTGAGAGAGAAGTGGGAGAGGGAACGAGAAACCTTCAGAGAGAGCAGGAGAAAATGCTGATGCATAAGCTGAAGGTAAGTCTGCACAGAGCCCGGGCAGTGCTCAGTGGACAGTGCCATGGTTCCTGAGGAAGGGGAGAGCCAAAAACTAATAGACATCATGATCCCAGGGAGAATCATAAAAGACATAAGATTCATTGAAACCTCAAATCTTTCTGGACCCTGCTGTGGCTCTTAAAGCCACAAAACTCCAGTGCTTTCTGTATTGTTAGTCTTTTTTATACATATCTATTAATATTTTTTTTAAGAGAGAGATAGAGTGCCAGTGGAGAGAGAGGGACAGAAAGAGAGAGAGAAAGACAGAATCTGAAGCAGGCTACAGACTCTGAGCTGTCAGCACAGAGCCCAACGTGGGGCTCGAACCCATGAACTGTGAGGTCATCACCTGGGCCGAAGTTGGATGCTCAACCGACTGAGCCACCCAGGGGCCCCTCTAGTGTTAGTCTTTGAAGTGAACAGATGGCATCTGCAGATTTGTAGGCTGCTGTTTGTAGTGACTATAGCATGTTCTCTTAATGCTTGGATTGCATAGGACCATCAGATATATCTAAAATAGATCTACTGGGTTTCGAAAGTATAAGATCATGCCTGATACAAAATCTAGAATTCTGAAAGCCCTATAACTTGTTGTATTAGTTTCCAGATCTGTGTGAGTTACTCTTTAACTCAAGGGAATAGTCTTCCTTATTCCAGTATGTAACTTTATAGCCTGTTTTCTGCTAGTAACTACGGTTATGACTGAGGATAGACCTGGGTGGTTGACGTGAGGCTCGAGAGTGTAGCTATCTTTCTATCATATATCCTTCTCCATGCCTCTTACATTTTGTATGGTATGTATTTTTACATATTCAGAAATAAAGACCTGAAACGACTAAAATTGAAACTAAAATGAAAATACATGGAAAGGGAACATTTAGTAACAGGGTGGAAGTGACTAAGCTCCTTGAAACAGCATACCTCAGTGCAGTAGGAAGAGTCTGCTGATTACAACAGGAATCTGGAAATCATAACATATGCCTCCTAATCTTGCTGTAATTATGACCTTTCAGTGTTCCAGTCTCTAATTTCTTTTTTTACTGAGGTATAATTGGCATATCACATTATATTAGTTTCAGGTGTACAACATACTGATTCAGCATTTGTATACAATACAATGGGAAGTGGTCACCCCCAGTCTAGTTGCCAGCCATCACCATGCAAAGTTACAATGTTTTTTCTTGTGATGAGAACTTTTTAAGATTTAAGTCCTGGCAACTTTCAAATACACACTACAGTGTCATTGATGATAGTCACTACGCTGTACGTGACATCTAATTTCTTTTGATATACAGTCACTTGGGAAGTTTGCTGGAATGCCTCTATGTTCCAGCCCCATGCTTCTAAAGGGGGTGAATTAGAAAATTGTTCTTCAGTATCAACTAGATTTTTCTGGAATTCCTTTTCCGGCTGCCTTGTGCTGTAGAATGTGATATAGCTAGAATGGACTACTTGTGATTCTGCAAGCTGCACATGTTATCTTTAGATTCTGCGTCTTTGTATATCGTATACAGACTTCTTAAAACAACCCGGCTCCATACCACATTCTCATTATTTGCTAGCACCTCTCTGTCCTGAAGGTCTTCTATGTCCTGACTTCCCAAGGAGGCAGATGATATATTCTTCCTCTGTGTTTCTTATTGTCATCCCTGTCAGAGCACTTTGTACATAATCGTGACATTGAAATGACCTATTTACAGCCGTCTCTCCTCCTCTGTCTCTTGATTTCAGGTGCTCAGTCTTTTTCATCATTGTGTCTCTAACTCCCAGCACAGAGTCCACCACATAAACCCCAGATATTCAAAAATGTTGGAATAAATATGGGAACTGCCATCCTTTAGGCCCGCAGTTCACTACTATACCAGCTTCTGTCCAGAGTTCTCAAAAGGATACAATTTTAGGAACTAGCGCAGAAGGGACTCCTTGAGGCAGAGAGGATACGCCTGCTCCTCTGAACCTGCTGCCCTCTTCTCTCTGAGGGACTGAACAGTCCACTTGCCGTGTGTTCTTCAGACTCCTTCCTGTGACAATCACCCACAACTGCAGTCACCACATTTGGCTCAGAGGCCAATTATGACATTTTAATAGTTTTTAAAATGCCAGAATATTGCATACCTCTCATTCCACTAGTCTTTTTTTTTTTAATTAGTTCAGGCTACTTCTGCAGAAATAAATTGATGCACTTTTTTGTTTGTTTCCATTGCATCTATTAATAATATTTTTAAAAATGCTATGGGCACCTGGATGGCTCAGTTGGTTAAGTGTCCAACCTCAGGTTAAGCATCTGTCCCCAGCTCAGGTCATGATCTCATGGCTTGTGGATTTGAACCTCACATCGAGCTCTCTGCTGTCAGCACAGAGACTGCTTTGGATCCTCTGTCCCTCTCTCTCTGCCCCTTCTCTGCTCACACTCTCTCCCTCTCTCAAAAATAAACATTTTAAAAAAATGCTAAAAAGAAAAAAAAATTCATTCTCAGTTCCCCAACAGCTCTCACCCGTCCCTCTTGCCCAAATAGCTCCTGACTCATTACCTCAGAGCCAGTTCAAAACTGAACCTGTTCAGTGCCGTTTTCATTGAAAACAACCAGTGCCAGAAATGTAGGGAGGATGGTTAGATGAGGGCAACAGCACTACCCAGGTTCCACCCATGGGAAGGCTAGGCGGATGCGGCGGACCAGCCGTCACGGAATCGAACGGTTCCTGATCAGGGGGTGGGGATGAACTGATACACAAGGCACAGTTGTTAAGGGAGGGCTGGCGCTCCCAAGCGTCACCAGCCCCGAGTTTATTTTCACTCGGGTATTTATCCACAATCTGAGGGTGGTGTACGTGCGAGGCACATCTCCTCTCACAAGTTCTCAGCAGGCAAAATGTATTTTGCTATATCAAACTTGACAAAGGTTGCATTTTGAACCTCCCCACACGACCTGGCTGCGGTCCGACTCAAGGACAAAGGCTGCACTCAAAGCCTTCGGCTCCCAACACCGCTCAAGGTCTCTGACTCTTAACATCTCTCAAGGCCTCGGGTTCCCAAAACACCACTCAAGGCCACTGGCTCTCAACAGGCGGAGAGTCACAAAAGTCAGAGGAAAGGGCTATGGCCTTGCCCTGATGTAGTCTAAAACTAAAGAGGGCTAGAGAGGAGATAGCGTAACCCGTCAAAGGTTTTAGAGGACATCTCATGGGCTTGTATCAAACCCAGAAAAACTGACAGCAAGAGAAGATTGAGGAGACCAGGGAGGCAGTCTTGCAGAAAGTTTCACAATTCTCCCACATCGGGAGGTGCAGGAAGTCAGTAGAGTACCAAGACTCACTCATTTTGGCAGAAAAACCTCCCTTGGTGTTGGGAAGTCACAAAGATGCCACGGACACTGAGAGAGGCTACATATGAGGGGATGCAGTTTCACAAAGCACAGTGGTCACAGACCAGAGCGGTGGGGATCATGCAGAAACTGACACAGAAACTACAAAACCCAAAAACAGGGAGAGTGGCCTTTCAGGGAGTAACTCTGCACCAGTCATCCATACTTGACCCCAATCTGGTAAGTTTCACAGAGCAACTGGCAACTTTGGGGGTAAGGGTTGTCACACAAAAAGGACTTAAGCAGCTAGAAGGGAATGGTAGGAAACTGCTCCGGGGCTCTCAGAATTGAGGGCAGTACTGGGGGCTGGGTGGACAGATGCACAAGAAACAGCACCAAAGAGGTTTCCTGTTCAGTCAGTTGGCGAGGAGGAAGAGGAACCAGGAGGCAGCTGAAGGGAGCAGTTGGTGTCCTGAAGGCAAGTCTCTGGAGGCTGGATCAGAGGAAAGACCACACAGTGGGCACCAGTGATGAAACACAACTCTGGACCCCAAACGGGGAGGTGACAGATGGGGGGAGGGGTGGAACAGACTTACAGTGGCCATTACGGGGCCACAGGGAAATATATGGCCACTAGGTCACAGAGGGCTCCTTCCAGCCTAAATGTGAAGGCACAGCCTCACAGAGGAGGCCCATTGACATTTGGGTGGTAGAAGGCACAGAGGTCCTCATATTGACAGTGGGCCTTTTTGCCAAAGTGTCAGCAGACAGGGAAGTTGGGTTTGGCTTTCATAACCTGGGGGCCATCCCCGGACAGAAAGGTATTTTTGATAGGAGACTAACTTTTGAGCCTCCAAGGATTTCTCTGCTCTTTGTGAAACCCTCTCCTGGAGGACCCCTATGGCTGGTCTAGGAAAAGGAAGTTCATTATTGGCTCTCCCCCAACATCGACCATATGGGCTACATCTGGGGGCCTAGGCCTTCCTGAATTGAGACCCTGCCCTGAGGAGGAGATGGAAGACTCAGCAGTGATGAAATCTTTGCTCCCTTTGACCTTGGAGGACCTCTGTGGAGGGAGTCTGCATTCTTTTCTGTCTGATTCCTTTCAGTCAACATCATGTATGTGAGATTTATCTAGCTTTGCCTGTAGCAGGAGTTCATTCATTTTTATTGGAGCGTAGTATCCCATTGCATGCACATTCAACAACTTATTTATCCATTCAACTGGTGGTAGACATGTGGATGGATTCCAGTTTGGGGCTGACTTGGAGTCATTAGGCTTTCCATTAGTCATGGGGGGAGGGCCCAGAAGTCTGGGTGGTCTGAGAGGATTCCCATATTCCTCATCTTCAGTCTCTTCCCGCTCTGGCAATGGGGGCTGCGGTAGTGGCAGTTGCTGCTACTGATTCTGCTTTTTTCATTTGGGCATCGTGGTTGTGGCAATGCCTGCAGTGGGATTTGAAGGTCAATGAGAAAGGGAAAAATTATGCTGTTTTATTTGGGAATCAGTATCTCCTGAAAATGATGCCCACAGGCTGACAAAGTGATAGACTCTATACAGTGTTCATGCAGCTATCAGACAGTGACACTATGATCAATCTTCATTTCTTCATTCTCTCTCAATTCTTTTTTAAACATTTTTATTATTTTATTTTTTAATTTAAATTTTAGTTAACATACAATGCAATATTGGTTTCAGGAGGAGAATTCAATAACTCCTCACTTACATACAACACCCAGCACTCATCACAAGTGCCCTCCTTAATACCCATCACCCGTCTAGCCCATCTCCCACCCACCTCCTTCCATCAACACTCAGTTTGTTCTCTATTGTTAAGAGTCTCTTGTAGTTTGTTTACATCTCTTCTCTTCCCCCCATCCCTTTCCCTTATGTTCATGTGTTTTGTGTCTTAGATTCCACATATGAGTGAAATCATATGATATTTGTCTTTCTCAGATTGATTTATTTTGCTTAGCATAATACATTCTAGCTCCATTCATGTCATTGCAAATGGCAAGATTTCATTATTTTTGATAGCTAAGTAATATTCCATTGTCTGTGTATGTATGCACACACACACACACACACACACACACCACCTCTTCTTTATTTATCAGTCACTGGACATTTGGATTTGGGTTCTCTCCGTAGTTTGACTGTTGTTCATAATGTCGCTATAAACATTGGGGTGAGTATTTTGTATCCTTTCAGTAAGTACCTAATAGTGTAATTGATAGATAGTAAGGTAGTTCTATTTTTAGTTTTTTTGAGGAACCTCCACTCTGTTCTCCTGAGTGGCTACACCAGTTGCACTCCCACCAGCAGTGCAGGAAGGTTCCCCTTTATTTGCATCCTCACCAATACCTGTTGTTGCCTGAGTTGTTAATTTTAGCCATTCTGACTGGTGTGAGGTGATATCTCATTATGGTTTTAATTTGTATTTCCCTGATGATGAGCGATGTTGGGCATCTTTTCATGGGTCTATTAGCCATCTGGATGTCTTCTTAGGAAAAGTGTCTATTCATGTCTTCTGCCCATTTCTTAGCTGGGTTGTTTGGTTTTTGGATGTTGAGTAGAAAAGTTCTTTATATATTTTCGATACTGTTTATCAGATATGTCATTTGCAAATATCTTCTCCCATTCCTTAGGCCTCCTTTTGTTTTTTTGATTGTTTCCTTCACTGTGCAGAAGCTTTGTACCTTGATGAAATCCCAATAGTTCATGCCTGCTTTTGTTTCCCTTCCCTTCAGTGATGTGTCTAGCAAGAAGGTGCTCCAGCCAGGGTCAAAGAGGTTGCTGCTTGTGTTCTCTTCTAGTATTTTGATGGTTTCCTGTCTCACCATCCATTTTGAACTTATATTAGTATGTGGTGTAGGAAAGTGGTTCACTTTTATTCTTCAGCATGTCACTGTCCAGTTTTCCCAGCACCGTTTGTTGAAAAGACCCTTTTTTCATTGGATATTCTTTCCTGCTTTATCAAAGATTAGTTGACCGTATAGAAATGGGTCCATTTCTGGGTTTTCTATTCTGTTGCACTGATCTGTGTGTCTGTTTTTGTGCCAGCACCATAGTGTCTTGATGACTACAGCTTTGTAATATGGCTCTTAATGGAAAAGGATTCAATGCTCATGGATTAGAAGAAACATAGTTAAAGTGTCTATACTACCTAAAGCAATCTACACATTTTAATGCAATCCCTATCAAAATACCACCAGCATTTTTCACAGACCTAGAACAAACTCTCCTAAAATTTGTATGGAATCACAAAAGACTCCAAATAGCCAAAGCAATCTTGAAAAAGAAAAACAAAACTGGAGGCATCATGCTTCTGGATTTCATTCTCTCTCTAAAGTCTTTAGGCACAGCTCTGTTGTCTTAACAATTGTGAGTCAAAGCTTAGCCACCTTCTACTTTCCCCAACCAAAGCCCCTGGAGTGAAAGTCCAGTAGCTGAATCAGTCCCTAGTGACCCATTGATATCACTCAGAGGAATGCATCTCGTACTGTCCATATGGATGTTCTGGTAAAGGAAAGAAGCAGGGATAAGCCCTATTTCCCCATTAAACCTCCCTAATGCATATGATCAACACACATCATATATATTATCTTCAGTCTGAATGAGCTGCCTCTTCCTTCAGGACATACTTTTTATCAAGTAACACCTTAACCATTAGGAAACATACTGACTGCAATGAATGATAACCATGGAGGGAAAAGGAATGAGAAACAGTCAACAAAGCAGTGTTTACAAGAAATGATAACAGTTGAGAGATCTGGAAAGGATTAAGAGTGACGTAAAGAACCATAGAGCAGAGTAAACCACTTTCATGTTTAGTCATAAACTGCCTCTTGTATAAATTTTGTAAACACCCTAAGTAAGATAAGCCTTCTGGTAAAAGGTCTCTCACATAAGAGTAAATAGTAAATAGTTGTTGAACCGTTGAAGTAATCAAAGAATGTTTTCAAGCGCATCTTGGACAATTTTGTATGAAGACAAGTTCAAGCCATTCTTGTACATGGTATTTGG
The DNA here is from genome assembly GCA_030068075.1 of Paguma larvata. Lineage (NCBI taxonomy): Eukaryota > Metazoa > Chordata > Mammalia > Carnivora > Viverridae > Paguma > Paguma larvata. Next base: position 72,643,519 of record CM057833.1, on the reverse strand, counting down.
ATAAAGTAAGATGTCAGTTGCTTGGTCACTTCTACATTACTATCTCTGTTTCTTCAGACTTAGTCTACAGCCTGCCTTCTTTGGTGCTACCTTCTCACCTCTTAAGCTGGACTTGAATAGCCCTTGGAAATGTATTTATTAAGAAAACTCTTCAGTGTTGGCTGTTGGTATAGAAATTCAAAGGAAAAATAGAGCAGTCCTCTCTCCACAAATATAGGAAATAGGTTAAGGAAGCTTAGGAAAACTAATAAGACCACGTCAGTGGTCTCCTTTGGCCTACATAGTGTCTGCATGACCAACAACAGGAGGGAACATACCACCACAGGAAAATTATAAGCACATTTTGCTTGACCCCAATACATATAATCTGTGTGATCAAAACAGAATTCACTTTGAGGATGACGCCCACAAAATGGAAGACTAGAAGCTCCAAACCCTGTTCTCTCATAGAGACATGAAAATAATAATAATAATAAAATGACTGAAATAATCACATAAGACCACTAGAAAACAAAGTAAACACAACAGCCAAGGGAACCCCCAGTCAAGAAAAAGCCACATTGCTCTTTCCCCAAGATTAAGGGATGAATATCAACCAGTGTAATTCATGACAGTAACAGACTGGAGAGGAGGAAAAATGATAGTCTCAATTGATACTAGCATCTGACAAAATTCAACACCTTTTCATGTTAACAGCCCTCAACAAAGTAGAAATAGAAGGAAAGTACCTCAATGAAACAAAGGCCATAAATGAAAAATCCACAGCTAATTTCACACTCAGTGGTAGAGGTTGAAATCTTTTCTCCTAAGATTGGGAATAAGAGAAGGATGCACTCTTTCACCAATTCTATTCAACCTAGCCAGAGCAAGTAGCAAGAAAAAGAAATAGAAGGCATCCAGACTGGAAAGGAAGAAGTAGAATTATCTCTCTTTGCAGATGACATGATCTTTTTTCTCCAGATTTATTGAGATCTTTTTGGCGAATAATATATGTAAGTTTAATGTGAGCAATGGGACTAGATACATGTATATTTTGCAAAATTATTACCACAATAAGATTAGTTAACACCTCCATACTTTCACATAATTGTGATTACTTTTGTGTGTGTGGTGATAACACTTAAGATCTACTCTCTTAACAACTTAGAAGTATGTAATACGGTATTTTAATAATACTCACCATGCTGCGCATTAATTAGATCCCATATGTTATTTATCTTATATCGGAGATTTTGTACCCTTTGACCAACATCTCTCCATTTCCCCTACCCCTTAGTCCTTGGCAACCACCATTATACTCTCTATTTCCATGACCTTGCCTTTTTAAGATTCCATGTGTAAATGGGAACATATACTATTCATCTTTTTCTGTCTGACTTATTTCACTTAACATAATGCTTTCAGTGTTCATCCATGTGGTTGCAAATGACAGGATTCCCTTATTTTTTGTGGCTGAATAATATTCCATTCTATTGCCTCTATACAATAGTGTACACACACACACACACACACACACGCATCTTCTGTATCCATTAGTCCACTGATAAACAATTAGGTTGCTTCCACGTTTTGGCTACTGTGAGTCATGCTGCAGTGAACATGGGGTTCATATATCTCTTCAAGATAGTGCCTCCATTTCATTCAGAAGTATACCCACAGTGGGATTCCTGGATCATATAATAATTCTATTATTTTTTGAGGACCCTCCATACCATTTTCCACCCTCCATACCATTTTCCACTGTGTCTCTATCAATTTACATCACCACCAACGGTGCACAGTGTTCACTTTTCTCCACAGCTTTGCCAACCCTCGTTGTTTCTTGTCTTTTTGGTAATAGCCATCTTAACAGATGGGAGGTGATACATCATTGTGGTTTTGACTTGTGTTTCCCTCATAATTAGTAACATTGAGCTTCTTTTCATGTATCTGTTGACTATTTTATGCCTTCTTGGAAAAATGTCCTACAACCCTTTTTAAATCTGATTTTTTACTATTGAGTTGTAAGAAGTTTCTTATATATTTGGGTATTAATTCATCATGATATAGATAGTTTGCAGATATTTTCTCACATTCTATATGTTGCCATTCTGTTTTGCTGATTGTTTCTTTTGCTGTGCAGAAGCTTTTTAGTGTGATATCATCCCATATATTTTTGGTTTTGTTGCTTGAGCTTTTGGTGTTATCCAAAAAAATTCTTTACCAAAACCAATCTCAAGGAGATTTTGACCTATGTTTCCTCCTAGTGGTTTTATAGTTTCAGGTCTTGCATGTAATTCTCTAATCCATTTTGAGTGAATCTTTGTGAGCGGTGCGAGGTAGAAATTCAATTTCATGCCTCTGCATGTAGTTATGTAATTTTCCCAACACCTTTTATTGAAGACACTATGCAGTCCTTTCTCTCACTGAACTTTCTTGGCTCCCCTGTCAAATACCAGTTGATTGTAGGTGCATGGGTTTATTTCTTGGGCTCTCAATTCTGTTCTATTGGACTATATTCTTTTTATCCTGGCATCACACTGTTTTGATTACTATAGTTTCGTGATAAAGTTTGAAATCAGGAAATGTGATACCTCTAGCTTTGTTCTGCTTTCTCAGGATTTCTTTGTTTATTTGGCATCTTCCGTGGTTCCATATAAATTTTAGGATTATTTTTTCTATTTCTGTGAAAAATATCATTGGAATTTTGATGGGGATTGTATTGTTTGCTAATATCTGATTTAGAATTTTTGCCTCCTTATTTATAATTGACATAAAGTTTTTTTATACAACTGTGGTCATATTTGGTATTAAGGACTTTATCAAATAGTGAGTTAGATAACATACCTTATTTGTTTTTGTTTACTATATTATTTTAGAGAGAGAGAGAGAGAGAGAGAGAGCAGGAGGGGCAAAGAAGGAGACAGAGAATCCCAAGGAGCCTCTGCTCTGACAGCCCAATGTGGAGCTCGAACTCACAAACCATGAGATCATGACCTGAGCTGAAACTAAGAGTCAGACACTTAACTGACCAAGCCACCCAGGCACCCCAGCATGCCTTATTTTTGATGCCCAAGAAGAATTTATTTTTTAATTTATTAAAACAAATTTTTTTAATATGTATTTATTCTTGAGAGAGAGAGAGAGAGAATGTGAGCAGGAGAGGGGCAGATAGAGAGAGAGGGAGACACAGAATCTGAAGCAGGCTCCAAGTTCCGAGCTGTCAGCACAGAGTCCGTCACGGGGCTCGAACCCACAAACTGTGAGATCAGGACCTAAGCCAAAGTTGGACACTTAACCGACTGAGCCACCCAGGTGCCCTCCAACAAGAATTTATATAAAAACTACTGTTACATGTTTATTTGTAGAAATCATAGTTAAATCATCTAAGTCTTGAGGTTTTATTGTAAAGAATTCTCACTGATTCAATTTCTTTAATAGATACTAGAAGTTTGCGATTTCCAGCGACAGGAAACACAAATTCCCGAAGGATATCATTGTGCATGATGGTGAGTAAGTCCACTCATCCTTCCAGCTCTTGTTCCTAAAACCTATGTATTAACCTTTTGGGGGCACAACACTATATAAAGGCCATAGGTTTAAGGTATATGTATACTGAACATAGCAGAGACACTTAGAAATTCAGATATTGTGTTAGATCTTCCTTTCTTCTCTAGGGAGGCTTATATGGATAATTAATGCCCCCAAATATTAAAGTCTGTCCTCTTTTATTGTGTGAGCTTTCTGATGCCCCCGGAAAATGATAAAAAGGCAACATTAATCCAGAGGAATAATGATTTCCGCTTTATAAATCAGACTTGAAGAGGCCTTGATTGTGTACTGTTTAATAATGAGATATTTAAATCACAAATTTAACAATTCCTCAACTTAAAATAGATCATTCCTGACGAGTGTTGGAAATGTGTAAAAGGACTATACTTGAGGTAGGGTGCACTTACGTGTGCCTTCAGTACACCACAACAGAAACCATAGGCTACAGAGAGGGTCACACCAGCTGACTTGTTAAGATCTTCACCTGATTCGGTTTCTGGAAGAATAGTGAAGGGTTTTTCATATTTGTGCCTTAGTACATTTACTTGGACCTGTTACAGGGGAATCAGAGCAGTCTGCATCCGTGAAGGTTCCTCCTGAAAAAAGAATGAGCAAAGTCTAAGACCCCACCTGTGGTCACCGTCAGAGATGTGACACAGGCTGTCTTACCATGTGTAGGAGTGGATGAAGGGAATGGGGCACATGACTTCAACCTCTTTGGAGAATGGACACAGAGACTCAGAGAGTAGCTTGAAAGATGCTCTTGTGAACTCACAAATATTTATACTAGCACTTTACTGTCCAAGTCTTACTAGAGACTCTTTCCTGAATATCCATCTGCAAAAAAAAATCATCCATAATTTCAGTTTTCCCTTTAAGACCTATGTTTTCAGTACAGTAAGACACAACTTAGGGTGTACTTTCTCTCTAGTGATGCAATTTTCAATCCGACCTGTAGGCAAGGTGCCATATTTATCACAGCCAAACCTCTAAGGCAAGTTCCATTGCCTTACATTTTATGTAGTTCTGAATTTCTCTTCGCTTAGCCTGTGTTTTTCAAAGTCCAGCAAATGCAAGATGATTTCGGTTTTGGATTGTTTTTACTCTTATGTCACAGTTGCTAAACTCTCCAGTTCTAAAATTCCCTAAGCATGTGAATTATGTCCCTTAAAGACTATTATTTTTTAAGACACTCAACCTTTTAACTAAACAGTTGCACTCACCACTTTCTGACCTGAAATTGTTTCATGTCTGTGCTTTTCTGGTACATTTGTAGCTTTGTGGTTTTTCACCAAACTGTGTAGCAGGATGTTAAACAAGACTCTTCCTGTCTGAGAATTTCTGCTGTGCTCTAAAGATGAGTGCATGAGGTGCCAAAGAACCACAATTTCTAAAACAACATGCTATCCCATTTGGGGGGAGTTAATTTAGTAAAACATGAAAAAAAGTCATTTCTATTAAATTAAATCTCATTTGCTTCCATCAGTTTAAGAATATTTTAACAATTCTTCCTGTATCAGGAGTATACTCTTTTACTTAGACTTGCAGAATATAAAAAGTTATTTCTCCTGGGGTGCCTGGGTGGCTCAGTTGGCTAGCATGCGACTCTTGATTTTGGCTCGGGTCATGATCTCACACTGTGTGAGATCAAGTCCAATGTCGGGCTCCATGTTGACAGGACAGAGCCTGCTTGGAATGTTCTCTCTCTCTCTCTCTCTCTCTCTCTTTCTCTCTCTGCCCCTCCCCTGCTCACATGTACACACTCTCTTTCAAAATAAATAAAGAAACTTTTTAAAAAAGTTATTTTTCCTTGCAGCAAATTTTTTTCCAAATAATGGAATCTGGAAGAAAGACCCCAAATTTATTTTTTTCATTGCTAAATAGTAAAAACATCCTGCTATACATCCAAATCTAACTAGCCTTAGATTCATCATCTCTAGAATCATATATTTATAGCTTCATAAATAAAGTGGAAAATAACAGCAACAAAAACTGAGAGAGACAGAGGGGGATTCCTTGATCTTGTTGCTGGTGAAGGACTGTTTCTATTCGGGACATAGTCATGTGCCCACATCAATGTCTGTGTTTCAGAAAGTACAGGACCTCTATAATTAGCCCAGCTTGGGTTCAACCCTTAAAATGGCCACGTTTAATTTCAGGACTCTTAAAATTATCTGTGTCAGTTATTGTTGCATATCTTTTTACAATAATAAAAGAAATGTCAGCTCTAAATATTATAAAGGTCTCTTATCAAAATGAGCTCCTGACAGACTTGCTAGATGTTAGATTTTTCTAGCTGTTTTTAAAGCTAGCAGTGGTCATGTGATGTTGTTCACACAGGAGATAAAAGCAGAAGTCTGTGTATGTGACTTGAGAGGCTAGGCTGTAGAATTTTGCTCCCGTACTCCACCAGTTCCGTCTTTTCCCTCTTACTGGTTCAAATTTGACAGCAGTGCAGCTTTTACCTTGTGGATCAATAGGCTCTCTTCATAGGTACAGAGCAGAAAGATGGAAGGAGCCTGAATCCCTGAACAGCCCTGTGGAGCAGTGCTTCCACACAAGCTTAGAGTGGTAGAACCAGAACATGTCTTCTAAGCGGTAACAGCAACCTCTGAAGTGATCTCTATCTCCAGTGTCCTCACTTTACTCTTTCTCCTCCTGCCATCAGAATGTGGAACTCTATATGCCTTTGGAGTAAATCCCATGACTCAGGTCCCTAGAGATCTTTCAACCTCATCCTTAATGAGTCTGTGGCTATGGTGAGCTCCAGTGGTTTCACAGCATTTGCTCACTACCATTGTATATTTGCCCCTCTCCTTTCTTTGGTCTAAAATACATTTCCTCCAGTTTTTCTTTGCTGCAATCAGAGTTACCCTTCGAGATCCAGCAGTAATGGTACCTCCTCTTGAAGCCGTCTAAAATCCTTCTGAACATAATTAATTGTTGCTTTTGCAGACAACCAAGCACTTTATTTTTAATGTTATTTTAGCAGTTATTACTTCTCATTAATGGTAAAATATTCGGGGGCACCTGGGTGGCTCAGTCGGTTAAGTGTCCAACTTCGGCTCAGGTCATGATCTCACGGTTTGTGGGTGGGAGCCCTGAGTCAGGCTCTGTGCTGATGGCTCAGAGCCTGGAGCCTGCTTGGGTTTATCTACCTCTCTCTACCCCTCCCTTGCTCAAGCTTTGTCTCTCTCTGTCTCTCAAAAAGAAATAAATGTTTAAAAAAATTTTTTTAATGGTAAAATATTCGTCCTCTTCAAGATACAGGTTAGCCAAAGAACTTTTCTTTGTTTTTAAATATAAAAAAACCACGGAAATGCTAGTTTTGAAGGCCTGGGAGGTATATAATAATGACAAATAGGCAAAACATAAAGCAATTAGCTTTTTTTTTAGCAGTCTTTAGTTGGGCTGATGACAAAGTCTCAATTTTGAAAATTCCTTAACTTTAAATGAACTATCCTGGCAAGGCTTGATGACATGTAAAAAGATATTTTAAAAGTGTAGATTAAAGGGCACCTGGGTGGCTCAGTCACTTAAGCATCTGACTCCTAATTTCAGCTCAGGTCATGATCCCAGGGTCATTGGATCAAGCTGCACATCACTCTCCAGCTGCTTGGAATTCTTTGTCTCTCTCCCTCTGTCCTCTTCCCTCTTGCGCTCTCTTTAAAAAAGAAAAAAGAAAAAGTGGAGATTAAAAAAATTTACTTGTTCACCATCTTGAACCAGATATCACAAAAAATAAAGGTAGACCAAACTAGCTACCTATTATTTTAATTTCACGGATTGGATCTTTGGGTCAAGGGCGAATGTGCTCTTTCTAGTTAGCCTCACTGCAAGACGTCGAATCTGTTCCTGGAGTAATAGGGCCAGGGCAAGCTGAGGAGTGGCCAAGAAACTAGGAATGTAGATACTGACATTACCTATAGTCACCATCAAAGATGTATCATGAAACAAATTATACTCAGTTCGGGGTGGAGTGGAGGAAAAGTCACAGCCAGCTGAACCTGTGCTGAGGGAAGTGAACAGAGGGACATCATAACCTCTCAGACAGTGCCATTAGCGATCCTTTTGTCTTTTCCACATTCACAAACACTTAATGCTAGCATCTAGAATCCAGGTCATAGAGGAAGCTTCGGTCCTTCTGATATCCATTAGGCAAATATAAAATCCTCCTAAACTTTAAATTCTTTCTCCCAGTCTCAAAAATACTAACTGCTGAAACAAAGGCAGCTCTTCTTTCCACTGGCTCAGCCTACATTGTGATTATGAACAAGATGACATATTTATTACAGCTATCTCACTAAGCTGATTTACTGACTCAAATTTGTGCAATAACAGTTTCTTCTTATTTATTTTTTTTATGGGTTTCCTCAGTCCCACCAATATCAGAGTATTTATTTTGTTGTGTTTAGCTTTCTGTCACAATAGCTAGTGCTTCTTGCTCTTATTCAAGAATATTATAAGGCTATAAATCTTGACTCTAAAACTATTTATTCCTTTATCCCCATATTTTTATCTGCTGAAGAAGTGCATCAAATAGATTGATGGCCTGAAACTGCTTAAAGTCTGCATTTCCAGGAACTCCATATGGTTCAGGATATCATCATTTTGGGGCTCCTTCTTCTTATGTTTCAGGATGCTAACTGGGACTCTTCCTATTAGGGACCCACTAAGGGCCCCAGACTGAGAACACTAGGTGCCAAATAACAACTAATTCCAAAGCAAGGTGCCACACCAGCGTTTACAGAGTTAGGTTAAACTCAAGACAATAGAAGAAAAGTAATATGATTATATCAATTAATGAAGAAAAAACTTTTGAAAAAATCTAACACTCACTCGTGATAAAACCTTCCACAAATTAGGAGTAGTGGGTACTTCCTCAACTTGGTAAAGAATAGCTGCAAAAAACTACAGCTAACAGCATTCTTAATGGTCAAAAACCAGATGCTTTCCTACTAAGATTAGGAACAAGGCAATGATACCTGCGTTCACTACTTCTATTCAGCATCATACTAGAAGTCCTTAATGAAATAAGATAAGAAAATAAAATGAAAGATATATAGATATTTTTATATAGAAAGACTCAAAACATCATCAACAACAACAACAACAAATTCCTGGCACTAATAAGTGATTATAGCAAGGTTGCAAGATACAAGGTTTACATACAAAAATCAATTGCTTGCTTATGCATCAGCAATGAACACTTAAAAATTGAAATTAATAATACAATGCTATTTATGTTAGCACCCCTGAAAAATAAATACTTAGGTTATAAATCTGAAAAAAAAATATGTGTAAGATCTAATGAAGAAAATAACAACTCTGTTGAAAGAAAACAAAGAAAATCTAAATAAATGGGGAGCTATTCCATGTAATGAATGGGAACACTCAATATTGTCAAGATGTCAGGTCTATAGATTCAGTATAACCTCAAAAAATGCCAGCAAGTTATTTTATGGATAGTGACAAACTGATTCCAAAGTTCATACAGAAAGGCAAAAGACCCAGAATATACAACAAATATTGAAGGAGAAGAAAATGTCAGAAACAAACTACCCAACTTTAAGACTTACTATAAAGTTATAGTAATCAAGACTGTGTGGCACTGGAAAAAGAATAGACAAATAGATCAATGGAACAGAATAGAGAGCCCAGGAGTAGACTCACACAACTATAGTTAGCTGATACTTGACAAGGGAGCAAAAGCAATTCAATGGATAAAGAATAATCTTTTCAGTAATGGCACTGGAACAACTGCATGTCCATATACAAAAAAAGGAAGGAAAAGAATCTAGACACAGATCCTACAATATTGACAAAAATAAATTAAAATTGGATCATAGATCTTAATGTAAAACATAAAACCCCTAGAAGATAACGTAGTGGAAAACCTAAGTGACCTTAGGTTTGCTGATGACTTTTTAGATACTTCACCAAAAATCACAATCAATGAAAAGAAAATGTGTAAGTTGTACTTCATTAAAATTGAAAACCCCTGATGTTCAAAAGACACTATTCAGAGAATGAAATGACAAGGTATACATTAAGAGAAAATATTTACAGAATATGTGTCTGATAAAGAACTGGTATCCAAAATAAACAACTCTTAAAACTCAAGAAAAAGAAAACTACCCAGTTTAAAAATGGGCAAAAGATCTGAACAGACACCTCACCAAAGATTCTCGGATGTCAAGCAAGCATCTGAAAGGATGTCCTACATCATATGTCTTTAAAGAACTGCACGTTAGGGGCGCCTGGGTGGCTCAGTCGGTTGGGCGGCTGACTTCAGCTCAGGTCATGATCTCACGGTCTGTGAGTTCGAGCCCCACGTCAGGCTCTGTGCTGATGGCTCAGAGCCTGGAGCCTGCTTCTGATTCTGTGTCTCCCTCTCTACCCTTCCCCTATTCATGCTGTGCCTCTATGTCTCTCAAAAATAAATAAACATTAAAAAAAATTAAAAAAAAAATAAAGAACTGCACGTTAAAACCACAATAAGAGGGACACCTGGGTGGCTCAGTTGGCTAAGTGTCAGACTTTGGCTCAGGTCATGATCTTGCTGTTTGTGAGTTCAAGCCACCCTATCGGCTCAGAGCGTGGAGCCTGCTTTGGATTCTGTGTCTCCCTTTCCCTCTGCCCCTCCCCTGCTCGATCTCTCTCTCTCTCTCTCTCTCAAAAATAAATAAACATTAGGAAAGGGCCTAAGATGGTGGAACAGCATGGAAGTTTTTTTGTTTCTCGTCCATGAAATACAGCCAGATCAACACTCAACCATCCTGCACCCCTAGAAAATGGATTTGAGGATTAACACAACAATCTGCACAACCTGAACCAGAGAACTCAGCAGGTACGTGGCCTAGAGAAGTGAACTGGGGGAGAGAGAAGCCATGGAGGGCAGGGAACTGTTTTTGCTTGCAGAGAGAGGACAGAGACGGGGGGTGGGGGAGGAGAGTACAAAGGCAGCTGGAGAGAAAAGAAAGAGTACACAAGAGACTGAACAAAAAAGGGAGAAAGGAGAGGATTTAAATTCCATTAAGACTCTATAAATGGGGAGTGCAGAATCCGAAACTCCACAGCTTGATACCTGGTGGTGCTCTGGTGGGAAGGGCGAATCCCCAGGAGCAGAGAGCAAGGTCCAAGGGGTCTTTGGGCCACATAGGGAGAGGCAGTTCCTGTACTGGAAGGACATTTGGTGGAAACTGCAGCCACTCCATAGCAAAAGGTCCCAGCGACCCTTGGAGAACAACCACATTTGCTGGTGCTGGAACAAGGACGTTAGGTAGAAGCCTGGTCCCAGATGTGTTGTGATTTTCCACAATCCGTGAAAAGTGCTGGTACATGATCACATGAACTTTTTCTGGGGCTGGCTGGCACCCAGCCACAGTCTCTGGTCATTGATAGCAGCACGGTCCTGCGAACGTTCCTGGGTGCAGCCAGCACCCAGCCATTGCTCAGTGAGACCCTCCCCAGAAGATCCAAGTAGGTTAAAGCCCCAGTCCCTCAGAGGTGAGGGGTCGGGAAACACAGCCACATCTGAGATAAAACTCAGGAGGGAGGTGCTACCTGGCAACCTGAAAGCTTGGTCACGGACAGTGTAAAAGTGGGGAGTGAATGGGATCCAGAGACAAAGGAGGGATGCACAATTGTTGGTTGGGGAGAGCACAAAGGTCTGATACTAGAGACTGGGTAGCTGCGTGATGCCATTTTAACTCCCCGCCCCCCTGTCACCTCTGGCATGAGGATGGCCACTACAATCCACCCCAGTAAGTTAAGCAGCACCAGCTGCTTAGTGTAACTTAGTCGTTACATTAACCCTGCCCAACAGGGCCAACCTCGCTCTTCAGGAACACTGCAAGTCTCTCCACCTGCTTAGTTTATGGACTATAAAGTGCTTAATAGTTTGACTTCTCGGGGAAACTGATGTAATTTCAATCATATTTCAGTCTGTTTGCTAATCCATCTATTCATTTTTTTTTCATAATCTTGAATACAGAAAGAAATTTTTTTTTCCATTTTTATTAAAAATATTTTTAATTTTTTCTACTACATTTTTTACTTTTTTGTAAATTTTTAAGTTCTGTTTTACTTCCATCATTTCATTTTATTCTATTTCATCGTATTCATTTTTTCAAATTTTCAAACATTTTTTCTTTTTCTTTTTCTTATCATTCCCTTTTTTCTTTAATCTGTCATGCTCCTTTCAACTACCAAACCAAAACACATCTAGGATCTAGCATCCTTTATTAATTTTTTGTGTGTTGTTAATTTTTTAATTTTATTTTTTTAACTTATTACTTCCTTTTCTTCCTTCAAAATGATGAAACTAAGGAATTCAGCCCAAAAGAAAGAACAGGAAGAAATGACATCCAGGGACTTAATCATCACAGATACACGCAAGATGTCTGAACCAGAACTTAGAATCACAATAATGAGAATACTAACTGGGGTTGAAAACAGATTAGAATCACTTTCTGTGGAGATAAAAGCTAGTCAAGATATCATATAACTTCACTAATATGAGGACTTTGAGATACAAAACAGATGAACATAAGGGAAGGGAAGCAAAAATAATATATAAAAACATGGAGGGGGACAAAACATAAGAGACTCTTAAATATAGGGAACAAACAGAGGTTTGCTGGAGGGGTTGTGGGAAGTGGGAGGGGTAAATGGGAAAGGAGCATTAAGGAACTACTGAAATCATTGTTGCACCATATGCTAAGTAACTTGGATGTAAATTAAAAAATAAATGTTAATAAGAAAATAAATATTTAAAATTTTTTAAATAATAAAAAGAAAATAAAACTACAATAAGATACCACTAAACACCTACTAAAATGGCTAAAACCCAAAATGCTGACAACACCAAATATTGTAGAAGATATGAAGGGATAGTAACTCCCACTCATTACCTGGGACTGCAAAATGGTATGGCCATTTTGGAAGACATTTTTGTAGTTTCTTTCGGTGCTTAACACTTACCATCCAATACAGGATGGAGTTTCTTTGAAAAGTTAAAAATAGGACAACCCTATGACTCAGCAATTGCACTAGTAGGTATTTACCCAAAGGATATAAAAACTACATTTTTTTATACAGGGGGATTACACTCCTAGTTATTTACCAAAATGATTTGAAAACTTAATTTACAAAAAACCTGCACACAGATACTGAAAACAGCTTTATGCATAATTGCCAAAACTTAGAAGCAACCAACACATGCTTCAGCAGGTGAACAGATAAATCGTGATATATCTTGTCAGTGGAATTATTATTCAGTCCTAAAAAGAAATGGGCTATCAAGACATGAAGAGACATAAGCAGACTTCAATACAATTTGTTATGTGAACAGAAGCCCATCTGAAAGGCTACATATTGTCGTCCGACTATATGACATTCTGAAAAGGTAAAACAGTGAAAATATTGCTAGGGGCTCAGAGAGAGGGAGAGATCTTTAGGGAGATGAAGCTATTCTGTATGATACTATAATGGTCATCATATATTGGTCAAAACGTATAAAATGTACAACACTCAGAACTCTAATATGGAATTTAGTTAATCTTTCAACATTGATTCAGCATTCATAACCAATGTACATGCTAATGTAAGATGTAAATAATTGAGGAAAATTGGGGGGTGGAGTGGACTAAGGGATATATGGAAACTCTACTTTTTGCTTTATTTATGTAAACCTAAAACTGATCTAAACAGAATAAAGTCTGTTAATTTTTTTTTATTTTCGAGAGACATAGAGACAGAGCATGAGCAAGGGAAGGGCAGAGAGAGAGGGAGACACAGAATCCGAAGGAGGATCCAGGCTCTGAGCCGTCAGCACAGAGCCCGACGTGGGGCTCGAACTCACAGACAGTGAGATCATGACCTGAGCTGAAGTCTGCCGCCCAACCGACTGAGCCACCCAGGCGCCCCTAAAGTATGTTAATTTTTCAAATAATATAATTTCAGTCACCTGGGTGGCTCAGTTGGTTAAGCATCCAATTCTTGATCTTGGCTCAGGTCATGATCTCACAGTTGGTGAGATCCAGCCCTTGGGATTCTCTTTCTTCCTCTCTCTCTGCTTCCCTACTCATGCATATGCTCCCTCTCTCTCTCTCTCCTTTTCTCTCTCTCTCTCAAAATAAATGCATAATCTTTAACAACAAAAAAAAAGAATGTAATTTCAATTCAATCAATTTGATACTATGTTACATTAGGTAGGCCTTTTTTTAAGTTTTATTTTAATTCCAGTTAGTTAACATACAGTATTGGGTTTGTTTCAGGCGTGCAATATAGTAATTTAACACTTCCATACATCACCCTCTGCTCATCACAACAATTGCACTCCTTAATCTCCATCATCTATTTAACCCATCCCCACACCCACCTCCTCTCTGGTAACCATCAGTCTGTTCTCTATAGTTGAGAATTTGTTTCTTGGTTTGCCTGTCTCTCTCTCTCTCTTTTTTAATTCCTTTGCTGTTTTGTTTTGTTTCTTAAATTCCACAAAATCATACGGTATTTGTCTTTCTTTAGTTTATTTCACTTAGCATTCACTTAGTTCCATCCATTGTTTTAAATGGCAAGATTTCATTGTATTTTGTTTGTTTTCAGGAGTAGAATTTAGTGATTGATCACTCACATACATCACCCAGTGCTCAACATGACAAGTGCCCCCCTTAATACCCATTACCCATTTAACCACTTCCCTCCATCAACCTTTAGTTTGTTCTCTATCGTAAAGAGTCTCTTATGGTTTCTCTCTCTCTCTTTGTCTTTTACATTTCATTCTTTTTTATGGCTTCCATTGTGTGTGTGTGTGTACACATACATCTCATATCTTCTTTATCCATTCATCAGTTGATGGACACTTGGGATGTTTCCATAGTTTGGCTATTGTAGATATGTATCTCTTTGAATTAGTATTTTTATATCCTTTGGGTAAATACCTACTAGTGCAATTGCTGAGTCATAGGGTTGTCCTATTTTTAACTTTTCAAAGAAACTCCATACTGTTTTGCACAGTGGCTGCACCAGTTTGCATTTCTACCAAGAGGGCAAAAGGGTTCCCCTTTCTCCATATCTTTGCCATACTTGTTGTTTTATGTGTTGTTGATTTTAGCCATTCTGATAGATGTGAAGTGATATCTCATTTTAGTTTTTATTTGCCTTTTCCTGATGATAAGTGATGTTGAGCATCTTTTCATTTGTCTGTTAGTCATCTGGATGTCTTCTTTAGAAAATGTCTATTCATATCTTCTGTCCACTTCTTAACTGGATTATTTGTTTTTTAGGTGTTGAGTTTGATAAGTTCTTTATATGTTTTGGGTAGTAACCCTTTATCAGATATGTCATTTGCAAATATCCTCTCCCATTCTATAGGCTGCCTTTTAGTTTTTTTAATTGTTTCCTTCACTGTGCAGAAGCTTTTTATTTTGATGAAGTCCCAATAGTTTATGTTTGTTTCCCTTGCCTTAGGAGACATATCTAGAAAGAAGGTGCTACAGCCGATGTCAGAGGGTTGCTGCTTGTGTTCTCTTCTAGGATTTTTATGGTTTCAAGTCTCACATTTAAGTCTTTAATCCATTTTGAACTTATTTTTCTGATTGGTATAAGAAAGTGGTCTTGTTTCCTTCTTTTGAGTGTAGCTGTCCAGTTTTCCCAACACCATTTGTTGAAGAGATGGTCTTTTTCCCGTTGGATATTCTTTCTGCTTTGTTGAATATTAACTGACAATATAGTTGTAGGTTCACTTCTGCATATTCTGTTCTGTTCTATTGATCTGTGTGTCTGTTTTCTGGCAGTACCATACTGTTCTGATTACTACAGCTTTGTAATAAAACTTGAAGTTCAGAATTGTGATGCCTCCAACTTTGCTTTTCTTTTTCATGGTTGCTTTGGTATTCTGGGTCTTTTGTGGTTCCATACAAATTTTAGGATTCTTTGTTCTAGTTTAGTGAAAAATGTTGGTATTTTGATAGGAATTGTATAAAATGTATATATTGCTTTGGGTAGCATAGACATTTTAACAATACATGTTCTTCCAATCCATGAGCATTGAATGTCTTTCCATATTGTGTCATCTTCAATTTCTTTCATCACTGTTTTATAGTTTTCACAGTATAGGTCTTTCACCTCTTTGGTTAGGTTTATTCCTAGGTATCTTACTGTGTTTAGTGCAATGTAAATGGGATCAATTCCTTAATTTTTCTTTTTGCTGCTTCATTATTGGCATATAGAAATCCAACAGATTTCCGCACATTGATTTTGTATCCTGTGACTTTACTGAATTTGTGCATCAGTTTTAGCAATTTTTTGGTGGAGTCTCAGGTTTTCTATATAGATTACTCTATATAGAAAGTTTATAGTATCATGTCACCTGCAAATAGTGGAAATTTTACTTTTTTCTTGCTGATTTTGGATGCCTTTCATTTCTTTTTATTGTCTGATTGCTGAGGCTAGACTTTCAGTACTATGTTAAATAACATAGTGGTGAGAGTGGACATCCCTGTCTTGTCCTTTACTGTAGAGGAAAAGCTCTCAGTTTTTGGCCATTGAGGATGATATTAGCTATTTTTTGTATATAGCCTTTATTATATTAAGGTATGTTCCCTCTAAACCTAACTTTGTTAGAGTTTGTATCATGAATGGATGTTGTCTTTGTCAAATGCTTTTTCTCATCTACTGAAATGATCATGTGGCTCTTATCCCTTCTTTGATTAATGTGGTGTATCATGTTGATTGATTTGCAAATATTGAACCATACTTGCAACCCAGGAATAAATCCCACCTGATTGTGGTGAATGATTTTTTTAAATGTATTATTGGACTCAGTTTGCTAGTATTTTATTGAGAATTTTTGCATCTATTTGAATCAGGAATATTGGCCTGTAGTTTTCTTTTTTATTTGTCTGGTTTTGGAATCAAGGTAATGCTGACCTCATATAATGAGTTTGGAAGTTTTCCTTTTTGATTTTTTGGAGCAGTTTGAGAAGAATAAGTATTAACTCTTCTTTAAATGTTTGGTAGAGTTCACTTATGAAGTCATCTGGTCCTGGGCTTTTGTTTGTTGGGAGTTTTTTGATTACTGATTCAGTTTCTTTCCTGTTATCAGTATGTTCAAAGTTTCTGTTTCTTCCTATTTCAGTTTTGGTGGTTTATATGTTTCTATGAATTTAATAATTTCTTCCAGGTTGTCCAATTTGTTGGCATATAGTTTTTCATAATATTCTCTTATAATTGGTTGTTATCTCCCCTCTCGCATTCATGAATTTATTTATTTGGGTTCTTTCTCTCTCCTTCTCTGTCTTGATAAGTCGGACTAGGGAATTATCAATTTTATTAATTTTTTCAGAGATCCAGCTCCTGGTTTAATTGATCTGTTCTGTTGTTTTTTAGTTTCTATATCATTTATTTCTGGTCTAATCTTTATTATTTTCTTCCTTCTGCTGGCTTTAGGCTTCATTTGTTGCTCTTTTTCTAGCTTCATTAAGTGTAAGGTTAAGTTGTTTGTTTTAGATTTTTCTTACTTCTTGAGGTCGGCCTGTATCGCTATATACTTCCTTCTTATGACCTCTTGCTGCATCCCAAAGATTTTGGACCATCATGTTTTCATTTTCATTTGTTTCCACGTATTTTTTATTTCTTCTTTGATTTCCTGATTGATGCATTCATTCTTTAGTAGCATATTGTTTTGTTTTGTTTTTTGTTTTTTTTTTAATTCTGTTTTTTCTTTTTCTTTTTAAAGTTTTTTTTTTAATGTTGATTTTTGAGAGAGAGAGAGAGACAAAGCGTGAACAGGGGAGGGGCAGAGAGAGAGAGAGGGAGACACAGAATCCAAAGCAGACTCCAGGCTCTGAGCTGTCAGCACAGAGCCCAACGTGGAGCTTGAACCCACCAACCATGAGATCATGACCTAAGCCGAAGTCGGACGCTCAACCGACTGAGCCACCCAGGCGCCCCAGTAGCATATTGTTTAACCTCCATTTATTTCTGGTCTTTCTATATTTTTTCTTGTGATTGACATCTAGTTTCTTAGCGTTATGGTCACAAAAGGTGCATGGTATGATTTTAATCTTTTTGTATTTCTTAAGTCCTGTTTTTTCACCTAGTATGTGATCTTTTCTAGGGAATGTTCCATGTGCACTTAGAAAGAATGTGTATGCTGCTGTTTTAGGATGGAATGTTCTGTATATATCTGTTAAGTCCATCTGTTCCAGTATGTCATTCAAAGCCATTGTTTTCTTGTTGATTTTCTGCTTAGATGTTCTCTGTCCATTGATGTAAGTGGGGTATGAAAGTCCCCTATTATTATTGTTTTATTATCAATTAGTTCATTTATGTTTGTTATTAATTGCTTTATATATTTGGGTCTTCCATGTTGGATGCATAAATATTTACAATTGTTATATCTTCTTGTATTGTCCCCTTTATGATTACATAATGACCTTTGTCTCCTGTTATAGTCTTTGTTTTAAAGTCTAGTTTGTTCGATATAAGTATTGCTGCTCTGGCTTTCTTTTGACATCCATTTGTGTGATAAACGTTTCTCCACCCCCTCACTTCTGACCTGCAGGTGTCTTTAGGTCTAAAATAAGTCTCTGGTAAGCAGCATGTAGATGGGTATTGTTTTTTTATCCATTCTAACATCCTATGTCTTTTGATCGTATCAGTCCTTTTAATTCAAAGTAATAATTGATAGGTATGTATTGCTATTTTATTAATTGTTTTGTCATTGTTTCTAGAGATTTTCTCTTATCGTTTTCTTATCTTTGACACTTTTGGTCTCTCCTTTGCATACAAAGAATCCCCTGTAATATTTCTTGCAGGGCTGGTTTAATGGTCATGAACTCCTTTAGTTTTTGTTTATCTGGGAAACTCTTTATCTCTCCTTCTATCTGAATGATAGCCTTGCTGGATATTCTTGGCTACAGATTTTTCCTAGTTAGCACTTTGAATATATCATGCCATTACCTTCTGGCTTGCCAAGCTTTGCTGAGAAATCTTCTTCTAGCCTTATGGGTTTTCCCTTGTAAGCTCAGGATTTCTTTTGTCTTGCTGCTTTTAACTTTTTTTTCTTTATATTTTACAAACTTAATTACAGCATGTCTTGGTATTGGCCTGCTTTTGTTGATTTTTTAATTTTTTTAAATGTTTATATTTGAGGGAGAGA
The DNA here is from genome assembly GCA_030068075.1 of Paguma larvata. Lineage (NCBI taxonomy): Eukaryota > Metazoa > Chordata > Mammalia > Carnivora > Viverridae > Paguma > Paguma larvata. The sequence continues at coordinate 72,624,819 of CM057833.1, read as the reverse complement.
GACAGACACTGGTGGGGGCAGGGGAGAGGCAGAGAGACAGAGACAGAATCTGAAGCCGGCTCCAGGCTCTGAGCTGCAAGCTGTCAGCACAGAGCCTGATATGGGGCTCAAACTCATGAGCAGTGAGATCATGACCTGAGCCAAAGTTAGATGCTTAACCAACTGAGCCACCCAAGCACCCCTGCTTTCGTTGATTTTAATGGGAGTTCTCTGTACCTCCTGGATCTAGATATCTGTTTCTTTCTCCAGATTAGGGAAACTTTCTGTTATTATTTCTTGAAATAAATTTTCTTCCCCATTTTCTCTCTCTTCTTCTGAGACTCTATAATATGAATGTTATTACTTTTGATGGAGTCACTGAGTTCCCCAAGTCTATTCTTGTGTTGCATAATTCTTTCTATTGTTCAGCTTCATTATTTTCCATTATTTTGTCTTCTAGGCCACTAATTTGTTCCTCTGCTTCTTTCAGCCTGCCATTCATTGCATCAAGCCTATTTCAAATCTCAATTATTGTACTCTTTATCTCTAATTGATTCTTTTAAACTCTTTTTTCTCTGTGGTAAAAGTCTCATGGATGTCTTCTATTCTTTTCTCAAGCTCTGTGAGTATCCTTATGATTATTTAAATTCTCCCTCAGGTATGTTACTTATATCTATTTTTCTTAGATACCTGGCCATGGCCTTATCTCGTTCTTTCATTTGGAACAAATCCCTCCATCTTGTAATTTTGTCTAAGTCTCTGCCTTCTTCTCATGTTAGACATGTCAGTTAAGAGATGAAGTAGTGCCCAGGACCTGGGTGTATCTCTGGTGCGTGCTGCATGCACTGTGCTGTTGTGTTTTGGCTGCTCTATTCATTAGGCCAGTCACATGCAGAAGTTCTCCTTGCCTGCTGTGAGCAGTGTTTGGTCCCGGGCCTGAATGTGCCGATTTTTAACTAGTTGTATTCTGGTCTGCTTGTGAAAATGAGACCTGACACCAACTCCACCAGAACTGATGCCCAGTAGAACTCTCTGGTTGGGAGACATGGTATGGACAGGTGTTTGTGCTGGCCTTCTGGGGGAGGGTCCTGACCACACTGGGACTGAGGCAAGCTTGACTGAGAAGGGCCATCCCACCATAGTATAGGAGGGTGAGGCTTGGTGTAAGCAAGTTAGGCAGCCAATGTCAGTGCGGCACTGCTTCTGTGTTTGTGCTGAGAGATGGGGGCGGTAAATGACACTAGTCAGCTCCTTTGTTCCTAGAGAAACATCTCTGCAAACTCTGCTTTTCAGGGACATACTCAGAGAAGAGCGAATAATCTCCCCACTGTGAGCCCAAGGCATTCCCTAAATAGCCACTTCCACGCTATATGTCCCTGGGTTGTTTGCCTGTCTTTTCTCCAGGGGCAGCACAATGCCCTCTGGGCTCCATCCCAGCCATGCTCTCTGACCTTTAAAACTGCAGACTTCAATCCCCACTGGTTACAAGAACTCACATAATTCAGTCCCTTTCATTTTCCAGGCCAGTAGCTTTGGGGAAATGTTCTCCTTATGAGTTCCCCTATGTGCTCCTGTCTCTTTCTTGCCCTTCTCCACAACCATGGCTCCTTCCTCTCTGCAGCACCCACAATCCATTTCTCCCCTAAACCACGTCTCTCCACTTCCTACATCTTCAATGTGGCCTCTTCTCTCCCTTTAGTTGTGGAGTTTGTGCTGTCAGTCTAGGAGAGACATTTTGGTTATAACTCTTCTCTTACCAGTGTACTCTTATGTAATAAGACTTATTGAATGTTGTGCTTAAATATATTACATTCCATTGCAATTACACATCATGGGGCTGGAAGAAAGTCTCTTGATTTATTTTTTTTCTTTTTCTGTTTCATTTCAAGATTCACATGCTTGCATCTTCATGATCAAAGAGGACAAAAAAAGATGGCTCTCTGGTCAAAGGATGAATTCCAATTACTCTGACTTGGGTCATATGTTTATTTCTTCTCCCGAATCAGTCTCTGTTCTGAGAAAGCTGGGTGATCTGTGATTAACCCAGCTTGGGTTAAATGCCCTCCCCCTTGCTTCATCAGATAAATAGTTATCTATCTATCTGTCTAACTACCTACCTACCTACCTACCTACCTACAGATGATGCAAGGCGAGGGTATTTAACCCAAGCTGAGTTAATCACAGATCACCTAGCTAGATATATCTGTATTATCTATCTATCTATCTATCTCCATAAGGGCAATGCCTTGACAGATTTACAGCAAGAAAAGTCCCTCACAGCAGAAATCTGTCCAGAGAATAAGGCATAGGAATCACTACTCGGTAGAGGAGGAGCACCAGGAAACTGGAGAAGAAAATCAAACAGGAAGTTTCTGTGTGTAGGTGATACAGATGTCACTTAGCAGGCATTCAGCAGCACAGCGAGGAGATCTCTGTGTCAGAGAATTCTGAAGGCCAGCAGTGGTTTGGTGTCTTTATGACCCAGGGTTTATCTATTACCAGCAAATGTTGGCCAGTTTCATGGGCTACATAAAGCAAGCAGGCTGTACATGGCTAACAATAAAAATAAATAAACCATACCTTATTCCTGTCTGTATCCCCAGAAAAGAAAAGAAAGAAGTAATGGCAATCACAATATGACCCCTATGCCAAATCATGGCATAAAGAATGATCAACTAGGACAGCATTATTGTGTACACAACAACCACGATTCGTTCAAAGACATACTCCTCATACCTAGCAATTCGAGGTTTTCTAGAAATTCTTTTTGTTGGCATCTACCAAGAATTTCCTCTTTGTCAATGCACAGCACCGAGTTTACTCCTTGTGCATCTGACTTACCTTATTATGTACATTCCCCATGATGTCCCAGACATTTGACAAGACAAAGAAAGCAGGAATGAGAATTTAGTCACATAGCGTGATTACAACAATGGGGGAAACTGTATCTGGATTGGGGAAATTGCAGGAATTGCAGCTTTTACTGAAAAATACTACATAACATAATGCCAAAAATGTGAACAGTCTATAAGAACAAACATTGCCTGAGTGCCTGGGTGGCTCAGTCGGTTGAGCATCCCACTTCAACTCAGGTCATGATCTTTTAGTTCGTTGGTTCAAACCCTCCATCAGGCTTGCTGCTGTCAGCACAGAGCCTGCTTCGGATCCTCAGTCCCCGTCTTTGCTTCTCCCCCACTTATTCTCTCCCCCTCTCTTTCTCTCAGAAATAAATGTTTATAAATAAATAAATAAATAAAATACTTCTTGTTCAGGTAACTCAAATTGGCTATAGAAGTTATCCTCCAGGCTTAGGTTCAACACTATTTCTTGTGACTTGAACCTTTTCACTTGTGACTTGAAGGAGCAATTCTTTCTAGGAGTCTGCTGTCCCCATTGCGGAGTGCAAACAGTGCACAACAGGGCTGGTGGGAATCTATAATATCTTTTTAAAACTCTGCCCAGGAATGACACACTGTCTCTTCCAACCATTTTTAATTTGCAAAGAAAGTGACTTGATAAAGCCCGTCATAAATAGTGCAGTGGGAAGAGTGAATGTATGTTAAGAATCTAATCTACCTACATGGGGGACTGGACTTAGCCAAAACTCATTATGGTTAATGACAGAAGCATGCCATTAATAGTAACCAATCCATGTTTTAGCTGATCAGGAAACCTATAAAGTGGCAAGTCTGGATGTAGCCTTGTTTATATCAAAAGAATAGTAATGTCTCTGACTAAAGACAAGGATATATACATGTTTCTTTAACATCATTCAAGATGGATACTAAAATGCTAGAAGACCAGAGCAGTGGGATGGAGGCCAACATATGCTGGGTTTAGGTTGTAGGGAAAGATACCTACTCGCTATGATTGAATTGAGACGATAACAGAGTCATTGGGAACATGTGCTGCTTGGACTGGATATACCAATAACATAGTGATTCTAATGGCATTTAACGTTTAGTATATCATACTAACGATACTATTACCTACATTGAGAACTGACCTGAGGAAGAGCTTGGCCTTTAAAAATTGCGATCTCAAAAATCTCATTTTACAATCGCATCAGAAATAATAAAATACCTGGGAATAAACGTATCCAAAGAAGTGAAGGGCCTGTATTCTGAAAACTATAAAACATTGATGAAAGAAATTGAAGACAGCTCAACCAAATGGAAATGGAAATGGAAATATATTCCATGCTCATGGATTGGAAGAACAAATATTGTTAAAATGTCTATACTACCAGAAGAAAACTACACATTTAATTCAATCCCTATCAAGATACCAATAACATTTCTCAGAACTAGAACAAACAATCGTAATTTGTACGGAACTACAAAAGACTCCAAATAGCCAAAACAATCTTGAAGAAAAAAAGAAAAAGCTGGAGGTATCACAGTTCCAGATTTCAGGTTATTTTATAGAGCTATAATAATCAAAACAGTGTTGTACTGGCACAAAAATAGACATAGAGATCAATGGAACAGAATAGAGTCCAGAAATAAACTTGGACAAAGGCGGCAAGAATATGCAATAGGAAAAAGTCTCTTCCACAAATAGTGTTAGGAAAATTGGACAGCTACATGCAAAAGAATGAAGCTGGACCGCTTTCTTATACTATACACAAAAATAGATTCCAAATGGATTAAGACCTAAATGTGAGACCTGAAACCATAAAAACTCTAGAAGAGAACACAGGCAGTAATTTCCCTGACATCAGCCATAACATTTTTCTAGATATGTCTCTTGAGGTAAGGGAAGAAAAAGCAAAAATAAATTATTGGGACTTTATCAAAATAAGATGTTTCTGCATAGCAAAGAAAACAACCAACAAAACTATGACAACTTACTGATGGGAGAAGATATTTGCAAAAGACATATCTGATAAAGTGTTAGTATCCAAAATACATAACTGATACAACTCAACACCCAAAGAAACAAATAATCTAATTAAAAAGTGGGCAGAAGACATGAGCAGACATTTCCAAAAAAAAGATATACAGGTGGCCAACAGACACATGAAAAGATGCTCAACATCACTCACCATCAGAGAAATGCAAATCAAAATCACAATGCAATATCACCTCACAGCTGTCAGAATGGCTAAAGTCCAAAATTCAAGAAACAGCAAGTGTTGGCAAGAATGTGGAGAAAAAGGAACCCTCTTGCACTTTGTTGGTGTGAATGCAAACTGGTGCAGCCACTGTGGAAAACAGTATGGAAGTTTCTCAAAAAATTAAAAACAGAACTTCCATATGGTCCAGTAATCACACTGTATTTACCCAACGAATACAAAAACATGAATTCAAAAGATTATATGTTCCCCTATGTTTACTGCAGTATTATTTACAATGGCCAAACTATGAAGGAGCCCAAGTGTCCATCTATAGATGAATGGATAAAGAAGAGGTGATATATACATTCAATGCAATATTCTTTAGCCATAAAAAATAATGGAATCTTGCCACTTGCAACAACACGAATGGAGGTAGAGTATAATGCTAAGCAAAATAATAAGCCGGTCAGAGAAAGACAAATACCATATGAACTGAATTCCTCATTTAAAAGGCTATGTAACTCATGATTGGAAAATGTTTGCAGAGTGTAGCTTTGGTGCTTTTCACTACAAACTATGTTTTGTATCCACTACTCACATACACTGGTGCCCAAGACCTTAAGATGTCATCTCATATGTGGCCTCTGTATTGCCACCTTCATTCACATTATGATGCATAATCAGCAGTAGGAAAATTCCTGCAAACCATTGTTATTACACTGTGATAGTTAGAAAAGAATTAACTATTTATGAAAGTAATTGTAAGCCAAAATATATACATATCCCACTAGACCTAAACCTAACCTATCTTAACCTCAACTGTCCTCAGCAAATACCTAAAAATTCCATAGCCAATTTAATGTCCTGTAACACAAGGAAAATGGAACTAAGAGGAGCTGAAGTGTAAAGAGGTGGCAGTATACATGACTGCAGGCTATATAACCTCCCTTTTTTTTTTCAAGATTTTTAAAAAAGTAATCTCTCCATCCAGAGTGGAGCTCAAACTCACAACCCCAAGATCAAGAGTTATATGCTCTACCGACTGAGCCAGCCAAGCATTCCCATGACCTTCTTTTTAAAAAGAGAAAAGCTATCGCTTCTCGGCCTTTTGGCTAAGATCAAGTGTAAAAAGAGAAAAGCTTTATTGGGATATAAATCTCAAAAACATAATTCACAAACCCGAAAGGTACAACTCAAAGGTTTTTAGTATATGCATAGAGTTGTTGCAACCATCACCATAATTATAGAAATTTTCATCACTCCAGAAAGAAACCCGGTATCCATTAGCAGTATTTCTGCTCAATCCTCAGCCCCTAGGTAACAAGTTAATCTGCTTTTGGTCTTTATGGATTTGTCTTCTTTGGATATTTCATATTAATAGAATTTAATAGGTTTCGTGGCTGGTTTCATTTCTTAAGGGTATATACTTAGGAGTAGAATTGCTGGGTCATATGGTAACTCTTAAGTTTAAACTTTTGAGAAACTACCAAACTGTTTTCCAACGTGGCTGTACCATTTTACACCCCCACCAGAAGTATAGGAGGGCTCTGATTACTCCACATCCTTGATGACACTTTTTATTAGCTGTCGTTTTGCTCATACCAATCTTTGTGGGTGTGAAATGGTATCTCATTGTGATTTTGATTTACATTTCTCCCTTGAGTAATGATATTGAGCATATTTTTGTATGCATTAGCATTTATACATCTTCTTTGGAATAATGTCTATTCTTTATATATTCTAAATGAAAGTATTAAAGGAGATTTGGAAGAAGCAAGTGGAGACGATGCAGTTATTCTCGGGCAGTTGTGGCTTCATACACAGTGGGGGTCAGATGTGATGTTTCAGCAGACCTGTCCAGGATCACTTTGACACCAGAAGGCTCAGGTATTCAGACTTCTCCACAAACTACAGCTTTTCTAATCTCACCAATGCTTCAGGCTTGAGTGGTTAGTAATTATACTTTCATCCTTCCCCAACTCTCCTCTTTCCAGACTTTCATGCCGAAGCACCCCTTTGTCTTTAAAGTTAGTCCTTATTATTCACATAGTTCCTACATAAAACATATTCTCTCCGTAATGCGTGGTGGTGTCTCTGTTTTCCTGACTGAATCCAGACTGATCACCCAACATTGTTTTAGGATAAAATTCCAATAGGATAATTCCAACATTTAAAGTGTTCACTACTCTGTGCCCCTACACTGTTCACATGGCATGAACATTGGACAAAACTAGGTAAATCATTTGATTTGAATATGATGCCCTTAAAGCCACAGATCCTGTAGCCCATTAATTTTTATTTAACAGAGAAGTAAAGCTCCACTAAGATCATTGTACATATTCTAATCCTCATTAGATATTTTACAAGAGGGTATGAATTATAAAGAGAGAAATTAAGCAAAGAAGTAATGGTAACACATAAAGGTTTATACATTACTATAAATTTTGTATCCTGAAAACTTAACCAGAAGACTCATATATTTAAATATCAGGTTGAGAAAAATATCTTTGTTATTTAGTTGCTAATTAAAAGAGGTACTAATTTTTTTTCTTTTTTTTAAATGTTTATTTTTTAGAGAGAGGGAGCATGAGCATAGGAGATGCAGAGACGGGGACAGAGGATCTGAAGCAGGCTCCGCTCTGATGGCAGAGTGCCCAATGCAGGGCTTGAACCCACAAACTGTGGGATCGCGACCTGAGCTGAAGTCAGATGCTCCATCAGCAGAACCACTCAGGTGCCCCAAAAGAGGTACTAATTTTTAAATGCTAATAATGACCATAACGATGTGAAAACACTTTTATACAGATCATCCAATTAATTCTCACAAATCGTTATGAATTGGGTATTAGTAAAGCCACTGAGGAGATAGCAAAATATGCATAGAGAATTTGTGAAGCTGATGAGTAGCTGTATGGATTTGCATACTTGGTACGCCAACACCTCTCTCGTCTTTTTTTCTCCACATTTCCTAATTTGACAGAGGTGGAAACGAAGTAGATTAGATGCCCTTCTTACTCCTTATTTTGACTTCCAGATCATTCATTCTCTTTCTTTCTTTTTTTTTAAATTTTTTAAATGTTTATTTTTGATAGAGACAGACGAGTGTGAGCAGGGAAAGATCAGAGAGAGAGGGAGACACAGAATCTGAAGCAGGATCCAGGCTCTGAGCTGTCAGCACAGAGCCCTACACGGGGCTTGAACCCATGAACTGCAAGATCATGACCTGAGCTAAATCAGACTCTTAACTGACTGAGCCACCCAGGTGCCCCCATTCTCTTTCTTAAGCCCTTCAATCCTCCCCCACCCAAAGAACACAAAACAGCAAACCATAAGAACAAAACATAGCAAGTGTCTTTAAAGCACAGACCATTGGACTATACTACTTATTTCTCTTTGTTCCAGGCATCACGGATCTCCCAACCCCTTCCTTCACTGAAGATTTTAGCATCGGCTCTTCTCTCTCTACCACTACTCCCATTGCAAAATTTGGGGTCTTGAGGATCCATTACACAAGCATCTAATACTCTGACCCTTCAGTTTCTGTACCTCCTCATATCCAAGTCTTTTCCACAATTTTATCTTTTCCACATGTTCTTCCCAGTAATTACAACTCCTCCATCATCTCATATTGAACATCCCATGTAATCACCTCCTCTCAAGACTTCCTTTATGTTGCTTCATCAAATGATCAATCTTATGGCTTCTTTTCTATTGTATACTCTGTTTTTCTCTGTTTCACCAGACGTCTTATTAAGTTTTCTTTCTGGATTCACTCTACTTCTTAATCTCCAAATAGTGTGGCTCTTCTGTTTGCAACTTTCCTTTTCTTTAATCCAGTCCTCCATTTCCATGGCTGGAGTAAATCAATAAAAATGATCCTTGACTTTATATTTCCAGCTCTAACTTTACTTATGTGTTTCAAGCTCATAAACTCAATTCCCTGCTTGACATCCCCTTATCTTGTCTTGTAATTATTGTAAGCTTAACATATCCAGACTAAAACTTTTGGTGGTCTCCTGTGGTCCTAAAGGCAATCTTTCCACAGTCTTCCCCAGCCAGGTGAATAATGACTACTTTAATTCATCCTTGATTCCTATTTTTCTCTCAGGCCTCAAATTCAGTTCAACAGGAAATCCTGTGAACTCTAAATATAACACACATCTAGAGTCAAACAAAATCACTATTTCCGATCCATGTCCATATCACCACTCACCTAGAATACTATCCTGAGCTCGGAACTTACCAACTTCTGTTCAGTCTTACCCTTCCAGATCTAATCTAATCCTAGGGTGGTGTTTTTTGTTTTTTGTTTTGCTTTGTTTTGTTTTAATATAATTTATTGTCAAATTGGTTTTCATATAGGGGTTTTGTTTTTTTTAATTAATCAAAATTTCACATACAAAAAGAATAATAACCAAATTATAATATTATGGATGATTTTCAAAAAGTAGACATATCTTCGTACCATTATGTAAGTCAAAGACTAGATTTTACAAATACACCCAGAAGCTTAGTTATAGCACTTTCTAAATTTCCACCCCTCCCTTTTCCCACAAAGAAACTACAGAAAGCAATTTCTGACAATGGCTTTCAATGATCCTGCCCCATATTATTCACACTCTTGTGCAGTGCCTCTACGTTGAGTGTGAGCTGAGTCTGGTGAATTGCTTCTAATGAATAGAATATCCTAAACATGAGATGTAACTTCCATGACTAAGTAACAAAAGATTGATTTCCATCTTGATAGCACTTTCTCTTATTGCCTTTCTCTCTGCCCCATTCTATTTTTATTCTCTCTCCCTCCTCCTACCTCTCTCATTCCCTCTTTCTTGGCCTACTCACATGGATGAAGCAAGTTACCATGGTAGAGAGGCCTATATGGTAATGAATTGAACATGGCCTTCAGACAACAACCTTCAAGGAATTGAGGCCTTTAGTCTAGCAACTCATAATGAAATGAACCCTGTCGACAACCACATCAGTAATCTTGGGAAGTGGGTCCTTCCCCAGTTGTGCCTTGAGATGACTCCCATTCCTAGTCAACGCTGTGATTATAGCCTCTAAGAGACACTGAAGCAGAGGACCCAGGTAAACCATAGCCAGATTACCGTGACCTACAGAAGCTTTGAGATTATAAATGTTGTTATGGCCAGCTGCTAAATTTGGGGAAAATTTGTTATGCAATAACAGATAACTAACACAGAAACTTTTATCTGACTTCTAACAGCATAGACTGCTATTGTCTCATTTTCATCTTTATATAAATTGAATTATATAGATGATTCATCTCATTTTGCCTTCATTTGCTCAACATTATATTTTTAAATTCATACAAATTGTTGGATTCAGTAACAATATTTCTGCATATAACAAGGAGTGAAGTTATTTGGTCATAAGGTATATGTTCATTTTATGGTAGGCAATATCAGTTTTTCAATGTGATTGTACAAATTTATATAGTCATAAGCAATGTGTAAAATTCCCAGTATTCCACATTCTCATCATACTTAGTAATGCTGGACTTACAAATTTTCATCATTCTAGTAAGTGTATACTTATACTTGCAGGTTTAATTTTTTCTTTAAGTCTTTTCTTTATGTCTTTTGCCTTTTGCATATCTTCCTATTCAATATTCTTACTTATATTTTTAATGGGTTGTCTGTCTTTTTATTTTTCTTCTTGATTTGGAGATTGCTTAATATACCCCAGGTTCTATAAATTTTTCTGTTAGTATTTAGTTTGCTTTTTATTTCTCTTAGTGGTGTTTTTGAATGACCATGAGTTTTTAATATTAACATAGTTAAATTTATCAATTATTTGATACAAGTTATTGATTTATTTATCCTATCTCCTGAACCAAAGGATATGAAAATAATCTCTTTGACTTGTTTTAAACACTTTTATTGTTTTGTCTTCCACTTTTATCCTAAACACTTTATTGTTTTATGTTGTGATTTATAATCCACCTAGAATCAACTTTTATAATGTCAGAAGGTAAGAATCAAGTTTTATTTTTTTCATGTGTACGTAGCATAGACTTAGCAGCATTTATTGAGAAGACTATCCTTTTGCTATAGTTGTCATGAACCAATTTTCCTTACATGTGTGAAACTAAGAATTGTAGCACATCTATAGATAAATATGTGAAGAAGTGACACTAAAGAAATAGTCCTCCAATTCATCATCATACATCCCAAAATTTGTTAGCCTTTTAAAACTTTTTAGTAATATTTTATATTTCAGAGTATATACTCTTTGTACATGTTGTTAGATTTATTCCTGAATTTTTTAAATAACTTTTTGAGGCATTATACATATTAAAAATAGAAATAGATATATTAAATGTGCGTATATGTAATATAAATTATTAAATATTAATATAAATAGTTTAAAATTTAATAAAATTAAACCAAGAAGTCAAAAGACTTATACACTGAAAGCTATAAAACTTGGCTGAAAGAATTAAAAAAGATACAAATACATGAAAAAACATCCCATATTCCCAGGTTACTAGACTTAATATTGTTAAAATGTCCACTCTATGCTACACAATCTATGGATTCATTGAAATTTCTACTAAAATCCCAATAACATTTTTTGCAGAAACATAAAAAGCATCCTAAAATTCATATGGACTTTCAACGGACTCTGGATAGTCTCAGCCATTTTGAAAAGAAGAATAAAGTTGGAAGCCTCATACTTCCTGATTTCAAAACATATTACAAAGCTACAAGCAATAAAAACAGTCAGGTACTGGCATAAAGATAGACATATAGACAGCTCAGAAATAAACCATCACATATGTGCTCAAATGATCTTTAACAAACTTATTGATACCAAACAATGGAGAAAGAGCAGTATCTTCTATAAATGCTGTTAGAAAAACTGAACATCCACATACAAAAGGATTAATTCAGATCCTTAAAACATATAAAAATTAATTCAAAATATATTAGAGTACTAAACATAAAATATAAGACTTTTAGAAGAAAACATAGCGGAAAACTTCGTGACGTTGGATTCGACAATGATTTCTTGGATATGACACCAAAACACAGAAACAAAAGCAAAAACAGACAAGCAGGACTACATCAAACTTTAAAACTTCTGTGCATTAAAGGAAACAACCAACAGAGTGAAAAAGCAACCTATAGAATGGGAGAAAATATCTGAAAATCACATATCTAATAGGGGACAAATATCCAGAATATATAAAGATCTTCTACAATTCACAGCAACAAAAAAAAAAAAACAGTTTTTAAAAATGATCAGGGGTGCCTGGGTGGCTCAGTTGGTTAAGCGACCGACTTCAGCTCAGGTCATGATCTCACGGTCTGTGAGTTCGAGCCCCGCGTTGGGCTCTGTGCTGACGGCTCAGAGCCTGGAGCCTGCTTCTCTCTTTGCCATTCCCCTGCTCATGCTCTGTCTCTATGTCTCTCAAAAGTAAAGAAACATTAAAATTTTTTTTAAATGATCGAAGGAATTAATTAGATATTTCCTCAAAGAAGATACAAATAACCAAAAAGCATGTAAGAAGATGCTCAATATCACTAATCATGAGACTAATCCAAATAAAAAATACAATGAGATATTATCTCACAAAAATTAGGATGATCACTTTCAAAAAAATAGAAAATAACAAATACTGGTGAGAATACAGAGAAATTAGAGCCCTTGGGCAATGTGAGTGGAAATAAAAAAAAATGAAGCAGTTGCTATGGAAAACTGTAAGATGGATCTTCAAAAAAAGAATAAAAATAGAGTTACCATAGGGAAATTTGGTACTACTGAGTACATATATCTAAAAGCACTGAAAGCAAGATCCTGAAGAGATATTTGCATACTCACATTTATTGTAACATTATTCGCAATAATCAAGGGGTAGAAACAACCCATATGTCCTTATAGACAGATGAGTGGATAAGGAATATTTTGTGTACATATGCATTGGAATGTTACTCAGTCTTAAAAATGAAATCTGTCACATGCCACGACAAGGACTAACCATGAAAGCATTAAGAGGAATAATAAGTTACAAAAGACAAATACTTTATGATTTCACTTACATGAGGTATCTAAGGAGTCAAATTCATATGCACAGAAAGTAGAATGGTGGTTGTTAAGGGGTGAAGTGAGAGAAGAATGGAAAGTACATATGCTCGCTCTCTCTCTCGCTCTCTCTCCCCCTCTGCCCCCCTCCCCACACACACTGCAAGTTGTTTTTCTAACTTGCTGGTCTTGCCTCCTATTGTATATGAAACTTGGTGATCCCAACTGACTAAATGAATTCCTGCTATTGAGTACCTAAAATGTTCTGCATGGAATTCTCCATGTGACAAGCAGCTTAATATGAAAACATTCCAGACCTGTAATTCTGGATAACAATTGAAACCATTAAGCATATATACATATATAAGTTTTTAATGTAATAATTCTAACATGCAAATTAATTCAAGGCATGTCTTTTAGAATAAGTATTCCAGAGACCGCAACTCCAAGTGCACTGGAAAGTAAGAAATAGAGCTTTTTCATACCCAGCGTTTAAAAGAAGTCCCTAGAAAAAGTCTCAAGCCTGACATTAAAAAAAAAAAAATGCACAAAAACGGTACACAACTCATTATACTAAACAGGAAGGAGCTTTTTCTTAACATCTGGCCTATTTCTGAGAAACTAAGAGCCTGTTCCTGCTTTCATTTTCAACTGACATGTGGTCAGTAAAAAAAGTTTCAATTTGTCCTTAACTGAAACAAGAAATTCCTTACTAATAAAAAAAGTAAAGGAGAACCAGAGTTTTAATTAATAAAAGAACTAATCAGACTGGCATATTTAGCAAGGATATGGGAGAGACCTATATCACCAGAGTGTTCCAGTCCACCTTTGCAGGTACAGAACCATGGATGAACTTAATTTTATTTTATTTTTTTTTATTTTTTTTGTTTAAGTTTTTATTTAAAATCCGGTTATTAACATACAGTGTGATATTAGTTGCAGATGTACAATGTAGTGATTCAGCACTTCCATACAACACTCAGTGCTCATCACATGTGCCCTCCTGAATCCCCATCACCTATTTCACCCATCCCTCCACCCCCCTCCCTCTGGTAACCATCGGTGTGTTCCCTATAGTTAAGAGTCTGTTTCTTTCTTTTTTTTTTTTTAATTTATAATAGTTTATTTTCAAATTGGTTTACATATAACACCCAGTGTTCATCCCAACAAGTGCCCTTTTTAATGCCCATCACCCCCTCTCCCCCCTCCATCATCCCCCTCACCCTCAGTTTGTTCTTAGTCTTTGAGAGTCTCTTATGTTTTATCTCCCTCCCTCTCTTTTTTTTTTCTTTCCCCTCTTCCCCTCCCCCTGGTTTTTGCTTAGTCTCACCAAGTCCACCTATTCGTGGAAACATATGGTATCTGTCTTTTTCTGACTGACTTATTTCACTTAACATAATACCCTCCAGTTCCATCCATGTTGCTACACATGGCCAGATTTCATTTTTTCTCATTGCCACGTAGTAGTCCATTGTATATATGTACCACATCTTCTTTATCCACTCGTCAGTTGATGGGCACTTGGTTTCTTTCCATGATTTGGCTATTGTCGAAAGTGCTGCTATGAACATTGGGGTACATGTGCTTCTGTGCATCAGCATTTCTGTGTCTCTTGGATAGATTCCTAGCAGTGCTATTGCTGGGTCATAGGGTAGCTCTATTTTCATTTTTTTGAGGAATCTCCACACCGTTTTCCAGAGTGGCTGCACCAGTTTGCATTCCCACCAACAGTGTAGGAGGGTGCCTACTTCTCCACATCCTCGCCAGCATCTATAGTTTCCTGATTTGTTCATTTTAGCCACTCTGACTGGTGTGAGGTGGTATCGCAGTGTGGTTTTGATTTGTATTTCCCTGATGCTGAGTGACATTGAGCATCGTTTCATGTGTCTGTTGGCCATCTGAATATCCTCTTTGGAGAAGTGTCTATTCATATCTTCTGCCCATTTCTTCACTGGGTTGTTTGTTTTTCAGGTGTGGAGTTCGGCGAGTTCTTTATAGATTTTAGATATTAGTCCTTTATCCGATATGTCATTTGCGATGATCTTTTCCCATTCCGTTGGTTGCCTGTTCGTTTTGTTGGTTGTTTCATTTGCTCTGCAGAAGCTTTTTATCTTGATGAGGTCCCAATAGTTCATCTTTGCTTTTAATTCCCTTGCCTTTGGAGACGTGTCGAGTAAGAAATTGGTGCGTCTTAGGTCAAAGAGGCTTTTTCCTGCTTTCCCCTCTAGGATTTTGACGGTTTCCTGTCTCACATTCAGATCTTTTATCCATTTAGAATTTATTTTTGTGAGTGGTGAAAGAAAGTGGTCTAGTTTCATTCTTTTGCATGTTGCTGTCCAATTCTCCCAGCACCATTTATTAAAGAGGCTGTCTTTTTTCCATTGGATACATTTTCCCGCTTTGTCAAAGATTAGTTGGCCATATACTTGCAGGTCGATTTCTGAGTTTTCTATTCTATTCCATTGGTCTATGTGTCTGTTTTTATGCCAATACCATACAGTCTTGATGACTACCGCTTTGTAGTAGAGGTTAAAGTCTGGGATTGTGATGCCTCCCGCCTTGGTTTTATTCTTCAGTATTATTTTGGCTATTCGAGGTCTTTTGTGGTTCCATACAAATTTTAGGATTGTTTGCTCTAGCTTTGAGAAGAATGCTGGTGCAATTTTGATTGGGATTGCATTGAGTGTGTAGATTGCTTTGAGTAGTATTGCCATTTTAACGATATTTATTCTTCCAATCCATGAGCATGGGATGTTTTTCCATTTCCTTGTGTCTTCCTCAATTTCCTTCATAAGCTTTTTATAGTTTTCAGTGTAGAGGTCTTTCACATCTTTGGTTAGGTTTATTCCTAAGTATTTTATGGTTTTTGGTGCAATTGTGAAAGGGATTAGCTTCTTTATTTCTCTTTCTGCTGCTTCATTGTTGGTGTATAAAAATGCCACCGATTTCTGTACATTGATTTTGTATCCTGCAACTTTGATGAAATCATGAATCAGTTCTAGTAGGCTTTTGGTGGATTCCGTCGGGTTTTCCATGTAAAGTATCATGTCATCTGCAAAAAGTGAAAGTTTGACTTCCTCCTTGCCAATCTTGATGCCTTTTATTTTGTTTTGTTGTCTGATTGCTGATGCTAAGACTTCCAGCACTATGTTAAATAGCAGTGGCGAGAGTGGACACCCCTGTCGTGTTCCTGATCTCAGGGGGAAGGTTTCAGTTTTTCCCCATTGAGGATGATATTAGCTGCGGGCTTTTCATATATGGCTTTTATGATGTTTAAGTATGTTCCTTCTATCCCGACTTTCTCGAGAGTTTTTATTAAGAAAGGGTGCTGTATTTTGTCAAATGCTTTTTCTGCATCTATTGACAGGATCATATGGTTCTTATCTTTTCTTTTGTTGATGTGATGTATCACGTTGATTGATTTGCGAATATTGAACCAGCCCTGCAACCCAGGGATGCATCCTACTTGATCATGGTGGATAATTCTCTTTATATGCTGTTGGATTCGATTTGCTAGTATCTTGTTGAAAATTTTTGCATCCATATTCATCAGGGATATTGGCCTGTAATTCTCTTTCTTTGCTGGGTCTCTATTTGGTTTGGGAATCAAAGTGATGCTGGCTTCATAGAATGAGTCCAGGAGTTTTCCTTCTGTTTCAATTTTTTGGAACAGCTTGAGGAGGATAGGAATTAACTCTGTTTTAAATGTCTGGTAAAATTCCGCAGGAAAGCCGTCTGGTCCACGGCTTTTATTTGCTGGGAGGTTTTTGATAACTGATTCTATTTCTTCACTAGTTATGGGTCTGATCAAATTTTCTATTTCTTCCCGTTTGAGTTTTGGTAGCGTGTGGCTATTTAGGAAGCTGTCCATTTCTTCCAGATTGCCAAGTTTGGTGGCATATAATTTTTCATAGTATTCTCTGATGATTGCTTGTATATCTGAAGGATTGGTTGTAATTTCTCCCTTTTCATTGACGATTTTATCTATTTGAGTTCTCTCTCTATTCTTTTTGAGAAGCCTGGCTAGAGGTTTGTCTATTTTGTTTTTTTTTTCAAAGAACCAGCTTTTGGTTTCATTGATCTGTTCCACTAACTTTTCTGTCTCCATATGGTTAATTTGTGCTCTGATATTTGTTATTTCTCTCTTTCTGCTGGTCTTGGGTTGTTTTAGTTGTTCTGCTTCTAGTTCCTTTAGGCGTGCTGTTAGAATTTGTGTTATTGATTTTTCTTGTTTCTTGAGATGGGCCTGGATTGCAATATATTTCCCTCTCAGGACTGCCTTTGCTGCATCCCAGAGTGTTTGGATTGTTGTATTTTCATTTTCATTTGTTTCCATGTATTTTTCAATTTCTTCTCTGATGGCTTGGTTGACCCACTCATCTTTTAGTAGGTTATTTCTTAGCCGCCATGTTTTTGGATGTTTTCCAGGCTTTCTCCTGTGGTTGATTTCAAGTTTCAAAGCATTGTGGTCTGACAGTGTACACTGTATGATCTCAGTTCTTTTATATTTATTCAGAGCTTCCCTGTGCCCCAGAATGTGGTCTATCTTGGAAAATGTACCGTGTGCAGTTGAGAAGAATGTAAATTCCTTTGCTTCTGGATGAAGGACCCTAAAGATGTCTGTGAGGCCCATCTGTTCTAATGTGTCGTTCAGGGCTATTGTTTCTGCAGAGATTTTCTGTTTTGTAGATCTATCCAATGCTGAGAGTGGAGTGTTGAGATCCCCTACTATTAGGACATTTTTATCGATGAGGTTGCTAATGTTTGTAATTAGTTGTTTTACAAATTTGGGTGTCCCCGAATTCGGTGCGTAGATATTTACAATTGTTAGCTCTTCCTGCTGGATGGTCCCTGAGACTATTATATAATGTCCTTCTTCATCTCTTATTACATCGTTCATTTTAAAGTCTAATTTGTCTGATATAAGTGTGGCTACTCCGGCTTTCTTCTGACTTCCAGTAGCATGGTAGATAGTTCTCCATCCCCTCACTTTCAATCTGAAGGTGTCTTCAGGTTTAAGAATAGTTTCTTGAAGACAGCAAATGGATGGGTCTTGTTTTTTAATCCATTCTGTTATCCTGTGCCTTTTGATTGGCGCATTTAGTCCATTTACATTCAATGTTAATATTGAAAAATATGGGCTTACAGTCACTGTATTATCTGTAAGTTTCATGTTTGTAAGGCTGTCTCTGGCAGTCCGTGTTCTTTGCAACCTTTCCTTCATAGAGTGCCCCTCAGGATCCCTTGTAGTGCTGGCTTATTTGTGATAAATTCTTTCAGTTGTTGGGAAAAACCTTGATCTCTCCTTCTACTCTGAACGACAGGCTAGCCGGATACAGAATTCTTGGTTGCATGTCCTTCTTGCTCATCACATTGAAGATATCCTGCTATTCCTTTCTGGCTTGCCAAGTTTCTGTAGATAAGTCTGCTACTACCCTTATATGTCTTCCTTTGTATGTTAGGGTTCTTTTGTCCCTGGCTGCTTTCAGGATTCTCTCCCTATCTTTGTGTTTTGCCAGCTTCACTATGATGTGCCATGCAGAAGGTCTATTCAAGTTACGTCTGAGGGGAGTTCTCTGTGCCTCTTGGATTTCCATGCCCGTTTCCTTCCTCATGTTGGTGAAGTTCTCAGCAATGATTTTTTCAAGAACCCCTTCGACTCCTTTCTCTCTCTCTTCTTCCTCTGGAACTCCTATGATACGGATATTGTTTCTTTTGAGTGCATCGCTCAGGTCTCGAATTCTCCTTTCCTGTTCCTGGATCAGCTTCTCTCTCTTTTTATCTGCCTCCTCTTTTTCAATGATTTTATCTTCTAATGCACTAACTCTTTCCTCTACCTCTTCAATCGGTGCTGTGGCTGCTTCCAGTTTCCCTTGTATTTCTTCCAATGTCTTCTTTAATTCTTCCTGCCCGTTTTTAAGGTCCTTGAACTCTGCCGCGCGGGACACCTTGCATTCATCTAAGCTTTTTTCAAGCCCAGCGATTAGTTTTATGATTATCATTCTATATTCATGTTCTGTTATGTTGCTTATATCTGTTTTCATTAATTCTTGAGCTGTCACTGCTTCTTGTAGATTCTTTTGAGGAGAATTCTTCCTTCTCGTCATTTTGGCTGAATGTGTTTTGGGTTGTTTCTTGAAATTGCCCTGGAGTTACTCCACGCAGTGGTCTGAACTTGGCCTGTGTAGCTCCCGCTGAGAGGTGTCACTCCTGAGCGGATGGGCGTGGTTTAGTGTAGGCGGGTGATCTCCACTGAGGCAAGGATGGCTCTGGGAGTGACTTCCTGGGGCTGGTGCTTGTGGGCCCGTAAGACAACAATGGCGTCCCTTCAGTCCTTTGTTCCTAGTCCCGGGGCTTCCACTCGCCCCCTTGTTTCTGTCCTTACTCCGCTATGGGCACCAGTGCAGTGCGGTCCACTGGAAGGTGGGTGCCTGCCTGGCTGCCACCCCCCAACCTTCTGCAAATGTGTCAGGGTTAGAGGTGCTCCGCAGGCCACTAGGGCCCCCCCCTCCCCCCGCCCCCCCCCCCTGCGGCAGCCGGTCGCCTGGCCCGGGGCGACTTGTGCGCACTCCCCACACGGGCAACAGCGGTGGCGGCAGTCCCAGCGATTGTTTGCACCCCACGGGGCCCTCCGTGGCGACTAGCGCCCAATCCCGGCTCAGGCGGGCAGCGGCAATGGTCCCAGGCCGCCGGCTCCCCACGGGATGGCGGCCCAACTGGCGCTCAATCCCTGTTCAAGTGGCAGCCTGTGGCGGTCCCAGCAGTTTTTCACTCCCCACGGGGCGCGGGGCCGACTAGCGCGTACTCCCCGCTCCAGCCGGCAGCAGCAGCTGCGGTCCCGCCGTTGTTCGCTCCTGGGCCGGAGGCGGCAACCAGCGCCTGGCGCGCACTACCCACTGGGGCCGGCAGCAGTGGCTGCGGTCCGCGGTCGCTCCCCACGATGCTGGCAGCTGAGCAACTCTGGGCCGGGCGGCTGACTGTGCCTCGGTCCGAGGTCCCGCACAAGGAGAGTTCTGCTGGGTTCTGCTGTTAGACACAGAGCTTCTCCTCCTAAACCCTGTCTTTAGGGGCTGGATGGTGGTGGTCTCCCCCTCTCTGGCCCTCTCCTTCGGATGTTGAGCACTTTCCCCGCTTTCCCTGGCTCACCCTCCCCTCAGCTCAGTTTCCTGAGTTCGTTTTGTCCGTTCTCAAAGACTCACGGTCCTAGGGCGTTGTCTATGTTTCTTGCTTTCCTTGTAAATTGCTACACCTTTTCTGCCAGGTTCTTGGAGTTGAGAATCTCTCTGTTTCGGTCCCTCTTAATTCAAAAAACAAGGGAAACTTTGGGTCTCCCTACTCCTCCGCCATCTTGGTCTCCCATCCCTTAATTTTAATATCCTGACTTATTATTTGAAGAAGTCTTAATTGTTAGTCTTGTGACCCAATGAACTGCTATTTAAAAAACATCTTTAAATTCCAGTCAGTTAACATACAGTATAATATTAGTTTCAAGTATACAAATAAAAACTAAAAAAAAAAAAAATCCAGATAAATAAAAACTGAAAAAAATTTTTTTACATGCTTATTTATTTTGGAGTGGGGAGGGGCAGAGAGAGAGAGGAAAACTGAGCATCCAAAGTAGGCTCTATGTTGATAGCAGAGAGCCCAAGGTGGGGCTCAAACCCATAAACTGTGAGATCATGACCTAAACTGAAGTCAGATGCTTAACCGACTGAGCCAGCCAGCCACCCCAAAATGGAGAATTTTTTGCTAGCAGACCCATCTCATGAGAAATAGTAAAAGAAGTTCTTCAGACTTAAAGTGAACCCAGATAATAAGATGAATACACATAAAAGGAGAAATAAAACTAGTAAATTATGTAATTATAAGACAGTATAAATAAATATTTTTCTTATCTTAACTGATTTTTAAAATAAGTAAATAAATAAATAAAATAAAAAATATCTTTAACCTGTATTAACTGGTCTGTAAAATGCAAAGAATAATACCTACATCATAAGCATGTGCTGAGGATAAATTCAATTTAGTTAGTAACACCTGTAAGGAATTAGCACAATGTCTACCGTACAGTAGGCACCAAATGCATTTTACTTATTATAATATGAACTCAAGCTTCAATGGCTCAACAAAGCTTATATACTGTGAGATAAAAATGTGGTGAAAATGAGTATATAAATATATGTTTTTTTTCAGTACTAATAAGTTTTTTAAAATGGTTATTTATTTTGAGAGAGAGACAGAGCACAAGCAGGGGAGGGGAAGAGAGAAAGAGGGAGACACAGAGTCTGAAGCAGGCTCCAGGCTCTGAGCTGTCAGCACAGAGCCCGAAGTGAGGCTGGAACTCACAAGCTGTGAGATCATGACCTGGGCCAAAGTCAGATGCTCAACCAACTGAGCCACCCAGGTCGCCCTGTACTAATAAAAAATTGTGTATTAATTTCCACCTCTCAGTGTAGGTCAGATTTTAGAAAGCATGATTCCACCTGTTTTTAAGGATGTGAAAGTATAGACGCTTTTATATGCACTTGGAGAGTAGGAGAGTACAAACATTTCCAGAAGCAAATTTTATAGTATGTCTCAAAAGTCTCCAAAAAGAGTATAACCTTTCACCAACTTGTTCACTTTCTCACTTTGATCCACTCAGTCACGAATGCTTACTGAAGGCCCGTTATGTGTCATGCCCTGTTTTCGAGGGATTCAAAAGTCAAAAAGAAACAGAAATCTCTGCCTTCATGGAAGTAACATTATATTAGGCAATAAAACCATAAACTATCCAGAATATCAGATGACAGTTTCTATGCAGAAAAGTGAAGCAGGAATAGAGGAGAGCAAGTGCTAGCAATTTGAAGTAGAGCAATTTTATAGAGGGGGTCAGAAACAGCACCGATGAAGTGACATTTCAGTGAAGATCTAAAGCTGTAAGGAAGCCAGTCACTGGATATCTGGGGAAACAGCGTAAGTTGCAGGAGAAACAGCCAAGTGCAAAGGCCCTAGGGAAGGAGCAGGCCCAGCGTGTTCCAGAGAGGCCAGGAGAGGGAAATTATAGGGGCAAACCGCAATCCCATAACCCCTGTAATCTCTTGTGAGAACATCGCTTTTACATTACTAAAGCAAGATGCTAATGGCCTGGGATGAGTTCAGGCCTTCTCTGAACTGTCCACTACAGCCAGACCTGGAATTGGAAGTGAGATGGAGAGGATTCGAGTCAGCGTACCAGAAGCATCTAAAATAGTCCACCCCTTGCATCATTCTGATCACTATGCCCTATATTAAATGCAACCCAGCATCATATCTTCAAGTTGGTGACTAGCTACAACTCTATAAAGGACTTAATACACATGACTTGGCATATACCACAGACTTTAACTCCTACAACTTGTCACTGGCCATAATTGATATTCATCATTTTTCTCCTCCACCATCCATTCTAGATTTTCCTCGTCATAGCCAAAAGCATGCATCCTGCTTTAGCTATTCAACAAATTGAACTGTGTGCCTAAAATACTCCTTCTACAAAACCAGACTAACTCAAAGAGAAAATATAACTGGAAAGATACCTAAGGGTTTGATAACTTCGGGTACTGGAAGGTCAGCATATCATCTGATGAAAAAGATAATGAACTCCAGTGGGGACAGCACATTCTGGTTACTTATTAATGTTTATAAAGAGCGCACACAGCCATAAGGGTGCCTGGCTGGCTCAATTAGCAAAGCATGCAACTTTTGATCTCAGGGTTGTGAGTTTGAGCCCCACATTGGGTGAAGAAATTACTTAAAAATAATTTTTTTTAAAAAAAAAAGAGGCATGCAGCCCTTTGTCTTTGCTTTTTTTATGGCTGCATTGGCATATGACAAACTCATAGTAATGCCCACAAATACTGTCCAATGGCAAGTTACAATCGCCCAGAACATATTTCACATTGTTGAGTGAAGTCACAGATAAGGGGTGCCTGGGTGGCTCAGTTGGTTAAGGGTCCAACTTCGGCTAAGGTCATGATCTCGCGGTTTGTGAGTTCGAGCTCTGCTTTGGGCTCTGTGCTAACAGCTCAGAGCCTGGAACCTGCTTCAGATTCTGTGTCCGTCTCTCTGCCCCTCCCCTACTCATGCTCTGTCTCTGTCAAAAATAAATAGACCTTTTTTAAAAATTTAAAGTCACAGGTAAGTTATTGCAATTGGAAAAAATCCACAAACTTCTCATGTTTTTCTGTAAAAACTTATATACACAATATTGCCAATTGATCAGTATTTGTTGAAATCATGGAAACTGTACAGTAATGGAGTAACATTTGGACTCTACTTAACACTTGACTTTATATATGTTTTCCTTTTATGATGACTAATTCATCATTAGTCATCAGATAACTAATCTGTTTGGGACATAGATATGACATTTGTTGTTGTTTTTAATTTTAGCATTTTTCCAAGTAGTTATGCAAAACTGGATTAAGTCCAGCAAATAGTTTGATGATTCCCATGACATTTTCATTATTGGAAGAACATCATTTTTCATCGTGATGTCCAGTAGAGCAAACCTCATTTTAAAATATAGTAATTGCAAGGACACCTGGGTAGCGCAGTCGGTCAAGCACCAGATTTCAGCTTAGGTCATGATCTTGTGATCTGTGAGTTTGAGCCCTGCGTCAGGCTCTGGGCTGACAGCTGAGAGCCTGGAGCCTGCTTCACATTCTGTGTCTCCCTTTTTCTCTGTGCCTGTCCCCTGCTTGTGTTCTGTCTCTCTCTCTCTGTCTCTCAAATATTAAAAACGTTAAAAAAAATTTTTTAACATGTAATAATTGCAGTGCTCCTGGTTGGCTCAATCAGTTGAGTGTCTGACTCTTGATTTTGGCTCAGGTCATGACCCCAGAGTCATGGGATCAAGCCCCATGTCAGGCTCCATGCTCGAACATGGAGCCTGCTTAGAATTCTCTCTCCCTCTGCCCCTATTCCCCGCTCACGTTGTCTCTCTCTCTCTCTCTCTCTCTAAAATAAAAAAAATTGGGATGCCCAGTTGGCTCAGTTGGTTAAGCATCCAACTCTTGATTTGGGGTCAGGTCATGATCTCATGGTTTGGGAGTTCAAGCCCTGGATTGAGATCTGAGCTCCCAGTGCGATACCTGCTTGGAATTCTTTCTCTCTTCTCTCTCTGCTCCACCCCTGCTCCCTCCCTCTCTCTCTCTCTCTCTCTCTCTCTCTCTCTCTCTGTCTCTCAAAATAAACAGTTTTTTAAATAAATTAAAATAAAATTTTAATACAATAATTGCAATAATCCCTTCAAAATAATGGTCACATTTCTTCAAGACATCAGTAAATACTTTTATATATGATTTACATTGAATTCAAGGAAACTCAAGGTTTTTTATGCTCTGTGGAGTCTTCAACAAATTTTGAAGATTCTTTTTTTTCACTCACTTTGGAAACTACATGTCATATGTAACATCTTTACTGGTGTAAACATTTCACTAACTGAACAATATATACAAACTTTTAGCTCTGGAATAGACTACCTAGGATCTCCTAATAGTTTGAACAACTTTTAAAATTTGAATATTGTTTATTAGGTCAGGGGAAAATGCAGGCCTAAGTAGTCCCAACAGAATGACTCCAATCCCTCACCTTAAAAACTTAAAGAATGGCACCAACGGATGCCACAAGTCTTGATTCAAACTTCCATCATTTCACAATAAAGTAGATAGACCTATGCATAAAAGACATTAATTACTCATTTGGGACACCTGAATCTCTCAGTCAGTTAAGTGTCCGACTCTAGGTTTTGTCTCAGGTCATGATCATGGTTCATGGGTTCGAGCCCCATGGGTTCGGGCTCTGCACTGACAGCTCGGAGCCTGCTTGGGATTCTCTCTCTCCCTTCTCTCCGTCTCTCTCTGCCCCTACCCCACTTGCACTCTCTCTCAAAATAAATAAACTTAAAATTTTTTTTTAAAGTTTATACATTCAAATTGGCAAAAGTGTGAGGTTTCTCTCATAGTTGGGGTCATTTTATATTTAGTCACATAATATCCATTGAACCTCTACCCCAAGCCGTATTGTAAGCTCTGTGAATACATTAGTTAACCACTTTTATGGACTTGAATTTCAGGTAGTCATAAGGGGAAAAAATCAGGGTGATGTGAAGGACATTGGCAAAGGATTCACAGGAGACCGACAGAATAAAAGGGGATCTTGCCAAGATCAAGGGTAAGAAAGTTTCAGATCTGTAATTTGCCATGCCGAAAGGATCAAGGCAGGAAGGAACTGGGTGAGTCCCAGCAATAGAAAGACTCAGATAACTCATATTTTCAAGCAAATTGAAGTGCTACTTACTCAGAGACATTTAGAAAGATAATGCAAAAAGTAAAAAGGAAAGAGAATATTCAATTCTGTTTGTTAAATTTCTCACACTGGCTTCCAGGCATAGAGATGAGAGATCAGCAGAGAATTTGTGGTCAGTCTCTCCCTTCCTCCTCATTTCCCTATTCCTTCCTTTCAGAAGCAATGTGGAGGAAAAGAGAAAAAAAAAACAGAGAATTTAAAGGGAAGATGAGTTTAGGGACACCAGGGTAGTTCAGTCAGTTGAGCATCCAAGTCTTGATTTCAGCTCAGGTCATGATCCCAGATTGTGGGATCGGCGTCCAAGCGGAGCATGGAGCCTACTTAGGATTCTCTTTTCTCTTTCTCTCTCCCTCTGCCCCTCTCCCAGCTTGCACTCGCTAAAAAAAAAAAAAAAAAAAAAAATGTAAAAAGAGCTTAAAATTTGATTCCCACCCCTGTGACTTGCTCAGTGAATGTGGACAGGTATATTACTTAGCCTCCCTCAAGCCTCCTTGTTTTCACTGTAAGGTGAAACTTATTTTCACCACAACTTACTTTGCATTATTTTGATCAGAAATGAATTAGACATGTAACACACAGAGTTCTTAGCAAACGATCAAAAAATAAACCCATTACTTCTATTCCTATTCACTCAGAAAACTTAGAAAAGCAGTATAGTGAAGTAGCTTAACAAGAGTGTTTGGGATCAAGAATGATTCAGTGCAGATTACTTATATATATGGTGCTGTGATTTGGGTTAAGACATTCCATTTTTCTGTGCTTGTTTCTATAAAATCATGGGGAAACGTTTAGCATATGATATGTCATGAAACCCATGTAAAGCAGTCAGCCTAGAGCCTCGGGCATGTGTGCAATACATGGAGCCCCTTCCTGACTGGGCCCTGGGTAGTAGTGCCAGGTGCTGGGTGTCCGTGAGTGTGGGAGGCAGCATCCTTCTCCTCACTTGCTATATGTATAAACGAGAAGCCAGGTCCACTGTGTGTTCATCATGGAAGGAAATTAGACCTAAAAATTGACATGATGCTTCCTCGCTCTAGGTTTCTCAAACTGAACCCCAACTCCGAGCTCCGTTTCATGATATTTACATATCTGATAGACATTCTTTTAAATCAGCAGACATTCTCTAAAATCTCTTTCAAAAAAATGGAAAGCTTCTGGTTGAGAAATCGTGTTAAACCCATATGCCTTCCCACTAGCACAGCCTTCAGAAATTCCTTTTATAGTCTGAGTAATTGTTTTTGTGTCCCAGTGCTTTCAGTTTCAGACTTTACTATAAAGTCTGTTACAACGGTTGCTTTGCTTCTAGCTTGTCTTTAAAGGAAATCTGGAGAGTCCAATGGCATTACACAGGTAAAACAAAAGACCCATGATCCAGCGAGAGAGGGAGAAGTAACAGAAACCGCTCCACCTAACTGAAGAGGATTTTAAAAAGGTAAGAACTCCACTTTATCATCAAAGCAGCTTTCTCTTCAGGTTTAAAGGAGCCCTGCTCTGGGAAATGGAGCTCATGACAAGGTTGGGGCAGGGATGGGAAGGGATTTATAAAAGTCGGTTTTCTTAAACAGTGAATAGCATAAGGGCTCCTGGGTGGCTCAGTTGGTTCAGCATCCAACTTCAGCTCAGGTCATGATCTCACAGTTTGTGACTTTGAGCCCCACTTCAGGCTCTCTGCTATCAGCACAGAGCCTGCTTTGGGTCCTCTGTACCCCTCTCTCTCTTTCCCTCCCCCTGCCTCTCTCTCTCTTTCAAAAATAAATAAACATTAAAAAAAAAAAGTGATCAGCATCAAGACAGGCTGCAGGTGAGCCTGCTGTGGGACACTAGGTGGGATAATGAAATACTGGTGTTATCAGATGATAGCTTGTTCCTACCTGTTACTACTGTGCTTGTGTGAAATGAGGCACCAGCAGACATGGAGCTAAATGAAGTTTGAAATGCATTAGGATTGTCTGTCTTTTTGCTGACTTTGTCCGTGTTGACTGGGGACACAGTTAAACCCCCATTATCTTTGATAGAACTTGCTCAGTACAGATCCGACCGCAGCTGAGAAACTGAAAGGCTGCAATTATGTTATATTCATGAAAAGGAAAGAATAGTAAATGAGTTGCAGTGAACAGCCACCCGACACTGATATTTTTAATGTTTATTTATTTTGAGAGAGAGAGGGCACATGAGCAGGGGAGGGGCAGAGAGAGGGACTGAAAGAATCCCAAATAGGCTCTGAGATGCCAGTGAAGAGCCCAACACAGTGCTCGAACTCACAAAACCATGAGATCATGAGCTGAGCCAAGACAAGAATCTTGAGCCATTCAGGTATCCCCACCCGATACTGTTAAAGAATCTGAAACCCAGAGTTAAAGGTGAAGATTTATGAAAACATCATTCTTTTTAATCATACACTTGAACTTTGTTTCAAAGTGCATTTCTTCCTTTGGAAATAGTCCAGTATCTACTGGACACCAATTACTTAGTGCCCACTTACTCTTTACCCCTGAAAGTAGAATCTGAAGCCCACTTGACTAGAAAGCTTCCTCTTTAATCTACTGTAATGGGTCGCTAAAAGCAACATCTTTGTTTGCCTTGACCTCTCTGTGCTCTCAAGCAATTCCAATCTGCCTTCTGGATACACCTGCCCTGAATTCCTTGTCTTGGCATGAGGTTTATTCATCTTATCTGACAACTTTCTCTCCTTTCCAGTTTCACTTTCCCTTCATCTCTCATCCCTCTTCCCCAACCCCTATTCTCTTCTTCCTACTTCTCCTTCTCTACAAAATGGAAAAGCAGAACAAAACAGAAAACCTAGAAGTGTATGGCTGAAAATGCAAATATTTTTTTTGAACAACTTGCCCTTTACCTCTCCTGATGTGCCTCCTGATTTTTTTTTAAGTTTCAGGTGTATAATATAATGATGCAATAATTCTATACACTACTCAGTGCTCATCACAATAAGTACGCTCTTAATTCTCTCACCTGTTTCACCCCAAACCCAAGGTGGGTGACCTTGCCTCCAGCAACTTCCAGTCTGTTTTCTATATTTAAGAGTCTGGGTGCTTTTTGTGGGTTTCCCCCCGTCTTTTTTGCTTTGTTTGCTTTGTTACTTAAATTAATTTCATATATGAATGAAATCATAGGTATTTGTCTTTCTCTAACTGACTTATTTCAGTTAGGATTGCACCCTCTATATCCACCCGTGTTTTTAGAAATAGCAAGAAAGATCTCATTCTTTTTTATGACTGAGTAATAATATTCCATTGTGTATGTATACCATCTCCTCTTTATCCATTCATCTATACATGGATGTTTGGATCGCTTCCATAGTCTGGCTATTGTAAATAATGCTGCAGTAAACCAGAGAGTGCATATATCCTTTCAAATTCCTGTTTTTGTTTTCTCTGGGTAGATACCCAGTAATACAATTACTGGATCATATGATAGTTCTATTTTTAATTTTTCAAGGAACCTTCATATTGTTTTCCAGAGTGGCTGCACCCAGTTCGTATTCCCCCCAACAGTGCCCCAGGAATCCTTTTCTCCACATCCTCGGCAGTTTCTTGAGTTTTTTATTTTGGCCATTCTAATAGGTATAAGGTGATAACTTATTGTGATTTTGATTTGCATTTCTCTGATGATTAGTAATGTCAAGCACCTTTTCATGTGTCCATTGGCCATCTGTATGTCTTCTTTGGAAAAAAGTCTATTCATGTCTTCTGCCCATTTTTAATTGGAGTATTGGTTTTTTGGTATTGAGTTGTATAAGTTCTTTATAGATTTTGGATATTAACCCCTTATCAAATATATCATTTGCAAATATCTTCTTCAATTCAGTAGGTTGTCTTTTTGTTTTGTTGATAGTTTCTTTTTCTGTGGAAAAGCTTCTTATTTTAATGTAGTCCCAATAGTTTATCTTGCTTTTGTTTCACTTGCCTCAGGGGACATATGTAGAAAACTGTTTCTATGGCTGATGTCAAAGAAATTACTGCCTGTGTTTACTCCTAGGAATTTTGTGGATTCACATCTCATATTTAGGTCTTAATCCATTTTGTTATGGCTAAGAGAATGGTACAGTTTCAGGGCTCCTGGATGGCTCAGTCGTTTTGAAGAGAGCGGTTTTAAATTTTATGTCCAAATGGCAGCTCTGCCTTAGTTTGAAGCTAAGTTCTCTTTTTCTGTTAAACAATGGACAGACACTGGGTTAAAAATAGCTGTCCTGGCCTTCTGCTGATTGTGGACCGTTGATAAAAAAATTACAATTGTTGAGAATTCTGTTTTGCTTACTGTTTGCTGTGAACATAGTAAAACTTTGTCTGAGCCTAGTCTGACATTTATTAATCTAAGTGACTGGCATTTCTCGCTTCTGTAATCTTGCTTGCTACATTCTTCCCCCTCCCCCTTCCTTCTTCCCCCTGCTTCCCGCCTAAAGTAACGGACAGAGACTTCCCACCAAGGAGCAAACAAAGAACCTCCAATCAGAGGGCAACATATGTTCGTATTTCAAATATCCACCAATCAGTCACCTCATAACCTAAAACCTTCCTATGCTGTTTGTCTCTGTCAATAAAAACACTGTACCAGCCCTGTTCGGGACCTCTTTGCATCAGCGGCAACGGTGTACATGAGGTCCGGTATCGATCCTGTAATAATAAATGACCCTTGCCCCTTGGCTTTGACTTTCGACTCTGGTGGTCTCTTGTGGGGGGGATTCAAGAATTCGGGCATAACATTTGGAGGTCCCACCGAGATCTCACCCGAGCCCACCAGACTTCTGGTCAACAAGTCGTGTCTGATTCCGATCGGTAAGTAAGCAAGCCAGCTCTATCCTATCTTTTTCTCTCTGATCTGTGTTTCTTCTCAGGAGAACCGGTTCTATTTGGTTGCTGCGGTGACCCTGGCGGCCGCGCTATAGGGCACCCAGCCTGGGGTCAGTTGGAGACGTCCACTGACTAGGGGACTCTTTGGCCCACTTGGGAGCCTTCGGGCTCATTTGGGGCGCATTTAGCCCATTTGGGGCCTCTTCAGCCCACTTGGGAGCCTTTGGGCTCATTTGGGGCGCATTTAGCCCATTTGGGGCCTTCCTGGTCTGCTTGGGAGCCTTCGGGCTCATTTGGATAACTTTGTTCTTCTATGGGCACTCACGCCCAACGCGCTGGTGAACTAACCACTTTTATTTTCTCCAGAGTGCTAAGAGATATCTATAGGCGCCTAAAGGAAAAACCATCTAGTCAAATAGGCATGCCAATTGTTACCTGTGTTCTGATGTGATATGTGTCTGTGTGTCCATGTGATATATGTCTGTGTATCCAGGTGATGTAACTGAAAAACTCAGAATGCCCGATTTTCTGATAACCCTAAAAATTTGATAGCTCTCCTGGACAGCGTTATGTTCTCCCACCAACCCACCGGGGATGATTGTCAGCAGCCCCTCTGAATCCTGTTTGCCACCGAAGAGCGAGAAAGAATTCAATTAGAAGCAAAAAAAAGCAGGTTCCTGGAGATGACGGCCAGCCTACTGCTAACCTTGATCTCATTAATGCGGTTTTTTTCCTTGACCCGACTCCCACAGGATGGCTGGGACTACAACATGGCAGAAGGTAGGGGACAACTGCGCATTTTATCGCCAGACTCTAATGGCGGGTCTCCGGGCGGCTGCACACAAGCCCACTAATTTGGCAAAGGTAATACTTTATCTTCGTAGAGGCTTCTGAGAATTCAGGAAAGGGTAGGAGTCCATCATAGGGTGTCCGGGACCCCCCTGCATAAGATAGGAAGGGCTAGTTGATGAAAACTTTTTACAGAACTTTTTTTAAGATGTTATGTGCCGTACTGAGTCTAAAGAAAGAGGACTAAAGAGGACTCAGTATAGAATCGAAAAGCTAAGCATTGTGCTGTACTGCGTCTAAAAGAGGACTCAGTATAGAAGTAAGAAGCTAAACCCTTTTTGAAAAGTTATAAGGCCATACTGAGTCTGAAGACAGAGGACTCTGTATAAAAAACAGAACTTAAACTTTTGAGAAGCATGGGCCATAATGAGTCTAAAAAAAGAGACTCTTTATTGATATTATTCATAATCTCCTTATTAAGAAGGGAATTAAAGTTTCAAAACAACAGGTAGCACGCTTTCTATGTTTTGTTCAAGAGCAGTGCCCTTGGTTCCCTGAGGAAGGCACACTCGCTTCAAATATATGGAGTAAAGTAGGAGATGAAATTAAGCAGTTTTATGCTTAATTTCAGTGGACCTCAGAAGGTCCCTATTGACACTTTATCATTATAAATTTTCATAAAGGAAGCTTTAGATTCAGATATAGATAAAATTTCTGGAGCTACAGTCCCTCCGGTTCCTATTAAGACAAAGACATGGACGGGGATGAGGAGGAAACTGAGCCAGTAAAAAGTCCTAAAGCTTCCACCAATTGGACTTTTCCTATCCGTAATATAAGAAACTCTCTTTCTCTCACTGTTTCTCCTTCTATACTCTGGTTACTCTAACTATATGTGAGGGCTTCTAATTCATTCTCTGGATTAATAACTATGATAATTGGATTCAAAACAAAAGAAAATAAAATTTGGCGATCTGCTCACCTATCTGAGCTGACGGACTTTAGGACCATGTGAAACTTTTTTTTGCCCTCTGAGCTTTTGTCTGCCTTCAAGCCTCTCAGCGGCTGCGGCCTTTCTGTCCTCCCTTCCCCCTCCTTCTCTGCCACTGCCTGGGGTGGCCTGGGGTGGGGCCTAGGTCTCTGGCTCTTCAATGCCTCAGGTAGCATTCCGCTCCCCACCCCCACACTGTCAAAAGGAAAAAAAAAACCCGCATCTTTAAATTTTAAATTTCCTCACTGGTTACACGGGGAGAAACTTAACAATGGTAAACTTTTAAAGGGACGTAAATAAAATATTAAGATAGATACTAAGTAAGTTTGAGATTAATGGAATTTCGAAAGTACACTGATATAAAGTTAAAATTCTGCTTTTCTCTCCGTTCAAAACATAATGTAAAAAAGGTTTTTTTGCTCTCTTTTCTATGGCAAAACCAAAGCTTTAGTTATCAGGTCTTTAACTGCTCAGTAAAAATATCTCAATGTTAAAGGAGCTAGGTTTTGCTAACAACTAGCTATATGATGCTATACATTGGCCTTTAGGATCTTTTATTGCCGCCTTGGTCAAATAAATAGAGTTTTAAGATTTAATGATCTGTAATCCTATTTAGGATGTGCTTTATAATAACTTCCTGAGGTTTTAACAAAGTTCCCAGGATTAAATAGTAAATGAAACATATTTGGTGTTTAAACTAATTTAAGTTTGATGGATCTGTCTTTAAAGTTATCAGCATTAAATATAAAACTTTATTCTACTAAGGCTTACTGAAGATCTAACAAGCTCATGTTATCTCTATTCCAATTTGTTAGCAAAAGAAAGCCTAAAAGTAATGGTTAACTTTGTCTGCCTCATAGTTTCATGGGTAAATGTTAAGAAAGCTTTTAAAGTCCTTGGTAACCTAAAATGTTAAAAGTTTGGCTTGCATGAGAACTTAAGATTAAATTCATTGCCTATCTAACGAGATAAGAAGCTGAAGCACTAATTACTAAATGTAGGTTTGTGCTTTGGACCTGTTGCAAAAACTAAGGATATTGGGAACTATTGAAAAACATGCTTTGTGTTTAATGGATTCATAAGTTTGCCATCTAACAAATTCTGATATAACATAGAGTTCACAATTTGTTACTACTTAGTTTTCACTAGAAACTAAGGTTTCTAGCAGTTAAAGTTCTGGAAAGTGTATTTAAGACTGATGGAAATAAGGAAAACAGCTCTGTATAAAAGAAAGTAAAAGATATGTAAAAAGATATAAAAAATGGGAATACATCTTTCACTGCGGGTAAAAAAAAAAAAAGTAATTTTGTCCTAAATGAGACTGGTTATTTGGAAAGAAATGGCTTTAGACAAAATCTAAATGCTAAAGACAAGTTGTAGAAGGTTAGTAAAAAAATCTTTAAAAAAATTTTATGTGTGGTCAGGACAGACTAAGGTTAAAACATGAATTTTAAAAGTACACAGAGTTAGAATTAAAATTCCTCCTCCTTTGATCCAAAAGCTGGGAAAATGGTGGCAATACCCTTAAAAATAGCCTCCTCTCCCCTGTAGCTGTTCTAAACGATTTTCAAATTGTTGTAATAGACTTACAAGATTGTTTTATTACTCTTCCCCTACATCGGGAAGATCGCCCTAGATTTGCCTTTAGCCTGCCTTCTGAGAACCTTAAGCAGCCTTTTCAGAGGTATCAATAGAAAGTTTTGCCTCAGGACATAAAAAATAGCCCCACCTTATGTCAAAAAGTTTGTGGATCAAGTTTTAAAACCGGTTAGGTTTTGCAGGGTTTTAACGAGGCTTAACCCGAGGCACCTGCCCTCTACGCCAAAAAAATAGTTATATCCTGTCCAGCACTACTGGCAACTTTACTAAAAAAGAGGCGCAAACGTAGTAAAGAGTTATTTGGGCGTGACGTGACAAATGTTATTATTCCCTATAACAAAGATCAATTGGAATGCCTATTACAAAGTAGTGAAGATTGGCCAGTAGCCCTAGAAGGGTTTGGCGGTGAAATTCTTTTTCATCTCCCAAACAATCCTCTCTTACAGATCCTCAAAAAGCACCCTGTTATTTTTCCTAAGTTGGCTAAGGCTGGTCCCCTTCCTAGTCTGGCTGTACTGGTCTTTAAAAATCTGATGTGGACTTTTTCAGATCGCTCATACCACATGCATTCCTTATAACCCCCAAGGACAAGGCATTGTGGAAAGAGCCCATCAAACCTTAAAAACTCAGATAAAAAAATTACAGGAGGGAAAACTTAAGTATAATTCCCCTCATCATATTCTTAAATGTCGATGCATCACGACATTCTAACATGTTCCGACATTAGTTAAATGCAAAGATCTTCCTTCTGGCCAATGGAAGGGACCAGATGTAGTGTAAACCTGGGGGCGAGGGTATGCTTGTGTATTCCCACAGGACAAAGACTCCCTCCTGTGGATTCCGGAGCGCCTAGTCCAGCCCTATGTGGAATCCTCCATGCCTCCACCACCAAACAAGATTCACCTTCCTCTGCCCAGCTATCAGCCACTGAGCCGCTGCCTGACAAGGACAGCCCAAGCCCGCAGGACACTAGCACCTTGTGCAATTCTTATCTTTATCACTACACAGGGCATGCTTAATATTGACCTGACTATGAATGGAAGTTATTCTGTTACCTGTTTTGCTTGCATTTTGACTAACTGTATATCCTCACATATTAATGTAAAATTCATAATAATTGTTAAACAACCCCCTTGACCCCTGCAATGTTTTCTCTATGTTGTTTCAGCCTGTGTCCAGGCCTCATATGTACTTTTGTACTTTAGTCTTACTTCTGGGAAATTTAGGGTAGAAATTAATGAGGTTATATTTCTTATTCCGACTGTGTTTTATCCAATTGCATTAGTACAAGTCATCCAGGAGATCAGTGATGCTCTCATGTGACCTAAAAGTAGATTTGTTACTCCTTCGTGTTTTAATAGGACTAAACATTCCTGGGATAAAGTATAGAAGCACACTGGGGGTCTGGATAATAATCTTTCTAACTTTGTTCATCACTCTTTTGTTTCCATGATGATCAATATCGGAGTTTCTGCAGCATAAAATCTATTTCAACAGAACTTCGTACTTTTGCCCTTAAAAACGAAAAAAGGGAGATGTTAAAAACCAGAAGATACTGGCCCTGGTAATACTACCTAAGGAGAAGACTCAGGCCCATAAAACAGTGCCCTAGACCGGGGCCCTCATCGGTGGTTGGGGGTGCCTTAAAGCAAATGCCAGGTTGCGTTACGACAAGAACATAATGGCTGGTCTGACTCTGAGGGAGGGCCGGTCAGCCAATGATGGGTAAGACTCCTCACAGCAGGGGGGCAACCTAAGACAGGCGCGGTCACTGAAAGAGTCACCACAACACCTGGCTATAGGGTCACTGGGCCTCTGTGTTAATTTGTGACTTATCAGGCCGGATCGGATGTATGCCCCAGCCCACCAATGAGGCTGCAGTTAAATTGGTGTGTGTGATTGTCTTCCCCTCTCCCAGTCACTGTGGAGTGGTGCTGGCCACTGCTGGGGCTGCTTGAAGTATGAGACCTGGCCAGAGCACTTTGGGAGGAACTTCTCTTGAGTGAGGGGTGTTGGATGAGGGGATCTGCAGGAGAACAGGGTACAGGGTGTTAGCAAACTAGATGATGAGTGTTCATGCTAGTTCCCACAGGTGTCCGTGTAGCTAGTCTGGGGTTAAGAGAGAGGAATGGCATCTGTCAGTTCTTTAGTTCTTGGAGAAGCCTCCTAAAGATCCCTGCCCCTTCTGCACACTTTCTGAGATTAGTAAATAAATCTCCTCATACACCCCAGGTGCCTCTCAAATGACTGCTTCTGTGTTGTATCTCAGTGGGGTTGTTTGTTCTGCTGGCTCTTTAAGGGTAGGGCCTCAATTTTCTATCACCCTCCAGGCTCTCTAAGATTTTTCTTAAGATGTTAAGCCCCACTGATTGTAAACAGTCAAAAGGTTAAGCCCCTCTGGGTTTCAAAACCAAATGTAATGGGGACTTTAATCCCTGTTACATGTGCAGATACCCGATATCTGGGGTGCCCAGTGTGGGGTCTGTTCCTCTCCCTTCTCTGTACTTACGGTATCCCCTGCTGCTTGTGATTAGTATTGCAGATTAGCTTAGTTTCCAACCAGACTTTGCCTTCACTACTGTTTTCAGTGTGGCCTCCTCTCTACAATTAACTGTGGACAGTCTGTTCTGCCAATCTTTGGTTCATCTTCTGGGTTAATTACACTGATGTGGCTGTTATTTAGGTGGGACAAGGTGAGCTTAGGACCCTCCTACTCCACCGTCTTCCCAGGCGCCTCTGCCTCCTGACCTTTTAATCCTTATTTCATTGTCTTTTGTTCCTTTACACACATATATATATACACATGACTTTTAGCTATGTTAAGTATTTCTGATAGTGTACTCATACCCCATGTAGCTGGAGGCTAATTTACTGTGAAGCTAATGAGTTGAAGTTTAAAGGCCCCTCACTTATAAAAGCCCATACCAAGGATTTAGACTAGAATCCCTAGTCATGTGTTTCAGATCGTCACATGTTTTTATAAAATTTGCAAAAGTAAGTTATATTGGTTCCACTTCTGGAATTGCAATGCAAGAATTTCTGTGGATCCTCATTCCAGCAAAACAAGCATAACTATAGGGGGAAAACACATTTAGAATCTCTGGGAACTGTTTAAAGGGCATACATGAAATGATGTATGAAAGTCTTTATTCACAGTTAGAATTAATGAATAAATAAATCAACATTGAATTTTTTACATATAACCGGGATGTAAAATAAATCTCTCTAAATTCTATTCTATTTTCCATTTAATATTTACTCTAAATTTTTTTAAGTTTTTTTTTTTATTTTGAGAGAGAGTGCACACATGTGCGTATGTACACGTGAGCAGGGGAGAGGCAGAGAGAGAGAGAGGAAGAGAGAGACCCCCAAGCAGGCTCTATGCTGTATGCGCAGCTCAATGCAGGGCTCAGTCCCACAAACTGTGAGATCATGACCTGAGCCAAAATCACAGTTGGATATTTCACTGACTAAGCCACACAAGCACCCTCCTTTACTCTGAAATTTTTAAATTTTCTTAACATTTATTCATTTTTGAGAGACAGAGAGAGATGGAGTGTGAGTTAGGGAGGGTAAGACAGGGGGACACAGAATCTGAAGCAGGCTCTAGGCTTTGAGGTGTCATCACAGAGCTCAACGCGGGGCTCCAACTCACGGATCATGAGATCATGACCTGGGCTGAAGTCAGATGCTTAACCAACTGAGCCACCCAGGCGCCTGTCTAAATTTCTTAATGAGAATCCAAAAGGAAAGTTTTCCATGGTGAATTAAATAAACGATTTTGTTCATGAGAGTGGCCTGCCATTCTTTAGATGTGGTCATACCGATATTTTTTCAACTGACTACTTTGATAATACTTCTATAACTTTCTAAAATGATACAGATCT
Source organism: Paguma larvata (assembly GCA_030068075.1). Taxonomy (NCBI): domain Eukaryota; kingdom Metazoa; phylum Chordata; class Mammalia; order Carnivora; family Viverridae; genus Paguma; species Paguma larvata. The sequence continues at coordinate 72,587,331 of CM057833.1, read as the reverse complement.
TACCCTCATGTATCTCAATGTTGACACAAAACTTTTGGCCATGTTGGGGAAACTGAGGACTCCAGCTTCTAAATGTAAAATAACCTGGTGAAGTTCTTGATCTACTTGGACTGGAAATTTTATTTCATCCCATCTCTTCCCCTACAGACCAGGGAACACCCTGAACATGGCCTCAGAGACCTGCATGCCGGCCCCAGTATGCCTCATTGAGAACACTGAAGGGCAACTGGTGGCTAATCAGGACGCTTTGGAGATCCTGTCAGCCACCAAGAATCCTCTCGTGGTGGTGGCTATTGTGGGCCTCTACCGCACAGGCAAATCCTACCTGATGAACAAGCTGGCTGGGAAGAACAAAGGTGAGTAGCACCAAAAAAGCTCTGCCGAGTCCCTTCTGTCCACCCACACTGCCTGCAGTGAGCACGGTGATGCAAGGAGAGAAAGTTAGAGACACGGAGGAATATTGAAAGTTATCTCTGAATTCACAGTTATGCTCTTATCTTCATGATGCTCTGAAAGAGGCACTTCGTCTCTCTTCCCACTTTGCCTTAGTTTCCCCTTTAAAAAGCATAAATTGTTCCTTTCCTGGAAAGACTAGTGCAGTAATAAAAATAATTAATATACATAATAAGACATTTACTGAAATGTTCATGGAGTAAGAGCAAGTTTCCACTGGTTATTAAGATGCAAAGAATGTTTAAGTCTGTATTGACTTTTTTTATTCACTGTTGTAAAATATATATAACATCAAATTTACCACTGGAATCATTTTTAAGCGTACATATAGTTCTGTGGCATTCAGTAAATTCACACTGCTGTGCAGCCATCACTATCATCCATCTCCATAATTTTTTCATCTTCCTCAACAGAAACTCTGTACCCATTAAACAATAACTCCCAGCCCTTGGCAACCACCATTCTATATTCTTTCTCTATGAATTGGACTGTTCTAGGAACCTCATTTAAGAAGAATCAAATATTACTTGTCTTTCGTGATTTGCTCATTTCCCTTGGCATAATGTCTTCAATGTTGTACCATGTGTGAGAATTCTCTCCCTTTTTAAAGCTGAATAACTAATATGTGCATACTGATTTGTTTATCCCTTCATCTGTTGAAGGACTCTTGGGTTGCCTCCACCTTTTGGCTATAATGGATAATGTTGCTAAAAACACAAGGGCACAAATATCTGTTCAAATCCCTGCTTTCACTTTGGGGTGGACATATACCTCTAAATCATATGGTAATTCTATTTTAATTTTTTTAAGCAATGTCATATTGTTTTCCACAGCAACTGTACCATTTTACATTCCCACCAGAAACACATAAGTTTTCTAATATCCCCACATCTTCCCCAACACTTATTATTTTCTGGTTTTTTAATATTGGCCATCCCAATGAGCGTGAAGTAGTATCTCATTGTGGTTTTGATTTGTTTTTTCCCTAATGACTAGTGATGTTGAGCATCTTTTCATTCGTTTATCGGTCATTTGTATATTTGCTTTGGAGAAATGTCTATTCAAGTCCTTTGCTCATGTTTTAATCAGGTTTTTTTTTTGTGTGTCACATTGTAGGATTTCTAGATCCATCTGCTATTAAAACTCCACCCTCTCTTATCCCCACTTCCCCTCACAGGCTTCTCTCTGGGCTCCACGGTGCAGTCTCACACCAAAGGAATCTGGATGTGGTGTGTGCCTCATCCCAAGAAGCCAGACCACACCCTAGTTCTTCTTGACACTGAAGGCCTGGGAGATGTAGAGAAGGTAAGGATTGAGGATTCCAGGTTGAAATAAGACCCTCATCCCTGAATATTCTCTACACAATTTAATTTTTCGTTAAATAAGAGCTTACACTTAACGATAATATGCTTTTTTATTTCTGTTTATGTGCCCTAAAACCAAGTTTAGTAACCAAGGATCAGGAAAATGCTTATAAGGCAGAATCCTAGAAGATCATAGTGGTCAGTAGTAATTGGTAATATTCTAATGATTAACAAGCATGCAGGGCACCTGGGTGACTCAGTTGGGTTAAGCATCTGACTTCGGCTCAGGTCATGATCTCACGGTTTGTGAGCTTGAGCCCCGTGTCGGGCTCTGTGCTGACAGCTCAGAGCCTGGAGCCTGCTTCGGATTCTGTGTCTCCTTCTCTCCCTGCCCCTCCCCCATTCATACTGCATCTCTCTCAAAAATAATAAATAAGCATTTAAAAAATTTTTTAAAAAGGCCGTATGCTAAACCAGTTAACCCAGAAGCTTAAAGATAGTACGAATAAAATCAATGTCATGAGTTCAATCCTGCAGAGAATTTTAGTTAAGGATTTAGGTTCTGAAGTTCTATACCCTTGAGTTTAAATGCAAACCCTGTCCACTAACTCAGTGGCCTTAGCAAATTATTTGACCTCTTCTGTAATTTCTTCTGTGGATCGCCTTTTTACTATTTTTAAAATCTTTTTATTAAAAACGTTTTTTTAATGTTTATTTTTGAGAGAGAGAAAGAGAGAGATAGAGCATGAGGAAGGGAGGGGTAGAGAGAGAGGGAGACACAAAATCTGAAGGAGGTTCTGAGCTGTCAGCACAAGCCCAACATGGGGCTCGAATTCATGAACTGTGAGATCATGACCTGAGCTGAAGTCAGACACTCAACTGACTGAGCCACCCAAACACCTTGAAAATTCCAAATTTAAATTATATTTAAGGCCTTAGAAAGCCCACCAACCTTGACTATTGGTTTTGTAATTATCTGCCCATGATCATAAGAAGACCTAATGAGAATCAGTATAAACTAAAAATACTAATCACAAAATGATCCAAAATCCAAGTCCCACTAACATTTTTGTTTGGATTTGGTTTTCTCATATAGGTCATTAATCTAAAAACAAAACAAAACAAAAACCACTAATTAAATAAGCATCTTTTTACTGCTGCTGATCTGTAAAGTGTCAGGAGAATGAAACCTAATAGCTTGAATGTGTTCCGGTTCGTAGGGTGACAACCAGAACGATTCCTGGATCTTTGCCCTAGCAATACTCCTGAGCAGCACCTTTGTGTACAATAGCATGGGAACCATCAACCAGCAGGCCATGGACCAACTGCAGTATCCTTTTTGTAGTTCAAAATAGCCTCAAAGTAAGAGGGAAGAAGTATTTAAAATCCAGCTGCTTGGTTAAAAACCCTGGTGAATCCAGCACAAAAAGAGAAAACATAAAAAATAATTCAAGGGCAGGGGAAAGATTCTACGTACCCACTGAAAAACTGACACCTGTGTTAAAAGCAAAGGTGAAGTGAAGGTTTTAAATATGTGGAAGCAATATGGGATGGGGGACACCGTTCTTTGATGCCTGTTTTCCTTAGTTTGCTCCTCAGTTATGTGACAGAGCTGTCAGATCGAATCAGGGCCAAATCCTCCCCTAATTCCAATGGGATTGAAGATTCATCAGACTTTGTAAGCTTCTTTCCGGATTTTGTGTGGACGCTGAGGGATTTCTCCTTAGAACTGGAAGCAGATGGACAACCCATCACAGCTGACGAGTACCTGGAGAACTCACTCAAGCTTAAACAAGGTAAAAGGGACTCAGAAATAAATGGAGATAACAAGACACCAGAACCTATTATTTTTTTCGGTGTTCCATTTACACTTTTCTTACATTTATAGTTTTCTATTTCTTCTTAGCTGGCTATCAACAAGAATTAATGCTTGTTTAATATATGAATTAATAGATTCGATTTTGAATTATATTCTCCTCTCTTCTATGAATAGTTTCTTTCTCTTTCATCTTTCCCTATTATCCAAGTGATTTTGCTATTAACAAATTGATTTTATCTCCCTTGTGATTAGCCAAGAATACAGAATAGAATAGCCATTTGTTGAAAGAAAATAGATAAAAGCATGAACAGTGCTCTAGTCCAGGGGTTGGCAAATGATGGCTCACGGGCAAATGACGGCCAACCCAGCCCACCAGCTGTCTTTGTAGATAAGCTTTTATTGGAATAATGCTATGCCCATTCATTCATAGATTGTCTATGGCTGCTTTCTTGCTGCAATAGCAGAATTGAGTACTTGGAAAAGAAACCACCTGGTTTGCAAAGCCTAAAATATTTACTGTCTGGTCCTTTACAGAAAAAGCTTGCAAGCCCCTCTATTTGGGAAATTCCTTTTTTATCTTCTTGCAGGTACCACTCAAAATGATCAAAATTTTAATCTGCCCCGACTCTGTATCCGGAAGTTCTTCCCGAAGAAGAAATGCTTTATCTTTGACCGACCCACTCATCGGAAGAAGTTAGGCCAGCTTGAGACAATGCATGACAATGAGCTGGATCCTGAATTTGTGCAACAAGCTGCAGTTTTCTGTTCCTACATCTTTAGCAAGTCCAAAACTAAAACTCTTTCAGGAGGCATCAAAGTCAATGGACCTCGTGAGTCCTCTTTCCAGTCTTTTTCTTCCATTGTTAAGACTAAAGGAGGGTAGAATTACATCCACCTAGTTTCAGCTTTAAAAAAGGAGAATCTACTGCTATTCCTGTGTTAAATTCTAGATGGCATGAACATTTCTAATAGATTTTACTAGCCAAATTTCGTGGGTAAGAAAAGATAGGAAAGGCTAAAGAAAAAAAAAAGCTCTATTTCTTAAAATCGCCCTACCCATTAGGACCAGCACTGTCCAATGTGGTAGCCACTTACACAAGTATGGCTATCTAAATTTAAGTGTAAGCTAATTAAAATTAAAGAACATTTAAAAGTCCAGGGTGCCTGGATGGCTCAGTGGGTTAAGCGTCCGATTTCAGCTCAGGTCATGATCTCGCAGTTCATGGGTTCAACTTGCCGGTCAGGCTCTGTACTGACGACTCAGAGCCTGGAGCCTGTTTCAGATTCTGTGTCTCCCTTTCTCTCTGCCCCTCCCTCACTCGTGCTCTGTCTCTCTCTCTCTCTCACTCAAAATTAAATAAACATTCAAAAAATATTTTTAAAGAAAATTTAAAATTCCAATTACACAGATACATTTCAAAAGCCTATACCTACCTGTGGCTAGTAGCTGGATGACATAGAATATTTCCATCATCACGGAAAGTTGTCTTGGACAACGCTATGTTAGAATAAACAAAATTGAGTACTCCTTTTGATTTTTTCCACAACATTGATCAAATGCTTACCACAGACCAGGGCTGATGATAGAGACATAAATGAGAGAGGTATGATTCCTGTCCTAATGGTACTTGGGAGTAAAGCAGATGAAAACACTCAATATACATCAGCCTATGCTATCTAGAACAGAGATTCTCGACCTTTGATGTGTAAACATATCACCTGGACATCTTGCCAGAGAGGAGGGTCTAATTCAGTTGATCTGGGGCAGAGGCTGAGAATCTAGACTTCTAGGAAGCCTCCAGGTGAGGCCGAGGACATTGATGCTTTGAGGCAAATGGGTGGGAGTAGACATGATCAGAATGGAATGTTTCTCATCCCACCTGCAATGGGCAACACCATTTGTTCTCTATTTGCAGGTCTAGAGAAACTGGTGCAGACCTATGTCGATGCCATCAGCCGTGGAGATCTGCCCTGCATGGAGAATGCGGTCCTGGCCTTGGCCCAGATCGAGAATGCAGCCGCAGTGCAAAAGGCCATTGCCCACTATGACCAGCAGATGAGCCAGAAGGTGCAGCTGCCCACAGAAACCCTCCAGGAGCTGCTAAACCTGCACAGGGCCTGTGAGAAAGAGGCCATCGAACTCTTCATGAAGAATTCCTTCAAAGATATAGACAATTTATGTCAAAAAGATTTAGCGGTAATTTTTTCTCAAGTTCATATGGTTTAGGGTCTTGGAAAGCAGAGTACTAGCAGAAAATGAAATGGGTATTTATTTTGAGAGAGGCAGTTCCTACTAGACTTTAAAATGGTGACAACCACCATTTGTTATTATCATAAAAAGAACAAAGTGTATTATGATGAACTCAAAGTTTTAAAATATTTTTCTCATGAATAATAGTCTTCCTCATAATTTAACTACATTCACAGAAGTCACAATCAGAGCTTCTAATCAAATGCCCACTGTTACCAAACTGTTTTGATATCCTAACCCATCAGGATGTTGTCTTGATTATTATATGCAGGCTTCTGTTGAGCCACATTTATTCCATATGCAATCATCGGTCCACTTTGAAAAGCAGAAGTTTATCTCCAAAGGTATAGCGAAAAAGCTAGCAATCTCTGCTCTGAACTTCACCTCTAAGGAGAAAAGGACTTCAGTAAAAGTCAGGGGCAGAAGGAAGGATATTGTCCAGTTGAGGTCCCTATGACCCTGGCCTATTTTTGAGAAGCCCTTCCAGACATTCCAAGGTCATGCTCACGCCTTTTCCCTGTTATTCTTTTTACTTTCTATTTTTACATCAAAGGCCCAGCTGGAAAAAAAGCGAGATGACTTTTGTAAACAGAATGTGCAAGCATCAACGGATCGTTGCTCAGATTTAATTAAGGATATTTTCACTCCTCTTGAAGAAGCTGTAAAGCAGGGGGTTTATTCTAAACCAGGAGGGTACCGTCTCTTCTTCCAGAAAGCACAAAAGCTGAAGAAGAAATACCTTCAGACACCTAAAAAGGGGATACAGGTAACCAAGATTTATGAGCTGATTCTCAAAAGCTGCTGACATGCCTCCTTGAAAGACCAAAATAATCACGTGTAATTGCACACATTGTGAGAACAACAACATCCATGCTTTCATTCAGTAAACACGTACAGGGAGCCACTTATACCAGATATGTCCTATGTGCTTATCCAAGAGTGCACTTGATGAATAATTGAGTTGTTAATTAGATTTTCAGATTAACCACCAAGTTGTTATTACAATTCACTATTATAGCTAGATCTTTATGCTGCAAGGAACAGACACCCATTTTCTTAAATAAAAATGGGATTCATTAGTTTAGGCTTTAAACTGGCTTTAAGGATGGCTGGATCCAAGATTTCAAATAATGTCATCATCTGTCTGTCTGTTACTCCCCTCAGCCCCACACTTCCTTCTTTCCTATTCTCCCTCTACCTTTTCTCTGATCTGCTTTTTCCATAATGGGTTCCTTTTTTAGAAACTCACCCCATAGGGGACCAGAGCACCAACAGCTCCAAAATTAGAGCCCTCGTTCTAAAAGAACAAAGAATCTCTTTTTCCCAATATCTATCTCAGTCTCCTGTAGAGGATTCTGCTTAGTAGGGAGCCATGATTGGTCAGTCTGGAGCATGTGTCCATGCCTGTGGCAAGGAGTCTTGACCATCAGGCACACTAGGGCCAAGAGGAGCAATTCCTAGAGGAAAAGATGGTGGGAAGACAATCAGGAATGAGAGTTTATACCCATTTCCTATTACCAACTCTATGTTCTCTGGGTCCTAAGGCTGAAGAGGTGCTTCAGGCATACTGGAAGTCCAAGAAGTCTGTAACTGATGCGATTCTACAGACAGACCAGACTCTCACAGAAAAGGAAAAGGAGATTGAAGGTGAGGAGCCAGTCAAGAGACTAAATAGCCTCAAGAGTTCTTAAAGCTTAAATAATTTGGCCGGGTAAGCCTGGGATCCTTAAACTAGGGCAAGGAGAACAGAGATAGCCTTACTTGCTGAAGTCATTTCTGAGTAGGATATATGTAGTCAGCAGCAACAATGACCGGTAAGTGTGCAAGGAAGAAAAGGACAACATGCCTACTCATGTACGTTTGTCTTCTTTTTCCTCCTCTCAGTGGAACGTGTGAAAGCTGAATCTGCACAGGCTACAGCAAAATTATTGGAGGAAATGCAAATAAAGAATCAGCAGATGATGGAACAGAAAGAAAAGAGTCATCAGGAACATGTGAGACAATTAACCGAGAAGATGGAGAGGGATAGAGTCCAGTGGCTGGAAGAACAAGAGAGAATTCTAGCTTTCAAACTTCAGGTATTGAATTGCCTTACCGTAAGGTTTCTGTTTTTGTCTTTTCTCTCCACTCGCCCTGATCATCTTAGTGTGGCAGTGAGCACATGATGCCTGCAAGAAGGACCTTGCTTGCCACTTGTACTGTCCGCCTGCCTGACCTGGCCCCTGCCTCTATCTGGTTATTAAGAGATTTTATATGTGGTTAGGTCACACCCAGTCCTTTATCTGTACCTCCTTTCATCCGTGGTGGCTGTTCTCTGCTAGGCATTCTGAAAAATCTCATATGGATCTCTTGCTTAATACTATATGAAGCAAGAACTGCTGTGTCTCTTTTACTTAGGAAAAGAAACAGAAGTTCAGAAAAGATTAAATAACTTTTAGAGGGTCCCACAGCTTGGTAAGAGATCTGAACCGTCTTCACCTCTTGGTGGAAATGTAATCAGAGCTAGGATGCCCAAGAGAATGTATAATGAAAAATTAAGGGTAGAGAAAATGTCCAGAAGAAATTTAATACTAAAAAAAAAAAAAATCTATGAATGTGGAAACTAGATATAAATTAGGGATTTACTTTAGTGCTATACTTTATTCAGTCTCCAATTGTCCCTTTTTAGGAACAGGCTCGTCTACTAAAGGAAGGATTCCAAAATGAGAGCAAACGACTTCAAACTGAGATACAAAATATCCAGAGGAGCATGGAGAAGCCAAAGGGCATATGTTCGATAAGCTGAAGACCTAAGCAATAGAGCTTCCTGGTCATTCTTACCCAAGGCATAACTTAGGTACCTTTTGAATTTGGAAAAATAGCATTATACTTGAAAGTAATTAGGTCTTGCATTTTTATAACACTAGGAATTTGCAAAAATGTGCAGTACTGTAATTAAAAATCATATGCATCTTCCAAAAAAATATTGTAAATTGAATGACAGAGGTTAATTTTACCTCTCTAACACAGAAAGTATATAAGCCAGTACCATTCAGGAAAAATTTATTCCTCTAGGTGACCACCAGTAGACAAATGGATACTGAACAAAGTCTTGGGTAAAAGTTTAGGAACATGGTTGGGCATTAGTTTGGCTAAGTGTACAATGGAATTCAAAGTCAGGGATGCCCATCCTAGCTTCTTAGTGGAAACAGCCTGTGGTTTTCCAGTATATCACAGCTGCACCTCCTGTGAGCAATGATGTGGTCACTAAGCCCTAGGAATAGACAGTCCTCCCTGAAGGATTCTAAGCAGAAGCAAATCGCCCTATATGGAGATCTAGAATCTACAGAATTTTTGTAAGAAGATAGTAGAAACCATTAGCACGAGTAGGGGTTAGATCACAAACAAATGGGCCAAATAAGGAAACTCCTTTTTTTCTTAATTCACCCAGATTGTAACTTTCATGGGACATTTTAGAGCTTTAGGTAACTGACACTGGACTGAACATTGTAACATGATGGCAATTATGCATTATGTATTTGTAACAATGTATAATTGGCAAAGACGAACTTTAAATGATGATGGATAATATACTAGTTAATTGAACTAACTTAATTATTAGATCATTTATAATCCTATAAATTAGGCAATATCTTCCCACTTCTAAACAGTCTATACTTAAAAGTTTGCTGATTTTCCCCAGAGTGATTATAGATTGTTTTTTACATTTTTTTGTATAACAAAATAATGCTGTTGGTATTGCTTAGTATACATAGACTTTATCCTTATTTTCTAAAGTCCTAGGTAAATAGTTGATATTTTTCAAAATGATTAAAAATTATTTTCAAGCTGAAAAGAAAATAATGCTTCGCCAGGCTTTTTTTTTTTTCACCTTTCACCAAAAAATAAGGCTTCACTCTTCACACCAATGGCTGGCTAACTTTTCTGCAAAAGACCAGGTAGTAACTATTCATGGCTTTGTGGGCCCTACAGTGTCTGTCTTAACTGCTCGACTCTGCCATGTAGTGTGAAAGCAGTCATAGACAATACATAAATGGATGGGCATGGCTGTGTTCCAACAAAACTTTATTTTCAAAAATAAGCAGCACCCATGAGCCATAGTTTCCAGGTTGTTGCTCCATAAAAACATTGGTCAAAGTCTATGTATCTGCCTTATGTTGCTTGCATTTGTAAGGTAATGTGTATTAAACTGTATGTTAAGATCTTGAAAACATTATACAATGTTTCAAGGTATTACAAGATGAGAGAAATGCAGAGAAGTAGCTAAGGCCAGTAAACCCATAGAAGGATTTCTGCATTTGCTGATTGCATGGCGACATTTTATTCCACTGAACCCCCTTACTTCCTATCACATGGTGAATGCCTCTTTCCATAGTTGAACACATGCTACTAAGCAGTTTTTTTTCATTTGACTGCATTCATAGGAGGCCAGGGAGATCCACTGCATATATGTAGGTACGTACATGGCCCCACAGTGCTTATAAAAATAGGCTTTGTATTTTCTTACCCAAGATGCATTGCAAAAAAGGAGTAAATAAAATACATTTTTGTTAACAAAAGAAACTTCATGGTTGAAAGAACAAATATGCCTTCAAAACCAAATAGTGGTCTCTTTAATAACCATTTAAAAATACTAACATTGAGGGGCACCTGGGTAGCTCAGTCAGTTAAGGGTCTGACTCTGGATTTTGGCTCAGATCATGATCTCATTGTTCACGAGTTCAAGTCCTGAATCAGGCTCCATGCTAGCAGCGTGGAGCCTGCTTGGGATTCTGTCTCTCCCTCTCTCTGCCCCTCCCTAGCTATCTCTCAAAATAAATTTAAAAAAAAAACTTAAAAATAATAACACTGAAAGTAAGCAAAATTATATAACTTCCTTTCTAGCTTGGTAGCATGAGTCTATACCAGATTTCAAATCATCCGATATTTGGTTTAATGGTGTTTCTATACTATCTCCAAGAACAAAATGAAGCTCTCTGCAGGGAGACATGTTGCTTTCACCAGAGGTCTTCAATCCGGCTGTGCATTAAAACCAATTTATTAAATATAAAGATTCTCTGACCCCTATCTTTCCCTTGACTTTCTGATATAGTAAATCTGAGATGGGCCATTGGGTGACATAATAACAAGAAAAGGGTAATTCAGGGCCATAACCTTTCAGTCTACCAGAGCTAGCATATGCGAGGACCTATATTTGCCGACCCTCATGATCTTCTCATGTCGAAATTCTTTTTAACTTGGAAGAGTATATTTTCTCCTATTTAAGTGACAGGACGTTACTTTTCCTTCTATAGGTTTAATGAAAGGATATATATGGTCCGCTGATATAGCGGGAGGGGCAGTCAAAGCTGTCCTCCACATATTCAGGTCCAGAATCAATTAGGTCACCCCTCAGAGCCTGGAACCTGCTTCAGTTTCTGTGTCTCCCTCTCTTGGCCCCTCCCCCACTCACACTCTGTCTCTCAAAACTAAATAAACATTAGAATTTTTTTTTAAAGATTAAAAAAAAAAAGAATCAGGCCAATGAAGGTATTCACTGAAAAATAAACACAAAGATTTAAGAAATCTTTTAAACATTCGATAGATATACAGATAAACCAAAAATCAGCACTGTTACCACTCTACACGCATAATTTCAACAAATTAGATGAAATGGTCCAATTTCAAAAAAAAAACACAAACTACTAAAACCCATCTAAGGTAAAACAGATGACCTGAACTGTACCATAACTTCTAAAGAAATTGAATTTGTAGTTTTTTTTTAAAAAAATGTGAACTGAAATCCGCAAGATCGTGGGAATAGGAAGTCCTGGCCCTCATCTACACCAATAAGAGAATGCTGTTTCACTTCGCTGGTATCAGTCCCTTCTACAAGTTGGAACAGCTTAGCATCTAGAGAAAGAATTTGCTCAGCCCACGACTTTTCCCTCAGGGACAAAATATGAGTGAAGCAACCATCTGACATTAGCCTCACCTTTCAGGATGCTGCCCAAAAGACTTACCTCTATCTCGTCTCACTCAAGAGTGAATGAGGCAACCAGCATAGTTAGAATGCCTGGAGGCAATTTAGAAAAAAGAAAAAGGCAGGAGCTCTCAGCTGCTTGCATGACTCTGCGGGATTGCGAGAAGTTACACAATTGTGAGAGTTAGAGGAAGGGAGAGAAGCAGAGCTTGCACCCAGTGCCATTCTAGTACATCCTGGCCTTTTCGTATATTGCCCCAGGGGAAAGGAGCAGGCAGCTCTCAACAGCTGGCATGGCTGTATGGAATAGGCAGAGACACACAATCCAGAATCTTCTCTTTCAGTAGGGAGGGAGAGAAATGGAGCTTAAACTCAACAACTTAACATTTCAGTACTGTGGCTAGAAAAACGTGGCAGAAGGTTTATGGTGGCTGCAAAGCTCTGTGAAATTGGAAGAAGGCCCATAGCCTGAGATTTCTCCCGGGGAAGAGAGGGAGGGGACTGGAGCAGGTTTCCAACATGCCCGCCCATCAGTGCCCTGCTCTAAGGAAAAGGAAAACAGGCTTACAGCAGCCAACATGACTCTGTGAGACTGAAAGAAGATATAGCACCCTGAAATCTCTTCCCCAGAACGGAGGAAGAGGGCTGCGAAGTGCACGTCTACAGAACACGTTTGACGGGCCCCCAGAATCTCCAGCTGGGCTGACTGGTGAGTGTCTTTTCCAGCCAAAACCAGTCTGTAAAGACTGGAAGAGCTGAATGCTTCCTCCGATGCACAGATACTAATGCAAAGTTATAAGGAACACAAAGAGTCAGGGAACTGTGATGCAACCAAATAAACAAAATAAACCTTCAATAATCAAACCTAAAAAAATGGAGAACCGTAAATTGCCTGACATTAATTCAAAATAATACCCTTAGCTCAATGAACTACAAGAGAACACAGACAACTAAAAATAGAAATCAAGAAAATATATAAACAGAATGAGAATGTCAAGAAAGGAATAGAAACCATAAAAAATAATCAAGCAGAAATCCAGAGTTGAAGAATACCACTGACCCCCCCGCAAAATCAATAGATATCTTCAACAGCAGACTTAATTATTCAGAAATAATCAATGACCTTTTCATGGAAATGAAAGGTAAAGCATAGGAAACCTAGTCAATGGCATTTTAATAGCATTATATGGGGACGGATGGTAGGTACACTTGTAGTGAGCACGGCATAATGTATACACAGTTGTTGAATCACTATGTTGTACACCTGAAACTAAGGTAACATTGTGGGTCAACTATACACAAACATAAATAAATACCCTCGGGAGCGCCTGGGTGGCTCAGTCGGTTAAGCATCCAACCTCGGCTCAGGTCATGATCTCACGGTTCGTGAGTTCAAGCCCCACATCGGACTCCATGCTGACAGCTGGGAGCCTAGAGTCTGCTTCAGAATCTGTGTCTCCCTCTCTCTCTGCCCCTTCCCTGCTTGTGCTCCATCTTTCTCTCTCTCTCTCAAAAATAAAATAAAACATTAAATTTTTAAAATAAAAATAAAAATAAAATAAATAAATAAATACCCTCGGGAGGTTGCTATTCAAAGAAGTTATGAGTGGGGCTCCTCGGTGGCTCAGTCAGTTAAGGGACTGACTTCAGCTTAGGTCATTATCTCGTGGTTTGTGAGTTTGAGTCCTGTGTAGACCTGGAGCCTGCTTCAGATTCTGTGTCTCCCTCTCTCTCTACCCTTCTCCCACTCACCCTTCTCTCTTTCTCCAAAATAAATAAACATTAAAAAAATTAAATAAATAAGAAGTTATGAGTGAAGTTTTATATAAAGTGAAAAACTAACAGCTGAATTTATCTGTGTTAAAATTTTGAATTTCATACTCTACACTTACTTTTCAGAACTTGGCACGACTCTATAGTTGTCCTCAGTTTGCTTTGAAAAATTGTAATCTTTTTTTTTCTCTGCCCAGCTGTGTTACATATACAGCATAAATTCCTCAAAGGCAGAATAACATCCAAAAAATGTTCTTTAAAATACTTTCGAAGTCCGAAGACAGGAAAAGTAAGTGTTAAACATCTAAGAGATTTATTGGAATCAGTTTGAATTCTAACTGCAAGTACTTATGAACATGTCAATATTAATATAAAATAGTGTAAATTGAATTAGAAAAAACCAACAACAATAGCCTTGAAAACAGGTCATTTGAAATTAACCAGCTAGAGGAATAAAAAAAGAGTGAGGAATGTATACAGGGTCTACGGGATATCGTCAAGCAAAGATACATATGCATTATGGGAGTCCAAGAAGGAGAAGGCAGATAAGGATAGAAACTTTATTTATAGAAACAATGGCTGCAAATTCTCCAAATCTTGAGAAGGATGTGGACATCCAGACTTATGAAACTAAAAGGACCCTAACTAAGCAAAATCAACCAAAGAAGATTATCTCAAGAAACATTATACTCAAATTCTCAAAATTCAAGGACAAAAGAGAACTTTGAATGCAGCAAGGGAAAAGTGACTTGTCACATAGAGAGGAATCCCCAGAAGGCTATTGGTGAATTTCTGTCTTTTCTCTTTTTATTTAAAAAAAATTTTAGGGGCGCCTGGGTGGCTCAGTCGGTTAAGCATCCAACTTCGGCTCAAGTCATGAACTCCTGATTCATGAGTTCCAGCCCCACATCAGGCTCTTGTTCTGACAGCTCAGAGCCTGGAGCCTGCTTTGGAGTCTGTGTGTCCCTCTCTCTCTGCCCCTCCCCTGCAGAGTGAGAGAAACAGAGCACGAGTGCGGGAGGGGCAGAGAGAGAGGGAGACACAGAATCTGAAGCAGGCTGCAGGCTCCAGGACCCAAAGTGTCAGCAGAGAGCTTGACATGGGGCTTGAACTCATGAACCATGAGATCATGACCTGAGCCAAAGTCGGAGGCTTAACTGACTAAGTAACCCAAGCGCCCCTCGGCGAATTTCTTAACAGAACCTTTGCAGGGAGATAATACATTCAAAGTGCCAAAAGAAAGAAAAATGCCAGCCAAGAAAACTACAACCAGCAAGGTCGTCTTTCAGAAATGAAGAAGAGATAAAGACCCTCAAACAAAAACTGAGGGACTTCACAAGACCCGCCTTACAAGGAATGCTAAAAGGACTTGTACGAGTCAAAACGAAAAGAATACTAAGTAACAAAATGAAAACGTATGAAAGTATTAAGCTCACAGGTAAAGGTAAATATATAATCAAATTCTGAATACTTTAATACTGTAATAATGGTGCATAAATCACATTTCACTCTAATATAAAAGTTAAATTACAAAATTATTAAAATAACTAAAACAATAATTTGTTGATGGATACACAATATTAAAAAATGGAAAGGGTGGTGTAAATAGTATAAAATGTGGGAGAAGCAATGTAAGAGTGTAGTTTTGGCCTGTGATTAAAATTGTGAGGGCACCTGCGTGGCTCAGTCAGTTACGCGTCCAACTTCGGCTCAGGTCATGATCTTGTGGTTTCCGAGTTCAAGCCCCACGTCAGGCTCTGTGCTGACAGCTCAGAGCCTGGAGCCTGCTTCGGTTTCTATGTCTCCCTCTCTCTCTTCTCCTCCCCGCTTGCTCTCTCTCTCCCAAAATAAACTTAAAAAAAATTTTAAAAAATTGTGACCAATTTAAAATAGACTCTAATAAATATATTTAATGTATGTATGCTTCATGGTAATCACAAAGAAAAATTCTCTGGTAGATACATAATACTTGGAAAGAATCAAAGCATACCACAAAAAAAATCGACAAATCACAAAGGAAGACAGCAAGAGAGGAAAAGAGGAACAACGAAACTACAAAACAGTCAGAAAACAACAAAATGGCAGGTATAAATCCTTACCTATCTTATTTTCAAAGTAAGTTAAATTAAATTCTCCAATTAAGACAGAATAGCTGAATGGATTTTAAAAATGGAAATTAAAATTCTTTAAAACTAAAAAGAACAGGATCCAACATTATGCTGCCTACTAGAGATTCTCTTTAGCTTTAAGGACACACACAGACTAAACTTCATTTATTATAAGAATTTTTATGAAGTTTTGGTATGTGATTGAAGTTAAGTTGTTACCAGCTTAAAATAGGCTGTAACAAATATATCTTATGTACGCTTCATATGAGTTTTATGGTTTCTACATACATGATCTTGTTGTCTACAGAGAATTTTCTCCTTCCTTTCTGATTTGGATTTCTTTCTTTTCTTTAAGGAGAACATGATTTAAATGTGTTTGGAAAGTGTTTTTTATCGTTTGTTTTATTTTATTGTTTTGAAAGAGAGAGAGTGCAAGTCAGGGAGGGATACAGAGAGAGACAGGGAGACAATCTTAAGCAGGCTCCACACTCAGCACAGAGCCCAATGCAGGGCTCACTCTCACGACCATGAGATCATGAACATGAGCCAAACTCAAGAATTGGGCGCTTAATGGACTGAGCCACCCAGGAGCCCCTGATTTGGATTTTTTAAATTTCTTTCTCTTGCCTAATTATTTTGGCTAGGACTCCAATACTATGTTGAATAGAAGTGGTGAGAGGGGCACCTGGGTGGCTCAGTCCGTTAAGCGTCTGACTTCGGCTCAGGTCATGATCTCACAGTTTGTGAGTTCAAGCCCCGCGTCGGGCTCTGTGCTGACAGCTCAGAACCTGGAGCCTGCTTTGGATTCTGTGTCTCCCTCTCTCTGCCCCTCCCCCACCTGCACTCTGTCTCTCACTCTCTCAAAAATAAACATTTAAAAAATTAAAAAAAAAAAGAAGTGGTGAGAATGGGTATCCTTGTCTTGTTCCTGATCATCATTGAGTATGATGTTAACTGTGGGCTGTTATATATGGTATATATTCTGTTGAGGTACATTCTTGTATACCTAGTTTATAAGTGTTATTTTATCATGAAAATATGTTGCATTTTGTCAAATGTTTTATAGACATACATTGAGAAGATCATATGATTTTTATCCTTAACTCTTTTAATGTGGTATATCATGTTTATTGATTTGCGTATGTTGAACCATCCTTGCATCTCAGAGAAAAATCAACTAATATTTGACAAGGATGCCAAGAATACACAATAGAGGAAATAACAGTCTCTTCCACAAATGCTTTTGGGGAAAAATAGATATCCATATGCAAAAATCGGACCCTTCGTTTACACCATACACAAAAATTAACTCGAATTAAATACTTCAACATAAGACCTGAAATGGTAAAACTCTTAGAGAAAAACAGAGCAGACCTTTTTGACATTGGCCTTGATGATGCTTTCTTAGATGACACCAAAAATATAGGCCACAAAAGCAAAAATAGACAGATGAGATTACATCAAGCTTCTGCAGAGCAAAGGAAATGAGAGAACGAAAAGGCCACCTATAGAATGAGAGAAAATATTTGTGAGTCATATATCTGATTAGAGGTTAATTTTCAAAATATGTAAAGTATTCCTATAACTCAAGAACAAAAACAAACAAAACAATTAAGTTGATTAAATTGGGAAGAGAACTTAAATAGACTTTTCTCTAAAGACATGGCCAACAGGTGTATAAAGATATTCAACATCACTAATTATCAGGAAGTGGAAATCAATGAGATATCACTTCATACCTATTAGATGGTTATTATTAAAAAAAAATAAGGAAGATATTGTTGGCAAGGATGTAGAGATACTGGAACCATTATGCACTGTTAGTGGGAATGTAAAATGGTGACGCAACTGTAGGAAATAGTATGGAGTTCCCTCAAAAAATTAAAAATAGAACTACCATGTGATCCAGCAATCCCACTGCTGGGTATTTACCCAATAAAATATTGAAATTGGGGTCTGGAGGAGATACCTGCACTCTCATGTTCACTGAAGCATTATTCACAATAGCCAAGATACGGATAGTGTCCATCGACAGATTACTAAAGAAAATACAGGAGAACTAAGTCGGGGGAGGGCCAAGATGGTGGAGCAGCATGCAAGTTCTCAGCTTCTCTCGTCCCTGAAATGCAACTAGACCAGCACCAAACCATTTTGCACACCTAGGAAATTGTTCTGAGGAGTGCCACAACAGTCTGCATACCTCGAGCCACAGGACTCAGCAGGTAGGCAGAGAGGTGAATGGAGGAGAGAGAAGCTGTGGAGTGTAGAGGGCTATTTATGCAGGGAGAGGACAGAGAAAGGGTAGGGGGAGAGAGCGGTGCATCTGGAGAGGAGGAAAAGTACTCCCCTGAAAGTAGCTGGAGAGAAGGAGAAAAAGTGGAAAAACATTCACGAGGGACTGAACAAGAAATATGTTCTCCAAAACCACTGGCAGGGAGAAAGAGAGGGTTTCAGTACCATTAGGACTCTATAAACCGTGGAGTGCAGGATTGGAAATTCCAGATCTCAACCAGTGCTCTGGTAGGGAATCCCCAGGCATATCATAGTCAAATTCACAAAACATTTGGGCAAGGAAAGAATTATGAAAGCTGCAAGGGAAAAAAAATGTCCTTAATCTATAAGTGAAGAATTATCAGATTCACAGCGGATCTATCCACAGAAATTTGGCAGGCCAGAAAGGAGTGGCAGGATATAGTCAATGTGCTGAACTGGAAAAAATATGAAGCCAAGAATTCTTTATCCAGCAAGGCTGTCATTCAAAATAGAAGGAGAGATAAAGACTTCAATGTCACTCATCATCAGAGAAATACAAATCAAAACCACAATGAGATACCATGCACCAGTCCGATGGCTAAAATTAACAACTCAGGCAATGACAGATGTTGGGAAGGATGCAGAGAAAGAGGAACCCTTTTGCACTGCTGGTGGGAATGAAAACTGGTGCGGCCACTCTGGAAAACATTATGGAGGTTCCTCAAAATTTAAACATAGAACTACCATACAACCCAGCAATTGCACTACTTGGTATTTATCCAAAGGATACAGGAGTGCTCTTTTGAAGGGACACATGCACACCAATGTTTATAGCAGCACTATCAATAATAGCCAAAGTAGGAAAAGAGCCCAAATGTCCAATGACTGATGAATGGATGAAGAAGATGTGGTATATATACATAATGGAATATTACTCAGCAAACAAAAAGAATGAAATCTTGCCATTTGCAACAACGCGGATGGAACTAGAGGATATTATGCCAAGTGAAATTAGTCAGTCAGAGAAAGACAAATATCGTATGACTTCACTCATATGCGGAATTTAAGATACAAAACAGATGAACAGAAAGCTAGGGAAACGAAAATAATATGAAAACAGGGAGGGTGACAAAACATAAAAGTCTCTTCAGTACAGACAACAAACTGAGGGTTGCTGGAGGGATTTTGGGTGGGGGGATGGGCTAAACGGGTGAGAGGCATTAAGGACGATACTTCGATACTTGTTGGGATGAGAACTGGGTGTTATACGTAGGGGAGGAATCACTGGATTCTCCTCCTGAAGTCATTATTGCACTATATGCTAACATATTTGGATGTAGATTTAAATCATAATCATAAAGAAGGAGAACTAAGTAACTAATGAATTTCCTCTTTTCAGTCCTGGATGTAGGAAGTTTATTGTCAAACTTAATCTTAGGCTTATTTTTTTTTAATAAAGTTCAGGTCCTAAAAAATGAAAATGTGACATATACGTACTATAGAATATCATTTGGCCTCAAAAAAGAAGGAAATCTTGCCATTCGCAACAAGAAAGATGAATGAGAAGGATGGTATGCTAAGTGAAATAAGCTAGTTACAAAAGGAGAAACACCACAGAAGCTATACGAGTTATCCACTTAGGTGAGTTATCTAAAATCATCAAACTCTCAGAGGCAGAGAATACAAATGTGTCTGCCAGGGGGCTTGGGAGGTGGAGGATGGGGCGGGAATGGGGAATTATTGTATAAGGGGTACAAAGTTTCAGTTATGCTAGATGAAGAAGTTCTTGAGATCTGTTTGCTGTATAACGTAAAGCCTATAATTAAAAATATGGTATTGTGTACTTCAAAATGTTAAGAGGGTAAATCTTAGGTTTCCTATACTGATGGCCAAAAAAAGAAAGGCAGGGAGGATTTGGGGAGGTGTTGGAAATCTCTGTTACCTTGATTGTGGCGATGGGACCATGGGTGTTTACATATGTCCAAACTCATCAAATTGTACACATTCAACATAGATCTTTGTATATCAATTATACACAATAAAGCTTTTTAAAAATGTGGGAAAACAATTACCCAGCTCCGTATGATCCCTCCTGATGGGTGGATTTTACCAAGCATTTAAAGGAGAAGTAACATCAACCTACACAATTTCTTCCAGAAAATAGAAGAAGGAATATTTCCCAATTCTTCCACAAAGGCAGCATTATCCTGAAACCCAATCAGACAAAAACGGTATAGAAAAAAAAAAAACTACATACCATTATTTCTCACGAACTTCTATGCAAAAATCCTCAACAAAATGTTAGCAAGTCGAATCCAGCAATATATAAAAATAATGCACCTCGATCAACTGGGGTTTATTAATTAATATAGTTCACCATACTAAAAGTCTGAGGAAGAAAGACCACTTAATAATATAAACAGATGCAAAGGGACCTCAACAAAATAATATACCCATTCGTGATAAAACTCTAAGCAAACTAGGAGTAAAAAATGAACTTCTTTGAGCTGATAAAGGCATCCACAAAAGCCCTGCAGATAACATCATATTTAATGATGAAAAAGTGACTGCTTTGCCACTAATTCAGAACAAAGCAAGGATGTCTACTCTCACCACTCCTGTTCAACATTATACTGAAAGTTTTAGCACAGTATGGCAAGAAAAGGAAATAAAAGGCATATACATCAGAAAGCATTTAAAAAAACACTATTTTTATCCCTAGACAACATTATTGCCCACACAGAAAATCCCAGGGAATCTACCAAAGCAACCTCTTTGAACTAATAGGTGAGTTTAACAAGCTTGTAAGATATAAGATCAACACACAACTCAATCTTCTGGGTTCTGTCTCCTGTTCTATTGATCTATGTGTTCATTTTTGTGCCAATACCATACTGTTTTGATTAACTACAGTTTGTAATATACCTTGAAATCTGGGATTACGGTACTTCCAGGTTTGTTCTATAATATTGTAATATGTTGTATTGTGGCAGATGGTGGTGACCATAGTTATGGTAAACACTGAGTAATGCAAAGAATTGTCAAATCAGTATTTTTGTAGGAGTGCTGACAATACTGACTCCATCATTGGCTACGTGTTCTGGGCCCCTGGGAGATTAACGAACCTACCTTGGAAATGCCTATTAAGGTAGGGATTGGGGAGAGGCTTGCTTCGGCCTCCCAGGAATCTGTTAGAGATAACATTTCTTTCCTCTTCCTGATCCGTAGGTAGTACCACAAGAGCTAACTGCAGAGTAGCCATCGGTTAGGTGTTTGCAAGCCCTTTGAGGAACATGCAAACCCTTTGATCTCACTCTAGTGCCCCTTTTGCATGTCCCCTCGCTTGATAAAATGTGAGGACTAAGGTCTGAATTTTGTGGAGAATGACTACGCAGCCGACGTGGATTGTCCTCCACCAGATCCTCCCTGTCAGTAAGTTTCGTGCATAAAACTGTGTAAACTGTGTGCAGTGGCCGGCTTCATTTTCCAGTCTCAAAGTGGCTTCTCAGATTGGGGGGCACTTTCCTGTCTCTCCTCTACCTTCTAACAATGTTATATGATGTGAGAATATTGGGGTTCAGAACCCATGGCCAAGAAAGAACTTTTGAGATGTCTTCAGTGCAAAAAGGTGGTTTTAGGGGCGCCTGGGTGGCTCAGTCAGTTAAGCGGTCAACTTTAGCTCAGGTCATAATCTCATGGTCTGTGAATTCGAGCCCCGCGTCGGGTTCTGTGCTAACGGTTCAGAGCCTGCAGCCTGCTTCGGATTCTCTCTCTGCCCTTCCCTTGCTCACGCTCTGTCTCTGTGCCTCTCAAAAGTAAAATTAAAAAAAAAAAAGGTGGTTTTATTAAAGCACAGAGACAGGACTCATGGGCAGAAGAAGCTGCAGTGGGGTTGTGAGGAGTGACTGATTATATAGTTTCAGATTGGGAGGGGGTTAGGGATAGTATAAGTCGCTAAGGAATTTTGAAAGCAAGGTTTCCAGGACTTGAGGGGGCTAGCTATTGTTAGGAAAAGGTCATTTATTACTATCTAGTAAAACCTCAGTAATGAGACCCTTCAGAAGTGTATCGGGGGGCCATATGCTTGGAGGATGATTGCCAACATACATCTTGAGGGGAGGGGATAGAGATAACAGATGTTTCCAAAGAAATTTTTGTATGTTATAGCAGCCTTTACAGGATCTGGGGAGTTTGGGATAATGGTTAAGCTAAGATTGCCTTTTGCCCTTAGCAAAGTGTTAGCATCAAGGCAGCTGAGCTCCCAAGGAAAGGTCACGCTGCCTGTTAAAAAGATTTGTCAGTGAGTTGTAGGTAGTAAGGAAATTTAACTTTTTCAAATTGCCTTTGTTTCCCACATCATTGTACACCTGAAATTAACATAACACTGTATGTCAATTTTACTTCGATAGTAATAAAAAACGTACCTTCAACTGCATTTTTATATACAAGCAATGAACAATTGGAAGCCAGAATTTAAAAAGCAATGCCATTTACAACAACAATAACAAAAAGAAATACTTAGGTATAAATCTAACAAAACATGTAACAGAATCGCTATGTTGAAAATTATTCTAAGACCAAGAGATTTGGGGATAGCTGGTGACCCATGAATCTCCTTAGATTCTCTCCCCCTAGCAGTTTTTACAATGTTCCTTCTACTCACTTTAGAGGAGGTTCAAGACCCTTCTTTCTAGTATTAGCCCTGACAAAATTATGTGCCTAACATTGGTTAAGTTCCATTGAGCACTAAAAATATGTCCATTGTGTATGTTAGGCTTTCTCCAAGAAGAAAGGGGAAAAAATAGGACCCTGAACTCAGAATGACAAAAAATATTTCTACACACACACACACACACACACACACAATTTTATAGTACTTACTAAGAACCAAGTAGGGTTCTAAGTTTTTTTAGGTCTATAAAATCATCGAATCCTCATAGCAGCACTCTAAGTAAGGTGTTCACATTTGACAGAGGAGGAAATTGAAGTACAGAGACATAAAGTAACTTGCCCAAGATTGCACAGCTAGATAATTGCAGAGCTAGGATTTGAACCAGACAGTTTGGCTTAGCCCCTGTGCTATCCTGCCTTCTCTCTGGTATATTTCAGAATATTTTTAGTCCTCTGTGATGAGGGGGCGTAAGAGACAAACTGACAGCCCCACAAACACCCTCCCCTCCCCACCCCCATCCCAAGCTGGGATCTGTGTGACATTCCTCAGGCGTTCCTGGCTGCCCAAGAACAAAGGAAAGGAGAGAAGATAAATGGTTAACGGAGAGAGATCAGAGTCATGCAGGACATGAATCTCCGTCAGTTTATATATGTCAGTAAACTACAAGAAAAAGGCAGTCTTTTTTTTTAAGTTTATTTATTTATTTTGAGAGGGAGAAAGAGAGGTAGAGAGCCAGTGAGGGAGAGCAGAGAGAGACGGGGACAGACTCCAAAGCAGACTCCAGGCTCTGAGCTGTCAGCACAGAGCCTGATGCGGGGCTCAGACTAATGAACCACGAGATCATGACCTGAGCCGAAATCAAGAGCCAGACAGTTAACCGACCGTGCCCCAAGAAAAAGGCAATCTTATCAATAGCCTAATCTCCAGAAACCTATAAACTCAGTTTCCTGGAGCCCCAACATCACCCTCCCCTCCATAGTGATGTGGAGAACAAAAGCAAGAAGGACACGGTAGGTAAAATTAAATTTCCTTATAAACTGCAGTCCCTTGACAAATATTTGAGGCAAATACAGAGCATAACATTTCTCAGGGAACTCCCTACTGTCTTAATGTTAACGTTTTACCAGAGGGAAAACAACCTGAGCCTGACACTAGCAAGACCTCAGGTATTTTAGGAGTCCTCTTTAGCATATCAAAGCCCCTCTAAAGGCCTCTCTTTTGCCTTTACCTCCCCAACTCCATAGTATGTAACCAGTCACTCTTCACAGTCCGGAGGCAGCTTTTTCTGCCTATGAGTCTCCATGCTTTAATAAAATCACCTTTTTGCACCAAAGATGTCTCAAGAATTCTTTCTTAGCCGTCGGCTCCAGACCCCACCCCCTAATGCAAAACCCCATCACTCTATATGAGGCAATAGAAGGGCTTTATCTACTTATGGAAGATACTGTCTTCATATTCACAAAATAAATGAGCAGAAGCTATAAGGAAAATGCGCTATTAATTCCAGGTAGTCACTGAGATTTCTCTTTTAAACACCAACGTGAGCATAAAGAATAACATGAGGCTTAATACGGGAACAAAGCATTGAATGCCCAGCATTCGATCAATTGGTTATTTAATGAATATGTATGTAAACCAATAACAACGAGAGTAAGAGATGTCAAATCAAAGGTACATTTTGTCTCTACTTAAGCCCCACTAAAATAATAGTAAGGAGATTCTTTTAAGCCATAAACCCATGAGAACAAAAAAAGAGGAGAGTGGCATCAAAAATTATAGAAGGTAGAAAGCAAATGGACAGGTAGTGACTAAAGCAGATTTAGATAAACTAAGTCCTAGACCAGTCATGGAGAAAGCCAAAAAATCAACTAGATTTACCCCCATGAGACTCCCCAAAGGTTCAGGATTAAATACAGGAGGTTCACTTAAAGGTCTTTCTGAGAAACAACTAGATCTCCAGATCCCCACCCCCCACCCACATAGCCCTGCCAGTTGCTCCCTTTTCATTTTAGCAAGAGATAAGCAATTTATGCTCTGAAGAGGGTGAGCAAAGAGTGTCTGAATTAGGAGAAACCAGGCCCGGCTGAAGGTGGAGGGGCAGTGCTGAAACAGAAACAAAAACTATAGGCAGATTGAATGCTGAGATCCTTAGCCGTCTTTCCCTCCTCGGCCACTACCCTAGCCCAACCAATATCACTCCTCACTTTAGCAACCTCCTAACTAAAGGATCTTCCTGCTTCAAATCTTGCCTGTCCACAAGTTTCTTCTCCAAAGCAGTTACAGTACATTTTTAAAATGTGATCAAGATTATATTATTCCTCAGCTAAAGGTTTTCCGATGGCTGCTTCAGAATAAAATCGGAACTCCTTTCTGCGGTCTACAGGTTCTGCAGGCTCCAGGCCCAGCCTTCTTCTCCATCCTAATCTGGAAGCACTTTCCCTCTGGATCGCTATGGTTTAACCACACTGGTCTCCTTTTTTCCTTGAACATGGCAAGTTGGTTCCCATAGCAGGGCCTTTTTCTTTTCCAGAATCATTTTTGGCAAGGTTGCTTCTTCATCATCCAGTTCAGGGATCTAATGTTACCTCAAGCCAAACCAAACCAAACCAAACCAAACCAACAACAACAAAAAAGCCCTTCCTGGGGCACCTGGGTGGACTCAGATGGTGGAGCGTCCAACTCTTGATTTTTGGTTTTGGTTGTGATCCCAGGGTTGCTTGAGATTCTCTCTTTCTCTCTCTCTCTCTTTCTCCCCCTCCCCCCCAAAAAATCCTTCCCTGACCATCCTGTTTAGACCATCTGCTGTCTCCACCCATCATTGCTTCTTTTATAGCACTTATCATCCTCTGAAGTCATTGTAGGCATTAACTCCTCTATTGTCTGCTTCTGCCTCTGTAAGGTTCATGACACACACTTCCTCTGCCTCAGTTTCTCAAGCAGCCTCAACAACTATCTACTCCATTCATAGTTGTTAGATGGGAGAAAAAGAAAAGCAGCACTGAACATTGGGAACTGAACCCACACTCTTGAAGCTTCAGTGTCGTTAGGAACTCACTGCGATGCTCCTTCCCCTACAAAACATAACAATCTGACAGAACACCAACATGAGACAAAATCACTCTGTGGTCATGATGAAGTAAGACAACAGACAAGATCATTTAATAATCTTGCCTAAACACAGATTAAAAGTGAGGTCATTGTATAGGTTTCACCAGATTGCCAGAGGGGCCACAGCACAAAAACTGGTTAGGAGCCCCTAAGCTAGCCCTTTAGTGTTACTACACCCTGAATCCAGTTCTTTGCCTCTATGAACCTCAGTATGCCCATCTGTAAAACAGGAACATTAATGGCTATGTTACAAGATTATCATAATGTTTAAATGAAACATAATGCTTAACCTACTGCTTAACACATTAAAAAAAAAAAAAAAACAAACCCAAGGTCATTGTGAAAACTACAAAATACTAAATTTCCTCCTAAATTGTCACCTCTTCCAATTACGGATTTAGCCTTGCAATTTCCCTTCCCTCCTTCTACATAAGAATACAATACCTTGGCTTACAATTACCCTTACTTCTTGACAGCACCCAAAACAGAACGAATCTCCCTTTCTTTGAACCCTCCTCCAAAATCACCGAATACAAGCCCAGGTTTTATAATAAGTCATCTCTAACATCCTATTATTGAATGATCCATGCTTTCCCCAGGTATGTGTGTTCTCCCTCATTGCAACATAATATACCCAACTTTCTGACTCCAGGTGTGTTTTCCATGGTCTTTTGGACCACCAATTCTCCATCATTTGTTGGAAAACATTGACAGATGAATGGCCCTCACAATAGTTCACAATCTAGAGGCAGGTCCTCTGGAGTACCCAGCAATTTCTCCATTCACCTAATCATCTTAAAAAAATTTTTTTAATGTTTATTTATTTTTGAGAAAGAGAGATAGAGCACAAGCAGGTGAGGAGCAGAGAGAGGGAGACACAGAGTCTGAAGCAGGCTCTAAGTTCTGAGCTGCCTGCACTGAGCCCGATCGGCACTGAGCCGGAAGTGGGGAGGGCTGAACTCACAGAAGGGTGAAGATCATGACCTGAAGCCAAGTCGGACTTAACCCACTGAGACACGCAGGCATCCCTGACCCTCCTTGTACCTAGTTGAAGAGTATATTTCTTCAACCAAAGATTATCTTTGTTCTTTCTTCTAGGCCTGAGTAACAATGCTACTGCCACTCTCACCCCATCTATCCTCTCATCCTCTTAAGACAGGAGAGGAAGAAAATCCGACCGTGAAATTCAATTTTTTAACAGAAACTGTGTTTTCTTTTTTTTTTTTTTAATGTGTATTTATTTTTGAGACAGAGCATGAGTGGGGGAAGGGTACAGAGAGAGGGAGACACAGAATCCAAGCAGGCTCCAGGCTCTGAGCTGTCAGCATAGAGCCAGACGCGGGGCTCCAACTCACAGACCGCGAGATCATGACCTGAGCCGAAGTCGGACGCTCAAACGACTGAGCCACCCAGGCGCCCCAGAAATTGTGTTTTCGATAGCACCACCTCCCCCAAAAGACATGTGTGTCTTTTTCTCTCTGGCGATTTTTTCTTCCGTTTAAAACCTCCTGTATTTTCCTCCTTCGTGGCACACCCCCTTTTCTTCTCAGTTCTTTAATCAAACTCATTTTACTGTGCCGAGACGTAAATTCCTGCTTTTTTTTTTTCTCACCCCGTCCCAGATTACGAATTACATCTACGATATCCTTTTCACACTCTGTTTAGTGTCGCCCTCTCTCAGGCATCTTCTAGCATTATTCTCACTACAACTCTTCTCTGGCCTAAACCCAGTGCCCCAGGGTTTACCCTTCCAAATCGGTCCTTGTCCTGTCTAATACGCCCCAACCCAAATCAGTGACACATCCAATCACGGCCCAGGGCCTAAATTTCATACCCAATCCGCGGCCGTATCCAAGTCCCTTCCCCGATCCACCCCCCTGCCCAGATTCGCCTCTTTCTCGTGGACCTAACAAGCTCCGCACCTCCACCTGCCCCGAGCTGTTCGCGATCCCCTGGCGCCCCCCAGCCCGTTTCAGCGCCTCACGGCCCACCCCGCATCCCGTGCCTTCCAGTCCGCGCTCGCGGCCGAAGCCTCAGCCAATCGGCGCCCGCGCCCAGGCTCCGCCCCCACGTCCGAATCCCGCCCCACCCGGCCCTGCGGCGCAGGCGGGATCCCAGCAGGGTAGGCAAGACTGCTGCGCTTACTGGAGGTGAGTGGGGCGCCAGCGGGGCGCTGCGGGTCCAGGTGCGCGGTGTCCTGTGGAGCGAGGCCGGCAGGGAAGGAGGGAGGGGGGCCGCCGGAGCCGGGCGCCCGGCGAGACCGAGGGCCCGACTGGATCTCCTTCAGGACCGGGACTGGCGCTCGGGAGCCGGAGGCGTGACCCGGGCTGGGCCTCTGACCCGGGACCCTGGCCGACCGCGGGGGCGGTGCGGGGCGTCCGCGCTGGCATTAAGTTTCCTCTGGAGAGGTGGCTGGCCTGCCGGGCGGGGAGGGGTGGGGGGGACCTGCACCCTGGTGACCAAAGAAAAGCCTTTGTGCCCCTTTTGCTCTTGATTTTACGACGTTGGCATTTTGAAAACACCGACTCCGGTTCATCTATAACCGGGATTCTTAACCAGAAAGGAAACGAAGGCTGTTCGTTGCCATGTAAGTGAAATTGTGGCATCTAAAGTGTGTAGTTTAAAAAGCAGCCCAGTCTGCCGCTCCACGAGTGCGACCACCCCTCCCCTCGCCAGCCCTTGGGTCGCCTCCCGGCCGTGGGGGCGCCTGTCCTCCCCTGTGGCCTGAGGCCAGGATTGGGCAGTTCGCTGGCTTCTACAGCAGGCCAGCGGTGCAGAAAGCCGCTTCGCGCTGTGCCAAATCCTCGTTCCTTCTCTGGGAAACCAGGCAGCCCCACTTCTTCCTCCGGACAGATTCATATTCCACGAATCCATTTTCACAGAACGGCTTTCCAGCGGTTTCAGGATCCTGTCTCCTTCAGTATGGTGGGGGCTACATAGGGTTCAGTTTCCCCAGTCTTGCTCCACTGACAGGACTTTGAGGTCTGTCGTTCCCGCTCTACTTCCCCATCCAGTACCTGGTCACCTTCCAGATGCCCTCTGTTGCACCAGTGAACTTCGCAAACAGAAGTTTGGAAGAAGTGGACCGACAGGGAGAGCATAAGGTAGAAATAATCCTTGTTCAAACTCTGAATGTGGACTGTGCGTTAATGAGGGGCAGGCTTTTTTGCAGTCACCTCACCTTAACGTTCCTTGAGTTTGCAGTTAAGGTGAACGACCTGAACTTTGTCGGATTAACTAAAGTCTCTTTCTACCTTTCCTCCCAACATGCAAAGCAGTTGTATGTAAATGATCATTTGGGGTTAAGGCCGGAGTTTCAAACTTAATACAACTAATTTTGACTGCTTTGCTTACATTCTAGCTCTGGGTTCTGCTCCCCGCCCCCACCAACAATTCACCAACCTTCTCAGCTTCTGGCACACACACCTTCTGTACCTTCATTTTAAATAGTCTACTCCAATGATAATAAACAGGTTAATTTTCTATTGATCATACATATTTCACTATGGAGCTGACCTTATGTATAATACACTATAAGCAGGTTTACCAGATCACCCTGATTCACATTTGCCTGATTTTATTCACAGAACATTGTTTTCAGGGAGAAACTAGAAAAAAAATATAGAAAGTGTTTAGGATTAAAAGCCATATGCCTTTGATTTTTTCCAACTTTTCAGTGACATCCAAATTTGTTCATTTATTTTTATTATTTGTAAATATACATACTGAGTGTTACTTTCATTAGAAAGTGCTGGTCAAAATGTGTTTATGTAATGTGCAGAAAAAATAGTTTCAGAGGTTCTGAATCTATCTGTCAGCCTACTTAGATTTCTTTGGAGCCTTTCTTTTCCCCACTGGTAGCCCACAGTTTCTCCCACAAACAGATTACCTAGTGAGAGAATAATGGGTGAGAAGAAGAGAGAGCCCAGATCTGGGTATTAAGAAATCCCATCATTTAATGGCAGGTTGGAGGAGAGGTAGGAGGGAAATGAGGGATCTTACTTACTATGTCAAAGGCCAAGAGGACATGGTGTTTCTGGGAGGAGGAGGACTTGACCAATAGTATCTGAAGCTGCAGAGAGCTCAAGAAAAGTGGAATTGCCAGGTGTCCACTGGACTTAATAGGAAGTTGAGAACTGACTTGAGCAAGATCCGCCTCTGTGGAGTAATGGGTACAAAAGTCAGATAGCATTCAAAAAGAATGACATCCTGCCATTCGCAACTATGTGGATGGAATTGGAGGGTATTATGCTAAGGGAAAT
This sequence comes from Paguma larvata, assembly GCA_030068075.1. Classification (NCBI taxonomy): domain Eukaryota; kingdom Metazoa; phylum Chordata; class Mammalia; order Carnivora; family Viverridae; genus Paguma; species Paguma larvata. Next base: position 72,557,366 of record CM057833.1, on the reverse strand, counting down.
TACTAAGTCAGAGAAAGAGAAATGTCATATGACTTCACTCATATGAGGAATTTAAGATACTAAACATGAACAAAAGGGAAGGGAAGCAAAAGTATAAAAACAAGGAGGGGGACAAAACATAAGAGACTCCTAATTAAATATAGAGAACAAACAGGGTTGCTGGAGGGGTCTTGGTTGGGGGAATGGGCTAAATGGGTAAGAGGCAATTAACGAATCTACTCCTGAAATCATCGTTGCACTATATGCTAACTAACTTGGCTGTAAAATAAACAATAAATAAACTTTTTTAAAAAGTCAGATTGCATCAGGTTGAAGAGTATGTAGATTGAGGAAAAGGAGACAACTAATAACCTATCTTTTTTAAAGTTTTGCTCTCAAGAGAAAGTAACAGGAAAGTTTTGATTTGAAGAGGAATTGGACAGCAGGGAGGCGAAGGTAGAGTCAAGAGTTTTATTTTTTGTTTGTTAATGTTTTGTGTTAGCTGTTTTTTTAACCAGAAGAGATGCGAGCAAGGACAGTCGCGTTTACCAGAGAAAGGGTAATAATCACTGGAGAAAGGTCTCTGTAGAGCTAGGAGTGAATGAGATCTAAGTCCTGGGAGGAAGAATTATCCTTTTGTGGGAGGGTGACTTCCTGTATTATAGAAAGAAAGAAAAAAGGATTCTTTGGGCTTAGTGTTTTCTATTTAGGTAAATTGAGATGGTAAATCTGATGGCTTCTGTTTTCTCTGTGATAGGAAGCAAGGCCATCTACTTAGAAGAGCTTTTCGGTTAGAGGAGTATGGGAAAAATGAATCTTTCTGGACTATAGGAGAGAAGTACGGCCTGTCCTCTTAGGGTTTCCAGCTGGGCCTGAGAATTACACTGACATAAGGCAGACAGTAGGAGAGGCAGGCAAAGAAGTGGCAAAAACAAATGCTTTTATGCTCGGTTGAACATGGAGAGGCAATAGTGGGAAAGTAACGAAAATATTTAGGGAAGCTAAAGGAAGATAAAGATTATTTTAACAAGGTCTGTTAAAATTTTTTATAAATTTTTTTTTTAAAAATTCTCTCAGCTTCAATTTTCCATCTAAGAATGTTCCTTTTCTCCTGGGCAGGGAAGGCATCTTCACACGGGAGTTTCAGGAAGAAAAGGAGGGAGCAGATTGTTCTTTTTGGCATTTGCTATTTTGCAAGTGCCTTTAGCTCAAAATAATTCTTATTCCAAAGCAACATATTTCGGGGTGGTATATTCTGCCATCCTTCCCCTATAAAATAGAGTATAAATGCTGGAGAGTGTTGGGGGTCTATTCGAGTTTAATGACCATGAATTTATGGTGAAACCACACAACCTGTATGACTTTCCCCAGCTTGGGAAATCCAAACACTGTAGACGAGTTGATCCAGGGCTAGAGTGTTACAGACAGGTGAGAGGATAGGTAGGGCATTGTCTAGAACGTTACCGAAGTGATGGAATTGGCATCTAAGTTGGAAAATACAGGAACGTGAGGGCTGCTTGGGAGAAGGAGAGGCAGCCTCCTAGAGATCTTGATAGTACTAAAGAATAGAATAATTAACTGAAAGGAAAGATAGTTTATGGTCAAAGAGTGGAATGTTTCAGTTAGTTATTTTGCAGTTAGACCAGATGCAGCGTATGATGGTGGGAGAGTGACTCAGGTGGAATGGAGCAGTGGACCTGGGGATGTCAGCTGTTGGGTGGATGGTGTCTGAAGCCATTGAAATTACCTGGGATGATCACAGTACTTTGAGTTGAGAAGGATACTGTGTGCCTAATGACAAAATCCTTAATCATGACAGGGAGTTATCAGCAGGGCAGAAGTTCATGTGAGGCAGATGAGGGAAGTAATAATCTAGCAGTGGTAAAATAGACAGCAAGAAAGTTAGGTGGGGCATCTAAAAAGAAAAGCCGACATGAGGAATATAGAGGTGATATGTTCAGGGAATAGTAAGATTAGTGTTAAAGCAAGGAGAATACTCTGAGAACATAAAGATTATTGGAATAGGCCGATTATGGTCCGGCTGTTCACCACAGTGGATGGTTTGGAAAGTGGAAGAGAAATGGAGAACTGGGCCAGCAAGCACGCTGTATTACGGAGGTAAGAGGCTGCGGAAGGTGGATAGAGAGGAGGTGAGATGTAAGCTTTGGGGTTTCCAGATGGAAACAGGGAGATCGAGCGTCAACTTCCTGGGGAGAATGGGCACGGAGGCCTCGTGGCCGGAGGAGATTTCCCAAGAGCTGGAGTCCGAGCTACACACGATCAGTCGGTGACTTACCAGCACCTTCTGGATTTACCTTCAAACCAAGGATTCATGTATTCGCCTGTTTTGAAAAATGAGGGAACTGACATTCAGCAAGAGTCAGCGACTTCTCCAAGGATAGATACCATCTTTAAATATCAGAGTAAGGTCTCGAATCCAGGTATCCTGATTCCTGGTACTGTTCCCCACCCCCTGCTTTATTTCAAGAAGGTAGAACACGTCTCTCTCATTTGTCCACTTATAAGAAAGCATTTTGCTTATACTTATAAATACCTAAGAAATTAGGCTGAAATAAATGAACATTGGTTTGCTGGCCGGGGGGGAGGGAACAACTATATTATCCTAAGTCAAATAACTCCATGATACTCAATAAACATTTTTTGATATAGTTCCTATTGTTTGGTAACACCTTTCCTTAAAACTATCCATATTGCCTAAACTGGTTAATAATTTATTCCTGAACAGAACAGTTAATGACGTAAGAATAGGCATTCCTTGATTTAAGAAAACCTGTTCTTCAACTTGAAAGACTTAAAACATAAGGGCTAATTATTTACTTTACTAAAGGAATCATATTTCATAGAAGGACACCTAAATAGTCCACTTATATCATTAATTTATAAAGTGATTTGATGTATTTATCCAGTAATTTAGCACTTTATATATCAAGGGCCTCCTATTTGCCAGAGATTGCAGTAGTAAAGTAAACACACCAGGCCCCGCACATGAAGCATCGAATGAGTGAATGAACGACAATCAAACAACAACAAAAGTTCTTTGCAGAAAATTAAAATAGGCTGATGTGATGTAGAATGGCTAAGAAGCTATTGTTTTTAATTTTTTTTAATGTTTATTATTTATTTTTAAGAGAGAGAGAGAGAGAGCGAGCAAGCAGGGGAGGGGCAGAGAGAGGGAGACATAGAACCTGAAGCAGGCTCCAGGCTCCAGGCTCCGAGATGTCAGCATAGAGCCCAACACAGGGCTGGAACTCATTAACCATGAGATCCTGACCTGAGCCGAAGGCAGACAATTAACCACCTGAGCCACCCACACACCCCTAAGAGGCTCTTGTTTTAAGCTGAGATATTGCTTGACAAGTTCAGGATTTTATATTTAACTTCTTAAGAAACACCAGTATGTTATTTCTCACATTTAAAGCTTTCTGTAGGCTTAATATTTTGGTAACTCAAAAAGAGTCCTAGCTAGTGTCAGTCAATTCCTTTAAATCTGTAGAGTATGTCTCTTATAAAGTTTAATTAACCACTAGAGAGAGGGGAAATGACACACACTGGTAACAACATTCTCAGAGTAAAACTTCTAAGTAAGAAGTTTCTGTTTACTTGAATGTTCTTCGAAAGGCGAGTTGTCTTCTACTTCTAGGTGACAGTACAGTAATACAATTTCATATTGCTTTGATAACAGTTTTCCTTCTAGGTAGAGATGTAATTCAGAGTGCATGCCTGTTATGCAACTGGAGTTTGTTGAAAGAGCTTGCTACTGGTCTATGAGATTGTCAAGGAAAGTGCCATCTGTGAAAAAACCCTAAAATTCATTCAGATATCCTTTATATTTGTCAAGGACTTGCTATAATGCTTTTCAAACAACTTGCTAAATTCTAACCACTTTAATTTATTGTCACAAATTGTGCTTTTTTTATAGTGACTTTATCCAGATGATTCTGAAATTTGAGTATTTCCTAGGTTGAAATATTCTGGTTTTTATAGCTGCTACCAAAGAAACTTCTACCTACTGTAAGTTTATGTTTTTGACTAAATTAGAGCCTTATTCTGTGAATTCACAATATCCTTACACATCTCTAGTTTAAAAAGACGTATCCATAAATTTTTATAAGATAAAGAGGATTCTAGTGATAAGAGGTTCTATATAGAAAGAAAACTGTGAAAAATGTTTGCTTATATTTTGTATAAGCTGATGGGCTATTAACTAGCTGTAAGCGTTTGATAGCGATGCAAGTGTCATATATTTTCTTCCTGTTAACATTTTTCTTTGATCTTGTAGCATGTTTTTGGCCCAGAGGAGACTTTGTTCCCTTGAAAGTAGAGCAAGATTCCTGAAGACAATTTATTCTTCAAAAATCCTCGGACTCCCTACTTCTGCTGTAGGTATTGCTTGATTACTTGTACAGTTAAGTATTGTACTTACCCTGTTATGTCAAAGAAAGGATGCAATTTTCTGGGTACTTTAGAAGCATTTTATTGGAATGAGTATTTCTATGATGCGTAAGCTGAAGGTATCATTTGTCATTGCTAGAACTGACATTCACTGAGCTACTGCTTGCCTGTTTACGTACCAGACGTAGTGCTGGCTGTTGCGTACTCATTGTCTCCTTTTATCTTTGCAAAACTCTTCAAGTTATGAGTTGTTATATTCCTGTTTTACAAGTGAGAAAGTGGAGGCTTAGACAGGTGTACTAACTTGCCCAAGGTCACAGCTTTTAAGTGGCAAAATCAAAATGCCCAGTCACCCCTGTCCAGCTCGGGCACTCTCAAGGACACACCCTGTCCACTCAACATAGGAAATTATAGTGAGTGTAAGTGCAGGCCCTGTGACTTCCATTTATAGAAAACATGGCAGATTGAGGAACAGGTTATGTGAAAGCATAGAAAAGCAAACAAATCCAAAAGGTGGGTCGTAACCACAAGATAGATAAGTGACCCAGTTTTTTCAACAAGTCAGTGGCGTGGGAAAAACGTTGGGAGAGGGGTATTTCAGAAGCACTGCTCTAGCATGAAAAGAGGCTTAAGAACTTCATCCAGCAAACACAATATGTAGACCTTGTTTAGGAACTTGATTGCAAATCACTGAAATGCAAAAAAGGTATTTTTAAAGACCATCAGAAAAATATGAATATGGATTGGGTATTAGATGATACAGTTACAAAGTCCAACTGAGAAAATTTGAAGATCTAACTGGCTTTATTAAATGATTCATGAACAGGGCACCGTCCATCCAGTAAGCAGAGAGCAGCCCCAAGGAGTTGTGCTAAATGGAAGGCTTTTGTGGAAGGAGGGTGGAGAAAAAAAGTTACTTTCCTTAGGGGGAAAAGCAAGGGGTCTTATGCAAATTACCTCATCTTTCTTTGGGGGGTAGGGTGGCCCATGTGGCAGACTCATTGGCAACTAATTCAAAAACTCCTTACTGACTGACTCAGACTACATTTCTGAGAGAAATTGGTAATGCAGTTAGATTAGGTATTAAGCCCCAGTTTGGGAACTTGATCTGAGTGACATCATTTTGGACCTGTGGTTTTGTTTTTAACAATTCTCTTGATTCTCCAGGTAACAGAGATGTGATAAAAATTTAAGGCATAGCGTCAGTCTCAGCTGCCACTCTGAAGTTCACAGTTTTTGTTCTTTTAGGTGGTATCTATAGGTTATGACATTCCTGCTTAACCTTTTGATATTCATAGGTTATAACTTCCAGTTTACACTAAGTTGGTAATTTTCTTCATTCCTTAAACAGCCCAGTCATTTGCTTGGTGATTAGTGGATGCAAATATGCATTTAAAGCTTCTGATGGGGTGCATGGGTGACTTAGTTGGTTAAGCATCCGACTTCAGCACAGGTCATGATCTCACTGTTCGTGGTTTCCAGCCTCACATCAGGCTCTGTGCTGACAGCTCAAAGCCTGGAGGCTGCTTCTGATTCTGTGTCTCCCTCTCTCTCTGCCCCACCCCTGCTTGTGCTCTCTCTCCATCTCTCAAGAATGAATAAACATTAAAAAAATATATGCATTTAAAGCTTTTGAGACAATACAGAGCGTCAGGGAGATATTTGATTACTATAAGGAGGATAATTCCCACTGTTTGGAGTACACTTTGAAGCCATAGTCCCAAGACCCAAACCAAACAAAATCCACGGAGTCTAAGAAAGACCCCAAGGAAGGAGTCACCTTTTTTCCTTTGGTCTTACGTAATTGAGTTCTTCCCCAGACATACTAACCCAGGTACAGCAGGTGGTATTAGCCTCAGCACAGACACCTCCTTGTCCAGGTAAAAGATAAGAGCTATTCTAATAGCAAGGACAACTTTCGCCAGACAAGCTAAAGATCTTTGTAGGACAGCTATCCCATTAGCAACAGATTCTTCATTATCTTCAAGAGTTCGGGAGAGGTTTCTGATCACATCCTCCTTTTCATTAACTCCTAACCAGGGAAGCACGGCCCTGCCAAAGGAAGCAAATCCTGACTCCCCATGCCTCCTGGTAGGTCTTTTTTAACTCAGTGGTATAAATTCAGGGGAGTCAACCAATGAGAAGTCTTAGTTTGCTTGTGAAAAGTTAGGAGTACAATTAGATAACTTAAGAGGCCTTGCCCAGCTGTGTTGCAACGAGGCATTCACAGGCTCAAGGAGAATGATAACTGCCACAGACAAAGACACACAAACCATTCCCTTTAGGATGGTGCTATTAATGAATTCATTCGCAGGGATTATTGCGTGCATCCTATCACCCAGCCCGGGGTCAGTTAGGTTTTCAGCACGTATGGGAAGAACATGTCATAAACTGAAAGAATGAGTCCTTCTAAATACCCTGCAAACATGGGTGTTGCTGGTGAGACGCCTTAGAGAATGGGGGCAGATGTGAGCTGAGGATCACGGGAACGTGGATGTGCAAATGTACCAAGATTTACAGAAGTGACTGTATCTAGTTGGGTACGCACTCTTACAGTCGAAGAAAGAAAAAAACAAAGCACAGACTGTTCTGGCTATAAAAGCTGAAATCAACGGGAGACTTGAAGAGGCGTGTGGTCAATTGCAGTGACATTAGGAAAAGAAGAGAAATAAGTCACAGGGAGGGTCAGGGGCTCTCTAACATCATGGACAGATTGGAATCTTTGATGACAGACCCTTCCCCCTTAGCAATGGCCTGGGAGGTACGGATGAGGGCATTGTCTTTCCAGGCTGATGCCAAAGGAAAGAAAGAGGAGAAAAAATTTCATGTTAGAGTATGAAGTCTCAATCTGGTGTCTTGGGAAGAAGCAGTTCACTTTGATGTCAGCTACTTGTCTTCCTTGTCAATTTGATTTAGATGTCTCCAGCATCTCTGCGGGAGCAGAGGGCAGGTGAGGCTGTCTTGTCTTTAGCTGTGAGATGTGTATGCAAGTCTCAATGCCCTGTGGTTTGGCAACAGTGTCAGTGGTCAGGAATACTTGGTAAGATCCTTTCTAATGTGGCTCTAGAGCTGCCTTTTTTTTTTCCCCTTTCCAATGGTGTACTGGTACTGTTCCAGCTGATGAGAGTCTAGAATTGTCTCTAGTGATTATCCTGCCTATCCTGGTAGAGAGGGCAGGGCAGAGAGTTTTTCTTCCGTCTGCTTCTTTTCACTTGCCTTCAGCTCAAAATGGTCTTTATGTCAAAGTGGCATATTTTGGGGTGGCATATTCTGATTTTCTACAAAATCATAATAGATTTCATAGATTTTTAAAGTATTTTAATAATAAGCATTTTCGAGTGTTCCCCACAAGCCACTTACACTATATGCTTTACATAATATCTCATCCTATTCTTATAACTGTCCTATTTTGTGAATAATTTTTTTTAATTTTAGAAGAGAGCACAAGTGGGGAAGGGGGAGAGGGAGAGACAGAGACAGACAGAGACGGAGACAGTCTTAAGCAGGCTCCACACTTAGCACTGAGCCTAACCTGGGACTAGATTCCACGATCCTGGGATCTTGACCTGAGCCGAAATCCAGAGTCGGATGCTCAACTAACTGAGCCACTTAGGCACCCCAGTAAATATTTTTATCTCTAATTTGCTGATAAGGAAATGTGGGTTTGGAAGGGTTTAGTAATTTTCTTTAATCACACTCTTAATGTCTTTAATCACCATACTATATGTTGTCAGGTGGGTATCATTTAAATATTTTCCTGTGGGTGCTGTAACAAATTACCACAAACTTGATGGCTTAATAATAGAGGAACTTATTTGCAGTTCTGGAGGCCAGAATTCAAAGTCAGTATCACTGGGCCAAGCAAGGTATCAACAGGGCCACACCCCCTCCCTCCGTTCCTTACTTCTTCTAGCTTCTGTTGGTCATGTCAGTCTAGTCTTTAAGGCCAGCATCTTCAAATTACCCTCTGCCTCATCTTCACATGGCCTTTTCCTCTGCATGTGGATGAACTCCCCTGCCTCCTTTTCAGGATACGTGTGGTTATACTTAGGGCCCACCTGGCTGATCCAGAAATAATCTCCCCATCTCAAGACCCTTAATTTAATCACATCTGCAAGGATATAAGGGTATATGTTGCCATATAAGACACTAGTCATAGGTTCCAAGGGTTAGGATGTGAATCTTTCAGGAGGTCACTTCTGAGCCTACCATGGTGTGGATTATGGAGAAGATCATATCAAACAGGAAAAGAATTTGAATGAAGTATGGGTAGGGGTGCCTGGGTGGTTCAGTCAGTTGAGCATCCAGCTCTTGCTTTCGGCTCAAGTCATGATCTCATGGTTTGTGGTATTGAGTACCTCATCAGGCTCTGTGCTAACACCGCAGACCCTGTTTGGGATTCTCTTTGTCTCTGTGCCCCTCCTCTAATTACCCACACATTCTCTTTCTCTTCCAAATAAATAAACATTAAAAAAAAAATGGGAGGGATGCCTCGGCTCAGTTGGTTAAGGGTCCAACTTTGGCTCAGGTCATCATCTCATAGTTCATGGATTCGAGCCCCACATTGGACTCTGTGCTAGTAGCTTAGAGAGTCTGGAGCCTCCTTTGGATTCTGTGTCTCCCTCTCTCTTTGCCCCTCCTCTATTTGTGCTCTGTCTCTCTCTCTCTATCTCTCTCTCAATAATAAACATTAAAAACATTTTTTTAACTAAAAACAGATAAACAGAAATACCGTGAATGCAATCAGAGAATGACGAGTGGTCTTACGCTGTTCATTCACTGTATGTGAGGGGATGGCCTGGAGGCAGAGAAGACTGGAAATAGATTAAGGACCTTGAATGCCCAGTTTGAATTTGAATTATGTTCCATAGTTGGAAGAAAGTCAGTAAAGATTTTAGAACAAAGTGGTAGCATCCCCTAATCTGTTTTATAGCTCTGTAGTGATCGATGATGGGCTAGAGGGAGGTTGTCAATTGAAATATTTAAAAATAAGGATAATTAAAAAGAGATAGGATTTCATTCTTGTGTTTAGAAAATACTTGTGCAAACAACCTGCCAAAGATCATTTTAGATTCTAGAGATACAGCACTGAACAATATAAGTCCTTATTGTCTGAAGTTTTCATTTTAGTGAGCAAGATAGATAATTAAGGAATAATAACTTCAAATAGTGGTGAATGTCATAAGAAAATAGAGAAATAAGCTAAAATTCTTGGTGGTACTAGGAGAGAGAGGCAATGAATACTATTAGGGCATATGGTTTGGGAAGCCCTCTCTGAGGAGGTTATATTTCATTATTTGTGTGTGTATGCATGTGTATTTAACCATACAAATACACAGATACAAATAATTATTTCTGTAGTAAGGAAAACCTCATTTTCATCTTCTCCAAGGCAACACACACACCCACGCACTCCCTCTGCACGGCTTCCTTGCTATGCCGCATCCTCTGGGTGTAGGAGGCAGCCATTGCTTCTCGAGCATTCACTGAGGAAACAAAGGCAGGGTGAGGGGGGGTGGGGGTGAGGTGCAGAGTCATAATTGAATAGAGTGACCTAAAGAGCCAGGCACATGAAGATCTAAGAGAAGGGCATGTCAGGCAGGGCACACAGCAATTATAAAGGCTTCTTTTTCTTTGCTTTTCTTTTCTCTTTTCCTTCTTTTCCTTTCTTTTCTCTTCTTTTCTTTTCTTTTCTTTTCTTTTCTTTTCTTTTCTTTTCTTTTCGAGAGAGAAAGTGGGAGAGCGGCAGAGAGAGAGCAAGAAAGAAAGGCTCTGAGATGTCATTGTGGAGCCCGATGTGGGGCTCGAACTCAGAAACTGCAAGATCATGACCAGAGCCGAAACCAAGAGTCGGGTGCTTAACCGACTGAGCCCCCCAGGTGCCCCACAAAGGCTTTTATATCAGCAACTTAGCTATAGTAACAAAACCCACCAAATCTTACCTTCTTAGGTCACTAAACACTGTATTCTCACCCATATTATATATAGGCTTTAAGTCAGTAGTGGCTTTGCTCCAGGTTGCAGCTCCACTCTCTTTTTAATCCAGGACTGATGGTGAAGGAGTAGCCCTGTCTGAGACCTGGTCTTCTCACAGTAGAGGACAGAAGAAATAAAGGCTAAGCCAAAACCATGCAAAAACACTTAACAGCTTCTTAGATACAATGTATGCCACATCTGCTCACACTCCATTGACCAGAACAAATCACAGGGCTAATCTCAAGTCATTCCTTCTGAAAAGGAGAGGTGAATAATCACATAGAGTAATAATAGAGTATATGATAGATAGGAACAAACTGGGTGTGTTTAAGATAAAGATTGAAAGGCTCAATGAGAATAGGGAATCTTGGTTTGTTTTGCTCACTGGTATATCCCAGGCGAAAGAGTGTCTTGTACACAATAGGTATTCAGTAAATATTTGTCGCGTGCACGAATGAAAGCCAGTGTGGTTAGAATGTAAAGGAGACAGGAGATTGCAGTCACCAGCAATGGGGGGTAGGTTGAGTAGAAATGTAGATGAAGCAGAGCACTGGTAGAGTTCAGGAGTCTGGCTTCACTTAACCCTTGAGCCTGGGTACACTCTTTCCTTCTCATGGTGACCTGAGAGAGACAGAGTGCCAGCGGAGGAGGGACCAAGGAAGAGGGGGACACAGAATCTGAAGCAGGCTCCAGGCTGTCAGCATAGAGCCCAACACGGGACTTGAATTCACGAACTGCAAGATTGCAACCTGAGCTGAAGTTGGACACTTAACTGAATGAGCCACTCAGGTGACCCCTAATAAATTCCTCTTTTTGCCAAAACTGTTTCATATGGAGTTTCTGTGCAAGGAGAGAGCTGATTAATACAGCGTGGTAGCTTAGAAGGCATCTATGCACTGGTCTGTTTCTTACCCTTAAAGCTAGGAGAGAGTATAACAAAGTTTCTTTTTAGTCGGGTTTAGGGAACATTCAGATTTCTAGCAAATTCAAACCGGTAAAGTGTCAATAAATTATGCAACTTACTATATAGTAAATTATGCCATTATGTGCATTTTCTTTTTAAAATAGATATTAAAACATTTTTAATAATATTAAAAAAACTTTTAGGAAGTAAGTGTTAAGGAATGAAGGGAAATGATACTAAGTGGTGGTTAGAACATCAAATTTTATACCTTGCATTTTCCATAAAAGTAAATCAAAAGTTGTGTGTTTAGGTAGTGTAGCTGGAACTAGATGACTATAATACTGATGACATTTCATTTTTTCTTGTGATACTGAATACAGTGTTACAATAGGGCATTCCGCTTCCGCATCAAACTTTAAAGGAAACAGAGCAGGAACCCTATAATTAAATGCACAGTGGAAACACACTTGAAAATAACAAATGCTCAAACAGTAGATCATGAATGAGTAAAACGTGATATACAAATAAGCTGAAATAATGTCTGCTAACTAAAAGTGAAAGTTTTATGATGACTAAGAAAATTTATAAAATGTTTTAAGGTACTCTGTTAAAAGAAAAGGCAGATGTTTAAAAAATTACATGCGATTGCAACTGTACCTAAATCTTAGATCTGAAAGATAATAGATATTTTGATTGCGCAGCCGCTGGGTACCACATTAATGGGGTGCCATGACATGGTGGTTTACTTTCTGCTCCACCCTCGTCTTCAAGTACTGAGGTCTGTCTGCTTCTCATGTCTGAGTACTGGCTTCACCTCTCTAACCATGAGCTTTGTTATTTCTGTTTCTGACCTTTCCTCACACTCTTTATCGTTTTACACTTGATTCAGCCCCTGCTTCATAGATGTAAACAGCCTCAGCTTCCCCAGCTTCAGCCCACTGTTTGGGAAACCGTTTTCTCTACCTATTCTCTCCCACCTATATGCAGCATGCCTTACAGACAGAGCCCTCAAAATATATACAGGTGAAACTTTAGTATGCTAGAGTCTTAGGATAATGGTTAATATTTTTTTTCTTTCCAAGTTTTCTTTTGTCCCAACACCATTGCGGTAAACATTTTAAAGACATTAGCAAGCTTTTTCTCATTTCTGCCAAGAGTGGCGCCTAGTGGTGCCTAGTGGTGATTCTTTAGAACTACGCTTTTCAACCTCAAGATGATTTTAAAAAAGGAAAAAGAAAAAGATGCTGCTATTATTTCACTAGCAGTTTTGCATATATAACATAGCAGTACAATATATGTACGCCAGGAATTAATCCACCTGGGAGCAGAAACCACCTCATGGAGTTAGCTAGCCCAGAAGTTATACAGGCCCTGCAGATTTCCCATCATACATCCGAGGCAATTCCCCATAGGGATCCAGTTTTATTTTCATTTCCTAAGACTGGATCTGCGCTGAACAGTAATTCTTATGTAGTGAGAATTTGCATCTGCTGCTGAATCTTGATGTTTTTTGGACACTGTAGGGTGTCTTGTAAATGTTCACCACTGTATCCGTTTCCTCGGGCTGCCTTAACCGTACTACAAGCTGAGTGGTGTAAACCACAAACTATTAGCTCACAGTTTTGTAGTCCAAAAGACCAAGAGCAAAGTGTACCAGGGTTGGTTTCTTGTGTATGATGTGAGAGTCTGTTCATCCTTTTCCCCCAGTTTCTGGTGGTTTGCTGTCAATCTTTGGTATTCCCTGACTCGCAAAAATATTACCTTGATTTCTTCTTTCATCTTCATGTGACATTCTCCCTTTATAGCAGACTGTCTCCAAATTTACCCTTTTTATAAGGCCACTGTCATATTGGATTAGCCCCCCCCACACCCCCCATCAGGCAACCTGTGACCTTAATTTAACCAATTACATCTGCAGTGAACCTTTTACCAAATAAGGTCCTATTCTGAGGTACCGGGTGGTAGGGCCACAACACGAATTTGGAGGGGACACAGTCCAACCCACAACAGTCCTTGTACTTTCAGACTTCATTTCTGCTATGTTTGTATCAGTCTTAGCCTTGAAATTGCTTTGGCCAATATACTCTGAGTAGAAGTGATGTGAGCACATGAAGCAGAAACTAAAAATGTGTTTCCCTCTGCTTTGAAACTGACAGTATTCCAAATAGCAGCCATTTCATAAACTTATGTCTCAGAGTGACAATGACATAGAACAGAGTAGCAGCTGACAATCAGTGGGTCTGTTGTATGTAAAAGAAATAAACCTTTATGATTTTTAAGCCACCAAGACTCTGAGGTACATTAACTGAAGCTGACTGACATAGTAAGTACCTAACTTAAGATAACTGATACCATAAATTCACTTCTAATGTGTAGATTTTTGTCATTCATCAGATATTTGTTGAAAAATTACTATGTATTAGGCATAGTTTTATGCGTTGGACACCGTGATGGTTAATTTTATATTAACTTGATGAGGTCAAGGAACTCAGGTATTTGTTCAAACATCAGTCTGGATGTCTCTAAGGGTGTTTATCAAGTGAGATTAACATTTAAATCAGTGGACTTTAAGTAAATTGCCCTGTATACAATGTGGGTGGGCCTGACAGGAAAGAAGAATAACAGCTCCCCCAGGAAGAGGGAATTCTGCCTCCAGACTGCCTTTAGACTCTGAGCTGTAGTATCAACTCTTCTTGGGTCTCCAGCCTCCTGGTCCGCTCTGCAGATTTCTAACTTGCTGGCCCCCACAAGTCGCATGAGCCAATTCCTTAAAAAAATCACTGTTTATATGCACATCCTATTGGTTCTGTTTCTTTGCAGAAACTTGATTAATACAGACACATATCAGTGAACAAGCTAGAAATAATCCTCAGAGATTACAGTCTAAGGAAGGACGTACATAAATAAACAGAGAATTACAGTGTTATGAAGTAAATGCTGGAAAATACTCCATGATGTAGGTGTACTTAGGAAGAGTATATAACCTTGACGGAGGGAGTCAGAAAACACACTCTGGAGGAAATAAAGTCTAACATGAGGACTGAAAGTGGCCGGTGGATTTGGAGTTAGCCAAATGCAGAAACGGGGTGGTGGGGACCAGGGATTGAATTGAGTATAGGACATGCATTCTCAACGGGGCATTATTGCCCTCAAGGGGAGAGAATTGGCATTTGGCAGGTGAAATCAACCATAGCTATTACAACATTTTATGACCTTGTAAAGCTGAATCCTATCTGACAAAATTGTCCTCCTTAATTTATGGGGCAGTGGGGGAGATTATTCTCTGCTGCAGGCTTTGCTCACTTTTTTGTATATGAATCTGTCCATTGTGTTTGTAGACACATGCTGAATGAATAATTAAGTTTTAAACATTTTTTTAGAAATGTTGTTTCTAAGGACTGTTGTTAAAATATCTTTTTCTATTATGCCGGACTTTTTAGTTTTATAATTGTAGTTTCTAGAATAGCATCGTGTTTCAGGTGGGTACTTAATCATAAAGCTATTCTGGAAGGCACATTAGCCTCTGGAGAATTTGCATGTGGTTTGCCTCACTGGAGTTTCAAAGATTGAAAAATAAAATAAAAAGATACTTTTCTGGGTTCCATTGTTGGAATGAAATGAGAACAATGGTCTATTTAGTAACCATTATCATTATCTTCCTTCCAGATTGAATTAAAATTACTTTAATATTCTATTAGGAAAATCTTTGCAAAAATGCTGCCAATCATTTTTATTTTTTCCCCAGCAGCTTGTTAACTGTGATTCAAGGCTAATTCAGTGCTTTGGGAAGATAGTATAAACTTAATTTTAAAACCTAGAGAATTAAGAAATTGAATGCTACACCATTAATTTTAACTTTTAATATTTTTCTACCATATCCTCAGCTTGCTTGATGTAAGTAGACTTGATCTAAATTTCTTTCTTTTTAAAAAATTTTTTTTAATGTTTATTTTTGAGAGAGAGAGGGCGCGTAAGCGGAGAAGGGGTAGAGAGAGAGAGAGACATACAGTCGGAAGCAGGCTCCAGGCTTCAAGCTGTCAGCACAGAGCCTGACACGGGGCTCGAACCCAGGATTCCAAAATCATGACCTGAGCCGAAGTCGGACTCTTAACTAACTGAGCCACCCAGGGGCCCTAGACTTGATCTTCTCTTACATAGAAGACAGTGTATAGAAATAGGTCTGAGTATGTGCTCTGGAGTCAGACTGCCTGGGTTCAAATCCTGAGTTGAATCTGTTTGGGTTTGGGGGTGTCTGGGTGGCTGAGCGGGTTAAATGTCCAACTCTTGGTTTCACCTCAGGTCATGATCTCATGGTTTTGTGAGTTCAAGCCCCGTATCAGGCTCTGTGCTGACTGCAGAGCCTGCTTGGAATTTTCTCTCTCTCTCTCCCTCTATCCCACTTGGGCTGTCTCTATCTCTCTCAAAATGAATGAGTAAAATAAATTTAAAAAAAAGAATCTGTGTGGGTTTACATGTTACACTAGCTTTTTTTTTTCTTTTTTTAATTTTTTTTAATGTACATTTATTATTTTTGAGATGAGAGAGCAGGAGCAGGGGAGGTGCAGAGAGAGAGGGAGACACAGAATCCGAAGTATGCTCCAGGCTCTGAGCCGTCAGCACAGAGCCCGACGCGGGGCTAGAACTCACGAACCGTGAGATCATGACCTGAGCCAAAGTCGGACGCTTAACCGACGGAGCCACCCAGGCGCCCCTACACTAGCTTTTATAAATTTGGGCAGATGAGTAAAGTTCTGGAACCTTATCCTCTGTACCTTATTTACTCCTGTGTAAATTATGGCTGATAAGAGAACCACCCCATAGGATTGTTGGGAATTGTAAATGAGTTAATTATATAAAACACTTAGAACAGTGCCTGGTCCATACTCAGAACTCAATAGTGTGAGCTATTATTTGGAGCTCTGTATTGAGTTTTAAAACCATTTGTTGAGTGCTTCCTATATGCCATACCAGGAACTTACCTGGAGCTGTTCATATGTCTTACCTAAAATGATCTTCAGAGAATGACTCAAGATATTTTTTTAAACTGACTTTTTTTTAGTATCATTATTCTCTTCAGTACATTTGAGGCCTTCAAATCAATTTATCTTCTTAGGCTAAGATGATATTTTTGTTCTTATGTGAGAAGGAAAACATCTAAGGTTCCTAAGAAAAAGCACTCCTTAGGGCAGTAAGTAGGAGAGGACATCTTCCTCTTCTGAATTTTGTATTGACCAATGCTACATTTAGCATTTGTCATTACGGTACTGCTTTTTCCTTGCTGACAATAGGAAAAAGGTAGAATTAGAATACCCATGATTTTCTGACTTGTTTGAAAATTCATTTATTTTTTATTTTTTTAATGTTTATTTTATATTTTGAGAAAGAGAGACAGAGCAAAAGTGGGGTGGGGAGGGCAGAGAGAGAGGGAGACACAGAAGCCAAAGCAGGCTCCAAGCTCTGAGCTGTCAGTATAGAGCCTAATGCAGGGCCTGAACTCATAAACCTGAGATCATGACCTGAAGTCAAATGCATAACCAACTGAGCCAGGTTTAGCCAGGTGCCCGAAAATTTTTTTAAATGTTTTATTTATTTTTGAGAGAGTGCGCACACACACGTGAGGGAGGAGCAGAAAGAGAGGGAGACAGGATTCCAAGCAGGCTCTGTGATGGTAGCAGAGATCCCATTGTGGGGCTTGAACTCAAAAACCACGAGATCATGACCGGAGGTGAAGTCAGTTGCTCAATCAACTGAGCCCACTCAGGAGCCTCTTGGGTTTTGATTAAAGAAATTTAAAAACACTTTCAATATTTATATCTTTCAGAAAATGTCTTTGAAAATCACCAATGCAAAACGAATTGAAGGCCTTGAGAGTAATGTGTGGTGAGTACCTCAGAATAAACAATAATAATTTGGTGAAGTTTTTTTCCCTATACATTTTCCCTATACATTTAATTGCAGTACAGTTTATGTACAGTTCAGTGTTATATTAGTTTCAAGTGTACAGTATAGTGATTCAGCAATTTTATACGTGAATCAGTGTTCCTCATGGTATGTGTACTCTTAATCTCTATCATCTGTTCACCCTTACTCATGTATATTGGGGATTTTTAGCCTTGTCTACAGTCTACAAATAAAGGCACTTGTTTTAATGATTTCACTAAGTGGAGCTGTAAGGAAGTTAAGGATCCGTACACTGATTTATTCATTTAGCACATGTGCTCAGCCTGCAGATACGCAGAGGAAAGGACAAATTTGGATGATGCCCACGCAGCACTTTGTAATCCATGAGCTGGCAGCTGCTAGTACGGTTGAGGAAAAAATGGAACTGTGGGTATCATGGAATTGAGATTTGTAAGAAATTTTTAAGTTCATTAGCCATCATCTTATTAGGTAAAGTCATTTTGTAGGTGGTACAATTTTATGGGATCTCATTTTTTTTTTTTTTTTGTAAGACTAAACTAGGTCTTAGTTTTTCAGTTTTAATGTTAAGATTATGAGGCATAAGGGGCGTCTGGGTGGTTCAGTCCATTAAGCATACAACTGTCGGTTTCAGCTCAGGTCATGATCTCACAGGTTCATCAGTTCGAGCCCCACGTTGGGCTCTGTGCTGACACTGCAGAGCCTGCTTTGGATTTTCTCTCTCCCTCTCTCTCTACCCTTCCTCCACTCACTCCATTTCTCTCTCTCTCAAAATAAATAAATAACATTTTAGAAAAAGAAAAAAGATCATGAGGCATAAAAAGCTAACTTTGTAATTATAGTACTTATTAGTGTTTGTTAATTTTAGGATTGAATTTACCAAGTTGGCTGCAGACCCCTCTGTCGTGAACCTTGGCCAAGGCTTTCCAGATATATCCCCTCCTGTATATGTAAAGGAAGAATTATCAAAGATTGCAGCAATTGATAGCCTCAACCAGTATACACGAGGCTTCGTAAGTATATTCAGACCATGTGTGGCATGAACTTGTATTTTATATTGTATTGTGTGTGAAATGAGAGGTGAACTTCTATCACTTCTGTGTGATTAGCCTTCTGGGACCAACTGTCCCAATTAGATAATCAGAGAAACCCCCATCCTTGGCCATATCTCCTAGAAGGAGCCATTCCCAACTTCCAACTCTCCATAGTCCTTTACTGTTGTTCCAGCATAGGGTCCAATGGCAACAAGGAAGAGAGAACATTCTTTTTTTCCTCCAGTTTTTCTTTAATTGCAGTACAGTTTTTGTACAGTTCAGTGTTATATTAGTTTCAAGTGTACAGTATAGTGATTCAGCAATTTTATACGTGAATCAGTGTTCCTCATGGTATGTGTACTCTTAATCTCTATCATCTATTCACCCTTACTCATCTCCTCTCTGCTAATAGATCGGTTTGTTCTCTATAGTTAAGAGTCTGGTTTTTGGTTTGTCTCTCTCCCTCTCATTTTTTCTTTTGTTTTGTTTCTTAAATTCCACATGTGAGTGAAATCATAAGGTAGTTGTCTTTCTGTAACTGGCTACTTTCCTTTAGTATTATACTCTAGCTCCATCCATGTTGTTGCAAATAGCAAGCTTTCATTCTCTGTTACAATTGAGTAATATTCCATTGTATATATATATACCAACTCCTCTTTTTCCATTCATCCATTGATGGACACTTGGGCTGCTTCTATAGTTTGGCTGTTGTAAATAATGCTGCTATAAATATAGGGGTGCATATATCTTTTCAAATTAGTGTGTTCAAATTCTTTGGGTAAATATCCAGTGGAATTACTGGATCGTATGGTAACTCTATTCTTAATTTTCTGAGGAGACTGTCTTCCACAGAGTCTGTACCAGTTTGCATTCACACCAACAGTTTCTTTCTTCACATCCTTGCCAACACTTGTTGTTTCTTGAGTTTTTTTATTTTTGCCATGTGAGGTGATATTTCATTGCAGTTTTGATTTGTGTTTATATTTACACTTCTATTTTTAATTTTTTGAGGAACCTCTATACTGTCTTCCACAGTGATTGCACCAGTTTGAACAGAATATTCTCTTGACACACATATTTTCTGTGTCATTAACACTTGCAATTATTGGGCCATCACCACTGGCCTCTTAATTAATTTCCTCCATTTCCAACCAGTTACTTTCTTCTCTACCTCTCTATCAGTCCCTATCCTTTTGTGGTGAAATACCTAGGGTATCCAAAGATTCCTAGAGTCTACAAAAAACAACCACAGCGTACTAAGGGAATTGAGCAAGGTTGCAGGACACAAAGCCAATATATAAAAATCAATTGTATTTCTGTATACTAAAAATGAGCAGTTGGTAAGATTTTTTTAAATACCATTTATAATAGCATCCCAAAGCATTAAAGTTTTGAATTGAAGTTGTAAAATATCTGCAAGATATGTGCACTGAAAACTACAAAACATTGCCAAGAGACATTAAACAGGACCTATGTAGATGGAGTGATACCTGATATTCAACAATTGGGAGTCGGAATATTGTTGTCAGTTCTTTCTAAGCTGATCCCTAGTGGAGTTGGGCAACCCAAGGCCTCGATCCGTATCTGACCCACTCCCAATTTTGTAAATAAAGTTTTATTAGAACATAACTATGCCCATTCTTTAAATATTTTTCAGGTTTTATAAATATACGTGAGTGTATATATGTTTGTATGTTAGTATAAGCACAGGGAATGGCGTTGCATTGTCACCAGGCCGTGATGACATTGGTTACCTTAGGGAGATGGGATAGAAGTGCTGTTGAGGAGAGAACATAATTTTTTTTATGTTTTTGCCTAGTTTTAAATATTACAGGAAGCATACATTTTTTTTATAATAAAAAATGTTTTAAAACACGGACCCTTGTAATTCTGAGGAAAGATGTGTGGTGTTTATAGTTGCTTTCAGATCACCCTTTGCTAGAGTTTGTTAGGCCTGTTATTAAAATGAAATTCAAAGGAAATTTTGGATTTCCGGAAGTGGTGACCATCTTTTCCTGCTCTTTTCACAAATCATGTATATTTTTTGAGCTCGAATTTAAGTAGTCTTTTCTCTTACTGTTATTTTTTAGTTTACTGGCCGTGTTCTGCCACCTCCCCTATTATTAATTATACTCAGTTTCTCTAATATTGTAGTATTTCCTAATCTTAAAATATGAAAAATGTGCTATAGCTTTATTTTTATTGATTTTAACTGGGTAAGGGTCTGTGACATACTAGCTAACATTCTGACAAAGCTGACAAATAAAAGTATCTTTGGCAAAAAATGCTTCCTTTTCATATGACCTGGGATGGGTAACTTAGGATGACCAAAGGCTACTTTACTTCATAAACATGGGGTATATCCCACCAGCCTCCCTCTTGTCCTGTGTCCTGACCAGTTTATTCCTCCAGAGCCCTAGGTGCTTTGCAAACAAAGCCACACGCTCTGCACTTGGACTCTCATTTGGAACTGAAGGAAAATCAAGGTCATTCTCCAAAGGCAAAAATAGAGGGTACTTGCTAGACAAGAAAAAATAAGTAATACTAACTTTGATACCAAGAGGGGGAAAGGGAGGGGGGGAAAAAAGAGAAGGAGGGGAGGGCAGGGAGCATAAAAGAGAAGAATTGAGGAAGCGCTAATCAAGGAGTTAAGACTCCCCGCACGTCTCAGTCTTTGTGCACTTGTAGTCCCTTCATCCCTCTGGAGAAGGTTGTTCTCTTGAATGATTCCTCCCCTCTTGGCTACTGTGAAGAATATCCTGCTTCCTCCTAACATCAGCTCTCAGATCAGCACTAATCGGCGTTTCTTTGGGGAATTTGTTTTTGCCCTCTCTCTGTAATCCGTCGGCTGGCATAATAACCTACTCTTTGGTAACCTAGAAGAACAGATTCAGGATATATACAGTCAATGCAGGCTTTTGTATTTTAATTGCAAAAAAGTCCAGTATAATTTAATTACCATCAAAAATAAAGTAATTGAATACGATCTGATTGCTGTCCAAAAAGGTACTGTCAAAGGTATATTTGGTACTGACGTCATTTTTATTAAAGCAAATATGTTGGAATTTTGAATTCCAAACCAATCATTTAATAGGGATTTTTTTTGTCATTAGCAAGTTTTCATGACCTTTCATGTAGGAACCATCTGAGAGTAGGCAAAAGAATGTTTTTTATTTCCATTTAAAAAATACAAATTTTATTTGGATAATTATAAACATAAAACTCAAATTTTAAAAATTCTTTCATTTTAGATCCAGATTACCTCCAAGAAATAGATCCCATAATCAAATTCAAGGTTTTTTCTTTTTTATTCAACAGGGTCATCCATCGCTTGTGAAAGCTCTGTCCTGCTTATATGAAAAACTTTATCAGAATCAGATCAACCCAGATAAAGAAATCCTTGTGACAGTAGGAGCATATGGATCTCTTTTTAATGCCATTCAAGGGTTAATCGATGAGGGAGATGAAGTGAGTATATTATCATCTTACTGTATCAATCATCATCATTTGCACTGCCTTTGAATCTTTTAATTATTTTCAACTATTTTTAATTAGTTTTGAAGTATAATGCATAGGAGTAAAATTCACAGACCTTAAGTGTACAGCTTGATAAATTTTTTACATGCATGTGTATATACATGTATATGTATGTGTGTGTGTGTGTGTGTGTGTGTGTGTATCCATCCATATAACCCCAACCCAGATGAAGGTATAGTACATTCCCAGCACCTGGAAGGCTCCCTTATGCCTCTTCTAGTTTATATTCTCCCAGAGGTAACCACTCCTCTGTCCTCTATCACCATAGGCTCATTTTATCTGCTCTGAAAAATTTTTTTTTTATGTTTTTATTTTATTTTTGAGAGAGGGAGACACAGAATCTGAAACAGGCTCCAGGCTCTGAGCTGTCCCCACAGAGCCCGACACAGGGCTCAAACTCTTAAACTGTGAGATCATGACCTGAGCCGAAGTCACTGAGCCACCCATATGCCCCTCATTTTACCTGCTCTTTAATGTGATATAAATGATAGTATGTTCTTGAATTAGCTTCTTTCATCTATCATTATGTCTGCGATATTCATCTGTTTTGCTGCATGTGACTCATATTTCTAAAGCCTATCTAGAGAAAGGTAAGTGGAAGGGGCCAGCCGTGATGGGGAAAATGAATCTTCAGTTTGCACTACCAAAATCACCCTTATCTGAACTCAGTCAGCCAGTACGTGGTCGGTGTGTTTCTGTGCCCAGCACTGTTAGCAGCGGCGTGTGAGGGATGTGTAACAAGAGGTTGAGTGATTTCTGCTTTAGAACTGGGACTCTTTCCCCGTGACCCCTTGCATTCCTTCAGAAATCACCGAGGGTCTCCCATACGAGGTATGCGCTGTAGGAGACTTTAAAAGACAGTTTCCGTGTGGAAGGAGTTCCCCGTCTAGTAGAGGAGAGAGACTCGTGAGCAGGTGAATAGGAATGTGTGCGGTAGTCAGTAGTGAAGAGTGTATATGCGTGTGTGTGGTATGGTAGTGACAGAAGGAAGTGACCGACTCTGCCGCGTAGGCCTGGGAAACTCCAGAGAGGCACTGCTGGATTTCACCATGATCTGCGTTGTTAATTCCTTTCTTTGAACTCTCACAGCACTTTATCTGTGCCTCTTACTAAAAGATACCTCTATTGCTTTGTATTATGTTCCTCTCTTATATTCTAATTCTCTCCACGAGGCCAGACAATCAGCTACTTAGGAAACATCTTAAGGAAGTGCAGTTACACTTTCATATACATAATCTGCTTTAATCCTATAAAATAGTTGAAAAGTTTTATCTCCCTCTTTGATGTTGTTAATCCTCCGCTGCTTCCTCTTTCTCTGCTCTGCTGGGGCATCCCAGAGGCTCAGCCCTTGACCTTCTTTCTTCTTTCTTCCCTGATCGCTGTGTCTGATATTTTGAAATTGCACACATGTCACTTTCTATCACATTGATCTGCTTTATTTGTAGTATTTATTACTATCTGAAATTACCTAATTTACTTCCGTGTTTTCTTGTTTATGGTCTCTCACGGTAGTAAGTTCGAGGAGAACCAGTTTATTGCTGTACCGCCAGTCCCTAAAATACTGAGTGCTCAGTAAATACTCTTCAGAAAGAGAGGAGAATTATTCCCATCATAAAAGTAAATTACAGCAGAGTGTCAAGTATATTCTTCCAATTTTACCTCCCTGCCTCCCCAGTTTATTTTCTTTTATATCTCTCACTTCAAAACAGGCACTAGGCTTCTCACCAGGGTTCAAAGATAGGTCATCATGGTCCCTGAGAATTTCACAGACTAATTAAGAACTTACAGTTCCCTTTGAGGGAGAGATTCATTCCCAAGGGGAATGAACAAAGTTCATTTCTTTGTCCTTCACATCACCTAACACTTAACCTAGCAGATTGTATAGTAGGGGCTCAATGTGAGTTGAAAGATTAGCACAAACTAAGGGGCTTTAGAATGTAACGGCCTTATATTAGTGAGAAAGGCCTTGAAGAGTTACTTCACATCATAAGATTTTTACACGGTAAAAAGTACAAATTTAGAGCAACAGTTAGTGGGGCACCTAAGTGGTTCAGTCGGTTCAGCATCTGACTTCGGCTCAGGTCATGATCTCACAGTTCGTGGGTTCAAGCATACACCAAGCTCTGTGCTGACAGTTTGGAGCCTGGAGCCTGCTTCAGGTTCTGTGTCTCCCTCTCCCTCTGCCCCTCCCCTGCTCACACTCTGTGTGTATCTCTCTCTCAAAAATAAATAAACCTTAAAAAAATTTTTTGGAGCAACAGTTAGATATCACTAATTTAGCCAACAAAAAGTTAACTGAGACACCTTAGTGTTGACTGTGAAATTATAAATAGTTAACCAATTTTTCTAAAGCAATTTGATTATATATATGTATAATATGCCATAAAAATGTTTACACTCTTTAATCTAGCAATAGCAATCATGTGAATTTATTCAACTATTTAAAAATAGAGAAACTACAGGGGCACCTGGGTGGCTCTGTCAGTTAAGCATCTGACTTTTGATTTTGGTCCAAGTCATGGTCTCACGGTTGTGGGATCGGGCCCTACATTGCACTGAGTGTGGAGCCTGCTTGGGATTCTCTCTCTCCCTCTCTCTGCCCCTCCCCAACTTGCACTTTTTCTCTCTCTTTCAATATAAATAAATAAACATTTTTTAAAAATAGAGAAACTACACATATAAATAAACATAGCACTGTTATTTATATAAGCAAATGATTAAAACTTATTTTAGTATTCAGTAGACTCCCAAATACCCATTAGGATAATAAATATTAAAACTGTAGTAGTATGAAATTTTCATGTAATATTGTTAGGTTTAAAAAGATAATAAAATCTGAATATATATGATGGATATAAATTATGTGTTCAGGCTTTCCTTATAGAAAAGTAAAAAATCAGGAATGCTAGATCCAGGCTAGTGGACTGTGGGTGGAATACCAACTGGACTGGTTGCATTGGTCCACTGACCTAAAAGCCAGCCCACAGGTAATTGAGAGAGAGCACATAGGGGCAAGGAACAAGGACTATATCTCAAGGGGCTGGGAAAAAAGACTGAGTCTAGCTAGGTATAAGTCACCAGAGGGAAATCGTGGATACCATTCAGTAACGGTAGCGTCTTAACTAGTCTCCCTGTGTCCACTCTTTGTTTTGGAGTGCTTTCGACAATAAGAAACATCTTTATTCTCAGGATAATACTTATAAGTTAGTACTCCATAATGGAGAGTGTTGCTGTTTTCTTTCCTCATAGTCTTTTGCTTCTGCCCCTTTCTGATACTTTTTTGTTTGTCATTTAAAATTTAAAGAATTCTTCATGGTTTTGGCTGGAACATTTCTTTGAGGATGTGATGGGAGCTATGGCCTCTTTCCCCAGAAAAATCTATCTAGGCACAAGTTTTGCATATAATTTCAAGAATCCCCACTGTAAGCCCTTCTGTAGATTTCATTAAGAGACTCAGAACTCTCCGGACACGTGCATCTCTAAGGTCTCTTCCATGTCCTCTCACACTTCCACGAAGGCAAGGAAGACCAGCGTTTTCATTGCTGCATCTCAGCATGTAGTACAGCACATACTAGGTACACAGTATATTTTGTTTTTGTTTTTTTGTGTGTGTGTTTTGTTTTGTTTGTTTTTGAGAGAGAGAGACAGAGAGAGCAAGCATGAGCAGGGGTGGGGCGGAAAGAGAGGGAGACACAGAATCCGAAGCAGGCTCCAGGCTCCAAGCTGTCAGCACAGAGCCCGATGCGGGGCTCGAACCCACAAACTGTGAGATCATGACCTGAGCCGAAGTCAGGCGCTCAACCGACTGAGCCACCCAGGCGCCCCAACACAATATATTTTGAATGAATGATTGATATGTTATGTTTTTATTTGGTTTTTATTCTAGGTCATAGTAATAGTGCCTTTCTATGACTGCTATGAGCCTATGGTGAGAATGGCTGGAGCAACACCTGTTTTTATTCCCCTAAGATCTGTAAGTTTGCCTGTGCGATACACATACTTTAAGATGCTTTGAAAATATACATAATTGCTTTGTCACTGATGAAATTTCTACTTTACTACATTTTGGGATTTATTATGTATATCTGTACCATGGCGGAAGGTAATCAACATCTTTAAGAGGGCAGCTGTTACTACTTTATCCTGTGTCTGCCACGTGTGTCTGCTGTATCAGTGTTCACACTATGTGTAACATCGTCCTTTGTGGTTTCGCGTCTCCCCCATAAACTCCCCAGACCAGAGACCCTTTCTTTCTCTTTCTTTCTTTCTTTCTTTCTTTCTTTCTTTCTTTCTTTCTTTCTTTCTTTCTTTCTTTCTTTCTTTCTTTCTTTCTTTCTTTCTTTCTTTCTTTCTTTCTTTCTTTCTTTCTTTCTTTCTTTCTTTCTTTCTTTCTTTCTTCTTCCTTCCTTCCTTCCTTCCTTTCTTCCTTCCTTCCTTCCTTCCTTCCTTCCTTCCTTCCTTCCTTCCTTCCCTTCTTCCTTCCCTTCTTCCTTTCCTTCTTTCTTTCTTTCTTTCTTTTTAAATTTTTAATGTTTATTTATTTCGAGAGTGCGCATGCAGGAGCAGGGGAGGGGCAGAGACAGAGGGGGAGAGAGAGACTCCCAAGCAAGCTCCATGCTGTCGGCTCAGAACCGAGTGTGGGGCTCAAACTCATGAACCGTGAGATCAAGACCTGAGCCAAAATCAAGAGTAAGATGCTCAGCCGACTCAGCTACCCAGGCACCCCTCTTTTTTTTTTTTTAAAGATTTTATTTTTGAGTAATCTGTACCCAACATGGGGCTCAAACCTGCAACCCTGGGATCAAGAATTGCACACTTCACCCCCTGAGCCAGCCGGGTGCCCCAGAGACCATCTCTAACTCACTTTTATGGCACTGCTCCCAGTGACTAACAGTGTAGTGCATATGCTGGGTGCTCTATAAATGCTTGTTGAATTATGAATGAAGGATTTTTTAAATTTTTGCTATGATATTTAGGAATTTAATAAAGTGTGCTACTATTGTCTTTTTAAAAAATCTTACTAAAATAAGTAATACACTAAAGTGAATTGCACAATCTTGTATTAGCCTTCCAGGACCAGACATGTTAACCAGTTACAGCTGGCTCCTTTGAAGGAATATATATATATATATATACTTTAACAGCAGTTTATGTGGACAGAGTTTATTTTCCCATTTAATAGGTGTGAGCCTGAGACTTAAGTCCTCTTGGGCTCTTACGGTAGAATGCAACCTTAGTTATTTCTATTTGTTTTTTCGTTTTCGTAGTTAGTTACTCAGTTACCTTTGCCATGCCTTTCTCTAATTTTTCCCCCAATTAGGTTATTTACTTATAAGACAGCGAACATGTATTAATTAAATTAAATCACATCTTGATTCTTCATCCTTAGAAACCTGTCGATGGGAGAAAATGGTCTAGTTCTGACTGGACATTGGATCCTCAAGAACTGGCAAGTAAATTTAACTCCAAAACCAAAGCTATCATACTGAATACTCCACATAACCCCACTGGCAAGGTGAGTCTGTGATCTCTTTACACAGTCTGCTGACCTGTCATTTTCTCACATGTTGAATCATAATTTATGGTTCTACTCTTTTGTTTTCTTCAATACATATAGGTATATACCAAAGAAGAACTCCAAGTAATTGCTGACCTTTGCATCAAATATGACACACTCTGCATCAGTGATGAGGTTTATGAATGGCTTGTGTATACTGGAAATAAGCATGTAAAAATAGGTACCGATTATTATATAGAGTCACAAACCTAAATGTGCTTGGGCACATGTGGAACATCTGATTGGAAAGGATCCCAGAACAGCTTTAAAATAGTCCTTGTGATGGGTATCTGTATGGGCACTTAAATGGGATTTGGATAAATGATGCTCGAGTGAATTAATAAACAGACTGAGGGACAAGCAGTACGAACTTCGGGAAGAGCTGTTTGGTTCATACCGTAAAGCTATGAAACCAGAGAAGCCATACTTTTGCCTGTATCCTTGGATTTTTATCAAGAACCCATCTGTTAGTTGGTACATAAGATACAGGGAGCTTACTTGTTCCTAAGCTGGTCTGTCTCTGCTGAGAAGGTTGCCAAACTGCCAAGTCCACAGGAGAATATTGCAGGGCGAGTAAGCTACTGCTGCTCAGCTCTTGCCTGAGGTTTCTTTTGTTTTTATTTTTGGTTTTGTTTTTTGTTTTTTTTTAAATAATTTACTGTCAAATTGGTTTCCATGCGATACCCAGTGCTCATCCCAACAAGTGTCTGTCACCCACTCTCCCCTCTCCCATACCCCCCATCAACCCTGTTTGTTCTTAGTATTTAAGAGTCTCTTATGTTTTGTCTCCCTCCCTCTCTGTGGCTTTTCCCCCCTTTCCCCTCCCCCATAGTCTTCTGCTAAGTCTCTCAAAATCCACCTATGCGTGAAAACATATGGTATCTGTCTTTCTCTGACTGACTTATTTCACTTAGCATAATAGCCTCCACTTCTATCCACGTTGCTACACATGGCCAGATTTCATTCTTTCTCATTGCCACGTAGTATTCCACTGTATATATATATACCACATCTTCTTTATCCATTCATCAGTTGATTGACACCTAGTCTCTTTCCATGATTTGGCTATTGTCGAAAGTCCTGCTGTAAACTTTGGGGTGCACATGCCCTTATGCATCAGCATTCCTGTGTCTCTTGGGTAGATTCCTAGCAGTGCTATTGCTGGGTCATAGGGTAGCTCTATTTTCATTTTTTTGAGGAACTTCCACACCGTTCTCCAGAGTGGCCGTACCAGTTTGCATTCCCACCAACAGTGTAGGAGGTTGCCTGCTTCTCCACATCCTGGCCAGCATCTATAGTTTCCTGATTTATTCATTTTAGCCACTCTGCTGGCGTGAGGTGTGGTGTCTCAGCCTGTTTTTGATTTGTATTTCCCTGATTATATGTCTTTTTGATTGTACCCATTCTTGTGGATGTGACATTGTATCTTATTTTGATTTTGATTTGCATTTCCTTGAAAGATGATGCTGCTGAACATCTTTTCATGAGCTTATCGGCCATTTGTATATTTTTCCTGGAGAAATGTCTATCCAGATATTTTACCCGTTTTATTTATTTGTTTGTTTATTTATTTATTTATTTTATATCAGTTTATTGTCAAATTGGTTTCCATACAACACCCAGTGCTCATCCCAACAAGTGCCCTGCTCAGTGCCTGTCACCCCTTCTCCCCCCTCCCACACCCCATTCACCCTCACTTCGTTCTTAGTAAAGAGTCTCTTATGTTTTCTCTCCCTCCCTTTCTGTCTTTTTTCCTTTCCCCTCTTCCCTTCCCCCATGGTTTTCTGCTAAGTCTCTCAAAATCCACCTATGCGTGGAAACATGGTATCTGTCTTTCTCTGACTGACTTATTTCACTCAGCATAATACCCTCCAGTTCCATCCATGTTGCTCCACATGGCCAGATTTCATTCTTCCTCAGTTCCGTGTATTATTCCATTGTATATATATATACCACATCTTCTTTATCCATTCATCAGTTGATGGAAACTTAGTCTCTTTCCATGATTTGGCTATTGTCAAAAGTGCTGCTATGAACATCGGGGTACATGTGCCCCTATGCATCAGCACTCCTGTGTCTCTTGGGTAGATTCCCAGCAGTGCTATTGCTGGGTCATAGGGTAGTTCTATTTCCATTTTTTTGAGGAACCTCCACACCATTCTCCAGAGCAGCTGAACCAGTTTCATCATTACTACTCGGATATCTCACAAGTACATTGGTGTCTTCTGGGGTTATCTAAACAGATATCAACCACAAGACTATATGCTGCGTTGCTACCTTTGGGTGTTTGCATTTGCCCTTTCTGTACTTGGAAGCACACTTTTCTCCCAGATGTCCACATGGCTCAATTCTCCCCCTTTATTTAGATACCAGTTTTTATGGTCACATTTAAGATAGTTATAAGTCTTTCTTCTAGGATTTGCCTTGCTTTTTTTTTTAATTCTGTTTTTTTCCGTTATAGTAAATATCAAGCCTCTATAGTTTACTTCTAATCTGCTGGAACATAGGGATATTTGTTTTAGGGACTTCTGAATCCACAGTTTCCAGGATAGGATCTTGCACATGTTAGATAATCAGAAAGTAATTGATGAATAAACGAATAGGAAATATGAAAAAGATAAGGGAAGAAAAACTAAAATCACTGTGGCAGAAATCGATAAATAAAAAATTAGCACACTTGTTGGGGCACCTGGGAGGCTAAGCTTCTGACTTCAGCTCAGGTCATGATCTCATGGTTCCTGAGTTCAGACCCCGCGTCGGGCTATATGCTGACAGCTCAGAGGCTGGGGCCTGCTTTAGATTCTGTGTCTCCCTCTTTCTCTGCTCCTCTCCCGCTCATGCTCTGCCTCTTATCAAAAATATTTAAAAAAAATTTTTTTAATTAGCACACATGTATATGAATAGTTGTTTCATGCATCATAATTATCCCTTTGGTACGTTATAATGTGGAAGACAAAGCAGCTGCTTGAGGAGATCAACAGAGGAGTGGGCAAAAGATGGAATTTGTTAAGTAGAGAGATAGAAAATCCCTATCAGATAAACTAACATGGACTGAGGCAAGTATATCTTAACAGATGAAGATATATTTAAGATTAGGGCAAGTGGTTTATAAAGATATGTTATAACAAGCACAGATGATAGTAGAGTAATTCTGACAGTCGTGAAAGGAGAACAAAGTTTAAACTTGTTGAGGTCACTGGACCTCAGCTCATTTTAGTGTAGAGCACCTTGAAGCCACAGTGTTCACATCATGAAATAGGGATACATTGCTTTCCATCCTGAAACTAGAGCAATTTTCTTAATAGAAGCTTAATAATTAGAAGAAATCAATATAAAGATCTCAGTTCTGTGCATATTTGTCACAAAGAGCCATTGAAATAAACACATCAGAGTTTTTCTGATTTTGCCACTTATTAAATGTTCATGTGTTTCACTGTTGGTAGCATACTCTGTCAGATAAATGGTAGCACTTACTTTAAGTGCTTAAGAACATTTCATGGAAGAAAACTTAAAATGGATTTTTAAAAAAATTCTACAAATTGGTTGGATCACTAAAGTTACAGTGAAGCATACTTTGAGAACTACTGCAAGAGGTGTGCCAAGACAAGGGAATGGGCTCGTGATTGGGTTTGGTTAAGTTGAGAACCAGCTACAGGTGAGGACCTGAAGTGAGTGAGATGCCCTAGCGGTGGAGTTGACACATGTGGGCTATTTAGAAGTCAGAACAGTAGGGCAGAGTGTAGCATTTGAAGGTGGGAAGGGAACCAGCTGGTATGGTTCTGAGATCGCTGGCCCGGCCCCCTCAGCTATAGTGAGGCGCATGAGCAGAGGTGGAGAGGTAGAGAGGAGGAGCAGATCTGCGGGAAGTAAGAAATATTCCTGCCTCTCGTGCGTTCTTTAGTCTTGCTAAGTTTCAGTCTCTGTGAGACCTAGAAGGGAAGATGTCTGGAGACGAGTGGAATTCTAGGCCTGACAGTCAGGATCAAATTATGCGGGGAAAGAGTTTTGGCATTTGTCAAAATTTTGGTGGTGGAACCCGTGGAAGAGAATTTTCTCAGGGAGGATTGATAAACAGAGGAGGCCACCAGCGATTTGCAAGGTGTGGTGCCTCAACGTGGCAGACTGCTGGTGCATGTCCAGCTTGCATCAGAGCCCACCTTCGTTCACCTCTCTTGTGGATGACCTCTGTTTCAGGTCATTGAACTATTCCTAGTTGAAAATCGTATCAACATAGACAAATAGTATTTTTTATAATTAGAAAACATTTTTTTAAGTTCATTTATTTTGAGACAGAGAGAGAGTAAGGGACGGGGGGAGAGAGAGAGGGAGAGAGGGAGAGAAAGAATCCCAAGCAGGCTCTGTGTTGTCAGTGCAGAGCCTGATGCTGGGCTTGAACTCATAAACCATGAGATTATCACCTGAGCCGAAGTCGGACACTTAACCAACTGAGCCACCCAGGTGCCCCTTTTTTGTAATTTTAACAATTATAGGAAGAGGCATCTATCTCATGAATAAATATAATTTTATACTCAACACATATGTTCGTGTCTAAGTGATAATGTCTCAAATCCTTAGTTTTAGTTAACTAAGTTTAGCAATATTTTCCAATGATCTTGAGAGTTACTGTTTAAACCTTTATTTTATTGTTTAAACCTCTATTTTATTGTTTAAACCTCATATGATAAGCCCTTCATAGTAAAAGTGTAACAGATATTACTTGCTAAAGATACCATGACCTATATTTTTATTTTCTTTAATTTTTTTAATCTTTATTTATTTTTGAGAGAGAGAGAGAGAGAGAGAGAGACAGATGTGAGTAGGGGAGGAACAGAGAAAGAGGGAGACAAAGAATCCGAAGCAGGTTGCAGACTCTGAGCTGTCAGCACAGAGCCCGATGTGGGGCTTAAACTCACGAACCATGAGTTTATTAACTGGGCTGAAGTCAGACACTTAACCAACTGAGCCATCCAGGTGCTCCAAGACCTATATTTTTAACTCAGATATTTTAGTTGTTATAACAGTCCATGAAGTTAAAACAAGAAAAAAAATGAATTCACTATTTCATTATTTAGAGAGTGGTTTGGTTCCATGAAAACTTAGGTATTCTATCAAATACAGTGGACTTTGTTACATGAAAGATGCAGAGTGGCCATTCCATCAACCTGCAGAGTGTGATAGTAGTTCTTTAATAACACGATAAAGCTTTCCAGCCATATATCCTGAATTAGCATCATCCTCGTGCTTTCATCGAGGCCGTTTTCCCTGGGGTGGC
Source organism: Paguma larvata (assembly GCA_030068075.1). Classification (NCBI taxonomy): domain Eukaryota; kingdom Metazoa; phylum Chordata; class Mammalia; order Carnivora; family Viverridae; genus Paguma; species Paguma larvata. The sequence goes on along the minus strand of CM057833.1, from coordinate 72,524,775 downwards.
ACTCTTCCTCCTGTCTGGAATCTTTACCTGGCTTCTAGTGGAGCCTGAGCCACCTGTAAATCACGGATATTGTTGCGGCAGCTCATTTAAGAACCATGGGTCAAAAACGAGAAGTGCAAAGACCACTTGCCTTTCAGATATAAATGCAGCCTAAACTTAATACTAGATACCAGTTTTCTTTTTTACGTTTTTACTTATTCATGTAAGTAATGTCTACGACCGCCATGGGGCTCGAACTCACAATCCTGAGACCAAGAGTCACATGCTCTTTCAGCTGAGCCAGCCAGGCACCCTTAGGTTGTTTAAAAAACAGCATGGAGCTTGAACTCACAACCTGAGTTGCATGTTCTGGGGCGCCTGGGTGGCTCAGTCGGTTGGGTGGCCGACTTCGGCTCAGGTCATGATCTCACAGTCTGTGAGTTTGAGCCCCGTGTCGGGCTCTATGCTGCCGGCTCAGAGCCCGGAGCCTGCTTTGGATTCTGTATCTCCCTCTCTCTCTGCCCTTCCTCTGCTTATGCTCTGTCTCTATGTCTCTCGAAAATAAATAAATGTTAAAAAAAAAAAAAAAAAGTTGCATGTTCTACCAACTGAGGCAGCCAGGCATTCGTAGGTACCGTTTTTTAAAAAAGAATCAGACGTGCAAAGATTTTTTTCCTGTAGATTCACATATAGTGCTGTGTCTTCTGTTCTATCTGTTTGCTTTAATTTCTGTGGCTCCCTAAGTCTCTGAGATGGAGAGGACACAAACATCCAGATGTTTTAAAAAATTCCTTAGGGCCCTTTTTATTGAAGTAGTAGAATTTGTTCTTGGATCAGATTCTTGATTCAAATGATGTCTCTAGATTTCTATAAAATGATAGGTCAGTCAACAAAAGAAACCTCTCTTCTAGAAAAAGATATATTAATACATTTATATTGATATACTAATCTTTTTAAACTTTTATTTTATTTTATTATTATTTTTTTTTTGAGACAGAGACAGAGTGTGAGCAGGGGAAGGGCAGAGAGAGAAGGAGGTACAGAATCTGAAGCAGGCTCCAGGCTCTGAGCCGCCAGCACAGAGCCTGACGTGGGGCTCGAACTCACAGACTGTGAGATCATGACCTGAGCTGAAGTCGGCTGCTCTACCAACTGAGCCACCCAGGCTCCCTGATATACTAATCTTTTGGCATTTAGGCAAAAAGTATAAAATTCCTTTTATTCAGTTGATTAGCTTACTGCTTGAAAAAAGACATCCATTTTTTTAAATGGCTAAAACAGCCATCAAAATTGCTTACTCTTTTCAAAAAAATATACCTATAACTATTACAGTGATACTTTGTGAATAAACCTACATTTGACATGTGAATGATTTTGATTTCCTTTGGATATAACTTCTCATGAAAATATGTTAGGATTATTTCTCTGGGTAATTCTTAATTTCAAAGAATTTATTTCTAATTTTTTTTAATGCTTATTTAATTTTGAGAGAGACAGACAGAGCACGAGCAGAGGAAGGGCAGAAAGAGAGAGAGGGAAACACGGAATCTGAAACAGGCTCCAGGCTCTGAGCTGCCAGCACAGAGCCTGAGGCAGGGCTGGAACTCGGGAATGGTGAGATCATGACCTGAGCAGAAGTTGGATGCTTAACTGACTGAGCCACTCAAGCGCCCCTTAAAGAACTTATTTCTAAATATTGTTTTTAGTAATAGACTTTCCTGCTTTTGGATGTATATTATTACTTTAAAGGAGGTGATACTCTGCATTATACATAGTGTAGATTTTCTCTGGTCAAATAAGAAAATGGGACCATGTGTCATAGTATTCTTTTGGAATACTTTGGAAGACTAGAAATGTCTCAAAACTTGAAATAATATATTTATATCAAATGTTAGAGTATTCTTTCTTTGAATTGACTCTAAATATTTTCTTCATTTATTATTTTTGGTTTTTGTTCTACTCCACAGAGAACACAATTATAACTTCCTGATTAATATAGTCATGGACTGAGATTACATATGAATCCATTTTGGAAATTTCTTTAGCTACCTTACATTTTAGTAGGCACTTGACTTGTGTTTGAGAAGATTAAGAAAACAGTAGCTTAGACCATTCGGAAATGGCCATTTGTTTTCTCTTTATGTATACCAGCACTCTTAGAACAATACAAGAACATCTCCTGTACCTCTGAAAAACAAGTGAAAAACTCATGGAATTGCATGTGAAGAACTTCACATCTAAACTACTTAAGAAATCCAAAGAGCAGCATGGGGGGTGCCTGGGTGGCTCAGCTGATTAAGCGCCGACTTCGGCTCAGGTCATGATCTCACGGTTCATGAGCTCAAGCTCCATGTGGGTCTCTGTGCTGACAGCTCAGAGCCTGGAACCTGCCTCAGATTCTGTGTCACTCTCTCTGTCTGCCCCTCCACTCACGCTTGCTCTCTCAAAGATAAATAAATGTTAAAAGAAAAAAAAAGAAAAAGAGCAGCATAGGTAGCACTCTCAGAAGATTAACAAGTGGATAATTTACCAATGTTGGGGATAATTTACCAATGTTGTGCAGAATTCACAAACTCTTACATTTTGTACCTTTGTGACTTTGCCTGCATTCCCTTTGCCACAAATACCTTTCCTCCCCTTCTCTGACCGGCAGAAATCTAGGTGGTCTTTCAGGTCTCAGCTTAAGCATTACTGGCTGCAGTGAGCCACCCCTAACACCTCCTGTCCTTGCATGATGCTCCACGCTGGTTGCTATTACAGCACTTACACACTGTGCTATGACCGTTATTCTACTTTTCTCCTATCCCCACTAGACAGTAGGCTCCACAAAGATAGGAACAGCTTCTTTCTCCTGTTTGTTTCCTTCAGACCTGGCTTAGTGCCTCGCATCTGGTCATTGTTTGATAAGTAAATGAGTGCATGAGTGAACATTTTATTAAAGATGTCAGTCACTTGAAAACCTTTATACTGTCATTTCTCGTTATCTATGGAATCCGTATTTGTGAATCACCTACTCTCCGAAATATATTTCTAACTCCAAAGTCAGTACTCACAGCACTTCATTCACAGACGTGCCAAGAGGGGCAAAAAATTTGAGTAACTTAATATGCATATTCTCAGTTGAGGTCAACAAGGCAACATTCTGCCTTCTTATTTCAGCTTATACTAAAAACAAGTGTCCTTTTCATGGTGATTTTGTTGTTTAAAATAGACCCATAGCATAATGCTCTGTGCTGCTGATTTCTAAGTGTGAGGAGACTGTGCTGTGCATTATGGAGAGAATAAGTCTGTCACATAAACTCCGTTCAGACACAAGTTCTAGTGCTATTGGCCATGGAGATGTTAACAGGTGTTACCTAAAAGGTATGGGCTTGTGAGGTGAGAAAATGTTCTAAAACTGATTGCCCAGCTCTGCAGATGTACTAAAAACCATTGACCTAGACAATTTAAATAAGTAAATTTTATGGTGTGGGATTTATGTCTTAAAATTGTTAGCAAAACACACATATGCACATATGCACACACACACGGATCGCAGGGCCCTAGCCCCAGAGTTCCTGACCAAGAATGTCTGGGCTGTGGCCCAGTAATTTGCCTTCCTTACAAGTTCCCCAGTGATTCTGCTAGTACTGGTGTGAGAACCACGTTTTAAGAAACATTGTCTTAGGAATCCTATAGAAACAGACTTGGAAAATGGGCGGAATAGAGGGGAGGAAACAATGGCCAGCACCACGGTCAAAACGGTGCCGCAGGAGGAGTGCAGTATATCGGATGCACAGCTACCACGGACACCGTGCCGGGTGCCACGCCACGGCTGGTGCGACCGCTGCCCTGAACGCTGCCTGCTGCCACCTCTGCCACTCCTGGCTCTGGAAAGGATTTTGCTACTTAACGCTATTTAATCTATCACATATTATACAGTGCTTTTAAGCACTGTAACATTTTCAACTATGTTTGGGTTAAAGTTACATTATATTTTAAAAACCTATTGAAATATACTGACTACACAATACTACATTTATGTTAAGTTATCCTGAATGTAGATTGGTTGGAAAGCAATTCTTTAACCTTACTTTTTCTTTTTCCGGTGTAGCTACTCTTCCAGGTATGTGGGAGAGAACAATAACAGTAGGAAGTGCCGGGAAGACTTTCAGTGTAACTGGCTGGAAGGTAAGATGCCGGAGAATAATTGCTTAAAAACAGGCGTGCGTTTTATTTCTTGGAGAGAGAGAGAGTGTTTTAAATGCACGTATATTCGGTTTACCCAGGTTTTTGTACTTCTTGATCTTTTTGCTTATCATTTACTCATTCAGCTTTCATGTTGGCCATTCTCTTTTTTGACACATAATCAATCACTTCTTCATTTTTTTAAAGTTTTTATTTAAACTCCAGTTAGTTAACATACAGTGTAATATTAGTTTCAGGTGTAGGATTTAGTGATTCATCACTTCCATACAACACCCGGTGCTCGTCACAGGCGCCCTCTTACTTCCCCATCACCTGTTTCACCCGTCCCCCCACACCTCCCCTCCCATCCACTAGCACTCAGTGTATTCTCTCTAGCTATGCGTCCATTTCTTGGGCCTGTCTCTCTCCCTCCCTCTCTCTCTCTCTCTCTCTCTTTTTTCCTTTGCTCCTTTGTTTTGTTTCTTAAATTCCACATATGAGTGAAATCACATGGTATTTGTCTTACTCTGACTTAGCATAATACTCTGTACCTCCATCCGTGTCATTGCAAGTGGCAGAAAAATAGTAATTTTTCATTTTATAAGTAACCAACCAATGGGACTCTTCTTTGCAAATAATGTTCAGATTATTGCATCTTAATACAAAAGGAGGAAAAATAGAATACATAAAAATAGCTAATATTTTAGCACTTACTATGGGCCAGGTTCTCAGTGCTTTACACACACTCATTCTCGGAATGGCATTATGAAGTGAGTATAATTTATTATCCCCCTTTTATGGACAATAAAACTAGTAAAAGAAGTTAAGTAAGTTGCCTGAGGTTATACTGCTAATAAACTCAAGCCAGCCAGGCAGTCCAGCTTCAGAATTTATGTACTTAAGCCCTGCACTCTGTGATACATTAACAGTTTGCCCAGTAGAGCCTTGATTAGCTTCCAGTCGCGCCTATCCTGAACGTGGACAAGAACCACGGAGTAGAACCAAATTATGGAAGAGTCCCGTAGGCCCTCATTCAGAGATACTTTTATCTAATTCACATAAACTTTGTTATGAATTTTTGGACCTTTGGAATATCAGAAGTAGCGAATTAGAAAAGAAAAGGATAATAATGATTGTGGACGGTATTTACCTTCTGAAGACAGAGTTTAGCGACTCCAGTGGGAAACTTTCCCACAGAAGAACAGTGTTGAAATGATGAGCAACTACTAATACTGCACTACTTTCATCGAGTGAACATTTTAGAGTTACATATATTTAAGAATTACATTAAGCTGGCGGCTCTGTCAGATTTCATACATACAGTTAGATTTGCTTTTTGAAACCTGCTTTTCTCTTTTCCTTTTTCAGCTTGGCTGGTCCATTGGTCCATATCATTTGATAAAACATTTACAGACAGTTCAACAAAATACCATTTATACTTGTGCTACCCCTTTACAGGTGGGTATTATAGTAACTTGGGGTTGAAGCATGGTCTTTTGGTGAAGGTGTTATTAGGTTGGTTTTTTGGTTTGTTAGTTTAAATACATTAGTTTTAGCTTTGAACACGGGTGGGATTGCAAAGTAGAGCAGACTTCGTGAAGGACAGTGACAACACCAGGCAAAATTATAGGTGTACGTGTGCTCCAAAGCAGTAGTCCATCTGCTGGGAGTTTACCTTGTAGCTATTACCTGTGTGCACAAGAAGCTCTGTATGTGCATGGCCATTCATTGCCGAAGATAGGGGATGGTCATTATCCATCTACAGGCAGTTAATTAAATAAGCCATGGTCTAACCAAACACTTAAATATTATATGAATTTTGCATTGGTTTCCCATTTCTCTGTGACAAATTACCACAAACTTAGTGGCTTAAAACAACACAGATTTTTAATCTTACAGTTCTAGAAGTCAACAGTCCGAAATGGGTCTTACGGGACTAAACACAAGGTGTCTCCATTCTGGTGTTCCTTCTGGAGGTTGTAAGGGAGAATTCGTTCCTTGTCTTTTCCATCTTCTGGGGGCCGCTCACATTCCTTGGCTTGTGGTCGCATCACTCTTACATGATTCTGACTCTCCTGCTATCTTCTTTCCCATACAAGGATCCTTATGGTCATTTTAGGCCCATGAATAATCCAAGATAATCTCTTCATCTTGAGATCCTTAATTTGCACCACATTTGCAAAGTTTATTTTACCATGTAGGGTAACATATTTACAGGTTCTGGGTTTTAAGACCTAGACACCTTTGGGGTCCATTCTGTCCGTCACCATGACTATTCAAAAATGAAAAGAAAGAAAAGAGAGTGGGAAAGAAGGAAGCTCTATAATTATTGATATGGAAAGATATCCAGAATATACTATGAAGTAAAAAAAGCAGCATACAGAGTAGTGTGTATTTATGCTATATCCTGAATAAGAAAGGGAGAAATCATACGCTTCTATCTTCTTAAAGGATCTCTGGAAGGATCCATAAGAGGCTAGTAAAAGTGGCTGTTTGTATGGATATGAGGAATAGGTGATATGAATAGATAGGAATATGGGTAGATGCAAGACTTTTTAATGTATATCTTTTGTATATTGTTTCTATTTAAAAAAAATAAATTTATAAAACAGATATGTGTACCATCATTCCATGAATAATTAGATCACTGAAAAAAAATCTTTTTCTGGAAGACCATTAGAAGGCTGAAAGATTGAAATGTGTTGGCTATAGTAAATTTACTTTTTTGCTTCCTGTCATAAATATCTACTGAATGAGAAGAAATTTTGTTTTAAAATTTTCTTTCCCATGACTCTCTAAAATAGTATCATAATAAAGGTTAGTTTTGACATTGATTTTATATGTATTAACTCATTTCATCCACTCAGAATCAATCCATTCACTTATTCAACAATTATTTGCTAGTATTAGAAATACAGCATAAAGAAATTCCCTTACTGACCTCAGCCTAGTGGGAGTATGCAGATAATAAAGAAGTAAATATTTTATTTAAAAAAATTTTTTGTAATGTTTATTTACTTTTGAGAGAGAGAGACAGAGGTGCAAGCAGGGTGGGGGCAGAAAAAGAGGGAGATACAGAATGTGAAGCAGGCTCCAGCCTCTGAGCTGTCAGCACAGAGCCTGATGCAGGGCTCAAACTCACAGACTGTGAGATCATGACCTGACCGAAAGTCAGATGCTTAACCAACTGAGCCACCCAGGCACCCCAAGAAGTAAATATTTTAGTAATATGTCAGATGTTGATAGATGCAATAGAGAAAAATAAAGCAGGGAAGTGGAAGGATATAAAATGCTAAAGGGGAAAATATACAATGTTAACTGGAGTAATCTTTGAAAGCCTTACTGAGAAGGGGACATTTAAGCTACAAACTGAACATTAAGTAATCAAATAGTACCTAGAGAAGAACCTTCCAGACTGTGAGAACAGTGCAAAGCCCTGGGGTAGGCAGTCTGGCTGTTGTATTTGTATCAGTGAAAAGCATGAGACCAGGATGAGATGATCAAGGGACAAGAATAGGAGGAGATAAACCAGCTGGGAGCCAGATCAGGTAAGACCATGTTTACCACTGTAAAGGCCGAGTGAGATAGGAAGCCACTGGAGAGTGAGCACAAGGGTGACATGATCCAACTTGTATTATCAAAGGGACTCTGGCTGCTTTATTGAGTTAGAAGACTGTTGAAGTGAACCGGGAGAGTGACAGTGGTTGACTGAACCAGTATAGGGACGGTGAAGTGGTGGAATGTGTTTGGGTTCTGAATATATTTTGAAGCTAGAGCCGACTGTATTTGCCATTGGGTCACATGGTGGGGTAGGAGACAGAGAGGAATCCAGAATAACATTACAGTTAGGATAGATGTTTATGTCTCTTGAGCTTTGAATTTTCTAGGGCAATATCTCCTACTATAGGCAGTGAATAAGTTGCTGAGAAAAAAGAAAGATTCTGCTAAGAATCTGGAACTTCTTTTTCTGAACCATCTGATCCTCCATGGCAGCTAAGTGCCCGGTTTTTTCCATGGACTCAGACAACCGTATTTGGAAACTGGCCCATACTCCCGGGGAAACCACAGATTCCTATGCTCAAGCAGCTAATCCTTATCTACCCAAGATTTTTTTAGTACTGTGAGTTATTAATTCCTTTTTCTTGCTGGATTCTTTTGGCATGCAATCTTCTCTTTGTCTCCATGTCATCTCTTGCCATGCTGCCTCTCTTGCTACTCTTCAGGCACACCAGACTCCGTTCTTCTAACAGAACAAATTATAGCCTGCCTTTTTCATGTACTGGTTTCCTCATCTCTTCCACATGCCCCCTCCAGTAGATACTAACTAGAATCTCCATAAAGGCAAGGACCTTGTTTATCTTGTTTATCATTATATCCCCAGTGTTTTATCACAATGCCAATATTTAACATTCATATTCAATATATGATTACTGAGTAAATGAATTTATCCTTTAATTCTTTGAAAAAAAAAGTTTTACTGTTTTTTTATTTTGAGAGAGAGAGAGAGTGCATCCATGAGCGGAAGAGTGGTAGAGATAGAGGGAGAGAGAATCTCAAGCAGGCTCTGCACTGCCAGTGCAGAGCTCAGTTTGGGGCTCCGTCCCATGAACCATGAGATCACCTCAGCCAAAATCAAGAGGCAGGCACTTAACTGACTGAGTCACCCAGGCACCCCTGTCCTTTAATTCTTGATACCTCTTAATTCTGATTTTTTTTTTCATTTAGCCACTTTGCTCTGCCCCTCTATCTCTTAACTATTCCAGAGTCTTGATTATTTACTTAGATGTCCTTGTTTAGTCTGAGAACTGGTATTTCTTTTCATTTTTTATTTTTTAAAGTTTATTTCTTTTGAGAGAGAGCATGTGAGCAAGCAGGGGAGGAAAGAGAGTGGGAAAGGGAATCCCAAGCAGGCTCCATGCAGATCCCCCAAGAGGGGGCTCGATCTTGCAAACTGTGAGATCATGACCTGAGTCAAAATCAAGTTGGACTCTTACCCGACTGAGCCACCCAGGTGCCCCTGAGAACTGGTATTTCTAAGGGGTTTCAGTTCACACTCACCTACCAAGTCCTGCTTGTTCAGATCCTTGTTCATCATGTGTGTCCAGATTCAGACTTGTTTACCTTTTTCTGACTTGTTGCCTTCTCGGACACCTACCTGATCTTTGACAACATTGGATTTTCCCTCTTGGCCCAATTTCTCTCCTGTCACTTCTGACTTTGCTGAGGAATGGTACAGAAGTGACTTCACATGCCCCAGAAACTCTTTTCTTATCCCTGTGACACTTAGACACTTCTGGGATATGGATGGTTAGAGCAGGGATTAGAATTCAGATGAATGGATACCTATGGGGAGTGACGCAGTGGGTCAGCTTTCGTTTCCACCACAGCCTCCAAGGTAATGGGACAGGGCTGTCTAGTTCATCATCTTTCACACTTAGATCTAGCAAGTCCTCCTGCAGCTCACCTCAGTGGAAAATAACTTAATGTCTTTTCATTTCCAAGTAAGCCATCTTTATACAGTACCTCTTTTTTAGTTTGGATCATCATGGCTGATTCTCAGTTCTTCACATTAGATTTCGTCATTTACATGTAACCTATTCCTCCATTAATTCAATCTGACGTAGGTTCACAGGAATTCAACTGTAATCCCCAGAATGACTTTTTTTCCCTCTATAATGCCACTTAGAGCAGTCTTTATTACACCAGTAAACTCAGCAATAAATAACGTTACTGTATTTCCTTTCCACATGTTTCAATTTTAACATGCAGGAAGCCTTGGCTCAAGCGTTTTGGATCGACATCAAGCGCATGGATAACCCAGAATGTTACTTTAACTCTTTGCCAAAAGAGTTAGAAGTAAAAAGAGATCGGATGATACGTTTGCTTGAAAGTCTTGGCCTAAAACCCATAGTTCCTGATGGGGGATACTTCATCGTTGCTGATGTGTCTTTGCTAGGTTTGTAAGCGTTTTTATTTCAAATATATGGAAATTTACATGTGAAATTTTATCAGGATTAGGGAATAAAAATTGCTGTCAAAGCCGTATCAGCATTTTGTCTCTGAAAAAAAGGCTTTTTGTTATGTCAGTGTTTTTGTTTTCTTTTCTTTTATATAATCGTTTTGACTTCTAGGTCCCTGGCCTTAAATGCAACTGTTGTTAACATGGTTACAGGTATTCCATTAAACATCAAATTTGCTATCATCTTGTCCTAGTGTGTAGTATAAAATACACGTACCTGAAATAATATAGATACCCTGTGTTCCTTTGAGTAAAATTTTCATTTCCTTTTTACTTAAGAAAAATGGTATTTCTAAAAGGTTGATGGCTATCGGGAAATATTTGCTATTTTAGAATTTATTGAAATGAAGTAAAGAAGGAAAATAATATTTATTGAGAGGTTACTACATGCCTAGCACTTTCATACACCCTTTTAAAGAACGTGTTGTTAGCTCCACTTTTGAAGACGTGAATACTTAGAAAGCTTTAAATAACTTGCTGAAGCTATGTAGCTAGATTCCAAGTAGTTTTGTCCCCAAAAAGCAATGGTCTTTATATTACCTGAAGCTGTTATGTATAATTCTGACATGCCATACAAATCTAAAGTTAGAAGCATGGTAACATTTTGTACATAATTTATTTTCTTCCAAAAAAAAAACTATAATGTTAATAATGGTACATTTAAAAGCATAATTTATTCTGACAGAACTTGTAGCCAAATTATTTCAAGATTTTATTGCAATATAAAATATATTCCACTGAACTTGAAAAACCTTTTATATATACCGAATTTTATAAGACTGGAAACTTGATTTTCTAATGAAACAGTGATTATTTCTTCATTTGTTATGAGAGAAGGAGAGGCCTTGGTGCCCAGAGGTTTTTGCTTGAGAGCTGAATATGTTTGGCTCCCAAGCTCTGTTCTTATTTAAAACCTCTTGAGATACCCTATACTCTGAGGTTTGGAAATCACTTTTCCTGTGTTACTTCCAAATGTACAGCTCATTTTGTGAAATAATAAAAAGAAATGACAGAGTTTTCATCACACACAGTTTTGCTTTTGATTTGGAACTCCGTAAGATTTTCAACATGAATTATTTTAAAAGTAATTTATTAAATACTTGATCTGCTTCTAAAAAGCATTTAAGCTAACTCATATTAAAAAGTTTTCTGTGTAATAATTTATAAATAGAAATTTATGTAACAGAGAATCAGTGTCACATAAGACGAGGAGGAAGCAAATGTTTTAGTTGCCTAAGTTCAATATAGTATTGTAATTAGCATTAACTTGGGACTGAACTTTGTGGCTGCAAGAGCAAATAGAAAATGAAATTAGTTACCTAATTCTTGGATAAAAGGAAAATAAGAATAATTCTCCCCTGGAACCAAATTGTTCCAGTAGTAAATTCTGAAAGGAATTTATCGTATTGTAACATAAGACATCAAAAAGACAGCGATGCAGCCTTTGTGTGGACTATTGCACTAAGCTCTTAAATTGTTTCCCATATTATCTTCAGTCAATCCACCTTGTTTGCAATACCAGTTTAGGTCTCAGATCTTGAGCTAGTGTGGTTGTAATGGAACAGAAAGGATTTTGGTTAGAAAACCATTTTTGATGATGTGGAGAGAAAGATGTCACTTCTTTAGAATCCTTTTTCACCTGTGGGGAAAATACATTAATGTCTATAAGACCTTCCTACGTACGAGAACAAGTTCATTCTCTTGTACCCATTCATCTACTCAGAATAATTTGAATGTGGAATTTCTTCCAGGTATTAGAGTTTGGGCCCACCATTTGCTAAAGACAAAAGCAAAATCCAACATTTTCATTTGATGGTAGCTTGAAAATAAAATTGGCCATAAGATTCATGAACATAGTAATTAACTCCCTTTACAACTCATAACAGTGGCTAACTGGTTAATATTTTTTGAGTATTTATGATACAGTGGGTATTAAGCTAAGAGCTTTACAAATACTCCATTCTCACAAAAGTCCAATGAGATTGGTGCCATTATATCTACATTAGTAGATGAGAAAGATGAGAGAGAGAGAGAATCAAGAAATTTACTGAATCTAATCAACTACATAGTTGCAGAGCTGGGTTCTTAACCCAGAGATCCATGTTCTAACCAATGAATTTATCTTTTTTCCGCTATATTAAGCAGCTTTCCAGATCAGTGAGTTTCATCCTAGAACTAAAAAGGGGACCATTTGAGAAGAAGACCAGGTGACAAAAAAAAAAAAAAAAGACAAATTGACAAATAGGGAGATGATTGCCATTGTTCTAGTGAGATAATAAGGTCCAAAATTGTGGGGAAGTGGGAATGCAATAACCAATAACCAATTTTGATTTTTAATAGGTTACTTAATACATTAATGTTATTATAATATGGTACAAACTGCTATCTAAAATATTTAGTTACTTTGAGGATTTCTGACTTAAGTATTCGAAAGAAGTAGATTCCAACATTCTTCTAACTGTAACATCTTTAGAATTGAATTTGAATTGTATTCCCTTCTTTCCTTTTGAGCGCCCTGGCAGTAAATTCAAATTTTCTAAGCTTTACAAGAATAAACGAGTACTACAACTGGTGTCAATTACAGTTAGTTAATATCCTGCTTTTCTTTCTTCTGCTGTAGGTAATCACTTCTCTCTCTGGGTTACCTTTAAATACTTGTTACATGGAATTTTGACATAACTTATAAATAAAGTCTAACTTTGCGTTGCTATTTTGTTAGAGCCAAACCTGAAGTAAACACACACTTGTGTATATACATACATATAACTTGAAATAGTAATTTAACTTCCTCATCTGTAAAATAAAGATACCTACCTCTCAAATAAATGAGAGAATATTTTTTCATGCTTAACAAATAGTAAGTGCTCAAAAAATGGTAATATATTGTTGGCATTATTATATGGAAATTTTACATTGTTAAATCACAGGAGAAAATGGAAATAAAATCTTTAAGTAAAAACATATTAAGACTTAAAAAAAATAAAGATGAAGCTTTTTTCATTGTCAAGATTTTTACACTGTTAATTTGAAGAGAACTAGTATTTAATGAATAAAATATAAGTTCCTGCCTCAGTTTGCCCTGAGCAATTATAAAATTTCATTGATTACAGTAACTGTCAATGTTAGTTGCTTTGGGGAATTCAAAAAGATCTAAGAGTACAAATTAATAAAACTGAAACAATATGAAATGTAGATTACTGATGCTGAATGCCAGAAAATATCTTGCCCAGACCTTAAGGCAAGATTGGAGCAAGAGGTGAGAATGGAACATGTATTTGAAGTTTTTCCAAAAAAATTTTTTTATGTTTAAAAAGCATAATATGGAAGAAGGAAGTAAACAGGATATATTGGAAGACCTACACAGACATTCTCCCTTTATAAATGATGAATAGCATTAAATTATGCACTCAACAGGTATGCTTTTCATAACTTATATGCTAGACACTGAGCTTGGAGTTGGGGATAATGATAAGTTGCAATACAGACACTTTATCCTTGTGGAGCTTATAACCTAATAATGAATTACTGTTTGGAAATACAATTATTACTGATGAATACTCTATAAGTTTAGATGTTATTTCCTTAACAATGGTCATAGAATTTTACATTATTTCTAGATGGAAAGACGGTACTCCTCTTTTCTCCCCTTTTCCAACTCCTCTCCAGTTCTAAGATCTATATGCACAAGCATGATTATCCAGGTATATATGCGAGTTCTGCGTTAGCGTGTCAGTAAAACTTATCTTTGAATTCCTCACTTCCCACCCCACCATGCAGTATGAGACTCCAATAGGTTCTCTGAATATCTTCTGAGAACATTTTGAATCTTGATAGACTTAAATGAAATACATGTTGGGCTCAGATATAATACATAGGCCATCTAATCTTCATTGTTGTTTTAGATGCAGACCTCTCTGATATGAAGGACAGCAATGAACCTTATGACTATAAATTTGTGAAATGGATGACTAAAAATAAGGTAATGTTTATTGGCCTTTGAGATATTGTGCTGTATTTTATGGTTAATTTATGAAGGAAACTTGCTGACATGTTTTGAACAATGTCAACTGTAGCTTTATATCATATTTCACTTACAGCTATGTAGAGGGTTTTAAAATAGTTTTCTTTTTGGAAGTTGTTGTGAATATTTAGAAGTATCTATTTGTTTTTAATGTTTATCAGCCCAAAATTAGTATTCAAAGAAGTAGTTTTCCTGTTTTATTTTTCTATTTATTTTTCAGAAACTGTCAGCCATTCCAGTTTCTGCATTCTGTAACGCAGAGAACATATTACAGTTTGAGAAGTTTGTGCGATTTTGCTTCATTAAAGTAAGTTCCCTGTTTTCTTAAAAAAACACATTTATGATGTTCTTCCTTCTGATTTATAAAGCACCTTTTTTTTCTATTGCTAGGAATGATATGCTTATATGTAGTTTTTAAATTCTGGCTTGCTGCCATGAAATTAACTGCCTACAAGGATAAAACTCAACACTTGAGTGTTGAGTTACTGTATTACAATATAATCAGACTCCTTACCGTGTGACAATGCAATGTCCAGCATGTAATAAAAAATTACTAGACACGTGAACCCATAAGGAAATGTAACGCTTAATAAGGAAAAAAGCAGTCAGTAGAAACAGATTGCAAGGTGATCCAGATATAGGAATTAGCAGACAAGGACTTTAAAGCAGATATTAGAAGTAATATCTTCAAGAAATTAAAGGAGGGCACCTGGGTGTCAATCGGTTAAGTATCTGACTCTTAAGCTCAGGTCATGATCTCCTGGGTCAATGTGTGTGCTCTGTCTCAAAAATAGTTAATTAATTAATTAATTAAAAATAAATAAAAGAAAAATGGTCATAATGAGTGAATAAATTAAAACTATAAAAATCAAGTGGAAATTTAAGAACTTTAAAGTATGATTTCTGATATGAAAAATATATGGGCCTTAACACAGAGAGGATCGAGGATGTCAGGAAAAAAAGGACCCACTTGCAATACAGATTCATAGAAACTATCCAATATGAAAAACAGAGGGAACAATTATTTTTGAGAAACGAACAGAGCCTTAGGTCTATGAGACAATATCAAGTGATAATATACATGTAATTGGAGTACCAAAAAAAGAGACTGTGGCAGAAAAAATATTTTAAGAAGTAATTGCCAAAATTTCTTTGTATTTGGTGAAAAGCAACTTAGAGATCTAAAAGCTGAATGAACCACAACAGGATATAAAGAAAACCACACCTAGACACTTTATACTCAGACTGCTGAAAACCAAGCATAAAGGTAGGATCTTGAAAAAAGCCAAAGGAAAACTATACCCCACATGCATATGAATTTAGCAACTTCTCATCAGAAACAACAGAGACCAGAATGCAACGAAATGACATCCTGAAACTGCTGAAATAACAAATGTATGAGCCCAGAACTCTTTTATTCAGGAAAATAGCCTTTAAAACGGAAAATGAAGTGTACATTCCTGACCAGTAAAAGCCAAATGAATTCTTTACCATCAGATCTGTACTAAAAAAAAAATCTGAATATATGTATTGTTGCTATTTTTAAGGTGTTATTGCCACTGAAGTCAGGCTTAATACATTCAAGAAACTCTTTTTACAAACACATTCATCTATAAACCCAGTCAGAATGATGTAAACATTGCCTTCAACTTTTAGAGACAATCTGTAGACAAACTATGGAAGACTCATCCAGAAGAGAATAAAAATGTTAACAACCCCATAATGTCAGCATTTAATTGACTGAAATGTAGAAGAAAGGGTAAGGCCATTAATATTCTCCTCTAGAGTGGATCTAGAAATAGAGGTGTATTATTTGAAGTTATAAATAGAACTAATAAAAGAAAAAAGTAACATAAGACTTCCTGTTTTAAAATTGTAAACACAGCCCTTCCCCATTCTCTACTTGGAAGTTATTCACAACAACTAGGAGATTGGAAAACAGTTCACAAATTCCCCAGTAAGCGAAGAGAGTTGCCAAATACAGTGAAGGTAATAGTAGAGGGAAGACACCTAGAAAGTCTCTTGTGTCTACATCTTCAAATTAAAGACAGAGCCAGCAGGCAACCTACTCATCCAGAGGAATAGGACAATTAGTGCACTGGCAGAGGGAGCTTCTCCAGACTCATTCAGCATCGTGAAAGGCAGGACAGAAACGTACAGCTGTATCATCTAGAACCTATGTGGGGCAGGGTGGAAAGGGGACTCTAATTGGGTACAGATTTTCTCTTTCGCTCCCGTCATTTTTGATAAAAGCCTTATTGGGGCAATATAGAGGAAGGTATATTAAATTGCAGGTAGTGACTTAAATTAGCTGGGAGGAAAAAAAAAAGTACCCTCCTCCCTCACCACTGAAGTCGACATCAGTCATATTAAACTTCACTGTGAGCCAGGGAGAATTTCTCCTGTCTTCTAGAGCTGTGCTGGCTCCTCACTGACACAGGTCTGTAGATACATCTTCAAATCATAGAGTCAGTAGGTAGCATATTCATTACCCAGAACAATAGGAACTGTAGGTGTGCTCACAGTGGGAGCTCACAAAGGTAATTCAGTCAAAAATGAGTAATAAAAAGGAATCAGCTGTGAATCTATAAAAAGATACTATAAGGAAAAAAGGAGAAAGGTACAAGGAAAGACAAGTGTCGGAAAGAGAATATTCAACCAGAAGAATGTTGCCATAGAGCAAATAAAAATTGAGAACTCAGAACCTTTAAAATGAGATTAAAGCAAGGATTTTAAAAGTTCAGGGAAGATAACATCAAGATAATATAAGAAGAAGAAATGGCATTTTGTCAGAGCTCAGGGACAAAATTGAAGGGGAAAAGGCAATTGTAATGACATTGGAAACAGCACAGAGAACATTGTAAGCATATTAAGGATTGAAAAAAGTGAGCAAGGGAGAGTGGAAAGGAACAAAGATTTTTAAAAACTAGAAAAATTATAGATGTGGAAGACAAGTGAAACATGTTGAATCCCCTGTTAGGGGGCTGGGGGAAGGGGGACAAATGGAACCTGAAAAGCGTTTTGTGGTTTCGAGGATGCTTTCTGTTAAAAAAAGACAAACAAAAACCAGACAAATCTAAAATTGAAAGGGAATGCCTTGTCTCAGGCAAATTGTCATAGGACAGTGAACACTGAGATACACTGGACTTCAAAGATAAACAGTCCTTTGGCATCTAGACAAAAAGACCGAAGCCTTCTTGGGGGCAGATGAGGGGGTCAGTGTGGACACACCTCCTTTACATCAACACTCAATACTGGAAGATCAGGGAGCAACCCAGAGAAGTCTCTAGGGAAAGTCAATGCATCTAACTCAACCTCTTGGAAAGGCTAAAAATGAAAGGATGGCACAACATGCCGAAAAAATGGAGATTGAAAGAAAGCAGTTTAAATTTAAGGCAAAATAGGGGCGCCTAGGTGGCTCAGTCGGTTGAGCGTCCGACTTCGGCTCAGGTCATGATCTCGCGGTCTGTGAGTTCGAGCCCCGCGTCGGGCTCTGTGCTGACAGCTCAGAGCCTGGAGCCTGCTTCACATTCTGTGTCTCGCTCTCTCTCTGCCCCTCCCCCACTCATGCTCTGTCTCTCTCTGTCTCAAAACTAAATAAACATTAAAAAAAAAAATTTTTTTAATTTAAGGCAAAATAAGCCAAAAAGCAGCACTTTACCATGGTCGTGGGTAAAATTCTCAGCAGCTATTAAATATATGAAAGAATGGCCCACTTTACTCATGTTACAAGAAATGGAAATTAAAACTGCAACAAAACTGATCTAATTTTGTCTATTAGATTGGAAACAACCAAACAACTAAAATGTTCCATAAGACACTCGTATAGATTGAGAGTGGAGGTACAATTTGTGAAATTTGTAACAGCAGTTAGTTTGTATATTTCCCTCCAAATGTAAATGCACATACTTCTTAACCCAGAAATTCTACTTCTAGGATTTTTCCCCCCTGCGGATTTATCTGCACGTTTTGAATGACTTGTGCTTGAGGATTTTCCGTATTTATAACTCCCTTCTTTGAAAAAACCTGGCTCTCCTCATGTAATCACTTCTATGCTCAGTCCCTCTGTATGAGCCCCTGCCTTTCCAGCCACCACCCCTGACAAGCACCCTTTACCCCACTCAGGCTTTGACACTTTGTACCAGGCTGCTACTGCTGTCACCTGCTGCAGAGACGCCCTCCTTTGACTCTCCAACACTGCACACCAGGCTGCCACCGTCACCTGCTGCAAGGAATCCTCACCCATCACGGGCTCTGACACCCCTTGCCTGTCTACCTTGGCACATGCCTGCCTCGTCCTGTCTAGGTTCCACACCCTGCACGGAGCCACCCTGCCATACAGATGCTGGCTCACTCCACTTGGACTCTGACATCCTGTTCCAGTCAGCACTGCCACTGCCATCATCACCACCTCATGCCACACTGAAACCCTCCTCACACAGGCTGCACCAGACTGCACCAGCCTGCCCAGGTTCCCCCCTGTCTCCATATACGAACACTGCTTCACTCAGCCCCACCTAATGGCTTTTGGACTAAATCATTCTGTAGAGAGAAGAGAAAAGAAAAGAAGTAGTGAAAGCAGAAGAGAAAAACAAGAGACTTAATTTTCACTGTTTATCCATCAATTTAACTTTATAAGAATTCTGGTATTACCTATTCAAAAGGCAAGTGAATTTTATTAGTAATTATAGCTATGAAACATTGATGGGAGTGGGCAGAGTAGTGCAGGTGAATGAATTTTTCCCCAGAGCAGAGAATGATGATTTTGTCTCAAGTTGATAAATAAGGAAATAGAACCAAATGCATAATTTAAATCTTGGAGGTAACCATGAGAACTAAAACCAGAGATTGCCATAAAAGGTCTTGGGAGATGATGAGTATAGTAGGAAGGAGGAACAGATGATTCTTACTCTGTGTAAGCTCTTCTGTACTCTCTGATTTGTTTCTGCAACTATGTATTAATTTGATTGCTTTCCTTTTATAGGTCTGCCTTTGCATTTTTACTTTGAAAATTCTCTTTGCTTAGATCAGATATTCACTTAAATCTTCACTTAGTGCTATTATGTTTTGTACTTTTTTCTGCTTTACCAAATCTGTCTTTATCTCAAAGGGAACAAATCATTAGAGTACTATCCAAAACTTAATGAATGGTGGCAATAATTTGCTCGACTTGCCTATTTTCAATTAGGCAAATATCAGCTAGTAGTAGTACCATTCACCACGATTGTGTGTCAGAAAGAAACATCTTCATATTTGTAAATGTCATTTTAGCAGAAGACAGACTTTGCAGATTTTAGTGCTTTTAGTTAACTAGTATTTTCAGTAAACTTTTCTGAGCAACAAGGAGAAAGAATTTTTTTTAGAAATCTTAGTATTGGATAAATAAATATTAATAAATATACAAATTTCTCAAATGAAAAGGATTTCTCCCATTCCAATACCCCAACTGGAGATTGACGATCAGTCCTATAATCTCCCATGCTCATAGCTGGACACCACGAGGGGTGTCAGGTCATGTGCAGAAGGGGGCGAGGTAAGAAGCAAGGAAGCAAAAATAATAAATATCAATGCCATCAGCACATCCTTCAGTCTTGCTGCTGGCATCGGTGTCATTTATGAGTCTGGGTCTTTGGCACTACTGGTTGCTTGTGCTGCCATAGGTTATAAATAGTGAGAGGGTCCACACTGGTGGACATGGTTTTGGCTGGGATCAGGTTAAAGTGTTTTCAGTCTGATTTCCATTTGTACAGTTTGGTGATGCTTTTTGGCCCTGTGGCAGTTAATTTTGTACATTTTTTCAGTGTCAGGATCGTAGCAGGAACTGGCAGCCAGTATCACAAAACAGTATGATGTAGTGATTGGTGTCACACTTCTCTAGCTCCTCTAACATTGAATTCTTAGGAGGTTCATACACTTTTCCAGCCAGGCAGTAATGGGATATAACATTATAAATGATTGGTTTGTTTAATTTGCTGCTGGGCTCTTTAAGGAGCTTGGGACCTCTGTGCCACACCGTCAAGCAAGGGAAGATGCTACAAATGCCATTTCCCAGTTCCTGTCCATGCTCCTCCCAGTTGTGGCTTAATACAGGCAAGGTTTCCAATGACTCATCCCCTGGGAAGACGTGATCTGGGGTTGGCGCTGCAGAGGCCAAGGACAGGCTGGAGCCCAACTGGGCCCGGCTCACGTTGTCAGGGGTTGAGGAGTACTTGCTTTCCAAATCACTACACGATTCCTCTGATCGATTGACTTTGGTATTTTTTTTAATATAAATCGTTACTTCATTTTGAATCTATTTGATATGTAATGATGATTGTTTCATTTATTTACAGAAAGACAGTACACTGGATGCTGCTGAAGAAATCATTAAGGCATGGAATAAACAGAAGTCTTGATGCGGATAGACCGTTTCTACTAGATGACCTAACTTGGTAGTGTTATTTAGTGCTGCCATCTGCTGGATTATTGAAAAACAAATATTTCAGTACAAATGAAATTTGAAGAAAATTCTCCAAAATGTTAATCCCACTGGGTTTGTTTGGTTTTGTTTTGTTTTTCAGTTGAAATGTATGAAAACACCTTCCATTACCATTTTATGAGAAGCACTGTAGGATTTTGGTTAAGATTTGTGAGAAGCTGGTTGGTGTTTAACCTCTCATTGCTTCACTTTCCTCATCATAAAAGGGGAATAAAATATAGCACCTACTTTAGGACGCCTGGTTGGTAGAGCATGCAACTCTTGATTTTGGAGTCATGAGTTCAAGCCCCATGTTGGGCATGGAGCCTACACAGAAAAGCAAAAGCAACAGCACCTACTTTAGATGAAGTTTGTGAGGATAAAATAGATTGATAGATATAAAGCTTCAATAAACACTCAACTAATGTTAGCCAGTTTCATTAGTGCACCTTGTAAAAACACTCTTAGCCAGTTATAGCCCCTCAACTCCATATCCTTGCTTTGTGTACCTGTGTGTAGTTCTCTCCCCTTCATTTACCAGTGGCTTTGAACTTTGCTCACAATTTTGCTTCTCTGTCCCAAATACTGCCATCATCTGGATTGGCTTGAAGGTTCACGGGGATTGCCTAGGCCTTCAGCACTTTGACCTCCTCACCTTTAGTGATGTTCACCTCCACTCCACACTTACCCTCTTGGGCACACCCTGAACCTCTCCTCATTTAAAGCTGTGCCACCTTTGAGATAATAAATTAGTCATCTCACACTGTAACCACCTATCCTAATAGCATGCTCTCTGTGTGTCTCATCCACTCTTAAAAATACCACCTTTTTAAACTACTATAATTTCAAATCCACTATTTCTAAAAAAAAAAAAAAAAAAAATAGCGTATGGTACTCTTATAGCAGAATCACAATCAATCTATGAGAATAGATTTCTGGTCTTCACCCTAGACCTACTGAAGATAATTTCAGGATTGGTCCTTTCCACGGTGATTTTTGTACCCACTGGATTTTGATCATCACTGCTTTAGTCCATGGAGCCTTTTATTCCTGTTGGTCCCCTTATATCTTCCTTGCCCAGCTTAGCTTTCATCATCTGTCACTTCAGCCAAAATACTTTTGCTGCCTTGAATAACTTGCACATTGTTCTATCTCACCTACCTGGTCAAAAAAAAACCACCCTAAAAACTCCAGCCTGGGACTGAAGCTCCATGCTTACACCTGGATTGCTGAGCACTGGATGCTTACACTTGGATAGCAAAGTGCACAGTTGTGCACATACCAGTAACCATGAAGGCACATCATTGACCTTAACTAGATTTTGTCCTTCCATGATACCTTAATGAGCTTTTTCTACCTTTTACCACAGTCGCAGTTCCTAATACTCTCCCATTCTCCACAATAAAAATATCCAACCTCCTTTCTCTTCACACCTCAAACCCAACACACCTCAAACCCAACACACCTCAAACCCAATTAAATCATAGCTAATGACCTCATATCCCACTTCTGTGAAAAAACAACAAAATGTAAAAACAAACAGATGAGCACTCCCGACTGGGATCCTACCAAAAGGTCCATGACCTATCTGCATCAGCATTCATTCTTAATTCATTTCATCGGGTGGGCTGGTGGGGGGAGGTCAGATTGGGGAGGATTGGTAGGAGGGCAGAACCAGGTTCATTCACCCAGAAGGAAACCCAGGGCCTCAGGAGCCAATGACTGCATAGCAATATAAGTCCCATGTATAAGCCTGTCCACTCTTGTTGGGGACTTGATACAGTTTTCACCCGGGTTTAAATCTGCTCTTTGCAGACCAGGGCTTGTCCAGTGCTGATCCTACCATCTGTGCTCCGGGTCCCATTTCTTCTTACTTGGTTCAGTCCATTCTCTCATATATGCAGCCTCTACTGGCTCCCTTCCTCAGCAGTGAGAACTGTCCAAATTTCTCTGCTATTAGAAAATCCTTTCCCTGTTGCTATCTACTACCCTATTATCTCTTCCTCTTCAAAGCAACCGTTCTTCCTTCCATCTTTCCTTCCTCCCTCTTCCCTTCCTTCCTTTGTTCCTTCCTTTAACAAATACTCATTGAAAAAAAAACACCACAACAAATATTCATTGAACTCATGCTATGTACCAGACACTCTTGTAGGCACTTAGGATATATCATTGAACACATAAACAAAGATCCCTTCCTTCCAGGGCTTTCCTTCTGGCCAGGGTGTGAGACAAATTTCATAAACATAATGAAATATATTGAATGTTAAACTTTCTTATTTTATTAAGTTTTTTGTTTAATTCCAGTTTAGTTAACATACAAGTTATATTAGTTTCAGATGTACAATATAGGGATTCAATAATTTTATACATTACTCAGTGCTCATCATGATAAGTGTGCTCTTTAATCCCCAATCACCTATTTTGCTCATTCCTCCCGCTCACCTCCCCTCTGGTGACCATCAGTTTGTTTTCTACAGTTAAGAGTCAGCTTCATGGTTTGTCTCTCTTTTTCTTTTTGTTCATTTGCTTTGTTTCTTTAATTCCATTTATGATGAAGTCATATGGTATTTGTCTAACTATTTTTGCTTAGCATTATATTCTTTAGCTCCATCCATGTTGCAAATGGCAAGATTTCTTTCATTTTTAAGGCTGAATATTATTCCATTGTATGTATATATCACATCTTCTTTACCCACTCATCAATTGATGGGTACTTGGGCTGCTTTCATAATTTGGCTATTGTAAATAATGCTGCAATAATTATATATCTGTTTGAATTGGTGTTTATGTATTCTTTGGGTAAGTACCCAGTAGTGTGATTACGGGATTGCAGGGTCTGGGGGATAGGCTTAGGAATCCCACAAGCTTACATCAGTGGGTTGACAAGGCATAAAGAAAAAGCCGTAATATGCTCACATTCGAGTTTGGGTAAACATGATTGATACCTCAAGAATAGGTTGGTGCAAAGGCACCCCTAGAATACGGGGTGCTGAACCCCAAAAATAGAGAGGGACAGACAAAGACCCAAAGATAGGAACAGGCACAAAGACTCCCGATACAGAGGTATATGAGGTAAGCAAGATTAGACATGCAGGGCAAAGTGCCCCCCAATGTAGTATTCTAGCAGAAAGCTGCGCTCACAGGAAGGAAGGACCAAATTAGGTAAGCAGGGCTAGACCGCTACACCCTGCTGCTGCGCAGCTGCAGATAATACTGCCCAGTGCAGAGCTAATCTCCTCTCGAAAAGCTGCCTTGTTGGCCTTGAGATGTTCCGCCCTATCTGTCTTCTCTGCTAGGTTAGCTAAGATACGCAGACATGGCGCCTCCTTTCTGCCCTTATCAACCGCCTGCCCATCTGCCTGCTGCCAAGATTCTGTTCTGTATTAACCCAAATTCCAAACACTGTGTATCTTCAAAAACTCCCTTTTTTTCTCATGCCCATAAGCTGAAGTTCACAGTTTCTTTGTCTCTTTGTGCATGCCCATCACATTTGTAAGCCTCCTGATCTTAATAAATATGGGGCGAGGACTCTTATTCGGGGCTCTTGTCTTTTCCTGGACATTAGCCATCTCTCTCCTATTTTAATCCTGCGTCCGCCCTCTCGCTGGCCGAGAGAGAGAACTTTAGACTTAGAGCCTACGACAGTAGGGTAGTTCTGTGTTTAATTTTTTGAGGAATCTTCTTCCTGTTTTCCACAGTGCCTGCACCACCAACAGTGCACAAAGTTTCCTTTTGCTCCACATCCTCACCAACACTTGTTTCTTGTGTTTCATTTTAGCCATTCTGACAGATGTGAGGCAATATTTCAATGTGGTTTTGATTTGTCTTTCTCTGATAATGAGTGATGTTGAGCATCTTTTCATGTCTGCTGGCCATCTGTATGTCTTCTTTAGAAAAATGTCTCTTCTGCCCGTTTTTAAACTGGATTGTTTTTTGGATGTTGAGTTTTATTTTATTTTAGAGAGAGTACATGCATGAGCAGGGAAAGGGCAGAGGGAGAGGAAGAGAGAGAGAATCTTAAGCAGGCTCCACACTCAGTGTGGAGCCCAGTGTGGGGCTTGATCTCACAACCCTGTGATCATGACCTGAGCCGAAACCAAGAGTTGGATGCTCAACCAAGCCACCCAGGCACCCTTGGGTATTGAGTTTTATAAGTTCTTTATATATTTTAGATGCTAACCCTTTATTAGATATGTCATTTGCAAACATCTCCCATTCAGGAGGTTTTTTTTTTAGTTTGGTTGATTATTTCCTTCGCTGTGCAGAACCTTCTATTTTGATGTAGTCTCAGTAGTTTATTTTTGTTTTTATTTCCCTTGTCTCAGGAGACCTATCTAGAAAAATGTTGCTATGATATCTGTCAGAGAAATTACTGTCTGTGCTCTCTTCTAGGATTTTTCATGATTTCAAGTCTCACATTTAGGTCATTTAATCCATTGCGAGTTTATTTTTGTGTTTGGTATAAGAAAGGGGTCCAGTTTCATTCTTTTGCACATAACTGTCCATTTTTCCCAGCACCATTTGTTGAAGAGACTGTCTTTTTCCCATGGCATGATCTTGACTCTTTTGTTGAAGATTAATTGACCATATAATCATAGGTTTGTTTCCGGGCTTTCTA
Source organism: Paguma larvata (assembly GCA_030068075.1). Taxonomy (NCBI): domain Eukaryota; kingdom Metazoa; phylum Chordata; class Mammalia; order Carnivora; family Viverridae; genus Paguma; species Paguma larvata. Next base: position 72,499,514 of record CM057833.1, on the reverse strand, counting down.
TCCTGTTCCATTGATGTATGTGTCTATTTTTGTGCCAGTACCATACTGTTTTGATTACTATACCTCGATAGTATAACTTGAAATCTGAAATTGCAATACCTCCAGCTTTGTTTTCCTTTTTCAAGATTGCTTTGGCTTTTTGGGATTTCTTGTGGTTCCTTACAAATTTTAGGAGTATTTGTTCTACTACTGTGAAAAATGCTGTTGGTGTTTTGATATGGATTGCATTAAATCTGTAGATTGCCTTAGGTAGTGTGGACATTTTAATGATATTTGTTCTTCCAACCCATGAGCAAGGTATACCTTTCCATTTGTTTGTGTCATCTTCAGTTTCTTTCATCAGTGTTTTTTAGTTTTCAGAGTATGGTCTTTTTCCTCAAGTTTATTCCTAGATTTTCTTATCCTTTTTGGTGCAGTCGCAAATGGGATTGCTTTCTTAATTTCTTTCTGTTTTATTATTAGTGTATAGAAATGCAGTGCGTTTCTGTACATTGATTTTGTATCCTGTGATCTTACCAAATGTTAAAATTATACATGGAAGTTGTTTGAAGAGAAGAGAAGTAGAGCAGGATAGAAGAGAATGAGTGTTAGGGAAGCAAATTGGGGTGTTAAACACTGGCAAGGTAGGTCTCATGGAGGAGACATGGAGACAGACTTAGAGGAGGGGAGGCAGGGAACCTTGTGGAGATCTTGGGAAGGAATAATCTAGCCAACCGTGGTTAGAGACACACTGCTACAGTGTGAAACCCAAAAAAGGGTTGGACAGAAGGGTCTGCAAGCACCTAAGACTCCCAGAACAAGAGCATCAGCATTGGCTCTGGCTGGTATGTCCTGCTCACACCTAGCACCTTGCTCTGTGCCTGGACTGGTTCCCTTGTGATTACTGTTGCAGCTGCTGCTCAAAATATTTGGCCCCTAAGTGTTTAAATCACACCTGCCTTTGCACTCCTGTAAGTTGGACTTCCCAGCCTTTTCCTCCTTCATTGAAGATTGGGTGTTTGGTCTTCTCAAATAGAGACTTCAGTCTTTTTTTCCTCTTTCCTGCTGTTGGAAATGTATTCCTCATAATCTGTTCCTGAAACTGTTCCAGGTCCTTGAGGTCCTTAACATCTTTTCAAAGTATGACTCTGGCTGCTCTGTTTAGAATAGACTGCAGGGTCAGCAAAGGTGGAGATAAGGAGACCTACTACAGGAATTCATGTACAAGATCCCTGTAGTGGCAATGGAAGGTAAGAAACGGTCCCAGATTCTGGATGTAATTTTAAAAAAAGCAGAGCCAAGAGGATTTGCTAGTAGAGCAATAAGGGACGTGAGACATGAGACATGAGGCAAAGCAAAGAATCAAGAATGAGGCCATGGAGTGTGTCAATTGCCAATAAAATTTGTATCACTTACTTCGACAGTACTCTTAATGGTATAATCTCTTCTCCCATGTTTTGCCTCTCTTTATGTTATTTCTTGTGCTTCCTTTTTGCCTTTAAGAGGGATCCGTGTTTTACACCTCCTCTACCCTTTTCCTCTATAATAGAGGCTTCTAAATCTTAAAATTACATATCAAGAAATAGAGATATAAGTTAAATAAGAAAACCTTATTTATCTAATCCTATCCTAAGTTGTAAATACCTGTGTTTTCTTTGGAAACTTCTGAAGCATCTTTTTTAATGTCTTTGTGAGCCACTTACTTTACTTTTAATCTGGGACTTAGGCATTCTGCATCTTCAGAGCTGCTTTGCTTCCTCTTCCCTTTTCTGACTGAAGGTGAGCTGGATACTTCAGCTCTTTCCTATTTTTTTTTCTTTTCCTTTGAGAGTGGCTTTAGGAGTTCAGTAATCTCTACGTGAGAGCCCTCAGCTGTGGTCCTGGGTCTTCTCATTTTACAGATGCTCCCCTTGCTTGTGCCCACAGTTGGCTCTTTGGTCGGGATATTGTCTTCCTTCTTCATTCAGCCTTTCTTCTTTTTCTTTTTTCTGTAACTCCTTTTTCTGTTCTTCTGTAACAATGCTGTGATTAGTGTTTACTTCACTTCAACTACATCTGCTTACACATGAATGTTAAATAATGTGCCAGCTACTCTGAGGGCACAAATGAGCTTATTTTTTTATTGTCTGAGGAAATAAACCAGGTTTTCTTGGTGCTTCTTCTGGTAGGTTGTTAAGAAACTGAAATAAAATCAGTAAAAAATTTTTTGATACTATTTAAAACACTTGCAAATTTTCACGGCTTTTCTTTATAGGTCCTGGATCTACCTCAATATTTTGCTGCTTGTTCTTTTGTTTCAGATTCCACAAAGGCAGATCCCTTTGGATCTCCAGTAGACTTCTAATGTGGTAGACTTTTATAAACAGACACTGCTACATTTTCCAGCTACTCTCTCAATCTAGCTGTGATTAACATTTTTGGGAAGTAACTCCTATATGCTAAACTTCTAAGTAAGAGATTCTTACTTAGAAGGTCAATACATTTTTACTTGGAATGTTTAAAAAAAAAAAAAAAGAGTTCTGTTTCTACCCTGAGCAACTGGAAGGACTGAGGTCAAGAAGGCCCCAGGAGGAGCAGGTTTGGGGGAAGGTCAGGAGGTCAATTGTGAGCACATTGTCTTTGAGATGCTCATTCCACTTGCAGATGGAGATGTTGCGTAAGCGGCTGGAGAGTCTGCTTGGAGTTTAGGAAAGAGGCTGGACGTGTACCCTGAGAGGCTGTGGCGTGCTGATGGTACTTAGACATGAGAGTGGAGAGCACCGAGTATGTCGTTATTAGTGACAAGAGGAAGGCTGGTAACTTAGCCCAGGAGTTTTGCAAAACTTTTCTGCAAAGTGGAATAACTTCTGGAAATTTTCTCATTTGATGACTCTACTTTCTCTCACACACACACACACACACACACACACACACACACACACACACCGCTCCTACCTTTAACCCTCTGCAGTTAGGATTCCGTGCCCAATATTGTGCTCAGTTCTCTAAAGATCTCCATTCGTGTTCTAGATTTGAAGGAAACATCTTAGTCCCGTGTGGCTTTAGCTGTTAGTATTTCCCACTGCAGACCACTCTGGCCTTCTGAACCCCTTCCTTTCTCTCTCCTGCAGCACTGCACAGCCATGAGTACCCTCTCGCCTCCCTAGCTGCTCCTTCTCAGTCTTCTTTACCTGGTCCTTAAATATTGATATTTTGACTTTCTCACTAAATAACTTCATTTGTTCTCTATGTGCTAGTGATTCCCAGATTGTATCTCCAGCCTAGTCCTTTCTGTTGAATTTCAGATCCATATACCCAACACTCCATTTGTCATCTTACATGGATGTTTCATAGCCAAACCCTATACCCGGTCTGGACTCCTCACCAATCCAATTGCTCAAGTCAGCAAACCTAGAAATCATTCTTAACTTTTTTGCTCACACCCAACTCCTCTATATATTATCCTAAATCTCTCTTAAATCCATCACCTCTCTGCCCCCAGTGGCCACCCTTCTAGTACAAGCCAATATTATCTCTCAAGTAGATTACCACTCAGTTTCCTAACACTTCCCCCTGACTTGCCCTTGGCAATCCAGTGTCCTGGTGGACCAAATGAGCTCTCTAAAATGCAAGTATGATCCTGTTACATATATTAGGTAAGCATATGCATGTTACAAGTTACAGAAAGTCTAACTTGTATGGGTTTAAATCAAATAAAAAGGAATTTTCTGTCTGAGCTGAACATCTTAGGAGTAGTGTAGTATCAGTTACAGCTTGATCCAGGACACAGATTTTAATCTGTTACCAAACTTATCTTGGAGTTCTGTTCTCTCTGAGTCAGCTTCATCTTCAGGTTGCCATGCCCTGTGATAGCAAGTTGGCTGTAGCTGTAGCAGTTTCTAAGTATCCTGTGGTCACACTAGCAAATCCGGAAAAAAAAAAATGCTGAAGCTCCGGCATTGGTCATACCGTGTCGTATCGGTCCATCCCTGAGCTACATGCTGTGCCAAGAGGACTGGACGTACTAAATACCTCAGGCCAATCCAAGGTCAGTCTGACACAAACTACACTGGTCGAAAGACAGGACAGAATGAAGAAGAGGGAAAATGAATGTGCAAACATCTTAAGTGACGAAGAACCCTTTAATCACTCTTCATCACTTTTTTTTTAATTTTTTAAAGTGTTTATTTTTTGAGAGAGAGGCAGGGCGTGAGTGGAGGAGGGGCAGAGACAGAGGGAGACACAGAATCTGAAGCAGGCTCCAGGCTCTGAGCTGTCAGCATAAAGCCTGAGGCAGGGCTCAAACCCAGGAACCATGAGATCATGACCTGAGCTGAAGTTGGACACTTAACCCACTGAGCCACCCAGGGTCTCCACTTTTCATCACTCTTAACATAAGGGCTACTCTCCTTATCAGGCTCTGCAGTGCCCTGTATGATACTGTCTCTCTCACCTCCCTAACTCATCTTTCCTGGTCATTTTTTCTAACTCACAGGTCTGGTAATGCTGAACTCTTCGCAATTTCTCCTTCCCCTCCTCCTGCTTCTCTCCCCTCCTCCTTCTCTCCCTCCTCCTCCTCCTCCTTCTCCTCCTCTTCCTTCCCCCCTCCTCCCCCTCCTTCCCCCTCCTTCCCCCTCCTCCCCCTCCTTCCCCCTCCTCCTCCTCCTCCTCTTTTTATCTTAGAGAGCCAGCGAGGTGGGGGGCAGGCAGAAGGAGAGAGGGAGAACTTAAGCAGGCTCCACACTCAGTGTAGAGCCTGAAGCAGGGCTTGACCCTAGACCCAGGGATCATGACCCGAACAGAAATCAAGAGTCAGATGTTTAATCAACTGAGTCATCTGGATGCCCCTCATTTTGATTTCTGAGTTTTTTTTTTCCTCTGCCTTTTAGCACATGTCATTTCCTGATGTTCATGCTTAATTTAGGTGGTATAATACTTAATTTTATGTGTCAGCTTGTCTGGGTCGTAGTTCCAGATACATGATCAAACATTATTCTGGATGTTTCTGTAAGGGTGCTTTTAGATGAGATTAACATTTAAATCAGTGGAGTTTGAGTAAGGCAAATTGCCCTCCATGATGTGGGTGGGCCTCATCCAATCAGTTGCAGGCCTGAGAACAAAAGACTGACCTCCCCTGAGCAAGAGGGAATTCTACCAGCAGACTTCAGACCTGAACTGCAGCATTGTCTGTGTGGGTCCCCAGCCTACACGCCCACCCTGCAGATTTTGGATTTGCCAGCATCCATAATCATGTGAGCCAATTAAAAAAAAAAAATCTCTCTCCATATATGTATGTCCATCAGTTCTGTTTCTCCAGAGAATTCTGACTAACCCAGGTGGATTGGCAAAAATAAGAGAAGTTGTCTATACTTCCCAAAGTTAGACGAGAAGTCTTTCAGTGACATCATACCATATGACAGTAAGAGATGTGGACTTTGCACAGCGAACAATGATGAATTTCGGCAGATTTTATGGAAGAGAGGGAGGGAATATGGAAAAAAATTATGGTTTGGCTCACCAAAAGCCAATTATTCTTCTCCTTTGACCACTTCTACATAGAGGCTAAAAAGTCAAAACTTCCCATTCCTCAGCTTCCCTGACAACTAATCAAAACTACCTGAAAAGAGCTTCTCTTCGTGGAAAAAGATAAGGCAAAGTCATGCTTAGACTTTTTGTCTTTTTTGTCCTCTTCACCCGTCCACCTTCTTCCTGCCCCGAATGTAGAAGGAAGGTCTGGAGGTGCCACCGCCATCCTGCATGCGTGCAGCAGCTGGCATGAGGGTGAAGGTCTGCGTGATGAGGACGGCAGAGCAGGGAGACGGGAAGAGACCGGGACCTTGGAAGCAGTTTGGAGACACGGCGCCTGTCCCCAAACTTGGTAATTCACGAAGCCAATAAGCCCTATTTAAGCCGCTGCAGTAGGGTTTTCTCTTGTTTACAAATGAGTGCATTACTACTTGATACAGAGAACAGGGTACAAAGATCAGATTTTTCTTCTGGAAGATAAACTGACCTGGTGGAAATTCCTCCCCGCAGAAAGAGATGCCGATGAGAAGGCTCCTGCTCCTGCAGAAAGAGACGGTGAAGCTCGAAGGAATTAGTATGAGAGAAAGGCAAATAATCACCAATCTCTGTCAGATTTGTGAATTTTTCCCATCATTCTTACGATGAAAACAATTATATAACTACATACTTACCAAATATTTAAATCAAAGATTATTCCCAAATAAAGCAAGGAGTCTCCTCGGTCTCAGTTGGATAAACCCACGGGTGAAACAAAACAAAACAAAAACCTCAACCATGTTCTTGAGACAGAGAGGTTCATCTTATTGCTGCTCTGAGAATACATCTAATTACTCAATCATGCCAATTAAATAGGAAGTTCACCTGCTGACAAACAGCTATCTTGGGACATAACAGAATAAATTGTAGAAATAATTGGATTTTCTAATCAATATTAACTTCATCATATTACACAGCTGCTACATCTACATTTAGATACAGCATTTTTTTCCCTATAATATGTAAAACTTCATTCGTAGCAAAATCTCATGGTTAAAAAAGATGAATAATAACTTTGTCCTTTTGTCCCTTAATGTGGTGACCGTGTCTGAAGCATTATTTTCACAAAACTCTTCTATCCCTCTCATTAGTTAGCCATTAGAAGTATAAACATTTATATTTTAACTGAAACCTTGGAACTGTATCTTCTAACACCACAACTCCATTACTCTACAACTGTGTAAATTTCTGAGATGACTTACTATGACATCACTTTTATAAGTATTCTCGAAGCATCCTACTGACCAATATATGCCTGAAAGTACAAAACTCATGAAAACTGTTCATCAGTTTTCTACAATGTTTTCTCCCTGGAATGACCTTCTGGTAAGACCCTAGTCTGCCCTCCCGAGCCTGGGAAGTGGCCATTTTGATTTTTTTTTTTTTTAGGTTTCTTTATTTATTTTGACAGAGAGCAGAGGAGAGGCAGAGAGAAAATCCCAAGCTGCCTCCGAGCAGTCAGCGCAGAGTCCGATGTGGGACTCAAACCCACGAACCCTGAGATCATGACCTGAGCCCAAATCAAGAGTCAGATGTTTAACTGAGCCACCCAGGTGCCGTACGTCGTGTTTAAATGACTGACCGTTTTAAAGGAAAGTCAGCCCATGAAATTTCTCAGGTGAAAAACCCCTCAAGGCCATTTCATCTCAGAGTCAAAGCCAAGATCTTTACTCTGACCTGCCAGCCCTGCGTGACCTAACCCTGCTCTTCCCCAACCTCATCTCCTACGACTCGCCCCTGCCCCTACCCTCGAGGCTCGCCTTGAGAATCCCTGATCACAAGGTGTGGCTCCAGATTACGTCCTTTTTTCTTTTTTTTAAAGATTTGATATTTAATCTCTTCACCCAATGTAGGCTCGAACTCACAACCTTGAGATCAAGAGTCGCATGCTCTGCGCCAGCCAGGTGCCCCCACATCAGGTCCTTTACACCCGAGGTTCCCTCTTCCTGGAATACTTTCCCCCAGTGTTCACCTGGCTACCTCAGATCTTTATTCAAATGTCACTCTTCAGGAGAGCTTTACTGACCCACATTCAAAATTAAACCCTGCCTCCCTCCAACCCCTTTTCCTGATTTATTTTTCTCCTTAGCACTTAGCACCGTGGAATTTACAATATGTCTCTGGTACTTAATTTACCATCTATGTCCTCTCCTAATACATATTCCATGAGACCAGGGATTTTAATGTTCTGTTCACTGCACCTAAACCAGAGTCTGGCATGTAGTAGGCCCTCAACAAAATTTTGAATTTCTGCAAATGGAATTTGGCCCTCAGAACACCATTGGTTCTTTGTTACTGTTTTGTCTTTAACCACTGGCTCTCTCTTTGGCCCCTGTCCTTCACTTATGAGTGATTTTTGAAGTGCCAGAGATTGTTCCTAAAACTGCTGATATGATTAGCATGTCTCAGAGCCTTCTTCCGGACTCCTGAGTCATCTGTGCTGACGGATCCAGCTAACCAATACTGGGATTCTGTCTGATCTCTGGAAGCCCAGTCCCAAGAGACTGGACTCAGTTGTACTCGGCTCCTGGCTCCAAGATAATTAGATTCAATTAGTGGTCTGCAAGCATTATTAAGCCACCTAGTGCACATATACATATGCAAACGCACACACACGCACAAACGCATACACAGAAGCTTAAAATTACATCCATCTCCCTTTTGCCTGGCAATAAATATTTCTAGCCAGGCTCTGCTTTTCTGTCTAAAATCATATTGAAAGGATATCTCAGCCCCTGCTCTCCAAACATAGGGAAATAACCACTTAAATCAGTGCAACATTTCTGGAAGGCAATTTCACAGTATCTATCAAAATGTTTTGAGCATGCCTCTTGATGCCCTGATTCTTTCACTAGGTATTTATGCTCTTTTTAAAAACTTTTTAAATATTTATTTTTGAGGGAGAGAGAGGCGGGGAGGGGCAGGGAGAAAGGGAGACACAGAATCTGAAGGAGGCTCCAGGCTCTGAGCGGTCAGCATGAACTGTGAGATCATGACCTGAGCTGAAATCGGACACTTAACCTACTGAGCCACCCAGGTGACCTGGTACGTATGCTCTTTTAACATGTAAACATTCACCCATACATATGACAAGAGTGTTCACGACAGCATTGTTTATAATACAAAAAAAACTGGAAGTAACCAATCCCTCCATTGTTGGTGGTATAGTTAAATTATGATATCTAGTCAAAGAATGAAGTTCATTTCTGTTACTTGAAAAAAAAACTAATAGACTACTGAATATTATATGTTTGTGCAAATAGACCAAAACTACATCAGCGAGTTACTATGCCAGAGTACAGTATGGGTGTGTTCACATGAATTTGAACTGTGTAAATTAGATATTGGAACATTTACGATTTTTAACAGTTTTTCTCGTGCTCAGAATTTTAAAAAATTTTAACTTCCCAAATTAAACGTTAATTTAAAATATTACATATTACATGATTTCAAACCTGGCAGGCCCAGTGCTTACACAAGGGCAACATAGTGGTGTCACGTTAGCTGTAAACAGCGCCATCTTTTGGCCAGAGCGCTAAGCTGGGAGGGAGTTTGGAAAGTCTGAAGGACTGAACGACCACCAGTGTGGTATGGCGCCCCCTGGTGCTGTTTTCAGGCATTCCGGAAATGGGAATAGCTGTCTGCAGTGCTGACAATTGATCTTACGAAGTCACATAATCTTTCTTTTTTTTAATCACAATCAGGATTTACAATTGAATGAAAAAGTAAATTTCCATTACTAGATCCAAATACTTTTAAGTTCCAAATAAAAGTCCTTGAAGCTATGATCTGTCTGTCATAGTGTAGTTTAGTAGTTTGAAAGCAAGCCATAACTAAATTCTTACTAACTTAACTTTAATTCTCATTAAAGTGTAGCTAACATGTTACTCTGGAGCAATTTTATGAAAATTTGAAAGAATCAAACAAGCCTAGTTATTTTAGATGTAGAGATTTGTGACCTCTTAGTTTGGTGGGAAATTCTCGGGATTTCTATTTTAAAATCAAACTAATGAACTTGGGTTTCTGGGGAATCCTTTTTAAAAAAACATTAGCTTTCACACATAACAGAAAAGAAAGCAGAAAGATATAACCAATCCCTCACTTGCAAAATAAAAAAAATGGAAGACTACGGCTAGAGTGTAACATAACTGCAAGGGTAAAGATGGTAATCCACAGAGCTGCTAGAAACAAGCATTTGATGAGAGGCTACAAAGTTAGCCTGAGTGGTCAGAACAAATGAAAAAGTGGCATGGGCTTGTGGTGGCAGGTTCTATACTGCATCTTGATGCAAAAGCCATAGAATAAAGTCACTAAAACAGTGGAAGATGGCCAACCCAATGTGGACTTTGTCGTTTTAATTAAAAAGCTACATTCAAATTTACTTTGGTTTTTCTTTAACTTGAAAAAGCCCACTTGCAGTAAAACTATTCTATATAACTGATGGTGTACCAAATGCCACCTCTATTAAGCTCTATTTGAGAATTACTTATCTTACTGTCACACTCATTAGGTGACTTGGTTTAGCAGTGGGTACACTGTTAATACTCAGATAATAGTGATATGAGTAATGATAGCAGAGACTCTGGTGATGTCTGAACATGAAGCTGTGAGCAGACTACCCGTTTTGACTAAAATCAGTGGTAGAACAGTGGGGGACAAATGCTTTACTTCACAAGTGTGGGGCACGGTCTGTTCACCTCGTTAATGTGAAAGAGCAAAATACTAGGTAGGAAAGGTCAGAAAATAGCAAGAGTGAACAGGTATAATGGACAATTTTGTAGAAGAGAGGAAAAAAAAGGGAAAGCTATAATTCGGAAAACTCTGGGTGAACCTCACTAATTTGGTCTAATTATTGTGAAGAGTAGTCAGAATAATGATATTTTAAATATATTATTTCTCTCATTCGACCAACAACCCACACAAACCAATATTTATTGGGTGTCTTCTGTGTGCAAAGGATTAGTCACGAAGGTCCAAGGAAAATTATGCTTCAGCCATCAGTGAGTTCACTGCAATTTCCTTTTAAGCACCTGAAATAGCAGAATCAGCTGTGGTAAAGCGTTGCTTAGAACAGATCCTTGGTACATGCATTGGTTTTACCACTTACATTACACTAAGACTTAAGGACCTTCTGTACATCATTCCCCATTTCTTTTTTCTTTTTTAATTTTTTTAATGTTTATTTATTTTTGAGAGACAGAGACACAGACCAAGTACAAGTGAAGGAGGGCAGAGAGAGAGAGGGAGATACAGAATCTGAATCTGTGCTGACGGCTCAGAGCCTGATGCAGGGCTGGAACCCACAAACTGTGGGATCATAACCTGAGCCGAAGTTGTTCCCAGCTTGTGGAGAAGCCGCTGGCTTTTCTCAATGAAAAGCTAGATTTATTCTCAAATGGAGGTCAGGATGCCAGTACGGGAGCATAAAAGATGTCACATAAAGCAGGGAACAAATGGACAAGTTAAATTCGGGATCACGTACACAAACGCATTTAGCGATGGGAGCGGAGCCAGGCGCACTTCAGTGCAGGTGGCACATGGTCTGACAAACGCAAGTAATCTCATGCGGACAGCTGATGGGAGTATGTGAGAGCGCCGCCGCCCTGTAAAATCAAGCCCACGCGATTGCTGCAGGTACACTGCTTGTCGAATCCGCTCCCTCATCTTCAAGTCTGTAAACTGATTTCTGTTCATTGAGTTTCTCTTAGGAGGCGGAGCGCACGGACTCTGCTGCAGATCGCCAGGGTTCCAATCCTAGCTCTTGCCACTTACTAGCCTTGTGATTTCCGGCCATTCTTAACCATCCCGTGCCTCAAATTTCCCTATCTATCAAATGGGGACAGGAATAGGATCCAACTTACAGAATTGTTGGAAGGATTAAATGAGTTAGTATACGCAAAGCCTTCAAACAGTCCCTGGCCCACACTAAGCTCTCTATGAATGCACGTTACTTTTTTTTTTTTTAATAAACCAAGCAAGCCTTGGTTCTACCTTTATTTTTTTAATAATTTTTTTAATGCTTATTCTTATTTTGAGAGAAAGAGAGAGACAGAGCATGAGTGGGGGAGGGGCAGAGAGAGAGGGAGACCGCAAAATCCAAAACAGGCTCTAGGCTCTGAGCTGTCAGCATAGAACCTCACACGGGGCTCGAACTCACAAACTGCGAGATCATGACCTGAGCCAAAGTCGGATGCTCAACCAACTGAGCCACTCAGGCACCCCAACTTTATTTTTTTTAATGTTTATTTATTTATTTTTGAGAGAGAGAGAGATGGTGAGAGACAGAGAGAGAGGGAGAGAGAATCCCAAGCAGCCTCCATGACACAGGGCTCAATCTCACAAACCTTGAGCAGAAGTCAAGAGTCAGACACTCAACTGAGTGAGCTACCCAGATGCTCCTGTAGGTTCCTATCACTAATATCATGATTATAACCGGTGATAACCGGGCGGAGCTTGCTCAGGATTCTCTCTCTCTCTGTCTCTTTCTCTGTCTCTCTCTCAAAATAAATAAACTTACAAAAAAAAAAAAAAAAGAATCAAAAGGATAATGAATGCTTCTACAAATAGCATCTCTATTTCCCAGGGGACCATGATGCGGGCCCCAAAATATGGTCGTGCAGCATCAGTTACCCAGCGGGCATGCACAGAAGGGGACAAATTTTAGGGTCAGGTATTCCCGGTTTGAATTCTACTTCCACCACTAACTTCCTGTGTGACCCTGGTCACTTTACCTACTCAGCGTCTCTAAGCCTTTAGAAGGAGAAGAATGGCATCTTGCCTGACACGATAACCCAGAATTAGATAACCTAATGAATGTGGGGTGCGTGACAGATGGCCTGATGCATAAGGACCTTAGTTCTGGCAGTTCCCACGTGGGGTCCTTCTTCTCCCTCTCTGGCTCCCTGCCACCTTCAGCAGGGTCTTACTTTCCTGTGTGGTGAAATCAAACCTCCACAAAGCAGGCCCAGGACGATCACCAACGGAAAACTTCATGTGTAAGCATATCATTGGTAATATAGTATTATAATGCTATTTGGAAGACACGTACACTAAAATATGGGTGAGTCAAGGTGATATATGGGATTTGTTTCTAAAATGCTTTAGCAAGGGGAGACAGGAAGGAAGAAATGGATACATGAAACAAATGTGGCAAAATCTTGATTCCTGTTTAATCAAGAAGAGAGATACATGAGGATTCAGTATATTATGCTCTAATTTTTAGTGTGTTTGAATGTCTTCATACGTGATAAAAATTTCGAAAAATTAAAAAAAAACCTCACCTTTCTAGGCGTAATAATATTTCATTCGTTATCAGGCACAGGAGGCTTATCTAATATCTAGGCATTTCATCCCATTTCTAAGAGTCCAAATCAGATCTGGCCATATATTTCACCGAATCCTCCGTTCCTCCTAGTCCATAGAACATGTCGTATAATCTCCAAACGAATATTTGCCAACCCTTGCCTACATTAGGAAAATGTCATTTTCTCCCATGTCACCCTAACAGACACTTACATATCAATGTTTTCAAAAGCGAAGTCACACGATAGATTTCATGAACCTCTACAACGTTATGCCGAGTAAAAAAATCCAGACACAAGAGACAACATATTAAATGATTCCATTTCCATGAAAAGCCCAGAAAAGGCAAATCTGTGAGACAGAAAACAGATTAGTGCTTCCTGGGCAGGAAGTGGAATTTGCATGAACTATGCATGGTCATGAGTGCTTTTACTGGGATGATGGGAATGCACTAAAACTGGATTGTGGGGATGTACGCACAAGTTGGGAAAGTTATTAAGGGGGCACCAGGTGACTCAGTCAGTAAAGCTGAGTCAGACTCTTGATCTAGGGGTTGTGGGTTGGAGCCCCATGCTGGGTGTAGAGATTACTCAAAAATAAAATCTTAAAGTAAAACTTTTTAAATACTAAAAATCACTGACTTCTAAAGAGGTGAATTCTGTGATTTGTGATTATACATCAATAAAGTTTTAAAAAATATATCTAGGTGGGTCACAAACTTTTAAAAATTTTTGAACATTTTTATTTTATTTTTGAGAGAGACACAGAGTGTGAACAGGGGAGGGGCACAGAGAGAGGGAGACACAGAATCCGAGGCAGGCTCCAGGCTCTGAGCTGTCGGCGCAGAGCCTGACGTGGGGCTCAAACTCACAGACTATGAGAGCATGACCTGATTTGAAGTCAGACGCTTAACTGGCTGAGCCACCCAGGCACCCCTATGTGGGTCACAAACTTGTAGAAAATCATTTATTAGGCATGTAAAAGCATACTTTTAGAAGAACCATAGCACGTCAAGTTGTGGTTTTACAGTAGTGATGCGAACTTTTAAATGTTTAAGTTAAAAAAGATGAGTTAGGGGCGCCTGGGTGGCTCAGTCGGTTAAGCGGTCGACTTCAGCTCAGGTCATGATCTCACAGTCTGTGGGTTCGAGCCCCGCGTCGGGCTCTGTGCTGACAGCTCATCAGAGCCTGGAGCCTGCTTCAGATTCTGTGTCTCCCTCTCTCTCTCTGCCCCTCCCCTGCTCATACTCTGTCTCTATGTTTCTCAAAAATAAATAAAAGTCAAAAAAAATTTTTAAAAAAGGTGAGTTAATTTAAATAATTGATTTGGATGAATTATCTTACTTAATTCATTCACATATTTAGGTTAAATAAAAATGGCGATATTAACAAACCAAAATTTTGTTAAATGCTAGTCTGGGTCATTGATTCCTATGTGATAAAACCCCAACTCTGTGTGTGTGTGTGTGTGTGTGTGTGTGTGTGTTAATCTCAGGATCAGATGTAAAGATGAAATGGGATAACTGTTGATGAAAATTCTGTATAATCTGCCAATGCTGTACGAACAGAAGGAAAGTAATGCCATACTTAAACGGTTTTCTAATTTAATATAAAAGAAATCCTAACTAGGTTATGACAGATAAGAGACCCTCCAGGTGGGGCAGGAGTAATTTAACAGGTTGCCCAGCTTTCTTCCTCTGGGGTTTCAACTTCTTGGATTTCTTCTTTCTGCAAACAGTACTGAATGCCTACCATAAACCATTAGGTGGTAGTTCCTTCTTCTCCATCTTCCGAGGTGCCTAGTTGTCCTCCTCTTCCTCCTCTCTTTCCACCCCCCCCCCCCACCAAGTCAAGGTGCTCTACCTATGAAAACTTCCTGCCCCATTGGGGTGGAGCACTCTCAAGCCCCTTTCCGGTTGCATTTGGCACAGCTGAAATGAGCTGACATTTTTGAAACCTTCCAGATATTAAGGGGGAACCTCCCCACCAGCCAAAGTACAGCCAAGTTTTTAAATACAGAATTACAGATTGGAAGACTGAAGGAAAAAGGCAAAACAAAACTCTCGGATCTCCAGCCAGATTTCATTTCCTAAACTTCTCCTTCTTACACCCCTTGTTCTTTCTAAGAAAGCGTGTCTTGCCCATCTTTCACGAAAACAACGAGGGCTCAGTGGCATTTAAGTCCCATGTCCAAATGAACAAAGCAGCCACTATATTCTAAGTCCTCATCCCCATAGAAACCTGGAGCACCCTCTTTCCTCTGATTCTCGCAGGGACAAGGGCGGTTTATTTTCAGCTGATTGGTGGTAGTGTTGTTGTCATTATTACTTTTCTGAGGTTAGTTTGGCTAATTAATAAATCTAAGGAACTTCTGAGCTGTCAAACGTTCTACTAAGTCCTCTGTACTTCAGCTAACAGCCAAATTTGCAAAGGCCATGAAAATAAATTAGGATAGGGCCCACATCTGCCTGCCTCAGGAGTGCAGAGTGTTCTTACAAGGTTTTATTTCATCTCTTGCCAATTCTAAAAGGGTATGTAAGGCAGATACTATTACCCCTTGCACCGAAAGAAGGAACGTGCCTAAGAAGTCACAGCTTGCTAGCTGACGACAGAGCCTGAATTGACACCTGTTCTGCCTGATCTAAGTGAATTTCTCTCTTTATTCCAAATTCCTTAGTGGAATCACCCATCTGGGCCAGTAAGTATTGCGCTCAAACTTGAGTAACTGATTCCCCACTGGGAGGGGGATGGTTAGCCCTTGAGAATGTGGGCTTTGCCCCCACCACGAAGGCCGGGTTGTCTTTGTGTTTTAAATCAGCAGGTTTAAGGTATCTCTGGTGTACCCCGTTTGCAGAGTTCCCTTGAGAATTTTCCTGGGTAGTTTCGTCGATTCGCTCAGCACCATAGCAAATCACAGAAACGGAATAGGAAACTAAAAAAACGCAAAGCACGTGGCGAACAGGATCTCACTTTTCTTGGCCTTTCTCCCGACCCGTAGCCGCGCCCTCTTACGACTGCGTGGGTGACTCGCCTATAAAAGGCCGGCTCCGAGCGTCTTGTAGCCACAATCTCTTCCTGTTCTTGGTGCGTTTGTTGTGGCATCCAGCTGGGACCGCAGTGGCCGTGAAGATGGCGTCTACCAGCCGGTTAGTATGTCGGGCTGGGCCGGGCTAGGTGGGGGGCGGGCGGAGGTGCCAGGGTTCTCGGCTGCCGCCGGGGCTGCCGCGTCGGGCAGAGCGCTCCGGAGGTTCGGGGAGAGGCGGCGGACTGGCTGGCCGACCCGGACAAAGGCACTTCCAGACGGCAGGGCTGTCAGGGGTGTCACAGGGGGTACCGAGCCGTCTGCGTTACCACCCCACAGTCCTGACTTGTTTTCTCACCCAGTCACCACCCTGTGGGGGCCCCTGTGTTCCCAGCCGCTGGCTTCGCATCTTTTCGGGGGTATTTTAACTGGTCTTTTTTTCTTGTTAATTTTTCATACGCTTGTTTTTCCAGCTGTGGCTCAACCAGCCCAAGAGCCTTTCCAAAGAGCGGGAAAGGGTTATTTCTAGGCCCCTATCGATCTGACAGCTAGAAAGTTAGGGACGTCAGCGTTGGTAAGCCTGGTGGAAACTGGTTACCATCCCAGAGGCCTCTTGAAATGGAAGCTAGGGCATTTACCAAGAGTTGGTAAGTTTCCTTCTAAGAGGTTTATTTTTCTACAAAGGTCTTCTACGTAGTCCTGAAGAAAGTCTTGCCTGCAGAAAATTACGTATGCTGGGAAGTCACTAATATATTTTTAAAACGTGATGTATTCCTATCTACAGGAAATGCTTGCACTGCCCTTAGAGACAGCCTTTAATCCTGTGATCAGAAAAATGCTTGTAGACCCTAATTATATCTCTCATGACCACTGTGAGGGAGATGTTAGTATTTTGCATAAGTGTAAACTGAGTCATGCTAAGGCTGACTTTTCCATGGTTAGTGTTAGAACAAAGTGTAGAATCTCTAATCTGTGCCCTGGTTATCACGCATTTGGCCCCGAGTTAACTCACAATGTATTAAAAGTATCAAGTTCTTAGCTTCTGAGAGGCCACTGTGGCATAATTCTTCTGAACTTGTTATCTTCTGTAGAATTGGGTTCCTGACGAAAGCCATTATCACAAAATAGTAAGCTGGAGAAGTCCAGTTTTGTGGTAACTGATAAGACTTCCTGCTTGATGTTACTGTATTTAATAAAGAAAAGGTGTTGGGGGAGGCAGCGTTAGCTAAAACAACCTGCAAACAACTCTTAAAGCCAATGACTCTCTTGTTTACTGATTGTAATTTTATGATTGAATGCTCATTCTGTGTGGGTGTGGCTCTGTTGAGAAACGCTTCCTCATAGGTAAGTGGAAGACTTCGGTTTCCCAAAGACACCCAAATACGACTTACATTTCTCACGGCAATAGATCCGAAAGGTGGATGTCATCATATTTGGGCACAGGCTTTCCGTACAACAGGACAGGAAATCGTAAGAAATGTTGCAGCGTTAAATACAGTAAATTCATGCGATAGATTCTTTACCCAGAGAATTCTCCTCTGTGTGACTTTGTTTTTCTCCCTTTGTTAAAAAATAATCTTTGAAATAAATTTTTTTCTGGACACGGCTTAGGTCTTAAATATATGTGTCATTGCGGTTGTCCGTCTCTGAAGTTTTTCTACCAGTGAGAACAAAGGTTAAATGTTAGTATTTCTGCCTTTGGCTTTGTTCCCTGCTGAGGAAGATGTACAGTTACTAGGTTATGAAATTGCCTGGTGTTTTCACAGGGAAGAGCACAAATGTTGTGAGTTCAAGTCTAAACTGCGCTCTTATTCTGTGATTTCAGGCTAATCGTTCTCTGATTATAATCTTTAGAAGGGAAATAATGCTTATTTTGCAGGGTTGCTGTGAAGAGTACTAGCCTTAGACACAGTGGACACCCAATAAGTGATAGCTATAAAGTGAGATGTGGGTTTATGTGGTTTCTTAGGTACTTTAAATTGTTTTAATGTCACTGGTGGTTGGTTGTTTACTCCATTCCTTTCCTTTCGTTTCTCCCTTACTTCCCCACCACCCTACTCTGTGGTTCCTCTTTTGTATTAATCGTGGGTATTCTGATTAAAAGTTGATTAGTTTATCGTGGTTCATTTTATTTTGGATAGGTAACACATACAAGTAGTACAAAAACAAGAAGAAGAGTGAAAAGCAGTTTCTTTTCTTCTCTCTCAGCCATCTAACTCTCCCTCAAAGCAGCCATCGTAACCAGTTTCTTGGTGTTTTCCTAATGATTCTGTGGTTTAACACACATATGCGTGCAGTGCTGATCTCTCTTCTTCCCCCACAGGCTGTTGTAAATACGATTCGCTACCTTGCTTTTTACCTTTTTTGTGAAGTCGGTAGACACATCTTAAGTGCACAGTTGAGTTAGAAAATGAGCACACACACACATAGCTACCACCCAGGTCAAAAATTCAAGTACCTCTAGCACCCCGGAAGCCTCCTTGTCCCCTCAGTCGTTACCCTTTCCCAAAGATAACCACATCCCAACTTCTAACCCTGTAGATTTGTTTGCCCGCTTTAAGGTTTGTATAAGTTTGGCTTATATTTTCCTCTCTGTCTAGTTTCTTTTGAACAGCATTTTGAGAGTCATCTTTGTGATTGCATAACCACCTTACTCTTTTCACTTAGCATATCTTTGAAATGTTTACATATCATTTATATACATACAGACAAGAAGGTTTTCTATCTACTTTTTAATAGTGCAAAATATATTAGTCCTTATAGTTTTATGCAGTGTGCCATTGGCTGCCCATTTGTAATTTCTGTTATTCTAACATTTTCCTTTATTTCAACATAGTTTTTCATAATTTATACCAAGTTCTTAATTTATTTGTTATAATGTATTCAAATATTTTCCTAATAGGAATTTAAGGAATAAGTGTGACTATAAAGCAAATCTCTATTTCCACATTTTCCCAATGAGAAGATCCAAGACATGTTCTGGTTAACTTGAATATAAGTTAACACATTTTGGGAATGTGGATTATTTTATCACTTTTTCAGTGGGAATCACCTATGTTGAGAGTTAACTTTCCAATTTGTGTTTGCCAACATTAGAAAATTTTTCCAAAACCACAGGTACCTACTTTCTACTGTAAGAATGGTCGACGATACCTTCTAAATGCATGTTTGTGATGGCGATGACAAAACCTTGCGTTGTAGGGTTTCAAGTCAACTTTTACAGAGGGCTTGTTTTCCATAATACCAAATATTTATTAATTTATTTTATTTAAGTGATCTGTATACTCATCCTGGGGCTTGAACTCACAAACCGGAGATCAAGAGTTGCACACTCTTCCAAATGAGCCAGACAGGTGCCCCTACAGAGTTCACGTTCTTTTTTTTTTTTCTTTTTTTTTTTTTAAGAGGGAGAGAGTGAGAGCTCCCGCACACACGAGCAGGGTAGAGGAGCAGAGGGAGAGAGAGAGAATCTTAAGCAGGCTCCAAGCTCAGCATAAAGCTCAACCTGAGGCTTGATCCCATAACTCTGGGATCATGACCTGAGCTGAAATCAAGAGTCACTCAACCAACTGAGCCACCCAGGTGCCCCGATACCAAACATTTATAATGGTGTGTAATTAATAAATCTGTGTTAAATATTTTTTTTATTTCTTTTTAAAAAATGTTTATTGATTTATTTTGAAAGCACGCCCTACTTGGGGAGGGGCAGAGGGAGAGAGAATAGTAAGCAGGCTCTATGCTGTCAGCGCTGAGCCCTTCGCTGGGCTCTATCCCATGAACTGGAGCTGAAATCAGTAGTCAAATACCTCAGGGTCCCTGGGTGGCTCAGTCAGTTAAGTGTCTGACTTTGACTCAGGTCATGATTTCACCGTCTGTGAGTTCAAGCCCCACATCGGGCTCTGTGCTGACAGCTCAGAGCCTGAAGCCTGCTTCAGATTTTGTGTCTCCCTGTCTCTCTGCCCCTCCCCAGCTTGTGCTCGCGCACTCTCTCTCTCTCTCAAAAATAAAATAAAACATTAAAAAAAAAAAAAAAAGAGTCCGATGCCTAACCAACCGAGCCACCCAGGTACCCCATTTCATTATTATTTTTTTAAGTAATCTCTATGCCCAGTGTGGGGCTTGAACTCACGACCCTGAGATCAAGAGTCACTTGCTCTACTGAGCCAGCCAAGTGCCCCCTTGGTTGTTTTTTAAAACCGATTTTATTTTGTCATTTAAGATTGGTGTGTCCTCTGCAAATTGATTTTCAAAATAAAATGATTGAGCACATTAGTACTATCACCAATGGATTAAAAAGTAGCTTCCAAAATCATTTCTTGAATGATAGCAAACTCAGTTTCTGGACTAAATGAAATCATTGGTCTTAAGTTCAGCAGAAGTACATCTACCACCCTCCTTTATCATACCCGTTAGGTTCAGTGTACTATTTTAAATCTATTACTAAAATATCCATCAAGTAGAAAAATAGAAGACTTGAAATTTATTCTCTGACCAGAGAAGTAAGTGGTAAGTCACACAATCCAGATGATTATATGTAAATATCACAGGTTATAAATGGTAGCTAGTCATTTATATGCTAATCAAGATTTTAAACAATCTCAGTAGCCTACATGCTAAGAGGAAAAAACACTTGCTTCTCGTTTAGGTTTTTAAAGCCTTCCATGTCTGCAAATAAGTTACTGTTCTTCGAAAAAACAGTTCCAGTGGAATCCATCTGTTAATGACTAGCTGGAATTAAAAATTACCTAACTGGAATGTTTATTTTGAAGATTTACTATACATGGATAGTATTGGAAAAGTATTCAGAACTCTCCTTTTTTCCCTTAAAATACTACTTTGGTACATGTTGGTTGGGAAAACATAAAAAAATTCTTTTTTTTTTTTTTCTTTCATTTAGTTTGGATGCTCTTCCAAGAGTCACATGTCCAAACCATCCCGATGCGATTTTGGTGGAGGACTACAGAGCTGGCGATATGATCTGTCCAGAATGTGGCCTGGTTGTAGGTGAGCAATTATTATGGTTTTAACTGAAATCACTGTTTTGGGTACTTTGCTTTTGTGTATTCCTAAAGTGTCTTTTAATGAATACATTTTGATTTTTTCCCCTACACGTAATTCATATTTGTTATAAAACAAAAAGAATTAGAAAAAAAGAGTAAATTCAGAGACTCCATATTTTATTGTCTATAAAAATGCATATATTTCATAACGTGGGGTATGAAGGAACATTTAAAATTGAGGACAGCCAATCCAAAAGAAAAGGTCCTCTCTCCGTAATCTCCTGAGTCCGAGTCCTGAGTCTTAAATATTTGATGGGGTTTGGGGATGGTGGTAGTGACACTTGTGTGTATGGAATAATGAATAAATTTAACCCAACTTTTGTGGCTTTTAGGTATTTAAACATGATTCGTTTCAGGGCAGGAAAGGTCCGTCTGTACTGAGTCTCATTCAAGGCCTTTTAGTTCATAGATGCAATTAAATAGAATGACATAAAAATTTCTAGTATAAAATTGTTATTGTCAAAAATACTGCTTTTTAAAATTTTTCATTTTGTTCCTACTTGCTTACTCATCCAGACATGTAGCAGAACTTTAGAATAGAGATTGTCTGTTAATTATTCTTATGGTGGGATTGTAGCTAGCAACCGAAAAAAGGAGTAATACTTAGCAGTTTGAAATGCTTAAAAATGAAAGTGCTAGTAGGATTATGGGGTGTATAACAGAAACATTGGTGGTAATACACTGCGGACTTGTGTTGGGGGACATCTGTAACATTCATCCAGGTAGCCTGCTTGCCTCCGACCTCCAGCGGGAGGCTTAAATCATACAGAGTTGCTAAAAGGAACTGAAATCCATTTACAGTTGAGTTCTACTCAGTAAGCAGTATTAACAGCTTATAAATGCTGGGCACTTTTTAAAATGATTTCCATAGTCACTAAGTTTATCTCAGAGAAACCTTTGATGTGAGTACTAATATTACCTTCATTTTAGAGATGAGAAACAAAAGGTCAGTGTGGCAGCGTAACTCCGCTGTCTGCGTGGAGCCGAATTTCTATCCTGCATTTGCTTTTGTAGTAAAATGGGTTCAGTCCGAGATTGGCAAACTGTGACCCACTAACTTTTATATATGACCTACCTGCTAAGGATGGCTTTTATATTTTTAAGTGGTTGAAGAAAATCAAAAGAATAATAATATTTGGAGACATATGAAAATAGTATCAGATTCAGATTTCAATATCCATACATAAAGTTTTATTGGAACACAGCCACACTTGCTTCTTACATGTTGTCTAGGACTGCTTTCCATGATGACAGCAGGAGTCTGTAGTTGCACAGAAACCATATGTGGTGCTCTCATCACTTCATACTGCTGCCCGGTGCACCGTAAATCCCAGTGATGCACCTAAAACTCCTCAGCATTTTGAGTACAAAGTTTGTCTCCATGCTGCAGCATTTGATTTTGTTACCATTGCATACCCATCGTGTCACAACAAAAAAGAAAAAAAGTGAACTTTGAAAGCCATGCTTTTAAGGTACAGGGGAGTGTCGGTTGTTTTGTTATTGATCAAGATGGCAAAGCTCTGTGTTTATCATGCAGTGATATTATAGCGCTGCTAATACAGGAAACTTACACATAAGCACTCATCCTGCCAATTCAGTAAAACAGTGACCAGAAAATTTAGAAAATGTAAAGTGGAATATCTCATCACAGCAGAATTTCTTCACGAAAATGAAAGAATAAAAATAAGGCTCCAGCTAAAATAAGTTTCTGAGTACCTTATTTATAGCTTATGCAGAGAAAGCCAGTGATTAGTTAATGGTGAGTTAATTAGTTCATGTTTGATTATGGTAGTTGAAGAAATGCGTCCAGAGAAAATTTATTTAAGATGAACTTATTTAAGACAATTAACCTCTCAGAAAAACAGTTGCTTGAAGAGTTGAGGATTTTGGGAGCAACATCAATAGTCAATCAAAGTCTGGGCAAATTTCAAGTATTTTTCCTAAACTCTTGATGATGAGACAGATGGTACTGATACTGCTGAGTTGTTTATTCAGGGAGTCAATGCAGGGGTTCTAGGGTTCGAATCATCTGCATGGAACAACTGCAGGAGAAACTTTTTTTTTTTTAATTTTTTTTTAATGTTTATTTTTGAGAGAGAGAGAGAGACAGAGCATGAGCAGGGGAGAGGCAGAGAGAGAAGGAGACACGAATGTGAAACAGGCTCCAGGCTCTGAGTTGTTGGCACAGAGCCCGACACAGGGCTTGAACCCACGAACAGTGAGATCATGACCTGAGCCGAAGTCGGACGCTTAACCAACTGAGCCACCCAGGTACCCCAGGAGAAACTATTTTTAAAGAAATTACAAGAATGCTAATTCAGTACAGCCTGAAGTGGAAACTGCTAAGATGTGTTATAACTGATGGTGGTAAAAATATGTGCGGAAGAAGACTTAGTTGAACAAATTTACAAAGATTGTGAAACTGTAAGATTTTTTAACTTGTAGTTACTCACATTGTATTCATCAGCGGGTACTTGGTAGAAAAGGTTTGACTCTGTCGTGTTCCTGATCAGTAGTGTCAGTAGTGAACTTCACTCACTCTCATGGACTTAACTGTCATCACTTCATTGAATCTTTGTCAGAAATAGAAGCTGAATATCTTGATTTGCCCAGCACACAGTAATTTGATAGCTTAGCTGCAGCAAAGTTTTCTTGTAATTGTTTTTGAGCTCAGGGCCAAGGTTGAAATCTTTCTGAACCACTACTGCCTCCAACCACTGCTATTTAACACTGAATGACTCTAGAATTAGCTTTTGCCGCAGACTTACTAATAGTTCATAATAAATTCAACCTAGAATTGGAAGGCAAAACAGTGCCTATATGTTAAGACTACACTGTAGTAAAGTCAATTTGACAACAAGTAACATTAATTGAATCCCAAATGATGTCAAATTGCTTTAATGTATTTTATATACTTTCGATGCTGTCAAAAGTTAAAACAGGAGGTAGGGTCCTCATTCCCACAAAAATCTGCAGCAGGCATATATTCAAAACTCAAACTGTATTTTAATCAGTGTTTTTCAGACCTGAATGTAAGCACAGAGGAATTTTCATATTTCCAAATCCGTTTAACTCTGCAATTTAGGTGCTTCCACCTAACTTTCAATTGGGAGTGATTAATCTACAATGTAATGACATGTTAAAAGGCAAAATATCAGAAGAATGTAATAAAATTCTATAAATGCCTTTCAAGCAGTGAATATGCTCAATTAAAATCATATGCTTGCAGATTAATATCAGTATTTGGCAGTACTTATCTGTGTGTGAAAAAGACTTTTTAAAAAAATGAAATACATAAAATCCTGTTAACAGCATTGACAGATGAACATTTGTAATTGATTTTGATGATAGAGAACACTAACTGAATTCCAATTAAGTGAAATAGTCTCACCCCAAAAGAGAATGCTGTTCCTTCTCAGTAGTAGATTTGTATTACAACAAATTATCATCAATTTTTATACTTTTAATTTCATCATTAAAAAAATCAGTGGAGTTTTTCCTCTTCATGGAAGTACCTATGTAGTATCCTCAGTTTAGCCTCTTGACCCAAAAAGCCTAAAATATTTACTATATGGCCCTTTACAGAAAAGGTTTGCCAACCTATAAGTTAAATGAAATCATTCTAATTACAAAGTATTAAGATCAAACTGATAGTATGTAAGAGTGAGACAGAAGATCAAAGATGATTTCAGCTTCTTGGGTCTTCTATGTGTAGCCATTTAAAAAGTAGTGCAGGGGCGCTTGGGTGGCTCAGTCGGTGGCCGACTTCAGTTCAGGTCATGATCTCACAGTCTGTGAGTTCGAGCCCCGCGTCGGGCTCTGTGCTGATGGCTCAGAGCCTGGAGACTGCTTCAGATTCTGTGTCTGTCTCTCTCTCTATGCCCTTCCCCTGCTTACGCTCTGTCTCTCAAAAGTAAATAAATGTTAAAAAAAAAATTAAAAAAAAAAAAAAGTAGTGCAGAAATACTGCGTTACATCTCCAGTCCTTCCATCAGCTTCACTTCTACTTCATACTAGCAAGATACAGTTGGATAAGATTAACCAACTAGAGAAGGAAGATCTAATTCACAAGGCCTGCATGTTTTTTTGTGCTTAATTTCCCTAACTTTTACTTGCATTTTTCTGCTTATATCTAAACCAAAGGAAGTTAATTTTCTTTTATTTTGCATTATTTAATTATCAGTCTTGAACACCAGCATTGGAACTACTGTGTTTTATCATAACTAAAGCAACTAGGCTAAATTGTAAAGCCTGAAAATTAAAAAAATACAATCTGACTAAACTTCCTTTTTATATACAGAAATACCTTTTTGTAACAATTGGTTTTTCTGACCTAAACTATAACAAACACCTGTTTTAAAATATACAGTTCTAGCTTCATTCACGTATTTTCAGTTAAATGTGTAATTTAACCTGCAGCGTGTCCTGCAAGTGAAGAAGCTATTCCTTGAGGGTGGGCAGGCAAGAGTCTGCTAACAAAGTTCTGTTTTGCTGAAGAGATTATCAATCAAATTATGTTGAAAAGAGCTTAATTGAACATGAGAGACCACGAGTCAAATTTTAAAAATACATGTACATATGAACATACATGCACAAACACATATATTACTGTCATAGGTCAATAATAAATTTTGATTCTATTTATGTTTAATTGGACTTGCATCAACTTGCTGGTTTATTTATGTTAAAGTTTTATGGTGTTGTGTTTTTTGTTTTTGTTTTTGAGAGAGCGTGCATAAGCAGGGGAGAGGGGCAAAGGGAGAGAGAGAAAATCTCAAGCAGGCTCTACAGCCAGCACAGAGCCTGACGTGGGGCTCCATCCCAGAACTCTGGGATCATGACCCGAGCCAAAGTCATGAGTCAGATGCTCAGCCTACTGAGCCACCCACGCACCCCCAACTTGCTGGCTTAAAGGCATATGCTTTTTCTTGCCAGCTCGGTTCTGCTGTTATCTCTCACACTATGGAGATTGGGAAGAAATTAGGCGAGGCAAATACTCCACAATCCAAGGGCAGAAAACTTGTGGCTTTTTTCATATTTGAGATACTGATGTTCATAGAGATTTAAATCCAGACGTCATCGTGTATCTCCTAATAAATCGTCTTGGTTTGCACGGTTTGAATGTTCTTACTATAACACTTTACCTTGTCTGAAACTTTTTTAGATTATACCATATTTAATGAATAAGCATTTACAGAAGGCTTGGTTTAAATAATCACCACACAACTTTAGAAACTGGAACTCTTAGAATTGTTTTTGGACAACTCCGTACTTAATTAATGTTTAATTTGGCTTAAAACTTAGGGCAGCCCATTGTCACTAACTCCTCTTTTTTTTTTTTTTATTTATTGGAGAGCATGTAAGTGGAGTAGAGGGGCAGAGAGAAGGGGGGGCGGCTGGGAAGGGAGAGAGAGAGAGAGGGAGGGAGAGAGAGAATCCCAAGCAGGCTCCATGTTCAGCACAGAGCCTGACTCAGGGCTTGGTCCCACAACTCTGGGATCATGACTGAGCCAAAACCAAGAGTCAGATGCTCAACCAACTGAGCTGGCACCCCCAGCTACTCTAAATTTCTAACTCAAGACTAGATGCTGCTCACCTCTCCTCTTTGGAGACATATATTACCCCTCGCAACTTCACCTTTTTTAATGAAATAATTTGTAATATGAAAAATATATTTATCTTATATGATAAAAATTGCCTTTTCTCCAGTCAGTAACAACTATTTTTTTTTTACTGTCTTTTAAACCTTCATTCATCGGCTCCTTGAGGACCACCACTGAGTCTCAAAACCAGTGCCAAAGTGTTTTAGGTTTTTTGTTTTTTTTTTTTAATGTTTGTTTATTTTTGAGAGAAAGAGAGAGAGAGAGACAGAGCACGAAAGGGGGAGGGGCAGAGACAGACAGGGGGAGACAGAATCTGAAACAGGCTCCAGGCCCTGAGCTGTCAGCACAGAGCCTGATGCGGGGCTCGAGCTCAAACTGTGAGATCATGACCAGAGCAGAAGTCGGACTCTTAACCGACTGAGCCACCCAGGTGCCCCAGGTTTTTCTTAAAGAAACATTGTACTTAACAGGAGCCAGTTTCTGTTTCAATTACATTGAAACTATTGGAGAACTTAGTGGCTTATAGTAACCATTTTATTTTGTGTATGGTTTTATGGGTCAGTAATTGGAAAGGACTTATCTGGGCCATTCTTTCCACCTGGCACTGTTTGGACCTGGAGGATTCACTTCCGTGATAGCTTCTTCACCTACATTTCTGGTTCCTCTCTGCTCTTTGGCCTCCCCACACAGGCCATGCTTTAGGATTTCTTCATAGTTATCTCAGAGTAGTCATATTTCATACATGGTGATTGATTTCCAAGAGAACTAAACCAAGAGCATGTATTTCAAGAGTGTGGAAGCTGGACTCGGGCATAAGATCACTTCGTATTAGTCAGAAAAGTCCTAGGGCCCACCTAGATTGGAAGGAGTAGAGAAACAGGTACCAACCACTTCAGTGTCAGACAGGGTCGTGTTTCAGAAGAACACGTTGATGAGAGATACTATTGCTGCCATCTTTGGAAAATATAATTTGTCAAACATTCAGTGGCTTGTTTAACTTTTTCCCCGCAGTGCTTAAGTTGTATAGTATTTTAGTTTCACCTGTAGCTTAGGTTGTTCCCAATATCTTGTGGCTATTTTAAATACTGTTTAGCATATAATAGTCTAATTGACTTTCTTCTTTTATTTGAATTATATGATATTTATTTATTTATTTATTTATTTATTTATTTATTTATAGAACATGAGTAGGGGAGAGGCAGAGAGAAAGAGAGAGGGACAGCAGATCTGGGCTCTGCACTGACAGCAGTGAGGCCAATGTGGGGCTTGAATTCACAAACTGTGAGATCATGACCTGAACCAAAGTTGGACACTCAATCAACTGAGCCACCCAGACACCACTTGAATTGCAGGATTTTTATTTTAAACATAGGAAGTGTTTTGATATGTCATTGGCTGCTTAATCTTAACCAGTGATCTGTAGGATATTGGTACTGATCTCTAACATAAGGCCAACTTTTTAAGCAATGCTTTGTCATTTCTCCCATGAAACTGTAGGCTTTAACAGCACTGCTTAGTGGAATTCCGCGCCCCGCCCCCCCTTCCCCCCCAAATCTAAGTGTGATTGTGTCACTTTAAAAATTGGGCACTAGGTGGCAGTATAATCATGTTTAGGTTATCAATTTGTTCATAAATTTGACCTTCTACATTGTTTATAGTCAGCAGAGTATTAGGTTAGTAAGCTGCTGTAATAGCTGCTAAAACATGAAATTGGTTATGACTTTTATAAATTAGGGTTTCAAATAAGGTGGTGTTTAGATCTAGTGGTATCATTTCTAGTAAAAGCCACATCTTATATACCATTTAAAACTGAATTCTTTCATTGTTCTTAGAAGGAATACAAGGAAACAACCAGAAAATAGTATAGGTAGATTTGAATGAGAATAATGAGTCAATTTGACGTCTCTTTCTTAAAGTTATTCTGGATATTATTTATACAGTGATTCTGAAGGATGAATGTAAGAATGTGTATTAAGAATCAGCTGCTCAGGGGCACCTAGGTGGTTCAGGTCATGATCTCACAGTTCATGAGTTCAAGCCCCACATTGAGCTCTCTGCTGTCAGCACAGACCCTGCTTCGGATCCTCTGTCCCCCTCTCTGCCCCTCCCCTGCTCTCTCTCTCTCGCTCTCTCTCAAAACTAAATAAACATTAAAAAAAAAAAAAAATCAGCTCTTTAAAGATTCCAGACCGCATTTCTAGAAATTCTAGTTTAGATCATACATCAGTAACGTATTAAGAAACCTAAATCTGTACTATTAACTTTACAGTTTACTACATTTTTTTTTTAGATCTTCTGTACTTTTAGAGTTTTCATATTTTCCATGTCTCCAGAGCCAAACTGCATATCCTAGAGAGCAGATATCTTATGTGTGTCCATAGCTCCTAGTATAATTAGGGGCCCTTGATTCCGGGCTTGGCTCTCCTAGTTAATGAGCTATGTAACTATAACCAAGTTAGTTATAATTTCTCTAAGCTTAACTTTCTTCATGTGTAAAAGTTAAGTCATCCCCCTGCCCCAAAACAGGGAGCAGGTACCATACATCTTAGAATTGTTAGGAATTGTTAAGAATCAACTGAGATAATATATAAAATATATAGTCTGATTTCAGTATGAGATTTCAGTGATACATTTTTTGTGGGTGCAAGTACTTCTTTTTCCTTAACCTTATGGAAAAGTAGGGGATTCAAAGTCTGAGATGCCATTCTTCATAGCAAGTCACTTGCAAAATGTATTCGAGTGGATCCAGCATAGTGAATGCTCTTCAGCTGTATTGTTTTAAAAATTACTGGATTGCCATCTTTAAATTTGCATTAGTGTTTCCTAAAGGAAATATTCAGATTTAATGTAATATGTTTAAACTATATTTTAAAATTAAGGAATATTCAGTTTCAAATTCTTGCTTTGGCATCTCTTATAAGCCGTCAGAGATACCCAATTTAGAGTTTTTAATGATTTTTTTTTCCTTTTTTTAGAGAGAGACCTTGTGAGCAGAGAGAAGGGCAGAAGGGGAGAGAATCTCAAGCAGGCTTCATGCTCAGCATGGAGCCCAACACGGGGCTCGATCCCACAACGCTGGGATCATGACCTGAGCTGAAATCAAGAGTCAGATGCTCAACTGACCGAGCCGCCCAGGCACCCCTAGCATTTTTAATTTAGGTGCTACTTTATGTTAAGCATCAGAGAATTACTAACTATTACTAACTTTACTCGGTTTACACAGCTACTCTTTGCGGGACACCGAGGCTTGGAGTACTTAATTAGCTGAAGATTCCATATCTAGTAAATGATAGAGCAGTTCAAATCCAGGTCTGTAGGTCTTAACAGGCCTGTTTCTATTAAAGCACTGTGCTGGTCAGGGAGAGTGATAGGAGCGTCAGATGTATGAGCAAGCCCTGGAGCAACCCTGGCTAGCGCGTGAACGGGAGGCGGGCGCATGGATACAGCGCGGCACGGGAAAGGCTCCTTACAGATCTTCCAAGTTTGGTGAGATCACGAAGGAAGGAAGCAGTGATTTCCTGGGGAAATTACTGTTGTTGAATTTACATTGAAACACCATCATTAAGCATGAGTAAGGGTTTATGGAGGGAAGGTCATTCCAAGTGGAGGGAAAAAGAAACACGTGCCATAGGATAGAGGCCTGAGAGTATTCGTATGTGAACGACTTAAATTACTTGCAACTAAGGTTAGGATGCATCTTTCATGGGAGCTGCGGATCCTTAGCTTAGATGCCACTGCAAACCTGCCTGTGTTTGAGCAAAAGCAAGATGTATTGAGATACTCAGGGATGGAATTTACAATGCATTTTGCATTTTCCTTTAAAACGATTTTCCAAATGATAATTATACTCTCGACTTGTACTATTTTGTGTTTGTTTTTTAAGAGCCTAAACGTCATGGGTAAAGTAGGCTTTTATGGGCAGGTCTGGGAAATTAACCTTGATGTGCGTTGTTTCTAAGGGGTAATTCATTTTGAGTTCTTATCCAGTTTATGTTTGGGGAACATAAACTATGATTTAGAGACCTGCTATAGTATTAATGGTATTTCTTTTTAAAGTATCTGTTGGACTTCTCTTGAAAATTATTTTTAATGCAGGTTTTCTGATAAGAATGTATAGTAACACTAAACCAAAATTCCGTATTCTTTGAAGTATCTTAAGAAGGAATGGTTAGAAAGGGGTAAAATGACTGAAGAAGGTGTGAAAGCTAAATAAGTATTTCATTTTCAGCATTAGATTTAGCAAATATAGTGTGTTGACTTAAACAATTTTTCACGGCACCTTAATATTTTTTTAATTAAAAAACTCCAATTTGGGGCGCCTGGGTGGCTCCATCGGTTAAGTGTCCGACTTCAGCTCAGGTCATGATCTCACGGTTTGTGGCTTTGAGCCCCGCATTGGGCTCTGTGCTGACAGCTGAGAGCCTGGATCCTGCTTCAGATTCTGTGTCTCCCTCTCTCTCTGCCCCTCCCCCGCTCACACTCTGTGTGTCTCTCTCTCTCTCCAAAATAAACAAACATTAAAAAAAAGAAGAAAAAAAAACCCTACATACTTAGGGTTTATCCACCTTGAGTACTACATTTTAATTATTGGAAAGTTTTGAAAAATGTTGTAGTTTCAGGCAAAATGGTTTTAGATAAATCTAGCCTTGTAACTTGCTCCTACTTCCAAATTTTCTACTAGTGGTTGTATACCAAAATGCCTAAATAAGATCACTTTCCAGAAAGATGGCAGAAAGAATTGAAATTTGGGGTGAATCTTAATACTCTCTTTAAAAATTCCTTTATTAATTTAAGTTTACAACAAGAAACAAAAGCAATCTGTCTCTAGGTCAGGCCTAGAAAATCAGACTCTCCAATATTGGCTTCCTGGCTGTTTTTAGTATGTTGCAGTGTTCCCCTGCACTGTTTACATTGCTACCATAAACCATTCTGGGTTTTTTTGTTTTGTTTTGTTTTAAATTTTTAGAGTGTGTGAGCAGAGGAGAGGGGGTGAGAGAGAGAGAGAGAGAGAGAGAGAGAGACCTGAGCAGGTTCCACGGTCAGTGCAGAACCCAATGTGGGGATTAACCCCACAACCCTGGGATCATGACTGGAGCTGAAATCAAGTCAGACGCTCAACCAGCTGAGCCACCCAGGTGCCACGATCCATTCTGGTTTTAACATTGTACTGCAAAATACCTCTGGTTGGATTTGTAGTTTATGGCTTGCTTGGTAAGGAGCTTAGATATGTTTCTCTTTGTGTACTGTTTCCTTTAGAGTATACGGCAAAGTATAGTTGTTCTACTGGACATTCTTTCTCATCTCCTTTCTCTCGTAGCTAACCCATTATTCCTTATAGTAGTAGAGGCCACTGGTTGTCCCACTATTTCTTTAGTAATAGAATCCCTATGTTGTAACTGGGCCTGTTGCTGCCCAACTGGACTGTATTTCCCAGCTTCCCTCATAGCTAGGTATGACCATGTGATCTAACCAGTGGGGTATACGTAAAACAGGCATGTACGACTCTAGGTCCTGCCATAAGGAAGTGCCTCCTTTTCCCCCCTTTCCACTGGCTAGAATGCAGACATGATGAAGTGAACCACCAACAGCCATATCAGGCTAGAAAATGCTCATCATGATGAGGATGGCTTATTAAAAAGACAGGAGGAGCCTGGGTCATACCAGTCCAGGACTATTAACTGTGGACTGTTAATGTGAGAAAGTTCTAGCCTCTTTAAGTCACTATTATTTTTGCTTTAATTACAAACCTGCCTGTATCCTCCTAATAAATTTGTAGAGTCATACTGGGAATTTATTTATTTGGGTCATCTGTTAACTGCCAGGGACTGTGTGTACCCAGAGAGACTGAGAATTACTGGTGGTGGTGGGTTGGAAGGCTTCCTAACATGACCGCCACCACTGGACATGGGTTGATAGTTCTTTAGTACAGGAGTACAGGATGAATAAGCACAAAAGTCCACGTGAGGCTTCTGAAAACAGATAACAATGAAGAGAAAGTGATTCAGTAGACTTAAGAAAATTCTCCTTATGTAGCTTACTAGAAGAAAGTTATAGAAAATAAATGATTTTTTTTTGTGATCAGTGAAATAAAGTTTCCATAATGTTTCTATTAAATGTTGTCAGAGGGGCGCCTGGGTGGCTCAGTTGTTTGAGCATCTGACTCTGGATTTTGGTTCAGGTCATGATCTCTTGGTTTGTGGCATCAAGCCCCTATTGGGCTCTGCGCTGGTAGTGCAGAGCCTGGTTGGGATTCTCCCTTTCTCCCTCCCTCCCTCCCTCCCTCTCTCTCTCTCTCTCTCTCTCTCTGCCTCTCCCTTGCACATGCATGCGCACACACTCTCTCATAAATTAAAAAATCAGAAAGAAATAAGATAGCACAAGGAGACAAACAGCATAATAAAACTGTTTGAGATAATAATTAGCTGACTTAACATTCTAGGAAATTGGATCAGTAAAGCGGAGAAGAAACCTGAGAATATAAAGAGTGAATGAGAAAGTGGTAAAGACAAGATAGCCATTATGGTTCTACTTGAAGATGCAGGTGAACATTGTAAGGTATTAAAGGTACAATAGAAGAAAATGTTACATTGTCCTGGAAGACCCTCAGGGTTGCAAGTCAAGAATCCACACACCAGTGGGGAATATATCTTCTAGACATTTGAAAAAATGTTATTAGTAAAGACTTGCAAATAACCAGCCAGTAAAATTAACTCTTAATTCCTTGGTTTGTTGTGTGGCAGAAAAAGGAAGTCCTAGGAAAATCTTTTTTTAAATGAATTTATTCATAAATCCCACAAAATATAGTGCTTATTTCTATTTGCTAATTGTCATGTGGAAGAGTATTGATACTATTTGCTAATATTTCTGGTTCTTCTCTTTTGAGCTACATGGTACATTTGTGTTTTCCCACCTTCGTTAAAGTTAAGCATCACTCCTTGACTGGCTTTGGCTGAGGACATATGAGTGGAAACTAACCCTTGCATGTGAGTGCGTAACTTCTCACATTCTCTTCCCCCAGCATGTCTCAGGTGGCAGGAATTCTATCATCTTGAATAAGGATGGCATAGAAAACTGCCCTATCCCTATATAGACACGTAGTATGAATAAGAAAGAAATCTTCATTTTAAGCCACTAACCTTCTGAAATTATTTATTACTCCAGATTAACTTAATTTATCTTAACACATAAGTACTAGCAGAATAATAACCCACAAACAGCTACAGCTAGCTTTTATAATGTAAAAAGATAGTACGTAAGAAGTGCTATGGTTTGCTAAGATGACAGATATCTAATGAACTCAACACATGCCTAATGTAAGATACTGTGCATTAGAGTAGATTGCTGTTTTAATAGATGACTGTTTCAGTTCACCTGTTGCTTTTATGCATAATGTCGAAATATTGGAGACATTTCTATTTTAAATCAAAGGCATTGTTTTGAAAGTTCTGATAAGCGCTTTAAGTATAATATAGAAATGGGAGTTAAACATTGGAAGGGGAACAAGTCCTTTGTCACTGATGAGATTCTATATCTAGAATATTCAGATCAAATTTTAAAAATTAATAGTCTATTAAAATTGGCTGAATATAAGCATATAAAATATTGCAGCAATTACTAGTTAGAAAATGAGATTTTTAACAAAAAAAATTAGATCTAGTCGTAAACGTGGCATACATATAACCTAAAAGAAGAGTTTGAGAAAGAGTATATTCCATTGTCCGAGAAGATGATAATTGTTCTGTCATTCCCAAAATCATGGATAGGTTTGGTATAGCTTAATTCAAAATCAACAGTATTTTGGTGGGAGTGAATTTTTATTATTAATTTATTGAGGTATAATTTCATGCAGTAAAACGCACTGATCCCAGATACAGTTTGTATCTTGACATCGCATATACTGGTGTAATCACACCGGTCAGGATGTTTAGACCATTTCCTTTTCAGAAGTTCCCTTATGTTTCTTTCTAATCTGTCACCTCTGTCTCCCAGCCCAAGAAGCAACCACTGTACCGATTTCTATTTTCATAGATTATTTTTTCTGTTTTTGAACTTCCTATAAAATTTTTTTTAAGGTTATTTATTAATTTTGAAACAAAGACAGTGCAGCAGGGGAGGGGCAGAGAGGGAAAGAGAAAATATCCAAAACAGATTCCACCCTACATGGGCCTCAGACTCACAAAACCGCCAGATCATGACCCGAGCAGAAACCAAAGAGTCACACTTAATCAGCTGAGCCCCGCAAGCGCCTCTGAATTTCCTATAACTAGAATTTCATACTAGTTTTTATTTATTTATTTATTTTTGTAACTGACTTTTTTCAGGCTCAAAATATTATTTTGAATGTATTTACATTATTGCATGTATCAGTTTATTTGCTGAGGGATATCCCATTGTATACATTTTCCTGTTAATGGACATTTGGGTTGTTTCCAGTTTTTAGCTAATATGAGTAATGCTGCTGTGAACATTTTTGTGTAAAACTTCTGGAGGTAAATATTTAAGAGTGGAAATGCCAGCTCATGAGGTAGGTGCCAAAGTAATTGGTGTGAATGCTTTAGGCAGTTATTCTCAAATTCTTCTTGAAAAATAAAGAGATGAAACTTCACTCTCTTTAGAATACGGTAAAATATTTTAGTTCATACTCTGTAGACAGCACTCGAATACCTGGATTGAGAACTGTGCATGTCTGTAACATACACTATATATATGTTGAGTGTGTTCACTGTTTTGGCTGGGGAACCTGATCAAAGTGTCTGTCATCACGCTCTAGATGGATGGAGGAATGGTCCTGTTGACATATATTACGGTAGTGGTATTATTTTGGCTATTACAAATCCTTACATATAGACTTTCTGTCAGGTGTTTATTTTACAAAAATCAGCGTTTGGTTAAGAACGCAACTGATAAAAATTGGCATGTTTTTCCCGTTTGTGGAACATTAAAGGATATGGGACGCTTTGTTTGCGTGTGTGTGTGTGTGCATGCGCGCATGTGTTTATTGGCAGGCTGAAGGCTGATTATACACTTACCCTTGAAAAGACTCTGTATTGCAGTTTTCTTCCAGAGCATCTTTTAAAATGCTGCCTCATTTAGGTTTCTTCAAATGAAAATCCTTTATGCACCCTGATTTTTCTGAATGGTCTGCCCTATTTCGTTACTCGTGCACTTAATCTGGTGCTCTAGTTATAGTCTCATGATGTGCTATTTGAGTTATTTTGGAAATTTTACTTCTTATAAATTCTGTGTTTTGAGCAGTATAATATAAAAAGAGGGGATGGCTCTTAGCACAAATCACAGATTGTTGAATGAGTCATGTAGATTGTTCCCACGTTTGTGGAAAAATTACATCACTATCCGGTTCTGGCTTTTCTATTTATACTGTCTGAGGCCAGATCCCCAGCCCCCTTTTCTCCCTAATCCATCTTGTCTTTTTAAAGGCAGTGCAAACCACCAATAAAAGAGACTCTTACTCTTGGTAGGTTATTTTGGGGCCAAAAGGAAAATGCTATGAAATAAAGTATTAGCCAAGATGTCTCACCTTTAGCTTTCTAGCAAGACTTAAAAAGATGTGAGCATGCCTACCTGCCTTTTCATTTACACTGTTCTCTTCATTCATTCATTAAACAAATTAATGATGACATTTGAGTTTCTATTTGAACTTAGAATTTTGCAAGTAACTCCAGATAGGAAAACCATAGTAGTTTTTTGTTTTGTGCATGTTTGTGTATTTTTGTTTTTCTGCCTAGGAAAGTTAGATTCACTTTTTTTTCTTTGAAAACATAGTGCATGGAGACATTACGATATCAGCTTTAATTGGCAGATGCTCTTAAAGGGGCTGACTCGTTTAAAGAGTTGTTTTGGTATTTATGATACAGATTTGGTGAATAGAGCTTTTCATGAAACAGGCACAATATGATCTAATTTTATTTAAGGAAAAAACATACACATGAATTAAAAAGGCAGAAAGTATATATACCAAAATATTTACAGTGGTTTTCCCTGGTGTTGAGAATACAGGTAGTTTTGTTTTTGTTTTGCGTACACACACACACACACATTTGTGAGCAAGCGTTATTATAATTCTTTTTTTTTTTTAATGTTTATTTATTTTTGAGAGACACAGAGACAGAGTGTGAGCAGGGGAAGGGCAGAGAGAGAGGGAGACACAGAATCTGAAGCAGGCTCCAGGCTCTGAGCCGTCAGCACAGAGCCCGACGCAGGGCTCGAACCCACAGACCGTGAGATCATGACCTGAGCGGAAGTCGGCCGCTCAACCGACTGAGCCACCCAGGCGCCCTGATTATAATTCTTTTATAAAAAGGAAAAAAAATCGGTCTTTTTAAATTGGTCTCTTGAGATACGGGCCTTGTTTAGTTAGTATTGCAGTAAGACTTCAGTCCATAATTACAGATTTTGTTACTTTCAGGTAAGTTTTTAAAATCTTAATTTATATAATTGCTTAATTTATATATAAATTATAAATTATATAAATCTTAATTTATATAATTTATATAATTGCTTCTCAAGTTTAGTGCTTCCCACGTTTATTTTTTTGAGGGGGAAGGAGAAAAATCCACCGTGACAGTCCCATTCATTTAACCTTTCTTTCTCTTTGTTTTGGGCCACCCGCTCAATCTCTAATCTAAAGTTGCCTTATGAACTGGTCTCCCTACTTCTGCTCTCATTGGCCGTTCTTACTCCATACAGGTGCGCCAGATGGGGACCTGCCTCGCATCTCATTTCCCTTGTAATAGGAGGTAGTTCAAGTAATATCTGGTTACTCCCAAGTGTTTTGAGTGTTCAAAGAAAAATAAATTATTCCAGAACCATCAGGAATGAATGATTCTGTTGCACATTTACCTGCTTTCTTAAATGTAACACTTAGATTAAGATTATTATACTTGGTTCATAAGCATTTTAATTAATATACTACATAGACGGTATTTCAGAGGATTTAGCAGCGTCTACATTGAGTTCCTTCCTCCTTTTCTCTTTGCTGTCCTCGTCACATACCCGCAGCAGAGCACTCTGGTGCTTTTAAGGTCTCAGGAGGGAAATGTCAAATGCGTGTCATAATATTTTCATTTTCATAGTAATAAATAGCTAATATCAAGCACTCACCTTAAACTTTTTAATCACTTTACATGTGCTGTACCTGTTTTGGCTTATTTAATCTTTATAATCTTTAGACTCTGAGGTTATTGGGGAGATTTAACACTGAGAAATGCCATAATTTGTCCAAGGCTAAGTGGCAAATGGTAGAGTCACGCTCTTAACCATTATATTAATTAGTTCCAGAACTTCTTTTAATTGCTGAGGTATCTAATTTCTGTCATTTCTTTCTCCTTTCTGTTTAGGCAACAATGAAAATGGTCTCGTTCCTGCTTTCGGTTTTGTCACACTTTGGTGGAAAAGCTCAAATGCGTTTTACAAATGCAGTCTAGAAGAGTCTTTGGGATCTGTTCCGTGTTTCAGTTCTAGTTGTGTCATCTTACG
The DNA here is from genome assembly GCA_030068075.1 of Paguma larvata. NCBI lineage: Eukaryota > Metazoa > Chordata > Mammalia > Carnivora > Viverridae > Paguma > Paguma larvata. The sequence goes on along the minus strand of CM057833.1, from coordinate 72,461,512 downwards.
CAAATTTTATTCCTAAAGTGGCAATAAAAGTGGTATCTACCTTTATCCGGCTGTGAGGACTAAAAGACAGCATTTACACAGTGACTAGCATGGGCAGGTGTTCAGTGTTAATAACTCTTGTCGCTGTGGACATGTTACGAGCTACTGAGCGTTCCCCCCAAAGCAGTGACCAGCCAGATCTCTTTGTATCTGGTTTCCTAGCGTGACCTATTTTACCACTGGCCCTTTGCATCAAAACAATAGTCCCTACCTGGCTTTCTTCTCACTAATTCTAGGCTTAACATTTTACTCTGTATAAATTATTTGGCCAAAAAATATTTTTTTCATCCAGTAGTTACTAAAACATAAGCTTCAGTTTAGTTCTTTGCAAAGCATTTCCCATGAAAGCTTGATAACTTTTTATATGAAACCGTGTGCATTAATACCATTGTGAAAAGTGCTTTCTGGTTTTTTCTATGCCCCTTGCAAATTTTGGTTTTGAATCACATTTATTTTCGCATCGCATCTGAGTAGCTTTATTTTGCTGTTTGTGTTTATTTTGACTAATACTTTATTCTACCAAAAGTTAGAATATGACTGATCAAAGCATAATGTTTAAAAAGGGTTGTTATTGGACTGGCACCGTAGTTGAAGGACTGCTGTAGGGCAGATGTCTGATGCCTGATCCTTCAGCTGGAGCCTAGATGTCCATGTTGAGATTTCCTAGGAACCAAAGGGCTGAGTTAGGTGTTAGAGTGTTCAGTAGATCCTGTTCAGATTTGTGCTTCTGCTTTTAGGTGACCGAGTTATCGATGTGGGATCTGAATGGAGAACTTTCAGCAATGATAAAGCAACAAAAGATCCATCTCGAGTTGGAGACTCTCAGAATCCTCTTCTGAGTGATGGAGATTTGTCTACCATGATTGGCAAGGTAATAAATCCACTCAGCAGGAAATGGGAAGTGTGGACTGACCAAAGACCTAGGAGTTAGCAGAAGTATCAGTTTCTGCCCCTGTGAGGAAACTTGATTTACCAGTAATACTGTTGTCAGTGACTGTTCCCTTACACATTTCTTCCACACAGATCAAAATGATAGTCCTTATATCTCAGGCCCCTGTTTTCCTAAAGCACAGTTTGCACAGAAATCGAGTGTAGAATGATCTTTATGGGTTCTTATTGATAGGTTCCTTGAATACTGTGAATGTCTTTTCTTTCCCCCCACTTTACCTCAGATAATTGTAGGTCAGTGTAGCCTCTTTTCTAATATTGGTGACTTTATGACTTCCCTAGATGATGTATATGAGCTTCCCATTCCTCATTAGTAAAGTGAGAATGAGAGTGCTTCGTAGAAACATCGAGGGCCACACGGGAACGCAGCATGATTACAACACAGCATTGTGTGTGTTCAGTAAAGGGTAGCCGCTGCTGTTAGATAAGGCAGTGGTGTGATCTGTCAGGCGACCGAAACTGGAAGTCACAGTGGCCATATTCCAGAGAGCTAATCAAGTGATGCTATTTCAGGACTTCGTCTATACCACCGCATAGTTTGTTTTTAAGAAAGTGTTACAAAAAAGCAAGTTATTTTTTCATGCCCTATAAAGTACGTATGAAACTTGAAAAATGGTGTAGGCTAGTTTAAAAGTTGGTAGTATCTTAAGTAGGGGATTTCTGCATTTCCTTTAGCCTTAAGGGTGAGTAAAAAGTGTACCGAGGACATTTTAAAATCTAAGACTGCAACTAATGGACACTGTGACTTTTTTTAATGTTTATTTTTTAATAGGAAATACATGACTCATACATAAATATTAAAAAAAACACAATAGATTTTCTATACCTTTGATCTCCAAACTCAGTTCCCGCCATAACCCCCTTTCCCTGTCAGAAACAGGGCAACCACTATCACTAGTTTTCTCCTGTATCCTTTGACCGATGTTTATGCCTACATGGCAAGAATCCTTAAGATGCTGCATTTGTCATGTACTGGATTTCTGTATGTATTTGGGAATATTTCGGGACACTCTGTCCTTTCTCTGTCCTGGTCTAGTCAGTCACATGTCACACCACACTGTGTTAATATCCAGCAGTAGTAGTTTTCCCTCATCGCTCTTCTTTCTTGGCATTTTTTTCGCTAGTCTTTTCCATTTAAAGGTTAGAATCACTTTGTTAAATGTGGTTATTATTTTCCGTGAGGTTTTGGTTAGACTTACTTGCCAGTTGACTTAGGGAAAATAGACTTCTTCCTGATAAATCTTCCTATCCAGAAACATAGCTTGCTTTTCCATTTCCATAAGTCATGTGTGTCCTTCAGAGGAGTTTTTCTTCATAGAGGTCTTGAATGTTTAAATCTTTTTTGTCATTTCGTATTGGCGTATTTGTTTTTCATTATCTTCTAAGCTGTTTAGTTATACATATGAAGGCTATTGATTTCTATTAATTTTGACTTGCCTCAAATGAATTCTATTATTTATAGCAGTTTTACAGTGATTTTGAGTGTTCTAAGTATACAAAAATACTATCTGCAAATAGTTTATCACTTCCATCTCAAATTAGTACTTCTAATTTTTCTCTTGCCTGATTTTAAAATAATTACATCAGTATAGTTAATGTAATTTGTATCTAATTACATCATGTAATTATAATTACATTATATCGGCTAGTTTTCCTAGTATAGGCATATCTCAGAGATGCTGCAGGTTCGCTTCCAGACCACCACAGTAAAGGAAACAATGCGATAAAGAGTCCAGTGCCTTTATTTAGTTTCCCAGTACAGTATAAAAGTATATGACAGTATAAAAGTCATACTTACACTATACTATAGTCTATTAAGTGTGCAGTAGCATTATGTCAAAAAAAATGCATATACCTTAATTTAAAAATACTGTATCGCTAATAACATAATCTGAGCTTTCAGAAAGTTACAGTCTTTTTGCTGGTACAGGGTCTTGCCTCGATGTTGATGGTTTCTGAATGGTAGGTGACTGGCAGATTTTTTTTTAAGTTCGTTTATTGATTTTGAGAGAACACGCATGTGCATGTGCAAGCAAGGGAGGGATAGAGAGAGGGGGAGAGAATCTCAAGCAGGCCCTGTGGTGTCAGTGCAGAACCCAACGCGGGGCTCGATCCTATGACCGTGAGTGGGCAGAAATAGAGTCAGACACTTAACCGACTGAGCCACCCAGGCGCCCTGGCAATTTCTTAAAATGAAGCAATAATGAAGTTTGCTCCATCAGTTGACTCTTGCTTTTCACAGGTGGTCTCTCTGTAGCTTGTGATGCTGTTTGATAGTATTTTACCCACAGTAGAACTTCTCTCAGAATTGGGAGTCAGTCCTCTCAAACCCTGTGGCTGCTTTATCAACAAAGTTGACGGAGGTCCTAGATGGCATCTTTCTCCAATAGAAGGCCGTTTTGTCTACACTGAATATCTGTTGTTTGGTGTAACCGCGGTCATGAATTCTTAGCTGGATTTTCTGGGGAACTTGCTGCAGCTTCTCCGTCAGCACCTGCTGCTTCACCTTGCACTTCTGTACTAGACACAGCTTCTTTCCTTAAACCTCACGAACCAACCTCTGCTAGCTGCCAAATTTCTCTTGCGGCGTCCTCACCTCTCTCCGCCTTCATGGAGAGAAAGAAATCAGGGCTTTGCTCTGGATTAGGCTTTGACTTAAGGGAATGTTGTGGCTGGTTTGATTTTCTGTGCAGACCACTAAAAACTTTCTCCAAACTAGCAATATGGCTGCTGCATTTTCTTATCATTGGTGTGTTCACTGGAGTAGCAATTTTAATTTTCTTCAAGAACTTTCTCTTTGCATTCACAGCTCGGCTATTTGGCACAAGAGGCCTATCTTTTGGCCTATCTCAGCTTTTGGCTTGCCTTCCTCACTAAGCTTAACATTTCTAGCTTTTGATTTAAAATGAGAAACATAGGACTATTCCTTTGACTTGAACAAAGAGACGCCATCATAGGGTTATTAATTAGCCTGATTTCAGTATTATTGTGTCTCAGGGAATAGGGAGGCCTGAGGAGAAGGAGAAAGGTGGGGGAAACAGCTGCTCAGTGGAGCAGTGAGAACACGCAGATTTATTAAGTTTGCCGTCTTAGAAGTGTGCAGTTTGTGGAGTCCCAAAACAATTACGAGACTAACATCAAAGATCACTGATCACCATAACATAATGAATAAGTTTGAAATATTGCAAGAATGTGACAGATCTGGAGTCCGCAAATGCTGTTGGAAAAATGTTGCCAATAGACCTGATCAGTGTAGGGTTGCCATAGACCTTCAATTTGACAACAACAACAACAAAATACAGTCTCTGCTAAATGCAGTAAAGTGAAGCACAATAAAACAGAATATGCTTTTTTTCTCCATTAATCATTGTTCTGGCTTGAGCCTGGAAGAGTGATTTTCTAATATGAAGAAGTACCTACCTCTTTGTAGTGTTTTGTGTTTTTGAGTTTTGCTTGCCTTTGTAATAGCACCTTTGGAGAGGATCCTTTTATTTTTCTCCTTAGGTCTGTTAATGTGATGGTTTATATTACTGGATTCTGTCACAGATGTTCATCTAAACCATCTTAGGCTGGTATATGTTCTACCAAGGAATAGGGAGGGGGCACAGGGTAGATTTCTTGGGCTTATGGAGTCAGATCACGTAAGTTATGTTTTCTTAGAAATGTCTGTTCATTCTTTTAAAATTTTTTTGCATAAAATTCTAACGCTTTGTTTTATAGGGTACAGGAGCTGCAAGTTTTGATGAATTTGGCAATTCTAAGTACCAAAATCGGAGAACAATGAGTAGTTCTGATCGGGCAATGATGAATGCTTTCAAAGAAATCACCACCATGGCAGACAGAATCAACCTCCCTCGAAATATAGTTGTAAGTTCTTGTCTGTCTCCTTTAAACCATTCTGGCATTGACTTAGCATAATTTAATGAACATATGAAATTTTGATATTGCAACTAATTAAATGGCCTAGAGTTAATTAAACTTCATTTCTTTGCTTTGAAGGATCGAACAAATAATTTATTCAAGCAAGTGTATGAACAGAAGAGCCTGAAGGGAAGAGCTAATGATGCCATAGCTTCCGCTTGTCTCTATATCGCCTGTAGACAAGAAGGGGTTCCTAGGACATTTAAAGGTAAGTTTTTAGTTGCAGAGATAAAAATATGTTTTCTGTTAAAGTAACAGACCAGGGGCGCTTGGGTGGCTCAGTCGGTTGAGCGTCCGACTTCGGCTTAGGTCATGATCTCACGGTCTGTGAGTTCAAGCCCCACATCGGGCTCTGTGCTGATGGCTCAGAGCCTGGAGCCTGCTTTGGATTCTGTGTCTCCCTCTCTCTCTGCCCTTCCCCTGCTCATACTCTGTCTCTATGTCTCTCAAAAATAAACAAACATTAAAAAAAAAAAAAAAGTAACAGACCAAAGTCAAGGAGCTTTGACCCTACGTAGCTAAGTCATGTCTTGCTGGTTACCTCCAGTAATCCATCTCTGTATCATTTCCAGACTCCTTGTTTTGTTCCTTGGCAGAAGATCTTAACGCTGTTCTTTTCTGGCTGTTGTAGTCATTCTAGTCCATGTAAACTCCGTGTTCTTTGCTCCTGAGATCTTTTGACTGATTGTATCTTGAGGCTTCGAGGCCTGGCATCATAGGCCAGAGTAGGCCTTTGTTATCAAGTGTGTACCCTTGATGCCTTGAAAACCATTTCCGCTCCTAGCACAGGTCTCTACAGGTGAGAGAATCGGGCCTTAGAAAACATTCTTGAGTTCTACGATTTGCACTTTCACCCTTAAGTTGGAGGCTTTGGGAGAACTCGTATTTTTTGTCCAGTTTGCAGTCATGAATACGTGACAGCCTCTTGGCAGTGCTGCCGTGATGCTCACGCTGACTTGCCCCGCCGTAGTTCATTTTAGCGTAAGACTTTCAGTACGATGAGGCAGTGGCTTTTATCATCATCGTCTTTTTTGTTATTACAACTGAAACCAAGGTTTTGGTCTGAAAGTGTTTGGTAGTTTAATATTTCAAATAACAGGGTCAAATATTTGATCTCATTTTATTGTAGCCTGTAACCCCAGGGATTGCATGCACATATGACATTGGGTAGTTGAGGAAGTACTCTTTAGCTTTGAGTATTTTTTTCATTTCCTTGATAGACCTGCTCCTTACAACAGATTAATATATAAATATCAACAAAGTTTGGATTAGTTGAAGAAACTTACTTTGAAATGAAACCTCAGAGGAGTTAATATTTTGAAATATTAAGAGCCTACATTTAACTCGTTTGAAAGACTTCCTTAAAGCTAAAGTAAAATTGGTATGTTATATACCGTATGTATATATACACCATCTACACCATACATGAGTTTTGGGTGGACAGTTTCATACATTTGACCCTTGAACAACATGAATTTGAACTGTGTGTGTCCACTTACACACCGATTTTTTTAATATAGTACTGTAGTTTCTCCTATGATTTTCTTAATATTTCTTTGGCTTACTTTATTGTAAAAACAGTCTGTAATACATATACAAAATCGATGATTGTTATCAATAAGGCTTCCTGTTAATAGCTATTTGTAGTTAAGTTTTGGAGGAATAAAGAGTTCTCTGTGGAGTTGTGGCTGTGCTGGGGGTTGGCACCCTCTAACCCGAGTTGTTCAGGGGTCAGCTGTAACTGACATCTGTAATCACTATGAAGCAATCACTAAAAGTCTATTTACCGTCCCTCCCTCACCGGATCGTTGCCTCCCTTCACTGGTTTGGTCTACTCCCCAATCCTTTCCTGTCTGGTAACTGCCAGTGTGTTCTCTGTGTCCATGAGTTTTTGTTTTATTTGTTCATTGGTATTTCTGTTCTTAGCGTTTTGAGGAGCTCCATGTTTTTTTTTCCTTAGTGGCTGCACCAATTTACATTCCCCCCAACAGCGCTCGAGGGTTTCCCTTCCCCCACATCTTCTCCCCTCTCCAAGACTTGCTATTTCTTGTCTTTTTGATCATAGTCATTCTGACCAGTGTGTGGTGATATTTCATTGTGGTTTTGATTTGCATTTTCCTATAATCAGTGATGTCGGGCTTCTGTATGTTGGCTTTGGAAAAATGTCTATTCAGATCCTCTGCCCATTTTTTAATCAGGCTGTTTAAGGCATAATTGCGATTTTGCAATTAGAATATAGTTTATAATCAGAAATGACCTTTTTAATGAACCATATGACTTACGTGGATTTATTCAAAAAAAAAAATTTTTTTTTTTTTTTTTTCAGAAATATGTGCTGTGTCACGAATTTCTAAGAAAGAAATTGGTCGATGTTTTAAACTTATTTTGAAAGCATTAGAAACCAGTGTGGATTTGATTACAACTGGGGACTTCATGTCCAGGTTTTGTTCCAACCTTTGTCTTCCTAAACAAGTGCAGATGGCGGCTACACACATAGCCCGTAAAGCCGTGGAGCTGGATTTGGTTCCTGGGCGGAGCCCGATCTCCGTGGCGGCGGCAGCCATTTACATGGCCTCCCAGGCCTCGGCGGAGAAGAGGACCCAGAAAGGTAGGATTCTTCCTCAGGAAGGACAGCGATGAAATTGTGGAGTCGTTGTATGTAATCGTATTTCCATTTTAAGTACGAAGCAGATAAATATCCCAAACCCACATTTAAGAGGTAGTTTCTTAGAATCAAAACTGACAAGCAAAAAATTACATTTTCTTAAGTGACTCATGAACAAAATTGTTCGTGGAGGCATAACTCTGGGTATGGACCCGCTTTTTCCCATTCACTTTAAGTATTTCAGTTTGTACATTTTTCATATCTAGAAGTTTTTGTCACACCTAAACATTATTTGGAATATTCTTTCCCCCCTCCCCTTCAAAACTTTAACCAAAATTTTTTGTATCTTGAGAGGTGGGGGCCATGCCTATTTTCTGCTGTCCGGTGTAGCCCCCACAGCTGGGCACATGGAAAATTCGTGCCCAGCAGCAGCTAGAACATTCCTCAAAGCCTCCTCTCTTCCTTCTTTCATTTGTTACTCACTTTCTTAATGAAGGTCCTGACAGAAGTTCAACCTTCTAAAGCCAGTTTTGAGTTTACTGTCGTAGGGTCACTTTCAAACAGTAGTACTAAGTGAATTTCTTTACAAGCATGTATTCATTAATTACTTCTGCGATCCTCAAAAAGATGTATAAAGAAAAAGGAGTGGTCAGTTCAAAATTTAAAAGGTAGTGAAATTACTTGCCGCAATGACTCTGTGATACCCCATTTAACATTTTTTTTTTTTTTTTAGCGCTTTTATTTTATTTTTGAGAGACATAGAGAGTGAGCAAGGGAAGGGCAGAGAGAGAGAGAGAGACACAGAATCTGAGGCAGGCTCCAGGCTCTGAGCCAGCAGCACAGAGCCCGATGCGGGGCTCGAACTCACAGACCGTGAGATCATGAAGTCGGCCGCTTAACCGACTGAGCCACCCAGGCGCACCTGTAATACCCCATTTAGAACAACCTTTCCCTTCAGCTTAGGCCGTATGTTTCTCTATTAATAAAAGTAATAGATTACAAAGAAGAATGATTAGAAAGAAGCTAACCATCAGTTATTTAAATGTGCCATTATCCATTCCCCTTGGCCTCTACTCATATTTTTGAAGGATGTTTCGAGTCTTCTGGTAAATTTGAGAAGTCAAAGCTAACCAGATTGTCCTTACCTTTATTCCTACTTGTAAAGTTTGTTCTAATCAACACAGAAATATTTATCATGGCACTTTCTGCTGCTTGTGTTTTACATGACGTTTTTTGTTTTTAAGGCCCCTTTCTTCCCTTCCCAGCAGCCTGCTGACAGTCTCTGCTATCTGTGTCTGGAGGGTGAGAAACTTACAGTTAGCTCATCGCACACTGCAGGCAGGCATCCACACGGAAAATTCGTAAAACCTTATGGTTGGAACTGTGAAAAGGCTATGATAAAATGAGTTCGTTTTAAAACCTGTTGAAAAATCCATTTTGTTTAAGTACTTACAACCAAATAATTGTCAAATGGCAGTCCTGTGGGACTTTAATAGAAAGGAAAAAGATGACAGTTAATGACTTTGAAGAGTAAACGTGGATCTGCTGTAAACCAGAAACAGTCACGAGCTCCTGTGCTCAGTGTTGGTAAGAATGGCACGTCCTAGAGCGTGCAGCCGATCGAGCGCCGTGTCCTGCCTGAGGCACCAGCTGGACGAAAGAGGTTGTGGGACAGTGTTTCTAGGATGATTCCCTTCCAGCTTTTTAACAGAAGAACCTTGTAACCAAAGAACCTCTTAAGAGAGTTAACTAGAAGTTAATTACCTAGAAGGGGAAGTTTTAAACACAGAAATGATAAGTGTCTTTACAAGAGTTGTATTCATGGATTTACTTCCAGAATCCTCAGAGAGACTTCCTATGAAGAAAAGCCCGTACTAGATGCCGTGACCGGTGTGCTAGTCACCACGCAAGCTGCTGCGCCCTGGGCACTGTTCAGATGTTGTACGTCTAGTAAATCTTTTCCTACTCCTGTGCCAGCCCTTTGAGGTGGTAAGGGCTACCACCATTACTACTGTTACGAACTGTAGCCCTCCTTTCTACCTCTTAGTATGTATCTCCATTGTCAGGTTTTAAAAATCAACATTGTGGTTTTGTTTTTTCACTGTGGATGTGATGCTACCGTATCTCACAAACTGGAATGCAGGTAGTACGAGGCAGGGAGGACGGAAGTTATACTTAATATTTTGATTTTTGTCTTATAGAAATTGGAGATATTGCTGGGGTTGCTGATGTCACGATCAGACAGTCCTACCGGCTGATCTATCCTCGAGCTCCAGATCTGTTTCCTACGGACTTCAAATTTGACACCCCCGTGGACAAACTGCCACAGCTGTAAATCGAGGCAGCTGACGTCAGACTCCTGTGAACACTGAGCTCGGCCTGTTGTCCATAGCCTAGACCAAGTGCTGGATTGAGCCTTTCTTTAATAAGGAAAAAAAAAAGACATGGTACGCATTCCAGGGCTAAATATTAATTGCTTGGCATTCTGTATGTATATACTAGTGAAACATATTTAATGATTTAAATTTCTTATTGAATTTGCTTTCTTTTGTAGCAACCTAGGAAACTGTATTTTGGAAGATATTTGAAATTATGTAATTCTTGAATAAAACGTTTTTCAAAACTAAACTTTTTGTTATAATTACATGTCCTATGTAATTTCTAATATAAATAATGCAGATCATTGCAGCAAATAAAGCTGATAGAGGTCCTTGTTTTGTTTTTTTCCATTTATATGTTTAGGGTTTTTTTATTATAACAAAGTGGGTTGGGGAACCACTTTTGACATCAGGAACATCAGAGAGGGGTGTGTGTGTGATTTATTAACTCTACATAGAGAAAAGAAGTAATGAGCTGGACCTTGAAAGGCAGTGGCTTGAGAGATATAAAAACATTTCTGTTTTTCCTCAATGAGCTTATTGAGCAGAGAAGATGATGTTGGTAGATAGACCAACGGACTTCAATTTTTGGATGTTAACATTTCATTTTATAATTATTTTTATTTACTGAGATACTACAGGGTAAAGGTATTTAAAATGGAGATTATCAGGCCTCAGAATGTCAGGAATTTTTTCTAGTAAGCGCGGCCCCCTGGAGGTGATTGGGAGGTGGAGGTGTTTTGCAGTATTACTCTTACAGGAACACTGATTTAAGGTCTAGACTGGTAGGCAATGTAAGCAAAGACTAAAAAACTTGCCCGTTTACCAACTAGTTTGTAAGGGGACTTGACTCCGTGCCAGACCCCACTGCAAACTGCACTGCCTCAGAGGCACGTCTGTAAAGAGGTCAGCACTAGCAGGCGGATTCACACTCTAGTCCACAAACGGACCTTCCTCTCTAGAAGATCAGGCCTTCTCTCTCATTTCTATGGACACGGAAGGGGGAGGGCTGCTGGACCAGGAAGATAAATGCTGTTTCTCCCTTGCACAAAATCTGGGATGCACAAACGACACTACTCAAAGCGGGTGGAGAACACCAGAGAAATCAACACTAGAACACTACAACCAGGTACGGGATTGCAAGGCTCGCGGGGGCTCCGGGCAGAACCCGTCCCGCCCAGGAGGAAACTCAGGCCAAGTAATCTCAGGTCAGTCACTGTCTCCCTTGTGGGCACTTCCATCTTTGGTCCCCAAGCGCCACACCTCTCCATCTTTCCAAGTACAGACTCAGAGCAGGGGTCCTGGCCTCCATTTTCCCCAGTTTCTAGCGACTGACCACAAAACTTCCCATCCACTGAAGACTTCTCTGCAAGTTGCAACCAGTTAATTAGATCTTAAAATAGTTATTTTTGCTATTATCTAAAGTCGGTACATGCACATTATAACATTTGGAAGATGCATAACGATAGCACCTAGAAGCCACTCAGAAGTGAGCCACCAGTATTTTGGTATTTTTTTCTTTCCAGCTGTTTTGCTATATTGCACTTTTAAAATATGGTCATCACTATTAGATATTTATCCAAGAAATACAGGTATGCTGTTATAAAGGGGCACATGCACCCCAATGTTTACAGCAGCACTATCAACAATAGCCAAAGTATGGAAAGAGCCCAAAGGTCCACTGATGAGTGAATGGATAAAGAAGATGTGGTATATATATACAATGGAGTATTACTCGGCAATCAAAAAGAACGAAATCTTGCCATTTGCAACTACATGGATGGAACTAGAGGGCATCAGGCTAAGCAAAATTAGAGAAAGACAAATATATGACCTCACTCATATGAGGACTTTAAGACACAAAGCATATGAACATAAGGAAAGCAAAAATAGAAACAGGGAGGGAGACAAAAACAGACACACATGGAGAACAAACAGGGTTACGGGAGGACTTGTGGGAGGGGGATGGGCTAAATGGGTAAGGGGTAGTAAGGAATCTACTCTTGAAATCATTGTTGCCCTGTATGCTAACTTGGATGTAAATTTTTAAAAAATAAAATATAGTTGGTAGTTCAGGTATAGTAATGATTAGTATTTTCATTTTACTGGTTACAAAAATGTATTCGATAACTAGAAAGATGGAGAGAAGTGTAAGGGGATAAAAAACCTAGATCCCGCTACTTACCTACGTCAGCATTTTGGTCTATTTTTTGTGTTTTATACATTGAAAAAGCTTGGGTCAGTAGAACTGATTTTAAAGATTAATGTGGGGTCAGAAGTTATATTTGGGGAATGTAATTTATATTCTAATAGGTATGTCTGCAAAGAAAGTTCTAGTTTTAAAAACCTCTCCCTATGCTGCCCAGGTGGTTTGATCAGTTTAATTCAGTGGCCCATATTGAAAGCAGTGCCTCGTCAAGAGCTAAAGTAGCAGGGTCACTTGCTCTTTTCTAGTACCCCCACACCCCAGCCTCAGAGCATGCGCATCCTTCGTAGGACTGCTGTGTTTGGAAGCTATGCGTTGTTAAGGACCCTGCTGAGGAGCCATTTCATCCGACCACTAGAACATTTTCACTTAGGGAAGGGGGACAGTCCGCAGCAGTGCTGCGTTTTGGGTCTTGGCCCCTCTAGCGTTCTCTCCATCTCAATGGGACTTGCTCCTTATTTGTCCATCTGCTTCAAGGCTGTTAATACATAGATGTTTATGGCTGCTGATTACTAAAATTCACTAATGGTGTGGGGTGTTCAATTGCAACTACTTGATTGGTTAGTACGCCAGAATTAGTGATACGTAGAAATTAAAAAAAATCATGGCCAGGTCTTTCTAACCAGCAAAAAGAATCTGACGTATATTATACTGGGGATTGTGCATGGTTTTTACTTCTCTCTTGAGGTGCGAAAAACTCCCCAAACACCGCGTGAAACCCACCTTGTTGAGAGCTGATCACACTAAGAAGTTGAAGCCAGCTTCCGTGTGGGCCTGCATTTTAGTAAGTTACGAATATTCGCCACACAAGCCAATTTCTGTGAAGATAAAGTGGGTCCATCTTGTTAACGCTGTCATCTTGAAACAGTTGAAACCTGGTTAAGGTGATCCATTCCATCCCAGTATTTAAAACAAGAACTCACTACGGTCCACTTTGACAATCTCTGCTATGACTACAAGTTCAAGGATTTGATACCATGAGTTTCATGGAATCTGGGGCACCTGGGTGGCTCAGTCGGTTAAACATCAGACTTGATTTTGGCTGAGGTCATGGTTTCACATTTCATGGTATCAAACCTTGTTTTGGGCTCTGTGCCGCCCGTGTGGAGCCTTGCTTGGGATTCTCTCTCTGCCCCTCCCCATGCTCGCTCACTCACTGTCTCTCAAAGTAAATGAACATTAAAAAAAAAGTTTCATGGAATCTGAATTCGAGCACCCTGGTCCAATCTCCTCATTTTGTATATTAGAGAAGGATGGAGAAACCAAAAGATCCGTCCAAGTTTACTTATTAGAAGAGGGGACAAACTCAGGTCCCTTGATCACTCGATCCAGTGCTGGTTTCTATTAAACTGTACCATTCAGGCTTATTTCAGAGGAGGATGCATAGGACTGACTTTAGTTGTAACTTTTGAATACAATTGTGTTCAATTACTAAATTAACAAAATTATTCAATGCAATACCTGTATCTGGCTTTTTGGGGAAAGCTCTTCAGAGTGTTTCTGAATTATTTTTAAATCAGCTCAGGTGGCAAGGAGTTAATAGCTAAAGATCCCTCTGTAGCTCTTCCTCCGAACTAAATGCTTCTTAAACTAGATGCCTCTTGATAGTCAGCCTTTGTGTTCAAACCAACAAATGTACTTTACACCCACGGTTGTCTTTGGTTTCTGAGCTAATTTAATATCACAGGTGCAAGATTTACTTTAATTATCAAGATGAACAGCTGAGGGGGTCAGCCTATTACCATCTGGTCCTAATCCAGCCAGGAGGCCTCTCTGTGCCCCATGCCAATATTTCCAATTGTCAGTGGCCCTGACTTTTCCTGTTGCTAGAGTTTTAATCTCATCTGCCAATTGTGGAGCTACTGACAGATTCCCCGGTCCCCTAAACACCTCCTCACTCTCCCCCTCCCAGATATTTCCACATACACACTCCTTTCATCAGGATCTCAAGACTTCAAGGTGTCACTACAAAAGTACCATTCAGCTGATCTCTAGGCCACAGAGGCCCAGCGTCCGGCACAAGCATACACTTCCATTCATAACCTTCACTGGTGTTTCTCTAGCCAAGGAGACTTTTAACCGCCATCCTGGGAGACAAACTCAGGCTCAGTGAAAGGGCAAGGGAGGGGGTGCACCTGAGTGGCTCAGTCGGTTGAGCATCTGACTTCACCTCAGGTTATGATCTCACAGTTCGTGCGTTCGAGCCCTGTATCAGACTCTGTGCTGACAGCTGGGAGCTAGAACCTGCTTCAGATTCTGTGTCTCCCTCTCTCTCTGTGCCCCTCTCCCACTCATGCTGTTTCTCTCTCAAAAATAAACATTAAAAAAAAAGGGAGAGAGAGAGGAAGAGGGAACAAGTGACCACAGAGCTTTTCTTTTCCTCTGCACATTATTAGAACAATTCTCAAGCCCTCTCTGTGATCTGCAACAGCCTATGGCTGGCACAGCCACTATTGGAAATGATCAATGTTTTCAGTTATCTGACAAAGAAAGATGACTGGTAGGCAAGTTACTTAATAAGAGGAAGAAAACAGAAGTGGCATTTTGTTGAATTTAAGACGCTGCCAAGAGATATTTTGTTTCAAATTGACACAGGTGACAAAACCACAAAAGAACAGGCCCAGTGCATTTAGAGATATTGGAAAGGCTAACTTGTACTACATTGTTCCAAAAGGGGGGTCTAGGAGGGAAGAGTCACATGAAGCTCTTGGATGAAGACAGGTCAGTCATGTTGAATACTTCACTGAAGGTATTTAAGCAGAGACTCGGTTGCTCTGTCAGAGATTTCTCTGGCATGTTCTTACTCCCTCTGTGGTTCCTTCGGTTCCAGAAAAATCGAAAGATGGGCCCAGAACTTCAACCCCTCCCACACTGTGGTGGCAAACGAGTCTCAGCTGCTATGCGATCAGCTTCTCTCACTGTCCTAGTTCGTTAACATTAGGGTGATCTTCACACCTGGAGCCTCTTCTGAGGTCTTCCAGAGACGCCTCAGGCCGACGTGGGTTGAGGATCACTAAAATGCCTTTTAAAACCATTGCTAAGGCACCTGGGCGGCTCAGTCGGTTGAGCGTCCAACTCTTGGTTTCAGCTCAGGTCATGATCTCATGGTTCATGAGTTCGAGTCTCTGTCAGGCTCTGCACTGCAGAGCCTGTTTAAGATTCTCTCTCTCGGGGTGCCTGGGTGGCTCTGTAGGTTAAACGTCTGACTTCGGCTCAGGTCATGAGTTTGGCTCATGGTTCATGGGTTTGAGCCCCCCATCAGGCTCTGTACTGACAGCTCAGAGCCTGGAGCCTGCTTCAGATCCTGTGTCTCCTTCTCTCTGTACCCCTCCCCTGCTCACACTCTACCTCTATCTCTCAAAAATAAACACTGAAAAAAGAAAATTAAAAAAAAAATTCTCTCTCTTTCTCTGCCTCTCCCCTGTTCGCTCTCAAAATAAACGTTAAAATAAAGTTACTAAAAAAATAAATAAATAAAACTGTTATGGAAGACCAGCTGTGTCTAATATGCAGATAGAAGACAGTAATGATAAACTTAAGGTCAGAGCTGAGCTGTGGTGCTGGGGCCAGGGCCCAAGCCCCTGTTGGGCATGAACTAGGCCCCCACTCCGCTTCTGCTCTGGTCATCTTACATGTTAAAGTCACACTGAAGACTATGTTTGAAAGGGAAGGTTACAAATGAATGAGCACCTGTAAGTCCTTCATTTAACAGATGAGGACACTGGGGTGAAATGCTCACGTCACTAGCGAGGTGAAACAACGGGTCCGAGGTCACACTCCTAGCAGGCGGCAAAATGATGGCTCATCCCGGTCCTCTGGCCTCCTCCATGGGCGGATTCTGACAGCGCTTCCTAGTCTCAAGGGACAGCACCTGTGCGGGAAGTTCTCTAGACGAGGAGGGAATAAACATAAAGAAGAGATGATGCTTGTGGGGTCCCAGAGGGACACCTTTGTTATGTTGGAGCCCAAGTTCCTTTGGACAAAGTAGCAATTACTTTTTTTATACTTTTGATAGTGAAAACTTAACTGTGAAGAAAGTTTTTTGAATCTTAAGTTTCTGTTCACAGAAATAGAACAAACACTCCTAAAATTTGTATGGAACCACAAAAGACTTGGAATAACTGAAGCAATCTTATGACAAAAGAACAAAGTTGAAGGCATCATGCCCCTGATTTCAAGCTATACTAAAAAGCCACAGTAATCAAAACAGTATGGTTTTGGCATAAAAACAGACACAAAGATCAATGAAACAGAATAGAAAGCCCAGAAATAAACACACGGCATATGCATCAATTAATTTATGACAAAGGGCTGGGAATACACAACGAGGAAAGGACAGTCTCTTCGGCAAATGGTGTTGGGAGAACTGGACAGTCACAGCCAAAAATGAAACTAGACTGCTGTGTGAAGAAAACAGGTGGTAATCTCCTTGACACTGGTCTTGGCAATGGTTTTTTTGGATTTGACACCAAAAGCAAAGGCAACAAAGACAAAAATAAACAAGTGGAACTACATCAAACTAAAAAGCTCCAAATAGCAAAGGAAACTCATCAACAAAAAAGGCAACCTACTAAATGGGAAAAAATATTTGCAAACCATATATCTGATAAGGCATTAATATCTAAAATATTAATAAAGAGCTCAAACAACTCAATAGGAAAAAACCTAAATAATTCAATTTAAAAATGGGTTGGGGCACCTGGGTGGCTCAGTCATTGGAGCATCTGAATCTTGATTTTTGGCGTAGGACATGATCCTAGGGTCATGAGGTGAGTTGGGCTCTGTGCTGAATGTGGAGACCGCTTGAGATATTCTCTCTCTCTCTTCTTCTACCCCTCTCCCCCACTCAAGCTTTCTCTTTCTCTCTCTAAAAAGCTAAATTATCAGGGTGCGTGAGTGGCTCAGTCGGTTAAGCATCCAACTTCGACCCAGGTCATGATCTCATGTTTCATGGGTTGGAGCCCCACATTGGGCTCTGTGCTGACAGCTCAGAGCCTGGAGCCTGCTACAGATTCTGGGTCTCCCTCTCTCTCTGCCCCTCCCCCATTTGCGCTCTTTCTCTCTCTCAAAAATAAAAAAAAACATTTTAAAAAGAGAAATAAAAAATAAGAAATGGACAGAGGACCTGAATAGACATTTTTCTAGAGGAGATAAATAGATGGCCTCCAGACACATGAAAAGATGCTCAGTATCACTCATCAGCAGGGAATGCAAATCGAAACCACAATGAGCGACCTCATACCTGTCAGAACAGTGACTGTGGAAAAGGACAAGAAATAACCAGTGTTGGCGAGGACGTTGAGAAAAGAGAGCCCTCATGCAGAGTCAGTGCAGCCGCTATTGAAAACAGCATGGAGGTTCGTCAAAAAATTAAAAATAGGACTACTGTATAATCCAGCAATTCCACTTCCGGGTATTTGTCTGAAGAAAACAAAACACTAACTTGAAAAGATACCTGCACCCCATGTTCATTTCAGCACTATTTACGATAGTCAATCGATGGAAACAACTGAAGTGTCCATCGATGGATGAATGGATAAAGAAAAAAATACATATGATGGAACACACCACACACACACACACACACACACACACACACACACACACGCTGGAATATTATTCAGCCATAATAAGGAATTCTTGCCATTTGTGATAACATGGATGGACCTTCAGAGCAAAATGCTAAGTGAAATAAGTCAGAGAAAGACAAACGCTGTATGATCTCAGGAATGAGGAATCTGGAAAACAAAACAAAACACCAAGCTCATAGCTAGGGCAGCTGGGGATTGCGGAGGTGTGGGTGAGGGGTGGGTGAAACAGGTGAAGGCGGTCAAAACAGTACAGACTTGCAGTTATGAAGTAAATAAATCATGGAGATGTAATGTGCAGCGTGGTGACTAGAGTCAATGCTACTGAATTGCCTATTTGAAAGCTGCTAAGACAAGTATGTCTTAAAAGTTCTTATCACGAGAAAATATGGTGACAGATGTTAATCAGGTTATTGTGGCAATCATTTTGCAACATATTCAATGTCAAATCATTATATTATATACCTGAAACAATATAATATTATATGTCAGTTATACCTCAAAAAAAATTAAAAATTGGCTGAATATAACAAAAAGAGTTGGTTTTGGGGGGGTTATAAATTTATGACTACAACTTTATTTTTAGATCAAATGGTAAAACATCAAACTGTTTAGATTTCTTTTCACATTCTATGTGAGTTTCTAGAACAGAGGAAGTAGACTTTAGTTAAAATGAGAAAGTTCAGGGAAGCCTGGCTGACTCAGAAGAGCATGTGACTCTTGATTTCAGGGTCGTGAGTTTGAGCCCCATGTTGGGTGGAGAGATTATACAAACAAACAAACAAAACAAAGAAAGTTCAAAGTTTTACTATATATATGACTCTGAAAACATTTCAGAAGGAAAAATGAGCTAGTTTTAGCTTGTATTTTGTCTGAGTCATTTGAAATAAATAATAAAGATGGATTCTATGCTTTTCTTTTGATTGCCTTTAGCTTAAAACTGAAGAAACAGTTCAGAATTCTGAAAACAAAACAAAACAAAATTTGTAGCAGGGGACCAGGGGGAAATAAAGGCATATTTTAGAATGATTTAAGTCAGTCTAAATCAATCTGTAGAATATAGTGTAATTATTAGAATGTATACATTTAGGGGCATCTGGTTGGCAGAGTTGGTTGAGTGGCTGATTCTTGGTTTCAGCTGAGGTCATGATCCCATGGTTTGTGGGTTCGAGCCCTGCGGTGGGCTCTGTGCTTACCGTGTGGAGCCTGCTTGGGACTTATTTCCTTCTCTCTCTCTCAAAAATAAATAAAATAAACATTAAAAAAATGTCAATTTAATCATTGAAAAAATATTTCAGATAACGTTCTTAGGAGGGAGTTCTGTTTTCTGCGAGCCCTAAGAAGTAGTGGGGGCAAGGCTGTTCAAGAGTGTTATGGTCATGGAAGTTCCGGAGAAGCTTACCGAACATGGGCTACCACTAATCCCATTTTACAGATGAGAAAAACTGAGATACAGAGAGTAACCTGCCCAGGACATACACTGAGATTCATTACTCTATACTGTTCCCCAACTAGATGATTCCAATGAGTGATTTCAAATCCAAGGTTCTAATTCTCAATTCTCTGGATCTTGGGATTGAATAGTGATATAAAATTATCAATCAATGACTGGAGGAGATTGGAGGTCCTAACATTCCCAGAAATGATTTCAGATTATTCCAGACATGAGATGGCTTCGACGTGATACCAGCAGGTGGTGGTCTTGGGGACCATGATCTTTTGTCTTCATAGGCTGTGTGGCACTTAGGCCCAGCACAGAGCGCAGGCTCTCGGTGGCTCTTTATGTCTGGAGTAGGAGCAGACAAATGGGTTTGTGTGGTCGCTGCAGGCAATCATTTTAAAGCAAAAGCCATTTTCTTTTCTCATGAAGAATTGGTCTTTTTAAAGTACCAATAAGTTCTTGGGCCAGTGAGTTCTCAGATGAACAAAGAGAGGATGAATGTTAATCCTTTTCGTTTTGTAGGAAGGGAGAATAAGGGCGCTCCAGTGGTTGACAGACTGGAAGTTTACACTTAATTTCAGCTTTATAATTGTTCCTTCTTCTCCCCCAGAAAGTATTTATGGAACGATCAGATCCTCTGAGTATGTGTTATGTTTGCAACAGGCGTAGGGGCGAACTTGTGGGAATTTTTTCCTTTTGAATTCCTTTCTCTCTGTCCATTCAGGCATTCATTCACCTACTCATTGAGTACAGTGGGAATGAGAGCATGACTCATGCTATCGGATGAGGTCTGAGTCCTTGCTCTCCCAACCTACTGTGTGCTTTGCACACATAACTCATTCAAGCATCTGGTTTCTTATTTCAAATATGAGAATACTTACAGTGCTTTTTCACGGGGTTGCTATGAAGATCCAGTAGGTTCACACAGATACTTCATTTTAAAAAGGAAGGTTATTCAGACTTCAAGATGTATTACAAAGCTGCAATCATCAACACAGTGTGGTACTGGCACAGAAGGACACTCAAATCAATGGAACAGAATAGAGAACCCAGAAATGGACCCACAAACATATGGACAACTAATCTTTGACAAAGCAGGAAAGAATATCCAATGGAATAAAGACAGTCTCTTCAGCAAGTGGTGCTGGGAGAACTGGATGGTGACATGCAGAAAATTGAACCTGGACCACTTTCTTACACCATACACAAAAATAAACTCAAAATGGATGAAAGACCTAAACTAAGACAGGAAGCTATCAAAATCCTAGAGGAGAAACCAGACAAAAACCTCTCTGACCTCAGTTGCAGCAACTTCTTACTCAGCATGTCTCCAGAGGCAAGGGAAACAAAAGCAAAATGGACTATTGAGACCTCATCACAATAAGGCTTCTGCACAGCAAAGGAAACAATCCGCAAAACTAAAAGGCAACTGATGGAATGGGAAAAGATTTTAGCAAATGACATATCAGATAAAGGGTTAGTATCCAAAATCTATAAAGAACTTATCAAACTCAACACCCAAAAAAACAAATAATCCAGTGAAGAAATGGGCAAAAAAACTTGAATAGACACTTGTCCAGAGAAGACATCCACATGGCCAACCGACACATGAAAAAAATGCTCAACATCACTCATCATCAGGGAAATACAAATCCAAACCACACTGAGATACCACCTCACACCTGTCAGAATGGCTAACATTAACAACTCAGGCAACAACAGATGTTGGCGAGGATGTGGAGAAAGAGGCTCTCTTTTGCACTGCTGGTGGGAATGCAAACTGGTGCAGCCACTCTGGAAAACAGTATGGAGTTTCCTCAAAAAATGAAAAATAGACCTACCCTACGACCCAGCAATTGCACTACTAGGTATTTATCCAAGGGACACAGGTGTGCTGTTTCGAAGGGGCACATGCACCCCAATGTTTATAGCAGCGCTATTGACAATAGCCAAAGTTTGGAAAGAGCCCAAATGTCTATCGATGGATGAATGGATAAAGAAGATGTGGTATATATTTACAGTGAAGTATTGCTCAGCGATCAAAAAGAATGAAATTTTGCCATTTGCAACTATGTGGATGGAACTAGAGGGTATTATGCTAAACGAAATTAGAGAAAGACAAATATCATATGACTTCACTAATATGAAGAATTTAAGATACAAAACAGATGAACATAAGAGAAGGGAAGCAAAAATAATATAAAAACAGGGAGGGGGACAAAACATAAGAGACTCTTAAATATAGAGAACAAACTGTTTTTGGAGAGGTTGTGGGACGGGAGATGGGCTAAATGGGTAAGGGGCAGTAAGGAGGACACTTGTTGGGATCAGCACTGGGTGTTATACATAGGGGACGAATCACTGGAATCTACTCCTGAAATGATTGTTGCACTATATGCTAACTAACTTGGATGTAAATTAAAAAAAAATTATTAAAAACTAAAAATGAAGGTTATTACCTAATGAAGGCTATATTACTATTTACTGAACACCTACTGCATCAGCCACAGTGCTGTGCATTTGGCATCTAAGCTGAATGAATGTTGCATATGGAGAAAAAAATATGTACACAGATAAATGCAATAAGGTATGAAGAATTTTTGCAGATTATCGCAGGGGTGTAAATGAGGATCTGATTAGTTCTATTTGGGGGAAGACAATCAGTAAAAGGTCAATGTTTTCCTTTAGCAGAATCTGGAAGATGATTAGCATTTAAGGTTATTGGGTATAGTCCCACCTCTAAGAGAGAAGACGAACATCATGAACCCTGGAGGCCCCAAACCACATGGATCCTGTAGGAAACGCAAGCCTTTTGGCAACCCTCTTCACTGGCTCCTTCCTAGCCACATGTAAACACCGTCCAATCACTTCTGTGTCCTCATCTCCTCAATCCCTGGCATTTCTTGCCCATTACAGCCAAACTTCTTAAAAGATTCCCTCCCATTCTCCTTGTAAAACATTGCAAGCTAATTTCAACCCTGGACAAACCAGTAGAACAATTCTCATCATAGTCTCGATAATATCTGCATTGCTAAAGCAGGTGGAAACCTCTTAGATCTCACCTTAACCGATTAATGTTTGATACTATTGTCCACTTTCTCCTCTTTGAAATACTCTTTCCCTAGGCTTCCACCACAGCCCTTTAATCTTTTCATAGCCTTCAAACCTCTGACAACTAACTACTTTGAAGTCCATGTGGACTGTTCCTCTTCTACTCATGCCTTTTGTCCTACTCAACTTTGGATGATATCTACTTTTATCTACTCAACGTTGGATGATACCATCCACTCCTGTGACTTCAGCTACCATCCAGTGGCCTTTACATCTCTGGCCCTGTTCTCTTTCTGTACTTTGGACTTGTATTCTTATTTTTATCTGAGGCATTATTAGGTAACTAAACTAGACATAACTACCAGTTCAAAACAGTCATGCCCACTCTGATTCAGACTGCTCTTTCTTTCACAGGCCTCACTTCAAAGGTCTCCAAGATGGAGAGTTATCCTCAAATGACAATTTTATTTATTTGAGAGAGAGCAGGAGAGAGCAAGAGGTAGTGCAGGGATGGGAGAGAGGCAGAGTGGGAGACAGAGAGAATTTTAGGCAGGCTCCGCACTGTCCGTGCAGAGCTGGACATGGGGCTCGATCCCACAGCAATGAGATCATGACCTGAGCCGAAATCAAGAGTTGGACACTCAACTGACTGAGCCACCCAGGTGCCCCAACAAATGACAACTTTTAAAAGGCTATGATTGGGGCACCTGGGTGGCTCAGTTGGTTAAATGTCCGGCTTCGGCTCAGGTCATGATCTCATGGTCCATGAGTTCGAGCCCCGCGTCGGGCTCTGTGCTGACAGCTCAGAGCCTGGAGCCTGCTTCGGATTTTGTGTCTCCCTCTCTCTCTGCCCCTCTCCTGCTCATGCTCTGTCTCTCCCTGTCTCTAAAATCAATAAACATTAAAAATATTAAAAAAAAAAAAAAGGCTATGACTGAATATTATTTTAGGGATAATAACATAACAGCATTTTTTCACCTTAAATAACCAAAGCAAAATTAAATAATTCTAAAATATATACTTTACGATAGCATCAAACTCAAATACCTTCACTAAACTAAGAAATGCCTGACAACTATCCCTCAATCCACACCCCCCCACTTAACTTACTTGGATTTTCCCAGGTCAGACTAAAACCTATTTTTTTCTTTTCTTTTTTAAAAATGATATTGCAGATATTCAACAGCCTTTCTAATTTTTTTAAAGGTTTATTCATTTTTGAGAGAGACAGAGCACGAGTGGGGGAGGGGCATACGGAGAGGGAGACACAGAATTCGAAGCAGGCTCCAGGCTCTGAGCTGCAGCACAGAGCCTGACACGGGGCTCAAACCCAAGATCCGGGAGATCGTGACCTGAGCTGAAGTTAGATGCTTAACTGGCTGAGCCACCCAGGCGCCCCGACCTATTTGTTTTCATTATCATAATTTAATGCAAGCAGCATATGATAACTAAATGCTGTACAAAAGGATTCTATTTTAGTTGATTTAAAATTACCTTTTTTTTTTTTTCCAGTTCCACATTTAACTCATTCATTCCACAAACAGTATACACCAGCCAAATCTGGACGTATTTGGCATGCTGGGGATACATGTTGAACAAGACAAGGCCTGTGCTCTCATTCTAGATGGAGAAACAAATACATAAACAAATTGGAAAAAAACTGGATCACTCTAAGGACAAAGAACTACAATATGATAGTGACCAAATATATAGTTACTTTTAAATAAGTGATAGGAAAAGGACATTTTGAGATGCTTTTAAAAACCTTTTATTATGAAAACTTTCAAATATATTCAAAACAGAGAGAATATTGTCTTTTTTCTGCTTTCCATGTATCCAACACTAATTAGCTTTGCCAATTAGTAACATTACTCAATAGTAGTTTTATCTATGCTCTCTTTTTTTTTTTTTTTGCTAAAGCAAATTACAGAAATCTTACCATTTCATCCATAAAGAGTTCAGTATCTATTGATAGGGAATTTCAGAAGAACACATAACCTTGGGGTGCCTGGCTGGCTCAGTTGGTGGAGTGTGAGATTTTTGATCTCGGGGTCATGAGTTCTAGCCCCACATTGGGGTAGAGTTTACTTTAACAAACATCCCCCCAAACCCACACATAACCACAAAATTAAAATACCCAATTATCATGTTAATATGTAGTCCATACTACTCACGGCTCCTCATTTGGTCTCAAAATTATCATTTTCTCCCCCAGATTAGGATCAAAGTTTATATATTGTTGCTAAGACCCTTTATTTCAATTAGGAGTTGCAAAAAGCCAATATTCTAATTCTGAATTTGTTTCATTTATTAGCTATGACTCTTCTATACAGAAAAAGAACCCTCCCCGTATCAACTATTTGGTTACCCTGAAATAGAGAATGGTACAGAAAAGACAGAATGGATGCTTGATTCTTCTATTTATACATTTTCAGAGTAATAAACTAGAGCCCTTATCAATCTGAGGAGGTGTCATTTAAGCTGAAACCTGAATGTCAAAACATAGCCATGCAAGAATTAGAAGATATAGCATTTCAGGAACAGTTAGTGAAAGGCCCTAAGGTAGAAAAGATCTTAGTTATGTTTACAGGTTAGAAATGAAGTCGTTTTGGGACGAGGGGAGCGATAGGGCCAAAATTAAATGAGGTGAGTTTGAGAGTTAGTTTCGACCACATCATGCCTTGTGAGCCAGGGTAAAGGGTTGACATTTTATAAGGAAAGAATTGAGAAACCAGTGGAGGGTTTGCAAGTTTAAAAGAACCTCTGTCTGCTATAAGGGGCGACAAGCTTTAGGTAGGCAAAAGTGAGATCTGGGAGACAGGATGTTAAAAAGAAGCCAATGGGCAAGATGGTAGCAGCTTGAACTAGAGTCACAGTAGAGCAAAGGTGGGAAGGGGGAGTCAATGCTGTGTTAACGACCTTAAATTTGATCTGTCTCTAGGCCATCCATGTGTAAATGTGGAAAGGTCACACAGGCAATCGGCTATGTCCCCAAGTGTCCTGGAAGAGTTGGGACTGGACATGATTTCAGAGTTAGTGACATATGAATTGTATTGTAGTCCTGAGGCTAGAGGATTGTATCAACAACAAAAAAGGGGGAGGATCTCAGAACAGAGCCCTGGGGGTACGTGAGCACCTAGAAACCAGAAGAATGTGGTTATGCAGAGAAGACACAGATACTGCACCTAGTGTATCTTCTCCTCCTTAGAAATAGAACACACTTATATGTGCACCAGCTAAAATGTATGTTTCAAGTCATTCTTGCAGCTAAGTTTAGGTAAATGGAACAAGTGTGCAAGTAATGTAAACAATGTGAGCCATCCCAGTAAGGGAAAAGGGTGTGCTCCCCTTCCTTCCCCCTCCTTCTGATTGAAATGGGAATGTGCTGTGAACCATCTTGGGCCATGAAGACCAGGGGACCAAGAAATGGCAGAGCAGTAAGCTAAAAGGAGTCTGGGTCACAAGGATAACCTTGTGGTAAATGCAGCCACACCAGCCTCTCCTTTATTCAAGTCATTGCTCGTTTGCATCTCTGTTACACACAGCAGCAGAACCTCTATTCTAACTCAGAGCCCAATCATTCTGTGAGCTGATAAACATCTCTGAACATACAAAGCTGAGGACTACACTGTGAATCTCTGGTAACTTCATAATATGCCAATGCTCGCAATACTGAATGGCTTAATTTGCTACCTATCCTACTTAGACTGTGACAAACTCAAGAGAGTAGTCAGGCAGTAGCCTCAGTATGTAAAGAAAGAGTAGGTACCAAGGAGGCATCAAGGGTCCCTTAGAAATTGGATTGCAGTTTATTTATTTTATCCTAAAGAGCTCTGGATTTGCTAAGTCCAGGATTCAGGATGAGCAATAAAGCCACACCTCTCTCTTACAGTATTTAGATTGCTGGAAATCCCTAGAAATCTACTAAGTGGTTTACAGTTTGGTGGTCAGAGAATAATTAATGGGATTAACATTTTAAATATAATTTCAAATTTATACAAGGTAAAAGTGGTTATTTCCATAGAAATCCAATTCTTTTGTTAACAATTAATTCTTAAATATTTCACGCACACCAGCACAGACTACCTTAGATAAGGCAGTACAGTAAGGTATTTTCGTGTCATTTGCATATTAGTTTTGGTTTGTTTGCATTTTTTCATTAGTTTTATTGCGTTGCATTATGTCCGCATTTCACAGGAAATAAACCAAAGACTCAAAAGTGCTTCGTTCGAAATGTAAAAGCACGAGGAGGCAAATACTACAAGTCAGCACAATGCTGCAAATGGCAAAATACTGAACTGGCTCCCACTGAGAATCAAAATGTGAATCTGCTCATCAGGACAAGTAAGTTCACATGTGTGATGATTTTGCATAAAGTAAAAAGAAAACAAATTAGAAACTACGATGACAATCACCTGAAGACTGGATTTTTTTTTTTTTTTTTACGATCACTGGTCTATCCACCTTGTTCTCATTGGCATGAGGCATTTAAACTTTCATATGTTTTCAAATAAAATACAGTGATCTCTTCGGTTTAAAAACTGCTCTAGTAGGCCTGGAACCAAAGTGGTGATCTTGATATTTTGGACTTCTGGCTTTTTGCTTGTGCGTGTTCGTGAACAGAAAATACACAATGCTGACTGTTTGAAGGGAGAAGGGATATTTTTACAAATTACTCTATATTATTAGTATTACCTTAAAAATACCAAGCAGGTATTTAATTTATATGAAGGCAACTATACCTACTTAGCACGCATACGCACACAAGAAAGGTAACTTAACATTTTATAACTCATTTTGCCTCTAGGTCCATCCTCCTTCCCTCCCTCCATCCCTTATTTTACCTCTTAATGATTCTATTTTTCAGAGTGAGTGTAAGAAGTCAAGTTTACGGTCCCTTGGTTGGTCTCAATTTTGCATGCCTTTCATAATGTGTACATCTCACTGTGCTATGTGATTCTAGTAATTAAAAATTTGAGATCTATCTATCTATCAATAAAGACATGCACACATACATTTTTTTGGTGGGCCAGTGTACAGGAAAGTTCCTAAATGCAAGCCCCTCACTTAAACCTACACTTGAAACACAGCAATGTGCTCCAAGGCTGGAGGACAAATTGACTCCTTTGACATAGACAGTATGTGTCTTCAGTGTATAAAGAGCGAGCTACAACATCAGCAAGCAACCAAAATTAGAACAAGAAAAACAACAGGCAAGATATAAAAAGGCATACAAATTGGAAAGGAATAAGTAAAACTGTTATTTGCAGATAATATGATCTTATATAAAGAAAATGCTAAAGACTCAACCAAAAAAACTGTCAGAACTAATCAATGAATTCAGTAAGGTTGCAAGATATAAAATCAACAAACAGAAATCAGTTGTATTTCTATTCACTAACAATGAGAGATCTGAAATAAAAAAAAAATCTCATTCACCATAGCATCAAAAATAATAAAATACTAGGAATAAATTTAACAAAGGAGGTAAAATATATTTGCAATGAAAATGACAAGATTTTCATGAAAGAAATTGAGGAAGACACATACAAATGGAAAGATATCCTGTGTTCATGGATTGAAAGAATCACTATTGTTAAAATGTCCACATTACCTAAAGCCATCTACAGATTTAATGCAATCCCTATCAATTTCCAATGGCATATTTCACAGAAATAGAAATAACAATCCTAAAATTTGTATGGAACCACAAGACCCCAAAAAGCCAAAGTAATCTTGAGAGAGAACAAAACCAGAGGTGTCACACTTCCTGATATCAAGCAAGGTTATAATTGACCCTTGATCTCAAGCAAGGTTAAAGATGCTCACCGCTGTGCTGTCAGAAGTCCACACATAACTTTTGGCTTCCCCAAAACTTAATTACTAATAACCTACTGTTGACTGGAAGCCTTACTGATAATGTAAACAGATGATTAACACATATTTTGGATGGTATATTATATACTGTATTCTTACAACAAAATAAGCTAGAGAAAAGAAAATGTTAAGAAAATTGTAAGAGAAAATACATTTATAGTACTGTTCTGTGTTTATTAAAAAAAATCCACATATTAAGTGGACCCACATAGTTCAAATAGACATTGTTCAAGGGTCAACTATATACTACTAGAAAGCTTTAGTGATTAAAATAGCATGGTACTAGCATTAAACAAACAAACAAACACGAAGACCAATGGAACAGAATGAAGAGCCCAGAAGTAAACCTCTGCACTTGTGGTCAACCAATATTTGACAAGGAAGCCAAGAACACTCAATAGGGATAGCCTCTTCAATAAATGGTATTAGGAAAACTGGATAACCACATGGAGAAAAGTGAAACTAGACCCTTATCTTACATCTCTTACAAACATTAATTTTTTTATTTTTTTTTAACGTTTATTTATTTTTGACAGACAGAGAGACAGTGCATGCGCAGGGGAAGGGCAGAGAGAGAGGGAGACACAGAATCCGAAGCAGGCTCCAGGCTCTGAGCCATCAGCACAGAGCCCGATGCGGTCATGGTCGAACCCACAGACCATGAGATCATGACCTGAGCTGAAGTCGGCCGCTTAACCGACTGAGCCACCCAGGCGCCCCACAAACATTAATTTGAATTAAAGACTTAAGATCTGATACTGTAAAACTTCTAGAAGAAAATGTAAGGCGTTGGTCTCTGGGGAATTATTTTTTTAGATCTGGCAACAAAACACAAAATCAACAATCAAACTAAAAATTCCTGCACAGCAAGTAAGTAGGTAGCTTACAGAATGGGAGAAAATACTTGCAAACCATATTATTACATATGTTTATATATAAACCATATATTCAATTAAAAAATGAGCAGAGTAGGGCATCCGGGTGGCTCAGTTGGTTAAGTGTCCAACTTTTCGTTTCAGCTCAGGTCATGGTCTCATGGTTGGTGAGACTGAGCTCTGCATCAGGCTCTGCACTGGCAATTTGCAGTCTGCTTGGGATTCTCTCTGTGCCCTTCCTCTGCTTGTGTTCTTTCTCTCAAAATAAATAAATAAGCTTAAAAAAATGGGCAGAGTAACCAAATACACATTTTTCCAAAGACAAACATATGGCCAACAGACACATGAAAAGATGCTCAACATCACTCTTCAGGGAAATGCATATCGAAACAATGAGATATCACAATCCCTATCAAAATAATACCAGCATTCTTCATAGAGCTAGAACACACAATCCTAAAATTTGTATGAGTCAGAAAACACCCTGAATAGTCAAAACGATCTTGAAAAAGAAAACCAAAGCTGGAAGCCATCACAATCCCAGACTTCAAGATGTATTACAAAGCTGCAATCACCAAGACAGTATGGTACTGGCACAAAAACAGACACTCAAATCAATGGAACAGAATAGAGAACCCAGAAATGGACCCACAAACGTATGGACAACTAATCCTTGACAAAGCAGGAAAGAGCATCCAATGGAATAAAGACAATCTGTTTAGCAAATGATGCTGGGAAAACTAGGCAGCAACATGCAAAAAAAAAAAAAAAAAAAGAGCCTGGACCACTTTCTCACACCATACACAAAAATAAACTCAAAATGAATGAAAGACCTAAAGACAGGAAGCCATCAAAATCCTAGAGGAGAAACCTGACAAAAACCTCCTTGAGCTTGGCCGCAGAAACTTCTTACTCAATATGTCTCCAGAGGCAAGGGAAGCAAAAGCAAAAATGAACTATTGGGACCTCATCAAGATAAAAAGCTTCTGCACAGCAAAGGAAACAATCAACAAAACTAAAGGCAACCAATGGAATGGGAGAAGATATTTGCAAATGACATATCAGATAAAGGATTAGTATCCAAAATCTATAAAGAACTTACGAAACTCAACACCCAAAAAACAAATAATCCAGAGGAAATGGGCAAAAGACTTGAATAGACATTTGTCCAAAGAAGACCTTCAGAGGGCCAACAGCCACATGAAACAATGCTCAACGTCACTCGTCATCAGGGAAATACAAATCCAAACCACACTGAGATACCACCTCACACCTGTCAGAATGGCTAACATTAACAACTCAGGCAACAAACGGATGTTGGCGAGGATGTAGAGACAGAGGCTCTCTTGCACTGCTGGTGGGAATGCAAACCGGTGCAGCCACCCTGGAAAACAGTATGGAGGTTCCTCAAAAAATTACCCTATGACCCAGCAATTATACTACTCAGTATTTATCCAAGGGATACAAGTGAGCTGTTTTGAAGGGGCACATGCACCCCGATGTTTACAGCAGCGCTATCAACAATAGTCAAAGTTTGGAAAGAGCCCAAATGTCCATCGATGGATGATGGATAAAGAAGATGTGGTATATATTTACAGTGGAGTATTACTTGGCATTCGAAAAGAATGAAATTTTGCCATTTCCAACTATGTGGATGGAACTAGAGGGTATTATGCTAAGCGAAATTAGTCAGAAAGACAAATATCATATGACTTCACTCATATAAGGACTTTGAGATACAAAACAGATGAACATAGAGAAGGGAAACAAAAATAATATAAAAACAGGGAACAAACAGGGTTCCTGGAGGGGTTATGGGAGGGAGGGGGGGGGATGGACTAAATGGACAAGGGGCATTAGGGAATCTACTCCTGAAATCATTGTTGTACTATATGCTAACTAACTTCGATGTAAATTAAAAAATAAATTATAAAACAAAAACCAAAAACAATGATATCACCTCACACTATTATAATGAATGGCTATTACCAAGACAAGAGACAACAAGTGTTGGCAAGGATGTGGAGAAAAGGGAGCCCTTATTATGCACTTTGGTGGGGATATAAATTGGTTCAGTCATTATGGGACAGTGTGGAAGTTCCTCAAAAAATTAAAACTAGAACTACCATATAATCCAACAATTCTATTCCTGGGTACTGCTAGAAAGAAGAACACAAGGCCTCAAATGGAGATACTTATGCTAGGCCATATCACCAAACTGGAGCTTACTACCTATACTAATTGCAGTTTCAACCTCTCTCAGAAATGTAGTCTTAATCAGTTGGGAATTTTCTGGTCAGCACCATTAAGTTGATATGTCACAGGGGCCCTCTCCATGTCTCAAAGGAAGATGAGGTAATCCGCCTAATAAAGAACTATTCCCAAAGGGAGGTGACCACACCCAAAATAATCCTTTTTTTCTCTTTATCACTTTCTTGTCCTGCCTTTAAAAACCTCTCCTTTTCTGCAGCCCTTCATTGCTCCCCTCTACTTGGTAGAGAGAATGCTGCTCAATTCATGAATTAATAGTCAATTAGCTCTTTAAAAATTACTTGGATTTTCTTCACTTAAGTTTATATCCAATGGAAATGAAAATAATATCAAAGAGATATATATGTACTCCTTTGTTTATTGCAGCATTCCTCACGATGGTCAAGATAAGAAAACAATCTTAAGTGTCCATCAATGGATGAATAAAGATGTAATATGTATGTTTATACATATGTGTATACGCACACATATGTATGTGTATATACACATGCATACACATATGTATGTGTATATACATGTAATTATTATCCATACACATATATGTATATGCACACACACGCATATACATACACATGTAATTATTTATACACATATGTGTATATGCACACATATGTATGTGTACATATACATATGTATGTGTATATATACATGTATATATATATACACATGTAATTATTATTCAGCCATAAGAAGGAAATCCTGCCATTTGGAACAACATGGAGAGCTCTTAAAGGCATTGGTTAAGTGAGAGGTATATGCTAGTGGTACAGTGGTAATTATATTGCAATATATAAATGTATCAAATCAACATATGTACACTTTAAACTTTTACATTGTTACATGTAAATTATCTCAATAAAAATAAATTTTTAAAAACAGAAAAATGTCAAGCCATTGTAACAAACGATCCAGTATCCATAATGTGATGAGCTAAGTTTGTTTGTTGTATGTAAGACTTTAATGAAGGTAAAAAAATATATTAAACTTGTGGTTAGAAGATACAAATGACAAATGTGTGCCTAAAGTTTGTTACACGTTGTGAGAAAATGAACTTTTCAAAAACTTCCTACATTCGGTCACAATTGGCTGTGCTATTGTAAGTTAAATAATTTTCAAGGAAAATTATGATTATATGTAATTTTTGCTTTACTTAATTTTTAAGTGTTTATTGCATAAGATTACACTATTTATGAACTACTTCGAATGCTGAATTAAGGAAGTGCCATTGTATATTTCTTTTGGTTACTTTTGACATCGACTGTTCACAAAAGAAAAAATGTGTTTTTAGAGTTTACAGTTACAGGGGTGCCTGGGTGGCTCAGTTGGTTAGGCATCCAACTTTGGCTCAAGTCATGATCTCACAGGTCTTGAGTTAGAGTCCTGTGTCGGGCTCTGTGTTGACAGATCAGAGCCTGGAGCCTGCTTTGGATTCGGTGTCTCTGTCTCTGCCCCTTCCCTGCTTACACTCTGTGTCTCTCTCAAGAATAAACATTAAAAAAAAAAACAAAAAACCAGAAAACTTTAGTGTTTACAATTACATAAAAAACATGGGTACATTAGTCTGATTATATCCCCTTTATGACTTTAACTCTCTTGCTGACTTTAGCAGGAATAACATGTTGCTATTTTTCAAGCAGATCACACATAATGGATAGGTAATAAGGAAAGTTTTGTTTATTTCTTGGACTTTCGCTTAGTATGTAAATAGCTTTGCCTCCTTATTACCTAATAATCGGCATGCTGAAATCCACATTCTTGTCATTTTTATTACTTTAGCAACAAAGCTGCTACAAGGAAACAATATATAATTTATAACATAAACATGTTATAATTGTGAAACTGTTTGTAGAACTGATAAGAAAGTGACTTAAAAATTTCTTTATCTTTTAAAAGTCATGAGACTTGTTTTATAGCCAGACAGAAGCATCGGTAGTACCTGGGAACTTGTCAGAGGTGTAAATTCTCAGCACCACACCCCTTACTCCACACCTACTGAAGTAGAAACTAGGTGGTGAGACCCAGGTACAAGTCTTTCAAGTGATTCTGACTGATACATGCTGGAGTTTGAGAACCACCAGACTAAGGAAAGTTAGTACTGGTTCAGCTCATGGCAGCGAGAGCAGTTACAGGCAGAGATGGATGGAACAGAGGTTAGGTGGGGGGTTTTAACAGGTTTGTACAAAGAAGCAAGAGAGAAGCAGGGAGCTGAGGATATATGCGATTATGATGGATATGGGAATTTAACCTGGAAAGAAGAAAAGGGAGGACTTAAGGGGAGAGAGAGGTAGAGTACCGGTTATTAACATAATGAAGATGAACCAAGCCGAAGACCTAAAATACCAACAATTTCTACCTATCCACGTATTCCACCAATACCATGTTCTTCTGCCTCCCCATCGGATAATCACTATCTTAATTTTTAACATTCCCTTGCTTAAAAAAGAAAAAAAGTATCACCTTTGTGTTTGGTTTGGCTTAAATTTTTAAAAATGAGATCATGCTGCATGTCGTCTTCTTCGATTAGCTACTTTCATACATTCTGTTCTTCTGCACTGTTCTCTACAGTTGCAGCTAATTTTCATTGCTGTATACTATTTCATGGTATAAATACACATTGCATGTTATAAAATATAAAACAATTTATTAAACCATTCTCTCCCATTGATGAGCATTAGGGTTGTTTCCAGTTTTGGGTATTACAAACAGTGCTATGAACATTCTTGTTCATGACTCTCTTTGTACATATGAATACAGAATTTCTTCAGGATATTGCTAGGTACCCAAGTATGCAAATGCTCACCTTTAGAAGATAATACCAAATTATTTTTCCCAAGTGGTTGTATTTCTCTATACTCCTCACAGCAATTTATTGGAGTCTCATTGTTCCACTCCATTTCCACTACTTGATAGGGTTAGAATTTAAAAATTTTGCCAGTTGAATGTGTGCAAATTATATCTCAATGTCTTGATACCTAGCTTCTGATTACTGTTTAAATTGTTTTTTTTAACATTTTTATTTATTATTCAGAGACAGAGAGAGACGAGCATGAGCATGGGGAGGGTAGACACAGAATCTGAAGCAGGCTCCAGGCTCTGAGCTGTCAGCACAGAGCCCAACATGGGGCTCGACCTCACAAACTGCGAGATCATGATCTCAGCCGAAGTTGGACGCTTAACTGACCGAGCCACCCAGGCGCCCCTCTGGTTACTGTTTAGACTGGGCATGTTTATTGTCCATGTGAAATGTATGCTCACATATTTTGAACTTTTCAATTGTTTTCCTTCTTGAGCTGTATGAGCTTTTAATGTATTAGTTATGATCCTTTCTCTGTTCCATGGGATGTAAATAAGCTTCCGCTTTGTGCCGTCTTTGCACTTTGATGTCTTTTTGATAAAAAGAAGTCCCTAATATTATGACTATTAAATTTACCAATTTATCTTACATTTTGTGTTTTCCTATACACGTATTTTCACTGTTTTGAAGTTTTGCTTTTGACATTTATGTTTTACTTCATTTGAAATATTTGTGTCTGGTGTGACAAAGAAATTGAATTTCTTTTTCCCTTTCCACATGAGTACACAATTTTCCTATTTCTACTGAGAAAACATTTTTTTTCTCCACTGATTATGTTGTTCCTTTTAGAAATTAAAATTTCAGACACATGTGAGTCTGTTCCTTGACTCTCTTATTGTTCCATTTGTAACATGTAACGATACCTCAGTAAATGCTACACCTTTGTATTTCTTGATATCTTGTAGGGCATATTCCCTCTCCTCTTTGTTTTTCAGAAATTTCTTAACTATCCTTTACTTTTTGTTCTTCTACATAAATTTTAGAATGAGCTTATGAAGTTCCACAAAAAACTGTTGGGATTCTAAATGGAGTAGCATTGAATCTGCAGAGGACTTTGAGAACTGACATCACTTCATAAGATAGGTCTATATTTACTTAGGTCTTCTTTAATGTCTCCCAGTAAAGTTTTTTCTTTTCCTTTTTACTGTGTATTTTTTTTATTGAGGCATACTTTACATACAGTAAATGAAACAGATCTTAAGTACACTACATTTAACATAATTACAGATATACTTGGGTTTAAATTCACTTTCTTTGAAGAACTTTTTATTTTTTACAGGTCTTACACATCTTTTGTTAGATTTATTTCTAGATAACTTAGTTTTGTTGCCATTGTAAAAGTTGTGCTTTAAAAATATTATGTATCCAGTTGTTTGATGATGGTGCACACAAGTCACTGACTTCTGTATTTTCATCTTATAACAAGCATCTTGGGTAAACTATGATTTCTACTAAATTGCAGTCTTTTGAGTTTTTCAGGTAGACAGTCATATCATCTGCAAGCATTTTGTTTCCTTCTTTTAAGCCCTATCAATGTTGAAAAGTAGTAAGATAGGCATCTTCGTCTTAGTTCCCAAGTTTTTAAGGGGATAGATACTTTCAGTGTTTCCTCATATGAGATGGCGGCATTGAGTTTAGTTTCGTTGTCTTTTTAAAGCTTATTTTATTTGAGAGTGAGCGAGTGCAAAAGGGGCAGAGAGAGAGGGAGAGAGAATCCCAAGCACGCTCTGTAGTGTCGCACAGAGCCTGATGTGGGGCTCAATCTCATGAACTGTGAGATCATGACCTGAGCCAATATCAGGAGTTGGATGCTTAACTGGCAGAGCCACACAGGTGCCGCAGTTGTTGTTTCCATATAGATATCTTTGTCAATTTAAGGGTCCCCCAACCCCTTTCAAATATATTACCTTTTCCCCTTAAATCTATTAATAAGGTAAATGACAATCACAGATTTTCTAATATTAAGCGATCCTTTCAATACTAGCAAAACCCAATTCATTGTGTCCTTTTTATACATTTGATAATATTTTATTTAGTATTCTCTATCAGTATTCATGAGTGGAATTTGCCATACTCTCCTTAGCATATTGTTTTCTAGATTGTATTGACCTCACAGAATGAGTTAGGAACTATAACTTTTTCTCATCATTTAAAAAACTTTCTATGTGGTTGAAAT
Source organism: Paguma larvata (assembly GCA_030068075.1). Taxonomy (NCBI): domain Eukaryota; kingdom Metazoa; phylum Chordata; class Mammalia; order Carnivora; family Viverridae; genus Paguma; species Paguma larvata. The sequence goes on along the minus strand of CM057833.1, from coordinate 72,425,282 downwards.
CATCTCTTCCTTGAAAGTTTGGGAGAACTCACTTGTAAAACACTTTGGACCCATTGCTTTCTTTGTGGACTTTTAATTTCTGCTTTTATTTAAGTGATTTTAATGTTAGACTGACATTATTCACTAACTTCTTAGGCTAATATTTTTACATTTTTATGAGATTATTTTCACTATTTTTCCTATTTGCATATATTAATAGCATTTTCTTTAAGAAATCTTTGTATTTGTGTTTTCATTTATAAATAGCATTTATATCTACTTTCATTTTTCATAGCTATGTCTATTAGCACTTTCAAGGAATAAGCTTTTGGCTTATTTCTATTATACTGTTTTTTCCTATTGTTTACTTTCAATTATTCTGTTGTTCTTTTTCTGACTTCTGAAGCTGTGCAATTGATCAATTTTTAACCTTCCTTTTTCTTAAAGAGATTTTATTTCTTTTTTTGAGAGAGAAAGTGTGAGTGGGGGAGGGGCAGAGAGAGAGGGAGAGCAGGCTCCATCCAGGCTCTGAGGTGTCAGCACAAAGTCCATCGCGGGGGGCTCGAAGACAAGAACCACAACATCATGACCTGAGCCAAAGTCAGACGCTTAACTGACTGAGCCACCCAGGCGCTCCTAACTTTCCTCTTTTTAATAAGCACTTAGTTTGCAAATTTCCCTAGAAGAATCACTTTTGCTGTATTTAATTACCACAATTATTCTTTCTGTGAGCCATTAAAGGGTATTTAATACTGTTTTCAAATCTACTTATCTCTTAAAATCTATTTGTTCTAACCGATTACAAAATATAATTAGTACAATACTTTGCAATTTTCTACAATTTTTTTATGGCTCAATTTTCATAAAGGTTCCATGTATTCTTGAAAAGAATGTGGACTCTCTTAATTGCTGGAACAGAATTCTATATACATTCAGTGGATCAAGCTTATTGTTTTGTTCAAACACTCTACATCTTTCTGATTGTAAAAAGTCTATTGTCCAATTATGAAAGTTGTAATCTTTCAACCTGATGGGTATATGTGAACTACTCTGTAGTAGTTCTATCAATTTTTGCCTTATGTAATTAAAGACTATTTTATCAAAAACACACACATAGTATATCTTTTTGGTGAATTGAATCTTTTATCATTATGTATAAACATTCTATTCTTGGTGATACTAATTTTTTCATGATGGGTCTAAAAATCTGTTTTCATATTAAGTAGAGCTACCATAACTTTAACTTTGTTTTTGCATTGAATGTTTTCCCTCATACTTTTACTTTCAACTTCTGTATGTACTTCTATTTTACATGTATCTTTTCACTAGTATTGTAAAGCCAGGTTTTCATTTTAAAAACCAGTTACTTTGGGGGCACCTGGGTAGCTCAACTGGTTACGTGTCTAACTCTTGGTTTTGGCTCAGGTCACGATCTCACAGTTTGTGAGTTTGAGCCCTGTGACAACAAGGAGCCCGCTTGGGATTCTCTCTCTTTCCTATCTTTCTGCCCCCCCCCCCCGCCCCTCCCTGGCTTATGTGTGCGCCTGCGCGCCACACACACTCTCTCTCAAAATAAATAAACTTAAACAACATTGATTACTTTGTTTTTGGCTAGTGAGTTTGTTCTATTTATTGTGATTATTAGTATACTGGAATTTATTTTTACAATCTTCTCTCTTGGTTTGAAATTTAAATGCACTATATTCTTTTTTTTTAAAATAATTTGTCAAATTGGTTTCCATAAAACACCCAGTGCTCATCCCAAGTATCTGCACTATATTCTTTTCATGAATATCCCTGGCATTTTGTAATTTCTATTTAACTAAAGTTAATTAATACCTTGACACCCCAATGATACAGAATATTTCAGCTCTGATCTTCCCTATCTCAACTGTCTTACTACTACTGTCTGGAATTTCTGTTGACTTAAATAAAACAAAGAAATCATCGGTTCTACTGAATTGCATTTATTGTGATTTACCTAAGTGTTTACCATTTTATTTTTTCCTAAGCCTTTTTGTGTCTTAGATCACCAGTTCTGGGATCATTTTCCCGTCTTCTTGAAGCACTTCCTTTAGAGTAGGATTCCTTTAAGAGTAAACCCTTTAAAAAATACTTTCAATTGGGGGCACGTGGGTGGCTCAGTTGGTTAAGTGTCTGACTTCAGATCAAGTCATCATCTTGCGGTTCATGGTTTTGAGCCCTGCGTTGGGCTCTGTGCTGACAGCTTGAAGCCTGGAACTACTTTGGATTCTGTGTCTCCCTCTCTCTCTGCCTCTTCTCTGCTGGCACAGAAATAAATAAACATTAAAAAAAAAAAAAAAAACTAACACACGTTCGCTTGCTCTCATTCTTGAACTAATTTCACTTTCTACACAATTCCAGGCTGACATTTTATTTTCCAATGATCTGAAGAGAATATTCCACTATTTTCACTGTTAATATTAAAAAGTCAGCTGTTAGTCTTTTATAGACAATTAGTCCTTTCTCTCTGGGTACTTTCAAGATGTTGTCTTTCGTGGTCTATAGTTTCACTACAATGGTTCTATGTACACATTTATTTATATTTATCCTTTATGGAGAATATCCTACTTCCTGGATGATTTTAATCTCTGAGGAATTTGCAGCCATTATCTCCGCAAGTACTGCCTCCCTTCCATTCTTTACTCTTGGGTCTCCACTCCATCTTCCATATCTCTTAACCTTTCATATTTTCCATCTCCTTATCTTTTTACCTATTTGAGACTGATTTTTCAGATATATCATTCAGTTCTTCAGTTGTGTCTTCAGCTGTCTGACTGTTAACACTTCACTGAGTTTCAAATTTGGTCAGTTACGTATTTCATTTTTGGATTTTAAAAATATTAATTTCTTTAAAATTTCATTTTACTTCTTCATCCTGGTAATTTTAGGTATATAAATATTTTATATATAGCTATTTTATATTTTGTATCTAAGAATCTGATTATTTGCAATCTTTCGGAGGGGACATCAAAAATTTCTATTTTTGTTGACTCTCAAATATTCAAGGTAGTTTCCCACTTCTCATGTATTTCATGACTTTTAACAGTGTATTACTTGATCTTAATTTGTGGAAGTCCTAAGTTCCCATTCTGGAGAAACTTTCATTCAGAAAGTATTCGATTCCACTGGTAGAAAAACAGCGACTTGCAAATTAGAACTTGAGCTCCTCTAGAGGATTTTAACACAGAACAGAAGTTTTAATGCTATTGCAAGATTTGTTATCCTCACAATCTCACCTCTTCTGAGTGTTTGCATTTCCAAAGCTAGATCCCTGCCATTCTGTCTTTTACCCTCTCTACCTTCCTGCTTCTCTGGCCTACTTTGTGGACTCAACTCCCAACCCCAAACTCTTGAGTACTCTCACTCTTGTGCTTGGGCACTCCTCCTTAATTCTTAGCAACTAAAGCTCCAGCTTGCCCTGATTCATGCTTAAGTGTGCCTGTTTGTTTTAGGGTGAGATGTTGCCAGACACCTACTCTTACCTTTAATGAGACCAGCAGAGCCTCAAATCATGTGTCTTACTGGAGGTCTTGGGAGCTTCTATTTAGTCATGATACTGGAAGTGGAAATCATGCAAGATTTTTGACGCTTAGAGTTAATTTAAAAACTTACCTCTATATATGTATATATTTATATACATGTTTATAAATACACATATTTATATACATATAAGGCCAATACTGAGAGATACATCAGATCTCAAAAGGTAGCTAGAAGGTAAGTAAGAATTCTAATTAAGATTATGATCCATGAATTGGCATTTGTTCCTTTGAGTCTCTCATACTCACCCTCAGTTGCTCTGGGAAGATCAGCAACACCTGTAAAAATTTTGTTAGATTTGAATCTACGATGCAGCTTTCACCTAGTTAACATATAATGGCATTTTCCACTGTGATCTCAGTTTGTGCTACAGGGATAGCACAGACCTATCCTAAAATATTCCTAATAATTCCTAATATTCCTAAAATATTCCATTTGTAATTGTTGAATAAGAGGACTGTAAAATGACTAACATTCTGTTTTCATTTACCTATTTTCTGAAAGGTCAGGTCCTAAAAATAATTTAAGTTTACCTCAAACAAGAGAATACTGCATGTATTACTGGTGCTTGAATTTTAATGTATACTATTCCTCATTTATTAAGATTTTGATTTTTCTTCAACTTTCTATCCTCAATGTCTAGCACACAAAAGGCATCCTATATCTATATATCCACTGAATAAAAGATGCTACTGATCTTACAGAAGTAGAATGCAAACTTCTCCCATACCAGTGAAGTAAACAGTTCACTCGGAATCAGATTTTGCCCTTCCCCAGGACCAAAAACACTTGCAAGAAGGCTAATGAGCAAAGATAGTCTTTGAGATCTTGAATATAGTAGAGTTAATACATATTTTGATGAATAAGAAGTTCCCAAAAGGAAATAATACTTAAAACCAAAGTTACAAATTATAATCTATTTAAACTTTAATTTGTGCATTTGTGGTAATTTATGACTGCAAAACACTTTTTTCTTAGAATGACATAAAGGCACATTTCATTTGAATGCATAGTGTACCATTCTAAAATATACTAATAATTTCCTTACAAAGTGCTTGAGCAGTCACTTACACATACAGTAATAGCAAAATATATTTACACTCGATAGAGTTTAAAAATTTTAAATCTGACTAAAATATATATATTTTAAAAACTACAGAAAATATTAGTGCTTTCTTCAGCTTAATTGTGTGAATATACCCTGCCCTCTAATTTTTTCTTAGTGATTGACTTCAATTAAAAAAAATTTCTGTACATTGTGTAGTTACAAAATGCTATGTCAGTTTTTAATGCTAAAAGCCTATTTTAGATATTGCTTTCTATGCATATATGAGAACCAGGAAAGGTGAGCAGACTGTACCTCAAAAGTATTTAGTGTTTTTCTTAATGTTGTGTTAACACTGTGTAAATTAAAGCCAGACAATTAAGCTAAGATCCTCTACTGTCTTTAATAAGGAAACTGACTGGCATTTTAAAATAACTTTAAACAACATATTGCTCCCTCTTTCTCTAAGATTTTCCCCCAAAGAATCTTGGGGAATAATAGAATTTGGAAGGAAATACAAATTCTCTGAACAATTGTAATTGTTCTCAGAGTATACAAAAACATGCCAGAATACCCTAGCAAGGCTGAAGTATTGATAAACTTTCTATAAATCAATGTGCTTTTATGTTTCTCATAAAATTTAAATTTGAACAATTTTTAAAACATGAGATCATTGTGATTAAATGGTTAATTCAATATGGTTAGTTCACAACTTGCTATTCCTGAGATATGATGATCCTAACATGCTAAGCACAGAATCAAAGATGTTGTTATTGAACTAAAGAAAAATAATGCAGTCAGAGACTAGGAGAAAAAGAATGCAAAAACTAACAACAACAAAAAACCCAAAAAACTCCAGGCAAGTGGAAAAGTCACGGCTTGCCAAAAGACTTTCCTATAAGAGCATTAAAAAAGCCACAAATGGATCCTCTGAAGAGTTGTAAAAAGTATTTGATCAAATTATTTTTGAGACTTTTGAGGTACAGCTTTAGTGTTATAATAGCTTTTATAAAATATAGACTGTTTTATCAAAAATATTTATACATTCTGTTACAATATATTGCTTTTGCCCTCAGTAACTGCCAATATAAAATCTGGATCCAGTGGCCTAAAATGTACAAATGCACTTAACGTAAATGCTGGAGTTTGAGGTGTCTGCTTGGCCACTGTACAAAAGTGATGAAGTGGTGAAATTAAATAATAAACCTACAACATAGAATACATTACAACTTGCACATATACATGTTCACAGCATGTATACAACAATAATCCCTATGTTTTTTAACAGATATAGTTCCCTTCTACAGTAGATACAAGAATAAAATAAACTGGGCTGATAAATGTACAACGAATATCAAAAAAGGAGTAATTAGTTCACTGATTTTGGAAGGTATGATTGAATATATCGAGTGTCTAGACTTTGGGAATGCATACAGGTAAAACAGTATCTTGGTTCAGGCTAATCAGAAGTCCTCATTCTTAAAATTTTAAGTAGATGCTGGTGTTTAGTTCCTGTTTGCTTCAGCATGGTTTAATAAACAAAAAATTGTTTGGCAAGTAGCTCTGTTGGAAAGCTATGAGACTCTGTTACATGGTTGGTAAAGATAAGGCGATAAAAATTTTCTCCTGATAAATATAGAAAATTTATAAAACAAGACATCAATTCATTTTTAAAAAAAAAACAGCCAAAAACTGTGCACAAACTACCACTACATTTTTTTTGATATTATAGTAATTTCATTAAAAAAATAAGAGCATTTGCCTTATTCGAACAGATTTACTTGTGTGAACAGTAATAGCATCCCAAACCCTTTTTGTTCTTTTGGTAAAACATAGCTAAATGAAGTGAAATGATTAATCTTCCTTCCACTTAAGGCAGGCATAAGGCATAGCGAGGGACCGTGGAAGAGTGGTTTTTTTTCATTTTTTTTAAAAATAGACTATTGATCCAGAAGTATTCATTTGTGATAGGTTTTCATGGCCAATGTTCATTCCGCTTCAACTCCATGAAACTTTCCAGTGCTCAGATTTATGTTGAAAATACATTAAGAAGCCACTTTCAAGAAGGTTTTAGAAAGTACTTTTAAAGAAATCTTCATGTGTTTAGGAAAAAAACTCAGAAGCTACTGGTGGCACAGAGAGCAAATGAAGGGTTGCTTTTGTTAAGAGGTCTTCTTGTGAATTAGTTTGCTTGGTTTCACAGTGTCTGGGAAATTAACACCAATCAGCAATGTAGTCAAAATCTCTGAACATTTCTTGCTCCTCTTCTGAAAGTATCCTTGGTTCTCGAGGTGGAGTCAAAATAGGTGCTTCTGAGGTAAATTCATCATCAAAATTACTAACATCTTCTCGCCCTCTAATGGTAGGTACAAATGGCGGCTTTACTTTTTTGTCCATCAGAGCACTCCAATCAATTAGCTGGATCACAAAATATAAAACGACCAGTTTAGTTTCCTACATCCAATCGTTATGTTCACAGAAAATGTTAAACTGTCACACTTACCCGGAAAAATGGGTGCTTCTTTACATCCTCTGCATCCTTCTCCCCAGCTCCAAGCCGCCGCTCAGGATTTCTTCGTAACAGCTAACACAATATAAAATATAAAAGTTAAAATAAAACCAGTGACTTCATTGATAAAGATTCTCATAACTTGCAAAGATTTAGAGGTTTGTCTAAACCATGTGACATCTATGAACTAAAAAACAACTTCTAAAGTTCTGATTGGGAAATGTCCTTCAATCTAAGAAATTTAAGTAGTTTATAAACCATTAGTTCTTACCCTTCTCATTATTGATATGGCTTCTGTAGATAAGAACCTTGGATACCTTACTTCATCATTTACAATACTGTCAAAAACCTCCTCTTCATCATCACCAGGAAAGGGAGACTAGAAGAAATATCTTTGAGTAAGTCAAAATGAATTTCGATACTATAAAATCTTATCACCTGTCCAAAGTAGAGCTGAGAGCCAGGTAGTGAGGAAAACAAACAAAAAACCTACCAAAACACCAAACAAATAAAGACTGTAAGAAGCCACAAAAGATACACAATAGATCTATTATCCAGAGGATATACCATATACTCTTATTGAAATCTTCATCTTTATTTCACGGACCTTAATAACAAACTTGGTTATATTATACAATATCATTTTTCATTTAATTCCATTCCATTTTATTTACTTCATTTATTCATTTGTCTGGCTAGGTAGTCAATATTTGGAGTGCCTACTAGAGAGCAAAAATTATTTAGATAATTGACACGTTCCTCAAGAAGCTCAATCTTGTGGAAAGACAGAAAAAAAATGGGTAAAGTAAATATGGTAGTAAGTGTCACCACAGAGAGAAGCTCAGAGTTTGTGGGAATACATCTGATATGCATGTACTTTGAATTTCACAGTCAATAGCAAAATAATTAGCAAAACACAATTAGAGATCTGCAGGTATAATGATGGCAATAAGAAGCAGCTGCAACAAAATTCAAGTCTTAGGGCATTTCAGTAAGCAGAGTATTAAAACGTTGCTCATGATGACAGGTATGACCCTAAGTCATAAAAATATAGTTACATTACATTCAGTATAACAATTTGATGCACAAAATGGTAAACTCTCAAAGATGCTGAAATGTGACTATGAAATATGACTTATTATTTCAGAATTTGAGATGACCTAGATTTGGTTCCTGTTGGTTCTTGTTTTCTCTTAAGTATTAATGAAGAAGAGCCAAGTGGAAAGCAGTATCAATGGAAAGGGAATGATCTTTGACCTGAGGAGTTTATGAAAATGACTTTAGAACCCGCCTTCCTAAAGCTGAGCTGCCAATCTCACTGCTCATATGTAAGCAAATATGTAAGCAAAAATTTCAAACTTTTCAGTTATCAAAACTTTAGTTTGTTCATTTACACTGAAAAGAGAAAAATCAAATAGAGAAATGAAATAACTACTATGTGAGATAATATAATTTCTTTCTGGGATTGAGACAGGAGCAAATCAGAGGAAAATTCTATCTCACAAGAATTCTCAATCAGAATTTCAAGTGGTAATACAAAACACTTTTGTCTATTTGATCAATTTTGTTTTTAAAAAATGGGATTTACAAATCCCTGAATAGTGAAGATATACCCACACATTAAGATGTTAAAAAGTTTCTTGTTTCTGCAAATAGATTATAAGTTAACAGGAATGCTAACAAATATCTTTTAAACAGATAAAAAAAAGAATTCAATAGTCTGTTCAGATGTCAAGAGTCCAACTCCAATATCTAAGTTTACTTAAAATTTCTCTGATGCTTTCATTCTCATTTGGCACCGGGAAGAGATCTGGTCCTTCAGTCCTTAAAACCCATACAAACACAAATACAAATTTGAAAATGCATGATATATCCAGTGAGTTTTCAAATATTTATAATAATAGAGAAATCAGACATAAACTTTGGCCAAAGCTCACTTTTATCACAGTTAAAAGTATTGGTAAAATTGTACCAATGCTAAATTGGTAAATTTAAAACTATAAAGTATACTGATGAGTTTTAAGTTAGTTCTTTTCCCAACTACCCTCTTACAAAGGTGCTAAAGACAAAAGAAACTGCAATAAACAACTGTGAACGAATAGCTGGACCCACTGTCTTTTATATCCTAGTAATTAAGAGATGAATCAATCAGAAGCTCTTTTTAAAAATACAGAATAGGAGCTTCCTCATTTGTTCACTGCCAAGTTTTCCAGTCACTTTAGAAGAGGAAGTAGAATCAACTGGTTCTTTATTCTGTAGTATTTTGCAATAAATTCATATTTTTTGCCTGTTGGAGCTAATATGGAGAGTCAGTTTTAAGCAAGCATGTGACTTTTGGTAACTTTAAATTAAATCTCTTACATCAATGAATACCATATTAAAAAAAACCAAAGCAACCAAAAAAAAAAAATTACTTTACAAAAGGTGGGGGTTGGGGGGAGTTCAAGTATGCGAGAGCTTACAGAAGCAACTATTATGAGTACTTCTGGCATTCTTAGAAAGCAAAGCCCACTGTGGATTAGGGATAAAATACATCTTTCCAACCTAAAACACTGTATAGCAGCTTTTCTAGATATAGGTAGAAATGTTCAGATCTAAATCACTAGTCTTAAGAACAGAAATAAGGTTAGGTGGATTTCATACCCTGAGGTAGCAAAGCATACTGGTTTAGAGACAGGTTCTGAAGCCAAAGAGCCAGAGTTAAAAATTGCAGCTCCACCACATTAGAACTCTGTGACTTTAAGCAAGTTATTAACTTTGTGTTTCCATTTATACACCTGAAAATGGGCATAAGACTAGTATTGAACTCATTAAAGACTGCTGAAAAATTAAATGAGCTAGTATTTACTAAGCAAACAGGACAGTGCCCAGCATATGGTAAACATTTTAATTAGCTATTTCTTTTCCTCCTTTTCTAAGTATCCACTCCAATATAACATACCAAAGTGGCTGTCGTTTGGATGGACTAAAATACTTCATTTATTTAAAATAAGTACCATTATATGACAATACAGGGTAAAACTTTAGAAATTTCTGACATTCAGTAATTTGGTAAATCATTTATTTAGCTACCAATTTATTCATGCCTAGAATGCACAAGGAAGGTTTTTGGTATTGGGGAAACTGCAAAACAATGAACCAATCTCATGTTTTTTTTTCATCCCAAGATCAAACTGTAAGCAGTTTTCAATTACTTATCTAAATATTTACCCTTTCCCAAGTCCACTATAATTTATCATTTCCAACAATTTATAACAAAATAGATTAGCTAATTATTATTGCTTTATTTATTAGATATAACTGTTTCCTAAGTGGTAACAATTTCTGGGGATAACATCCCCAGAAATTTATTTTAAATAGATTGAAAGAAAACAGTAAGGGAAAAATATTACTCTTTTTTAACTCTGCTATACTATTTTTGAAGGTAAGATTTATTTTGACCAACGTATAGCTGACTTTTTATTACAGGTATAGAGTACATTCTTTTCATTAGTCTTTCTGTTATTCCCTATGAAATGATCAATTTTACATGATCATGTCTTAAAATCATAACACATAACCATAGCATACTGAAATATAAGGTACGATTTTCAAAGCATTCTATAGTTAATATAAAAATATAAACGACACAGTAAAGGTAATATAGAATTTCAGGCAATTATTAGTATATTATAAATATGTATAAAACTTAAGCTCCACTTATGCAGGAAACATGTTAAGTCATTTATAAATGACTTAGTCATCATTCCTAATTTCTCTCTCATCTATTTTTATACTGCTTACCTCACCAACGAGCATTTCATATATAAGGACACCAAGCCCCCACCAGTCTACAGCCCTTGTATAGGATGTTTCTGTTAATACTTCTGGGGCAAGAAATTCAGGAGTGCCACAAAATGTGCTTGTTCTATCTCCATATCCCATTCCTGAAAAGGTAAAATTTAAGTATGTCAGCAAAGAAAAAAGTCTAGAAAACAGATTTAAAAACTTGATAATATCATTAGGAAGAAAAATTAAAGTGCCATTTGTGCATGGTGACCAAACTCAAGATACACCAGACTTCTACAAAAAATGTTAAGGACTGGTATAGAGAAAACTGCAACAGTAACACTATTATTTAATTAATGGGTAAAAATAAATAAGTACAATTTTCATACTTCATTTTTCATTTATTTTCTATTTCTTGTCATTACTGTATACAAGTGATACTAAGAAGTTACAACAAAAAAACTGATTCTGAGCTTCAATTTCTATCATCTTTTCAATTCAATCTTTAAAATATTTTATTTGGTTCATTATAAAAATAACATTAAGTGTAGTTTGGAAAATATCAAAATGCAAACCCTTGGATAATCAAGAGTTAGCCACCAAAACAACCTTGAAGAAGAAAAAACAAACCTGGAGGTATCACAATTCCAGATTTCAAGTTATACTACAAAGCTACAGTAATCAAAGCAGTATGGTACTGGCACAAAAAGAGACACATATATCACTGAACAGGATAGAAAGCCCAGAAACCCACGATTAAATAGTCAATTAATCTTCGACAAAAGAGGCAAGAATATGCAATGGGAGAAAGTCTCTTCAACAAATGGTGTTGAGAAAACTGGACAGCTACATGCAGAAGAATGCAATTGGAACATGAAAATAAACTTGAAATGAATTAAGGATCTAAGTGTGGGACCTGAAATCATAAAAATCCTAGAAGAGAGCAATTTCTTTGGCATTGGTAGTGGCAACATCCACCATGTCTAGAAAGACATATCTTTCTAGATATGTGTCTTGAGACAAGGGAAATAAAAGCAAAAGTAAACTATTGGGACTATATTGAAATAAAAACTTCTGCACAGCAAAGTAAACAATAAACCAAACTAAAAGATATCCTACTGAATGGGAGAAGATATTTGTAAATGACATATCTGATAAAGGGTTAGCATCCAAAATATATAAAGAACTGATATAACTCAATACCAAAAAACCCCACAAATAATTTGGTTAAAAAATAGGCAGAAGACATGAACAGACATTTCTCCAAAGAAGATATCCAGATGGTCAAAAGACTCATGAAAAGGTGCTCGACATCACTCATCATCAGGGAAATGCAAACCAAAACTATAATAAGATATTCCCTCACTCCTGTCAGAATGGCTAAAATTGAAGCCACAAGAAACAAGTTTTAACCAGGATGTGGAGAAAAAGATCCCTTGGGCACTGTTGGTGGGAATGTGAACTAGTGCAGTCGCTGTGGAAAACAGTACGGAGTTTCCTCAAAAAATGAAAAAATAGAAATTGCTTTTGATCCAGTAATCACACTACCTAGTATTTATCCAAAGAATGCAAAAACACGAATTTGAAACAAGAGATGCACCTCTCTGTTTACAGGAGCATTACTTACAATAGCCATAATGTGGAAGCAGCCCAAGTACCTGTCAGTAGATGAATGAACAAAGACTATGTGGTGTGTGTATATATATATACATATATATTCATGTTTCTTATAATTTAGTATATATACACACACACACACACACACACACACACACATATGCAATGCAATATTATTCTGCCATTAAAAAGAATGAAATCTTTCCATTTGCAACAACAGGATGGAACTAGAGTATAATGCTAAGTGAAATGAATTAAGAAAGACAAATACCATACGATTTCACTCATATGTGTAATTTAAGAAACACAATGAACAAAGGGGGAAAGAAAGAGAGACAAACCAAGAAACAGACTCTTAACTATAGAAAACAAATAGATGGTTACCAGAGATGTGTGTATGTGTGTGTGGGGGGATAAGGGATGAGTGATGGGGATTTAAGAATACACTTATAGGGGCGCCTGGGTGGCTCAGTCGGTTGAGCAGCCGACTTCAGCTCAGGTCATGATCTCACGGTCTGTGAGTTCGAGCCCCGTGTCGGGCTCTGTGCTGACGGCTCAGAGCCTGGAGCCTGTTTCGGATTCTGTGTCTCCCTCTCTCTCTGACCTTGCCCTGCTCACACTCTGTCTCTATGTCTCTCAAAAATAAATAAACATTAAAAAAAAAAAAAAAAAGAACACAGTTATCGTGATGAGCACTAAGCCAATTTGAAAATAAACTATTTTAAATTAAAAAAAAAAAAAAAGAATTACTGAATCACTATATTGTACCTGAAACTAATATGACACTGTATGTTAAATATGCTAGAATTAAAATTTAAAACTTAATAAACTAAAAAAGGAGTTAACCAAATGTGCTATATACATATATGGTATTAATTTTTTAGCTAACTAGCTCTCAAATTCATGTTTCTTATAATTTAGTGAATTTTGTTTAATCATAATTTTATTTTAGTTTAATTTTGTTTATCACAATTTAGTAATATATTAATCAAATATATATCCTGCATATTGAATATAATGTCTCAACATACTCTAAAATGTTAAAAGCTCCTTATAAGCATCATCTTATGAAAGAATTTGAAAGAAAAACTCTCGGTACTAAATTTTAAAAGGTATGCATTTATAATGACTGAAAATCTCAAATGAACTTGGGAGTCTATGGACCAAGACTTGAAGAGCATAATTAAAGACATTAGCACAGAAGGGTGGAAAAATCTGTTTTTGCAAAATTTCTTTAACACTGTCACACATTTTTTTCTTCAATAAAATATTATTTTTGAAAAGAGTTGATATAGTATCTACATAGGTTCTACACAAGCCTTTTAAGGGACTTGGCCAAGATTAGGAAAATGTTAAGAAAGATACAAACAGAACTAATGTTTGATTTTTATTTTATGCTTTATCAAAACTAGAGGAGATTATAAACTCCATACTTTTAGGATAAAACTACTCTCATTTTTTGCTTTGTTTATAGTAGTAGTAGTATAAAATCTGTGACATTTTAATGTACTATATATGTCAACTGCAGTAGTTATCATATTTTATTCATTCAGGTAAATTTTCTTATCCTGATATTTTTATTGTTATTTATTTATTCATTCTTTTTTCTTTTTTTGAGAGAGAGAGAGAGAACATGAGAGGCAGAAGGAGAAAGAGAGAATCTTAAGCAGACTCCACACCCAGCATAGAGCCTTATATGGGCCTTCAATCTCACGACCGTGAGATCGTGACCTGAGCTGAAAGCAAGAGTTGGCTGCTCAAACTGAATGAGCTACCCAGCGCCCCTTGTCCTGGTATTTTTAAAGAAAGTTGAACGTAGGCCCAATTAGCTAAGACTTCAAATTGGTTAAACTCCAAGGAAGTAGTTAACAACAGGCTATTGGGGTCATAAAAATCTGGGTTTAAATTCCTGCTTTGCCACTAGTTAAAAGCTTAGAAAAGTTGTCTAACCTCAAAGGCTGGTTTCCTCATCTCTATGCTGGGGTTAACACTGTTAGAAATTAAAAAAGACCAAGCCTATGAAGCATTTGGTAAATTGTGTGGCAATCAGTAACTGCTCAAAAAATGTTAGCAACATGGCAGGTTGACTTGATGGACGAAAAAATCTAGAGAGACAGGAAAGGTGAAGAGGTTATTAGTTTTTCAAAATAAGATGATAGCTGGCAGCAGTAGAGGGGAAATGAAAAACTTAAGGAATATTAAAGAGGTAAATGTCAGCACATTTTGGTCATTAACTTGATGTGGAAAAGGAAAGAGCACAGAGCCCAGGATAATAATACATTTTCAAATTGGGAGATTGTGGGAAGACTGTGCCACCATCAACTATGAACTGGACTACCTGAAGAAAAGAAACTATTTTTAATTGTATAGTATTGGAGGTACCTATTGACTATTCAAGCAAAGGTGTCTAGTAGTTAGTTGAATATATATGTTAGGAAAGGAATAATAGATTTGGGAATCATTAGTATATTATTTACAGTTAAAAACTAGCAATGATGAGCAACTGGCTAAGGACAAACTCTGAGGAACAAAGGCATTTAAATCAATGGTGTTCAATACAGGGAAGTCCCCTAAGAGGAAAAAACAAGTATTACTGGATTCAGATTAAGAGGCTGGTGATAACTGATGGCTATATATTTACAAAGTTCACTCATTTATTCATCCAACTACTTATTATTAATAGAATATTCACTGAATACTTAAGATGTACCAAGCACTATACTATATTATGCTATGAAAACAAAGCTGACTGAGGAACAAGAAGCAGAAGGGGGAACAAAGACGATGTTCATTACAATGCAATGTATTAAATGTCAAGATAACAATACCTATTTACTATTTGTTAGGCACTGTGCCACATATATCCAATTCTTGAAATACTCTTAAACAAGAAGCAATATATTCATTTTATATCAGAGGAAAAAGACTCAATGAGATTCAAAGTAACTCATCCAAAGACACAGAAACTAAGTGGCAAAGTCAGGATTCAAACGAGGACTGTATGGAGTCTACAACTACTACCATCTTTACAATTATGCCACCTTCGATTCATACTTCCCCAGTTTACTTATTTATTTAATTTGAATAAATTTAATTTGAATATATAGAAAAGATTCTGAGATATATGCATATTTTCTTCCTATTTAAAAATGTTAGCAGTTTTAAGAAACTGGACAGAAATCATCAGGCCTATGTAATTTACTCTGTACAGTCCCAGCAAAGTAAAAAAATTGGTGGCTTAACCAATGCTTTCTCAGAGTAGTGACAGAATTTATTTTTTTAGAAAGAGAGAGAGGGAGAGAGAGAGAGGGTATATGCGTGTGTGTGTGGGGGAGAGTCTGAGGGAGAGGGAGAGATAATCTCAAGCAGGCTCCATGCACAGCGTGGAGCATGGGAGACCATGACCTGAGCCGGAATTAAGAGTCGGACACTTAACCGACTGAGCCACTCAGGCACCTCCATACAAAGAAGATCTTAGGTTTTATATTATGATTTCTGAAAAACCTAACCTATTCATAACCACAGAATTCTTAATAATGTGATAATTAGATTACATGAATAGTCCATAATGTCTTAACAAAGAATAAAGTTAAAAATACATTTTGTTTTCCATAGACAAAGTTGAAAACTACCAAAGTACAAGGGAATAGTAATCCATTAGAAAAGGAACTTTAAAATATCCAATTACCTTCTTTGCAAAGACCAAAATCAGCAATTTTCACAAAGCCCTCTGTATCTAGCAATAAGTTATCCAATTTCAAATCTCTGTTCAGGATAAAAAAAAAAAAACAACACAAAATGAAAAAAATATCAATGAAATCAGTAGATAATGTAGGACAAAAATAATTTCAACAAGAGCAGCACTTTTTACTAAAAATGAGTTTTTCAAGTTATGATTTGAGATTTAAATATTATATTACAAATATTTGCTTTTCTTCCTTTTGGCAAATTTATTACTCTACATAATACAGTTTCTGAATAATTTCCCCCATTATACAGAAAAGAATGTATTTTAAAAAGGAATGTTTTATCTACTTAAATATGTATTTTAAAGCATGGAAGGAGTTCAAGTATTTTTAACTTTGGTTTTATTAATTGGTTATTTGCTATAGTCTGACTTGGACTAAGTTTGAAGCTCTTCTACACACCATTTGTAAGAAAAAACTGTCAAGGTATCAAGAGGGCAGGTTTAACCTTCTAAGAGAATAATGCAAAATGAAGAGAAAGTGATCATTGACCAAAACTGATTAAATTAAGAACTGATTAAAAATTAAGGTAAAAATATTTTATCCTTTGAGTAAAACAGGACCATGAGGAAACCCTTACCTTGGTTGTATTGTTAGAAGTTTGAACACACTGATGTTTATGTCTCCTTACTAGCCTTCCTGCATCTGTCTAGTCTAGAGCAATGCTATTCAAAGTGTGGTCCATTGCTCGGCTGCTGGGCTATTATTTGTTGCTAGTCTGCAACTTGATAAGGAGTTTATATTAGTAAGTACATAAGGCAGCTGTGTCACCAAGTACAGTGTTTAGTTGACAGCAAGACTTAAGGAAGCAGGGTGATGTTTTATACTCTGGTACACACTACTTATTTTATCATGGACAAATTTTGAATAGATTGGTCCATCAAAGTTTTCTGTAGTGGATCAGTTGGATGTAAAATATTCACCAGAACGAATATTGTTAGTGAATTTTGTTATCAGAGCTCTACTTACAATTTGACTATTTTAATTAGGTAATGGGCAGAAGAATAGGAACAAAGAGGCTCACCATATAATTATTGTGTAACCATTTCTTTCAAAATTGGAGTTTAACATTTTTAGAGGTGACTTATCATTTGAAAGAGAAAATTAAAAAGCTGGTTAAACACAAAATATCCTTCTTAATTATTTTTAATTCAAATTCACACCGAAGTAAGCTATTAGAAAGTATCAAAACCTTACTCACCTATAAACAATTTTGTGTTCATGTAAATACTGCAACCCAAGAACTACACATGCAGCATAAAATCTGTTTGAATAAATGAAAAGATGTTTGATAAATTCCACTGCTACTGAATCCCAGTTTATAAATTTATGCTTCAAAGCAGAATTCTGTAGTAAACTAATTTCACAAATATTTATTTAGTCCTTAGTATGTTGCGGACACAGTAAGACATGTTCTAAATATCAGGGGTAAAATTAAAAACTAAGAAAAATACAATGTCTACAATGGGAGCCATTAACTTTGCCTGTCACTAAAGTCCTCAGGGTAGACACCTGATCTGGAAAAATACAATTGACCATAGGGGCAGAGGGACAGTGTGAAAGGTAGAATTGTTATGGGGGAAATACAGGACATTCCCCAGGATGGAATGCAATAGAGGTGTAAAAGGCACCTTTAATAACCAATAACAATTTATTGTGGCTGAAGTAAAATATGGGGAAGAAGTGGGAGACAAGGCTGAAAAGACAGCCTGGAGTCAAGTTGTGAAGGACCCTAAATGCCATGTTATAGATACTGAAATTTCTTTTTTTAGCGATGGAGAATCACACCATTTGAATCAGAGCAGAATGATTACATTTAGGTTGGATTTTTCTGAGAGCAGTATGAAGAACTGGAGTAGCAGTAGGTGGATACCCAGAGGAAAAACAAACAGGCTATTGCGGCAGTAAAGTTGGAAGACCATGAGAACCTCCAATGTGGTAACAAAGAAAGTACAGACATGGATTCGAAAGGAACTTTAAAACTAGAACAAGATTGGTATTTCCCTAGCAGCAGAGGATGAGGGAGAGAGAAAAACTTAGGATGACTAAAGTCATGACTCCTAGAGTTTCCTTAGTGTAAAGAGTAATAGGTAAAGAGACAGAGAAGTAGCCAAAGTTTTGTGGGGAAAATGAGGTTGACTTAGACAGGTTGACTTTGAATGGTCTTGGGACAGGTAAAGAAATTGGATAAATGGGTTTGGATCTTCGGCAAACTCGAGTCCAGCTAGAATATTAACTCTTGAAGAATAGGACCATGTTTATCTTTTGCAGTATTTCTTACATGTTTAGAATAATGCCTGAAACATGGCAGGCTTACTGAATGAGAAGGTTGGTAATATACAAATGAATTTAAAAACGCAGATCTGTTTTCAGTGCAGAATAGACTATAAGGAAACATTTAGGAGAATCAGTTCTTAATTGTGCAAGTAATACATAGGTATTTTCTCTATCAAATACACATAATACCCGTGGCCCCAAAGCACAGTACTTCATCCATCTGTCCATCTCACCCCAATGCCACTATCATCTATAGAGATAACTGACTACTCATTGGATTCGTGAATGTTCTTCGAACTTTTAGAATGCACACGTAGATAATTTAGCTATGTCTTGTGTTTACTTTTTTTTACCATAATTTGGGAAAATTTTAAAGTGCAAATACCTAGAAGTATTTGATTATACATTAGATCTTACATAATTATTTGTTGAAACTTTAAAGAATTTAGCTCAAGTCCCATTAAAACAGATGTGATTCTAAAATTGCTTATTTTTATACATAAGATTTTGGCTAAATTATTTTGGTGACAAAACAGTACAACAATTATAAAAATATCTTGATTTCTCTTTTATTCCAATTTTTGTAAACAAATTGCCCTAATGACACCCAACAAATAATGGGTATACTGTTTAAAATACATATTTCACTAAATGCTTACTATGCTATGTGTCAGGTATATGTTAGATTTTTCACTTATTAGCTTATTTAATCTCAAATAGAAGCTTTAAACCTTTTACAGAAACAAAAAATGAAGCTTTCGGGGAGAGTAAGTATTTTGTCTAAAGGTGCAAAGCCAGGAAACAAACTATTTTTGATACTACAGCCTCAGTGGATAAAAATTCACTGATTGCCTAGTATATGCCAACCACCCTTCTCGGTGTTCCACTAATACAAAGAATAGACATCCTCCTCCCTTTTAGTGAGGGGAGACAGACAATAAAAAGATAAAAAAATAAATAGATGATTTTAGGTAGAAATAAAGTGCTAGGGAGATAAGAGAAAATAGTGTTAAGACATCTGATTTGGACATCAGTGATGTAGTGGTATAGATAGGGTACTCAGGAAAGGATTTCAAAGAAATAATATTTGAGATGATATCTGATCTAATCCAATGGGATCTAATCAGAGGGAGGTACTTCAGATTTGAAGTACTGCAATGTAGCATTTTATTCTTTTTTATTTATATTTTAATGTTTATTTGAGAGAGAGAGAGAAAAAAAAGAGAAAGAGAGAGAGAGAGAGAGAGAGCAGGGGAAGGGCAGAGAGAGCAGGGGAGGGGCAGAGAGAGCAGGGGAGGGGCAGAGAGAGAGGGAGACACAGAATCTGAAGCAGGCTCCAGGTTCTGAGGCATCGACATAGAGCTGGATGTGGGGCTTCAACCCACAAGCTGTGAGGTCATGACCTGAGCCAAAGTCGGAGGCTTAACTGACTGAGCCACCCAGGCGGCCCAAGAAATAGATTCCTTAACGATAGGGAACTGATGGTTACCAGAGGGGAGGTGGATGGGGGGGATGGACTAAATAGGTGATAGGGATTAAGGAGTGCACTTGTGATGAGTACCAGGTGATGGATGTATGAAATTGGTAAATCACTACATTGTGCACCTGAAAGTGATATAATACTGTATGTTAACTAATTGGAATTCGATAACATAAAAACCTTAAAAAAATGACTATCCTTTGGCTTGAACAACTGGTACTGCCTTTTATTAAGACGGAGAAGATTAGAAGAGTAGCAGGTCTGGGACTAGTGGGTAAGGTTGGGGTAAATGAGAAAAATCAGAAATTCAGTTTGCAAAGAGAAATACTTATTAGGCACATGAAGGGAACAGTGAAATCGGTGCTGAATGTTATTAGAGTTGGAAGTTTAGGGAAGAGGTCGGGGCTGGAGCTATAAAGCTGGTAAACATCAGCATACAGAGTGTGGCTCTTCAGAGCACTTTCCTAAGATCAAATCCTAGCTTCGTCATGTAAGAGCTATAAAACTGCGATACCAGTAGGGGGAAATATATACACATGTATATTTACTCTCAAACGTTTCCTATTACTTATTTTTATGCATCTGAAGAAGCCCAATCTTCATATAATAGTGAATTAAAAAACCTACAAAAAGAGAGTGAAAAGTCTGCTTTCTACACCTTTCATTGGAGGCAATCTGCATACGAGTTTCTTTTATATTCTCTCAGAGGTATCTGAAGCACATGCAAGCAAATAATGTATTTTAACTTACTACCCTTTAAAATGCAAATACGAATATTTCATACAAATACTTGATAGAGGCTCTTTTATATTATGTTTTTTCACTTAACAATGCACTTTGAGTACAGTTAAGTACTTAAAGCCATGGTTTTAAAAAAGGTAAAATAAAGTCATGGTTCTAAATGGCATTCCCTAGGGAGAAAATATAATAAGAAGAAGAAAGTATTTTACTAAAATGAACTTAAACTGTCGTCTAAATTATCAAATGTGATTTAGGGTAATCCATAAAATTTTCAACACGGACAACAAAGTTAAATAGATACATTTATATATGGCAAAAAGGTAAGTAGAGTTCTAATATTCTTTGCAGAAATCTATTTTCCATCTGGAAAGAATAAAAAATTCAGAGAGCTTTCTTCCTTCCTAGCAAAAAATCAGTCATGAAAAAACTCAGAAAAACATCCAAAGCATACTCACACGGCTCTTGGTTCCGAGAAGACATCAGTATGAATGTGCATCATTAGGTCCCCACCGGCAGCATATTCCATCACAAAGCAAACATGCTCTTTGGTTTGGAAACATGCAAAAAGGTTCACCAAAAAGGGATGTCTTACACTATTCACAGTTTCAAAAATTCTTTTTTCACACATCAGGCTGTAAGAGAAAACATTTAAAAATCAATAGGTTTTTCAAAAAAAGTTCCGGTTGGAAGTAACATTCTTTAAAAAAATTACTAAGCTCTAAAATAAGCAAAGTTCTTACCTATTAGAACTTTAAAACCATAAAATATGTCTTAGTTTTGCTATGAATGCTTTGAAGAATTTCGTCTACTTAATATATAAAACTTTAAACTGAAATATATTAATGAAAACTCAGGGCGCCTCAGTGGCTCAGCTGGCTAAGCATCAGACTCTTGATTTTTGGCTCAGGTCATGATCTCATCGTTTGTGAGTTCAAGCCCCAAACAGGCCTCACGTGGAGCCTTCTTGGGATTCTCTCTCCCTCTGCCCTTCCCCTGCTCCTGCTCCTTCTCTCAAAATAAAAAAAAGGAAAAAAGATATCTATTAATGGAAACTAAAATATATTATTAGAATGACATAGGATTAGAGTTGACACTGATAGCACCAGAGTTGCACATACAGGGCTACTGGTTATAGTTAATTAAAAAAGGCTTACTTAGAGGTGATTTTGTTGGGGATTGGTGAGAGAATACAGCGACCTAAAGAATAATTTTAAAAATATAAAATTTGTGATGAAGGTAATTTCAAGGACAGTATTTATAATTCATAAGCTACAGTATTCAAATATTTTTTCAAATAATATATGAAGTTGAAAGGTAAAGATATGATGCATAAAATTTTAATTTACAAGGCTGACTGGAAAATAAAGAGGTACGTACAGGATTCTATTAATTAACATGCTTCAAGGAAGCTCCTTGAGAATGATCTAATTCGTAAAATCTATAGCAATCACAGGTTTTGCCTTTGTGCCAGCTTGTAAGAGTCACAAGCTGCTATAAAGAACAGTGGTCAAACTTACAAACTCTGGAACATTAATTTTGGCTACATAGCAAAAACACCTTTCTTCCTTTCCTTGAAAATATTTAGTAAATCTAACCTGACTTTAAAACTCAAAGTAGAAGAAAACCAGGTCAAATATTGTACACATACAATTTGGGATTAACTTATTTTAAGCACCTGGTCAAAATAAAGATACGAATATACATTTTGTCAACAATTAGATTATGTTTCCTTTTTTTAAAATGTTTATTTTTGAGAGAGAGTGAGCATGTACAGGAGTGGGGTGGAGAGAGAAAGAGAGAGGTAGAGGATCCAAAGTAGGCTCTGTGCTGACAGGAGAGAGACCGACGCAGGTGAGCCAAAGTCGGACGCTTAGCTGACTGAGCCACCCAGCACCCCTATACTTATGTTTCTAATTAAAATAGGCACTTTTTTGACCTTAGTGTTTTAAAATAGCATTATTAATGCTCTTATTTTAAAAGTTAAAACACTTGTTAGATTTTTGTTATTGTTGTTAATTTCAAAATGCCAAACTTTAGCTAATGTTAAGAAGGAAGTATATCCATTCTTCTTTCTATTGGGTCTTTTAAGAAGGAGTTATTTTGAAAAGGTAATTTTAAAGATAAAGTATCTATTTGTGTATCCAGACTACATTGCTAGGACAAAAAACAAAACAGAATTTTGAAACATTTAAGAGTATACCTGTTGTATAGAAGGAGCATGGAATTTTTAATGCTATGTTAATATACTTGTCTTCTAGATTATGAACTAAAATATCTGTTCAGTTTTAAATAATGGCAGTAAATGAAGCTATTATGAAATAGTGTTTAAACTCACTTAATAAGGTCACATTCTAGACAAATTCTTACCTTCTGATTTCAAACAATCTGTTTATACTTTTATACATACTCAGAAACAGGAAACCCCACTATACCTGTTTTAAAGCTTTAGGCTATGTCTACATATATTTGGCAAGGTTTCTAAATGTTGTTACAAATTAAGTCATTATTAGAAATAAATTAAAGATTTTTTATTTTTTATTTATTTATTTTTATTTAAATAGTAAATAAGTCAGTCGGAAAAAGAAAGATTTTTTTAAAAAGTTAATATAAGCTTTGATTTTCATCACCATCAAAATTTATCGGAAAATAATGCCCAAATGGGGTCTAAGATTGATAAGATGGCTTCTAAAATAACAGATTCACGAAATCAACCTAAACTTTGGGTACTGAAGGTAAAATATTCAGGCAAAATAAAAACAAAATGACAAGATGTTTGGGCTCAAGCAGATGACAAACACTGTCTCTTCGTTGTCTATGTGGTTTATATTTACGGGTGAATCACTAATTCTCGTGGGTGGGTATCAGGTCAGACCGGTGCTGACCATGTAAATGATGTAAAAGATGGGGGATGGTGGGTCAGACTACCTCTTAAAACGGCTTCAATGCCATTCACAGGAATGCTCTGATGAGGACTAGCAATACTGATGAAGACTGGATAGAGGTCCCAGACGCTTAGGTAAACGAGGCAGGCTTCTTACAGACCAAAATTACCAAGGTAATTTTAAGCACTTTAACAGCACACTGAAAAGTTACCCTGTTAAGAGTTAACTTTTCCCAGCCTTATCTGAATTGTATATTTCCGTTAAAAGTTATTCAAAACCCTGAACTTTATTCCTTCTATCCACAACACTTTCCTCGTAATCGTCATTTAACTTTTCTCCATCTGCCAAAGAAGAGCACAAATCCAATCTCGTTTATAAGGCCTTACCTAAATCCATCAGCATCCATGATGTTCACCTTTCTTTGAGCTGCTGTCTGTACTGTTTATTTTATTTATTTATTAAAAAAGTTTTTTTAATATTTATTTTTTCTTTTTTTTTTAATTTTTTAATGTTTATTTTAGTTTTGAGACAGAGACAGAGCATGAGTGGGGGAGGAGCAGAGAGAGAGGGAGACACAGAATGTGAAGCAGGCTCCAGGCTCTGAGCTGTCAGCACAGAGCCCGACGCGGGGCTCGAACTCACAGACCGCGAGATCATGACCTGAGCTGAAGTCGGACGCTCAACCAACTGAGCCACCCAGGCGCCCCTACTTTTGACAGAGAAACAGAGTGTGAGCAGGGAAGGGGCAGAGAAATAGGGAGACACAGAATCCGAAACAGGTTCCAGGCCCTGAGCTGTCAGCACAGAGCCCGATGCGGGGCTCGAACTCACAAACTGTGAGATCATGACCTGACCTGAAGTCGGTGCTTAACCAACTGAGCCACCCAAGCGCCCCTGTACTGTTTATTTTAAACTCAAACATATCTAGCCTCTCTTATTTACATAACTAATGTACTTATGTCTTATTTCCCTAAGTGACTAGTTACATCCTAACATTTTCTGTGTATCTCCTTATAAACACAAAGTTCAGTACCTTATGAGATGTTCTAAAAACTTAAAAAACCTGTATAAATAGCTATTTTGGTCAATGGAAAACAATCTTGTTAATAAAGCTAAGATCTTAAGATTGAATCATATTTATATATGGACTTAAATATAAATAAATAAATATATGTACATATGTAATATATATAGCTGTGCTTTTGTTCTATGACTGCAAAATGATTCTTCTAGCCCTATTCTGTTGTCTTGAAATATGAACTGGTAAGAAAAGGAAGCTGAGTGAGGAGGTACTACAGGAACATAAATTTATCATTCTTACACAGGACTGGGCATAAATGGGACTCACAGAGAATGTTCTATGAATGGTAGGTGGAGAATGTAATCTTTGTACATGAATTACATTACTTTGAAGTTAGTCCATAATTTTCATTTTAGAAAGAGGTTGATTTGGAATTTTCTATGATCTATTTTTTTAAAAAAGGCAGTTTTTGAAGTAAAATAATAAAATCCAGACCAGAAAAAGAAAATGTCAAAAGAAAAACTGTCATTAAGTAGCATCAAGTATTTTGGAAACATCGTTTAAAAAAAAGTCAGCAATATGTAATAACATTGAATTCTATGGATCTATTAAAAGGATGAATTAGAAAGTGAATATAAAGGATTGTGCTTATTAGTTTAATTTGAGTTGTTTACTATTCAGAATTACAAGTTATAAATTTTTCAATTTTCTAAATTATTTTTTCTTGCCTTCTCTAATTGCTCCTTTTTCTTTTTTAAAAAAGATAGAGCATGCGAGCAAGGGAGAGGAATAGAGAGGGAGAGAGAAAAATCTTAAACAGGTATCATGCCAGCGTGGAGGCCAAAGAGGGGCTTGGTCTCACAACTGTGAGATCATGACATGAGCCAAAATCAAGAGTCAAATGCTTAACTGACTGAGCCAGCTAGGTGACCTAATTGCTCCTTTTTGCTGCTTCCTCAAATTTCTATCAAGATTTTCCATTTCTCTGTTTTCATACAAACTGGAGGTTATTTTATTTGCCTGCTATGGACTATATGGATTTATAATTGCAGTTGGGTAAGGATCACTCCTCAATGTTTCGACAAGGCTGGATTAATTTTCAGTGGGGGTAACAGCCTAGATTATGGCTAAAGCTACATCCTCAGATCTGGACATTCTTCATCAATAGTAATGTTAATGTTATTCTCTTAGATTTAATGAGAAAGTGTTCTTCTGTAAAGGCTTGGCTCAAAGTAGTAACCAAGTGGCAGAAAGCTATACAAATCCCCAGGATTAACAGAGGTAGTATATTATTATTTTTGGAAAACAATGAATTTGCCACTTACAGATCTGGAATAAGGTAAACATTCTTCCATAAAAGAAAAATATTTGACCCATCTAGTATTGCAGTTGTAAACAGACTGACAGTGTGATTAAAGGTTTGCTTTAACAAACTACTTCTGTAAAATAAAAATATAGTTCTAAGCATATGTATGGTGCACAGAATACTGCATAAATATTCAGCAGAATCCTCTCTGAAGAGTTTTACATATCAAGAGTTTATTTTGATGTAATTGAAGGGTATGAAAAACAGGTAAAAAATAAATAGGCAAATCCAAAGGGAAAAATTTCTTTTTTAAACAAAGGAAAACTTCATTTTCAAGATCTATCCTAATTCTAAGAACTTCTCATATGATGGAAAAAATATTAAAAATAGCAATTTGGTATGTGTAGGTGTATGTATACGTGTATGTATACACACACATGCCACACACACACACACTTAATGGCATTGAATATAATTCATTAAGGCAAGCATTACCAAAAAAATATGTTTTAAAAATATGCAAGGTAACTGAGGTTTAAAGATGTTCAGTGAATTGCTCCGGAGTCAAATCCTTAATTAAGAAAGAATAACCAGAAATAGAAAAGTCAGTCTTCTCATTCTTAATACTAGGCTCTTTTCATATCCAGGGCTGACTGAGCTTCCAAGTGCGTTAAGAAAAATCCTGCTTGGAAATAGCAAATGAAAGTCTATTTCTATAATAAATATGACACTTGTGGGGTGCCTGGGTGGTTCAGTCGGTTGAGCATCCAACTTTGGCTCAGGTCATGATCTTGTGTTCATGGGTTTGAGCCTTGTGTTGGGCTCTGTGCTGACAGCTCAGAGCCTGGAGCCTGCTTCGGATTCTGTGTCTCCCTCTCTCTCTGTCCCTCCCCTACTCACATGCTCTCACAAAATAAAAATCAAATGTTAAAAAAATTTTAAAAAGAGAATATAAATATGCCACTAGTTATACAATAATTTTGTATTTAATCATCCTCTTTTTTTTTTTTTTTAGTTTTTGACGTTTATTTATTTTTGAGAGACAAAGAGACAGAGTATGAGCAGGGGAAGGGCAGAGAGAGAGGGAGACACAGAATCTGAAGCCGGCTCCAGGCTCCGAGCCATCAGCACAGAGCCCGACGCGGGGCTCGAACTCACAAACCGTGAGATCATGACCTGAGCCGAAGTTGGCCGTTTAACCAACTGAGCCACCCAGGCGCCCCTTAATCACCCTCTTAAGATAGTCTTTTAAAAGCAAATTCTCTAATCTAGTTATAATACTGTCCCCAAAGTCCTTGCATTTTAAAAATTATATATAAAGATGTATCATATCAATTTACATTTATTAAACCCAGAAAGGTAAGATGCTCTGGTCAAAAAAAAACCATTTTAAGAAAAATGAAAAAAAAAAAAAAAACATATAGATTCATTTTATACAGCAGAATATATTAACCATTCAATTAAGCGCAGATTACCTGTAAATGACATTGTATTACTTCTGTAACGTGAAATGGGAAACAGTCTCACCTGACCACAGGTGAGTAACAGTTTCTATTCCATATAAACACCGTACCATCACCAAGTATAAAAAACCTAACAGAATTAAACTTTTCAGAATCTTTCCTTGGTACACAGTATCCAGTAAACTGTCATAAGAAGAAGTTGACTAGAAAGAAAAACAATAATTAATGCCTACCTTATGTCAATTACACATATGTTAACGTAGTTTGTTCAGATGTTATAGAAATGGAAAGTTTTGCTGTTATAAAATATACATCAGTTTTCATGATCTTAAGTTAAAACTTCAGAAAAATAAACAATTTCATTAAAAAGAAAAACTAACCTGTCTACTTCATCTCGAGCCACAATATCTCCTTTCTTCAAGGCTTTTATAGCAAACATCTCATTTGTGTGTTTATATTCAGCCAAAAGCACCTGAAATGAGATTAAAATAGGTACTTTCTATTTGAGTTATTACTTTTGAGGCCATTCTAAGAAAACTCAAGAAGATTACCTTTCCGAAATGTCCTCTACCCAAGACAGCACAACATCTGAAGTCTTGTAGATTAAACTGAAACATCTGTTGAGATCTGAAAACAGTATGTCAATTAAAAATAAGCCAACAGTATGGGACCAAACATGTCGTGGCACAACTGTGTATACATTCTTTACCTTCTATCCTCAAGTTCTCGAATACCACTGAATCCTAGGCCTGGTTGAGGAATATCAGGCTCATATTCAGATTGAGATTTTGGAAGTACACTATTTCTGTCATTCTCAATAGCAAAAACAGGTTCTGAATCCTATAAAACATTAAATAGTCATTAAAGCATAGAAACATTAAGAAAACAAAACTTATTTGGTAAAGATAGTTTAAAAATGTCAAAAGTCAATAAAAACATTAGTGAGAAAGGTAAAATTCAGATAATGGACATTCATTCTTAACAGTTGTTAATTCTACATTACACTTACCTAAAAAATTTGAAAAATAAACACATTATTGTCACCTTCAATGCCTATTTTGAAATTATGTTAACCAAGTTAGAAGATGAAGAGTGTTTGAGGCAATATATCTTCTAATATCAACCAAGCTTCTATGCTTTTAGCTTCAGCAGCCTATTCTATCTCTACTGGCCCAGAGGCATCCAGAGGTTTTATGTTTCACTCACGAGAAACAAAAACATAGTTCACCCGGGCAACTTTTAATTGAAACGAACACCTTATTCACTATGATGCTTTTATTGGTAATTCATTTGGCAAAAACGAATTATACAAGGTTTAAAATGCCTTGCCTGTCTTGGGGTATCCAAATCTCTTAATTCAGCAGATTCATCTATTTCTCCAAGGGAAGAATCACGTGGTGGGGCCGGAGGAGGTTCAGGTTCAAGATCAAAGTCCAATTTGGTTACTGTAGAATCACTTATGGAAGATAAAGCAATTCAGCAAAAACAGTAATCAAAAGTATATATTTTAAATAGCTTTAAAATTAAAGCAAACAATTTTTTTTTAATTTTTTGAGAGTAAGCAGAACACTTATTTCAAAATACTCTTTGGAAAAAATCAGATTATTAATAGACCCACTGTAAACAGATATGCATGAATGTTACAGTAACAACTTTATAAACTTGATGCTTAAAAGTCTTGGACACGTACCCGGCTGGAGGTGCCAGTTCAGGGATGCGCACGTCGACCACTGGCACTGCAGCAGGCCCGGGAGCTTGAGGGCTAAAGGTGCCAGAATGATTCACTGTCGGAATAGCTCTTCTCACTAGCCTTCCCCAAGTGGCAATATTAATATTCATTTGAGGAGCTCTGAGAAATGTTTTGCCTGTGGATGTTGTGAATAAAGAAAATAGAATAAGTAATTTTTTTATATATTACCAAAAGCTACAATTTAAAATTTCATATTCATTGGTTTGTAATTTATGAAGAACACACAAAATTTGTCACTTAAAAAATAGTTCTTAACTACATTATTAAAGGATAGTACAAAATAGTGAAAAAAGTTTTAAAAATAAATAAGAAACTGTTTTTTTGAAGTCTAGGAATGATACATGGCGAAGGTTAAAAAAAGAATCCTCTAAAAATAAAAGAATTATCTTTTAGAGATACTAATTGTATTTATGGATGAATCAATAGGAGTTCTAGGTTTGCCTCTTATCATCTGAAGAAGTAGCATGTGGACGGGACACAGTGAAACAAAACTGGCCATGAGTTGAATGCTGTTGAGGCTGAGTGATGGTATGCTATACTAGTCTATTACGGATATGTTTGAAATATTC
This sequence comes from Paguma larvata, assembly GCA_030068075.1. Lineage (NCBI taxonomy): Eukaryota > Metazoa > Chordata > Mammalia > Carnivora > Viverridae > Paguma > Paguma larvata. The sequence goes on along the minus strand of CM057833.1, from coordinate 72,395,565 downwards.
CTTATTTCATTAGAAATGAACAAATAAAAGGAAAACAAAAAACAAAGTTGGGTATTACTCTTAAATGCAGATTTTCTATATTTAAGAATACACCAAAAGAAACTGTATTTGATTCCTTAGTAACTACCTTGTTGTTTTGAAAAAATTTTCTTTTGTCTTTGGAGTTTGGGTCTTCTTTCAATAACTGGATTAAAAAAGGTAACCTGCAGTGAAGAAAATTCAAGTTGACATGAATATAGCTTTGGACTTAGGCTTCACGAAATTCACTAAACTTCTAAGTATTGAAAACTTGGGAATCTTTAATTTAAGCGCAATGTCTCATTTTCTAGGTGAAAAAAAACAGACCTAGAGAGGATAATGATTTGTCTTAAGGTAATACACTTATGCAGTAGAAGATTTGAGCCAAGGATTCAAGTTATCTATTTCAGCCTAATTCTCTTTCTACTTCTATGTCATGGTGCCTACATATATAATTCCAATTATAGTGATGTACATTTAATAAAATACATTTATTACCTCTGCAAATAAAGTACCCTGTGGTTCCAAATAGAGACACATGCCATGCCGTTGGTTGTCTAAAAAATCTTCTAACCTCAGAAATTTTACAGCACACAGAGATCGCCAATCACGCCAATAAACTGAAATTTCCAGTTCACGTGACTAGGATAATTAAAAAAAAAAAGATAACAGAGAAGACATGATTGGACACACACTTGAATAAAATATCACAAAAAATATAAAATACAAATACAATAAACAAAGATAACACACACAAAAGGTGAACTGTTTTAAAGAGTGCTTTGTAATGTGTCTCTATTATATATTATTTTAACAAACTTACACGTTTTAACTCCAATGAAGAAATTTATATTCCCACAATCTCTAGCTAAGATATTCCTTTCATACAAAGAGTACACATCTGGGAACAACCAATACAGATGAACGACCACAGAGACTCTTTCCCATGTAACAGCTTCAGTCTTTCAGATACTCCTTCTCCACCTGGCATCATTTGCTGTGCTACTGCTGAAAGGTCTCAGTGCACTTCTCAAAGAACCCGTTTCAAACCGTCTTATTTCCTTGTCCCCATGTTGAATTAGGGAAACGTCTAGGAGTAGCATTTATCCTGTACTTACAGTGTGCCACACACTGTACTAAGCACTTTAAAAGTATTAGGTCATTTAATCTTCTGAAGAATACCACCGGCTAATAGGACTAGTGGTAGCAGGGGCCTGTGCAGGTAGGGGGAAACAGGGAAATTCAGAGTAAGTTTATACAAAAAGATGTTCATTTATTACAACGGCCCCTCCTTGTCCTCCCTGCAAAAGGCAGCAAATTAGCAACAAACAGAATGTCCAAAAACTAGGGACAAGTATGTTATATCATATCCCCATGAGGGAATACTCTATAATCATTAAAAATATGCTTATGTGGAAAAACATACTTAAGGCTTTAATGATTTTTATTTTATTATTGTTATATTTAATTGTAGAGAGAGTGCACAAACGGGAGAGAGCCAGAGGTAAAGAGAGAGAATCTCAAGCAGGCTCCATGCTCAGTGTGGAGGCCAAAGAGGGGGTCAATTCCATGAATGGGGGGATCATGACTTGAGCTGAAATCCAGAGTCAGATGCTCAACCGACTGAACACCCAGGCGCAACCTTTGTTTTTAAATTTTAGCGAGAGAGTGCCCAAGTGGGAGAGGGATGGAGGGGAGACAGAGAGGGAGAGAATCTTAAGCAAGCTCCATGCTCAGTGCAGAGCCTGATGTGGGGCTCTATCCCACCACCTTGGGATTATGACCTGAGTCGAAATCAAGAGTCGGACACTCAACCGACTGAGCCACCCAGGCGACCCCATATTTAAGGCTTTAACAATCAATTAGAACATCATTAGAACAGTGTAGAACACAGCTTATAAACAGAGGGTCAAGCTATAAACTCTACCTATATGTTATAATCTACATACATTCTAATTAGAAACTGGCACCAGACTTCTCCATGATTTTGCAAACTATCAGTAAGAAGTGAGAAACATTTTCCCACCTTAGGCTCAACAAAGTAATAAATTACTTCTTTCACATAATAACTTTCCATTTAGGAGCTTATGCCTAGTACATAAGCTCCTAGTACGCCTAACAAATCTTTTAACTTTAAATAACGAGTTGATGCAAATGAATACAAAAAACACTTATAAAAAACAGAACATGAAAAAAAAAATGAGTCAAGACACGACCTGCCAGGACTCACCAGAAAAAGGTATCTATGGCAGTATGTGAATCAAGGGCCTCTTACATCATTTCTTCTCTCATACATAGTTACTATGAGAGAGAATACTCGTCACAAAAGGGGAAGTATGAGTAGAATTCTTTTTTAAGATCAGCAAATGGCATCTATTCAAGTTAAAAGTTTAAGTATTTTGGGAAATAAACTGAATGGATAATTGAACCAGGGATTGGCAATCTATGCTACACTGTTTCAGACTAGAGGAGGAGAGGTCTACTTCCTCCTGTCTTATTTCATTTCGTCAGGAAGAACTGTGATGGATCAGACAGACAGATGCAAGGGGCCTAGATGCTGGGGATGGGATTAGTACTTGTAGGAAGTTCTTACTTATACTTTCACACGGCTAACAGGTGACACATGGTTAAGAGTATATCTTTCTCTGGATGAGCAGAGGTCCAATCACCTTATTTATATTTATTCTAGACACTCTGGTAAAACATTGACTCATTTCTCTTTCTGCTTTCCCTTCATTCCATGCTTTAAACTGAAGTGTGTTAGAAATTTAAGATTTGAGATGGAAGGTTATTTCAAGGCCTTAGGCTAGATTTCCTAGAGTTCTACTTTGAGGTTTTAGGTATAAACTTACTCACTTTTTGTTCCTTTGCATTTTTCCTTGGGAAATAGAACTCTACAGTTTAAGGGGGAGGGTGACTGTGATCTAGAGAAGATTAATGTTATTTTATGTCAATACTCAAAACACTGTTTTATGGAGCCCCAAACCTACTTCAGTCCCTAACATCTAGTGTGATTTGGATAGGTAAAGCAGGGATACAGCACCTAAAAAGGAAAATACTTTTTATGTAAAGAGATGTCCCTAATGTTCATGGAATTTAAACTGTGTGACTGCTCATTTGCTGGCAATTTTCCAGATAAGCAGGCCAGTTCCATAAAGCTAGAACATCCTTTAAGTAATGTCAAACTGTAAGAGCAACAAAATTCTAGATGGAATAAAACCACCACACAATTAGCTGAGCAGAATCATCTGAGCTACTGATGGGCAGTATTGGTAAACAGTCTCAATTTGTGCTTCATCTGGTCTTATTACGAATTTGAACCTACGGTCGAAGAAACAACTGTGGAAGATTTAAGGCACCTGTAAGATTTGTCTGGAGTCTCCATAAGGCCTTGAAAATGAACAGGAAAAGGTAAAAAAGACATTGAATCAGCCCTACATGTAGGAGCGGAAGGAGAACAACTTAAAAAATGTGTTTCAATTAAAAAAACCCTGGCACACATCTAGCATAAACAGAACTGAAGTACAAAGAAGGCTGAGGTTCCCAAACTGTTCATGAGGCACTCTGGGACAATGGAGGATATTTTAACTTTACAAAGGAAACACAGTGACATCTGTGGGACACTGTTAAAAAACACTAGCTCATGGTAAGTTCAGTTTCAACATCAGAATGTACCACATTCCTTTTGATGACACCTTATCTTTGCTAAACTTTTCAACAATTAACTTTTTCCACATGAAAAATCAACGTGTAAGCGTGCTGGGTTCACGCTTTGAGAAGTTTGTATAGTATACAGCAGGCAGTCACACTGTTAGTAAGTAACTGGTTACACGAAACTGAAGTAAAAATACAATCTTTCAATTTTTTCACTCAAAAAGTACTAATTAGAACATAAGTACTAAATATTCTTTTAGTAACTATTTTCTAAATTAGGTATAATGGACAAAATTGTGACATACTTAAAGTATATATCATGATATTTTGATATATGTATACACTATGCAGATTCCTCCCATTTAGTTAACACATCCATCACCTCCATAAATTTCATTTATAGAGTGTTTTTAACTATAGTCACCATGTTATACACTGGATATTCAGACTTTATTCATTTTATAACTAAAGTTTTTACTTTTTTACAACCTCTCCATGTTTTCCCCACTCCCTACCTCTTGGCAACCACTTTTCTACTCTCATTTATAGATGTTTGACTTTTTTTTTTTTTTTTAAAGATTCCACATATAAATGATACCACATAGTATCTGTCTCTGTCTGGCTTATTTCACACAGCATAATGTCCGCCAAGGTCCATCCATGTTGTTGCAAGTAGCAGGATTTCTTCCTTCTTCTCATGGTTGACTAATTTAGTTCCATAAAATCTCACATCTTCTTTATCCATTCATCCGGTGACGGGCTGTTTCCATAACTTGGCCATTGTGAATAATGCTGCAATGAACATGGAAGTGCAGATATCTCTTCGATATAGTTTTCATTTCTTTTGAATATATGCCCAGGAGTGGGATTGATGAATTATATAGTTCTATTTTTAATTTTTTGAGAAACCTCCTCCTATTTTTCATAGTGGCTGCACCAATTAGCATTCCCACCAACAGTGCACCAGGGCTCCCTTCTCTCCACAGTCTTGTCTACACTTGTTATCTCTTATCTTCTTGGTAACAGCCATTCTAACAGGTGTGAGCTGATAACTCATTGTGGTTTTGACTTGCATTTCCTTGATGATTAGTGATGCTGAGTACTTTGTCATGCACCTTTTGACTATGTGAATGTCTTCTTTAGAAAAATGTCTATCCATTTTCTGTACATTTGTTAATCAGATTTTTTTGCTAATGAGGTATAGGACTTTTAAAATAGCTTTTGAATATTAATCCCTTATCAGATATATGATTTGCAAATACTTTCTTCCATTCTTTAGGATGCCTTTTCATTTTGTTCATGTTTCCTTTGCTGCACAGAAAATTTTTAGTTAGTACTTTTTTTGGCGGGGGGTAGAGGGGGAGAGAGAGAGAGAGAGACAGAAAGAGGGAACACACATGCTCAAGTCGGGGAGGAGCAGAGGAAGAGGGAGAGAGAGAATCTTAAGCAGTCTCTACACCCAGTGCAGAGCCCGACGTTGGGCTCAATCTTACAACCATAAGATCATGACCTGAGCTGAAATCAAGAGTCAGACACTTAACAGACTGAGTCACCAGGTGCCTTAGTAAGTACTTCTTACTGAGGGAATTGTTGGATATTTCTTTTGGCCTGGACACACACTGTAAAAAACAAAACAAAACAAAACAAAACAAAACAAAAAACCAGGACACTGAGGATGCTGTGAATTGAGAAAGTTTGGGAACTTCTAATAGAAGAACACAAAAGCTAGGCTCCATTGCTGAAAAGAAAAAAAAAGAGGCCAGAAGCAGAGTATGGAAAATTCAAGAGCCAAGAAAAAGTAAGACTTTGTAAAGGTATGACATGGTAGATATCACATTAATTGGTCTGCTATTTCTTCTTTAATTGGCCTTCTATGGGCTTCTGAAGACAACATAACCTTAAGGAACATCAGTTAAGGTCTCAGCAGCAAAGAAGCTGCGTACTCAAAGAGTCTGAATTTTAAAAACTGGCTATTTATGGAAGTGTGATGAAGGTTAAGGAACCAACAAGGATGAAGCAACTGACACCTAGCAACAGTAGAAATCCATTACCATCCCTCATCTCAATGTGCAAGAGGCAGTAGTTATCAGAATCCAATAAGAGCTGGACCTTGGAAAAGGGGACTGTACAACAGGAGATGTAGCCATAGTTGAACCAATGCTGTGAAAATAGGGAAGGGGAGAGGGAAACAAACAACTGGACTTCCCTCTCCTCCTGTCCTCACATCTCATACCAATGTCTCCCATTGTAAGTCAGAGCCTAGTGGTTCAAGTCCACAGCTATCAGCTTCCAGGGGCAAAGCACAGGTCAGGGAAGGGAGACCATTGGAATCCACCAGAGGAAAACAGAAAACAACCATATCAGGGAACGGTACTATCTCTTTTCAGTTGAGGAGTCCAATAAGGGTGATTTTCCAGCTGGACCAAATAGGACAAAAAGAGGAAAACCTTAGGATCTTTGGGGGAGGATGGGAAATACAGAGAGCTCGAGACTGAGACAATAGAGAATAAAATGTTATGATCTTTGCTTGAAAAGTCTGCCTCCTATAGATGTGAGTGATTCTGACCTTTTCATGACAGATGTAAACAATCATGATACAAACTGGTGCTTTGTTACATATAAAATGGCTTCCTTTATCAATTCATATTGTATAAAAAGTTCTGGAGACTCCCTATTATTTCAAACCTATAAGAAACTTTTCTGTCTCTGTGTCTTTACATACATAGTTCCTATGTCTTATATCTTATTCCCTTGCCAAAACGTGTATTTTCATATGAGATTTCAAATTGTTATTTCCCTTATACCATTCCAATTCTCTTTTCATCAAGACCAACTTAAACACCTGTCTTCCTCACAAAGGCATTCTTGACTAAATCCAGCCTAGAGTCTTTCCCTCAAGTTTAGATGTGTATAACATTTTCTTTATCCTCTAGGGACTTCTGTTCTCAAGTCTGAGGATTCAATGTTTGTCATCAATTCTGGAAAATTCTACGTCATTATTACTTCAGATCTGACCATGCCCCACTTTCTCCATTCCCTCATTCTGGATTTCCACTTAGTGTGGTGGTCATTTTCATCCTATTCTTCCTGTCTCTTAGCCTCTCTTTCATGTTTTTCATCTCTTTGTCTCCTTGTGTGTTGCACTAGGGCAACTTCTTTAGCTCTATCTTCCATCCACTAACTCTTTTGTTATATAACCCATGTACTTAGTTTTCAACTAAAAACATTGTATTTCTGATTTTCATTAGATTTTATTTCACGCTTTCCAATCCAGCTTCAACAATTGGAGACTAATGGTCCCCCAATTATTTTGAAGATAATCTCAGATGTCTACTATTTGTTTTTTTAAAAACTTTGCTTAGTCTTTTTGTCGCTCATTCTTTGCTCATGTTTTCAAATTCCTCTATTATTTAAATACTTTAAACATTTATTTTATATTCTATAACAAATAATTCCATTATCTATTGCTGCTTACTCATGGTGGTTGTATCGTCAAGTAGTTTTAAATTCTTGATGTATGCTCATGTTGGAAGAATTCTTCCCTAAGCTTCTGAAACACAATTTAATAGTTTTTTATTCTGTCTCCAACTGTTGTTTTTTTTTTTTTTAACTTACCAGACCATAGAGTCCTTTATGGAAAGAACGCTTCTTACTGTTTTGTATTTCTCACTGTGCTAAATATAGGCCTTTGCACATTACGTTAAAGATTGGAGAGGTAGAAAAAAAGCTAAAATGCCTGTACTGTGTACAGAACAGTAACAGGTAAGCCATAAGCAAATAAGTCAGACTCTGTGTGTGTGGGAGGGTGGAAGCAGGTAAGAAAGAAGACATTTTTAAATTATACATAACTCCCCTCCCCTCAGATTCTAATGTGTGTCATTTTGGGAATGTATTTGGGAATCATTGTACCAACCAAAGTGTGTCACCTGCATAAATTGAAGTCAGAAAAGAAAAAAAAAAAGGGGAAATTTTAAAAAAAAATTTAGTTTAAAAAATATTTTTGCATAAATTATTTTCAGTCATTCTGTTCTATATTTAATGAATTCCTATACTAAGCGCTGTGATGGAAATGAGGAGAAGTAACATATGGTCCTGTTCTCAAATAGTTCATAGTTTTGTTGGGGAGATGGAAATGCAAATAAATACTGGCAGAAGAGAGGCATATACACAATTGGCATAATGACACAAAAGGGGGACCTGACCAATTTTTCCTAAGGGGAAGGTAGTAGGAAGATCAGAAAAGATAAGAATTGCTCAAATTGGGTTTTCAGACATAAATTATAAGAATAAAGGAGAGAACACAGGAGTCAAAGAAGAAAGAATATATAAAGTTAAGCATGCATATAGTATATTGTAGGGATAGGAAACAGTTTCATCTAATTAAAGCCTACAACACAAGTAGGAATGCTTTGGGAAATAAAGAGGAGAAGATGGGCAGAGACAGGTCATGAAGCACTCTGTCTGACTTGCAAAAGCATTTGGTCTTTAACTTGTAAATTACAAGCTTCTACTAAAGGATTTAAAATATACAGGAATACAGGTCAGATCAGATCAGGCAACATAGTAGTTAAAAACAAGGCCTCTCAACTCAAGATGGCCTAGTGCTGCATACTTAATGAATTTCTGTAGAAAAAATAGGTTAAAATCTTAGTTCTACACCACTTACTCGTTTTGTGACGTTGGGGAAGTTATTTACTTAGCCTCATTTTCCTCATCTGCAAAATATGTATAATAATAGTATCAACCTCCTAGGGTTGTGTGAAAATTAAAAGAGCAAGCTCAGCACATAGTCGGTGTTAAGTCAATGTCAGCTTTTATTATTACTATCGTGATATGTGATTAAGAAAATCTATATTGGAAACAAAGAGACAAGTTAGCCCATTATTAAAAAGAACATATTGGTTTCAGGTAAGACTTGGCTTTCATGTAAGAGTCTTATGATGATTCCCGGAACTACTGCTTTCTAACTGTGTGGCCAAGAAAAGTTATTTACCTTTTGGACCCTCAGGAATCCCCAAAACAGTGATAATAATTATACATGTAAGATTACTGTGAGGATTAAATGATACCATATGTAATGTGTGTGGCTCAGAACTTTGTACAGCAGAAGCTTCACTGTGGTGTGTAACGAATGACGGGATGGGGAAGAAGAGATTGTGCGCACAAACTACTACTTCGAGAATCTTGTCTATGAAAGCGAGTCCTGTTAATTGAGCTATGAAGAAGCAAAACAACTTTTTTTTAAATGGGAGGAAATGTGAGCATATGCAGTAAGGATCGGAGGTGAGAAGCAAGGAGGGGGTAAAAAATTACTGGTGACAGCTGTAGTAACTGATGGAACAGGGTTTAGGAGATAAGAATCGAAACTGAAGGACAAACTGAATGCTTATAGGCTCTTACAGGGTAGAAACAGACCTCTTTCTCTAAAACCAATGAGGAAGACAGAGGAATATTTGCAGGTGATAGGAGGAATTTGAGGAAGGTGCACCCTAATGATCTTAATCTTATCTATAAAATGGAAACAAAGGGGTCTGAGGTGGGATGGAAGACTTGAAGAGACAGGTGAAAGAAAAGCTCCTGATAAGGGGATAAAGATCTGAAGTGAAGGCTAACTTTTACAAGCCCAGCTGAAGTCAGAAACTAAAATTTATAGTAATAGGTATGATTAATATTTCAGCAGCATTCAGTAGATTAGCAGAAAAGATAGATGGTAGGACGATTTGCTGTTGGGGGTTTCCATGACAGGTCTGATACAAAGAGAAGATGCTTGATGTGGGAGCATCAGTAAGGGAATGGTTCAAAACCAACACCTGGTTTTAGGGTACACAGAAAAGAAAATGAAATCTCTGATGGCCCCTTCTTCAGCCTCTTCCTGAAGAATTAAGGAAATGAAAATGTTTGATCAAATATCTAGTTCTGTGGTAATAAGAAGAGACCAGAGGAGTAACAATAAATTAATTTAATTATTTACTGCATAACCATTATCTGCATGGTCATTAATCTAGGTATTTTATGTAATTATCCCACTTAGGGAAATAAAAGATTCGGTAAAATTCTGACATATCAAATTTAAAATTTCAGAACGATTCATTGCTAAAATGACAAGCAGTAAAGTTATACTGTGGCTGAGGTATTCAAAGAAGTTTGAAATACTACTATGTTAAATGGGTTGTTTACCTATGTAGTTTTTTGTTGTTGTTGTTTTGTTTTTAAATGCCCCATAACGATGTTGAAGTGAAGAACCAAAGCTCTTAAGGAATACTGGAGTGTGTGTGGTGATTAAGAGACGTCAGAGTGGGGCGCCTGGGTGGCTCGGTTGGGCGGCCGACTTCGGCTCAGGTCATGATCTCACGGTCTGTGAGTTCGAGCCCTGTATCGGGTTCTGTGCTGGTGGCTCAGAGCCTGGAGCCTGCTTCGGATTCTTTGTCTCCCTCTCTCTCTGCCCTTCCCTTGCTCACGCTCTGTCTCAATGTCTCTCAGAAATAAATAAACGTTAAAAAAAAAAAGAGAGAGACGTCAGAGTTGGAAAAAAAGAAAAAAAGTAGACTATATACATAGTTCACTGTCTCAGAGTACTCACAAAGCCTCAGAGGAGAGTATGATGTGTTATTTAATAGAATTTGGAAGTGGTAAAAAGGGTAAATATTTTTGTAGTTTCATTTTTTTTCTAAATTAAGTAGATTCTATGCCCCAAATGGGGTTTGAACTCACAACCCTGAGATCAAGTCAATTGAGCCAGTCAGCGTCCTTGTCCATTATAAGTTAAAAAACAGCATCTCAGATTAAACAGTGTATTCAAAATAGCCAGCTCACACACAGAAGAATTTAAAATGTCTTTGTATTCCTATTGTATGGCTTGTTCCCCAAGGAGGACTTACAGAATTCAGGGAAAATGAGAAATTACATGGCTACTACATTTACAATAAATATTAATAAGAATAAAATTTTATAAGAAATTATAAAAAGGGTAATCTGATAAGAATGGAAAGAACATAGAACCAGCAGTCAGGAGACTTCATTAAGAATCCTGGATTATTGGGGCACCTGGCTGGCTCAGTCAGTGAGCATGTGAGTCTTGATCTCAATGTCATGAATTGGATTACTTAATAACAAAAAATAATCCTGGATTATCATGAAAAGCAAAAATCAACCCATAAATACAGAGAACAAACTGGTGGCTGCCACAGGGATGGGGGTGGGCTGAGGGGATGAACAAAGTGGGTGAAGAGGAGTGGGAGATACAGGCTTCCAGTTATGGAATGAATAAGTCACAGAGATCAAAGGATAAAAAAGCATAGGGTATATAATCGGTGGTATTATAATAGTGTTGTATGATGACGAAGTAGCTAGATTTGTGGTGTGCAGAACAATAACTTGCAGATTTGTTGAGTCACTACCTTGTACACCTGAAAATAATGTAATGCTGTGTCAACTATACTTCAGTAAAAAAAAAAAAGAAAAGAAAAGAAAAAAAGAAAAAAAAAGAATTCTGGATTATACCTTAGGCTAGTTTTTTAATCCTTAGGCCATAATTTCCTCAGTAATTTGTAAAATAAGGGGAATGAATTACATCAGCAATTTTCAAAGCTTATTTTTCTTAAGTGGGATATCTTACGCAGAACAAAAACAAAAACAAAAACACAAATGTCTCCGTGTTGCCTTCTATGACAATTCTACAGAGCCCTGATCTCCCAGGAATATAATTTGGGCTTTTTTAGATTATTGTAGGTCTAGATAATTTCCAGAATATCTTACAACCCCAGAAAGATGTACAAATTTTTGTGTCTTGAAAAGGACAGAAATAGTATAAATAACTTAGTTCCAGAATCCTGCAGAAAAGAAACTTGACATTTGAGGCAAAATGCTAGGCATGAACATGTCAGACAGTTTAAAATAACATTTTCTATAAATATTTCAATAAACATTTTCCATAAATAAATATTCTATAAATATAAGGGATAGAGTAAATGGGTAAAAAGCACATGAAAAAGTAAAACATACTACGCAAACATAAGTAGTTGCCATGATAAGGAATGTAGTCTCTGCCAAAGAGAAATTTATAATCAAATTAGGGAAAAGTAACATGCCTATCGGGAGCCTAGAAGCTCTAGTTAGCCTCAGGGATGAATAGCTTTACTTAGTCATACACTGTCTTCAAACTTTCAAAGGGAGTACTGCTCCAAAGTGGGAAGAATGTCTAAGGTCATGAAAAAAACCCCACAATTTTAGGTGAAGATCACAACTGCAAGTAAAAAAACAACCAATCAAAAGTTATCAGTCTGTCATTTTCTAAGCTTGTAGTCTGGGTAAATTTTAATTATTTTCTTTCTTTCAGGTATTCATCATCTTCGTCATTTTCTCCTCTGTGTGACTGTTATCTATCTCATTCAAGTTACCACAGAGGACAGAGCATCCATTTTGAAGGGCACTGAGGTCTAGTACCAGCTCTGAAATTTATTAATATTTAACTACTCTGGTGCTCAGTTTCCTTAACTATAATATGATGGTAACCTACTTTTGAGTTCTATTTTGTTTTATATTTAAGTATGTATATATTTATTACTTTTAAGTTCTATTTTAAATATTAAATTCTATAATGCAATAACCTGGTGACAAGAGAAATCTTTTAACCAACTGTTTTCCCTCTAACGATAACTCTCTTTGAGTTTCATTTTGATCATATCACTCATCAAAAATCCTATAATTACTTTAAATAGGCTCTGAAATGAAAGACATTGAACCAATTAATTCCCCATTACCTACCATGCTCTCTACTATACTTAAATTCATAGCCACCCACACATCAAAGCCTACAGCTAAAGAAAAAACTAATGCCATTGAGTGGCTAAAATGAGCCAGGCAACACAAGGTATTTTATATATACACTACCTCAGTTTTTCTTCCTAACTGTCCTGTAAAGATTACAGTTGACCCTTGAACAAGGGTAAAGGCACTGACCCCTGCACGGTGAAAAATCTGAGTACAACTTCTGACTGCCCCAAAACTTTACTAACATGCTACTGTTGACCAGAAACCTTACTGATAACAAAAACAGTCAACTAATACGTATTTTGTATGTTATATATATATATAATAATATAGTATTATTCTTAAAGTAGGCTAGAGAAAATAAAGTTACTAAGAACATCACAAGTAAGAGAAAATACATCCATAGTAATTTACTGTAAAATATCTACATATTAAGTGGGCCTGCACAGTTCAAACCTGTGTTGCTCAAAGGTTAACTGTATATTTTATCCCCATTTTAGGGATGGGGAAACAAATGCCCAGTAGTAAAGTTATACACTTTGCCTACTATCAAAAGTTAATAAGAAGCAGATGGGCAATGAAACCATTTTGCCTGGCTTCATTACAGCAAATCTATTCACATTAAAAATGAATGGAAACTGAAAGAAATATTTCATGGTCACAAATATTTATATGTATTCACATGGTTTAAAAAGAAGATACAAATATATTGACATAAAAACTGTATCTATATATACTGACAACCTCAAGTGTTATTTCCCTCTCTAGTGGGGCTGACTGAATTATATTGGTCTATTTAAACAGCTAACTTGGGGCGCCTAGGTGGCTCAGTCGGTTAAGCGTCCGATTTTGGCTCAGGTCATGATCTCACTGTTCCCGAGTTCGAGCCCCGTGTCGGGCTCTGGGCTGACAGCTCAGAGCCTGGAGCCTGTTTCAGATTCTGTGTCTCCTTCTCTGTCTGTGCCCCTCCCCTGCTCATGCTCTGTCTCTCTCTCTCTCTCAAAAATAAACAAACATTAAAAAAATAAAAAAAAATAAACAGCTAACTTATCACATGTAACAATGTTGGTTCTTTTGTCCTGATAGAGAAAATATCAGAGCTGAAAAAAATTTTTAGACATATAAACTTTAAGTGAATTCCCTTAAAAATCTCTCTCATAAATTGTTCATTCAACTTTACTGAGAGAGAACTTACATATTATCCTTCGTACTAAAGTAAAATTGGCCACCCGTTGACTTTTGGTTTGCCCTCCACAGCCACGAAATATACAGTCAACCCAAGGATGGAACTACAGTTCGCTCTTATGACTTCTCCAAGAACCTGGCAAACATTGCTACTTGATCAGTATAATCTCTGAAAACCAAGACCCATCTAGTAAACCTTAATAGTGAGCTCCAGATAGTCACTATTGATTGGAATAAATATATACAAACTGAAATCTCATTGCTATCCTTACCCTAATTTTTTCCCACATGTTCCTCCTTTTAACTTTAAAGACTTTAAATCTTTGTTAAATTTCTTAATAGACTTTTAAAAATCCCATTAAAAAAATTTTTTTTAACGTTTATTTATTTTTGAGAGACAGAGAGACAGAGCATGAGCAGGGGAAGGGCAGAGAGAGAGGCAGACACAGAATCCGAAGCAGGCTCCAGGCTCTGAACCGTCAGCACAGAACCCGATGCAGGACTTGAACTCATGACCTGAGCCGAAGTCGGCCGCTTAACCGACCGAGTCACCCAGGCTCCCCTAAAAATTCCATTTTACATGGGGCACCTGGGTGGCTCAGTCGGTTAAGTGGCCAACTTTGGCTCAGGTCATGATCTCCTGGCTCATGAGTTCAAGCCCCGCGTCAGGCTCTGTGCTGACAGCTAGGAGCCTGGAGCCTGCTTTGGATTCTGTGTCTCCCTTTCTCTCTGCCCCTCCCCTGCTTGCACTCTGTCTCTCAAAAATAAATAAACATTAAAAAAAAATCCCATTTTCCTTCAATTGTTCCACATGTAACAGGATTTTCATCATCTCACCATTCCTGCAATTATTAACTGGGTAAGTTTTTATAATGCTTATCTAAGGTATGATCCAGCTCAACTCAAAGTTTATTGTTTTTGTTCTTTTTCCCCTTCAACTCAAAGTTTTTTATTTCTTTTTGGTCAAACCTTCCTTCTCCTCCTACCCTTGGGATGCTGCTTAAGATCTGATTATTAGATTTTTGTTTTCTGTCTTTATAAACTCTTTCTCACTTTGTATTAGTAAATCTTTCATTAGCTTCTATAGTGCATGATACTTCTATCAGATCATTTACCACGGATAAATCAAATGATGTTAACTCCTTATTCAAAGCCCTTCACACACCAGTTTCTCTCTACCTCAAGGGTTGTATACTTTGTCTTCTCTGCTGGGAACACTCTCCCTGGATCTTTAAAAGTCTGGGAAAATTTCACACATCAGGTCTCTTAGGCCAAATGTAGCATTCTCAAAGAGATCCCCTAATTACTCTATCTAAAGTAGCTGCTACTCCCTCATTATACCACCCTACTTCCTTCCTTCCCTGTACTTACAGTTTTTAAAAGTTGTTTACTATTTATCTTCCCTCATTAGAATATAAAGTCCCTAAGTATATGGACTTTGGAGTTTTGATGAATCATTATCAGCACCTAGATTGGTGCTTGGCCCAGACAGAGAATCAGTGATTATTACACTTAAGAGTTCTGTTGCAGCAATAAGTATACATAATATCTGTCAATCTAGAACCTAGTAAAAGGCCTGGTACATATGAAATGTTGAATAAATATTTGTGAAATGAATAGTCTGATCTTAGCCACTTGGATGACATTCACTATGATGTCTATTTAGATGATCTCCAAACCCACTTATCCAGCCCTGATCTCTAGTTCCACATTTTTATTTAATTGCTAAGAGACTAGGTATAGAACCCATCCCCATCCAATATAGATTTTTTCCAATGATTGTGGCATCATTTTCTTTACAAGCTATAGACAAATTCCTTCCTTTGTACTCAGATCTAATCAGTTACTAAGACATATTATTTTTTCCTTCATTTCCTACATATATCTTTTTCTATTCCTACTGCCAAGTTTTACTTCAAGCTCTCCCGATCTTATAGTTGTAGCACTGGAGTAGCCTCCTGCCAATTTGTCTGCCTTTAGTTCCTCCTCCCTCGAATTCAATCTTCACACAAATTCCAAGATCGACTTTTCTGTTACCTGTCTCCCATCTCGTCTCCTATACCAACAAGTATAAACACTTTAAGTCCAGCATTCTAGGACCTCAATATCATTTTAACTGAAATAATCAAAATAAAGGTAAGTTTGGGAAATAAACCGGCAGACTCTTACACAGTTTCAGCTATAAAGGTAAAAAATCAGGCATGTACTAAAAGCCGATGAAGAAGTTCTTGAGAAAACTTGAGGGATCCTATTTATGTTGTTCATTGCTAATCTACTACCTGGAAGTGCCAGGAATCAATGAATTATATTTGTCAATTAAGTGAATAAATAATTTCATAATAATTTCAATGAATAAATGAATGTTCCTAGATGAGAGAATGAATGCCAAGGTGAAGGTAGTATCCTTTGAAAATCAAGTCTGGTATTTAGATATATGGAGCTTAGTTAGTAAATTACTTTTTTACTTTTTTTTTCTTTACTTAATGTTTTGTAAGAACATTAATCAAGTTGTTACCACTTTCAATGATTTTTACATGGATTTAATCTTCACACACCTCAGTGAGGTAGGTAGTATTAAATCTAAGAAAATCGGTATACATAAAGTTTAAGTATATACAACATTTTTTGAGCCAAGAAAAGCAATGATGAGGGCATGATTAGGATGCTGGATACGAAGAAAGACAAAAATTAACTGGAAAAAAAATTTTTTAAATACAGGCTAGAGTAGTAACCACCACCTCACATCATCATTAAGCACTGTAAATCTGCTTTCACTAATATGTGTAATTTAAAAAATGACATACGTATCATCAGTGCGAATACTAAATGATAAAAGCTTGATATCTTTCTTAATTTTTAGATAAAATTAAGTTTAAGCTGCATTATTTCCCTCCCACACCCCAGTGGATGGATCAGAATCTGAACAATAAAATCACCACCATGGATTTGAATCTACTGTGGACCAGGCTGACTGACTTCGCTACATATCACATTCCAGCCAGTCATGAAAGCCACTGAGACACATGGAAGTCTGGGTAACTGAGCACATTAGCTCCTTTCAAATCCAGCTTTGGTAGTATAACCTACAAATGGTGAATCAGAACAAAGACCTTCGTTTTCAGAGTGCATCACTAAAATAAATACATTTCAATACTAGCTCTCGCTTGGTTGTCTTTTATGTTAATACAAAATGTACATCTTCAAGTCACTGGACAAGTGAAAGCTCCTGCAGCACTCCGATGTTCACCTCTGTCTTAACACAGGCTTTTATGCAACTCACCAGATGAGAACTGTCAAAAAACCCCTATATTCTTCTCTTATTGTGTTAATAAAACTTTCCAGGGGCGCCTGGGTGGCCTCTTTGGTTAAGTGTCTGACTTGCTTTTTGGCTCAGGTCATGATCTCACAGTTTGCGAGTCTGAGCCCCACAATGGGCTCTGCGCTGACAGCTGCAGAGCCTGCTTGGGATTTTCTGTCTCCTTCTCTCTCTGTCCCTCCCCACTTGCTCACACCCTCTCTCTAAAATAAATATTAAAAAAATAAAACTTTTCAAAGTCTTCTAAGACATAAAATTTTCATTCAAAATGAATTATAAATATAATGAAAATTCAAGTAAAATGTTTTTCATCTTACCCTGTCCAGTTCCAGTGTAAACTTCTGGTCCCATGACTGATTGGAAATGGGTTTCCAGCTCGTCTGACCAACCACAGTATTATCTAGCTTCAAAACTGCACAGACATCATCTGTAATAACAATTTATAAACTTGCCTAAATATTTTAAAACTTTAAAATAGAATATAACTGTTTAATATGAACAAAAGTCTTATGATTCTTTGAAAATAAGATTTTTCTTAATATTGAAGCTTTTGAATTTTTTTTTTTTAGCTTTTGAATCTTAAGTTGGCTACTTTTACATGTACATATTCTTCTACCAGATGCTCCCAAATTATGCTTTGTGTTTGACAAAAACACAAAGATTAAATGCCAAATATTTTGTATGTTCATTTATCAATAGCAATCATCCAATTTTCTCCCTCTACACTTCTATTTAGAGAGTTTGTTACCTTAGACAATTTTTATTTTCATACTTTTCCTAAAAATCCCTCTCTATAAACAGGAAAGCACTGACATACGCACCTCTGTACTCTGTAGTAGGTTCAACTGTCACAGGCCTTCCCCGCTCCCCCCGGTATACCTTTATAACATAGTTTATCATTACATTTTAGAACATCTGCAAAGTGCTTCATAAACCTGTTGCATATTCCTTTTATCACTTCTACCTATTCCCACACTTGTTTGTTAACTGAGCTACTACCCTAGTAAACATGTCTGGTCCTGTGGTCAGGTATCAAAATACAGAAATGTCACTATATCATTAAAAGATCAAGATGTGACAAAACTCATAGCCTCCGAACAATTTTAAGTTTGGCATGGAGGAATCCTCAGTATTTCATTCTTCCAAAAGAATTAATGCTATGTGTCATTCAGTTTTCTAATATAATTTCAATAAATTTGGCTGCCTTCGTTTTCTATCAGTATAGCTTTTGATATTTTAAAGTTACATTATAGAAATCATAACATAAAGCTTTTTGTTCAACTTTGGTTCTTTCCATTGCTGTCTCCATTGTTAAGTTCTTTGTATAGGCCCTGTAATTTGTAATACGATTTTTTAAAAATTTAGTTACTGAACTGGACAAGTCGTCGGTTTTGAGGAGATTTCGACTACTTCCACTTTTACTTTTACTTGTTCTGCTCATGAAAGATGATCTGGTTTCACTTGGACTCCAACCAGGTAGTGCAACTGATGTTGCTTTTGACCGTCCAGGGACATTTTCTAGAATATCTTGACAGCCCATAAGACGAACTTCCAAAGTACCTATCAGCATAAACAAATATCAAATAAGAACATCAGTTGTTAATATATAGAACTATGTCTTTGTTACTATTCAGAAAGGAGGGGGAGAGACCTGCTAAAATAACAAAATCTCTTCTCCCAGAGGAACTGAAAGGTAACTAATCATCCTTCCTGTTTTAATTAGAGAAACCTACTGAAAATTCTCAATAAAACTGTGTAAGAAATTTTATGGAAAGAATAGCGCCTACCTCCCAAAAGTTGTCTGTAGGGCATAAAACAAGTTACATGAACTTCTCGTATGTCTGAAAACTCATTTATATAATTACAGGGAAGAATTACAAAATTATGTGGCTAGACCATGTGGGAGGGGAAACATAAAGCCAAATATCAAAATAAACAAAGAAATTAGAAACAAGGAAACATGACCACGTGAAAAGTGTCTAGCTGTGTTCAGCAGTTACGTAGTTAATACAGAAAAAGACTTCACAGGGTTTTTTTTGTATAAATAATAGGTTTCCTGTTCTATTTGAGATGTAAAATAATATTAACTTTCCATTCGAATAGTGTAGTGAGTCAAATAATTGACTATAATTAAGCATAAAATAATTCTGATTTCCTTAGGTAAATAAATGAAAATGAGTAACTGTAAGTCTATCTAAAGATATGGCTTTGTCATCATTTGGGCTAAACTTAGTACACTAGAAGTTAAAAATGGTGCTAATAGTATTAAAATTTTAGATAATGCACAGAGAATAACATTTTAGGAGTTATTTAAGCACTCCTATATATAACATTTAGGGATATTTCCTGGTCCCAATGAACTTAAACAATTAAAGCTTAACTTAAAAGTAAAAAGGCCTGGATTTATACTCAACTCTAAAAATAAACAAACAAAATATGTAAAAAAAAGTGTTAAAGAACACTGATCCCCAAGAGATGGCAAACAAATGAGATGAACGCTAAGACTGCTTGAGTTTACTGCCTGGAATATACCTAAGACATGGTGCGGGGAGGGGGAACTCAGGACTACCTGCGTGAAGGAGACAGAATAGAGAGTACTGACACAGAACTGACCAAGGTGGCTAGAATTCACAGGCAGAGTAAAAGACAGAAACAGCTGCCTAGAGACAGAAGGAAAATGTGCAGAGGGTTCCCCTAATCAACTATTCAGTCTTGCCCCAGTAGTAGAGAATAATTACTCTTATATTAAATGATGTTCTGGTCGTATAACAAATCTTAAAAGCAATACCCAAAAGATCACATTGTTTCCAGGTAACTTAACTGTGACCTAGAACAAAGCTCAAGAATATTTACAGAAATACAAAAATACCCAGCACCCGAAAAGCTAAAACACACAATGACTGGCAATCCAATTAGACACTACTGGGCATATTTGTTTTCTATTGCTGGATTACCAATTACCACAAATTTAGTGGCTTAGGACAATATCCACTGATTATCTCACAGTTCTGTAGGTCAGAGTCTGGGTGAGTTGTCTGCACTCTCTGCTAGAGATCTTGCAAGGCTGAAATCGTTGTGTCCGCCAGGCTGAGCTCTTATCTGGAAGATCTGAAGAAGAATCTGCTTCCAAGCTCATTCAGGTAGTTGGCAGCCTCCCGTTTCTAGCAGACATAGGATTGGGGCCCCTATTTCCTTGCTAGCTGATGGCCAGGGGTTGTTTTCAAGCTCTAAAGGCCATGTGAATTCCTTGCTACAGGCTGACCCCCTCTATCTTCAAGCCGGTACATATGATCTTTTTCGTGATTCAGATCATTCTTCCCCTTCTGCCACTGGCCAGAGAAAATTCTCTGCTTTTAGGGGGCGCATGTGGTCATATTAAGCTGACCCAGATAACTGCCCTTTATATTAACTCAAAGCCAACTGATTAATAACCTTAATCACATAGGCAAAATCCCCTTTGCCATATAACATAATATTATCACAGGAATGATGTCGCATTGTATTCACAGGACAGGGGTTTCAAGGGTCATTCTTGAAATTTTGCCTAGTATACTAGGAAAGCAGATAAACAGAAAAATAAGAACCACAATAACAAAAAAAGAAATCAAATGAAAATCATTCCAAAACTGATGAGGACATTCACACAGTTATCAAAATTATATAGTCCATCTGTTCAAAAAGTTGAATAGAGTCATGGAAGAAATCAAAAAGACCCAAAACAAAAATCTAGATATAAAACTACCAGGTGTGAGAGTTTAGGAAAAATACATTTGGATGGGATTAGTGGCAGATCACACATTGCAAGAGAAAAGGCTAGTGAACTTGAAGCTAAAGCAGTAGAAATTGTAAAAAAAAAAAAAAAAAAAAAAAACAAGAGACAGAAAAGAAAGACTTGAGGGGAAAAAACAAACAAACAAAAAACAGTGCATATATAAACTGTAAGTTTAACTTCAAATGGCCCAATACGTGTGCAATTAAGTCCCTGATTAAGAGCAGAGACAATGGGGACAGAAATATATTTGAAAAAATAATGGCTGAAAAATTTCCAAATTCACCTAGGAATGATATGACTTGATCATGATAGTCTACTGAAAATGAATTCTTTATCCATTTTTAAATCTGAATAGTCTTCATTTTTGAAAGATACTTTCAGTGGGTCTAGAATTCTAAGTTCACAGTTTATTAGCTTGTTTCATTGATGAAAACTATAAACCCAGGAAATATCCAAGAATTTCAAGAACGCCAAGCAAAAGAAAAATAAGTAAATCACATGAAAGCACACCATAATTAAATTTCTCAAAACAATAGAGAGAAAAGATTAAACAAAGCCAGAAGAGAAAAGATATGTTACATACAAAGATTAGGATCCCAGTGGATTTCTCATTAGAAACAATGAAAGCAAGACAAATAAGCAACAATTTTAATGTACTGAGGAAATGAACAAGCAAATAAACTGTGAACTTAGAATTGTAGACCCACTGAAAGTATCTTTCAAAAATGAAGACTTTTCAGATTTAAAAATGGATAAAGAATCCATTTTCAGTAGACTACCGTGATCAAGTCATATCATTCCTAGGTATTTACCCAAATGAAATCTATATTTACACAAAACCTGCACAAGGATGTTATTAGTAGCTATGTTTGGAAAGACTACAAAGTAGAAACGACTCAAATGTCAACTGCAAGTGGATGGATAAACAAATTATGGACTAGCCATACAAGTGAATACTACTAATAATAGAAAGGAACTATTAATGAACATAACACAGATGAATATTAATTACTCAGAGTACAAAAGGCCAGAAATCCCTCTTCCTAAAAGAAAACAGTATATACTGTATGATTCCACTTATATAAAATTCTACACAATGTAAGCTAATAGCAAGTGACAGAAATAGGTCAGTGATTGCCTGGAGTCAGATGTGAGTAGAGAGTGCATGAGAAGAGCAAGAAAGAGGGATTCCACAGAGGCACACAAGGACACTTTGGGGATGATGGATATATTATCTTGATTGTTGTGATGGTTTCACAACAAAATTTATGACAAAAACCTTCAAGTTATACACTTCAAATAAAACCGGATGTTGATGATGGTGGCACACCTATATACATTTCCTAAAAATCCTAGAACTAGGGGTGCCTCGATGATTCAGTAGGCTAAGTATCCAGCTTTGACTCAGGTCATGATCTCGCAGTCTGTGAGTTCAAGCTCCGCGTGGAGCTCTGTGCTGACAGCTCGGTTCCTGGAGCCTGCTTTGGGTTCTGTAACTCCCTCTCTCTCTCTGCCCCTGCCCCACTTGGTGCTCTGTCTCTCTCAAAAACAAACATTAAAAAAAATTTTTTTTAATCCTAAAACTGCATTCTTAAAGTGGGTGAATTCTGTAGTATATAAATTCTGTCTCAATAAAGTTACTAAAGTTGGAGGGGAACCTTCAATTTTTATGTTTGGTCAGGCAATGGAAATATTCTCTAACTGTAAAGTGCTAAAACAGATTAAATATAATAGATATCATTTTAATTTTAGTTCAAAGAAACAACTTGTGTTTGTGTGTTTTATTTCCTTTTTTGTTGTTAAACTGACAAACTTAGCTCATTTCCATTGTAAATGTTTAGCTGTAAAAGTCATCCTGGGGAAACTGAAAACATCTGGTCACTACTTCAAACCCTGGTAGCTTATTAAATATTTTAGTAATTTCGATATATTAGGAGATGACAATGTTCAGCACCTGCTTTCATTTAGGAAAAGAAATCTGGAGGGATTTAAGAACTTTATTAAACATCTAGAAGTTTCTTTCCTTTATGAGGTGACACAGTTGCAATTGTGTGTAACCATATTAGAGGAATAGTTTAAAATTAATATTTTACTTTTATAACCCACGATATGAAATTTTTAAAACAAGCAATCCAAGAAGTAAATGTCTGTATTCATAAGCAGGAGCTATGAATTCCATTAGAACAGGTTAATGCCTTTTTTTTTATATTCTGGAAAAACAATTTTATATTCATTTTACTAATTCAGTATTTCATCTTGGTACAGCTGAGTAATGAGGGAATCTTCTTTCATAAAAACAAATGGGGCACCTGGGTGGCTCAGTCGGTTGGGCGTCCGACTTCGGCTCAGATCATGATCTCGTGGTCCATGGGTTTGAGCCCCGTGTCGGGCTCTGTGCTGACAGCTCGGGGCCTAGAGCCTGTTTCGGATTCTGTGTCTCCCTCTCTCTCTGCCCCTCCCCCGCTCGTGCTCTCTCTCCGTCTCGAAAATAAACATTTAAAAAAATTTAAAAAACAAGTAAATGTCTCAAAATGTGGACCAAAAATTCAATTATACGTTAGATCAAAGTAGCACCAAATTTGCAAATTTCAATTTTTTTCATACAACCACAAAAGAAATCAGAATATAAATGAAACAAACCACAAATAGAATGTATTGAAAAACTTAGAAGAGTAAATGCTCCTACTACTTATCCATTATGATTCTTCATTGTGTCTAATCCTTTATTAAGACCAATAGTGTTTCTCTTCTTAGTTACTCTATATTTAGTTTAAGGTTCAATAGGAATTAATTAATTCATCAAAAGGTTCAGTAGGAATTTGAAATAATTTTTTTAAAAACCAAAATGTCTTGGGGCACCTGGTGGCTCAGTTGATTAAGAATCTGACTCTGGTTTAGGTCATGATCTTGCGGTTCGTGAGTTTGAGCCCCCTGTCAGGCTCTGTACTGACAGCTCAAAGCCTAGAGCCTGCTCGAAGCCTGGAGCCTGCTTTGGATTCTGTGTCTCCCTCTCTCTCTGCCCTTCTCCTGTTCACGCTCTGTCTCTACGTCTCAAAAATAAATAAACATTAAAAAAAATTAAAAAAAAAATAAAAAGCAAAATGTCTTAAGAATTATAAGATACTTCTCTTTATGCTGGCGATTTACCTTTGGATAAAGTTCAGTAAGGCAATGAAGAACAGGAAAAGAGAATGGAAGAGGTTAGAGTTGGGGAGAGAAGCCAACAAGAATTAGAAAAGGAAAAAAATTCCAGCTGTATCAGAGGTTTTCTAAAACATGGCTTTATTACTTTTCTAGAAACATTGTTGATTTCCAAATATTTGACAACCATAATTTAATTGACAAATCATTCAAAAATTCTCAAATATTATTAATGTGTTCAGCACTGAGTCATACATGGCAAAACTTAAGTGCAGTTCCTTCCTTATTATCAAATAATCTTTGCCAAATATCTCTTGAAACTATAAATATCCTGTGCTAGGGGCTAGAATTACATGTAGGTAGACAGCAAGGTCTTTGTTCTTCACAGGTCTATATTCCAGTTTTCATTCTAAGAAGATGGATAATAAGGCAGATATTAAACAGGACTGTGCACAAACGGGTTTAACTGTGATAGAAGATTCATAATAGGATTTATAGATGTGACTGGAATGATAAACACTGTAAGAAATATTTAAAACATTTTAAATAAAATGGAGGACTTGGACCAAAGGTTCCCAAGCTATCCTGTTTCATGGTACCCTAGTGTATCAATTTTTTTCACTGTGTTCCTAGTCTGAAAGATACACCTAGTAGTTCTGTTTCACCGGATATTGTAATGAATTAATTAATAAGTATAAAAACAATCCACATAATTTGAAAGAAAAAGTAATCTTATTTCACTCGTAAATAACCATAGCTACTTCCTAATGGGATGTTTACACTGACTGGGCACTGTACAACTTCTCAAACTCTAGAATTAGACTGGAAACCACCACCTTCTTTTCTACTCGTGTTGATTTTCACATGGTATTTACTATATCACAGCAATGCAGGAAACCCCTGTTTCATCAACATCTGACTTCACTACAAGCTACATCTCCTGCTACAACTATAACCACTTTGAGCTAGTGGTTTAAATGGTGACTGTAGGAAGTTAAGTAACACTTTACTTTGAGTGTTTCCCTCGGAAAAGTTAAAATAGTCTGTTGTACTGTGTTAATTCATTCTGGCATCCCAAGATACCTCAGATTTAGAAACTCAATTTGGCAACTGCAGGTTTAGACTGATCCTAACAGTGGCAACAGCAGAGTTTAACTATAAATTTGTCCTTCAGGTTTTAATATAGAAGTCTGACATAAAACTGATTAATGATACCCAAAGCTATGAGAATGTGATAACATGCTATGCAATTCTGAAGAACACTTTCACATCTTCAAAATACTCAGTGACATTATTACGGTAAAGCCCTTGTTGACATTCACAATGATAAGACAATTTAGGAATTTCCAGCGGTGAGAAGTCAATGTAACAAAAATATGTCAAATCACATGGACCATAAAAACCTTGTAGTCGATGGTCACAGAAAACCGTGGAGTAACAAAGTCCAAAAGCAATTTCTCCACAGAAACACGGGAAACAAAACAACCAAAAATTAGCAAAAACTGTTAGAATCAAGTGTATGAGAAACCTGGAAGACAGTCAAAAGTTTAACTGCAACCAAGCAAGTGCTTACTTAACAAAAAAGCAGTAAGTACTCAACAGGAGACCTCTGCAGCATTTTAACTTACCCTTGCCTCATCCTCCCCCTACCACATGGTTTGTTGATGGTTTAAGACAGCAGTTGGAAAAGAAGACCTGATTCTCAAGGAAGTGTGGTTGCCTGTTTTGAATGGACCGAGGGCTCCCTGATGAACTAACACAAAGATGTGCCTTAAAAAATTTTTTTTGTTTTACTAGGAAATCTCTCAGGGCAGAGAAATAGTTAGGTGGAGGGCATTTAAAGGCAAATGAACCGGTCACTGCCACCTAGGGCAAAAGATATCAACTGGGACAAACAGTAAGATATCCCAAAGAGTCTTGGAGGAGAACATAAGGAGTGAGATGTTTTGGGAAATTAGAGCTTTGCAGTATTTCCACTGGGAAACTAGAAGACTAGTGAGAAAATTAAGTAATCCTCAGAAAAGGCCTGAGAAAGCCCTAAGCTCTCACATCTGGCTGATCTTCAAGTTTTGTGCAAGCAAAGGCAGAGCTGTAAAATGCCTGGTGACTGTTGGGGGTATGCCCCCAATACACAAACGCAGAGCCCAGCTACAAAAACAGGGCGTTTTTTTTTTTTCCTTTTTATCTGCATGCATGAAAAGAAATGTCTATTAAAACACTAGCTGGCCACTAACTTAATAAAGACTTCAGTGATCATACATGACAACAAATGCAGTCTTTACAAAATCATTTATAAAAGCCCCTAAAAAACTATAGCCCACATAAACAACAAGAAATTCTAGAGAAAGGGAGTGTCTTCCAGAGTTACACATTATAATATTCACAATATCCAGTTTTCAATAAAAAATTATGATGCAAGTTGGAAAATAACAAATATGGCTAATTGACAAGGCAGAAATTAACAGAAACTGATGAAGCCAAGACATTGGATTTATTAGACAAAGGTCTTTACATCAACTGTCCTACATATTGTCAAGGACCTACACACACACACACACACACACACACACACACACACACAAAACCAAAACCAAAACCAAACCAAATGAAAGAAAGGAGAATGGGGTTTTAACAAATATAGAATATTAATGAAGACCTAGAATTTATAAATAAGAACCAAATGAAATCACGATACTGAAATTTTAAAAATTTACTAGAAAATTTCAATAGTAGATTTGAGCAGGCAGAAGAATTGGCAAACTTGAAGATAGGTCAATTAAAAGCACCCAGTCATAGAGGCAGAGAGAGAGAGACAGAGAGAGAGAGAGAGAGAGAGAGAAAGTGAATATAATTCTATGTTATTTGAAGCCACCATGTAATAAAGGACATTGCGTGAAGAGAGATATTGATACAAATTACAGCTTTTTATAATAAGAAAATAGAAACCAGAAGAAAATGAAATCACATTTTTTAAAGAGCTGAAAGGAAAAAACGTTAAAGGGCAGAAAAAGATATTCAATGCAAATAGCAAAAAGGAAAAGATAGTTCTAGCGACACTAATATCAGACAAAATAGTGACTTTCAATCTAAGATTATTACAGGAGATAAAGAAGGACATTATAGTTTGATAGAAGAGTCAATCCATCAAGATGATATAAAAATTATAAGCATATGTGCACTTAACAGCAGAGCCCAAAAATATATGAACCAAACATTTACATAATTAAAAGGAGAAATAGGCACAAAAACACCTGAGACTTCACTAACCCACTTTCAATAATGGACCTACTAGAATGGCAATAATTAAAAAAATGGAAAATAACAAGTGTTGGTAAGGATATGTGCTCTTAGGAACATAAAATGATGCTGCAGCCACTGTGCCAAATAGGTGACCATTCCCCAAAAATATAAACATAAAATTACCACATGACCTGGTATTTATATTCCTAGGTATACACTCAGAATAAATTAAAACAGGTATTCAAACAAAAACCTGAACACGAAAGTTCGTAACAACACTAGTCACAATAGTCATACGGTGGAAACAACCCAAATATCCATCAATTAATAAATGAATAAACAAAACTTGGTATATACCTACATATAATGGAATACTATTTACCATAAAAAGGAATGAAGTATTGATATATGTTACAAGGACAAACCTTGAGAACAGTACACTAAGTGAAAGAAGCCAGACACAGACGGCCAAAAACTATATACTTCCATTTATAGGAAATACCTAGAACAGGCGAATTTACAGAGACAGAAAACCAACAGTAGCTGCCAGAGGCTGGGGGAGTGGGGAGTAACTACTTAATGAGTATGGGGTTTCCTTTTGGGCTGATGAAAATATTCTGGAACTACGTCATGGGGATAGTTATGCAACACCATAAATACAGTAAATACTTCTGAACTGTATATTTTAAAATGGATAAAATAATAAATTTTGCTATGTGTATCTTATCACAATATTTTAAAAATCTGTGCATAATTTTAAAAACTCTGCTCATACTTTTTATTCACTTATTAAACCAGGACCTGATATACACACAAAAAAGTGCGCCCCAAACAATCAGGAGATGTACACAACCTACCTGTTAGTGCTGCTGGTTTGGACAGTGTACTATATTGGTTCTGGGTAGATATCACACTTTGACGTGGACTTAGTGTTGGTGATGCAACAAGGGAAAGCTCCTCAATGATAATACTGCTTTTGGGGTGATTCTTGGGGAGTTCGTTTAATCTTTGCTCTAACGAATACTTTAAAAGGTCCAACTTCTGACTTGATTCATTAAATCTTGCTTGGGCCTTGAACAGAGAAAAGACAATTGTTATCATTTAAATAATTATATTCTTTGAATAATGTATTTATTATTAAGTTAAAATATTATTTAAAATTACCTCTGAAAGTGCTTTTCTGTCTGTAACTTTTCCTGAGCCAAGTAATTTCATTACATTCTTTGCACCTTCTGCTACTGCAAATTCTATCCTAAAATGATGCCTTAATTCTTCCATCCGAAGTTCAAGAGGACTTATGACAGGTTTTGCTAGAGGGGGAAGAAAAAAAATGCAATTGAAGCATTTATTTGGTATTCTCATATATAGTGATTAAAACCCATGAAAAAGAAATGAATTCTTACAATGTAAGAGAAAAATTAGGTTAATAAACATTGAATACGTAATAGATACATTGTTGAAATAAAGAGCCTTCCATTTTAGCAATCAAAACTCAAAGATAAAAAGACATAATGACTCTTCTTCCTTAATTCTCAATCACTGCTTTTT
This sequence comes from Paguma larvata, assembly GCA_030068075.1. Lineage (NCBI taxonomy): Eukaryota > Metazoa > Chordata > Mammalia > Carnivora > Viverridae > Paguma > Paguma larvata. Next base: position 72,366,922 of record CM057833.1, on the reverse strand, counting down.
TTCTACATATTTATCAACCACCACACGCCCATAAAATAAACATGACAATTTATCTCTATTCCATCACCATTATCAAAAGCCAATTCATTGGTCTGGACTGCCTGAAGAATCTGCATTCGTATCACTTCTATTTTTGTCTTGCTGTCCTGGAGCAGCTGCTGAGCTGTGCCATGGAGTTTCCGATCCTATTAAAATAAGTTTGAAAAGGTAAGCAGATGAAAAGACTAACAGAACATTTTCACAGCTTCTAAATAAGATCAAACGATTATCACCAAGTGAAACACAGAGTTAAAAGTGCACACTGTAAGCGCTATAATAGATATACTTGTATATATATCTATTTTTAAAAGCCACCAAACTGATACAGCTATAAATGAGAAATACAACTCCATTTAGTTAAGACAATTGTGAGAAAGCAATCTTACTGTTTTAAAGAATTCCAGATACACATTTGTAATTTTCTCTCTCTGCTTTACACAAAATATAAAGAGTTTTTTCATACTGTGTTCAATAATTATCATACTCAGAAGCACTGCATGTGACAGTCAGATGCCTCAGTAACTGAGCCTAAACATTTTAGAAAATCTCTTCCTCTCCCATAACATTACAGTTAAATTCTTATGGAGCTTCACATATGTAGGAAAGTTTTTAAGATAACTAATCATAGATGATATTTGTATTCCCCTAAATCTGATAAAGGAAATGGGAAACAGCATTTGTCAACACTGGTGAGATAATAAAAAGGTCCCTTGACACTCTTGAATATCAAAAAACAAGACATTCTCAAAAAAGCAAAGTAGGAAATTATAGTGAATAAACTTCTGTTATCTCTTAAAAGTTCAAGAAAGGTCCAGAATTAAATGAAATAATGTTACTGTCATACCTCAGTTTAATTCCAATAACAATGAATGTTACTGACAGAGAGTAATCAAAAACTTACCATTTTAGGAACTGTCGTCAGCTAAATAATGATCCACCCAAAGATGTCCATGTCCTAATCCCAGAACCTTGTCAATGTTACCTTACACAGCAAAGGGAAACTAAAATAGCAGATGGAATTAAGGCTGTTAACCACCCAGCCTTAAAATGTAGAGATTATTTCCTGGAGTATCCAGTAATCCAGTAATTACGAACTTCCTTAAATGTGGAAGAGAAAGGCAGAAGAAGAGGGCAGAGTAATATGAGAAGAAATGGACCCACTGTTTTTGGCTTCAAAGACAGAGAAGAAGCCAAGGAATGTGGGCAGCCTCTAGATGCTAGAAAGAATGAGGAAACAAATTCTCCTCTCCATCCTCCAGAAGGGAATGCAGCTCTGCCAATGCCTTGATTTTAGTTCAGTGAGATCCATTTGAGACTTCTCAATTGTAAAATTGTAAAATAATAAATTTGTATTGTTTTAAGCCACTTAATTTATGATAATTTGTTGCAGTAACCATAGAAAACTAATACAGCAATTTTTTCCAAAAGTGTTATAATGCAACAAGTAATAGAAGTTAATACCATCTCCTTCTTAGATTAGATATTAGTCATCAAAATCTAATCCACAAAAAAAGAAATGATAAAACTATGCATTGGGTTAGGAAACACTTATTCAAAATAAAAGTCAATTGTTGTTTACTATTTAAGCATCTCTACTTTTATCACTATGGCAGTCAGTGCTGATTTAGAAATAAAATAGGATCCAATCAAACTATATTCTCTAGAAGAGTTCAAGACTAGAAGATAAGAGACAAGCATCAGATGTGCAGCACCATTTCAATACAAACACACACACACAGAGTCTATTATGACACTGAATACACAGGAGGAAAGAGATGTGAGGTGGGAAAGATAATACTGCTATTATATAAGAAAAAAAAAGAGAGACTGAACAGATATATTTTATGTTAAACACCAAACAAGGTTAATATACAGTGGGAGAAAAAGCAATTTGTGTTTATGAGTTTTTCTTCCATTTCTTTCCTGCTCCTAAGGTCAGTCAATTTAGGAAAGATCTTCTAGTCAGATTTCATTCTTTATTAAATATTTAGATTTCACACCAAGGAGTTGAGCCAAATAGTTTACTAAGTCCCTTAAATATCATTTTATACCATGAAGTACATACACACACACACACACATACATACAGATACACACACACAGTATATACATACACTGTATTTGTTAATTATGCTTTACCATTAAAATACTTGCTTGAATTTGGTGTTCGGTTATGACTGATTATATATGCTTTTAAGAATATATCTATTTGCCCTTCAAATTTAAAATGAAAATAATTTTATTTTAACTCCTCCTCCTTTCCACTATTAGGTACATCAGAAAAACTGAAGATTTGAGACAGCTTTTCTATTTCTTTGAGAACTTATTGGAGTAAGAAAAAAAAAAACAATATTGCAAAGCTCCTAATTTAATGGGGCAAATATATGCAATCAGATACACTGGGGCCCAAATCTTACTGTATTTTTAAACCTGGGCTTGTTAACCTATCTTCTGTAAGATTTAGGTTTCTTGCATAAATTACATAAACGGGGATACTACTCTTTAAAATATGGAGCTTTTGTAAGCATTAGATAAAACTAAAATAACACTGCCTAACACATGACTGGCATTAAAAATGTTCCCTTTTAGAGCAATAAAAATGATTCTCTTATTTCAGTGAAGTCCTAATATAAATGTATAACTATTAAGCAAACTATATAATGCTATGCTTTTCAACTAAGCTTCTCCTTTTATTATTTTATCACTGTATGAGAAGATAGCAGTCATTTACTTCTTTGGAAATACTTTATTTCAATTCAACGTGTAAAGAAGGGCATTTTTAATTCATTTTAAAAGTAATCGAATTTTCCCAGATTTTTGGAAGATCTGCACAGATGTCACAGTATGATGAAGGCTTTTAAAACTGTGCATATCACCTGTCACAGGCGATTCATAGTTACTACATGTCAGTCTTATGCTTTCCAGCATTCAATAAATTTTTAATGTCAGTTTTATGCTTCTCGGCATTCAATGGATTTTTTACTGAGCACCTAATATATATTCAAGGCAAGAGACAAGGTAGGTCCAAAGTATATGAATTGGTTTAGGAATTAGAGAAATACTGGCTTGTATGTTAAGGCTTTGGAAAGATTTTTATGTTTGTTGAATCATATGAAAATACCAATACCTGACTAATTTTGAACTAAAAAGAGCAATTTTACATGGTTCATATTGGTAATTAGCACTCTGTAATGCCTGTTATGTTTTGAATGTATATTTTAAGTTAAAAATTTATAATATATTCAAAATATATATTTTGTTTTATAAAAATGCAGTGAAAGAGATAAACAGAGACTATAATGGAGTGAGAGATGAAAACACGTGAGAAAAGAGATATCGAGGTAGAGACACAGTAAATGCAAGGCCTCTGAGGTAAGAGTGTGCTTGGTATGTTCAAGAGATAGCAAAGAAGCCGATATAGCTTGTAATGAGAGAGAATGAAAGTGTTTTAGAGGAGAAGACCAGAAGGTAGCAGCTAAGCTAAATCATGCATGAACTCGCAGAGCCACAATAAGGACTCTAGATTTTGTTCTAAGCATGTTAGAAAGTCAATGGAAGGTTCTGAACCAAGAGTATGAAAATACCTGACTTGGCTTTTAAAAGAACAACTCTGGCTATAATGTGCACTAGGGTGGTAATTTTGTCATACAGAATCCAATAACCAGAGTCTTGGAGATGATTTTTATGACCAAAATGAATTCATTATCCCTATCCCTATATTTGCCCCCCACTGTAAATTGCCTATTCTTCTGAAGGGCACCACCATCTACCAATGTGCCCACATAACCAATCTAAGAATCATCTTTGACTCTGCTTTCTTCCTTATAGCAGACACCATATAGCAGACATATTTATTCTATCTAAATAGCTTAATTCTGTCTTCTTTGCTTTTACTGCTGTTACAAGAGGAATGAAGCATGTTTAACCTGGACTCCTATAAAAGCCTACTTAAACTTGCTGTCTATATACTTGACCCTTCTCTAATTAATTCTTCAAGTCTGAGAAAGATGAATGTGAACTTTCTAAACTTTAAATCTGAGCATGTATTTACTCTGCCAGAAGTCTTTCAGCAGCTCCATATGTCTTATAAGATAGAATCTCAACTGCTTAATTTTGTCCAAAGTACTTTATAATCTAGTTTGTCTTTCAATTATACTACACCTCTCACTATACCTCACTCACTTAAAGCTCTACCAGTGAACGGAAAAAAAGTCTTGTTGGAATCACTTGGAAGACTTTTCCCAAAAATAAATGTGCTTATCTGGAGACTGAGATTTGTTTGTCCAAGAGGGCATGGCCTTCTACTGAAAATGACTGCTGAGCTGAGCACTACAACAGTGAGAAATGTATTCTACCTACCTCAGATATGTTGGAAAAGAAATAGGTTAAGAGTTTCTGCTACAGCCATACAAAAGCTGTACCTTCATTTCTTAGAATAAGCCATGCTATTCAATAGTTCCTTACTCTATCCGCTGGGTTTACCCATCGTTTTCCCTAGAAAGTAATTCTCTTTTAAACTCCAACTCAGGGGCGCCTGGGTGGCTCAGTCGGTTGAGCGTCCGACTTCAGCTCAGGTCATGATCTCGCGGTCTGTGAGTTCGAGCCCTGCGTCAGGCTCTGTGCTGATGGCTCAGAGCCTGGAGCCTGCTTCACATTCTGTGCCTCTGTCTCTCTCTGCCCCTCCCCCACTCATGTTCTGTCTCTTTCTGTCTCAAAAATAAACATTAAAAAAAAAACACAAAAAACTCCAAATCATCCTTCAAATCACATACTAAGACTTTTAATGATTTCTTCTGGCAGTAAAGTGATTCTTACCCACTGTTTCTAAAGTAACTTGAACAAACCACTATTAAATAATTATTAACATGTGATATCTCCTTTTTTGGACAGTAGGGCTTTTGAAAATGGAATATTATCTGTTAAGTACCTATTATAAGGCATAACTTTATTATATTCATACTCCAGAGCCCAGTTGGTAAGTCCTTAATAAATTAATTAAATTCATATTCCACATAACTTCAATTTACAATTTTCCTTAATCTCATAGAGATACACTTTGACCTTCTGAGAGGTTTAAAGATGAGAAAAGAAAACAACCAAGACCAAATCTAGACAGAAATAACTGGCAGGTCTACCTCAGAGACTATAGCAGCTGTTAATATGCTCTGGACCTCCACCTGACCCCTTCTCTAATTAACAAATCTCCTAATTAAAAATAAAAGGCTATTAGAAAATAATCTATTGTTTTAGCAGAATACTCATGTTCATTTTGGACCTGTATTTATCATAAGTTATCTATTTGTTTTACTTTAATATGGCCATAAACCTGTTCAATTTGGGGATGGAATGGGTCAATTATAGACCACTTTATTTTTATTTATTTAAAAAAAATTTTTTTTAACATTTATTTATTCTTAAGAGACATAGAGACAGAGCGTGAACAGGAGAAGGACAGAGAGAGAGAGAGGGAGATACAGAATCTGAAGCAGGCTCTAGGCTCTGATGAGCCGTCAGCACAGAGCCCGACGTGGGGCTCGAACTCACAGACCGTAAGACTGGGCCACCCGGGCGCCTCCAGACCACTTTAAAAATAGTGAAAGCTATGGCCTTCTCATTCATCCATCTATCAACATACATACTTACTTTTCCTTTAACTTCAAAGGGTTCATAAACTTGTCAATTTAATCCATCAACTGTGTATTTAAAAATCTTATTCTAGAGGGTTGTAGTTGGATAAATTTAATTTTAATATACTCATGCATTCACAACTCCAAGAACAAAAAATGTCCAAACTGACAAAAATGAAAAATGCTCAAACCTAAAAGTTAGTACTAAAATAATGACACAGAAAAAACAACTCTACTACCCTGTAAGTGTTCAATGTTTAAAAAATAATATGCTATCGTGTATTATATATCAAGTAGAAACAAATATATTTCTCTAACAATAAAAATTTGTTTGAAATATAATTTTAATCACTAGGCTTAAAAAATCTTACTTATTAACATATGCACATTTCTCTTTTCAGCATCTTCCCAGATTTCTTTGGGTGAGTAGGTAGGGTAAAAATTCCACCCCTGTTCCTCCCCAATTTTAAATTCTTAAACTAAAAAACACACATTAAAACCTCCTCAAACACAAACTAATAACTTTAATTCTGAAATTACTTACGAAATGCCCATTAAAATATTAAAGAAACATTAATTTGCAGAGGAGAGATCTTTAAAATAAATTAGTTAAGAATACCAACTAAGACTTTTTGGAAATTATAGAACCTTAGATTGGAAAGAACCTTTAAAATAATCTGGTTCAGTGTTTCCCAATATTTTTTCTTCCACATTATACCTCACAACAAGGACACATTCTCATTAGTAACAACTGTTTCCCATAACAATGATTTTTAATGAGGAGTACATGCCCACACCAGATTACCCAAGAACCCATAGGTCTAGTCCAATCAGTACTGCTAGAATGTCCTATCTTTTCATCTGTCCTTTCCTAAAAACCCATATATAGTGATAGAAAACTCATCAGAGCCTCAAGTTTTAAAAGTAAAGTTTTTGTCTTAGAACTATTTCAGATTCACAGAAAAGTTGCAAATATGTATGGTTCTTGTGTACCCTTTAATCGTATAGCTAAATTTTTTCTTGATTGGTTTCGGTAGGAGTAAGCAATTTTAAAAATATTATTTTAAAAGCTATTTGTTTCCAACTTATTTTATTGTCAATACTTTCAAATTTGGAGGCTAAAATAGTCTTAGAAACAAAAAACAGTGTTTAAACAGCAAAAGCACAGTAAGCACAAAAATGCAAAAACTGTGGTACTACACAGACCGTGAAAAGGACACTTGTTTACACTATAAGAGCCTACAGAAGAAGGCGGAGCACCTTGTTTGACCTCAGCCGTGAGCATGCACATCAGACGATCCCATTTTTCATCCCTCTGTGCATGTTCACGAATGACTGTGAAGGTGACGCAAGTACTGATGCTGGGGTCACAAATAAATTTCATCAGGTACCAGGTGAATTCACACATAGGAATCTGCAAATCATGAGGATTCACTGTACAGGCTTACATTTATAATTTATAGTACTTACCTTTGAAGATCCATTTGAATACATCTGTATCATGTTCTCTGCACCTTGTTTTACTTTAAGTTCTATATCCAACTGTTTTTGTAAAGCCATCAATCTATTATTGCTAGTGGAACAACGAGGGTCACTGCTAGGAGTATCTGGAGTCCTTGGGCAATCTGTAAATTAAACAGTATGTCAAAATTACTAGGATAAATTGCTGCTTAAAAATGAATATTAATATTCTCAAAGAATAAAGAATTCTCAAAGAATAAAGAATAAAGGGTTTGAGATGAGCTTAAAGACACCTAAATGGAATCTCCTTATGCTTAGAGATAGTATAAGAATACAAGCCAAGAAAATGTTCAAGTAGAGTTGCAGGATCATCTGCCAGGGGTACACTGAGTCTGAAACTGAATTAGAGCACGGTCCCATGTTTTCCCAACACTACTGTTTAAATTAAATAAAATCAATTTGACTAATCTATTCAAAATATCCAACAATTAAACTACATCTCTACTCATCACCTGACTAAAGAACAAAGCACATTTAAACATTATACAAATTCCTCTAAAGTAATTCTTTCTAAGTAGAACTAAGGATACTTCAAATATAACACCAGCATTCTTTATAGTAATAATCTAAGCATACATATAAAGGACTTCACATTTTGTTTTCTACTAGGAAGATGTTTAGTCACAATGGAAAATGTTTCAAAGATACTGACTGATACCACACTGCTGGTAGGGGGATATCCAAAAATTCAAGTCCATGGCTTCTCATAAAGCGTACGTGGTGCTTCTATTTTAAAACAAAACAAAAACAAAACTTTCAAATAAAACCTTCTAATTATTTTGAGTAATCCATTATTACTGAAATACTTATAATAATAATTTTATGATATAACTAAAATTCTTCATGTTGAAGTTATTTTGTGTTTTCTCTACCGTAGGTCCCTTGCTTATAAAAAAGCAAGCTAGGAGACTAGAGTACTAGACCTGGTTTAGTTACAAGTAACTTGGCAATCACTGGAAAACTGTCTAAACTGCAATTTACTTAACATTTGTGCTTCAGGGTTCCTTTCTCTCCTCTGCAATAAAAGATGGTGTGACCAACTGATTTTAATGAATATGTTTTATATTTGGCTTTATATTCCTTTAAAAAATTCATTAGTTTAAAAACATTTCAACATAATGTGTTAATTGACTTGCAAAAATACAGGTGCTATGCTAAATAATGACATAAAATACCATTTTATCATTTATATGGTCTGTTACAAAGTATAAGTGCTAATGTAAGTGCTCTATAAACTCATCCATCCTCATAAATAACTCTGTAATGAACACTGCACTCATATTACAGGAAAAAAACAAAACAAAACAAAACAAAAAAACCCTAGGGTACAGAGTAGTTAAGAAGCCAGCCCAAGGTCATATATCTAGGAAGTCAGTTCCATAGCAAAGTCTACCTTAATAACTCCTGTGCTAAGCTTCCTTTTTGCCATTTAAAAACCTTATAAACAACTATGCTAGGCTCTGCATGTGTGCGTACTTACATATATAACAGTAGAATTACACACAAATACATATATGTATATTACCTTAAACTTAAAATAACTGGAGACAGATGTTATCCCCATTTTACACATCAGGAAATAGGCAAAGTTGCAAAATTATAGAACTGAGATTCAAATTCAAGACAGGTTCTATTATAACTGAATTCCTTGCACAATAGATGAGCTGCTCCAAAAGTTGATAGGTGGTTATAGGTGATATATTCTTCTAAAAAACTGATATTATTAAGTATAGACAACTTTTCAGATCAGGCTCACAAAAGATCTATTTAACATATTGTTATGAACAGAATATTTATGTTCTGCAAAATGCGTATGTTGAAACTCTAGTGAGATGGTATTGATGGTGAGCCTTCTGGGAGGTAATTAGATCATTAGGATGTTCTTTCTCTGTCATGTAAGGATGCAGAGAAAAGATGCCGCCTGCAAACCAGGCAGAGGGCCATTACCAGAACTCTGCCCCTGCTGGCACTCTGATCTCAGAGTTCCCAGCCTCCAGAACTGTGATAAACAAATGTTATTTAAGCCACCCAATCTATGGTATTTTGTTGAAGCAGCCTAAACTAAGACACAGACACACACACACACACACACACACACACACACACACACACACACACACAGCAGTTAAGAATACCCAGGTTTGAATCTCAGTTTTGGGACTGAGATTCAGTATAAACCACGTCATAGACGGTAAGTTACTTAACAGCTCTGTGCCTCACTATCCTTATTGTTAAAAAGTAAAAATAGCATCAAGCTCACAGGATTATTATGATTCAATAAGTTACATGTACAGAGCTTAGAAAAGGGCATGGCGCATAGTAAATACTCAGTAAACATTAACTAGTTGTAGTCACTGTATGAAGGATAAGAATATCTCCTGCTGAGTCAGTAAATGAAATTCACATTATAGTAATGAGTAAACAGGTGTATTCGGGTCTGTGAATAATTATGTTTTTTTCCTTTGTTCCTTTTTTTAACATAAATGATAAAAGACTCTTGAAAGAAATCAAAATCACATAAAATTTGGCATACAAAGTTAATTTATAATAAGCACATTTTAAAAATGAACTGGGATGCATTCGCAGAAGGCTCTCAGTTGAGAAAAGTGTGGAAATGTGTTAACTATAAAATAGTTGATGGTGTTTAGCCTAGGATAAGAAAAAGAAAGGATTCTTGTTAAATACTGGTCTATGAGAAAAGTTGTCCACTTAATATTTCCCCACAGGGCAGAGAATTAGAACAAATGGGTAAAGGTAGTAAGGGCAAAAATCTTATCACGGAATAAAGAGAAATTCTTTACATTTTTTTTTTTTTTAAATATTTATTTATTTTTGAGACAGAGAGAGACAGAGCATGAGTGGGGGAGGGGCAGAGAGAGAGGGAGACATAGAATGTGAGACAGGCTCCAGGCTCTGAGCTGTCAGCACAGAGCCTGACACGGGGCTCGAACTCACTACCGCGAGATCATGACCTGAGCCGAAGTCGGCCGCTTAACCAACTGAGCCACCCAGGCGCCCCAGAAATTCTTTACATTTTGAGTTAAGTAAAAATGAAATAGTCTCCTTAAAATGCAATAAAATCCTTGTCTCTGGAAGCCTTTAAACAGAAGCTAGAATATAATCTTTAAAAGATGCTATATGAGAAAATTTTGCACATTAAAACAGGTTGTACCAAGGCAGTGAATGATCCATTGATTCTAACAGTCTGAATTTGTAATAGTACTATAATATCTAACACTACTTTTTATATAAAAGTATGTCAGTCTTAATAAGGATTAGAAGAACATAAGAAAGAATTTAATGATTAGGAGTCTGGGCTCTGGAGGTCAGAATGCCTGGGTGAAAATCCTGCTGCTACTGCCTATTGGTGTGGTCTGGGTCATACACTTACTTCACTTCTCTGTGTTGCAGTTTCCTCAGCCACAAATTAGGGGTTATTGTGAAGATAAAGCCTGTACAGTGCTTAGGCTAATGTTTAGGGCTCAATAAAATTACATGTCAGGACACAGTTAAGTAGCTGGTATTTCTGCTCATTTAATCTTCAAAGGAATTCACAAAGGTTTGTAATCTAACCTCACTTTATAAATAAAAACAGCCAAAACTTAGTTCGAGTACTTTGCAAAAGTCAAAGAAGTGTATGCCAAGGCAGAAATTTAACCTTAGACCATGTCTCGTTTTATAAAACCCATTTTTTACTCATTTAGAAGTTAGAGAAACATTTTCCTGTCCTCCTCAGATTTCAGCTATTTTTCTTCTTTTTTTTTTTAAGTTTTCATTTATTTTGAGAGAGAGCAAGTGAGCATGAGTGAGAAAGAGGGGGAGAAAAGGGGAGAGAGAGAATTCTAAGTAGGCTCCACACTGTCAGCACGAACCCTGAGATCAACACCTGAGCTGAAACAAGAAACCAAGAGCTGCACGCTCAACCAACTAAACCACCCAGGCGCCCCAATCTATTTTTCTTTTTAATGAGCTACTTTTCTTCTCTCCAGTTTCCTTTCTTATAGGTTATGGTAAATTACAGCATTATAAAACATACGGTTGCCAGTACATTTGTTGAACACTTTTCTTCACGGTAAAACACATTTCAAAACAGCGCTAACTAGAACTCCCATTAATGTTCTCTTCTTTCAAAAAAGGCAATTTTTAAAAATTTTGTAAGATGAAATTATTTTTCTACTCTAAGAAGAGCAAATGCTGAATCTATTCTTTTTTTTTTTTCAATGTTTATTTTTGAGAGAGGGGGGTGAGGAGGGGCAGAAAGAGAGACATAGAATTCAAAGCAGGTTCCAGGCTGTGAGTTGTCAGCACAGAGCCCGATGCGGGGTTTGAACTCCTGAACTCATGAACTGTGAGATCACGACCTGAGCCGGAAGTCTGACGCTTAACCAACTGAACCACCCAGGCGCCCCTCAAGTTAGTTTAAAAAAAAACCAAAACAACCAAATAATTCCAAAGCGAACAGGAGAAAGGAAGTATTAAGATCAAAGCAGAGATTAACAGAATAAAATAAAATACACAAAAGAAAGGATCAGTGGTATGTGTGGATGTGCGCGCGCACAAGTGAGAGAGAGAGAGAGAGAGAGAGAGAGAGAGAAGGAGGCGCAACACTATGGGAAATCTTACAAGAAAAGTGATCAAGAAAAATGGAAAACATACCAATATTAGCAATGAAAGTGGGAATGTTACTATAAATAAATGTAGACTTTTAAATGGGCTACAGATGTCATAAATTATGTCAAGAAATTTGAAAATTAAATGGACATCTTAAGAAACTAATGTCACCAAAAATAAGTTAAAAAAGGACAACAATTACCTATTGAACTCAAAGTGCTATGAGATACCTTAAACTAAACATTAGAAAATACTTGCAATCTGTAAGTACCTGACGCTATAGGTTGACTAACTTTATACTCCATGTTCAATCTCCTCTCTTGCTTAAAATAAGAGGCAAGGGGGAAAATAAAACAAAACAAACAATACTTCTCAGTGTCACTTGCAGTTGGGGATTGGGAAGAAGACAATGCATACTGCATGTGACCCAATCCTATGGCAGATATAAGGAGACATTTGTAGGTTTATTTTTCTGAGAATGCTTTTGCTTTTCTGATAAGAGACTTGCTAAGCTCTCATCATCCTGGTGGAATAAAACTTTGATTTTAATAAGAGCTCAAGAAAAGACTATGAGGATATCGTAAAAAGTGGGCACTCAGATCAAAAGAAACCTAAAAACAGAAAGCTCAAAAGGTGTCATCCATCCATAATGGCTGAATTATTTGCTGACTTGCCTTTGGCTTGGGATAACTGTGGGGAAGGAGAATGGATACTCTAAAAATTCCTACTGCTCTCAGGGTCCCTGGGTGGCTCTGTCAGTTAAGCATATGACTTCGGCTCAGGTAATAATCTCTTGGTTTGTGAGTTCAAGTCCCGTGTCTGCGCTGACAGCTTAGAGCCTGGAGCCTGCGTTAGATTGTGTCCCCCTCTGACTCTGCCCTTCCCCTATTCATACTCAGTCTCTCTCAAGAATAAATAAATAAAGGGAGAAGAGGTGCTGGCTTCTTCCAGAGCAGGCGAGCTGGGTGGGTCTCAAGGCACTTCCAGAGCCCTCTGCGTCGGGCTGGGGAATCAGAGCCACCTAGTATGGGATGAAGCAGGCCATCCAGTTCCTCTGGAGCTGCATCAGTCGTCTTGTGGCTTCTAGAGCAACGGGAAGCTCGACCACGGAGCCAGCTGGAAAAGGCTACCACAAGGAACAAACCAAGGCACACCTGGTGGAGGATAACCAAAGTCAAAACAACGGAGAGCAAGTAACACTCTCCAAAAAACACCTTCTGAAAGGCCAGACCCTGGACAGTGTATGAGCCCCCTTTAATAGAGCAGTACTTGCAGGGGCAGAGCACATAACGAGCTTTTAGAACTTATAAGGGGGAAGAACACTAGCCAAAATGATGAAATGGAAAAATTCTCAAAAGAAATTCCAGGAAGTAGTGACAGCTAAAGAATTGATCAAAACACATGTAAGCAACATAACTGAACAATATTTTAGGATAACAATCATAAAATTAATTGCTGGGCTTGAAAAAAGGACAGAAGACAGCAGAGACTCCATTGCTGCAGAGACCAAGGACCTTAAAAATAGTCATGATGAACTAACAAACACTATAAATGAGGTGCAAAATAAAATGGAGGCGGCCACAGTGCCGCAGAAGAGACAATAGGTGAATTAGAAGATAAAATTATGGAAAAAGAGGAAGCCAAGAAAAAGAGATAGTCTGATCCACGAGCATGAAAGGAGAATTCAAGACTGAGTGATGCAATCAAACTGAACAACATCCGTATCATAGGAATTCCAGAAGAAGGAGAGACAGAAAGGAGCTGAAGGGGTACTTGAACAAATCATAGCTGAGAACTTCTCTGACCAGGGGAAGGAAACAGACACTGAAATCCAAGAGGCAGAGAGAACTCCTCTTAGACGTAACTTGAATCAATCTTCTGCACGACATATCATAGTGAAACTGGCAAAATAAAAGAAAAAAGAGAGAATTCTGAAAGCAGCTAGGGATAAATGGGCCTTAACATACAAAGGTAGACACATAAGGGTAGTAGCAGACCTATCTACCGAAACTTGGCAGGCCAGAAAGGAATGGCAGGAAATATTCCATGTGATGAACAGGAAAAATATGCAGCCAAGAATCCTTTATCTGGCCAGCCTGTCATTCAGAATGGAAGGAGAGATAAAGGTTTTCCCAAACAAACAAAACCTGAAGGAATTCATCACCACTAAACCATCCCTACAAGAGATCCTGAGGGGGACTCTATTAAGGAAATGTTGCAAGGGACACAAAGTACCAGAGACATCGCTGCAAGTATGAAATCTACGGATAACACAATGACTCTAAACCCATAGTTTTCAATATTAACACTGAATATAAATGGACTAAATACTCCAATCAAAAGACATAGGGAATCAGAATGGATAAAAAAACAAGACCCATCTATTTTCTGTCTACAAGAGACTCATTTTAGACCTGAGGACACCTTCAGATTGAAAGTGAGGGGATGAAGAACTATCTACCATGCTATTAGAAGTCAAAAGAAAGCTGGAGTAGCTATACTTATATCAGATAAACTAGACTTTAAAGGCTGTAACAAGAGATGAAGAAGGTCATTATATAATAATCTATGTAATAATAATAATAAGAGCTAACAATTATCAATGTTTATACACCGAATTCGGAAGCACCCAATTTGCAAAACAATTAATTACAAACAAAGCGATCTTATTGATAAAAATGTGCTAATTGCACGGACTTTAATACTCCACTTACAGCAATGGATAGATCACCTAGACAGAGAATCACTAAAGAAACAATGGCCTTGAATGACACATTGGACCAGCTAGACTTGACAGATATATTTAGAACTCTACACCCAAAAGCAATGGAATTCACTTTCTTCTCAAATATATATGGTACATTCTCCAAGACAGATCAGATACTTGGTCACAAAACAGCCCTCAATAAACATAATAGAATTGAGATTGTACCATGCACGCTTTCAGATCACAATGCTATGAAACTTGAAATCAACCACAGGAAAAAGTCTGGAAAACCTACAAAAGCATGGAGGTTAAAGAACAACCTACTAAAGAATGAATGGATCAACCAGGCAATTAGAGAAGAAATTTAAAAATATATGGAAACAAATGAAAATGAAAATACAACAATACAAACCCTTTAGGAAGCAGCAAAGGCAGTCCTAAGAGGAAATACATTGCAATCTAGGCCTATCTCAAGAAACAAGAAAAATGACTAATAACAAAATCTAACAGCACACCTAAAGGAACTAGAAGCAGAACAGCTAAGACACCCCAAAACCAGCAGAAGAAGAGAAATAATAAAAATCAGGGAAGAGATAAATAATATAGAATCCAAAAAAAAAAAAAATTAGAGCAGATCAATGAAAGCAAGAGCTAGTTTTTTGAAAAAAATAAACAAAATTGATAAAATCTAGACAGGCTTTTCAGAAAGAAAAGAGATGACTCAAATAGATAAAATCATGAATGAAAATGGATTCGGTACAACCAATCCCTCAGAAATACAAGTAATTATCAGGGAATACTATGAAAAATTATATGCAACAAACTGAACAATCTGGAAGACATAGACAAATTTCTAAACACCCACAGATGACCTAAACTCAAACGGGAAGAAATTTTGAAAATTTGAACAGAAAAATTGAAAATTTGAACAGATGCATAACTAGTGAAGAAATTTAATCAGTTATTAAAAATCTCCCAACAAATAAGAATCCTGGGCCAGATGGCTTCCCTAGGGAATTCTACCAGATATTTAAAACAGAGTTAATACCTATCCTTCTTAAGCTGTTCCAAAAAATTGAAGGAAAACTTATGGACTCATTCTATGAGCCCAGCATCACTTTGATTCCCAAACCAGATAGAGACCCAGCAAAGAAAAGAACTATAGGCCAATATCTCTGATGAATATGGAGCCAAAAATTCTCAACGAGATACTAGTAAATCGAATCCAACAGCATATAAAGAGATTTATTCACCATGATCAAGTGGAATTCATTCCTGGGTTGCAGAACTGGTTCAATATTCACGAATCAATCGATGGGATACATCACATTAACAAAAGAAAATATAAGAACCATATGATCCTGTCGACAGATGCACAGAAAGCATCTGACAAAATACAGCATCCTTTCTTAATAAAAACCCTCAAGAGAGTCAGGATAGAAGGAACATACTTAAATATCAAAAAAGCCATATATGAAAAGCCCACAGCTAATATCATCCTCAATAGGGAAAAACTGAGATCAGGAACATGACAGGGATGTCCACTCTCACCACTGTTATTTAACATAGTGTTGAAGTTCCTAGCATCAGCAATCAGACAACAAAATGAAATAAAAGGCATCAGAATTGGCAAGGATGAAGTCAAACTTTCACTTTTTGCAGATGACATGATACTCTACATGGAAAACCCAACAGAATCCACCGAAAGCCTACTAGAACTGATCCATGAATTTGGCAAAGTTGCAGGGTACGAAATCAATGTACAAAAATCAGGTGCATTTTTATAAACCAATAATGAAGCAACAGAAAGAGAAATAAAGAAATTGATCCCATTCATAATTGCACCAAAACTCATAAAATACCTAGGAATAAACCTAACCAAAGATGTACAAGATCTCTATTCTGAAAACTATAAAAAACTTATGAAGGAAATTGAAAAAGACACAAAGAAATGGAAAAACATTCCATGCTTATGGATTGGAAGAATAAATATTGTTAAGATGTCAATACTACCCAAAGCAATCTACACATTCAACGCAATTCCAATCAAAATTGCACCAGCATTCTTCTCAAAGCTAGAGCAAACAATCCTAAAATTTGTATGGAACCACAAAAGACCCAGAATAGCCAAAGTAATATTGAAGAAGAAAACCAAAATGGGAGGCATCACAATCCCAGACTTTAGCCTGTACTACAAAGCAGTAATCATCAAGACAGTATGCTACTGGCACAAAAACAGACACATAGACAAATGGAATAGAAGAGAGAACCCAGAAATGGACCCACAAATGTATGGCCAACTAATCTTTGACAAAGCAGGAAAGAGTATCCAATGTAAAAAATGTATGGGGGAGAAATTTACAACAACATGCAGAAGAATGAAACTAGACCACTTTCTTACACCACTCACAAAAATAAACTCTAAATGGATGAAGGACCTGAATGTGAGACAGGAAACCATCAAAACACGAGAGGAGAAAGCAGGGAAAAAAAACCTCTGACCTCAGTTGCAGCAATTTCTTACTTGACACATCTCCAAAGGCAAGGAAATCAAAAGCAAAAATGAACTATTGCGACCTCATCAAGATAAAAAGCTTCTGCACTGCAAAGGAAACAACCAACAAAACTAATAGGCAACCAACGGAATAGGAAAAGATAGTTGCAAACGACATATCAGATAAAGGGCTAGTATCCAAAATCTATAAAAGACTCACCAAACTCCACATTTGAAAAACAAATAATCCAGTGAAGAAATGGGCAGAAGATATGAATAGACACTTCTCCAAGGATGACATCTAGATGGCCAACAGACACATGGAACAATGCTCAATGTCACTCATCATCAGGGAAATACAAATCAAAACCACACTGAGATATCAGCTCACACCGGCCAGAGTGGCTAAAATGAACAGATCAGGAAACTACAGAAGCTGGCAAGGATGTGGAGAAACAGGCACCCTCTTACACTGTTGGTGGGAATGCAAACTGGTGCAGCCACACTGGAAAATGGTGTGAAGGTTCCTCAAAAAAGTGGAAATAGAAGTACCTTATGACCCAGCAATAGCACCACTAGGAATTTACCCAAGAGATACAGGAGTGCTGATGCATAGGGGCACATGGACCCCAATGTTTATAGCAGTACTTTCAACAATAGCCAAATCATAGAAAAGAGACTAAGTGTCCATCGACTGACGAATGGATAAAGATGTGGTATATATATACAATGGAATACTACATGGTGATCAGAAATAATGAAATATGGCCATGTGTAACAACGTGGATGGAACTGGAAGGAATTATGCCAAGTGAAAGGCAGAGAAAAGACAGATACCATATGTTTCCCCGCATTGGTGGATTTTGAGAGACACAGCAGAAGACCTAGGGGGAGGGGAAGAGAAAAAAAAAAGTCACAGAGAGGGAGGGAGGCAAAACCTAAGAGATTCAAATACTGAGAACAAACTGAGGGTTGATGAGGGGTGGGAGAGGGGAGAGTGGGTGCCGGGCATTGAGGAGGGCACTTGTTGGGACGCACACTGGGTGTTGTATGGAAACCAATTTGACAATAAATTGTATTTAAAAAAAAAGAATAAACATAAAAAATTCCTACTGCTCTCACATAGTTCTGATGCAGGAAATCATATTATCTATGTGGCCACCAAAAAGTTAGTTTAAATTTATTTTAATTGGCCTCAGGTTGATAATACTTCTAGGCATCTTACCAAAAATATGCAAAACTTCTTTAAAAAAATGTATTTTAAATCCAGACCTTTAAGAACTCCCACAGATAAAGTTCCAAGGACAATGTGCACACAATAGGAAATCACAAAATTCAGGGAGAAAAAAGTTCACCACAAGTGAGAAAAATACTACACTGTAATGTGGCAAAAATTTCACTTATTATCATTATTTTCTACCAAATATGAAAAAGTATATCTAATACATAAAACTAAATACAAAGGGTATCAAAAGAATGATCAGGACAGGAGACTATAAAAAATTAACAAAACAGAACTTCTAGTATTAAAAATTATGTAACAGAAATTAGATATACAATATATGTGATCAAGAGCAAACTGGTCACAGGTAAAAAGAGTACTGGAGAAATGGAGATGGATTTGAAGAAATTATCATGCATCTAACTGGAGTTCCTAAATGAAAGAGTTTGGGGAATATAGGAGATGCAATATTCAAATAAAAAACAAGGGCTAAGAATTTCCCATATTTGATGAAATACATAAATCTCAGATTCAGGAAACCTAACAAATCCTAAACAAATCAAATAAAAGGAAATCTATACCATTATATTAAAAAAGCAGAACACTGCAAACAAATACTATCTTAAGAAAAGCTAGGGAAATATCCTTTTAAAGTGTATATTTTCAGGACGAAAAAGAAACAAAATGATTCTAGAAGGAAGGTCTAAGAAGCATGAGAAATGGTGGACAAAGAAAATGATAAACATGTCGGTAATTACATAAACCAACAATGACTACACGAAACAATAATTAGATCTAATTTATGGAACTGAAGATAAAATGACAGAACTAGGATATGGACAACAATGGGATAGAAGTTAAGTGTAGTTAAGCAGACTGGATTTAAAGTATTCTAAGTTTGTTGTGTGGTATGAAGAGAGGGCATACCATTCACAGTCTAACTGACAAACAGAAACCATAGTAGAGATTTTGAACAAAGGGAATTTAATAGAGGGAACTTGGTTACACCATATTTATCTAGATATTATGCAAAGGATGAGGGACAAAACAGTTATAAAATTAAAGAGTTCAGTCGGGTATACTGCTTTGGAAATCACCAGAAAATATGGTGTGGTTAAAATGCCCCTAGGGAGGAGATTTTCCAGAGTCAGAATGATGAATAAAAACAATTTGTTAGTAATTTCACCAACAATTCGTAGAGCAACAGATATGCTGTTTTTGGAGCTTTTAGTATTTTCTCCAAAACCACAACTGAGTAGTTAGCTTCTAAGATGAATTAGAGTTCTAGAACATAGGAACAATCCATATTCTTAGAGGGCTCCTGACTACTCAAGGTCCAGCCTTAAACTGGTTCCTTGATTCTTTTGGAAGTATATAGTAACACAGATGACCTTAGTCTTTCCAGCCCCAAGAAAGTTTCCTCAGACTTTACCTACATCCAGTAAGAGGTTTCACGTTCAGAATTAGAAGAGCTTAGGTGCTCATAATTGACCTTTCATCAAGCTATTACAACACCTTATTCACAAAACACCCTAGAAAGGGTATATATAGTCTATCCTCCAGGTTTTACAAATGAGAAAACTCATCAAATCATATACTTAACCTATGTGCATTTTATCATTTGTAATTTGTATTTTGGTAAAGTTAATTTTTTAAGAGTGACTGGGAAAATCAAATAGGCTATTCTTCATGTGGCAAAAACTCTTCGATATTCCAATTACAAGGTAGTTATCAGTATTCTGAGAGGAAAAAAATGTTTTCTCTAAATAAACAGAGTTTAAAGCTCCAGGGCTGTTTCTTATTTTAGACCTCTCCTAAAGAAGTCTAATGGGTAAAAAATGCAGAGTTCGGCAGAGTTCCAACAGAACAAGCTATTTCTAAGTTTATGTGATATTGCTAACAAAAGCACTTTCATAATAAAATTTCCATTTGTATATAATTATTGAATGTGTGGGTAAGAGAATACTAGATGATGAGTTGAAGAATTGTTAGGTAACTTTGTTATTCTAGGACAATTAATTCACATCTTTGGGATAATTCCAGTTCTAAAGTAAGAAGACTGGTTTCTCTATGATTTCTGTCATTTCTAAGATTTATTTATTCTTATAAGGTTGAAATCTCCACATACAGAGTCTCCAAATGAAATTCCTAAGGGAAGTACCAGATGTTGAAACTGATGTATTAAAGTAAGTTTTATCAAATACACTGAATAACTGAAGTATTTTGGGCAACTTTTTCGATTGGTAATTTGAGGTTCTTAGTCAAATTCATGTATTAGTCAAATTTAATTTTGCTTATATCTGTTATTTCTTATTAACTAATCTCAGAGATACTTCTAAAATTTCTATGCAGTTGGATACATTACTGTACATATACCACTCCCTTTCTCTGCAAATGAAGACATTGAAGACTATAGAGATTACAAACCTTGCTCAAAATATCATCTTTGCAAAGACAAAACTATCAGACAAATGTGTCTTATATGATTTTTTTAATGTAAAAAAGTTTTAGAAAGAATGTATATATTGTATATATTGATAAATATTGACACAAATACAGAAATTTTTTTTCAGGAAGGATATACAACAAAAAGTTAGTAATGCTACTTTTAGGGAAAGAGACTAGGGTAGAGAGAGCTAGTTTTTCTATTTTTACTTTCTGTACCATTGAAAAATTTCCAACATGAACATATATTTATTAATTCCACTGTTTAAAAATCTTAGGTTGGACTTATGGGTTATATTTTCTTTTTATGTTCTATATTTAAGGAAAAAGAAGTAATATTTGGTTTTTAAAGTTTTCTTCTTCCTTTTCAAATGATATGCCTGGTGGCTTAGTTGTTAATTCAGTTGCTTCGAGCACAAAGAACAAAGGTCATAGGTTAGATTAATTACGTTTGCAAAGAATAAAAATATCCCTTGGTCACAGAATACATTTTTAACTTTAAAAAGTCATCTGGCAGACTCATGTTGCTGATCACAAGGATGAATCAGGTAAGAACATGTGGCTGACTCAGTACAAAACATTAATCTTGGAAAAATAACTCTAAGTGATGTCTTACTGACAGAGGGTAAGAGAGTAGACAGCAGAGTTACTCATCTCTAAGTAAACGTTTCAATTTTCATATCCATCAAGCCACTGCACTTTTGAATAGAATATAAACAAGACCTCAACTATCAGAGAAAATACAGTCCCTGTACTTTCAGAAAAACTAAAAATTATAGCTTCACAAAGCTTAGTAATTTCAAAGGTGATATACTTATTAATGTACTATAAAAACATCAAATAAAATACATATGTACCTGTAACATCTTCTGGATCTGATACAACAATATGTGCATTTAGTTCCTGTAGCTTGTGATGCAGTTCTTCTAATTTTTTATTTGATTTTTTCAAAATGTTGTCCACATAAGCCAAACTTTTTTTATCTGTTGTGACTTTCCTCAGATTTTCAGCTCCTTCTTTGATTTTCAGTTCTTTCCTTATTTCTCTCTTGATTCGATCCTTAATGTCATCCAATTTTTGTTGCACCATTGTATCTGAAAAGTCTAATTTTTGAACAGCACTCACATTCTCAGAAAATGGAAGACTTCGGGAATCTCCCTACAGGAAAAAAATAAACATACAAATGTAATAGTTTAGTAAAGTCTGCTGCTCAGTAAAATGTGCAGCATAAAAACAAAACTGTATGTTCAGTGATTCTTTATTAAACACATTATACTTAATTACATTTAATTCTTTTCTTAATAAGCAACAGACTAGTTACCTTTAATTCATGCCATACAAAAATCCTAAGTTCAAAAACTCTGCCCACTCACTAAATAGCATTACCTGACGAATTTATATTAAAATAAAGACATCTACACACAGGCATTTTAGGGTTGTATAAAGACAGTGGATTTCTGATAGCCTATGAACCCAAGTTAGATCCTAACACCTACACTGTGAACCTTGAGCAACTTTTAAAAAATGTTTTAATTTTTTAATTTTAATTTTAATTTTTTTAATGTTCATTTTGAGAGAGGGAGGGAGAGACTTCGCAAGCAGGGAAGGGGCAGAGAGAGAGGGAGACAGAGAATCCCAAGCAGGTTCCACGCTGTCAGGGCAAAGCCTGATCTCATGAACTGCGTGATCACGACCTGAGCAGAAATCAAGAGTTGGATCCTTAACCAACTGAGCCACCCAGGCACCCCTTGAGCAAGTTATTTAACTTTTCAAATATTCAGTTTAATCGTCTGTAAAATATACATAATATTGCCACCTTTCAGAGATATTGTGATAATCCAAAATATTTTATGTGTAGCTCCAAGTACAATTCTTGGCCCATTGTACAGTCACTCAATAAGTAAAACATTATTAAATTCCAAAGGTAAGATATAATTCTATTTGATCTTCTATTAAAAAAAAAACACTTAAAAAAACTAATAGTGGGGGTGCCAGGGTAACTTAGTCAGTTAAGCCTCCAACTCTTGATTTCGGCTCACGTCATGATTTCAGTTGTGAGACTGAGCCCTGCATGGGGCTCTTACAGTGGGGTTGGTGGTAGGGGTACGGGGGAATCTGCTTGAGATTCTTTCTCTCCTTTTCCCTCTGCCTCTCCCCCTGCTGGTATACGTGTATGCACGTGCACTTTCTCTAAAACACAGACACACAACAAACTAATATTGTCAAAAATAAAGTTATATCCTTACGACTTTTTGGATAATGATTTAAATGCATCAGGATTTGGAAAGACTATATACAGAACTCTATATATTTAATGGCTAACTATCCCAATTAATAATGTGATTGATTCACTACAAACACATCATTACTAGAAAATATGTCTCAATTATGTACTACTGATAGAAGCTAAGACAATACATGGTACCAGTTACTCATCTGAACATAAAAATCAGATTGGTACATAAGTACATCTAATCTACATTTCAAACAAACCAAAGTTATGCCTAGCTATTTGTATATCATTTGCTATTTTAAATTCCATTACTCTAAATCAACTGGCTTTTAAATTTTTAATTTCTGAAACATAAAACTTAGGGATAAGTTTACTTTGGGGAAGAGGTACTGAGTTTGTGAAGGTTATAAAAAAAGAGAAACATTTTGCTATGTACCCTTATGTACCCTTTGAACAGATGCAATTAATTAAAGATTTTCCTTAATTTCTTTGAGAATTCATCATAACCATATAAATAAGTTCTATTTAAATTCTTAGGTACAAATATTTTTTACATTTAATTCTTAATCTCTAAAAACCAGGTTATCTTGCAGAATAGTGAGTTAATAGATGAGAAGATACGGGATCTAGTCTTGGCTTTGGACCAAATTACCCTGTTCCAAAGGCTATACTATGCAAAGAATGTAGTTGATAAATCTGTTCTTAAGCTTTTTAGGTCCAAGAACCGCTTTGAAACTCTGACAAAAAAACCATAGGACAAAGAAAATTTCATGTCTTTATATACAATTTCCAGGTTCCATGGATCTGAGATTAAGAATTCCCAGGATAAGGAGCGCCTGGGTAGATCACTTTCTTGGTTTCAGCTCAAGTCATGATCTTAACAGATGTTGAGTTTGAGCCCCGCATCCATCTCTACATTGATAGTACATAGCCTGCTTGAGATTCTCTGTCTCCCTCTCTCTCTGCCCCTCCCCAGGTAGCTCTTTATCTTTCTCTCAAAATAAATAAATAAACTAAAAAAAAAAAAAAAGAATTTCTAGGATACATGATCTATACCTGATTGGCCTTAAATTTCTGATCCTCATCTATGTGGATGTAGAATGATCTTGTACCTGGGCCAAAACAATGTCTAGATTTTTCACTACTTATAATGGAATATAAGTCCTATTATCCATTTATTCAGTTTCCAAAGCTGAGTCTACTTTTGGCTGGTTATCAAAAACAATAGCATTTTACTACTGTTAAAAAATAAAATGCCAGATTTCTGCTGTCTAGCTTCAGGTAAAGTGGATGGAGGCAAACAATGCTCAGATGAAAATGTTTAAGCTAACTGCTTTCCTGTAAATATTTTTATTTCTACCCTCAGAGACTTAGAATACATGAACTGCTTTCACAAATTTGTGCTTTAATGTTATGTACTAAGCTAGAGATTCCCTAAGCTTCTTCATTCATGGTGACCTTAGTGCGTCAGTAATTTTTATCATATGCCCCACAGGCCAAGAGAAATAGATAACAATTCTGTTTATTAAATAGTAAGGTCCTAATTACATAATAAATACTTAAATTATGGTAACTTAGTAGCTGTTTGAAATAATATAAGTTGAAAGAAAACATTACTTTTCTTTCCCCACTCTTTAATAGCCATAGTTACTTACTAATGGACTGTGACTATTGGGTACCTTCACAATTTCTCAAACCTTGAATTCAGATTAGACACTTCCACCCTCATTTCCTGTTCCTCCATAAAGGGAATGTAGCTAAATATAATATTGAAAGCTGAGTCCAGTTAGTGCACATGATATCCAACAAATGGCGTCACTGTGTTTCCCTGGAAATTTTAAAAACACTGCAGCATCCTGAGAGTTTGCTGAAGCACTCCACAGAGCTTTGTTGCATGGTTTGGGAACTGTGGTACTAAAATATAAAGGCTGTTAAAAAAAACTGTTATACGAAAATGGCATTAATATTTGACGTGAATCCTTGAAGGCCTTTTGCCTACTTCAACTCTCATTTCTTTTCAATTTGCTCTCTAAATTCCAATTCTATCAAACTACAGACTTTACTGCTGGAGACAATCTATCTTGGCTCAGCTACTAATGCATGCTGCACTTTTGGGATGTATCACCTTTCCTTCAGAAGTCAACTATTTCTTCCTACTCCTTTCTCTAACTTTTACTTGGTATCAAAATTGATCACAGTTCTTCATGGAAAAGAATTTCCTACCTATGCCCTCTAAGAATTTAGAGTAAATGCCTCTCCTCACCACCTCAAAGATTAGGAGCAATTTGAAGGCAGGGCTTAAACCTGGCAGAATAGTTCTGTTTTGTTTTCTTAATGCTTTGTCCATTATTTAAATATTCTTCATATAGAAGTCAGGAAAATCTGTCACTGCTGAGAAACTCAGGCTTTCCTCCTTCTGATAAAGAGAAATACTTATACTCCAGGAAACTCAAATGCAAAAAGATATTCAACCACTGCAACTACATTAGCTAAAATTCGATATAAACAATATGTGGTTAGCAGGTTTGCTTTCTCTTCCTTTTTTTCATAGGCCTCGATTTTTATTATCCGTATTTCACTCCCATCTTTCATTGTGACATGGCTTAAATATTTTTTGAAAAGGAGTAAGAGATGTCTACAATATAATCAATAATTTAAGAAAACCAAGTCTTCTGACAGTAGATAAGAAAGGTTATAGTGCTTTCTATTACTCCTTTCCTAAAAATTTTAGTTGCTATAAACTGAAATTTCCTGGAAAATATAATTTTCTTTCATTTGGAACACATGAGATATTTTATCTATTAAATTATGTCTCTACCCTAAAAAAAATAATAAAACAATTATATCGTAAATGTCAGAAACAGTATAGGCAATGAAATAATATTCCTGACACAGGTAAAATAAATTAGCCTTAGAAAATAAATAGCTATTTAACCAGTGAAAATCTTCAGTGATAATCTTTGTCTCAGTAGGTTCTTCTACAGGCAGTAATAACTATCTCCACCATCGACATTATATTAATTTACATTTACAAGCTTACCACTTTCATCCTCCATTCACAACTGGTTTTTACTCTGTAAAATTTCATGCCTACCCCAAAATTAAACAGTAGATCTTTTTTCATCTTTTCAAAACAAAGTTAGATGCAACCTCTAATCACAGACTCCCTTAAAAATTCATTAATATACTCAGAAAATAGGCTGATAAAAGATTTTTATTTATTTATTTATTTTTATTTTTATTTTTGAGACAGAGACAGAGCATAAGTGGGGGAGGGGCAGAGAGAGAGGGAGACATAGAATCTGAAGCAGGCTCCAGGCTCTGAGCTGTCAGCACAGAGCCCGACGTGGGACTCGAGCTCACAGACTGTGAGATCATGACCTGAGCTGAAGTCGGACGCTCAACTGACTGAGCCACCCAGGTGCCCCTCATAAAAGATTTTTAAAAGAAAAAAAAAATGTACTAATCCTAAGCATAAAACTAAACTCCTAAAAGTACTCGTGATGCTCCACCAATCATCTATACATGAAAGAAACCTTATAATTCTCATCTTTTTTCACTGAAATCATAAGCTAGCCACTCCATGCTAGTCAAATTAATCTAACACTTTGCTGTTTACATTATTTTACCTTGGTCTTTCTTTCTTATGCCCTATTTATCTTACTATCAATCTAAATTCACCATTACAAAATATTTGTTAAAAAATATTTCAAGTTTTTCATGGTTAATTCTACCTACTTTATATTTTATAACATCCATATCCTTAATGCAGTCATTCAATCAGATGGATCAAATCCGAACACAAGGGAAACTATCAGTGAAATTAATACCCTCAGGATTTATAGTAGAACATCAAAATGATTTCTAGGTAAGAAGGTTTCAAGTGGCTACATTAAAGAAATAATAGAGACCTGAGTAGGAAATGAAAAGTAGAAATTACATTATTTCAAAGGAACCAAAATAAAATCTTAGTAGATACATTAAATAGTGGATTGAACCAAGATAATGAATTAGTATACTGGCAGACAGAAAACTGAGGAAATTTCTTTGAATTCATCATGCAGAGATATGAGAAATTAAAAAAGCACAGAAGATAAAAATGAGAAGATCCAAGATCCATCTAGTAAGAGCTCCAGAATGAGAATATAGAAAATGAGGAAGAAGTACTGCATGAAGATAAAAGAATGAGAATTTTCCAGAACTGAAGAATGATATGAATTCTTAGACCAGAAGGCCACACTAAGTTGCAAGATAAATGAAAATAACAACAGAAGTAGAGAGAAAAGGCATTTTATCAACAAATGAATGACAATTAGAGCAACAGAAGTATTTTCCTTAGTGACAACAGAGGCCCTCCCCAAATCATCAAACTTCTATAAGATTTTGAGTTTTTATCTTAAGGACTTCATATAATGCTAAGGATTTCAAAAAAAAATTTTTTTTTATCTGCCTCAAAATATTAACATTCTGGGGAAAATTACAGATGAACTGAACCTAGGGTCCATGTTATACTTATTCTCCCGTCTACTAATCATGAATGTGTTAATATACATTAAAGAAAATTGTGCTCTGGCAGAAGGTGCCACTGTTACTTCTTAAACTGACAAAGATTTTTCTAATCTAATGCTAGCAATAATCCAAATGTAAACTATAAACCTTATAAAAGCTAGAAGTTTGTAACAACAAACTTAAAAATAATGATTTTGTACTAGTAATTCTATTTCTAGGAATATAACCTAAGAAATAATTAGAAATTATAACTATAGAATAGTTAATTCTATAAATTATTATAAATTAAACTATTAACTATTATAAAGTATAGAATGGTCAATTTGATAATTTTTTAGAAAATAATATATGCAAGGCACTGTGACAGGCACAGACTTCCTCATAAAACTTACAAAATAGCAGGGCTTTAAAAGTTCAGGAGGCTAAGTGTCACAACACAAGAATTTCAGACAGCCTACTGAATAAGAAAAGATTTATCTCATTTATGCCCTTTATTACTCCATAGTAATATGCACAGCCTCATCATTTGCTATTACTCAAATTGTGTTTAAAATAAGAATGGGGGAAAATACTGGAAAAAAAGAAATTAAAATATTCATAAATTATTATTTCTGGGTAAGAAAAGAGGAATTTTCATTTTGTTCTTCAAAGTTTTCTAAATTTGCTCAATTCTTCAAGCAATGAATATATGCTGCCCCTAAATAAAAAATAACTATTACTTTATTTCAGTTTTGGCAAATGTAAAAGCTTTTTCTGGTGGTATTATATAGTCTACATATATTTGCTATTTAACTAGGTTATTCTGAGTTAGTACAATTCTACTGTAAAGGGTAAGACTACCCATTCCACTCTAACTAGACCGTACCATGTGTAAATCAAGTATTCAAATAAACAGATGTGTTAATATGCATTTAATAAATATAACTATTTTTACTTTATAAAATAATGAAATTTTGATCTGTAGACTAAAACATAAATTGATATTTTCCTTTCTTTTCTAATTATTTATTTTTGAGAAAGTGAGTGTGCATGTGCATGCAGGACAGGGGCAAAGAGAGAATTTCAAGCAGGCTCTGCACTGTCAGCGCAGAGACGAATGTGCGGCTCGAACTCAAAACAGTGACAGCATGACCGAAGCTGAAATCAAGAGTCAGACACTCGACCTACTGCACTGCCCAGGCAGTTTAACAAACTCACAGTGAAGTTAAGAAAAACTAAAATAGGAACTGGATCAGATTCAAAGAACAAAATGCAGAAAAATGTCACTTATGATCAAATACTTCATTTAGGGAGAGACAGGAAAGGATGTTTACTCTTCACTGTCCAAGTTCCCAGAGAAGAAGTGAAAAAGCTACTTTCTCTATACTATAGAAATATAAAACAGTCTGACCTGATAGATGCCAAGAAATGCTAGAGCACCCATAAAAACTCACTGGGTACAATGACTCATATGTTTTAGCTAGAAGGAACTTCAAAGATCAAGTAGCCTAATTTCCTTTTAGTTTTGAGGAAAGCAGGTTCAAAGCAGCTAAGCAATTTGCCGAAGGTCACAAAGAAGTCAGTGACCTGGCTGATTTTACAGTGCCAATCTCCTGATTCTTAATTTGGTGCTCTTTTACTCCATACAACCTTCTTAGAGATCTTAGGAGTATCCATTTCCTTATATTTGAACTATACCTTGACCTAATTTGCATTAATTAATAGATTTTACGTGCCTTAAATCAGGAATATTGGCAGGACATACTTCTTATCTCTAATTTCACCCTAATCCAACCTTCTGTATCTCAGGGTCAAGAATACTCTCAACAGGAAAGCAAGAAACCAGTTCTAACACCAGCTCTCTGTCACTAGCTATGCAACCCAAGCAGGTTATCCCATCTTGCTGTTCCTGTTTGCTATGTGCAAAATGATGTTTGACTTTCCTATCTTCCAGTTCTTTAAAAAACTACATTTATTCAAAATGTTCACTGAATGCTAGGCAATGGAAAATAGCACAATCCTCTTTTCTTTCACACATTCAATTTATTAAGGTAGACAGACATGAAAACCAAACATGATCTAAAGAAGCAACAAAGCTTTACATAAATGTAGTAGGCCACAGTGTACATGTGTGTGCGTGTGTGTGTGTGTGTGTGTGTTTAACAGAAAGCTCGGCTGAAATATAGTATGATGGCAAGAACGAAGCATTTGGAGTCAATCTGGTCATGTACAAATTCTGATACTGCAACCATGTTAAAGCTTCATTTCCTCATATGCAAAATGCGATTATTCCAACTACCTTGACCGTATTATTTCTGTGTCTCATAATAGATATGCCTAGGACTAAGAAGTATGCTTTCATAGTAATAGCTGGCACACAACACTGAAGCAGATAGTACTGGATGCCTACATAATATCCATCCTCCCTTTATCCTTACTGAAAAAACTCCCACTCTGCTAGATGCAACAAAGTACACAGATAAAATTCTCACTTCAACAGATTCTCTGGCTGCTAGAAGTAGCCACATGACAATTTTTGTCAATGAGAAGCTAGCCTAGGACTTGGGGGGAAAGTGTACTTCTGTTTCATTTTGCTTAGAATGCAGACCCCAAGCCTGAAGGTGCAGGAGCCATCTTCATGTGACAATAAGGAACAAAGAGGACAAAACTCAACATACTAAAGATGGCAAAGTGGAGGGAGGTCCTGGGACTCTGCTGGCTTTACTAAACTGCTACACAAGTCCTACCCTGCCTACTTTGGATTTCTTGTTTTAGATATAATATAAATCTTTATCTGACCAAGGATAGTAAGAGGGCCCTGTAAACAATATAAAGACTTTGGCTTTTGGCTTAAGCAAGTAAGTGACATCCTATGACCTCCTGTGTTAACAGTAGATTTGAGGGCTGGGGGAGCAGAGAAAAGCAGGTAAGCTATATGCTCTATGAAACTCTACTAGACCATTGAAACAAAATGGTCTCAAATGAATCCTGCCTCCCTGCATTCACATTGTCTTGTAGTCTCCCTTTCACCAGTCATTTGACTTATTCTGACAGTGTGATGGAAGTGACATTCTGATAATGAAGAAGGGGACACAAGAGGTCTCATAGCTTCTGTTTTCACTCTCAAAACCCCAAATACTATTTACAAAAGTCCAGACTATTCTGCTAAGAGAGAGGCCCTGGAAGATGAAAGTGACCATGTGGACAGACACCATGCAGAAGAGAAGCAAAGCACTCCAGCTGTTCCAACCATTCCAGCTGAGACACCAGACATGTGATTGAGGCCACAGTGTACATTCCAGTCTAGTTTAGCCACCAGCTGAATGCAGCTGCATAACTGAGCACAGGCAAGACCAGAAAAAAACACCTAGTATACCCACAGAATCTTGAAAGTTTGTGACACTACAATAGATCTGCGATTGAGGCTATTGCAGTAATCCAGGCAAGAAATAATGATTGCTCTAAGTAGTCTCTTCGGTAACAATAATTATTACTTGTTGTGACTTCCAATAGATAGAAAGTGTAACAATCTGATTTGGGTGATGGCAAATAACATTGTCATTATGTTAAAAATTGTTTTTCCTTTTCTTTCCCACCTTAAGCCGCACCCCCCCCCCACTCCCGGCCACACTTTGAGAAGGATGTAGAGACAACAATCTTCTTTAAAAAACAAAACAAAACATAAAATCATCACCTTTTAATAAAATAGATTTGCTTAAAAAAACTGCCTTACTTCCTCACCATTCCTGTGACAAAACTAAGCATAAACTGCATGTAGGTCAGAGTATCCAATCCTTAGATTCAGTGACTGATTTAGGATTCCTCATGGATTGAAGTAGGCCCATTCAGAGGCCCTTTTCAGGGACTGATAAGAAAGTCCTTCTCCAGAGAACATCAATTGCGAAGATAATAAAAATTTAAAGCTACTGACAATGAGAAGTGCATTCTTTTTTTTTTTTTTTACCGTAAATCATGCAATATTGTCTTTTATTATAATGCAAGGGTTTTAAAAATTATTTCCTCAATCTCTCCATACACAGGCAAAAATAAGTATACTGTTTAACATACTGGAACTTGCAAATATTGATCATTGCCTAGAGAAGGGAAAATTATCCCTAAAACACGCTTAACCAGGAGGCCAATTCATCATGATAGACGGAATGTCTGTCCCACATCTGAACCTTCGGTCACCGCCATTCGATGGTCTTTCTTCAGGCCCCGATCAGCAGCACATCGCTTGCCAACAATCATTAAATGTCCAAGAAGACTTTCATCATCATCTTCTACGGAATTCTGGGATGTATGTTTCTTGGGTATCACCAGAAAATGCGCTGGTGCTTCAGGGGAAATGTCACAGAAAGCAAACACTGGTCATCCTCAAAACTGATTCTGGCCAGGATTTCCTTGTGAATGATCTCAAGGAGCTGGCTACTACCAGGCCAGGCAGCCTGAGCCTTGGTGCGCTCATCAGCCATCTCCAGAAGTGCTTTTCTTATCAAAGCCAGCAGAAAATAAGTTAACCCAGAAAAAGGTAAAGATGAGAATTAAAGAGAAAAAAAGTACAGAGGACACAGGCTGAGCATCTAAGTCCAATCATGCTTAATTAAACATACTCCTATACCCCTAAACATTTTAGTCACAGTGCTAACCAATTCCTCATTTGCTTGAGTTAGTTTGACTCAGGATTTCTTTTATCACACATCGGAGTCATAAATAACACATCTAGCTTCCTGCTTTGAAACATGAAGTTTTACCTAAAACATGAAGTTCTAATTTAATAATGACAACTGCAATTCCGGATCTATGTATGTTTTCAATATCAAGATCAATATTCCTTGTGTTTGTGTACACTACTACTTTAAAATAACCTCTTTTTAGGGGCGCCTGGGTGGCTCAGTTGGTTAAGCGGCTGACTTCAGCTCAGGTCATGATCTCACGGTCTGTGGGTTCAAGCCCCGCATTAGGCTCTCTGCTGATGGCTCAGAGCCTGGAGCCTGCTTCGGATTCTGTGTCTCCCTCTCTCTCTGCCCTTCCCCTGCTCACTCTGTCTTTATGTCTCTCAAAAATAAATAAAAAAGTTAAAAAAAATTTAAAATAACCTCATTTTATACCACGAAACTGAACCTAATGGGTCAGTTTTCTATCTCTGTTCCAAAGGATCTCGTTAGTCATTTTTGGTCTATTTTGCATATTCTTCTCCCTTGAGCTTCTGGGAGTTTCTTTCTTTTTCTTTTTTCTTTTTTTTTTTTTTTTTTTTGAAATTTTAAAAGACTCATTGGACTTGTCTGCTCACATTTTTTAAAAATAATTTATTGTCAAATTGGTTTCCATACGACACCCAGTGCTCATCCCAACAAGTGCCCTCCTCTGTGCCCGTCACCCACTCTCCCCCTTCCCACACCCCCCTCACCCCTCAGTTTGTTCTTAGTCTTTAAGAGTCTCTTATGTTTTGTCTTCCTCCCTGTGTCTTTTTTTCTTTCCCCTCTTCCCCTCCCCCATGGTCTTCTGCCAAGTCTCTCAAAATCCACCTATGCATGGAACATATGGCATCTGTCTTTTGGAAAATGTTTCTTATCTCACTCAAACCATGTGATGCTAGAGACGTTGTCGATGTTTTTATGTGATCCCATAATCCCTGGCCACAGCTGAATGATCTAAGGATGGATATCTGACTAAGCTAAACCACAGTGTTCCATATCCTGGCCAAACATGATTGCTTCATTCATCCCACAAGTATTTACTGAATACCTATTATGTACGTTAGATGCTGTGCTGGATGCTGGATACACAATGGTGGGGAAAAAAAGGATATCTATATTGTATTATAACTATATAATGACCCCTCCAACTCTAATTCATAATCTATATGCCTCACTGTAGTCTCATTCCCTTCATCTGTAAATTCTTTTCCACTATGAAACCTGGCTCACACTATTGGCCATCCCCTTTAATTATTCAATTCCAGCATATATGTATAGGTGGATCAGAATTGTTAACCCATATCCTCATGGGAAACAACTTTCTCAACTACTATACAGTGCTTACATGCACTTCCTTTTGCTTTTAGTACTGCAGATTCTTTCTATTTTCAACGTTACCCAGGTTAGCACCTTCTCCCACCACTCTTTTCAGTGAGGTTGTTTCATATGTCTGTGTAACTCACTTTGATTCTCTTGTAACAGCCTGCCTTCCTTTCTCAGATGTCCCACCTCTTAAATGATACTTTATAATCATTACCTTACCCCTTAATGATACACCCAGTGCCCAGATCTTGGTTTCTAATACTAGTTTCCAGTAAAAGAAACAGGACTCCTTGGAGAAATGGCTGATTCTAGGAGGAGGAAAGATTCAAAATGAGCCTGGAGCATCTTGTAGTGCAAGGAAGTAAACAAGTGCTCAAAACAAAACAAAAAATGCCACATTGATGCAGGTATGTCCAAGGGACACAAGAGTCAGCTCAAAGAACCCCCACTGGTCAAAACTAGAACAATTTTAGCCACAAAATAAGGTAGTATTGGATTATAATCCAAAGTATAAAATACATATCTATGAATCCATACTGGAATAAATAACCAAATAAATTAATGGAAGAGGTGAGAAACCCGCTGGATATAAGAATTCAACATAATTTTTATACACACACAAACAGCCATCAAAGAGGAGCCTAACCCCTTACTCCTTATGTCGGCTATGCACAGTGACTTCCTTCCGAAGAGTACAGTATGAAAAGGAGGAGGGAAAGTAACAACAGAGTCAGGAAAACCTGACAAGCATTACCTCAGCTGGTAATCAAGGCCAACATCCAGTGATAAGTCGTGTCGACAATAATGAAAAACATCAAATTCTAATAGAGGAGCATCTATAAAATACCCGACTGGTACCCCTCAAAACTGTTAAGATGATTTTAAAAAGAAAAAAAGGAAGTCTAAGAAACTAACACAGCCAAGGAGAGCCTACGGAGAAGTGGCAATCAAATGTAATGTGGCATCCAGGATGGGATGCTGGAGCAGAAAAAAATGAGAACTAAAGAAATCTGAGTAAAGTGTGGACTTTAATTCCTAATAAGATTAACTTTAACAAATGTACCATATTTATGTATGATGTAAAAAACAGGGAAACAAGTCTGGGGTATGTAGAACTTCCTATTGTCTTTTCAGTCTATAAATTTAAAACTGTTCTAAAAAATGGTAAGTATTTTTTCTTTTTCTTTTCTTTTCATTTTTTAATGTTTATTCATTTTTGAGAGAGAGGGAGACAGAATGTGAGCAGAGGTGCAACAGAGAGAGAGGGAGACACAGAATCCAAAGCAGGCTCTAGGCTGTGAGCTGTCAGCACAGAGCCCGACACAGGGCTCGAACTATGGACTGCAAGATCATGACCTGAGCCGAAGTCAGATACTTAACTGACTGAGTCACCCAGGCGCCCCAATAAGTATTTTTCCTTAAAAAATGACAGGATCCTTAAAATCAAGGAGCTTATATCTAGATAAAGGACACACATTCAACAAGTAAATCGCAATTAAAAATTGATAATTGCAATGAAAAAACAAGATAGAACAATGGAAAACCCCATCTATAATTTGATTAAAACATTGAGGAAAGCCTCTCTAAGACTCTCTGAGGAAGTAAATTTTATTCTGAGACCCAAAAGATGATTAAGAGTTACCCACATAAGGTGAAAGAAAGAACTGTCCCTGCTTGAGAAACTAAAACAAAAATCAGACTTGTCAAATTTCTGATTCTGGACAAGATCGAACAGGCTCATTTCTTTCTACTCTTGACTGATAACTATAACTAAACACTCTGGAAATAAAACAGCAGATAATCCTAAGACTCTGAGAGGTGAAAAAAAGGCAAACTAGTTAGAAACTTCAGGTCTTGAGGAACACAAGGTGGTAAATTCTCTGGGTTTTATTTTTAACACAGACTTATCCATACCAGACAAGAATCTCCAAAGCCAAAGTTAAAAAAAAAAAAAAGTTGTGGGGTGGGGGAGGGACATCTGGGTGGTTCAGTTGGTTAAGCATCCAACTCTTGATTTCAGCTCAGGTCATGATCTCATGGTTCACAGGACTGAGCTCCACATTAGGCACTGTGCTGACCAACGCAGAGCCTGCTTGGGATTCTCTCTCTCTCTGCCCCTCCCCGCTCATGCTGTCTCTCTCAAAATAAGTGGGGGGGGAAAAAAAAAAAAAGGTCGAGGGGCGCGTGGGTGGCTCAGTCAGTTGGGTGTCCAGCTTTGGCTCAGGTCATGATCTCATTGTCTGTGGGTTCGAGCCCTGTGTTGGGCTCTGTGCTGACAGCTCAGAGCCCGGAGCCTGCTTCAGATTCTGTGTCTCCCTCTCTCTCTCTGCCCCTCTCCTGGCTCGTGCTCTTTCTCTCTCAAAAATAAACATTAAAAAAAAAAAAAGGTCGAGAAGAGTCTGCTCTCTCTTTAGTAGAATGGTGAAAGGGAACAGCTCAGCAGGACAGAAACCCTTTTTAAAAAATTTTTAAAATGTTTATTTTTGAGAGAGAGACAGAGAGACAGAAACAGAGAGACAGAGTGTGAGTGGGGGAGGGGCAGAGAGAGAGGGAGATACAGAATTGGAAGCAGGCTCCAGGCTCTGAGCTGTCAGCACAGAGCTTGATGTGAGGTCAAACTCACAAACCGTGAAATCATGAGCTAAGCCAAAGTTGGACACTTAACCGATTGAGCCACCCAGGCACTGCAGGACAGAAACCTTTTTGACAATACCCACCCTATTCCAGCCAAGCATCATCTGGGGGAGCCTGGACTTAACTGGCAGCAGCAGATAGTCCAAAGTAGAACGGCAGACGCCAAGTACCCTGAGGTAGTGCTCTCCTTCCTTGTCAGTATGGTGCCAGTAAAGCTGAAGTGAGTATACTGAACTTCTGCTCTTTGACAGGACCAGGGTCCAGAATGGGGCTCCTCTTCCCCATCAAGGAGGAGGCATCAACAGAGACCAAGTAGGGGGTGTGGTCTCCTTTCCCAGACCCTGAGGTAGCCTGGTATGTAGCTTTTCTTCCCTGACAAGGCAGCCCAAGTAGAGACCAAGCACAGAATATATACTCTAACTCATCAAGAGTAGGCAAATCAGGATGATGCTCCCTTCCCTCAGCAGAGACCTGCTCCCATGCCCAGTGGTAGAAGATAAAACAAAGTGAAACTCCCATCTCCCACTTGTATGGTATCATCATACAAGGAAAGGGATTCTGGGCTTTTGTCCCTCATTGAGCAGTAGCAGGTAGTCTGAGACAGCAACTGCCTCCTCTAATGGTGTATTGTCAATGAAGACCAAGTGGGGAGCAAGTCACTTCTACTCGTATCTAGCAGGAACAGACAATCCTCCTCATTACCCCCAAGAAGTGAACTGAGTAAAAGATAGATGACCTTGGAGGAGAGAGCTGGAGAAAATAATTCATTAAACCTGCCTAAGTTAAAGTCCTGCATAGAACCAGAACTTGGCAGAACCAATCCACACATCAAGCTGACCAGAATTCATACACAAAAAGGTTTGGGAAACGAACTGTACCATAAAACCCAACTTTTTGTAACAGTTTTCAAGGGGTACACAAAGCAGACCAGAATAATACTGTGAGGGCTTTGGAAAGTAAATTATCATTGGAACCACAGTCCACAAAAGTAGGCCAGGATCTGTATGCTAAACCTAAACAGAGTAAGTACTTGCTAAAATAGAAGATTTAGATACAGGGACTCAACGTAACAGTTAAAATGTACAGGATAACAATTTAAAAAAAAATCACTTGCTCAAGGATCAGGAAAATGACAAATGGCATGGCAACCAGGATTGGCAAGAGATAGTCAATAGATGCCCAAACTAAGATAAATCACGTGTTGAAATTAAATTATAGGATTTTAAAGAAATCATCATTAAAAATCCTTTAACTGAAAAAATTTTTTAAAAATTGAAAAAAATGAATAGAAAACTTCAGTAAATAACAGAGGATAGTAAAGAGAATAAAGGAAATTATAAAATTAAAAAACAATTAAAATAAAAAGTCACTTGGGGTACCTGGGCGACTCAGTCAGTTAAGCGTCCAACTTTGGCTCAGGTCATAATCTCACGGTTCCTGAGTTCGAGCCCTCTGTCAGGCTCTATGCTGACAGCTCAGGGCCTGGAGTGTGCTTCAGATTAGGTCTCTCTCTCTCTCTCTCTGCCTCTCCCCTGCTCACACTCTGTCTCTGTCTCTCAAAATTTAATAAATATTAAAAAAAATTTAAAAAAAACCAAAAAGCTCACTGGATGGGCTCAATACCGGATTGAAGATAACAGAGTAAAGACCCATTAAACTTGAAGACAGATGAATAGAACGTAATCAATCTGAACACCAGAAAGGAAATAGATTGAAAAAATAAAGCACAAAAATCTAACGTTTGTGTTACTGGAGTCCCAAAAAGAGAAGAGAAAGAGTATATGTCTGAAAAAAATTGGGGAAAAAAATGGTAACTTCCAAAATTTGCCAAAAGGCATAAATCTACAGATTCAAGAAACTGAGCAAATCCCAGAAAGGATAACCCTATGGACATCCAAAGAAAGCCAAGATATATCAAATCAGACTTATGAAAACTACAGACAAAGAACCATTTGTGAAAGCAGCTAGAGAGAAATAATGCATTTCTTAACAGAAACCATAGATGCAAGAAGAAAGCAGTATAATATTTCAAATGCTGAAGGAACTGTCAACCTCGAATTCTATACCCAGTGAAAATATCCATCAAGAATTAAAGAGAAACAAAGACATTCTCAGATAAACCCGACTAAGAAAAATTGTTGGTAGCAGTCTTAATCATAAAGAAAGGCTAAAAGAAGTTCTCAAGCTAGAAGAAAATGATAACTGGAAGAGGTTTGTAACTTTAGAAAGAAAGACAAAATGAATAAAAACAGGGCTAAATGTAATAGAGTATCACTCTCCTCATGAATTTTTATGATCATCTGCTGTGCTCAATGTAGAGTAAATAAGACAATTTTAACTTTAAAGTGGGTAAAGGGACCTAAGTAGAAGTATGATTTCTACATTTCACGCAGAGTGGTAAAATACCAATACCAACAGTATCTAAAATAAAGTTACACATGTACATTGTAATATCCAAAAGAACCACTTTAAGGAAAAACTGGTGATATGTTCAAAAATATTATAAATAAATAAAATGGATTCTAAAAATCGTTCAGGTAGCCCACAGGTAGGCAACAAAAGGGAAACAGGAGAAGAAACAGAAGGCACAAACGGAAAACTAACAGTGATCTAACAACTTAGGGTCTTACATATGTCAGTAATTACTGTAAGTGTAAATGATCTAAATATAATATTTCAAAACAGAGACTGGCATAATCGATTAAAAAGTATGACCTAGCTAGAGGCTATTTTTAAGACCCTAACTTTGAATATCACGACATAAGTAGACTGAATGAAAAGGATACACCATATAAACATTAATCAAGGGGCGCCTGGGTGGCTCAGTCGGTTGGGCGTCCGACTTCGGCTCAGGTCATGATCTCGCCGTCTGTGAGTTCGAGTCCCGCGTCGGGCTCTGTGCTGCCGGCTCAGAGCCCAGAGCCTGCTTTGGATTCTGTGTCTCCCTCTCTCTCTCTCTGCCCTTCCCCTGCCCATGCTCTGTCTCTATGTCTCTCAAATATAAATAAATGTTAAAAAAAAAATTTTTTTTTAAAATAAATAAACATTAATCAAAAATAAGAGCAACAGTGGCTATATTAATATCAGGAGAAGCAGACTTCTAAGTAAAGAAAATTATCACGGCCGAAGACAGTCATTATAAATCGATAAAATAATCTATCCACCAAGAAGACATAGTAATTTTAAATGTGGAAATAACAGAGATTTAAAAATATAAGAAACGAAACCTAATAGAACCCAAAGGAAGAGCAAAAAAATTTACAATTATAATTGAGAACTTCAACTCTCCTCTCTAAGCAAAACAGAACTATGAGATTGAAAACCAGCAAGAAGACAGAAGAACTAAATTTAGCACCACCATCAAAAAGATTTAATTAACTTTTATAGACTACCCATCTAACAAGAACAAAATACTTCTATTCTTTTCAAGTGCTCACAGAATATTCATCATGATAGAACAGAAACTGGGTCATAAAACAAACCTAAACAGGGGCGCCTGGGTGGCTCAGTCAGTTGAGCATCCGACTCTTGATTTTGTTTCAGGTCATGATCTCACGGTTCATGAGTTTGAGCCCTCCATTGGGCTCTGCACTGACAGCACAGAGCCTGCTTGGGATTCTCTCTCTCCTCTCTCTCTGCCCCTCCCCTGTTCACTCTCTGTCTCTCAAAATAGATAAACAACTTAAAAAGTTAAAAAACAAAAAATGACCTTAAATAAATTTAAAGGAGGTTAAACATAAAAAGCACGTTCACCAACCATAAAGAACTAGAATCAAGCTAGTCAATAGAAAGAAAATTTTCAAACACTCAGAAACTTAAAAACACACTTCTAAGTAATCTATAGTTCAAAAGAGAAGTCTCCCAAGAAATTTTTAAATACACAGAACCGAATAAAAATGAAAATATAATGTAACAAAATGTGTGGGATGTAGCCAAACTCACACTTCAAGAAATAAAAAAACAACGAAATATACCAAAAGCAGGTTAAAGAAGGAAACAATAAAAAATAAGAGCAGAAACCAATGATATTAAAAATAACAAGGGGAAAAAAATCAATGAAAGTTAATTGAAAAGATCAATAAAATTGATAAACCTCCAGCAAGACTAACAAAGATAAAAAAGACACAATGTATGATATCTGGAATAAAATAGCAAATGTGACTATAAATATTACAGCCATTAAAAAAAAAAGAAAACATTAAAATAAAATCTACACATCTGAATCAACAACTTAGATGAAATGAACCAACTCCTTGAAAGGACAAACCACCAAAACTCACCCAATATGAAATACATAATCTAAATCAGTCTTATAACTATTAATCTTTTACATAAAATTCTCCCATAAATTTAAATGTAAAAAATGCTCAAAAAATAAAGGCAAATTAAATCCAGCAATGAAGAAAATTATACATTATAACCCAGTAGGGTTTATTCTTGTATGGAAGACTGGCTCAATATTCAAAAATCCATCAATATAATCCCCCATGTCAAAAAAAGATGAAAAATCACATAATCATACCAGCCGATGCAGAAAAGGCATTTGACAAAATTCAACAGGCATTCATAATTAAAAATATGGAATAAAGGAGAACTTCCTAAACTTGATAGACAACTAGCGTATGTAACTGTTATAGACTAATGCCTTCCCCTAAGATCAGGATCAGGATAAGGACATATGCTTTCAGCAATGTTATTTAACACAGTATTGGGCATTCTAACCACTTCAGTAAGACAATAAAGGGCATGTAGATTGGAAAGGATAAAGCAAAATGTCCCCATTAGCAGATAAAATGGTCACCTACATTAAAAAAAAATTCCCAAAAAACTTACCAGAAACTTCTACAATAAAATAGTTCAGCAATATTACAGGTTACAAGAACACTCGAAAATCAGTCATACTTCAAAATAAAAAAATCGATCATAATTCTGTGGACTCACAATGACCATGCAGACACCAAAGTTAAAAACACAACACCATTTACAATCATTGCCTGAGTGCTCCTGTGAGGTGTTCCACAGTACCCATCATTGTTTTCTATTCCATCTTACTCATCGTACCTTACTCTGTCCTCCCTGCTTCACAATAAGATAAACTCTCTAAGAGCAGGTGAAGTATCTGTTCACAGCTGTGCCCTGGAACCATGTCTGCCATATCCTAGCTAATCGATAAATATTTTTAAGGATTAAAAAATAAAATGTGCTTCAAGTTTGATAGCTAGATTAACAATCTCCCATATCCAAACCCAAAATTCTACCCCTTTCCTAATAAAAAAAATGCGAGTTATATAAAAAGTTTCAGGCAAAAAGAAAAAAAAAGGACTGGGAATACAAACAGCAACAGTCAGAAATCAAAGTAATCCTCATGTTTTAAAATATGGAAAGAGGTTTCAGTCACAATTGTTCCTTTCTACTAAGTCACAAGCATATTCAAACACAAAAGAAAATTATACAGTGAGCAAAATATGAATTTTATAACTGTCTTTTTAATGACTACTTGATTTTCCTGTTATTTTATCTTCACATTCCAAATTCTTAGACCCTTATATGCTGAAAATAGAAATAAGTTTATCTTGTCTGCATTGTAAACCAGAGGGCTTGTATTGATTGGCAGGTACTAGAACTACCAGTAATTCTAGGAGCATTTAATCACCATTCTATTGATCAATTTTATCAATTTTCCCTTAGTAGTGATTCTTAAACTTTTTTGTATATGTGGAGTTGGGGTGAGGGATGGGGGCACAGGTTACAAATCTCTGGGATCCTGATGAAAGCAATGGACTTTCAGAATATTCCATAAGTGCAACACACACATACACAGAGTGGGGAGAAGTTTCAGGGGGTTCACAGATCCCTAAGCCCATCTAAGAACCCAAAGTTCAGAATCCACACAGGCCAAACCTTTTGTACCATCTAGCTATCAGCTATTTCTTAAGAGCCTTACATGCAACAAAGACTTTTTAGGAAATATACCATATTCACAAAAAGGCATACAGTAAGACCTGATTAATTAACTTCCTGGAATACAAAATTAACTTCCTTTATACAAAATTAACCATGTTAGAAACAGATCTTCCTCACTGCCTAGATTCTGTTTGTTTGCACTTCTCTGAAGATAAAGCAGGGGATCTTCTTCATTCTGAATCTCCTCCATTCCTAAACTTCCCAGGAGATAATTACATACAAGCTCTGTTTTGGGTTCATGGTACTAACAATATAAGAAATAAGAAGAATAACCTCATACACCTATTAGTGACCATTATACTTTAACTAAGACTCTTAAAAACAAAGAGTAAAAAAAAATTAATTAAGGGCAACTTATACATATTTTTCTTTCATCTCTAAATGTGAACTAAGTCATTTCCCCT
The DNA here is from genome assembly GCA_030068075.1 of Paguma larvata. Taxonomy (NCBI): domain Eukaryota; kingdom Metazoa; phylum Chordata; class Mammalia; order Carnivora; family Viverridae; genus Paguma; species Paguma larvata. Next base: position 72,324,510 of record CM057833.1, on the reverse strand, counting down.
AGCCAGTACCTCAACAGGGGCTTTATCACCACAAAGGGCATTTTGGAAAAATGTGGAAATACTGGTTGTGAAGATGACAATAAGATAGAGGCAGACAGGCAGGGAAGTGACTCAGGCAGAGGCAGAGAACGGTGACAGAAAGCAAAGACTCTAATAAACTAAAGAAAACTACAAGAATATCAGAACAATTAAAAAAAGGTTTTTGTTTCAAAGGACTAAAATGATTAAATCAATAAAATATCAAAATCTTCATCACTGTATCTGGCATCTATCATGTATTCAATTATCAGGAGGGACAACATTATTACCATTATCACTAAATAGAGCCAAAAACTGGAGAAGGGATAGTAGAATATCAAAACGGAGAAAAGACAGGACCAAAATTAATTTTTTATGTGTCATGCTTATTTGAGAACATCTGATACATCACAAACCTACAAGGTACTAAAGTGTTAAATATTTTTAAAACAATAAAGCATAAACAAAAGAGATAACAGAATAGCATATCTATTTCAAGCATAATAAGAATTAGGGGGCTTAAATAAAGAGATACTAAGAGAAACAATTACAAACGAAAAGTCCAGAGATGCTTTTGTTGTTGTCTGAAAGTATACAAAGAAGGCAATCCAACTAAGATTATAAACAGACAAATGGATAAATGGACAGACAGGGAGAGAGGAAGGGAGAGAAGAGGAAGGAAGGAGGAAATCAAACTTGGGACTCTTATTAAATGTTTTATTTTACTGAATAGGTTGAAAAAATACAAAACAACTTGTCAGTTTTTCAGAGTTGGGAGGTAGGGAAGGCAACAACAACAATAGACAATACAACAGAACATCCCTGTGGAAGTAAAACCAGTTAAGTGCAAGGTAAGTTAACAGCTATTTACAAACAGAAACAATAAAAGAAGCAGTGATTTGTTTGAAACAAGTTAAAAATTAGTGATAAAGTGTTACATGGGCAATTTGATTGAAATATGGTATGTGAAACGGAGTGCAACCTTGCCACTGTCTTTCATACTGGTTTTCATGTCCACTGATGACACAAGGAAAAATATTTATAATTACCACGAGAGTGAATCTCAAAGCTAGGGATTTCATTAAGAAATAATTTCTGGTGTAGAAATGATATATACTAAATATAGTAGTTGGGGGTGGAGGGGCGGGAAGGGGAAGAAATGCTAGAGAAGTATCCTTATTCAACTGCAGTGGTAATCTATTTCTTTAGCTGAGTGAATATAAGAGCGTTTTATTTTTCTCTATACATCTTTTGTTATGCCTATATTATTTTTTAACAAAATAAGAAAGGAATAACACACACACGCACACACGAAGAAGAAGAGAAAACGACCTAATACACTGTCTAAAGACACTGGATTTTATTATTGCAGAAGTAGTTACAGAAATCTGTAGAAATCCCAGAAGGCCATCTAGTATAGGATAGTCCTCTGTCTGAAATTTCAACACGACAGGTACAAATAAATAGACTCTCAACCTCTTAAAACTGTTCTACTCTGAGTGCATTTTCTTGAAAACATGTTAAAAATGTTCAGTATATTGGCGCACTGGAAAATAATATGGAGGTCCCTCAAAAAATTAAAATGGAAATACCATATGACCCAGTAATTCCACTACTGGGCATCTGCATAAAGGAAACAAAAAACACTCAATCAAAAACATACATACATCCCTATGTTTATTACAGCATTATTTACAAATAGGCAAGATATGGAAACAAACCAAGTGTTCATCAACAGATAAATGTATAAAGATGTGTTTTACACACACACACACACACACACACACACACACACACACACACACACACACACTACTCAGCCCTAAAAAAGAATGAGATCTTGCCATTTGTGACAACATAGATGGACCTAGAAAGTATTATGCCAAATGAAGTGTCAGGCAGAGAAAGGCAAATGCCATATCATTTCACTTATATGTAAAATCTAAAAAACAACTGAACAAATAAAAAACAAACGGACTCTTAAATACACAGAGCAAACTGGTGATTGCCAGTGAGGAGGTGGGTGGGAGGATGAGTGAAATAGATAAAGGGAGATAGGAGATAAAAACTTCCACCTACGAAATAAATAAATCATGGAGAAGAAAACTACAGCATAGGGAATAGCAATACTGTAATGAAGTTGTGACAGATGGTAACTACACTTAATTATGGTGAACACTGAGTAATGTACAGAACTGAACCAATGTTGTATACCCTGAAACATTAACACTGTATGTCAATTATATTTCAATAATTAAAAAAAAGAATTTTCAAGTTGAAATGCCATGTTGCTGGGTATATTTCAATTTGTAAAAAATATTAAGTATATTTAAATTTATGTCCAAAATGATATATAAGCTTCTCTTAGAATTCCTGAAAATAAAGTCTCCTAGCTATTATTTAAATTCTTAGTACTATCTCATTCATTTTTTTCTCTTATTGTAAAGCTGGTGTCCACAAATATTAATATATCACAATAAAATAATTACATTACAATTACAAATACATTAAGGGTCAGGTGAAATCTGCTCATGTTGGTGTCTTAAATGGACCCTGACTTGGCCTTAATTTAAAATACTTTACATTAGGGGACACCTGGATGGCTCAGTCTGTTAAGCCTCTGACTTCAGCTCAGGTCATGGTCTCGTAGTTCTGGGTTTGAGCCCTACCAAGTGGGGTCTGTGCTGACCACTCGGAGCCTGGAGCCTGCTTCAGATTCTGTGTCTCCCATTCTCTCCACCCCTTCCTTGCTCGCATTGTCTCTCTCTTAAAATAAATAAACATTAGAAAATTAAAAAAAAATAAAATACTTTACATTTCATGCTATATTAATATAGTGTTTTTAAAAATTTATTACAAACTCTGATTATTACCCATCTGAAGGACTCCTACACATTACATTAACAATTCAGAATATGGTGTGCTTAATTCTCTTCACAAATTTTACAGTAGTATAATTATATCACCATAAAATAATTATATCACCAATATAATAATCATAATTACAAGCACATTCCTCCTGTAAAAGTCATATTCTATGAGGTACTACAAAAACACATATGGGAATGGGTGGGAGTAACCTACAGTGCCCTGATCAGATACTAATGATAATTCAGCTTTTGGCATACAGACACCCTGATCTATCTTCTGTCCTGTACCTTAGCATGCAGGTTTGCTTTTAAAAATTATTTCATTCAGCAAGAATTTATTATATATTACTATGCATGAAGTCCTATTCTGATGATACAAATCTGATTAAGCCACGCTTCTGATAAATTGGTGGCTGAGATCTAAGTTCACAGTATATCTACTTTAGTAATTGATCTAAAAACTATAGTCCTATGACCTTGAAAAACGTGATTTTTAAGCTCATAAAATCACTAAAATATGTGTAAGACAGAAATAATTTTTATTTTTTTTAAGTTTATTTATTTATTAGAGAGAGAGAGAAAGATGGTGCAAATGAGCAAAGTGCAGAGAGAGGAGAGAGAGAATCCCACGAGGGCCAGAGAGAGAGAGACAGAGAAGCGGAACTCATACTCACTGGAGCTCGAACTCATGAACTGTGAGATCACATTACCTGAGCCAAAGTCAGATGCTGAACCAACTGAGCCACCTACACGCCTCTAAGTTTATTAATTTATTTATGTTTTTCAAATTTATTTTAATGTTTATTTATTTTTAAGGGAGAAAGATAGAATGTGAGCAGCGAAGGGGCAGAGAAAGAAGGAGACACAGACTCCAGGCTCTGAGCTGTCTGCACAGAGCCCGATGTGGAACTTAAACTCACCAGCCATGAGATCATGATCTGATAGATGCTTAATCAACTGAGCCACCCAGGCACCCCAAAGTTTGTTTATTTTTGAGAGTGAGCGCACATGCACACAACTGGGAGGGGGGGAGAGCGGGAGAGAGAGGGAGAGGGAGAGGAGTCCCAAACAGGCTCTGCACTGACAGTGCAGACCATGAGATCATGACCTGAGCTGAAGTCCGATGCTTAACTGACTGAGTCACCCAGGTGCCCCTAAAACAGAAATAATTTTTAAACCATTAATGTGTCACAAACGTTTACTCGTCTTTTTTTTTTTTTTTTTTAAATAGGCTTCATCCCAGTGTAGAGCCCAATACAGGGCTTGAACTCATGACCCTAAGGATCAAGAGTCAGACATTTAACCTACTGAGCCACCCAGGCACCCCAAAAGTTTACTTGTCTCAATAAAACTAAGAAGGCTTTACGAAAAATAGGTTAAAATGATTTCATCACACTGTTTCCATTTCTCTTACCAAGCCTACACACATACAAGTATACCAAATACAATCATTTTATAAGCCAATGAACTCATACATGTTTATATTAGAACTGTAGAGGGAAATGAAAGAAAATTACATAAAATACAGTTCTTCCTCCTCTAATTTTGATTAACAAAATTCAAACCTCAAATCTTATTTTACTCCTATAGATTTGAAACTTGTGGAATTTCATCTCTCTACTTACTAATAAGCAACTATAAAGTATCACATTTCCATCTGCAATTACAAACTGTTTTGTAAGTTTTCTAAAAGTATTCCAAGGGTGCCTAAGTGGCTCAGTTGGTTAAACATCCAACTTTGGCTCAGGTCATTATCTCACAGCTCATGAATTTGAGCCCCACATCGGGCTCTCTGTCAGTACAGAGCCTGCTTTGTTCCTCTCCCTCTCTTTTTCTCTCTGTCTGCCCCTCCCCTGCTCATTCTCTCTCTCTCTGAAAATAAACTTTAAAAAATATATATAAGCATTTCAAATGTATATACTTTTCATTAAAATGCATTGTATACCCAGAGCAATAACTTAAATACCTATGGTTTAATTACTTCATTAATATGGAAATCATTTTTTCACCCTAATCATAGCTTACATTTAGTATCACTATTGGTAAAAATGGTATCTCAATCAAAACTGAGGGGCACGTGGGTGGCTTAGTTAAACATCCGACTATTAACTTCGGCTCAGGTCATGGTTCATGAGATTAAGCCCCATGTCAGGTTCTACGGTGACAGTGAGAAGCCTGCTTGGGATTCTCTCTCTCTCCCTCTCTCTGCCCCTCCCTGCTCTACTCACTTGTGCTCTCTTTCAAAATACATAAACATTTTAAAAAACCAGAATTGAAAATCATCTCTATTTTAACAGACAGCATGTGCAAATCTCAGCCTCTCATATGCCTCCAACACAGAAACGTGTTTCATAACCAAAAATACCTAGAATGATCAAGCAAAGGTGGGAATTAAAGGCAACAGAGAAAAGACAGAAATAAAGATTATGAATAGGATGGGGCACCTGGGTGGATCAGTCAGTTAAGCATCTGACTTTGGCTCAGGTCATGATCTCACGGTTCATTGAGTTTGAGCCCCGAGTCAGGCTATGTGCTGACAGCTTGGAGCCTGGAGCCTGCTTCCGATTTTGTTTCCCTCTCTCTCTGCCCCTCCCCTGCTCACGTGCTCTGTCACAAAAATAAATGAACATTAAAAAAATTAAAAAAAAAAAGATTATGAATAGGAAATTTTAAATTTATGGTTATGTCATTATTTTGCAAAGACCCATAGCAAATTCTTAAGTTGTGCTTCAACTGTTTCTTTTCCAAAGTAGTAATTGGTTCTAATTTTAACTCAAAGTTTACATTATATCCATTTTTAAATCCTATAAACAACTTTTGCTTTAATGGTGACATGGGATTGTAGGCTTCCTTTTTTTCCTTCATTATCCTGGTTTAGCAGTTCTCGGTATCCATGGAACCTTAGGTGTCCCAATATTCTTGTATAATTACTTAATGTCTATCTTCCTCTTCATAATTTAAGTTCCATAAGAGAGGGAAATACATTTGATCAGTATTAAGTATTTTGATCATTATTATATTACCAAGCCTCAGAATACTGCTTTGAATATAGAAGATAGTAAATATTTGTTGAATGAATGGAAAAATGGTGCTCAAAGTCGACATACTGAGTAAGAATACTGGATCTAAAAAGAAGAAAAAAACCATTCTAACCACTAAGGCCATTTGGTATAAGAATAAGTACTACATACCTCAAGAAAAAGTCCAATTTTCTATGTATATTATGTAAATCAGGGAGTAAAATGTGACATATACTGCATAAATGTAATTTCCAAAAACAATGTTAAAAAATATCGATGTTTTAGATTTAAAGGATTAAGACTAAATTTGGAAAAAATATTTCATCCCCTATTGAAGAAGCATTACAATATGATTCAATATTTAATAAAACTACATGTTAATCACAATTTAGAATTGGTAATTTTGAAGTATGACTTACTACTGTATTACAATACATCAAGTCACCTATTCCAAAATGAAGTATCAACTTTTCCACCAATATAAGCAGCACTGCAAAGGAAGGTAAATAGCCACTTAAGAATTGGAGCTATCTTACTCTTTATTACCAAGTGGAACAAAGTTTATAAAATGACCTATTCCATTAGGGGTGAGGTGAGGTGACAAAAATCAGTTAATACCCATAACTAGTTTCCTTATTTCTATTCACATTAACAAAAGAATTATGACAGGTTAGACAGGTTGAACTACAAAAACCATAGAGGATAACAAGTAGACTGCCATTGCAGATTTGATGGAATGTCACTATGGCATTATGTATCAAGGAAACACTTAATAATGAATAATTTGGATCCCCCCCAACCCCCAGGAAGGCACTCAGCATTAGTACTAGTCACAGACTGCATGTAACCAAATGGCAATCAGTTTTGTTCCTCTATATTACTTAATACTGCCTAATAAACTGATCTTCCTTCAAATAAAAAGTAAAAATGCATCAAAAGTAAAATATAGGAAAAATTATAGATCCAAGTACCTTATTAATTCGATTATGAATTATACATGGATTACTTTTACCATTATCTAGAGCACTCTGGGGTAAAGAAATGTGAAATATTAGAGTTGCTTTCCCTCAATATTTTGGTTAAAAGAACAGGACCAGGTTATTAATACAAAAGAATTCAGAATGGACTATAAGGATTATCTTAGCAACTGAATTTAGTTTCTAGAGCTCCACTGTCAGTTCAATAGTCACTAACCACATGTGGCTGTGTATATTTAAATTTAAATTAAATTAAACTAAAATGTCAGTTCCTCAGCTGTATTAGCCATAATTTACATATGGCTAGTGCCTATCATATTAAAGTTACCAAAAGGATATGCAACCTTTTTTTTTAATTGAAAAGTGGTTGACATACAATATTATATTAGTAGGTATATAACACAGTGATTCAACGTTTATATACATCAAGAAATGATCATCACCGTAAGTCTAAAAGGACATATGTATATACATATATACATACACATATACGATTTCTATCATCCTAGGAAGTATTATGGAACAGCGTGTTCCAAAGGGTAGAGGCCAGGTCCAACGTTGCTATGCGTATACTATGTACACGTATCTGCTCACCGGTACACAGAGTCACTGCCAATCCCACTATGTGTATGTCCCCACAACACTCACCTGTTTCACTAATTTATGTTACTTGCCTAGACCCTGAAGTCATGTTAGTTGTGACCTCTGCTCTACAGTCTATGGACATTTAAAAATGGTTTTTTCTAAGTAATATAAAACTTAATTTTGATCAGTTTTCTAAAGCTGTAGGTACTGTTACTTGTAATTATATGGCTCCATTTTGATATATATTCCTTTCAACAATGCAAGCCCTTAACTACTCTTTTTATACAAATGAAAGGTTTTAAATAAGAAATTTTCATGTAGTGCCTAGTTGGCAATTATAAGATTGCCCAGATTATAAGAACTAATCACCATTTAGGATGACTTTCTCAAAGACAAGTCTTAATAAAGCAACTTTTGAAAAGGAATAAAAAAGTTTCTCTGGGAACTACTAAAACAAAAAAAAAAATGTGTTTGTTTTAACTTCATAAGACTATCACAATTCATTTACTCATATTTGATTACAATAGCAGGAACACAAAAGGCATTCCAACTGACTGAATTAATAAATTATATCCTTGCCTAGATATTTAAAAAACTTGCAAATATCATCAGGTAAAAACAAAATGTTAGTACTCAAATAGTAAACTGAAATTCTGGGTTGGTAACTTTTCCTGAACTCTTCGTTATTTGTTTCTGCTATTTGTATAGAAGAAAATCTACAGTGAGTGAACAATTTCCCTTTCATTTAAATATGCATTACTCTCTTGGTTATGGAAGGTTTTTTATGGTATCTACTAAACTAGATTTAAAAACTTACTCACTTTCCTCAGCTTCAGCCACTTACTATTATACCAGCTCATTAACTGTAATCGTAGTAAGCCAAGTTACTAACAGAAAAAGAAAACTTTGTTTTCCAAAGAGTTGGAATATGAACTGGTATCCTTTCTTAGCTCAACTCCAGTAATTAAGCCCCAAAAGATACCTATTTCAGAGTTATTATCAATATCATTCCTTTCTCTTCCCACAAGATCAGAAAAAACAAGTCTGATTTTTTATTCCTTAATATTAGTTCTAACTCAAACTTGTTTTTAAATTAATGCAATAGTCAAAAGTTTTAATATAGAAAAATTCATTAGATTTTCAAAAATGAGATTATATCAATTTCCTATTTACTTTTGATAAGAAATGCATGAGCCATTATTCTTAGAAATAAAGGATTTTATTCTTTTGGCTTCAAGTCTTTCAAATAACATACTCAAGGATTTAATAGTTTGTCTTTAATTACCTAAAAATTGCTAGATTTAAATGTCTTTTCAAACTCAAGCAATTTTTACCAAGTTAAAATAATTTGAAACATAGCCAGGATGTTCAAAAACGGTTTCAAACATTTAAAAATATCTCATGATGGATCAACAAGCTGGTATTAATACAAACATACAATCCAGAGTGATACAGGGAATGCCACACACACACACAACATGCCCTTTCAGTTCTTGAGATAGCATTTGAGGTTACTGGGGAAAAAAAAAGCTTCCTCTAATATCAGTGATAGTAAAAAATGCATAAGAATACAGAATTTCCAACAGTACTGTACATATTTGAAGTATCTGAAAACAGCTAAGAGAGTAGATCTTAAAAGTTCTCATCACAGGAAAAACAGATTTGTAACTATGTGTTGATGTTTAACTGAACTTCCTGTGGTTATTTCACAATACATGCACATATCAAATCATTATGTTTTACACCTAAAACTAATATAATGTTATATGTCAGTTATATGTCAACAACAACAAAAAAATTAAAAAAAAGGAAAACAGAATTTCTAGGGTAAGTTGTTTTAAGGTCTCAAGAGGAAGAAGCCAGACAAATTATTACAAATCATTTGCTATCTTCTACACCTGAGATCAATTAAACTTCAAGTTCTATAGCACAAATGCCCCTAAGAGAATAATGGATACAAAATATGATTTAAAACTTAAACTATTTTTCTGTAAATCTTTGATATATATAAACACATATGACAGTTTTTATATTTTTAATATATTAAACTTCTAAGACATTATCATTTTTCACTTGAAAAACCAATTTACTTAAAATCCATCTAGTACAAAATATTTTTAACATATTCCAGTTAACATGTGAAGTCACTGTAAAAATGTCTTTAAGGAGACATTATTTTCTAAATAGAATAAATTTCCTTATTTAAATATAAATTTATTTCTATAAACCATAAGAGACTTTCCATCTTCTTTAAAGTCGAGCTATTAAAACAGACCTGTGCATTCATTATCCAGTGCTGTTTAATAGAACTCTTGTGATGATGAAAATGATCTATGTATCAATGCTGTCCAATATGGCAGCCACTAGCCCCATGTGGCTGAGCACTTAGAATGTGGTTAGTGTGACTGAAGAATTAAACTTTATATTCTATTTATATTTAATTAATTTAAATTTTAATAGCTACATGTGGCTAGTGGCTACAGAACTGAACAACACAGTTACAGACTATCAAATGATCACGACTAGGTACAATAATCTCCAATAGTGCTATACTTATTAAAAGACAAGCATCAAAAGGAAGCAACCCAAGTATCCACTGATGGGTAAACAAAATGTGGCATATACATATAATGGAATATTATTCAGGCTTAAAAAGGAAGGAAATTCTGACACATGCTACAACATGGCTAACTGAATCTTGAAGGCATTATGCTAAGTGAAATGGGCCAGTCACAAAAGGGTATATACTGTTTAATTCCACTTACAGGACAAATTCATAGAAACAAAATACTGTTTGCCAGGACCTGAGGAGTGGGGTAATGGAACATTAGTGTTTAATGGGACCAGATTTTCAGCTAAGATAAAAAGAATTCTAGAGACGGTGATGATGGCTGCACAACGTGATGAATGTACATAATGCTACAGAACTGCACGCTTAAAAATGGTTAAGATGGTAATGTTGTGCATATTTTACCATAATTCGGAAAAAATTTTAAGCATCACAATGTGACCAAACAAATACCTCTGAGAGAAGATATGACTGGAAATATAAAGTCAACAATAAAGGAAATGAAGAGCTTCTCAGAGAAGGAAACATTATATTTGCTGAGAAAAAGTTACAGAAACCCTGCAATTAATCAAGCTGTACTGCATTACCACACCATAACGGAGATCTGAGGATTTTACTTCTACAGGATCAAGCAGGACAGAGTATACTGGAGCTCTTTTAAGAAGTCACAAGGCTAGACAAAGTCAAGTCAAAAAGCTGAATTGCAGAGTGTTTGGTGTTTTGTTGTTTGGTTTGATTTGGTTTTAGGCACTGTCAACAGAGCTGGCCTTGAACAAGTCAGACACTGACTAACACGAAAAACAAAATCTAGTAATATATTTAGTTATTTGTTAACTCTGTCCAGTTATTTTTAACTTCTTTAGAAGACTATTTTAGTGAAAGGGCATAATAAAAGTACAGCTCTCAGGTTGTAAAGAGCATAGCAAGGAAAAACTAGGGTAGGGATGAGAATACCACCATAAATAAAAAACTCACACACACGAAAGAAGAATGAAATTAACGTGGAACACAAAAATGAAAGCAATCATCCTTTTCCTCATAAATTTATCTGAATGTATTTAGGCCAAAAGGCTATGATTAGTAACAGTATTAACATATTACAGCAAAATATTTTAGTAAAGCTGCTAAATGCTCAAGTGGAAAAGGCTTATAAAACAAAGTTTATTTTTAGAGTTTTTAAGAAACTTTTTAATTTATAAGACCTAACCCCCATAAACAGATATAAATGAGAAATAAATGCAGACTAAACTTTAACATCAGAGAGAAATATATTATTCTTTTAAAAGATATAAAACAGGAGTATTTTTCCAGCTCACTGATAGAGCTCATGCATACAAAATACTCATCTTGCAAGGGTAACATGATTGGCCTCTTTTAATTTATATGTAATTTCTAAATTATAGAAAACATCATTCATCAGTAATAGCCTCTTTAAGTGATTTTTAAATTTTACATACACTTTAAACCATGATAAACTCTCCATAAGTTACACACTACTTCTGCTGGAATCATCACACCTCTACAATATTTTTATATTATAAAAATACTACAGGGGCATCTGGGTGGCTCAGTCAGTTGAGCACCCGAGTCTTGATTTTGGCTCAGGTCATGATTCCAGGGTCATGGGATCAAGCCCCATGTCAGGCTCCGTGTTGAAAATTTCTCTCTCTCACTCTCTTCTCTCCCTCTTTGCCCCTCTCTCCTCCTTCTTGCTCTCTTAAAAAAATATGTAAAAAAAAAAAAAAATACTACAAAGAAATTTCTACCATGAATACTCACTCAGATGGCAAATTATATATTCCCTTTTATACTCGTCATCAGTTCCCTTGAAAAAAAGTTATTTGTCACATTCAGTTTTAACATAGTTTTGAAAATGTTAACCATTTTTTAGGTATACTAAAGGAAAAAAAAACGCCTCTGGAAAGTTAATAAAACTAGAATTGTGTGGAGTACTAAAATGAGGAATAGGAGTCAGAAAGGTTCAGGTTAAAGCAGACATTGGCTGAATAAACATGAATGCCTGAAAACTGAGTATAACAATCCCTCCCTATTCCTAATTCAAAGGGTCATTTTAAGAATCAAAAAAATAATACATGTGAAAGTGGTTTATAATTAAAAAATGCTTCATATAGAGTGATACTAATACTACTCACAGTTTTTCAACATGACTCTATTTTATATGAGTACCTTTAGAACTAGTTCCTTCTCTATAATTACCATTATATGATACTAAAAGAATTATCCACCATCTTGCCAACCTCAAAGAGAGCAAAAGGAAAGGTACCCCACTCTCTCTTCCACCACCATCTGTTTTTAGAGATTTTTAGTATAGTGTTATTAGGGATTTGGTAAAGCAAGAATTTGCTTTAGATCTGATATTTAAAGTTCCTGTTGGTTATTCAACCACCCTTAAAAGGACACACCAAAACTGTAGGACTTTGTATAGAGTTTTATGAGGTTTTAATACAATGAAAACATATACCAGAGCAACAATTTATAGTAAAATGAACACCTTCCTGATACCGGAGTTCAAAGATAAGATATCTATAGCAACAAAATGGAAAAAGTCAGTTATGCTAACCAATAGGCAATAAACAATTGGACATTTACCATAATTTACACAAAGTTCACGCATATTCAACTACAGAGTTGGTATTATTTATTAACATTCAGAAGTATATTACCATAAATCTGTTTCTCTAGTGCTGAAATGTGCAGGACCATTCTGGACTTTGCAGATGTAAAATCTTAGTTCAAATTTATAAAAAGTCCAAAAGCCTCTGAGAAAGAACAAACATAAGGATCTGAACTTAAACACTTTTATGAAATCACTGAATTGGTGTATAGCTCCATATTTGCAATACATATTTTTCTGCAGGACAAATAACACACCACAGACTTTCTTTTTACTTTTAAGTAAGCTGCATGCCCAATGTGGGGCTTCAACTTATGACCCTGAGATTAAGAGTTACACGCCCTACCGACTGAGCCAGCCAGGCACCCCCAAACCACAGATTCTTAAATGAAAACTCAATCCTAGAAGTTCATCATATATCAACCTATGATTTCTTTAATCATTCTTACACACATGATCTCAGCATACTGTTGTTGTCTTCATTTAAAATAACAGTATATCATATAATTACCATTATATGATACTAAAAGAATGGAAGACACTAAGATACTAAAAGAGTAGAAATACACACACTTTCAGATAGCTATCCTCATTATACTCTCTATGATGCAAAAGAAGAAAGAAGGGAAAACAATTAGCCTATGAACCATGATCAGCTCTCTAGGTCTCTTATGCCCAGCTTCAACCAGCCTGTCAGCCACACAATTTAAGTATTAAAAAAAAAAAAAAAATTTGTGAACCTGACAGAGAGAAGAGTTACCATTTACTATATCCCAGGCACTTTATGTATAATGTACATCATTTAAAAAAAATACTTACAATAACCTTCTGAGCCAGAAATTATCCCCATTTTTATAAGAAAACTTGTCTCATGTTGCTAAATAACACATACCAAGCCAGACATGTGCTAAGTATGAGATTTAAACCTAGGTTTATTGGGGACCTGGGTGGCTCAGTCGGTTAAGCATCTGACTTCGGCTCAGATCATGATCTCGTGGTTTGTGGGTTTGAGCCCCGTCTTGGGTTCTGGGCTGAGAGCTCAGAGCCTGGTGCCTCCCTGGCTCTCTGGCCCTCCCCCGCTCACACTCTGTCTCTCTCAAAAATAAACCTTAAAAAAGAAAAATTAAACCTAGGTTTATAGGATTCTAAAACTTGAATTACCTATTAGACCAGTGATTTTAACTCGGCTTTGAAATTATTGATTAGTAAATTCCAAGAAGAAATTTGTGTATATATATATATATATATGTATGTATGTATACGTATATATATATGAGATTACTGATTTATTATATTGCCAGTTAAAATATTACTATTACTTATCTTGATCATTTTTTAAAGTTTATTTATTTTGAGAGGGTGAGGAGGGAGAAAGGGAAGGGCAGAAAGAGAGAATCTCAAGCAGGCTTTGAGCTATGAACGCAGAGCCCAACATGGGGCTAGAACTCACCAATCGTGAGATGGTGACCTGAGCAAAAATCAAGAGTTGGGAGGCTTAACCAACTGAGCCACCTAGGCAACCCACTGTCATCATTTCTTGAGAAACGGTACATTTTGACATCAAGAAAGGAAGCAAAGAGAAGTAGAATGGCAAAATCACAGAATGGAGGAGAGTCCACCCCTTTACTTAAAAATTCACAAGTTTGTATCAATATATACAGCAGAATACACACTCATACATTGTCCTTAGTGTGAAAATATCATGAACAGTGCTGGTCCATGACCCAGTGGTTATTAACATGTTTATCTATCCTAAAAAAAAATACATACATAAATTTTATTTTAACTCAATGAGGTTTCCTTTTTTTTTTTTTCAGAAACCAAACTGGTAATGCATCAATGATAGGCTCAAGTATCTTTACTGTGACAGGTACTTCTAATTGATATCGGCTTATTAGTGGATAAAAGAATCCTTCCCCTTCCTTAAAGCTCTCAAGAAAACAGCAGATTAGATAACTTTTACTAATAGAGCAAAGTAAGTTTTGCTATTTAAAGGTGTATCTACTTCCTAAGAATTTATACTATTACATATATAAGTTCCTTTTGTTTATTGAACAGTTGAGGGATTTGGCTTTGTTATCTGAGGGGAGGAATTTGAGGAGACTGGACTGTTCTTCCTTAGAGACAGAAGAACTTGGAGTTTTGATGGCAAATAAGGAAGAAAGGACTGAAGAACAGACATGAAGCTGAGGAGAGAGGAGCTAGGCATAGGATATGAAACCGGTATACTATGGGAGGAAGAACTAAGTGAAATATGGGTATCTTGCTGGAAAACAGTTAAATATTTGTATGTCAATGAACAAGCAGAAACAAAATCCCCAGGAATCAGAAAGTGCCATAAGAACCCACCACCAGGAAAATAGAAATCTCAAAGAGACTTAGGATTTCCAAGGGTATAAGAACGTGGATTCAAGCCTATCTTACCTAAAGCTTGAAGGTAAGATTTCAGCATGGATTTGCCTTTCAGATCAACTAGCTTGCTATCAAGAACAATCCTAATGAAAAAGCAAATTACTGGCATTGTTGAGAGAGAAGGAAAAACATAAGAGATGCTACACAAAGTAGAGGCTAGGGTAAGGACCTGAGGAGACAGGAGATACGCTGTGATTACTGGAGTAGAGATGCATTTGGGATAAAAAGAGGCAGAGAAAAATGACAAAAGAAAGAGGAACTATGGTATATGGGTTAAGAGGAATTTGTGCTCTCAAGGCAGAGAGACCTGGATTTGCATCTTGGTTTAGGGTAATTATATGACTATGGAGAAATTATTTAACTTTTTTAAACTTTAGCTCTCTTACCTATAAAATGGAGATAATAGCTCTACTTCAGTAGAATTGTAAATGATATAACACCAATATGAATTAGTTACAATTTGTTTTTAATAATGAAGCTTATTAGTTTTAATACTTTTGCTTCAGTTGTATCTAGACATTGCCCCTTCTGCCAATAGAAAATTCTCAGTCTAAGATGGGAAACTCAATTATTATGACTGAAAGTAATAAACTTAACGTACCTGCCAAGTAGCTCTATCTAAAGAAAAATGATGCAATGCAGGTTATGCTCCCTCATAAAAACTAAAACAAAAGCAGAGAAAAGTTTAAAGTAATAAACGTTAAACCTATCTTCAGACATGAGACTTATTTATTCAACAAACATTAATATGTAGCTGCTATGAACAAGTTGCTCTGCTCAGGACTAAAGAGGTAAGATACCCTCTATAATTTAAAAAAATAAATTTATGAATAATAATTTTAAGCACACAACTAAGGAAAGAAAATCAGGTAGGATACAAATAACTATAGTGCAATGCAATATATGATAAATATAATCAGATAGAAAATTTCCTGCTTAAGTTTTGAGGACAGGTTATACATGACGAGGGGGAAAAAGGGGAAAAAGAAGAATCTGAATTGGGTCTTTAAAATAAAGCATTCCAGTAGATAGAATATCTACACCAATAGGTAGGTAAAGAAACATTACTAATCATGGAGTGCCTGAAAAATAAGCTATTTGCATGAAAAGAGTCAAGAATTAAAAGGTAATTTGTAATTTCAATAATGACAGCCTTCAGTGCTAAACTAAGGAATCAGAACAATACCTCTCAGGCAGTAAGGAGTCACTGAGTGCTGGAGACAACTTCTGAATCTGGTAGTTGTACGTAATCTAAACAAAACAGAACAAGACTGAAGACGTAGAGGTCGAATATCAAGATACTGTATTGTTCAAATGATAATGCGGCCCAAACGTGGAGAGTAGTAAAGTACTAAATGTATTCAAGTTATATAATTAGAAAACTCAATTGAAGAGGCTGAGACAGTAGTCAAATAAAAGTGATCAGCAGATTTCTAGCACAGGCAACTAGAAGAAGAATGGTAATCTTTAAAAAATATAGAGGGGCGCCTGCGTGGCTCAGTCGATTGAGATAGAGCTGACTCTTGATCTCAGCTCAGGTCATAATTTCAGGGTCATAATTTCAAGCCCCACGATGGGCTCTGCGCTAGGCATGGAACCTACTTAAAAGAAAAAAAATATGTAAAAATACAGAGAGGTCAGATGTAATAAATCAGTAATAGAATTAGTCACAGAAATTGGTCACTTATATTATTCAAGCATAAGCCATAGGCCAGGTGATAAGTGCATAAAGATGAGTAAGACCTAGTTCCTATACTGAAAGGGAGACTCAGTAGGTTAAGTGTCTGACGCTTGATTTTGGCTCAGGTCATGATCTCACAGTTCATGAGATCAAGCCGTACCTCGGGCTCTGTGTTGATGGCATGGAGCCTATTTGAGATTCTCTCTCTCCCTCTCTCTCTCTGCCCTTACCCCCGCCCCAAAATAAAATTTAAAAAAAGTAAGAGACACACATAGAATTTAACAATTAATTCCTATACTGGGTGATATATTCAGTAACAGGAGCTGCAAAACGGGAAGGAGGCAAATTTACAATGGATCGAAATGCTGCATGACAAATCACTAGATTTACTTATCAAAAATGTATCTTAAGTAAAATTTTTCTTAATTATAATTATATTCATTAATTCACTAATTAATGAATATAATTAATATATTCATATATTCAGTGAATATACTTTTCTTAGTAGAATTTTAAAGAGTATCCAATTTGTCAAAAGCTTTTCAGGCAGATGATCAATACTTTTTTTTTTTTTTGAGAGAAAGAGAGAGAGAGTTGGGGAGAGGGCAGTGGGAAAGAGAGAATCTCAGGCTCCATGCACAAGGCAGAGTACAAGGCAGGGCTCAATCCCATTACCCTGGGATCATGACCTGAGCCAAACTCAAGAGCTGAATGCTCAACCAACTGAGCCACCCAAGCACCTCAATACTCCTATTCTTAAAGTTAGAAACAGCAAATACAAAGAATCAGAGGTATAAAGCAGTGCAGTTCCAAGAACGGCAAATAGTTTAATATGACAGAATAACATACGGGGAGAAATTCTGAAAAGATTAAGAATAGCTCGATGATGGAAGGTCTATTATATTTTATTGTATAATTAATGGAAAGTTTACAAAAGAGTTTAAACAGAGAAGTGCTTTCTAACCTATACTCCCTTGTTAGAGAACAGCCCCTATTCCTAAGTCATAGGAGAGTCACTGCAGCCATATTGGTACTTACTAGTACTGAGAACTCCATCCCTCCATTGCATGGAATTGACCAGACCAGCTGTACATGTTCTGTACGGGGTCAATCAAATTTCCGCATTCAGAATTTAGAATTGTGGCACATAATAAATAAGTACAGAGTTCATGGAAATTCAGAAGTTGGGAGTGCCATTTGGAGACCACATGAAAGAGAACCAGTATACAAGAAATATAAGGCGATGCACATACTTAAGAAGAAATATGTGAACATGTAGCCCTAGAAAAGCAAGCTTTTAGTTTCCTGTTCAGTACTCACGGGACATGGCTATATATCCCACCTTTGGGTAAAGTGAGATGTCCCTATAGCCTTCCAATAAATCCAATTTTTGTTTAAGCTAATTTAAATGGGTTTCTATTCCCTGCAACCCTGACAAAACAAGGTGAATAATTCTGGTGGTTAATCTAAAGAGTACATTAGAGGACAAATAGGCTAGATACAAACAGAACATTTAAACTAGGGAGGGAGTTATCAAAAGAAAACAATTGTAGCAAATATAGGCAGATTATGATGAAAGAATAGTAGCCAATATTGTACAGAGTCCACAAAGCTTAATTTAAACAAGAGAGTTTCAGGAAGCTAAAGGATATCAACTGCCATTAAGGACTAGAGGAAGCAGAAGATCACTAAAGCTTTTAAGAGAATTTCAACAGAAAAACTGAGACAGAAATAATATTTTAAAAAGTTAAGAAATATGTGGCAGAAAAGAAACACAACTAAGAAATTTCTTCTAAGGAATGTGATGATTAAAAGAAGTTTGAGGGGACAACAGTATTAGAGAAAAAGTATTTTTTTAAAAAAAGGAGAGATGTGAACTTATTTGTAGGAAAAGAGGGATTGCGAATGGAAGCCCCATCCTGCAAAGAATGGAATGATATTCCAAAGGAAGCAGAAGTCTAGGAAATTGTAGCCTTAGTGAGGTCAATTTTTCCTTAAGAGAAAGAAGAAAAGTTGAGGAAACTCACATTATTAAATACTACGTATCACTTAATAGAGGCAGTGACTAGGTGAGTGACTTGCAGGAATAGATTAGACTTAAGAAAATATAGAAAGTTTGAGCCACGACTGGGGAATATGATGCGGAATTAAGAGGTAAATCAAGGATCTTACTGACCAAAGGCTTCAGAGGATGTAGTAAGAAACAGAAAAACCACAAGCTGGTACTGTAAAGAAAAAGTGACTTATTAATGATTTACATAAAGATAACTTGAAGTATAATTCATTACATGACCTAGTATGATGTACCCTTAACTTACAACTCACAAAAATTAAATAAGGCTATTCAGAAATTTTCTGTCTTAAAAACAGAAAAATGTTCTATTATAAACTTACAAGAAATATTGATATATATTTCATATTTAAAAAATTTAAAAAAATCAGACCTTTATTTTACTCTGTATTCAAAAATCACCTTCAGATATATGGACTTGAATATAAAAAGATAAAACTCCAGTGGAACAAAAAGCAAAAATGAACTATTGGGACCTCATCAAAATAAAAAGCTTCTGCACAGTGAAGGAAACAATCAGCAAAACTAAAAGGCAACCGACAGAATGGGAGAAGATATTTGCAAACAATATATCAAATAAAGGGTTGGTATCCAAAATCTATAAAGAATTTATCAAACTCAACACCCAAGAAACAGATAATCCAGTGAAGAAATGGGCAAAAGACATGAATAGACACTTCTCCAAAGAAGACATCCAGATAGCCAATCAACACATGAAAAAATGCTCAATATCAGTCATCATCAGGGAAATACAAATCAAAACCACAATGAGATACCACCTCACACCTGTCAGAGTGGCTAGAATTAACAATTCAGCCAACAACAGATGTTGGCAAGTATGCAGAGACAGAGGATGTCTTTTGCACTGCTGGTGGGAATGCAAACTGGTGCAGCCACTCTGGAAAACAGTATGGAAGTTCCTCAAAAAATTAAAAATAGAACTACCCTACAACCCAGCAACTGCACTACTAGGTATTTATCCAAGGGACACAGGTGTGCTGTTTCGAAGGGGCACGCGCGCCCCAATGTTTATAGCAGCACTATCGACAATGGCCAAAGTATAGAAAGAGCCCAAATGTCCATCGATGGATGAATGGATAAAGAAGATGTGGTATATATTTATAGTGGAGTATTACTCAGCAATCAAAAAGAATGAAGTCTTGCCATTTGCAACTACGTGGATGGAACTAGAGGGTATTATGCTAAGCGAAATTAGTCAGAGAAAGACAAATATCGTATGACTTCACTCATATGAGTACTTTAAGACATAAAACAGATGAACATAACAGAAGGGAAGTAAAAATAATATAAAAACAGGGAGGGGGACGAAACAGAAGAGACTCTTAAGTACGGAGAACAAGGGATGCTAGAGGGATTGTGGGAGGGAGGATGGGCTAAATGAATAAGGGGCATTAAGGAATCCACTCCTGAAATCATTGTTGCACTATATGCTAACAAACTTGGATGTAAATTAAAAAAAAAAAAAACAAAAAACAAAAAACCTCCAAAACTCTTAGTAGAAAAATAGGTGACTATTAGACCAAAAGTAAGGAATAATTTCTTACACAAAAAGCAATTATAATAGAAGATTCACGAATTCGACTAAAATTAAAACTAAGGCCTTTTTTTTTCCCCATCAAAAGATACCACAGTGGTAATAAGAACTGCATTTAAGATTCCAGGTCTGGGGGCTCCTGGGTGGCTCAGTCAGTTGAGCATCAGAATCTGGCTCAGGTTATGGATCCCATGGTTCATGAGTCTGGGCCTCTGATTGGGCTCGCCACTGACATTGTGGAGTGTCTGCTTGTGATTCTCTTTCTCCCTTTGCCCCCGCCCCCCACAAATAAGTAAATAAACTTAAAAAAAAAGGTTTGTAGAGGGTGCCTGGGTGGCTCAGTCGATTGAGTGTCTGACTCTTGATTTCAGTTCAGGTCATGATCTCACAGTCATGAGATTGAGCCCAGTGTCTAGCTCTGCACTGAGCACGGAGCCTGCTTGAGATTCTCTCTCTCTCTCCACCTCTGCCCCTCCTCTGCTTGCTCGTGCATACTCTCTCTCAAAAAAAAAAAAAAGATTCCAGGTTTGTAAATACCAGTAAATTCTGCAATGACTTTTTTTATATCCAGCATTAAATCCAATCAACTCCAGCAGTTTATTAACAAGCTATGCACATAATAACTGTCCGGCTTATTCTTTAAAGAAAAAATATTAATAATTAATTAGTTTGCACTGAAGAGATACAGAATAGGTAAAATCAGCAGCTGATAACCTATTTACATATATAATTTTCACTACTTTTTGCTCATGAATTCATTCTTTAATTGAATCAACTATCTTTTGAGTGCCTAGTATGTGATACAGTATTTTATACAACTTTCTACGGTTGTTCATTTGGACAGTTTGTGAACCCACAGGTCAAAACAACTTTACCCTTTCTATATCAAATTCAGAATAGATATTAAGTACAGCCTTGCTGATCACAATGACATACATGATTCTAAATATTTGCCAAAAAGGTAAAACATTTAAAACTGTCCCTCCCACAAACTCCTGAAAGAGAGTGAAAACACAAGTTACAAAGACATTCACGATATATACAAAGGATTAATATGAAGACTATAAAGAATTTCTACAAATCAGTAAGAAAAACAGAAAAATAGGCAAGTGACATGAACAGGAATTTCAGCGAAAAGGAAACATAAAAGGCCAGTAAACATAAAAAGAAGTGTTCTACGTCAGTGATGATGTGGCAAATGCAAACCAAGATGACAATGAAAGAGCATTTTACACTCTTCTGACTTGTAAAAATTAAAAGACAATATCAAATGTCAGAGAAGATGGATAATCAAAGGACCTTTCCTCTCATGTATTGCTGACATGAATATAAATTGGTGTAATCATACTGGAAGTTGGGCATTCACTTAATCCTGTGAGATGGCAATTCTACCTTCAGGTATATAATTAATGGAAACTCTTATATGTATACAGTAGGAAAAATGCACAGAATATCCAAGGTAACACTGTTCACTATTACAAAAACCAGAAAGTAACTAAATGTTCAACAAAGGAGAGTAAGTATTCAAATACCCGAAAAGGGAAAAGTTGATGAATATTGTACTCAGTGAAATATTATAAAAGCAATTAAAATGACTGACTATAGCAACATGCAATGATATGAATAAATCAGCAGTCATAGGTGAAAAATCAAGTTCAGAAAGATTATATGCAACACAATTATACAAAAATTAAAACCAAAGATACATCTTTTCAAATTATATACCCAGCAAAACTATTTTTAAAGCAAGAGAATGAACACAGGACTCAAGAGGATCTTTACCTTAGTTGGCAAGAAGGTGGAGATGGGGGATGGAATGGAGAAAAACCACGTGCAGGTTAAGTTTCTAGCTTTCTAGGGAGGTGGGAAGTGAGTGGTGGTCCATGGGTGCTTATTATAATGATAAACAGATGGATAATTAATCCAATGCAGTATACCTAAGGTTTAATAAAAGGGAAAAAACCCCCAAATTTAATGAAATTTGTTCAATGAAAACTCTTAAACAGGCAAAACAAGCACCTCCTCAGAGAATCACTAAGGTAGCAACTACAGGAAAGGGAAAATAATATGATTAGTGTGTAAAACATGATATTTAACACATATATGAATGATATTTAGACATGTAAGTATGTCTTCAATAATCTAAAATAAATTCCAAATTCTATCACAATTTTCCAAAAAGTTACGGTGTTTGAGAGTCAGGGAAGCAAAGCTTTAATTAGAAAAAGCAAATCACTGCCAAGTTTCTAAAATAGATAGATCCTAATAACAGTATATGTTATGTAGTTTTTTTTTTTAATTTTAGGGAGAGAGAATGCCCAAGTGCAGAAGAGGGGCAGAGGGAGAGAGAGAATCCTAAGCAGGTTCCATGCTCAGCACACGGAGCCTGATGCAGAGCTCAGTCCCATGACCCTGGGACCATGACCTGAGCAGAAATCAAGAGTCAGACCCTCAACCAACTGAGCCACCTAGGTACCCCACATTATGTAATTCTCATGTATCAGTTCATCTTTATAATGGGACGCAACATTTACCTTCAAATCTAAGGTATTTATTATCATCAAATATACTCCTCCCAGTGCTTTTCTGTTCTTCATTTTAATTTTTTTATGTTTATTCATTTTTCAGAGAGAGAGAGACAGACAGAGAGAGAGAGAGAGAGAGAGAGTGCGAGCACATGAGTAGAGGAGGGGCAGAGAGAGAGGGAGACACAGAATCCGAAGCAGGCTCCAGGCACTGAACTGTCAGCACAGAGCCTGACACAGGGCTCAAACCCACAAACTATGAGATCATGACCTGAGCCAAAGCTGGCTGCTTAACCGATGGAGCCACCCGGGTGCCCCTCTGTTCTTCATTTTAAACATACAATATTTACACAGTTTACTTTTTGTGAGATTGCAAAAAACCAAATGTGACAATACAGCTAACTTCAAATGAGGTTTCATTAGATAAAATTAAGAGAAACTAGACATGTATCAAGATAAATGTTCTCTATTTCTGCTTCTCTAAGATATCAGAAGTTACTTTTTCATTAGTATGTTTTCCCATTTGAAATTTTAAATATCTTTTAAAGTTTTTAACTACTTTCCAACTCTTCAACTTTGCTGCCAAGTTGGAACTCTGATGTATATTAAAAGTTAATCATGCTAAATGTTATATGATTTTTTATGAAGTAAAATAGGTTTTGAAATACAGTAGACATTTGATAATTGTTTGACACAGTACATCTTACAAGGAAATGATGCAGAACTAACTGTTCTATTTAAACATCAAGTATTCATCCAGAAACATTGTTTTAAGTGACACTTATCTTTACAAACTACTACTCCACTCTTTTTCACTTAAAAGGGGGCACACAAGAATAACCTGATAAAAAGAATAAAAATCTACTGTTGCCAAATGTGAAAAACAAAAAGAAGAACCCAAGGAATAAGATGCAAAGCTCTGGGATAAATAGACAATGCCCAGAAGGTGCCCCTCTACCTCCCCGTTTTAACACAGAGCATATGTGAACATAAACTGTACGAGACTAGAAATAATCTGTATTATACTAGAGATGACACAAAAACATAATCCATTTGGAACCCATCATTCTGTAACACTAGTTTCAGCACACAGACTTTTACCTAAGTAGTCAATAAATATTTGGAAAGTTGCTTAAGGACATACCTTATTCAATAAAGCATACTGCATTTTATTCAAAGCGGCAAAAATCAAATATAAGCTGAAAAGACACACTGTATCAATTTAGCATTCAAAGCAGTGATGCTATGTATCATTATTGCCTATTACTATGTCCATACTGTACTACTTTCTTACCTTTTTTCTCAACTGTCTCTCAAAGTACTCACTCAAAAATCAAAATATTTTTATGTAAAGTAAATAAAGCTAGTAAGATCCACATATCTAGAACTAGTGGTAAGAAATTTTAACCTATGGCTACTTCTATCTTAAAATGCTTTGAACCTTTTCTCTTTATTTAATGTTTATTTATTTATTTTGAGAGAGATAACGTGCAGGGGAGGGGCAGAGAGAGGGAGAGAGAGAGAATCCTAAGCAGGCTCTGTGCTGTCAGCATGGAGCCCGATGCGGGGCTCAAACTTAGGAACCACAAGATCATGACCTGAGTAGACAGGGCAGAGCCTGCTTGGGATTCTCTCTCTCCCTCACTCTCTCTGGACCTTCCCCACTTGTGCGCACACACTCGCTTGCTCTCTCAAAATAAATAAATAAACTTAAAAAATTGTTCATTAAAAAAATAAGATTCTAATAAGTGGGATAAAGGGAGAAAAAATATGAAATCAATACACTGTATGCCTTAAGGTTACAAAATATTGTATGTCAAATATATCTCAATTAAAAAGGGGGAGATGAAAACAGAGGAAACTGATCAAAATGCCATGGGATTTATTAAGTTGGAGAAAACAGTTATCTCTGAGTAACAGAACTATGGGCATTTTATTTTGTGTTTTTCTGTATTTCAGATTTTCTACACTGAGCATATATTATCTTTATAACTTAAAAGAACTATAAAACCCATCTTATCTATCCTGCTTACTTTCTCATACTGCATTTCTCCAACCCACCCTAAAATCTGAATCCTCCCAACTGAGAGACTTTCTACTTTCCCACATCACAGAAAAATTAGATGTCACCTAATTTTTTCCCAAATGGGTAACATTTGTACATAGGTATAACTAGTGCAAAAATCCCTTCTGAACTTTTCAAGGGAATATTGTTGGAATAAGGGATTAGAAATGTAAATTTAAATAAATTAAGTAATTTCTTAGGGCAACAGTCAACTTTTCTTAGAACAGTCAAAAGACATTTCTCATTGTAGGTGACAAATGGAGGGGTCTTCTCATCAATGTATTGTGTGCCTACTAAGTGCCAAACACATAGGTGGGTTACACATGAGCTCAAAATTTTAAAGCAAAGTTTATTTTATGGATAGACCACAGAGAAATGCAAAATCTTTTGGAAGGAGTTCAGCAAACATTCAACAACTTTCACCAGAAACAGTAACTGTTAAATGATGAAAATCTGCAAAAAGGTTATTTTGTACTGTTTGTCTTTGTAGACTATTACACCTTATTCCCAACAAAGCACTGCTAAATTATAGACTATCAACAGAACACAGAAATCATTTTTCCTTGTTATAGAGGAACCTGACAAGCAGTGAAAGTTTATATTAAAGTTAACGCTAGTTGATTACATTTTTGGTCAATTTTTTGAAAATTCACACATCCATAACATTGAAATGTAAAATATTTATAGATCCACAGAATTGTGGCAGCTTAGAAAATGGGTATAGTAGGAAACGCACAGATCGGAGTTCAAACTCAGATTTATACTGTAACCATGAACAATCTACTTAACATTCCTAAACAGTTTCCTGATCAGTTAAATGGAAATAACAACACCCACCTTATTGGATTGTAGTAAAGATTAAATAAGGTATATAGAGTACAAAGTACAATGCCTGATATATAGCAAATGTTCAATAAATGTTATTTGTACTCTCTTTTAGAAAGTGGAAGTCATATCTTCTCATCTTTATATCCTCTAATATATGATAGATTTGATAGAAACTCATTAAATGTTTCTTGAAATGAATCACTATTGTATAAGGCTAACTACCTCAACCTTCCACTTGAGCAAGTCACCTTTAAATAAATTCTGCAAAGAATGGAATTTAAGATTTTTGACCCAATACTTTATAAGGCATTTTGATGAAGATAAATCACTGATAATCAACATGGTAACTTTATCAGTATGCTATTCAATATTTGGGTGTAGTCCACCAAATAACTGTTGTAGCCAATATTTTCATTTTGAGTTCTTTATATCGTTTTCATTAATCCAGTTACCTTAAAAATAAACTTTAATTTCTTTGCCCCACGAAAAAATGTCTAAGTTTCCCCCTCAAATAAAAAAGAGCAGGATAAAACAAGTTAACAGATAAAAACTAGAAACTGCCAATTAAGTTTATAATTTTTAACAGCCTTTTTATTTTTACAAGTATTCATCTTTGTACAGTGAAGCCCCTAGCCATCAAAATTTATGTGTACTTCATTAATGATTCCTTGTTGAATACGCCTCCTAAATTACTAGCAAGAGTTAGAAACATTACTCCATAGAAATACTACAGTAATCAATAAGGCAAAACACTATGGTTTCAGGTTTTCCTTGTTTTTCCATTACTAAGGGTTATTAATAAGCCAATTTCAACTCAAGTAGTAAAGTATTTCAAATTCTGCAATATAATTTGAAAAATAACTTTAAAATGTTGGATATACAATGTTTCTAAAAATAAGTATCAATTTCACTAAAAGTAGGGTGTAACATGTAACTTTCAGAGTGAGACAAGTATTCCTGAGACAAGATATGCAAAGTAACAGTTTTTAACTACTAAACAAGAGTTTAAAATTTGATACATAAGTTATTAAATACTTAAAATCAGTATGTCAGAGAAGCATTAAGAACTACATATTAATTTCTCAATTTAAATAAATTCAAACAACTTAGATGCTTCTTAAAAACTAGTTCTCCAAACAAGCTTGATCAATATTTGGCTACTATCTACTAGTTCCATGACCCAATGAAATAGGAAAGCATGTGAACAGATAGATATACAGTACTTGGTGAAGCAAATTTTATCACCATTTATCTTACATGCTGATATAAATAATGTTCTCAATTAATTTAATTACACATAATAAAGTTCATATGCAGTAACTTTTAGTAAAACTGGGAGTCAAGGGGCACCTGGGTGGTTCAGCTGGTGATGCATCCAATTCTTGATTTCGGCTCAGGTCATGATCTCACAGTTCATGAGTTTGAGCCCCACATGGAGCTCTGCACTGACTGTGTGGGGCCTACTTGGGATTCTCTCTTCCTACCCTGCTTGTGCTCATGCTCTCTCTCTCAAAGTATATAAATAAACTTAAAAAAAAAAAACTGGGAGTCAAATATATCAAGAAAAACGCCCTAGATACACTTGTCGACTCATACGGTAACACAATATAAAACCCATTCTTTTTCTGGAAGAGATTTTTTTTTTTAAAGTCTAACTTTAGGTGTTCCCATACTTTGATCCCATTTTTTAAATAGTGATGTTTAAAATTTCTTATCTTTTTGACTTGCTTCCTTCTTATTGTCAAAATTGGTCTTATTAAAAATCCCTGTTTTATTCCAATACACATGAAAATATATTTTCAGGTCCAGTGGCAAAATGAGTGTCTTCTATGACAACTTTCTATAAAATACAAACAAGGATGCCAAATACTCTATAAGTCTTAAGAAACTCTATTCAAAGAAAAATGCTCCTGTCCATTTTCATGGATTTTTCCCAGTCTGAACCAAAGTATGCTTTTCATATTTCAAGACTACACAGTGGAAAGCATTTCCAACGTGCCTCAAACTTCATTTTAAAACCTCGTGTAAAGTAATAAAACAATAAATTCCATTCATTCAGCAAATATGGTATGCTGTAACACCTTAGAAAAGGCTAAGAGTAATTGGAATACTACGTAGCAACATGTTCAAAGACAAGAAATTTAAAGCTGATTCAAAGGATTCCAAATTTGCAACGCTGCATTGGTATACCTTGTTGAAATCTCTACTTTTATTCAGGAAATATCAAATACTATAACAATGCCTTCAAACTTACATTTAACTTAACAGTAAACCAAACTTACAAAGGGATCTTTCAAATAATACATTTAAACAGCAAAAAATTTCGAAGCAGTTGCGAGACTTAATTTTGGCATCATCAAGAATCAACCCTTCAAGATCTAGACTCAATCTTTTTAAAAGAATTAACTGCTCAATGCACAGAAAGAAATGTTAAGTATATTTTTCTTCTCAAGTCCTATCTCCAATATTCGAACAGCTAATACCTAGACGACGTCTATAGTAAAACAAACCAAAATAAATCTGAAGTCAAAAACAAGTATAAAATTTTAAGCCAGATGCGAACGTCTCTGGAACACTCCAAAACAATAAAAAATAAACCCGACACAGTAGCGTAA
The DNA here is from genome assembly GCA_030068075.1 of Paguma larvata. NCBI lineage: Eukaryota > Metazoa > Chordata > Mammalia > Carnivora > Viverridae > Paguma > Paguma larvata. The sequence continues at coordinate 72,296,084 of CM057833.1, read as the reverse complement.
GTACCCTTGTACATCACAGACTTATACTTATGGACAGAAATCGTGCCTACATCATTAAACAGCCGTAAATGGAAAACAACGATACTGCTACTCGACATAGACTTAACTAAGGGATCTACTTTGTCCTCATCTTCTGCAGACATGTGGTGCCCAACATTTTCCCTTTGCCTACTGCCTGCTCATTTGTAAACAACTTCTGTAGCTCTTTCTCTGGTGTTCAAACGGGAGGGAAAATGAAAGTTTGAAAAGCATCAGCATCTAAGCTTCCGGATCTGAGTAGGGAATAACAGACAAGGAGACCATATAGCTATCCTCAGGTTAAAAAAAAAAAAAGAAAAAGAAAAAGTTAAAAAAAAGAAAGAAAGAAAGGAAAGAGGAAAAAAAAAAAGCAGCCTTCGTATTAAAGAAATTCAGTCACCTGAAAAGGGCTAGTTCAGTTAGGCAAGCATTTGGTGAGACAAGGTTTTTGTGTTTTATTTTTTTTAACTTGTCTCGGGGCTGGAAGTTACGGGGGCGCTCTTTGTGCGGAGTCTGAGGGGAAGGGGAGGGACGAGAAAACAGCTTGGGAGTCATTCAAAGGAGTTTAAGGAGCGGTGTACGAGGGAAAGGCGGGGCGGGGCCTGGCCGGGCGGAGGGAGGGGGCTGCAGGGGCGTCCGCGGGCGGCTCTGACACCAGGGAGGGAGCGGTGAGCTGGCCGCTCCCGGGACCGGGTGGGAGCCGACTCCGGCTACAGACAGCCGACACAGATGGGGTCCCACTGGTAGGTAGAGTCAAATTAAAGAGGTGGTAAGGCCAGAGCTCTGGCGGGGGAAGAGAGTCCGGCTCCCGAAGGAAGCGGTTCCCGAGTGACATCCCCGAGTTTCCGCACTTAGCGGGCTAGGGGCGCGGCGGCCGCACGGCGTCCCTGGGCCCCCGACCCCTCGCCAGACTTTCTCCCTCTCTCCGCCACCGCCTCCCGCCTGGCCCGCGGCCCTTACCTGCAACTCCGTGAGCAGAATCTCCCCCCGTTCGGGGTTGGACGCCATTGCGCTCCGCTCTGGACTCCGCACCTGGCCGCGGCCGCCGCTGGCGAAGGGAGAAGGCGGGACGGGACGCGGGGTGGGAGGGGGGGGTGAGGAGCGGGGAGCGAAAGAAAAAAAAGCTAGGGATTCATGGAGGCGCAGCCCCTTCTGGAGGCGCGGCTTATTTCCCCCGGTTCATGGAGCGCGGCGCGGAGCGAGGGCACTTGTAGCGGGCTCTCCCTCGCCGCCCGCCCGCCGGCCGCCGCCGCCGCCGCCCGCCCGCGCCGGATTCTGTACGTTCAGTTGCTCCCTCTGGGTGACGCCAGGAGCCGCCTTAAGCTTCTCCGTGCGGGGCGCTGCGGCCGCAGCTGCAGCTTCTCCTGTCGCACCATTTGGCTGTCACTGCGTCGCAAAAGCGGCCTCACTTGGCGGCTGCCAGGACACGTGACGGCCGCGGCCGCTACCTCCAGTGGCAAGAGTGGGGTGGGGCGGAGAGGACCCTGAGGGCGGGAGCAGCGCAGGGGGCGGGGCGCCTTCCGACCCGGCTCCGCGGCGGCGGCAGCCATTGGACCCAGCCGGGGTGAAAATGAGGGGAAAGGACTGGGCTCGCGTCTCTTGGGAGGCGGGAAGAGGAAGAAAAAACACACGCCCGCTTTTCTGCTGCGTTTAACGGCCCCACCGTGAACACTACAACTCGGGAGCTTTCTCGCTGTTTTTCCACCCGGCTCCACTTTTTTTTTCTTGTCGACGTTTAGGCCTAACGTTAAACGAGCGCCTTTCTAACTTCCACAACTCAGAGAGTTTCGGGCCCAAATTTTATTATTCTCCTGCCCCTTATCGACCCAAGCTGTTAATCTTGCCTTTTTCTCTGTCCCACCCCCAGCGCGCCATTCCGACCAGTAAGGTGCACAGCTGGCTAAACTGGGATGTGGTTTGTACTTTTCAAGAAATGAAAGCGCTCGGGATCCCTTGCAGTCCTTAGCGCACAGCCTTTAAGATGCCTTTTCCCAAGCGCTGAACTACTATGGTTTGGGTGTAGAAGTCCACTAAGTGCAGGATCTGATTAACTAATTCTTGAATATAAACTGCAGAAGGTGGGGGCGGATCACCCGCGGGAAAAAAGGCCAACTTTGGATGTAGTAAACATCCAAGCTAACCTATGAGTAATATGTAGCTAAGTAGTGTACGTTTTGGTTTAAGAAAATGACAGTGTAGTATTTGGGAATGTTAATAAAGCCTCCAAGAGGTAGTTTTTGTTTTGTCTTAGCAGTGAATGGATATTCTAGGCAGCTGCCTAACTTTAGATTGAGACTGGAATATAATGGCTTTGTTGAAAGCTACTGGGAGAAAGTGTTAGGGGTTATTTAGTGAGATAGCTACTTGAAACGCTTAACAGGCATACTTCTTAGGAAAAAGAATATTATGTATTTCTCTTACACTCCACGTGAGATCTGTTGGGCTAATGCTAGGACTTGTGTTTATCTTTTTGTCTTCTCAAATCTCCTGCATTAATTTGACATTTATTGACGATCGAGTTCAATGACCACTCTTGAGTTTCTGAACTCCAACTCATAATACGTGATAAGAAATTTTTCTGGTGTGTATTTTAAAACTTTATAACTTTTATGTTTAATGCATTTCTTTGATTGAAATGCAATACTTGGGAAGGCCAAGAGATAATTGTCCTTCCTGGTGGCTAAGACCCGATGTTACAGCCCCTGGAGTTACAGCTAAGATTAAGAGAGTCCTTGTTTCTGGAGTGATTAAATTCTTTGGAGAAAGACTTGTGTCCAAATAAATATGATGCAGTTTAAATATGATACAGTTTTAAATGGTAGGCACAACATGTTAGGGGAGCACATATATAATGTTAGTGTGTTAAAATATTCATAACATAAAATTTACCATTTGAACAGTGTTAAATGTACAATTCAGTGGCATTAAATGCACGTTGATATATTTTTGCTTATTTTTGCATTACCTTACTCCTGAACGGATCTGACATGGCTAACATGCATATAGTTGGTGCTTAATGATGGAATTAAAAATTACCTATGTAAGCAAGTGCCTGGCTGACCCAGTGTATAGAGTATGCAACTCTTGATCTCAGGATTGTAAGTTTGAGCCCCAGGTTGGGTGTAGAGATTACTTAAAAATAAAATCTTAAAAAGAAATTACCAATAGGGCATCTGAGTGGCTCACTTCGTTAAGCATTGGACTCTCAATCTCAGCTCAGGTCTTGATCTCAGGGTTGTGAGTTCAAGTCCAGCACTGGACTCTGTGCTGGGCATGCAGCTTCCAAAAGAAAAAAAGGAAAGAAAAAGAAATTACTTGTGTAAGGACTTAGAAACACAGTCAATGAGCATTCTTTTAAAAAATAATTTTAAATATGAGAGAATGTTCAATTGTAGCACTCTGGAATTTTAGAACTAGAAGAGACTTAAAATGTCTAGCCTAACTCTTAATATATGTAAATGAAAATAAGCCATAATTTACTTAACTAATAGGGAGCATGACAATATTATTACTTAGTGGCAGAGATGGACTAATTGCCAATCCTAGTCTTCTTTTAACCTACACTGTGCAACTATAAGTACTTTAAAAATAGAATCCTCATTTATACTGAACACAAAGCATTATAGTCCCTCAATTTTTTTTTACCACAGAAAAGACTTCAAACTACGTATTTCTAGGACTGTAAAAGTATTGATAATACAACAAAATACAAATACAGCAACAAATACGAAAAGTTTTAAACTTATAGGAATTATTTCTGATTAGGTATGCTGGGGAAAATAGTGCATACAAAAGGGAGGCCAAGATAATATCAAAACTGCTTGAAAATTTGGAAAATGGGACGATTTAAACAATAAATTAGTTTAATTTAAGCTAAGAACTACTACCCAGCTCACAGTCTCCGTTTAGGAAAAACACTGTAATAGGGCTTGGGACATACTTATCAGAATGAAGCACACTTGAAAAAGTTTTAATGGAAACTTATGTTGATTTAGATGAGTTATATTTAGTCTCTATTTGCAGATGTTTTTCAGGAATCCTATGTGTTAGTTCAAGTTATGCTCTATATTAACAATAAAGAGGAAAGCGTCGTTGTTGTCATTGTTTTTAACAAATGTCCATGTAAGAAGTTAAAGACCAAAAAATATCTGGACTGTATTGCTGGATATGCAGGTGCCTTTGAAAAATTTTCATAGATATTGAAAGGTTTTTTTAAGAGATTAAAGTGTCCAGGGTACTTGGGTGGCTCAGCTGATCTGCCTCTTGATCTCAGGGTTGTTGATCCAAGCCCCATGTTGGGGGTAGAAATTACTTTAAAAACCTTTTTTTTTAAAAAAAAAAAAAAGTGGAAATGATAGAACATATAGAAACAGTTTCGATTAATAATAATTAGATTGAAAATGTTATTTTATATTTTCCTTTTTAAGTGAAAAGAAATGTTACAGAATAAATCCTAGTAGAGCTGAACTTTATTTTGTTGTTATTTTTGTTCCGTTGGTGAAAAACAGACATTCAGATATTCAGATGATAAGGCTCCTCTTTTCCCTTAGAACCCAAATGAAATGAGATAAGGACTGTATATCCAGGAAAGAGTTAGAAACCTTTACTTTGTGAGCCAGGGTGTTTTTATTGTCTTGTATTTTTCATTTCCTTTTTTGCTCTTCCTTGACTTTTAGTAAAATGTTTTTGAAAATTCTAGCTTATCCCAACAACATTATGGAGAATCAAGGAAAGGGTTTTGTTTGTTTGTTTTGGTTTATTATCGTTCTTCAATGTTAGCGTTGATAGGAAAGAGAGTAACCCCCTACCTCCAAGAGATCAAAGTGAAGTAGGAGTGGTAATCAAAGTCACAGACTCCCAAAGGAGAGACAAAAGTTAGGGAGAGTCAGAACTACTTCGTCACCACGCTTTTCTTCCTTAAGGAACCCCCTATAGGGATTGTTCCTTGTACGGATGAGGATAATTTTGAGAACAAGATGGTTAAAGTCAAGGCCACAGCACAGTCAGCCATAGTGACTGTCACGGATACTTTTGGGGTGTCTGTTTAGCTTCTTTCCCTTTGTCTGGGAATTTCCCTATCCCCTGAGAAGAAGTCTCTGTAGCCATGTTGATTTGGCTTGATCTAGCTCTTTCGGTAAACTCTGGGTGGACCCAGTAAACTATGGGTAGAACACATCTAACTTTAGCCAGGAAGATTCTCACTCCAAGAATTTGGAAAAAAAAATATTGGAATACTGACCAACTGGTGGTCTTAGAGTGAGAGGTGTGGTAGTTCAAGGACTAGAATGACCTTTTTCTTTTTCTTTAGAGAAAGAGAGAGTGCATCCGCAGGGGAGAGTGGCAGAGGAACAGAATCTTAAGCAGGCTCCATGCTCAGTGCAAAGCCTGACACAGGGCTTGATCAGCCCAAATCAAGAGTCGGGCACTCAACAGACTGAGCCATCCAGGCACCCCTAGAAGGGCTACTTTCTGTCATATGCTCAAAGATGCAGAAAAATCAGCTCTTTGGAAAGAGGAAAGAAGTCCTTTCTTCCTGTCACTGGAAATATAATGGTTACTAAGGCATACCTGGTCTTTGTCTTCATGGAACTTATAACTTAGTTAAAGAAACATAATGACAAAGAAGGTGAATTCAGGGTACTTTGAACATAGATCAGACAGTCCTTTCCCGAGTACTTTCACACTTAAGCCAAGATCTCACTGGTGAGTAAATGTTAACTGGGCAAAAAAGGGTATAGAGAACTTTCCAAGGAGACAGAATAACATAGATAAAGTTCTAAGGCAGGAGAGAGCAACTTGTGTAAGCACTGAAAGGCTAACCTACCACGTAGGTTATGCTGAGTAATAAATGATTCAAAAAATCTCAATCTCAAAAGTCTGCAAGATGGTTTATTTCTCTCTCATGCTGCATGCCACCACGGCTGCGCTCCGTGTCCTCTTCACTCGGAACTCAGGCTGGCAGAGTCGGTCTCTAGCTGGAATGTTGCCATGGTCTTGGCGGAAGGAAAAGAGGAGTGGTAAATCCCCCACTGGTTCTTAAAGTGTGTGCTCACATTTCACTGTAGCTTTTCATCAGCAAAACCTTTGCCATTCCTAAGGTTAACAAGGGGCGGGGTTTTGTAATCTGCTGACAGAGAGGGTCATAATAACCAAGGTCCCTGGAGGTGGGTGAAGAATAATCCAGTTCCATACCCTGTTTAAGATTTTGATGTTTGTCTTAGGAGCAATAGAAAACCATTGAATACATTTTCCATTAAATAAGATCTCTCTCTGGCTGTCATGAGAATGACAGGTTAGAAATGGGCCAGAGTGGATTTGGAGAAAAAATCATTTCAGTTTTCCAAGCAAAAAAGGATAGGACTGTCCTATCCTTTAGGATCATATCCAATAGGATTATGGCGCTGAAAATGGAGAGAAGCCAAAAAATGCAAAAGATAGGATCTAATGATGTGCAAAGAGAAGCAGCGGTGAGAAACCATGTAATCCTAGGATCGTAGAAGAAATGTAGCTGAATTGGTTTCTGAGGTCTGACTCCAGTCTGCTAGGAAGTCCAGCTACTCTTCTCTGTGTGTTCTTGGGTTTTCTGGGCTCTCCTAATGAGTCTCCCTCTTTGTTTAAAGTAGTGTGCGTGCCTGTGTGTGTGTGTGTGTATGTGTTTTCTCAACCAAACAGCCCTAAATAAGCCATTGAGTCAAGGTGAGAACCACGAGTGAAAAATGATACCACTGCTCTGGCTAGCGTGTAGAAGGGGGTAGGAACAGTTTAACTTGTGTTGTCTCCTCTTCCAATGATTCCTTCTCTACCCAGTGTACTTATTCCCCCAAAGACCCTGACACCAGCAAAGGTACAAATTATAAACAAGTATGTATTAACCCTGATATGTACCTTCCCACAACACTTTCCTGATACATCTATTTGGGCACTTACATTTCATCCTGGGGTCTTGTATACAACCTTGTTCTCCTATTACACTTAAAGCTACTAGAAAGCGTTCATGTGTCTTCTATGGCCTATAATAGTATCTCTTGTGAGTGGATAGTGTGTATTTGTGTGTGTTTCTGTATGTTTTACAGAAATTTTTTAGGATAACCATCAGCTAGAGACTCCCCTATCCCTCAGAAAATTAGAAAAGCTTGTTTCATAGCCTCTAAAGTCAAGCTTCTGTTTCCCCAATTAAGTTTTGGGGACTGTGACAGGTTATTTACACATGCTTGCCTACTTCTCTCTGTTTCTAACACACTCCCACAGCACTCCCCCCACTTTTTATGTCCCTTGGTTATGCCTATATTGATATGGACCTGAAGCTCAACCCATGACCAGTTATCCAATACCAACTGTCATCAAGAATTTGTGAATTCATTAACCTGGACCAAAGATTTGAGAGTAGTCACACTATAGGATGTGACGTCTTTCACCTTGAATCTGAGCCTACCTCTCTTTCTCCACCCTCAACAAGTTAACAAGCAAATTCTGTTCTTTTCCTAGGCTGTTACAGTTTGACTCTACTCAGGTTCTTCTGATTCGTAACTGTTATTACCAATAAAGTTGTTTGGGGTGCCTTGGTGGCTCAGTCGGTTAAGTGTCTGATTTTGGCTAAGGTCATGACCTCAAGGTTGGTGGTTTTGAGCCCCACATCTCTACTGTCAGCACAGAGCCTGCTTTGGATCCTCTGTCTCCCCCTCTCTCTCTGCCCTTTCCCTGCTTGTGTGTACACATGTGTGTACTTTCTCTCTCAAAAATAAAATAAAACGTTAGAAAAAAAAAGATTGGAAAGTTCTCCCCAAAATACACATGTTCTCCTGAAAGGAATTTCAGAAAATAACCATTTTCCTAGTTTGGTACCTAATCACCAAATGAATGGTAACATTTTGAGTTTTATGTATTTGAAATAATGAAAAAGAAAGTAAGCTTTTAACAATCATTGAGAAGTTAAACTTTTTATGTTAACCCTCAGGATCCATTTATATTTTATAAATTGTTAGACTCCAGGGGTTCCTGGGTGTCTCAGTCACTTAAGCGTCTGACTTCAGCTGAGGTCATGATCTCACAGTTTGTGGGTTTGAGTCCCATGTCGGGTTCTGTGCTGACAACTCAGAACCTGGAGCCTGCTTAAGATTCTGTTTCTCGGGGCACCCGGGTGGCTCATTTGGTTAAGCGGCCGACTTCGGCTCAGGTCATGATCTCGAGGTCTGTGGGTTCGAGCCCCGCGTCGGGGTCTGTGCTGATGGCTCAGAGCCTGGAGCCTGCTTCGGATTCTGTGTCTCCCTCTCTCTCTGCCCTTCCCCTGCTCACACTCTGTCTCTATGTCTCTCAAAAATAAATAAAAATGTTAAAAAAAAAAAAAAGATTCTGTGTCTCCTTCTCTCTCTGCTTCTACCCTGCTCGCGCTCTGTCTCTTTCTCTCTCTCTCAAAAATAAACATTAAAAAAATTATCGGACTCCGAAGAGATTTTGTTTTTATGGGTTATGTCTTCTGGTGTTTACTGTACTAGAGGTGAAAAGTGAAGACTTTTTTTAATATTTATTTTTGAGAGAGTGCAAGAAGGAAAGGGACAGAGGGAGAGAGAGAGAAAGAGAGTTGAAGTAGGCTCCAGTCTCTGAGCTGTCAGCACAGAGCCCAGCACAAGGCTCAAACCCATGAACTGTGAGATCATGACCTGAGCTGAAGTCAGATGCATAACTGACTGAGCTACCCAGGCACCTCCAAAATTAAGAATTTTCAAAACACAGAATATACGGGCTCATATTTCATTGTGAGAACCTCATCCCATGTCATACTTCTGAAAAACTCTACCTTGCACCTTGGGAGAATAAGAGTGAAAAGGCAAGTAACATCTTAGTATGGTGAAAATACATTTGACATTGCAGATCCCCTGAACCACACTTTGAGAACTGCTGTTCTAACCAGAAGGCTGCCTCTGACGAGTCTGGAATAGTAAAGTTTCGCTACATGTGAATATGGGAATGTGATCTCTGTACTTCCAGGGTTTAAGATCTACTACCGTACCAAAATCATCACAAGCTTTGGGGCTTTTATTTGAAACACTGGTGTGGCACATGAAACATTTCAGCTGTCCTTGTCAAAATGAAAAAAAAAAAAAACAAAACCAAAAACATAGGCATAAAAAAGTTTATGTAAACTTTTTACTGTTTTACCACCAGTGCTTCCTTTGGAGGAAAACTCTTTTTGCAACTGTGAATAGTGATAAAAATAGGTACAAAGAAGTTGTACATAGGTCATACCATACATTTTAAAGGATTTGTCCATGGTGGATGACAGGGAGGTAGCTTTTCTACAGTCTTTTTTTTTTTTTTAATGTTTTTATTTATTTTTGAGAGAGAGAGGGACAGAGATAGAGCAAGTGGGAGAGGGCAAAGAGAGAAAGGGAGATACAGAATCCGAAGCAGGCTCCAGGCTTTGAGCTGTCAGCACAGAGCCCTATGTGGGGCTTGAACTCATGAACTGTGAGATCATGACCTGAGCTGAAGTTGGACCCTTAACCGACTGAGCCACACAGGCGCCCCCCTTCAGTCATTTCTTAAACACCCAGTTCTTACTCAATAATGTGTATCTATTATCTGAATTAGGGTAAAGCTAACCTTTTGTAATGAAGAGCCTCCAAACACATGGTACAGAGAACACTGAGATGCATTATTCTGTCACACATGAGGATTGCACAAGACAAACAACCCGAGTCATCAGACTGGCTCTGCTCCTTGAGGCCATCCACGGATCCAGGTTCCTTCTCTCTTACTGTTCTACTATCTGCTTTGGCATTATCCTCAACTGCATGGTTGAAGCTGGGTCAAGGAACTCCATGATCTACCTTTATGAAAGAAAAAGAGAGCACAGAGGATCTTATGTCCTATGTCTTAAGGCCCAGGCTCAAAATTAGTACACATCATTTCTCCTCCCATTTCATTGTGAAAGTGTCCTCATTTGACCACATCTAACTGAGAAATGTGCTTTCTAACTAGTCATGGTGCCCAAAATAACTCGTTTGCCGAACAAGAGAGGCAGGGTGGACACTGATGGACGATTCACAGTATCTGTTGCATAGATTTTTAGCCAGTGAGTTTTGCAATCAGCAAAGTGTGCTACTTCTTGAACTTGAATATGCAAGCTCCAAATCAAATCAGATTCTCTAGGTCCTAGAGTAAATATATTCATTGTGTCAGTTAAAAAAAAAAAAAGACCATGAGTTTTTTTTTTAACATTCATACCAAGCATTCCTATGTTTAATTGATCACTGCCTTAGAATATTCCCTGTAAAATTTCTTAGAACACAACCGCCATTCTCTGAGAAACCAAAGCATCATAGCGAGGACGTATGTAGTTGTTCTGCTCAAGAGTCCCAGCTGAGCCCAGCTTTCAAATCATCCCAGCCCAGGCACCAGACAGGTAAGTGAAGAAGCTATCTTGGTGACAAATCTCCCCTTCTCAGCCATTCTAGCCCCCATCCATCCAGGTCGACACATGTTGGCATCATCCTATTCGAGGCCACAGACATCATGGAGGGAAACAATTCCTGCTATGACCTGTCGAAATTCCCAAACCAAATTTGTGAGCATAATAAAATGCTTTGTTTGTTTTAGAGGTAGGGGGAACAAGAGAGATACATGACAACAGAAATTGGAACATACATTCCAAGCTGGATATTTAGATAAGACCCTTTCCCAAACTTGTCACTAATAGATTTTTCTGAAATATTTAATTGAAATTCTCCAAAGGAATCAATTGAAAAAAAGTTTAGCTTTTCTAATTTATTCACTTATTTGACAATATTTTTGGAATACCTATAGTTTACTGGGGTTATATCTATAAACAGCATGCATTAGGACCCAGTATTTTCACTCTTATATTTCCCAAGTAGATTTTAAGCTTCTTGAGATAAAAATAATATATCAGACTTTGGTAATCTCTGCAGCATTTAATAAATGTAAAGCTCATTATAGGCAGAAAGTACTTGATGAGAACTTGCTTGATTGATCACATTTTTAAAATTTACACTAAATGTATATATATATGTTCCCATTCTTCACGTTCACATTTTATTCAGGTATTAGGTTTATTTAGGCATGGCTGAAAACACGTGTATTTTCTAATTAAAAATAAGAACTGCTAGTTATAAGTACTTATAAAATATAAAGATGGCTTTAAAATATGTCACTTTATAATGATTCTCATGAAGGGTTGCCTATTAAAGATGCTATTTTGGAAAAGAGTATTACAGTCATTTGCATATTTATTTTTATATGCTGGTAGTTCACATGATCTGTGTATTACTTTTACAGTTTAACTGTAAGCCTCTCACTAAACGAAATCTTATTTTTAAAGTATCTTATCACCACACACACATACACAAGCAGTTTGAATGGTGTAAAATATAAGATCCACATTTCAATTGCTTTAGTGTGTTGCCTATCACAACGAGAGCTTCCTAAAGTTCTTCTTTATTAGAGCAAAATGTGGATGATTCAAATACCATGTTTCAGCTGACTTCATCATTTGAATGAGATAAACTCTCAGCAAGATGTATTCAAGAAACTATGGTTCAAACTGTGTTATCCTGCTATAAAGCAGTCTGCTAAACATTTCTGAAGCAATTTAGACAGCTGTGACTTCATTGCAAACAATGTGGACACTTAATCTATTGACTTGAAATTGGGGCCGCAAGAAGATATTGAGGAGTTTTCTCATGAGTTCATTTTCAATATAGAAAAATTCTTCCTATTTTTTACATGCTAAGAATGGAAAGCTAAAACCTGTAATAAAACTGGGGCACCTGGGTGGCCCAGTCAGTTAAGCATCCAACTTCGGCTCAGGTCATGATATTGACCTCAGGTCATGAACCCGTGTAGGGCTCTTTGCTGACAGCTCGGAGCCTGGAGCCTGCTTCCAATTCTTTGTCTCCCTCTCTCTCTGTTCCTCCCCCGCTCACACTCTGTCTCTCTCTCTCTCAAAAACAAATAAAGATAAAAAAAAACTATAATAAAACAAAGAATGAAAATGACCTTACAAATTAACTTTATTAAAGGCTATATAAGATTATAGGTATAATGATATTTTTCCACCTATTTTAAGTATCAACATATTTTTTTTAATGTTTATTTATTTTTGAGAGACATAGAGACAGAGCGTGATCAGGGGAAGGGCAGAGAGAGAGGGAGATACAGAATCCGAAGCAGGCTCCAGGCTCTGATGAGCTGTCAGCACAGAGCCCAACGTGGGGCTCAAACTCACAGACCATGAGATCATGACCTGAGCTGAAGTCGGCCACTCAACTGACTGAGCCACCCAGGCGCCCCTAGTATCAACATATTTTAAGGGCTTTTGCTCAAAAGAATATGACATGCTTTTAAATTTGTTCTGGGTTATATTTATCTTAGTATAAATTCTTAATGGATTTTGGTCAATGGCTTGCCTATATTATCGACATCCTTTTTTTTCACTATTTTCTTATGTTGATAAAGTCAGTTCTTGGAGTAAATGATTATTCACCTAAGAAATGCATGCCTTCCTGATTTGAAAAACAATTAAAAATAATTATTTGATTGAGACAGTTAATAAAATATGTTACATTAATCAACTACACTATAAACTTTGATATTGAGCAAAATATTAAAATTTGATATTAAAATTTGAAATTCACTCTGTATAATATATTCATCAATATGTAAATAAAGACAAAGGAGAACAGACACAGACAATTATCAAATAAGGGCAAATTTTAACATTTATTTATTTTCGAGACAGAGCATGAGTTGGGGAGGGGCAGAGAGAGGGCTACAGAGAGTCTGAAGCGGGCTTCAGGCTCTAAGATGTCTGCACAGAGCCCCACACGGGGCTCCAACCAGCCAACTGTGAGATCATGACCTGAGCTGAAGTCAGATGCTTAATTGACTGAGCCACCGATATGCCTAAATATCAACGGAATGCTTTAGGGCCCCATTTGCGTCTTCATCTGAGTTGTCTTGTGGATCTGATCAATATGATGAGCCAAGATGCAGAAAAGGAAGTTCATTTCCACTTCCAACACTCAGAGTTTAAGACTTGAGCTCTAGCTTTATTTCAAATTGCCCCTATAATTTTACTCTTGTTGCATTTACCTGACTTGTGTTGCACTATTTTGTACTATTCAGTCTGACCATATTGGCATCTGCTTAACTTAGCCACAAATAGTAAAATAGTAAAGACCAAAGAAAAGAGGATGAAACAACAGAACATAGGAGTTAAATAGAACACACATCCAATTTTACCTCCCTCTAGCGAACCTATAGCAGCTCTAAGTTTGACTCCCTAAGACTGAAGTAAAGATTCCCTTTCTGCCTGTTTGCCCTGACCAGGCAACTTACTGGACCCAACCATCTAATTTGACAAAACATAACTTGTATGTGTGTGTATTTGCATGGGTCAAATACATTTTTATGTCAAGAGTGACAATAATATTATTGTTACAACAGTAAACATTTATCCCAAGTGCTATTCTAAATGCTTTATATTTTATCCTCCCACCAACCCTATGCTCTCTTAACCCTAGCACAGACTGATACAAATATGAACACCGAAACCCATTTATTAATAGGTTGAGGTCGAAGACATGTACAGAAACCAAACAAGCAAGAGTGAGGTAGTTTCTAGGAAACTAGGATTTGGGATATCATTCTATTAAATCTAGGTTTTTTTTGTCATGTCCTCAACTAGAGTGGATACCACATTGAATACTTCCTTGGGTTATTCTTTTTTCCCTGTTACCCCTACTCATAGTAGTCATTCAAAATTTTTATGCTGATTCATTGTCTAGGAAGGCCTGGGAACTTTTGGAGCTAGAAGACAACAAACTAGGAATAAGTCAACAAACAACCTTACTTTTTGACCTCGGACCCAGTGGCCCTGCCTCAGGGCTAGGTTTCAGGTAAACGAGGCCATACTTTCAAGACTCACCTAATATTTATTGACTACTATTCCTTTATAGTAATTAAATATTCCTCTTTGATAACATGCAGCAAAACTCCTTTTTATATATGATTTTGGGGGATAAGATTATAACCTGTTCTACAGGGGATAAGGCTTCTTCTGGAGGTATATTTTATTCGACCCCTAGTCTATTCAAATCTGTGTGCTAGATAGAATGTAGTATTTTATAGTAAAATTACTGAAGGAAGTAAGGGGATCATTGTGACCCTTTATCCGCACCTTTTCATTTCAAACCATTTTCAGAGGCAGGAACACCATCTGTACATTCTACTAGCACATAAAGGACATATGAAGGGCTAACTTTCATATCCCCAGTGTACTACTTTTGAAATATACTCTCTATTACTGTGGTATTTTCCCTAATTACTCATTTCTAATTATATTCACAAGTCATTATTAATAATGACATCTTACTTCCTTCTTCAGTTAAGCATTTGCATAATGTTTTTTATACAATTCAACATTAGCACAGGTATTTTGAGATACACACTGCAGGAAACTCTTTAAACTTTATACTTGAAAGGGCATATTTCATTTGTCTAACTTAAAACTAAAAAATGAAGAAAATTCAGCAATGATCTTGAAAGGCTTTTTTAAAAAACATACTGCCAATAGACTTAAGGGAAAATGCTATGGAAAGATCACCTATTCATTCAGTATTGGCTGGAAATCTTGAATTTTAATGTAGCTGACACTAGATTTAGTTAGTTTATGAGACTAGTTAGGACCATCTTTCTAGTATTCAAATATCCTTACTCTGTATATTTAAATTTCTTTACTGAATTAATCTAATTTTGAAATTCAAATTCAAACTAAGGATCCCCAGTGTCTTGTGTCTCATACTATAGGCAATAAATGATCACCAGTTCAATGCAATAATTTATCTTCATTCTACCTATTTATGGTTAACACAAACGTTGGCCCTTAGCACCTACCTCAGTGATTTTATCTACATTTCCAGCTTCTAAACATCATGGAGAGATAACTCCAATCTAGAATTCTAGACTGACCTTTCTCATTAACTTCAGCCTCATACTTCCTTTTTCTTAGTGAATATTCTGAATATTTCACTTGAATATTTCACGTTCACCTCAAACTAAAATTACCTAGAGCTGAGAACATCACCACTAGTCTCCCTTTCTGGTTTTCTTATTTCTCCGAAGATGGTCTTCACTCTTCTGGTTATCCGGTCCTAAAATAGTTAAGTGACTTTTGACTCCTATCTCTCCACTCCCTTCCCACCTCACTCATTGTCCGCTACCAAGTTTTGTCTGTTTCTTACTTCATTAGTGTTTCTTACATCCATCCCTTATTTTTCTACTGCCACTTTCTTTGCCAAGGTCCCCAATATATCTCATAGATTCATCATATCTCATATTAACTATTCTCCTAAATCACAGGATATTTGGATCAGCTATTCCTACAAAATCGGCTGCACAATTTTCTTCTTCTGGGGTCTGCTTACTATTGACAACATGAGCATCAAATTCTCTGGGTTTTCCCCGGCACTTTTTTTCTTAGTTGGCTTTCTTTTTCTCTGTCATTAGGGCTAGCTGCTATACCTGAAAGCCCAGATTCCTTCTGTTTTTCTATTCATTAAATCTTGTAGCAAAGCTCACATCTCTGGCAACACCATCTCTCATTTGGGATTCTCGCCTAGCCTTAGATCCCCTGTGTTTACAGCTTGCTCCTTTCAAATTATTGGAGGAGTGAGCCATGGTCTCAAAGGTAGATTACCCTTTCTCTCTCTTCACCCATAACTCCCTCATCTCCAAACCCAACTTAAATCTTCTCTTCTTAATCATAGTGTGGGACTTACTTTCCCAAGAGACTACTGACATATACTAAAGTTCACAGGGGCCCAGCTGGCCAAGACACTAACCTCACTTGGCACTTAGCATGAATAGTGAGATTGCTTGCATGTTTAGTGATTGCAATTGGTTTCTAATCCCGATTCCATTCAGAGCTTTATTATAATATCTATCTGCTTCAGGGTTACACTATTAACATTCTCCTGCTGCCATACATAAAAGATGAGGTTCAAATATGTGGCACATTCATAAACACATGAATATATACTCATAAATAGGCCTCAAATTATGTGAATTAACCAGTAATTCTGGCCCTTTTTCTTCCCATTTTATAAAGCATGCAAGTATGCAAGAGAATGATGTTACCATGGCAATGATCTTACATCTTCTCTAAAAAAAGAAAAAGCACTATTAGCAAACTTTAGAAGCACATCTATATCTAGGAAGAAATTACTTGGGGAGCACTTGAGTGGCTCAGTCAGTTAAACATCCAACTTTGGCTCAGGTCATGATTTTGTGGTTCATGAGTTCGAGCCCCACATCCAGCTCTCTGCTGACAGCACGGAACCTGGAGCCTACTTCAGATTCTGTGTCTCCCTCTCTCTCTGCCCATTACCTGCTCATGCTCTCTCTCATGCTCTTTCTCAAAAATAAATAAACATTAAAAATATTAAAAATATACACACATTACTTGGGATATACCACATATCCTTCACAATAGATAGATATGCCATTGTCCCATGACCTGATGTGGAGAACATTGCCATTAGTGGGTCAGCTATTTTTCTTTCTCCAAAAGCTTTACAAGAAAGAAGTAGTTAGACTTCTTGCTTAAGCTCAGTATGGATGTATTTAAGTAAAGAGATCCCTTTATCTTTCGGTCAGGGACCATAGTCTCAAAGCCTAGAGGAGATAGGGGGGTTATGTACATGAGTGAAGTAGGAAAACAATACTGTAGCTGGAGGATAATTGATACCTTGCACAGAACACATGCCTGGGAGATATTAAGGAGTGATGGGGACTATAAAATATGGTAGAGTCCTTTGCCCATCTAAAAAATGCAGTTGCTACACAAAGATGGAAGTCATTATGAAGGACTGCAGAGCAAAAAGACAGAAGGAACCTGGATCCCTGATGATCATGGGGCCACCATACCAATCCAGGACTGCCTACCTCCACACCTCGCTGCTAAGTAGTCCAGGGAAGTGACAGTCTTGGGAATACCAGACCCAGGATCAGCAAGACTTTCTTCATCTCTCAGGTCTTGCTTTCCTCTCCTTCTCCATGTTAGCTTTGGTATCTTCTAGTTGGTTCTTTCCACATGGTGGGGAAAATGGCATCAGCAGCTTCTCCCTTGGCACTTACATGGGGAGCAAAATCATTTCTAGGCTTCAGGCTCCACACTCAGATCTTATGATCCAGACATAACATAGGGATATTCCTCCCCTCTTAACTCCAGCAGAAAAGTTCTGAGGAGGCCTTTGATTAGTTTAGGACTGTTACACATCCATCCCTGAACCACTGTGATTGGCCCTTTCAGACCAAGGAAATGGGGGGAGGAATTGCCTAAAGGAACTAGGAGGCAGGTACAAACTATAGTTCCCATCTTCCATTGCATCTCCTCTATTGTAATTGTCTTTTTAGTTCTGTCTCCTTTACTTTGTAAGGGCCTTGAAGGCAAAAATTGTACCTTATTAATTTTGTATCTACCTAGCCAAAACAGTACAGGGCATATAGTTAACCTTCACTAAATATTTGCTGACAAAAGAAATGAATAACCAAATCCAGTCAAAGAATTTCGAGAACTCATGACAAAGCTTTGAGCAATAGGTACTACCTACCAGCATTGAGCAGTGGCGTTATGACACTAAGCCAGTGTTAGGTTTGCGAACTTTATACAGTGGCGGTGGAGGCAGGAATTTACTGCCGTGTGGCCAGTTCATGTTGAAAAAACATGCAGTTGGCATACAAACTTGTGTACACAACAAGCAAATATTTTTTAGCAGGAAGTTTCTAAAAAGTACTCATAATTTGTAACAACAACTAATCTTGTTAAGATTTTCAAAAAGTCATACTTCAAAATGTATTTCAGGATGAGGAGAATGTAAATCACTATGAGAAATCAGTATGACTGCCCCAAATGATAACAGGTAATTTAAATTCAGAACTGCTGGAGAACTGTGAGATCATTTCACAGACAAGTCTCAGTTTTATCAACTCTTTTCCAAGCACGAGCTTGGGCGGGACAGCATAATTTAATAGGAGAATTGTGCCAAGAAAAGATAAAAATAAAAACTAACATGAATCAAGTTTGTGAGACTAAGCAAAAACCAGGGGGAGAGGAAGAGGGGAAAGGAAAAAAAGACGCAGAGAGGGAGGGAGATAAAACATAAGAGACTCTCAAAGACTAAGAACAAAGTGAGGGTGAGGGGGATGAGGGAGGGGGGAGAGGGGGTGACGGGCATTAAAGAGGGCACGTGTTGGGATGAACACTGGGTGTTATATGTAAACCAATTTGAAAATAAACTATTATAAAAAAAGAAATAGACTTGTTTGGAAAGAGTTTGAGGATCGTGTGTGAGGGAGGCTGCGGGGTAAGAATTGCTGTACTCAGGTTTAAGTGTGTATAGAGACAAGATACATGCAGTAGAGTGCTAGCCACAGGGTCAGTTTTGAAAAAGGCTCATTTTGAGGCAACCGATGTTAAACTTGGGGAAGAAATCATTTGTTGAAAAGGTAAGCAGCACCTGGGGCACCTGGGTTGCTCCGTTGGTTAAGCATCTGACTCTTCGTTTCAGCTCAGGTCATGATCTTAAGGTTCATGGGATCGAGTCCCCAAGTCAGGCTCTGTGCTGGCAGAATAGAGCCTGGTAGGGATTCTTTCTTTTTCCTACTCTCTCTGCCCCTCCCCCACTGGCGCTGTTTCTGTCTCTCTCAAAATAAATAAATAAATAAACTTAAAAAATAAGAAAAGGAAGGGTTAGCAGAAACTGACATAGTGCTGTGGAAAGGGTAGAAGTAAAACAAGTGAAAGATATGCTTTAAAGAAATTCATTTTAGGGGCGCCTGGCTGTCTCAGTCAGAAGAGCATGTGGGGTTGTGAGTTCAAGCCCCATGTTGGAGGGTAGCAATTACTAAAAAAAATTAATTTTAAAGAAATTCATTTTACACTCAAAGTTTGAGTAATATCTCTATTCTATAGTATATAAACTATCACCGCATTTGTTAAACTACTATACTCTCTGATATTTGTCAGATATTTGGTTTTCATTACATATTTAAAAAGTTAAGATACGGTGAGCTTACATACTAGATGTTATCCTGATCTTATGTGATGTTATTAAAGGTAACAATATCATATTGTATTTGTCTTTTTATTCTCAGCACCTAATAAAGTTCGCAACCCACAGTAGATCTTCGATACATGTTTAACTTCTACACCGTTTTACATTTTCTAAGAAGTTTCACACACATGATTTCATATAATCCCATAATGACCCTTTGAGATATTTATAATAGATTTTTTTTGGATGAGAAAATAAATCCAAAAGAAGAAAGTAACTTTCTAATTCACAAAGGTTTTGAATTCAGATTTTCCTTCCGGTTCAGTTTAGTCATGATGTCTTCTTTAAATGAATGAAGTATATACTTATGTATATATGTTATGTATGTTATACTTAAGTATATACTTAAATATATATATATACATATATATATATATATTTAAAGTTTATTTATTTGTTTTGAGAGGGAGAGAGAGGGAGAAACAGGGAGAGAGAGAATCCCAGACAGGTTCCATGCTGTAAATCTGGGGAGGGGGGCTCAAACCCACGAATCGTGAAATCATGACCTGATCTGAAACCAAGAGTTGGACACTTAACCAACTGAGTCACCCAGGCGCCCCATCAATGAATTAAGTATATTTTATTTTTTAATGTTTTTTATTATTGAGAGAGAGAGCAAGAGAGCGAGTGCGCATGCAGGGGAGGGACAGAAAGAGAGGGAGACAAATGATTCAAAGCAGGGTCTGCACTGAGAAGGAGAGCCTGATCTGGGGCTCAGACTCAGGAACAATGAGATGACCTGAGTCGAAGTCAAACTTAACCAACTAAGCCACCCAGGTGCCCTATGAATGAAATATATTTTAAATCACAACACCTGCGGAGACACACAGACTTGTAGAACGTATCAAGTTTTTGTGTGTTCAGCACCACACTTTAGGGAACTAATGGCTGCCATTCACATTATAGTATCCCTTGGTCAGTGGGGTAGAAAAGTGATCCATTTCCAGCCAGTAATAGTACTCTGATGGAATTGTTTGACTGAAATGAGGGTATGATCCAAGCTATGTCAACCTGAGTCCTTCTCCAGGCGTTTTCAATTTAGAGGTGAAAGGAGTTTATTGCCCTTTGAAATCCCAGAGCCCGAGCAATTTGAAGGTGGGTCTGCTTTGGCCCTGGAGAAAGGCTAGTTGCAGTTGGAAGAAATGAAGCAAGCTGACTGGGAGATGGAATGGGATAACGCCCCTGGACCGGTCATGCCTAATGGGTCGGCTCCTTCCTAGATATGTTGAACCATATGAAATTGCCATTTTTGGTTTAATGTCATTGTCATTTGGCTCAACCTAATATGCAAAAAAAGACTACACATCAGTCTTATCTGGAATCTTAGGAGATGCTTCCAGCTCAACTCTTTTCTTGTGTTAAATGGGAACAATGAAGGCCTAGAAATTTCAAAGGACTTGTTCTCAAGGTTAGTAGTAATGCCAAGTAATGCCAATTTTCTGAATTTCAGTCGAGGACCCTTTCCATTAGGCTTAATGATTCACAATTTTAAATTAGTCATTTTCCAATTTTGTAAACCAGTTCCTTCTCCCTTTTTTTTTGGTTTTGTTTTTAACTTTGTATTTTTCCCTTCTTAAGCCTGGGGAAATATGCTGTTATGACTCAAAGCAGACAAATTTATGTGTTATAAATTTTCCAGGAAAACTGATCTCTAGGTTTTGACTAAAACCATGAATTTTAAAACCCAAAGAAATAATTTGATTCAAGTTAAACACATGGTTGTAGTTCTGAGAGTTTTTGTCTTCTTCCTTTTATTAGATCTTCCAAAAGAACTCATACTTCAGTGTGTACAAGAAACACCAGGGGTTACTGTTTCAACGTGCAGAATGCTGAGCCCCACACCACGCACTGGATCCAGGTCGCTGGGGGTGGGTCCCAGGAATTTTCATTCTAGCAAGCTTGCTGGGTGTTCTTATACACACTGAAGTTTAAGCAGTAGTGACTTAAATATTGCCATCCTCAGGGATTCCGTCCCTAAATCTGTTTCTCACCACTCAAAGGGGAGAGTGCTGAGAGCACATCCCTAAGAAATCACTATATTGTCATAGTTACTGATGGGGCTGCTACATGTTGTGCAGCCGTATTGGGCTGGAAATGGCCAGAAACCGTGTTCCACAAGTGGTACAACTCATTAATTCCCATTTATCAGATTATTACCTACGCATATATCCTGCTCAA
This sequence comes from Paguma larvata, assembly GCA_030068075.1. Classification (NCBI taxonomy): domain Eukaryota; kingdom Metazoa; phylum Chordata; class Mammalia; order Carnivora; family Viverridae; genus Paguma; species Paguma larvata. The sequence goes on along the minus strand of CM057833.1, from coordinate 72,274,755 downwards.
ATCTTTGTCACAATCAACACAATATTTCCAACAACCAATCAAGCATTTCTACCTCAAACCCTACATATCTTAAAACTCATTTTTATCATTTTTCCCAAATCTGCTTTTCCTTTTATATAATCCACTTCAGTTAGCAGGCACCACAAGCCATATAACTGATCAAGCCAGAACACTCAGATTTGTCCTCACATCTGTGTTTTATCTGTCATCCAGCTCATCACCTAGTCTGTGTTGAACCCACTTTTCGAACTTCTCTCAGATCAACTTTCTTTTCATAATCCTCATTGCCATTGCGTTAGGGTCCTCCCTTAGATGCTCGTCATCTCTTCTGGGCTTTAGAAATAGCTTCCTAAAAGGCTTTTGTCTCTACTTTCAGTTTTTCTATAATCCATCTTTCACACTGCCATTGGAGTTACATTTCTAAAATGCAAATCAGATTTTGGCATTCCTAAGTCCGCTCCCTATTACCTCCCAGATAAAGTCCAGTCCATTTGTATGACATATAAGGCCCTTTGTGATCTGGTTTAACTTTCCAGAGTAATAATCCCTTGCTCTTCCTGCCGAAGCTCATGATTCAAATCTAATAGTATTAGATTTCATTGAACTATCAAATATTGCATTATTTTCATCATTTGAAGATGGCCCTCTAAATAATATCCTGTTAGTGTTGACTAACTGTAAAATGTGGGGCTTTTATAAAACATTTTGAAAACTATTAAAGCATAACCAAACCAAGGACTCCCCATGAACGTGAGCCGAAGTGTGCCCCTGTTATCTATGCAGGCAAGGTATGTTGCTTTATCTTATAATTTATCTATATGTAAAGATATATTCTCAGCAGGATGCAAAAACTGGAAGACTTTCTCTACTGGGTCAGGTCAGGGTGAACCTGATACTCTGAGCCCAGCTCCTGAAAGTTAGAGAAAGAAAATTGAAGGAAAAAAACATTATTCCCCTGTGTTCAAGAGGGGAGCACAAGTTTTGTTCAAACCTATACCAACTCGACCCCCTATACTACAGGCATTCCAGGTATTCCTCCTGTAATTATTCAACTGATCCTTTCATGTCTATTTCTAATTTTGCTTCCAGGTCTCCTTAGTGTCAGTGCTCTATGCTGCTAGTGTAGTGATCTTACAGGTCAAGAAATGATATAAATAAAGTGGGAAAAGAATAAGAGCCAATTATGAAAAGTCAGTTTGCATTACAGATCTGTATGCACACTTTCATAAGATTAAGTTCACTTTACAACAATAGAAAGCAGTCATTAACATAAACATAATAAATTGAAAAAAGTCTTAAGTAAGAAAAAAGCATATTACAAATGAAAGAACAAATAGAATTACAGGAAAGGAAAAATATACTGGTGAGTACAAAAGACTAGGTAATTGTTATCAACAGAGTCTAGAAGGAGGAGAATAAAAATGTCATACTGACCAAGGACAGTTCAAGAGCCCATAGCACAAATAATCCCGAATACACCATTAAAGAACAGCTATACTCTTATTTTTAAATGGAGCATGGAATAATTCTTAGGCTCCACTGTAATCTTTAGCACTACTATTGTCTTGCCCCACCAGTTCTTAATGTTTTCTCCAAGAGGTTACATTAACCTTAAACTCATGTTTGAGTTTTGAGATCTTATACCTGATCTCAAATCTCAATTGAGTTTGTCCATCTCTACTGGCATTGGTTTGAAAATCATAAAGACTTGCGTTTTAGACGCTAGGAATCCCTTCTGTGCCTGCTCTCAGAGCTGGTTAAGAGGTAGGCTTGAATTTGATCCAACAAGATCCTACCTTATTTCCAAGTTGCTTCTCCTTGTCTTCCCTTATGAAATACAGCAGACACCACTGACTAGACCTGGATGGTTGCTGGGTTTAATAAACACCCTGTGTCCCTCTTCCACTAAGCACTGTAAGATAAACACTGTTTCCAGCTACTCACTATCTGGATTATAATGTTCTTTTGTTTGTATTCGAGTAAGGTGAATTATTTACTTCTCAACTGTGGATAGCTTAGTCACTAGTATCTTCAAAAACAGTCCAAGATCACTGAAGTCAACAGTATTCTTAGAATTGAGCAGTACTTTAGAAAAATTTAATAAATTATACTTTCATAACAGGAAATTTGACAACCTCCTGTGTTAATCCATTTTAATGATTAATAAATCTGCTGTCTAAAAACATTGCCATTTATGGCAAGACTTCAATTACAGGTTAAGCCTGTTTTATCTTGTTTTGTCATCAGTGTACATGGCCACTCTTGGCCATTGTCCTATTATTGTAGAGCCTTTCCTTTATCTTATCCGTAATTCCATTTTCTAATTTTTTAAAACTGTATATGCTTCTTTGTAGTTCTCATGTCACCTTGGGTTCTAACATCTTTACGTTGTTCTTAAAGTGGTGGCTGTCCAAAAACGCCACACACACACAGAAAAACCAGACTCTTGACTATAGAGAGCAAACTGGTGGTTGCAGAGGGAAGGTGGGTGAAGGGATGTATGAAATAGGTGAAGGGCATTAAGAGTGTCCTTATCGTGGTGACTATTGAGTTGTGTGTAGAATTGTTGAATCACCACATTGTACACCTGAAACTAATGTAACACTCTATGTTAATTATACTGGAATTATAATATCTATCTATATCTATATATATGTCTTTGGGTGAAAAAAAAGTGATATATATTTTATGTAGCTAATCTGTCAACCAATAAATATAGTGCCTGCTAGACTAATGCCTAATAAACTTAAGAAAATTTTTGTATAAGAAGTTTTTGGTGGTAGGGAAGAATACCTTCAAGGGAATTAACAGGAATGGGAGCCAGAAACGGAACTGCAGCAGCTAACACAGGATACCAAGTGTGGACGGGGAGTTTTTTCAACAATGGAGGTCATGGTTAGAGAGGAAGGTCATTCACCAATAAGGTCCAGGTGTGAAGAGAAGGCACAAATGTTTTCCCCTGGGATATTCATTGTTGCTGTTGTTGTTTGTTTGCTGTTTGCTTGTTATTTCCCCTGAGTACCTAATATAGTAAACTAGGTGTAGCTCCTCAATGTACTGAGTAGGAGACGGGACTTGGATAAAATGTGCCTTGTCCTTCACAATTAAAAACATTTGGAGGGTTGCTAAATTACTATGCTGTGGCATCAATCACTGTTTATTTGGAAATAAAATGGACTAAAAGCTCTCCAAAAAAAAAGTGGCTGTCAGAATTAGCAGGTGTTATGGTAGAGAATCCACTAGCACTGAACACACAAGGAAGCTGGCCTGATGGTCCTTGTATACCGGATTCCGGTGTACAGGTCAGAAACAAGTGCATTGCTTCATTGCTTTTTCATGGTCAGCTAATGATTCACTGTGACCTATGTGTTTTGCTGATATGCGTCTGTATAGCCACAGTCCCTTTCTGACTTTCCTTTCTGATAGTTTAGTTTGTCCTTGTTCTTTGTGTTGTACTTGCCCCCACTCAGTACTTCATTCTTTGTTTCTAACTCTTCCGCAATTATCCAAGGTCATTTTGAATTGTGGTGCAGCCTTGGGGGTAATGGTTATCCATTGCCTAAGATAGTTGAGAGCACAGCTTCTATCCTTTCATCCAGGGTCTACCTTATGCTCACAACAATTTACTTAATGTATCGGCAGATATCAGTGAGAAAATCTAATGGGGGAATTTCACCCAAAACAGCAAAAAACTACATGAAATACCTAAAGCCAACTTAAGAAGAAACATAGAAGCTCATGTAAACAAACATACAAAACTACTGAGCTATAAAATCACTGTTTGCACAGGTTTTGTAGCTGAGAAGGACAGCGTTTGCCCAGAAGGACATTATGGTGAGTGAGTGAAGTGGCTGAATGCTTGCGTTCCTAGTGGACTGGTGGTGAAGCCGTAACACTGTGACTTTTTACTTCTAAATACACAAAGTCAAGGATACTTGGAGGGTACCGTGTCACCTGCCACCCAAATTATGACAGGAACACTAATTACAATGAGTGTTTGGTCAGGTTGCCGTGTTTCTTGTAGGCAAAGATTTCTAGTTTCACTTTATGAGAAAATATAGGCATTTTTGGTTTAGAAATTAAAAACACAATATGAACTTTCATTGATAGATTTTAAATGTGATTATTTAAGGGCATTAAACATTAGGCTGAGGAAATTACTTTAAATATGTAATAAATTGGACATTTGAGCCTCAATGTAGTTAATTTTTTAAAGCGTTCGTGTCACTCTTTTTCACTGAGATCTTTGGTGTCTGGAACACCTAAAGAAATGAGTTTTTGAGATAGCTTAATTTTCCCCATTAGTTCTAACAACTTGAAATATGTAACATTTTTAGATGGAGATTTTCCTTGAACTGTTAAATGTTCTCCTACATCTGTGAACAGAAAATTCAGCATAAAGCTTAACTTTTACTTGATGTCTCAGGTTAAAAAGAACAAAGAGGAGGAAGGACCTTTTTCTAATTAAATTATGGTCCTGCCATTTAACACTTGTGCACTTGGGGTAAGCCCTCTATCTCCCTATGCCTTAGATCAGACATAATCTCAGCTCTTTACTATTCCAGGTTATTGTGAATACATGAGAGAGGAAATCAAAGTTTGCATTGTATGCTATTAAATGTAGCAGTGTTGTTTTAGGTTGAATTTAGGATTCGAAAGAGAGAGAAGTGATGAGACGTAATATGATTTTTTTGGAGTGATGGTCATGTATCAAGTACCTCATCTGTTTTGTCTTCTTCAGTATTCACAACAATCCTTTTTTTTTAAGTTTATTTATTTATTTTGAGAGAGAGAGAGAGAAAGAGAGAGAGAGAATCCTAAGCAGACCCCACACTGTCAGTGCAGAGGCCGGTGTGGGGCTCAAACCCACAAACCATGAGATCATGACCTGAGCTGAAATCCAGAGTCGGATGCTCAACCAACTGAGCCACCCAGGGACCCCAGATATTCATAACAATCTTATAAGGTGGTTATTATTATTCCCATTTTATACGTGAGATGTCAAAGCTCAGAGAAGTTAAGTAACCTGCTCTTTGTAACAAAGATAAGAGAATGAGAATTAAGTTGGCAGGACATTTTCTTCATTTTAGAAGAGAAATAAAAGGCCAGAATATATCATGGTCATCTACTGGGCAAAACTAAGATTTAAAGATAATTCAGTTCATTAGGGTTTTTGTTTTGTTTTTTTGTTTTTAATTTTTTTACTTTTCCATTTTTTTGGGATCTGTAGAGGCAGTATCTGACTAGATCTTTCTTTCTTTCTTTCTTTTTAAATATTTTATTTTTCAGTAATCTACACCCAACATAGGGCTCTAACTCACAACCTGGAGATTAAGAGTTGTGTGTTCCACCTACTGAGCCAGCCAGGCATCCCTAGGTATTTCTTGATGTTACAGAATTACTATTAATTTCAAAAGTATTATAGTGACATTATGGTTGTTATTATTTTTTAATAGATCGTGTTATGGACCAAAGGTATCCCCAAGATTCATATGTTGAAACCTCTCCTACCCATGGGATGGTATTAAGATATGGGGATTTGGGGAGATAATCAAGGTCAGCTGAGGACGCCAGGGTGGAGCACTCCTGGGTGGGGCTGACGCCCTCATAACGGCAGGAGAGAGCTCTCTGCCTTTGTCTGCTCTCTGCCATGTGAGGACTTAACTGGGAGTCAGCAGTCTACACCCTGGAGGAGGGATCTCATCAGAAGACACTGTGCCGGCACCCTAACCACAGATTTCCGGCCTCCAGAACTGTAAGAAATAAATTTCTGTTGCTTATAAGCTACTCAGCTTATGGTATTTTGTTACAACAGCCAAGCTGATTAAGACAAGTCCTTTGTTTTGGAGGTTCCTTCCAGAAAATTGACCAAGGAACAGTTATGATTTCTGGAATTTGTTTTAAAATTTTCTTGGAGGTAAAGGGGATTGGATGTGGGTTGGGCATATACATGAAACAAGGTTAGCACGAGTTAATACATTATGAAACTGGGTGATGAGATCGGATTCTAAGTCCCCTTGGTTCCAAAGTGCATCCACTGTTTTATCCGGTGGAACGTCCAAGCACCCTCTACTACAACACCATATTTCTTGGGTCTTTTCTAAATGAGGTGAAGTAGGACTTTTGAAAAACACATATTAGGATGCATTCTTCATGTCTTCTGCATTTTTGTTAATGCGTTCCAAAGGAGTCAGGCCTTGGGAAAGGAAATAGAAAGTATATGTTTTCCCTTTGGGGCAATATTCCATGATAGCTCGGGCTACTCTTTCCTGATTGACATGGTCCCAATACAGGCAATGCTTCCTCTGCAACTAGTTTGCTTCATAGGCAACTAAAGTTTGGCTGCAGAGATTTATCTCCCAGATGAAGCTTCTGAGTTATTGTTGATGCTGTGTGGTTTAATTGTGGAGACTGCAAGTGATTCCCAAAGTCTTCAAATGCTACTTGTGGGAGTGTTCTATCTATGAGTGGCTAGCTGTGTTGCCATACTTTCTACTCAGCGTTCGACAGCTTTTCAAATCCGAATTGGAAATTATCTGCTCTCCTAGAAGTGGGGTTACTACCTGTCTGGACTGCTTCCAAGGTCCCCTGCAGTAGGTGAGTGCCATGAATCCAAAGAGTACCTTAGTGTGTCCCTGCCAAGAAAACTTGAATTGCCCCACAGTCTTATAGTTGGTTTATGATAAATACTTGATATTTTCCAAGTTTGGCAATATTCCTAACAATGATATTGGGAATGGCGAGCAGTGAACTTGAAAGAAACTTTTCTAATCTATCAGTAATGAGAAAAACCTTGATCAACTGTTCTAGAGGAAAGATGAATTATCTTTCAATTTCTTCTATAGATAATATTATATAATCACTACAGTTTAAAGATGTTATCAGAGAACATACAGGCAAAAAATATAGGAAAAAAGATGACAGATTATGTCATAAAAGTAACTAGTGAAATATTATGGTATTTTCTGGATTTGGCAGTGTTTGTGGTGTTTGTCAGCTTTGCAAAATTTGTAATTTGTTATTGTTTTTTTTCTTATCCTACATGAATATTCATTTTTGAACCTAAGTGTTTTATATTCATAATTTTAGGTTCTTTTTCCTAAAAGGCACTCCCAAATCATATTAGCATTGGGTATCATAAAACCTGGACCACTCTGGTACTCATCCCACTCTCAGAGTCATTTGTACACTGAACTTTTTTAAATACTGTTTTTGTCTTCCTGTAAAAGTTGACAGAGCTCCCCAAAGACTTCGTAGTTCTTCCTTTCTTGGAAGAAAGGGAGACTTACCCTGAAAAGTTGGCTCAGGATGTTGACCCCGGTGGAGCCTGACAGCAGTACGCCGGTGTTCTCCTGTGTCCATTTGACTTTGCGGCTTTCCTCTTTCCTCATCTGAGATGTACGTAGGATCTGGGCTAAGCCACAAGACTTATGGTGAGAGCTGGTTCCTTAGTAAGCACCCCCACACATCCAGTGACTCTAGCTCCTGGGGGTGGGGCACGTGCCCTGCCATCCTAATGAGATTTATAGAGGCTTCTCCCCTAGCTTTCCCCTTAGCAGAGGCTATCTGCATATGCTCTTCAGCGTCCAGAAGAAATCCTGGCTCCTACATCGTGGTCTACAGTCTCTGGAGCACACATGACTCTCACGGAACTTGACATTTTCTCCCAGGACACAGGCACACTCAGACATTGACTCTCATGACCTCCGAGCTACATCATAATCATTGTTAGACTGTATTTAATACTGGGTAAGTTTTAGATGTATCTGGGTAACTATTTTCTGAGTTGAAAATTAGGGAAAACAGGGGCACCTGGGTGGCTCAGTCAGTTAAGCCTCTGACTTCAGCTCAGGTCATGATCTCACGGTCTGTAAGTTTAAGCCCCATGTCAGGTTCTGTGCCCACAACTCTGAGCCTGGAGCCTGTTTTGGATTCTGTCTCTCTCTCTCTCTCTCTCTCTCTCTCTCTCTCTCTCGCCCCCTCTGCCCGACTCACTTGCGCATGCTCTCTCTCTCTCGCTCTCTCTCTCTTAAAAATAAAATAAAAACATAAAAAAATTTTTAAAAAAAGTTTAGAAAATTAGGGAAAACAGTGTGAAAATATTGAGTGCCCCTATGAGGTTATGGATATAAATGCTTAAAATCCTGAGTGTCCTGAAAAATCCAGAAATATAATTAAAGAGTAGTTTGCTGGTGTTTTAAATGACCCCAGATTACTGTGCATTTTAAATTTGTTCAGTTTACACACTCTCTCTTCTCTTGCTGTCAGATTACTTATGGTCATTTCTTGCTGCTGTCTACAGGCCTGCAAGTTACCAGCCCTCCTGCATAGTAGTTAGTGGTCTTGAAAGTAAGTCTGGAGCCCAGCTGTTCGGGTGGACACCTCAGGGTCACACGTAACCCTGGGTAAGTTACTTGGCCTTTCTTCTCTCCAGTTTTTTCATGTGTGAAATGGCAGATAATAACAGCAGCGAGCTCATGAGGTTGTCATGAGGATTAAGTGAAATAAAACTACTCAGAACAATGCCTGGAAAATAATGGGTGCTCAATAAATATCTGTTATTGTCATTTTCTTTGTCATTTGTTATCTCGGATCTGCTAAGATCTAAGATGCCAGATAATCAGAGTTATTCAAACTCTAAATAAGATAAAATTAAACAGTCTTTGAATGAATGCGTACCCAACTAGCCCATGAGGAAAGTCAACATTAGTGCAGCTGTCCCATTCAGGCAGGAAAAGCTTTAATGATCTATCATTCTGTCAAGAGGGGTGCTTACCTGACTTGCTTCTTCTGATCGACAGAATCTTGACTCCTGTTATTGGCCAGACAGAGGATTTTAATGTTATACAAAAGCATTCTTCATTTTTTTAATTTTTTAAAATTAAAAAAATAAGTTTTTATTTTAATTCCCGTTAGTTAACATACAGTGTTATATTAAATTCAGGTGTGCGATACAGTGATTCAACACTTCCATACATCACCCGGTGCTCATCACAACTCGCACACTCCTTATCTCCATCACCTATTTCACCCATCCCCTCACTCACCTCTTCTCCGGTAACCATCAGTTGGTTCTCTATAGTTAAGAGTCTGTTTCTTAGTTTGTCTATCTTTTTTTTCCTTTGCTCGTTTGTTTCTTAAATTCCACACATGAGTGAAGTCATATGGTATTTGTCTTTCTCTGACTGACTTATTTCACTTAGCATTATGCTCTATACTTTCATCCATGTCATTGCAAATAGCAAGATTTCATTCTTTTTTTTGTCTGAATAATATTCCACTGTATGTATACACCACGTCTTCTTTATCCATTCATCATCCGATGGACGCGTGGGCTGTTTCCATAATTTGTCTACTGTAGATAATGCTGCTATAAACATTGGGGTGCATGTGTTCCTTTGAATTAGTATTTTTGTATCCTTTGGGTAAATACCTAGTAGTGAGGTTCCTGGATCATAGGGTAGTAGTTCTATTTTTAACTTTTTGAGAACTGTCATACTGTTTTCTACAGTGGTAAAAGTATTCTTTAATCCAAGTCTTTTATAAGGACAAAAAAAATTATGTGAAAATGGCTCCACCTGAAATATAAGCATGTAACTTACAAACAGCTGTACTAAACATAATGAGGCTCAGAACAAATTTTAATGTTCCGTGTCATTCTGACGTGGATCCCTAGTATTCTATCTATGTCTGGGATTGCTGGCACCTGTAGTCAGCAGTGGATAAAGGAAAAGTGTCCATTCCCATTCAGTTTCAATCCCCTTCTTCCATCATCCTTGTTATCTTGAGCTTCAGAAATTGTTTCACTCATTTTAGCTTTCCTTCTTACCTTTTCAGAACAGACCCATGTAATGCTGACATGTCCAGTGGACAGTCAGCTTTGGCCTGATTCTGAGACAAGACTCTGTCCCTGAGATGAAAATGAGAGCAGACCACGATGCTCAGTACATGGCAGTCTCTCTCTCTCTCTCTCTCTCTCTCTCTCACTTTTTTCCCCCCAACATTTTATTTTTAAGTCATCTCTATACCCAATGTGGGGCTCAAACTCACAACCCCAAGATCAAGAGTCACAGGCTCTACCAACTGACCCAGCCAGGTACTCCTATAGAGTCTCTTACTAAATATTTATTACAAAAATGGATGATTTCTCTGGCTTTCACTGAAAGAGAATAATGCACATGGTCTAGAAAAACTTGCCCAAGTGCGTGGAAAATATTGACTCTGCACTGTTGCTGTTTTCTTTGCCACACTATCAAACAGCATCCTGGTTCTTCCAGCAAGTCCCGTATTGTTTAATGTGTACACAAAGCCATACTTGTGTTGTTTAATGCGTACACAAAGCCATCTATACATGAGGACATCTATACACAAACTATGTGACACTTGTTCTGGTGGGTCGGAGGTAGTTTTTGCTTGACTCAACGGGTTGCGTCACATCGTTCACTAGCAGATTACAGACAGGAGAGCACCTAATGTAGTTGTTAAGCATATTAAAATCTGTGGAGTTGAATTTCTAGTTTATTTTTCTTGAAATTCTGAAGTTTTATTTGCCTATGGCCCATCTTTTCACACAGGGCTTTAAATGCATTAATAGCAATGATGTTTTTATTAAAGTTTCTCTGCCAGAGATTATAATAAATGTCCAAACATCTGACAAAGAAAAAAGAAAAGAGAGCAGATAAGAAATAAATGACTTAAAATTGGGACTCAATTCAGAACAAGCGTAAAGTTTTGCCAGGAGTGAAAAATTTCAAATTTAGTTGCTCCATCTAGTGGTGAACCGTTGTATGACTTTAGTGAAGAGCTTCAAGTTTTTCACATTGGAGGTTATGTTCCAATTTTGTTCTGGTAAGTAGAAAAAAAATGTTTAATAGACTCCCTGTCCTATTGACCCACTGAAATGAACATAAAATCTCTCCACATAAAAAGAAAAGATCACTGCTTAATGAATCTTAATAGACTTAAAGACATATTTGCCAACCAACTCAAATTTCAAATCATTGTTCCTTCCTCAATCAGGCTAGGACCTAACATCAATATTGCTATCTGTACCTTTAACTTATTTTTAATCCGTGTATCATCCTGAAAATATGAGATGATTTAGGCCTAATCTGGATTGGTAGGAGAGAAATGCTGATAGAGGGATGAGCTCTCTGCAGTGAAGAGCATGAGTTTTTGACCCAGGCCTTAATAAGGCCCGAAAAGTGCTCTGAATTGTGTGAAAAATATCAGTCCAGTCACTAGGTGAAGGGGATTAGGAGGGGCAAACTTCCAGTTGTAAAATAAAGAAGGAAAAATAAAGATTACACGTCTACCTGAATGTAATGAATTGTTCCGGTTAACAGGGGCTCTAGGTCAGGCTACTTGGGTTCCAGTTCTGACACCAGCACTTATTAGCTGTGTGGCCTTTGTACCTCAGTTTCATTGTCTATAAAATGAAAATAATGCTACCCCTCACATAGAATTGTGGGGTTAAACTAGATACTGCATGGAAAGCACTTGGAACTATATCTGATACAGAATAAGTATTCAATAATATTTTCATGATATTATCATTATTTATTTTTAAGTTTGTTTGTTTGTTTGTTTGTTTGTTTATTTTGAGAGAGAGAGGATCCCCAGAAGGTTCTACACTATCAGTGCAGAGCCTGATGTGGGGCTCGAACTCATGAACTGTGAGATCATGACCTGAGCTGAAATCAAGAGTCAGATATTTAACCAACTGAGCCAGGCACCCCTATTATTATTATTTTTTAAATGTTTATTTATTTTTGAGAGAGATAGAGAGACAGAGCATGAACAAAGTAGGGGCAGAAAGCGACAGGGACACAGAATCTGAAGCAGACTCCAGGCTCCAAGCTGTCAGCTCAGAGCCCAACGTGGGGCTTGAACTCATAAACCACAAGATTATGACCTGAGCCAAGTCAGACGCCCGACTGACTGAACCACCCAGGCGCCCCCCCCACTTTTCCTGACATTATCATTGACTTTGTTTTGTGTATTCATGAATTTCTTGGTGTTGGTTTGGGGTATAATTGAATTGTGTCAAGTAATTAGGTGTCCATTTGGCAAGCCATTGGGAATCTCTTGTTTCCCTGACTCTGGAGTTGTTCTCCCTCTGGGAAGGAGTCTTCACTGCAGTATCTTAAGTGTCACAGCAACCCGTATCCCATTCTGCAACATTACTCACATGGTCAGTCTCTCACTTCCCAAATTCAGCTTTGCTTCCCAGAATTCCGGCACTCACCTGGAAAGCAGAGATGGCATGCTTGCCCCCCGGGCATGCCCACGGTTTGTTCATTTTCTCCTCAGAACTTCAAACACATGGTTTAGCTTTAGTCCTTTCTAAGAGCAAACGTTGATCACCAAAAGCAGAAGGACAGATTCCATGAAGCTAATTGCATACATATTCCAGGAAAATAGCACACTGGGTTGACAGTATTAGAGTACATTTTCTTTTACCCTTAGAAAGTTGTCTGCCATGAAATACTTCCCTTCTTCAGGATCTAATTGTAGATGCCCCTAAGAGCATAGACTATGGAGCCGGAGGTGCGGAGTTTTAACACTTAGCTTACCATTTAGTGGTAGAATAACCCTGGCCAAATTATTGACCTCTGTGGGCCTTTGTGTATTCATTATTAGGTACAGCGAAAACATAGAAGCTATTTCAAAAGTTGTTTTGCAAATTAAATGAACTAATATGTATAAAGCACTTAGAATAAAGCATGTTATGTAGCAGGTGATATATGAGTTAGTTTTTACAGTGTTATTATTAGTAGATACTCGTTATTCCCTGGAGCATAAACTGTTGTATATTTCTAGAGATTCCAAATTCAGTATAACCTAAGAGTTATTCTTTCATTTTCACTCTTTGTGACATTTTCCATATATTCTCTTTCTGACTCTGGTCTTGGGTTTTGTCTCCTCCCAGTCTTTTCTTTATGATTTTTCTTCTTTGATGGTACTGTCCACTTCAGAAACACTTTTCTCCTGTGAAGACATTTTACCCTCACCCTTTTACTTCTTACCAAGGCATTTCTCGAGGACATAAACTATGTTTATTCTTTATATGTTTCTGATGCTTTGCACAGAGCAAGTAATTGCCCAATAAACATGCATGAGTAAAATCTACAGAAACACTAGCTTGCATTTGACCTCGGGTTTGTGATTGCCTCAGAAAAGTATACTTAAAATTATATTTATTGTCCTTTACTTAGTAGCTATTCAATGCTAGGCACTATACTAAGGATTTTAGATAGCATGATTTATTACAGGGCATCAACAATTTTAGAGGTGTAAATCCTATTAGTTTCATTTTACAAATCAGAAAGTGGAGTTTTAGAAAATATAAATTGCTTGTCCAAAGTGACACTGTTAGTAGCTCAAACACTTTTCTCATGAAAAAATCCTCTTTGGTTACTGGACATCTTCGTGTTTTATTCCTTCTAGTCTGTCGGTTTAGGGTGGGGCCATAGTTCTCTGTCTTCCATCTCCTGCAGATAAATGGCTTTGCTGAACTCCCCCAGAACCACACATCTGAGAGGTTGCAAATTCAAATACTACAAGAGCCACATGGAGAAGAGCATTTGTTGCGTGAAAGTATGGGTCATGTCTTGAACATCCAGCATTTTCCCCCTCCCATCTCCAGGACCGGTGAGTTTGTTGTGAATGATGTTGGTTATGGCCTTTCTGTCCTCCCCCTCCCCGTATCACTCTAATTCAAGTCCTCGTTGCCCCACACCACCCGGACTATCGCAAGAGTTGCTTAAGTCCTCTCTGTAGGTCTTGTGTCTTCCGCTCCCTAACCTATTCTATCACAGCAAAACAAATTTTCAGAGACTTTAGCTCCTTATTAAAAAGGTTTTGTAGTTTTCCACTGTTTATTACTGAGTCCAGACTTAACTTTTCAGCCAGAATATATTCACCCCTAACACTCCATTCTTATATCTTTACACAAATCCTCCGCTTTGGCAGTTCCTAAAAATGCCAAGCACAGACTTTCTTTTTTCTTTTCTGCTCATAATCTTTTCTTAGCTTCTTCCAGTTAAATAAATCTTTTTCCAAATTCCTGTTCTATACTAGCTTTTTGTTTTTTCTTTTGGTGAGACATGCTTGCCTTTCTTTCAGTTCTTTCTTTCTTTTTTTCTTTTCTTTTCTTTCTTTCTTTCTTTCTTTCTTTCTTTCTTTCTTTCTTTCTTTCTTTCTTTCTTTCTTCCTTCCTTCCTTCCTTCCTTCCTTCCTTTCTTTTCTTTCTTCCTTCCTTTCTTTTCTTTCTTCCTTCCTTTCTTTTTCTTTCTTTCTTTTCTCTTTCTTTCTTTCTTTCTTTCTTTCTTTCTTTCTTTCTTTCTTTCTTTCTTTCTTTCTTTCTTTCTTTCTTTCTTTCTTTCTTTCTTTCTTTCTTTTCCTCCCTCCCTCCCTTCCTTCCTTCCTTCTTTCCTTCCTTCCTTCCTTCCTTCCTTCCTTCCACTCTTTATTTCTTTCCCTCAATATGAATGCATTTCCTATACTGTTTTGTAGAAAGGCAGTAGAATATAGTAGTCTAACATAGACTCTGGAGCAAGGCAACTGACTTCAAATACTGGTGCTACCACTCACCCTTCTGGTGACCTCAATCAAGTTACTAAACCTGTTTGTGCTATAGTTACTTCACGTTACACTGAAGACAAAGTAATGCCTGTCTGACAAGCCTGCAGAGAGGATTAGATGAATCATTGCATGTAAAGCAATGTGTATGGCACAAGGTAAGCACTAAATAATGATGACGATGATGACGACGATGACGATGATAATGTTATTGCTCTTTTATGTGTATGACATTTTTCCATAACTGATTTATAAACTCTTTCAAGTCAGAGATTTCCATATATCCTTGCCTTGCAGGAAGAGAATGTGATGCGAAAGTTCACAGTGGTCAGGACACCAGGTGTATCACATTAGGCAGGTGTTCAACTTTGAGACCCTCTTTTGCTTTTGTGTAAAATGGAAATAATTATTTTACTTTAGTATAGTGTATTAAAATTGGTTTTTCATGGAATAAGTTTATTTATTATCTGCCTACCCACCTCACATAAGAGATAATTTGTGCAAAGCATGTTGGAAACAGAGGCATATGGATGTTAAGTGTATTACCAAGGTGCTCAGTAGTGAGTGCTCTTCTTTTTGAAGAATGGGACCAAATTCTTGTTTTTCTTTCCCCTCCTCTATAATCTAAATACCATATAAAAAGAATCGGAAGAATTTCTTTTTGATGTTTTTAGTCAATAGTGCCTCAATCTTCTCACACAGGACCCTTCCGCCTCACCTTCCAGAAGAGTTATTTTTTTTCCGAAGGGCAAGTTGTGACTGTGAATAGAGGCACCTGGTCCTATGGTGTACTGGTGCCTGGAGGAATAGTAGGATTTGAAGAAGTATCCTAAAACAGTGTTTTAGCTCTCGTTCCACAGAATTAAGTTTTTAATCTACTGTTTATCAGGGTGATTACTATCTCTTTTCTGAGGTAAAAGGAGATACTAGATTTAGAGGAAGGAGAGTGGAATAAGTGAGGAATGGAAACCAAATAATCATCATGGGAGAAAAGAAAATCAGAAACTGGCAACTGAAGTAAGACAATAAAGGTATTTGTTTAAAAATGGGGGCACCTGGGTGGCTCAGTCGGTTAAATGACCAACTTCGGCTCAGGTCATGATTTCACTTTGTGAGTTTGAGCCTCGCATCGGACTCTGTGCTGACAGCTCAGAGCCTGGAGCCTGCTTTGATTCTGTGTGTCCCTCTCTTTCTACCCCTCCAGCTCTTCTGCTCATGCTCTATCTCTCTCAAAAATAAATAAACATTAAAAAAATTAAAAAAAATGAATATAAAGTCGGGGCGCCTGGGTGGCTCAGTTGGTTGAATGTCCGACTTTGGCTCAGGTCATGAGTTTGTGAGTTTGTGAGTTTGAGCTCCACATAAGGCTTGCCAGTGTCAACCTGTCAGTGCAGAGCTCTCTCCGGATCCTCTGTCTCCCTCTCTCTGCTCCTCCCCTACTCGTGCTCTCCCCAAAATAAAATAAATATTAAAAAGAATGAATAAAAGGTGGAGCCATATAAAATGAATATGATTTTTTAAGGCAAGAAATTGTGACTTGTTTAGTCTTTGAGAAGCAGAATATTATTAAAAACACAGTGAAATAATGAGTACAGAAGGATATATGAGATGGCCAGCTGTGGGAATTTCTAGGTTGGCTTCTGTGCTAATTATTAAGTATCCCAGCTCTCATTCCATATTCAAACTAAGCATCCATGAACTTCTCTATCTAGCAGGATGAGACATAGGAAGATATTCAAATACCAAAGTAACTATGGAAATAGGAAGAACAAAGCAGAATTCTTGAAAGTCTCTGGGTAAAGATAAAAGGAAAACAGAATAAAGGAGATCTCACAGCAGGGGCCTGTGACAGATCTCCAAATCAAGAAGTCAGGGAAGATGAAGTGGAACAAAGGCGAATCTCCACAACCAGGGAGATGGTCCATAGATTTCAACTACCCAGTTAACTTTCAGATAACTCACTCAGGAGAACAGAACTGGAAACACATAAAACATAAGTTTAATTCTCTCAGTAAATGATGCAAAAAGAGTAGCAAGAATTTTGAAAATGGTCTTACATTCTGAAGAAGATTTTATATACTGCCTGAATGTCTTAAAAAACCTGGAGAAGAGTGATCCTGGATTAGCCGAATTCTAAGTATGAACACTATTTCAAAATGTTAGGAAACCAAGATTAACTTGGTTATACATTCGATGGGTTAAAAAAAATACATATGTAGATATGTATGTATGTGTCTCTGTGTGTGTTATGCCACACTGAATCAAAGGCAAGAGATACTTTGAAATATATACTTATGGTAAATGCCTTATTGGGTCCCTGTTCTTTTCTCTCCCTTACCCATCACCCCGTTGTTTTCTTATAGTCTGAATTACTGGTGTGTTTTGGTGATGTATATGTTATATATTTCTATGCAGCAAACACCCCCAAACTTAGAAGTTTCCACATGGTTTCTTGTCCTCGCGTGTGGTGTGTTCGCAAAGTCTCTTGAAGCCTAGGCTTTGAATTCACACAATGTCACTTCATCTTCATTCAGTCGAACCAAATCTCAAGGTCAGCCCCTATTCAAGGTGTGGGAAAATGGACTTCTCTTTGTGGGAGGAGCTAGAAAGAATCTGTGGCTATTTTTTGTCTATTGTAGGTGTTTAACTCAGTTACTAAATGAGATAAGAGATATGGAAGACTCCGACTTGGATTGAAAACTGCTAAATTATTGCAAAGTGTTTTTATTATGTACCTGACCCACTGCTCCTTCCCTTCTTCTCCAGGGTCTTTTTTGGGCAGATATCCTCATAAGAAAGTTTAGGAAACTATAGATGCTGGTGAGGATGTGGATAAACAGGCACCCTCTTACACTGTTGGTGGGAATGCAAACCGGTGCAGCCACTCTGGAGAATGGTGTGGAGGTTCCTCAAAGAAATGGAAATAGAACTACCCTATGACCCAGCAATAGCACTGCCAGGAATCTACCCAAGAGATACAGGAGTGCTGATGCATAGGGGCACGTGTACCCCGATGTTCATAGCAGCACTTTTGACAATAGCCAAATCATGGAAAGAGACTAAGTGTCCATCAACTGATGAATGGATAAAGAAGATGTGGTATATATATACAATGGAATACTATGTGGCAATGAGGAAGAATGAAATCTGGCCATGTGTGGCAAGATGGATGGACCTGGAGGGTATTATGCTGAGTGAAATAAGTCAGGCAGAGAAAGACAGATACCATATGTTTCCACGCATAGGTGGATTTTGAGAGACTTAGCAGAAAACCATGGGGGAGGGGAAGAGGGGGCGGAAGGCCACAGAGAGGGAGGGAGGCAAAACATAAGAGACTCTTAAATACTAAGAATAAACTGAGGGATGAGGGGCATATGGGAGGGGGGAGAGAGGGTGACGGGTACTGAGGAGAGCACTTGTTGGGATGAGCACTGGGTGTTCTATGGAAACCAATTTGACAATAAATTGATTAAAAAAAAAGATGCCAAAAAAAAAAAAAAAGAAAGTTCAAGACAACTGCTGAAACCTTGCTGAGACAACTGGAAGGGTGTTTGGGGTCTTGGCCACTACCTATTTATTCATTGTCTCATGGAGGAGTCGGCTGCCAATTCAGTGGCATACAAAGTGCACTGAATTTCAGACAGGAAGATTTTGTGTGTGTGCTGTAAATCTTGTGATAATATTTGTCATTAGCTCAAGCATTGATCCCTGGTTCAAAGGAAATTTATACTTCAACCGAGTAAGATAGTCTTTTATCTTCTTAAACCATGGTACCAGAGGCTGAGAGAAAAATAGGCCAAAAAAAGTAAGGTTGAATCACCTTGTTTATTTGGCTCTCTGACATCCTCACAAGAACTCAACAGTGACAACGATCTTGAAGGATCAGTGAGTATTTGTAGGAAGCACCTCTTGTGGCGGCTTCACACTGCAGGGTTCCCCTTCACTAAGGAGCTGCTGCTTGCACAGATATATGCTCTCCTTGCCCTCACTCTGACAGCCATCTCAGTTAGGACAGAGTCTCCAGGACCATGGCTGACTGGCCTAGGCCTGTCATCTGACCTAGGTAAGCCCATCAGTTTACTGCTGTCACGAACTGGAAATGTTGCCAGAAGTGTCGCTGTGTTCTTAGAAGTTGCTGCTCTGAAAGGAAGGCCCACCACCTCCTGCAGAAGAAATACATGGAATTCCACTAGTTCCTACTCTTTTTAAACCTTGGTTTAATTCTTCCTTATATTCAGTAAGATATTCCACTATTCTTGCAATAAATTCCCTGTTTTTGCTCAAACTACTAGAGTTGGTTTCTGTTGCTTGTAATCAAAAGAATCTTAACAGAAGACAGCCACAAGCATGGCTGAATGGTTAGAAGAAAATGGTTTATCTGGCTTATCCATTCACAGATTCGTTCAATAGTCATTTATTGAGGACCTATTCTATGTCAGTCACAGAGATAGGTATACAAATAAGACATGAGGAGGTCTGGGGAGATAGTCATGCAAACAAATCATCACACTAAATTGTGATAATGTTCTGCTGAAGATAGTACAAAGCGATGTGGGAGTATAGAAAAGAGTATGAATGAACTCTCTGGGTTGGGTTGGGGACCTGGGGTTAATCTGCTTGGAGAAGGATGTAAGTTAAGGACTAAATCAAAGCTATGCAGAAAATTCACTTTCATTACATTACAGAGGTAACAAATGAGGAATGGCTACACAGAGGCTGAAGACCAGCTGTTCTCAGTATCGACTTAACTCTGTCGAGTGGAAACTGATTTGAACGGCAGTATGAGAGACTGAGATTATATATGGACGAATTTCCTGACAGTGAGAGTAGTTAACATTGGGAGATTGTAGAATCTTCTCCTCTGGAGGTTTAAAAAAATAACATAGCTCATCATCTGCCTAGGATAGCATTATTGTGATGCTGTCTAAAAGTAGGGAAATGGAAGATAATTGCTCAAGCTCTTTTCTAGCTTAGAGTTTTTATAATTCTGTCACTTTTTAGGAAAACTATTGAACCAATGAAAAATATAATTACAGGAAGGAAAGTCATGCAAAAGAATAGGAAAAATGATCAAATTATTAATTCCCTCTTGGTTCAGGAATGAGGAAGAAATAAAAACACTAAAAAGATTCAATATGTGCTATTTTAGACGTTGTTTTGAAGTCACATAGTCTATTGGTTGTTCAAGAACTCCCAGGTTTGACCTCAACTGGTTGCTAACTAGTGGTCCTGTCTTCTCCTTCCTACCCCAGAGCACTCTAGTTTCTCCCGAATCGGGTTATAACTGACTTGTTCAGCTTATAGAACATTTTCTATATGTTTATCAATTTCTTTTTATTGCAAACTTAAGCACATTTATAGAATAAAACAGTCAAATGAACATCGGCTCTCTCCATCACTCAGAATTTACATCTGTCCTTTTTAAGTTTAGCGACCTACATTCTGCTTACAGGATTTCTGAATTCTGCTCTCTTCCATGTGATTGATATCATTTATACTCTCTCACGTGTTGATGTATCCCCCACACTGCCGCATTTAACAGCACTTGAGCACATCACTGCAAATCCATAGATTTCGATACATGTAATAAGTGGGGTAGCTAGAGCCGAGTGGGAGGACAGATGCCCCAGGAGCATCCGTGACGCGGTGAAATCATCACTGCCTTTCACCTGTCACTGGAGCCTCCTCTTTCTCCCCTCCCTTCCTGCCCTCCTCTCTTCTTCCCTGCCTGTCTCTCTTCTTCTCTTTCTTCCAACTAAAGAGACTAGCATGAGTTTAAAATTAGAACATGTATGCAGAGAATTGTAAGTTCTGTTGGGCTTACCGATAAAGTATATGAGTAGAAAATAAAATTAGAAAATTAAGTTAGGCAAAATTATGTAGAATTTGCTAAGACCGCAGAGTTTAGTTTATTGGGCAGGCATTGGGAAACAAATGAACACAGCATTTGGAAGATAAGCATGGGTGTGTTGCACAGCGGAAGGCACTGGAGAATGGTAGTCGGTTAAAATTTTTTAAATTTTTTAAAATTTATTTTTGAGAGAGAGAGAGAGAGAGAGAGAGAGAGAGAGACGACATGAGTAGGGAAGGAGGATGCAGAATGTGAAGCAGGCTCCAGGCTCTGAGTTGTCAGCACAGAGCCCCACATGGGGCTCAAATTCACAGACTGCAAGATCACAACTTGGGCTGAAGTCAAATGCTTAATAGACTGAGCCACCCAGGCACCTCTAAGAATGGTAATCAGTTTAACGACTCAAAGTGGGGAATTATTCAAGAGGAGACACACACTGACATTTGATTTTATATTAAACCCAAAGTATGCATACAAATACCAATATTTTGGTATTGGGCTAATGCCTTAGGTTTTTTTAAAATGTGAATCCACTCATTGTTCTAAGTCGTTTTTATTTTTGTTTTAATCGTAATCCTAATTCATTGTTTATGATTTTCCAGTTTTAGTTTCCTGAGAGAGAGCTGGATAAAAGTTTAAAGATACTTGCAAAGCAGTCTTAGGGTAACATTCCTTGAGATTTTAATTTTTTTCACCAATCTTTTTATCTCACTCACACTTAATTTGACAGTTTTATTTTTAGCAACTGCCTTTATCTAATTTTTACCAAAGCATTCAGTTTAAGTTTCATAAAAATCTACATCTCCCTCTTCTCACACATACTTCATCAGTTTATAGAGAAACATTTTTTTAAAGTAGCCTTCACATAGAGTGAAGAGCCCAACGCGAGGGTTGAACTTGCGACCCTGAGATCAAGACCTGAGCTGAGATCAAGGTCAAGATACTTAACTGACTGAGCCACCCAAGTGTCCCCAGCTTATAAAAGTTTTAACTCAATAAAGCAATTAGAATAATAAAAACACATCCCAAACTGATTTTTGATAAGCATATAACTTGGCTGTTGGGAAGAGAAGGTATAGGTGTGGTAGAATATAGTATACTAACCAGGAATGTTTGGTGTACTTGGACATAAGACTTATATTCTAGGATGGGGATAGAGAATATGGATCAATCTGGTATGCCAGTTAAGAGAGTTTAGGGAAAGGTGGACAAAACCCCTAGAATTTAGTTTTGAGTCTTTTACCAGAAAATAAAAGTTCAGTTTTTGGCGTCCCTCTATAAATTTAATATACTACCTTCGATATACTAAACTTCAACCCATATCTTTCTGTCTCCCTCATATTCACTTTATTTTTCAATTTTCTTGAGATTCTAGAGCATAAGGAGAGGAATCGGGTGGAAATATTTCGGTGGCCTAGATAGGACTGTCTTCTGGGATGAGGATATCCTGGAGAAAGGGAGGTCTTCTTGTTACTCGGATTGTAGAGGATTAAAAGACAGATGGGTTTTATGTCTTGGGTTAGAGTCTGCGCAGTAGAATTTTGACTTGTAAAACCTTTTTTTCCAGGTTACACTTTCCACTAGGAATATGATGGGGGTACAATTCAGAGTATTTGGCTTTTCTTTATAGCTTCTGAAATTAAGAGATCACCAACATCTCCATCTGGTAGAATTAAGAGGAGGAGAAGGAGGAGGAAAAGGAGAAGGAAAAAAAGTCCTTCCTAAGGTATACAAAGAGTAAATATATCCTTTCCCCTACCTTCTCCTTGAAGTGACTTGCAAAGTTAGGACCCCGGAAACCTTCAGAAAGTGACTTTCTGGCTCAATTCTTTACTTGGTGCTGATTCACACGAGACTTTGTATCCTGGGTATCAGAGCTACCTTGATAGTTAGATAGACCTTGTGGAAATAGTATAAACTCATTTCCTAAAAAAGAAAATATAAAATTATAAATGGTTTTTCCTTTAAGAATCAAATCAGGTTTAACTATATAGCAGAAGGACTGTATTACATCCTGCAGAGTAGCATAAACTCCTTCAACCAATTACAATTTCAAATGACAATGAGGGTATCTTTTTTTCTGATAAAGATCAGGAAACTACTATTATCCCAAAACTCAAGACGTGCTATTTGTTTCAAGTGGAATGGAAGGGTTTGCAGCAATTATTGTGATGAATGAAACAAAATGAAAAAGAGGTGGAATAGTTAAATGTTTATCCACATGATCAGGTGGGGTATGGCAGCCCTAGGCTCTGTGTGGGATTTCTGGGATACAGTATCCTATGTACTGAAAATTCTAGACAAAACCTAGAACTGCTGTCTAGTGGTGTTAGTGGTGCTTTCTTTTGACACTATGTATTGAGGGTATATTTATGTGAGTTCACTATCTAGGTCACTTAACAGTGCTTGAAACTAATGAAGCTTAGCCTCAGGGTCCCTCACTTGCATGGGCCTTTCAAAATGCTCATTTATTTGGTCATATGCTTTTGTGAAGTTTGAAAAAGTAGGATACTTTAACTGCAATTTGTTGAAATCACTTATGTGTAAACAAAGTGATTGACTGGGCCATGGAGTGCTCAGATATTTGTTCAAATGTCATTCTGGGTGTCTGTGAGACTGTTTTTGGATGAGATTAAGATTTGAGTTGGTAGACTCAGTAATCAGATTGCTCCTCGCCCCATGTAGGTATAGCCCTCCTCCAATTGAAGGCTGATCACTCACTCTCCCACAGGTAAGAGGGAACGTCTGCCTGACTGATGAGCAGAGACTTCACTCTTTTGCTGCCTTCAGACTTGAACTGAAGCACGGGCTCCTCTTGGGCCTTCAGCCTGCTGGTTTTTGGACTGCAACTACACCACCACTTCTGAATCTCCAGTTTGCTGACTGCAGATCTTGAGATCACCTCCACAATGCTGTAAGCCAATTCCATAAAAATAAATCTCTTTCTAAATAGATATATGTCGTTTTGGTTCTGTTTCTCTGGAGAACCCTGACTAATATCCTTCTTTCATATTTACCCATGAGTTGGGTGATATTGGAAGTGTTTTGAGGATCTAAGAGGACATTTAATTGGGGAATCACATAGTTGAGTATATTTGTATACTTTGCAGTCACTTCTGTGTACAGTAAGCTAGCATCATGTGGAAATGGCTTCCAGATTTAGTCCCCTGTCCACTGTACCAGCTTATCTGATAATGTGACTGAAGACCCCTGCCCAGAGGTCTATCACTATGAGACTATTGCTTGACACCTGGTGCTGAAAGTACATGGATGGTGGAGCAAAAATGGTGTCAAAGATTCACCCCATAGAGGGTTAACTCCCTTTTCACTTAAAGGGTTTTCCTATATGGGTACTGTAGCATCCACACCTTGATGTCAATACAGAAACCTCAGAGCAACGAGTGAGACATGTGAAGCATGGGCATGAGATAAGAGACAATAAGAGTGTGCCTGCAAAAAGTTAATCACTGCAGCACTAAGCTCAAACAAGAGACAGGTAAGACAGATAGCTAAGACTGAATTACATGCTAACATGGTATATGAGACATGCTTCATACATGGATCTTTCTTCAATTCTAGAACATTCCCTGCCACTGTATCTTCAAATATTAGGTCTTTATGATTCTTGATGTCCTGAAATCCCTAGCAACAGTCTGTTGGAATTTCTTACTCTACCCATGATTTCTTTTAAATCTACTTTCATGTATTCCACTTCTTTTTTCTCTAAGCTGTATTTTGACTGATTTTCTAGGTTCCATCTTTTAACTAATCAGTTTTCTCTTCAGTGGTGTCTACATTTCAACCCATCCATCATGTACTTAATTTTAATGATTATATTTTTCATTTCTGGAAATTATGTGTCATTATTATGTTTTTATTGTTGTTTTTTGAAAAATGTTTATTTATTTTTGAGAGAGAGAGAGAGAGAGAGACAGAGCATGAGCAGGGGAGAGGCAGAGAGAGAGGGAGACACAGAATCTGAAGCAGGCTTCAGGCTGTGAGCTGTCAGCACAGAACTTGACACAGGGCTCAAACTCACAAACCATGAGATCATGACCTGAGCTGAAGTTGGATGCCCAACCAGGCAAGCCACCAAGACATCCTCATTATTATGTTTTTAAAAACATAGGTTTTTTAAATCCCCCTATTGTGTTCTTCTTTTAGTATTTTGAACATTTAAATATTCTTATTTTAATGTTTCTTTCAGAGTTTTCTTTTTTTCTAGTTCTTACGGGTGAAAATTCTGTTTTTGTTTTTTTCCCCAATGTAGATTGCTTTTTCCTGTGTGTTGTTTTCCATGGGAGTCCTTGGTCTGGAAAGATTCCTATGAACAGTTTCAACTTTGCTATTGCTAAAGCTGTAAGAGTCCTATCTGTTCTGGACCAGGGTTTTAATTTTTATTTAAAAAAATTTAATTTGAGTATAGTGGACACATAATGTTACATTCGTTTCAGGTATGCAATACAGTGATTCAACTGATGACATTCGGTTAGTTTAGCTTATTCCATTTATAGCTCTGTCTCTGCCCCCGAAGAGCACAGGGCTTTCACGTGCATGTAACTTCTAAAGGCAGAGGAAGGCTAGATCAAGATTAGTGGACTTCAGTGTGGATTTTCTCTCGGTGCCCAGCCCATGTAGTATCAGGGATGTGAGCACGAAATACATAAGTTCCAGGACTGAGGGAACTTAAAAGAGTTTATGCGAGGAATTTACAGCCTCTTTTCACCTCTCCTATGAAATTACTTGTATCTCTACCTATTTTTTTCTTAGTACCCAAACCTTTTCGTCAAAGAGATCCCTTTTCTCCTGTACCTTCAACTTTTCTATTGATTCCATTTCAATGACATTTAAATGTATTAAGGCTTTCCCACTAATTTGAACAAACTAATTGAATCAAATTCTGGGCATCTTCTTAGATTCTTCTGATTACCTTTTAAATTTTTTAAATTATTTATTTATTTATTTATAAATGTTTGTTTATTTTTGAGAGACAGAGAGCACAAGCAGGGGGAGGGGCAGAGAGAGAGAGAGAGAAAGGGAGACACAGAATCTGAAGCAGGTTCCAGACTCTGAGCTGTCAGCACAGAGCCTGACGCAGGGCTCAAACCTGCTAAAAGCGGCAAGATCATGACCTGAGCTGAGGTTGGATGCTCAACTGACTGAGCCAGCCAGTCGTCCCCCCACATTACTTTTTTAAATAAAGACGCTGCTCGACCCTGGACTGTGTTGTTTGTCACCACTGCCATAGCTGCACCTGTGCTGCAGCTTCAGTTGGTGCCTTGAACCACCATGGCTCTGGTGGCCCACACACTGAGTCCTCTGTTCAGGGTGTCTTTAATATTTCATTCAGATGGGATTAGTAACTGCACTAAGGACCTGGAGCTGGACGTCTGGGTGACTGCCAGGGGATTGGATGATATAGCCTGCAAAGAGTGGAGGGGTAAGTTTCTCATAGGATGAATTTTGACCCATGAGAATCAAGAATAGGAAAGTATAAAGTAAATCCCCAAGGCTCCTGCCCGCCCCTTGCAGACTACTCTCAGGTGGGTTTCCTTCTTACAGCCCTTCAAAAAGGCCTGCAGATATACCTGCTGAGCAGCCTGTTGTGTTTCTTTTTTTTTTTTTTTTTTAAGTTTATTTATTTGTTTTGAGAGTGCACACAAGTGTGGAAGGGGCAGAGAGAGAGAGAGAGAGGAAGAGAGAGAGAAAATCCGAAGCAGGCTCTGCACTATTGGTGCAGAGCCTTGGTGTGGGGCTTGAACTCAAACTGCAAGGTCATGACCTGAGCCTAAGTCAGACCCTAACCGACTGAGCCACCAGGTGCCCTGCCTCTTGTGCTTCTTGGCGGATCATTATGAAGTGGTAGTCGGTGCTTCAGTGCAGCTCTTCACATTGGTCTGCATTTCCTTGCTTTATTCCTCCTTTCCTTACCCTCATTATCCTGGGCTTGCATCTCACAAATGAAGACTGGTGGTTTTTGTTTGTTTGTTTGTTTGTTTTAATGTTTACTTATTTTTGAGAGAGAGAGACAGAGTATGAGTGGGAGAGGTACAGAGAGGAAGACTGGTGTTTTAATCCTTACTTCTGGTGTGTTTCCTAGAAGACCTCGGCTAAGGTACCCATTATAAAAACATTTTCCTTAACCTCACGTCTCCCTTCATCTATTCCATTTTTATCTCTCTTCCTCGGAAACTTAAAAATTTTTTTTTAATGTTTATTTTGTTTATATATTTTTATTAATGTTTCTTTATTTTGAGAGAGAGAGCACAAGCAGGGGAGGGGCAGAGAGAAAGGGAGACACAGAATCCGAAGCAGGCTCCAGGCTCCGAGCTGTCGGCACAGAGCCTGACGCAGGGCCTAAACTCATGAGCAGTGAGATCATGACCTGAGCCGAAGTTGGACGTTTAACCGACTGAGACACCCAGGCACCCTAGAAACTTTTTGAAAGAGATTATTTTTTTACTCTTTATCTCTGTTTTCTTATCTTCCATTCATTCTTCGGTCTAGCTTCTCTCTCCCATTTTTCTTAAAACTGCTTTCACCAAGATCAATAATGACCATGTTGTTAAACCCAAAGGATAATTTTCAGCCTTTATCTTACTTGATCTGTGTGCAGCACCTGACACTGACCTCACATCCTTCTAACATTGTCTTTCCCTGAATTCTAGGCAAGGCACTCTTAGTTTTCATCTTGCCATTGTAGCTGTTCCATCTTAGTCACCGTTACATATCTTGTAAATATTGGTGTTTCCTATGGTTCTATCCTCAGTTCCCTCCCCTTTCTTCCTCTCCCTTTCCATTATCCCCTCTCTCTGCTCTCCTCTCCTTTCCTTTTCTCTGGTATAAACCATCCCTAGGAAGTCTTACTTATGCACATAGCTTAAAGTGCCATCTATGTGCCAATAATATCCAAACTATGTTTAAATTTAACTTTCTCTCTCAAGTACCAGATTCTTGAAAGGATCTAATCGTCTGTCGGACATTTCTTCTTTGGAGTTCTATAAGCTGCTGAAACTCGACATGTCCCTAAATAAAACTCAGCATTTCCTTCCCACCTGAATCTATTTCTTTTCCTGCCTTGCCAGTTTGAGTGACTGGTAACTCCATATTCCAGCCAGAAATTAGGTGGCACCCTCACTCACCCACAACTTCAACTTCCATTAGGGTGACAAATTCATCCCTATTTCCCCAGGATTCTTCTTGGTGTTAGTATGAAAATTTCTACATCTATGGAACTCCCACAGTTCCATAAAAACTGGAATGGCTTTGTCTGGAGCTATCTTAATTTAAAAACTGGAAGTCTTGTCTTGTGTCTTGGGAACCGTTTTAATCCTGGGCAAACTAGGAAGGTTGATCATCCTTCCACCTACATCTGATCAGTCATCGAAACCTACCGATTCTAACTTTTTAATATGTCTAGATGGTCCAGCTCTCCCCATCTCCACTGCTACCCTAACCGGCACAGGTCATTAACATTTCTTGCTTTGACTGCTGCAAAACTTTGTAACTTTCCTTTGGCTCTCCTATTGCTTCCTCCAGCCCATTCTCTGAATTGCTGCTAGAGTCATCTTTCTAAACTATAACCGTGATTGTGTCATTTTTCTCCTTAAATCTTTGTAACCTTTTTTTACTTGCCCTAAGAAAAGGGACATATTTTTTAAGATGGCTCACACGACCTCTCATAAAATCATCCTGCTTATTCTTCCAGGCTCATCCCTTCTCATCTTCCCCTTCACTGTACGTACACCAAGAGGACAGCTGTCTCCTTTACAAAAGCAGCCTTCATTTTTATTTTGCACGCACGTGGACATAGAACTTTTGCATATCTTCACAGTCTCTATCCTGAGTCGACTTCTATAAAAGTCTTGGTAAGAAACACAGAATTCAAAGAGAAGATGAAAGGGGTATTCTATCATTTGTGGTAGAGTAACAACCCCCTAATTCACTAGTTGACATTTTTTTTCTACAAAGTTCCTCCTAAGCTGTGGTACTCCTAGGATTTTTTTCCCTTTGTCTCTACTTTTCCTCCAACGTACACAGCCTTCCGGGATCTATTCCCCCACTTCTAGCACCCTTGCACCATGCTCTTTGCACTCATCTCTTTATTATCCTGAGTGATTTGGCTTTGCTGCAGCTCATGTTTATAAATGTACATTTCCAGCTCCATCCAAGGGTTCAGCAAAACGAAGTGTCCTTCTATTTCAAGATTCCATTCTTGTTTCATGCCATCATTTTTAGCTTGAATGTGTCCCTTAGGGTCTCGCCTCTCATCCCAAGTAGCTTGTTAAAATATTTCTTGAAAAATATAGTGTTACACTCTTAGAGGAATTGTTCTATCAGCTGCTAAGGGAGTAAAAGTTTCTTCTTTTTCTTACCTGCATTTTGGTCTTGCAGGCTTCCTTATAGTTCTCATAATTTTT
This sequence comes from Paguma larvata, assembly GCA_030068075.1. Lineage (NCBI taxonomy): Eukaryota > Metazoa > Chordata > Mammalia > Carnivora > Viverridae > Paguma > Paguma larvata. Next base: position 72,245,901 of record CM057833.1, on the reverse strand, counting down.
CTTGTTTTCTCCTACTATGTGTTTGTATAAGCTGTCAATTCACCTGGGATACTTTACCACCGTGTACCTTAAAAAAAGAGAAAGAAAAATATGAGGGACTAATAACATACCTAAAATTATAATATTTTTATGTCCCTTGCCAAAATTTGTCTTCAGCATCAAGAAGGATGGATTGCTTTTATAAATGGAATTGGTGTTTGATGTAGTTCATGAGGCTTGATTTGGACAAAGAAATTCCTAATTATATCATGACTCATTTTAGCATTTTTAATCATCATGGCATGATGAAATTCACTGCATTGGTCTCTAGGGGATTAGAAAGAAAACTAATTTCAGTTTTTGAAAGTCATTTTCAAGACCTCCAAAGGCAGCTTATAAAGGACATGAAAAGGACCTAAGAATTACATAGTTCTCAGTTTGAATCTGAGGATTAGCACAATTAATCAAAACTGCAATCCACAGTCCCTTAGAAAACAACAATATGCAAAACACATGGCCATTGTGTGCAGTCCCAGCAATCATGTATGTTTACAGGTAGGTTATATTCAATTAACCTAGTTTATTTTCTTGATAACATCTTTGAAGATATCTTCATTTTTACTAACGCAAATGATTGAAGATTTTAAGATGGCAGTAGAATAGATTCATATTGTACATGGAGAGTCACACCACTTGGGCTTCTCAGTGTCCTTCCTAAGTACTAGAACCCTTGAGTTTCAAAGACTCGAGAGGAGCGTGGGTTAACAAAACAAATACAGAGTTAGAGCTCACAAACCCAGACTTCCATACATACAGCTATATTTTCTTAAGTCATTTTAAAGTCTTTGCATTCTCTTGTCTTTCAAACAGTCTTTACGCTCACATTTTACAAAAATGTTTATTTTGAGACACAGAGAGAGAGAGAGAGAGAGAGAGCAGGTAAGTGAGTGAGGGAGAGGCAGAGAGACAGGGGAACAGAGGATCCATGCGGGGCTTGAACTCAGGATCCATGAGATCATTACCTGAGCCAAAGTTGGGTGCTTAACCAACTGAGCCACCAGGTGCCCCTACACCCACATTTTAAAAGAGAAATCTTCTCTTGTTTCTTTCTCACACAGAAAGGTAAGATAAAGTAATAGATGTGAAAATACTTTGAAAATGGAAAAAGCTTTCCAATCGCAGATGGGCCTGTCATCTTTTAAATTTGCAAAAGGCAGAAGAGAAGTTAAGATGGCAGAGAAGTAGCAGGACAGGTATTTCCCTCATCCCTCAAACACAGCTGTATTGAGGTCAGAACACTTGGAACATCCAAGAAATCCATCCGTGGAGTGACAGAAAAATCTCCATAGGTGGAGGGAGACAGCTTGGCGGGACAGAAGTGCGTGTATAGGAGTTGGGGGAGAAAAAACAGTGTAGACATGGAGGGGAGGAAACCCCTTCTGTGGAGAGACAAAAGGGAGAGAAAGAGAGGTTGTGGATTGCAGTATTGTGTTAGGAGAAGAGAAAAACCTCTCCGGACTACAGCCCTGGGAATGAGAACTATGGAGTGCCAGTTTCTATTTTGCAAATAGCCTTAGGAGCTGAAGATCAGAGTCGTCAAAACTTCCAGACTTTCTCTAGACCAGAGCCACTGCTGAGTGCGTGCGCTTGGGGTGGGGGGAGAGCGGGGAGAGGAAGGGGAGCCAGCCTCGGGGCTTGGTAGTGATCTTGGGGGGCACACTTGGAGAAAATAGTCTCGACAACTGTAGGAAGAGAGTATATTGCACTCCCCCCCCCCCCCCGCCAAAGATAAAAGACCCTGCAGGCGCCAGGCAGAGTGGTGCTACCCCAGACATTGGTCTGTGGAGAGGGGGGTCCTTTAAGACATTGGGTTTCGAGTTCCAGCTGAGAGCCTAAGAGGCTCAGGAGACTGTAGAGCAGGGTGAACTGGCCTGCCCGTGCTGCTCTGAGAGGACCGCCTGAACGGTGTGGTTTGTGACATCTGGTCCGGGAAGGAGAGATTGGGGTGTCACCTTTTTTCTCCTCATCACCAACACAGTGGGGCTTCAGAGAGCAGCACAGTGGCCGCCAGTGGAGGCGAGACCCGCTTACACCAATCCCACCCCATCTGTGCCTAGTATCGCTAAACTACCTGAGCCGGAATGACATTGACTGAACCAGATGACTGCTCCTCCAGACCAGTGTGTATATGTATATAACACACACACACATATGTATAGACACACACATATATGTACATACATGTACACACATATACACATATGTATACATATACACACATAAACACACATATACATATATACACATATACACATATATACACATAAATGTGTGTGTATATATATATATTCTTTCTCTGTTTTGTTTATTTAATCGGGCATTTTTATTCTTTTTTATGACTTTTCAATATCTCCTTCTTTATTTTCCTTTCTCTCTCTCTAGATTAAACCTTATAATTTTTTTGACTCTCTGTTTTTGCCTTCTTTCTCCCCCCTTTCTTTTTTTCCTCTTTTTATGGGGTCAAACTTCCCCCCACCCCCAACCCTTTCCTTTTTTTTCAGGGTTAATTCAATGAACAAATCAAAGCACACCTGGTTGAAGGCCCAAACACTCCACCACTATAAGCAAGGAGGAGCTTTGCATAGGACTGACCAGTGGGATAAAGCAACCAAAGTGCAACAACAGAGTGCATGCAATACGCTCCAAAAACACTTCCGGAAGTCCCAGACCCTGGACAGTGTATGTCCCCTTTTTAATATAGTAGCACATACAGGTGCAGGACACATAATAAGCTATCAAAACACATAAAAGACAGAAACTTAGCCAAAATGATAAAATGGAAGAATTCCCCTCAAAGGAAAATTCAGGAAGAAATGACAGCCAGAGAATTGCTCAAAACAGATATAAATAATATATCTGAACAATAATTTAGAATAACAGTTGTAAGACTAAGAGCTGGGCTTGAAAAAAGCATAGACCAGGAGAGAATCTATTGCTGCAGAGATCAAAGACCAAAAAAATAGTCATGATGAATTAAGAAATGCTATAAATGATATGCAAAATGAACTAGATACAGTGACAGTGAGGATGGAAGAAGCAAAGGAGAGAATAGGTGAAATAAAAAATCAAATTATGGAAAATGATGGAGCTGAAGAAAAGAGGGAAAAGAAATTGGTAGACCACAAGGAGAGAATTAGAGACCTAAGTGATTCAATGAATAATATCTGTACCACAGGAGTTCTAGAAGAAGAAGAAGAAGAGAGAGAAAGGGGCAGAAAGTTTATTTGAACAAATTATAGATGAAAACTTCCCTAAAATGGGGAAGGAAACAGGCATCCAAGTCTAAGAGGCACAGAGAACTTGCTTCAAAATCAATAAAAACAGGTCAACGCCATGACATATAGTGAAACTGGCAAAATACAAAGAGAAAGAGAGAATTATGAAAGCGGCTAGGGATAAACAGGCCTTAACTTACAAGGGTAGACACATAAGGGTAGTAGCAGACCTGCCCACTGAAACTTGGCAGGCCAGAAAGGAGTGGCAGGAAATATTCAATATGCTGAATAGGAAACATATGCAGCCAAGAATCCTTTATCCAGCAAGGCTGTCGTTTAGAATAGAAGGAGAGAGAAAGGTTTTCCCAGACAAACAAAAACTGAAGGAATTAATCACCACTAAATGAACCGTGCAAAAGATCCTAAGGGGAAATCTGTGAGTGGAATGTTGCAAAGACTACAAAGGACCAGAGACATCACTACAAGCATGAAACTTAGAGATAACACAATGACACTGCATCCATATCTTTCAATAATCACTATGGTAAATAGACTAAATTCCCCAATCAAAAGACATAGGGTATCAGAATGGATAAAAAACAAGATCCATCTGTCTGCTGACCATAAGAGATGCATTTAGACATGAGGACACCTGAAGATTGAAAGTGAGGGGGTGGAGAACCATCTATTATGCTACTGGATGTCAAAAGAAAGCTGGAGTAGCCATACTTATATCAGACAAACTAGATTTTAAAACAAAGACCATAACAAGAGGTGAAGAAGAGCATTGTATCATGATTAAAGAGGTCTGTCAATCAAGAAGAGCTAACAATTGTAAATGCTTATCCCCCCAATGTGAAACACCCAAATACAGAAGTCAATTAATCACAAACTTAAATGAATGTAGAGACAATAATCCTTAGATTGTAGAGGACTTTAAGACTCCACTAACAGCAATGGACAGATCATCTAGGCAGAAAATCAATAAGGAAACAACAGCTCTGAACAATACATTGAACCAGATGGACTTAACAGATATATTCAGAACTTTTCATCCAAAAGCAGCAGAATACACATTCTTATCGAGTGCATATGGAACATTGTCCAAAGTAGGTCACTTATTGGGTCACAAAACAGCCCTCAACAAATATAAAGGGATTGAGATCGTACCATGCATATTTTCAGAACACAATACTATGTTACTTGAAATCAACCACAAGAAAATATTTGGAAATCCTCCAAATACATAGAGGTAAAAGAACAACTTACTAAAGAATGAATGGGTCAACCAGGAAATTAAGGAAGAAACTTACAAATATATGGAAATAAGTGAAATGAAAACACAATAGTCCAAACCCTTTGTGATGTAGCAAAGGCAGTCCCAAGAGGAAAATACATTGCAATCCAGGCCTATCTCAAGAAGCAAGAAAGGTACCAAACACACAACCTAACCACACATCTAAAGTAACTAGAAGCAGAACAGCAAAGAAACCCCAAAGCCAACAGAGGAAAAGAAATAATAAAGATTAGAGAAGAAATAAACCACATGGAATCCAAAAAACAGTAAAACCCATCAATGAATCTAAGAGCTGACCTTTTGAAAAGTAAACAAACTTGATAACCCCTTAGACTTCTCAAAAAGAAAAGAGAGAGGACTCAAATAGATAAAGTCACAAATGAAAGAGGAGAGATCACAAACAACATATGAGAAATGATATGCCAAAACACTGGACAACCTGGAAGAAATGGACAAATTCCTAGGCATACAGTACCAAAACTCAAACGGGAAGAAATAGAAAATTTGAACAGACCCATAACTAGTGAAGAAATTGAATCTGTTATCAAAACTTTCCCAAAAAATAAGAGTCCTGGGCCAGATGGCTTCCCAGGGGAATTCTACCAGACATTTAAAGCAGAGTTAATACCTATCCTTTTCAAACTGTTCCAAAAAATATAAACAGAAAGAAAGCTCCCAGACTCATTCTATGAAGGCAGTATTACCTTGATTCCCAAACCAAACAAAAACCTCACTAAAAAGGGGAATTATAGGCCAATATCCCTGATGAACATGGATGAAAAAATTCTCAACAAGATACTAGCAAATCGAATTCCACAGCATATAAAAAGAATTATTCACCAAGATCAAGTGCGATTCATTCCTGGGCTGCAGGGCTGGTTCAATATTCACAAATCACTCAACATGATACATCACATTAATAGAAGAAAGGATAAGAACCATATGATCCCGTCAATAGATGCAGAAAAAGCATTTGACAAAACACAGCATTCTTTCTTAATAAAAACCCTCAAGAAAGTCAGGATAGAAGGAACATACATTGATATCATAAAATCCATGTATGAAAGCCCACAGCTAATATCATCCTCAATGGGGAAAAACTGAGAGCTTTCCCCCTGAGATCGGAACACGACAGGGATATCCACTTTCACCACTGCTGTTGAACATAGTGTTGGAAGTCCTAGCTTCAGCGACCGGACAGCAAAACAAAATAAAAGGTATCCAAATTGGCAAAGAAGATGTCATACTTTCGCTCTTCACAGAGGATACGATACTCTACATGGAAAATCCAAAACACTCCACCAAAAAACTGCTCGAGCTGATACATGAATTTTGCAAAGTTGCAGGATGTAAAATCAAAGTACAGAAGTTAGTTGCATTTCTATACACCAATAATGAAGCAACAGAAGAGATAACAAGGAATAGATCCCACTTAACATTGCACCAAGTACCATAAAATACCTAGGAATAAAGCTAACTAAAGAGATAAAAGATCGTATGCTGAAAACTATAGAAAGCATATGAAAGAAATGGAAGAATATACAAAGAAATGGAAAAACATTCCATGCCCTCGAATTGGAAGAACAAATATTATTAAAATGTCTACCCAAAGAAATCTACACATTCAATGCAATCCCAATGAAAATAGCACCAGCATTCTTCAGAGAGCTAGAACAAACAATCCTAAAATTCGTATGGAACCAGAAAAGACTCCGAATAGCCAAAGTAATATTGAAAACAAACAAACAAACAAAAAACAAACGAATAAACAAACAAAAAAAAAACAAAGCTGGAGGCACCACAATCCCAGACTTTAGCCTCTACTACAAAGCTGTAATCATCAAGACAGTATGGTATTGGCACAAAAATAGACACATAGACCAATGGAATCAAATAGAGAACCCAGAAATAGATCCACAAATATATGGTCAACTAATCTGGCAAAGCAGAAAAGAGTATCCAATGAAAAAAAAGACAGTCTTTTGGGGCGCCTGGGTGGCTCAGTCGGTTGAGGGGCCGACTTCAGCTCAGGTCATGATCTTGCGGTCCGTGAGTTCGAGACCCGCATCAGGCTCTGTGCTGACGGCTCAGGGCCTGGAGCTTGCTTCGGATTCTGTGTCTCCCTCTCTCTCTGCCCCTCCCCCACTCATGCTTCTGTCTCTGTCTCAAAAATAAAAATAAACATTAAAAAAATTAAAAAAAAAAAGACAGTCTTTTTAGCAAATAGTGCTGGGAGAGCTGTACAGCAACGTGTAGAAGAATGAACCTGGACCACTTTCTTTCTTATTTATTTATTTATTTATTTTTAAAATTTTTAAAATGTCTTTTTTATTTTTTTGAGAGACATAGAGACAGAGTATGAGCAGGGGAAGGGCAGAGAGAGAGGGAGACACAGAATCTGAAGCAGGCTCCACGCTCTGAGCTGTCAGCACAGAGCCCGACGCAGGGCTCGAACTCACAGACTGTGATATCATGACCTGAGCTGAAGTCGGCCGCCCAACCTACTGAGCCACCCAGGCGCCCCCCACTTTCTTACACCATACACAAAAATAAACTCAAAATGATGAATGTGAGATGGGAAACCATAAAAAGCCCACAGGAGAAAACAGAGAACAACCTGTTTGACCTCGCCACAGTAACTTCTTACTAGATAACATCTCTGAAGGTAAGGGAAATAAAAGCAAAAATGAACTTATTGGGACCTCATCAAGATAAAACATTTCCGTACAGCAAAGGAAATGATCAGCACAACTAAAAGTTAAACGATGGAATGGGAGAAGATATTTGAAAATGACATATCAGATAAAGGGTTAGTATCTAAAATCTATAAAGAACTTACCAAACTCAACACCCCTAAAACAAATAATCCAGTGAAGAAATGGGAAGAAGACATGAATAGACACTTTTCCAAAGAAGACATCCAGATGGCAAATAGACACATAAAAAATGCTCAGCTTTGCTCACCATCAGGGAAATACAAATCTAAACCACAATGAGATACCACCGAACACCAGTCAGAATGGCTAAAATTAACAACTCAGCAAACAACAGATGTTGACAAGACAACAGATGGTGGAGAGAGGGGAACCCTTCTGCACCCTTTGTGGGAATGTAAACTAGTGCAGTCACTCTGGAAAACAGTGCAGAGGTTCCTCAAAAAATTTAAAATAGAATTACCCTACAATCCAGCAATAGCACTAGTAGGAATTTATCCAAAAGATAAAGGAGTGCTGATTTGAAGGGGCACATGCACCCCAATGTTTATAACAGCACTACCAACAATAGCCAAATTATGGAAAGAGCCCAAATGTCCATCAGCTAACAAACAGATAAACAGGATGTGGTAGATAGGGTGGCAATGAGAAAAAATGAAATCTGGCCATGTGTAGCAACATGGATGGAACTGGAGGGTATTATGTTAAGTGAAATAAGTCAGTCAGAAAAAGACAGATACCATGTTTCCACGAATAGGTGGACTTTGTGAGACTAAGCAAAAACCAGGGGGAGGGGAAGAGGGGAAAGAAAAAAAAGACACAGAGAGGGAGGGAGATAAAACATAAGAGACTCTCAAAGACTAAGAACAAACTGAGGGCGAGGGGGGTGAGGGAGGGGGAAGAGGGGGTGACGGGCATTAAAAAGGGCACGTGTTGGGATGAACACTGGGTGTTATATGTAAACCAATTTGAAAATAAACTATTATAAAATTAAAAAAAAAAGATGTGGTATATAGGGGAGCCACGTGGGTGGCTCAGTCAGTTAAGCATCTGACTTTGACTCAGATCATGATGTTGTGAGCTCGAGCCCCACATCAGGCTCTGTGCTAACAGCTCAGACCCTGGAACCTGTTTCAGATTCTGTCTTCCCTCTCTGCCCCTTTCCCATTCTCATTCTGTGTGTCTCTCTCTCTTAATAAATAAATAAAAAAATAAATAAATAATAAAAAATTTAAAAATGCCATGGTATATATATATATACACACACCTACAATGGAATACTGCTCAGAAATGAAAGGGAATGAAGTTTCGCCATTTGCAATAACATGGATGGAACTGGAGGGTATTATGCTAACGGAAATGAGTCAGTCATAGAAAGACAGATATCATATAATATCACTCATATGGAATGTGAGAAACTTAACAGATAACCATAGGGGAAGGGAAGGAAAAATAAGATAAAAACAGAGAGGGAGGCAAATCATAAAAGACGCTTAAATACAGAGAACAAATTGAGGGTTGATGGGGATGGGGAGTTTGAGGTGGCGTGGAAAGTGGGTGGTGGGCATTGAGGAGGGTACGTGTTGGGATGAGCACTAGGTGTTGTATGTAAGTGATGAATCATGGGAATCTACCCCTGAAGCCAAGACACTGTATGTTAGCTAACTTGAGAATTAAAAAAAAATTTGCAAAGGGCAAGGATGAGGAGAGTCACTGTATCAATCTATTCATCCTTCCTACTATTAACCATCCATCTGTCTTACCCTTCCTTCTTTCAACAAGTATTTATTGAGTACTTAACATTTGCATATATGGACATGATCCCCATCCCTCATGGAACTTACATTCTTGTGTAAATGGTACATAGACTACTTAAATTCAGATTGATAAAGACTATAATTGAGAAGGGAACTGTGGGAAGGTTGGATCAAGTAGGGTTGTGGTTAGGAAAGGTTTTCCACAAAAATGATGTGTAGAGTAAGAGCTGAAAGCTCAGAGAAAATATGGGAAATGTGTTATGGGTCATGGGAAGTATGGGTAATAGCGGGAGAAAGAGAGGTGACAGAATGTTCCAAGTAGAAAGAACACAATGTGCAAAGTCCCTGAGGCAAGTGTCAGTATAGTTCACCAAAAATCTCAAGGTAGCTGCTCTGCCAGGTGAGAAATGTTCATTTGAATAATTCGTGAACAGTATAGTGGCTAGTTCCATAGAATATCTGATGTGTGAAAGGTGTGTGGTTTATCCATTTGCAGCTATTTTCTCTTCTCAAGTCCTAGATTGAATTGTGCTATCCCTGGCAATTCTCTTTGTCTTTTTTTTAAACCAACCTTTGAAAAGTAAATTGCTAAGACTCTAAAGTTTTTGATTTTTAAGAATTGGCACTTTAAATAGAAACACTGCAATTGTCAGAGTACTCAATTAAAAAATTCCCATCTCTTCTCATTTTAAAGAGGAGGAAACTGGGTTGCAGAGAGGCTATATACTTTTCTTTAGGTTCCACAGCTATTAAATCACAGCTGTAAAATCAAATAAAGGCTAGACTTGGGGTAACAGTGATCTCCACATAGTAGACTCGGGAGCAACATGACCACTGGAGTATGTGAAGAATGAGAACAACCACACAGTCTACTACCTTTAACAATACAGGATAACAAGGCTACTCAAACTCTTATCATGGACAAAAGCATGTTCTCTGTTTATTTTGATGGATCAAGTCTTCTAGTCTGAGAACATTGCCAATATTACCTGCCATAGTCGTTCCTAACATACTATTATTAGAGTAATTGAGTTTTGAAAACATGAATGGTCTCCAAGCATTCCTTTGAAGTTGATAGCTAGTTGAGCACAAGATAGGGTCTTAGACAATGGTTGGAAAGCTGGAGCTTCAGAAGAAGAAAAAGGCAAATGAAATGGAAGTTTAAGAAACTCCAGTGCAAACTTCTATTTACTTAGGGCTGACAGTTTATGATTCCTAGGGAAATTGAGTAAACATAATCAGAATAATTGCTAAACATCTCCAGCCTTGACCAACAATCACAAGAATGACAGAGTAAAGAAAAATTTGAACACCTGTGTAGCTAGGTATGGTGAAGAGAAGCAGGTATGTCATGTGTGAAGGTAGCAGTGATATTTCTAAACTCTAAGAGATGTATATCACACCAAGAAACATTAATGGTTCAAATCTCTTCACACACACTTCCCCTAGTAAATACACAACAAGCAGCAGCAAAACTTCTGTTGTAATTGTTTTCCTGCCACAGGAAATTTGCAGATGATGTCCTAACCCTTGAGTGAAATCAAAGGCCCTAAAAATGAAACTTCTCTTTATCAGAACTTTTTCTACCACAAAAACTTCTGTATCTTTCGCAAAATTTCAGTTGCATGTGAACAGAATACCTAATTAAAATTGGTGTAAAAAACACATTTATTGGTTTGTACATTTGAAAGGGCCAGAGGTAGGACTAGTCATAGATGCGGTTTGATCTGGGGGATTGAATGATGGTTTTCTCATCATCTCTCAACCTTTTCTTCCTTTATGTGCAAGCTTCATCTATAGGTTGCTTCTTTAATGAGGAGAGATGGTGGCAGCATTTCTGAGCTGCATTATTGCATCTACAAAATTTGGTGGATCCGTGAAAGCGTGTCTTTCTCAGAGACAATCACCTTAGGCCTAGGAGCTGGGGTTGTGAGGTTTTGCTTAAGTCAATCAAGGTCCTTCATGGAGGTGAGCAATGGGATCATTCCCATCCGACGGAGTCAGCAGAGAATCTAGATGGGAGGATTTCCCCAAAGAGAGTTCTACTACTAGAATAATGGGGGAATGGATGCTAAATAGGAAAGAAAAGATATTTGCTACCTTTGATTTTTTTCTTCTTTTTTTGACATGCCACCTAGAGGGACTCTAAAGTTTAGCTTCTGTATTGGTTAGAATATAGCTTCAGGTGTGTGAAATGGGGGCTCAAAATAACAGTATACTAAAGAATGAAGGTTATTTCACTCTTATTAAAAATTTTAAATGTTTTTATTTATTTTTGAGAGAGACAGAGCAAGAGCGGGGGTGGGGCGGTTGGGGAAGGGCGGTGGTTAGAGAGAGGGAGACACAGAATCTTGAGACAGAGCACCGGGTTCAACACCAGGATTGGTCGCAAGTAGGAAGCTTTCGCCACTAAAGCGGGACCCTCGGGCTGTGCCCGCGTCGCACCGGAGGCTGGAGCGGGCGCCACGCTCAGGTGCTGAGGTAAGAAAATAAGACCTAAAGTTCAACTAATACCTGATATCATCTAGTTTTCCTTTCCAGAGCAACTTCAAGAAACAACCCATAACACATCCAGCCAAAATGACGAGAAGGAAGAATTCTCCTCAAAAGAATCTACAAGAAGCAGTGACAGCTCAAGAATTAATGAAAACAGATATAAGCAACATAACAGAACTTGAATATAGAATGATAATCATAAAACTAATTGCTGGCCTTGAAAAAAGCTTAGATGAATGCAAGGGGTCCCGCGCGGCAGAGTTCAAGGACCTTAAAAACGGTCAGGAAGAATTAAAGAAGACATTGGAAGAAATACAGGGGAAACTGGAAGCAGCCACAGCACGGATTGAAGAGGTAGAGGAAAGAGTTAGTGCATTAGAAGACAAAATCATTGAAAAAGAGGAAGCAGATAAAAAGAGAGAGAAGCTGATCCAGGAACAGGAAAGGAGAATTCGAGAGCTGAGCGATGCACTCAAAAGAAACAATATCCGTATCATAGGAGTTCCAGAGGAAGAAGAGAGAGAGAAAGGAGTCGAAGGGGTTCTTGAACAAATCATTGCTGAGAACTTCCTCAACATGAGGAAGGAAACGGGCATGGAAATCCAAGAGGCACAGAGAACTCCCCTCAGACATAACTTGAATAGACCTTCTGCACGGCACATCATAGTGAAGCTGGCAAAATACAAAGATAGGGAGAGAATCCTGAAAGCAGCTAGGGACAAAAGAACCCTAACATACAAAGGGAGACCTATAAGGGTAGTAGCAGACTTATCTACGGAAACTTGGCAAGCCAGAAAGGAATGGCAGAATATCTTCAATGTGATGAGCAAGAAGGACATGCAAACAAGAATTCTGTATCCGGCTAGCCTGTCATTCAGAATAGAAGGAGAGATCAAGGTTTTTCAGAACAAACAAAAACTGAAAGAATTTATCACAAATAAGCCAGCACTGCAAGAGATCCTGAGGGGCATTCTATGAAGACAAGGTTGCAAAGAACACAAACTGCCAGGGACAGCCTTACAAACATGAAACTTACAGATAATACAGTGACTGTAAGCCCATATTTTTCAATATTAACACTGAATGTAAATGGACTAAATGCGCCAATCAAAAGACACAGGATAACAGAATGGATTAAAAAACAAGACCCATCTATTTGCTGTCTTCAAGAAACTCATCTTAAACCTGAAGACACCTTCAGATTGAAAGTGAGGGGATGGAGAACTATCTACCATGCTACTGGAAGTCAGAAGAAAGCCGGAGTAGCCACACTTATATCAGACAAATTAGACTTTAAAATGAACGATGTAATAAGAGATGAAGAAGGACATTATATAATAGTCTCAGGGACCATCCAGCAGGAAGAGCTAACAATTGTAAATATCTACGCACCGAATTCGGGGGCACCCAAATTTGTAAAACAACTAATTACAAACATTAGCAACCTCATCGATAAAAATGTCCTAATAGTAGGGGATCTCAACACTCCACTCTGAGCATTGGATAGATCCACAAAACAGAAAATCTCTGCAGAAACAATAGCCCTGAATGACACATTAGGACAGATGGGCCTCACAGACACCTTTAGGGTCCTTCATCCAGAAGCAAAGGAATTTACGTTCTTCTCATCTGCACACGGTACATTTTCCAAGATAGACCACATTCTGGGGCACAGGGAAGCTCTGAATAAATATAAAAGAACTGAGATCATACCATGTACACTGTCAGACCACAATGCTTTGAAACTTGAAATCAACCACAGGAGAAAGCCTGGAAAATATCCAAGAACATGGCGGATAAGAAATAACCTACTAAAAGATGACTGGGTCAACCAAGCCATCAGAGAAGAAATTAAAAAATACATGGAAACAAATGAAAATGAAAATACAACAATCCAAACGCTCTGGGACGCAGCAAAGGCAGTCCTGAGAGGGAAATATATTGCAATCCAGGCCCATCTCAAGAAACAAGAAAAATCAATAACACAAATTCTAACAGCACGCCTAAAGGAACTAGAAGCAGATCAACTAAAACAACCCAAGCCCAGCAGAAAGAGAGAAATAACAAAGATCAGAGCACAAATTAACCATATGGAGACAGAAAAGGTAGTGGAACAGATCAATGAAACCAAAAGCTGGTTCTTTGAAAAAATAAACAAAATAGACAAACCTCTAGCCAGGCTTCTCAAAAAGAAAAGAGAGAGAACTCAAATAGATAAAATCGTGAATGAAAAGGGAGAAATTACAACCAATCCTTCAGAGATACAAGCAATCATCAGAGAATACTATGAAAAATTATATGCCACCAAACTTGGCAATCTGGAGGAAATGGACAGCTTCCTAAATAGCCACACGCTACCAAAACTCAAACGGGAAGAAATAGAAAATTTGAACAGACCCATAACTAGTGAAGAAATAGAATCAGTTATTAAAAACCTCCCAGCAAATAAAAGCCCTGGACCAGATGGCTTTCCTGCGGAATTTTACCAAATATTTAAAACAGAGTTAATTCCTATCCTCCTCAAGCTGTTCCAAAAAATTGAAACGGAAGGAAAACTCCCGGACTCATTCTATGAAGCCAGCATCACTTTGATTCCCAAACCAGATAGAGACCCAGCAAAGAAAGAAAATTACAGGCCAATATCCCTGATGAATATGGATGCAAAAATTCTCAACAAGATACTAGCAAATCGAATCCAACAGCATATAAAGAGAATTATCCACCATGATCAAGTAGGATTCATCCCTGGGTTGCAGGGCTCGTTCAATATTCGCAAATCAATCAACGTGATACATCACATCAACAAAAGATAAGAACCATATGATCCTGTCAATAGATGCAGAAAAAGCATTTGACAAAATACAGCATCCTTTCTTAATAAAAACTCTCGAGAAAGTCGGGATAGAAGGAACATACTTAAACATCATAAAAGCCATATATGAAAAGCCCACAGCTAATATCATCCTCAATGGGGAAAAATTGAAAGCCTTCCCCCTGAGATCAGGAACACAACAGGGGTGTCCACTCTCGCCACTGCTATTTAACATAGTGCTGGAAGTCTTAGCATCAGCAATCAGACAACAAAACAAAATAAAAGCCATCAAGATTGGCAAGGAGGAAGTCAAACTTTCACTTTTTGCAGATGACATGATACTTTACATGGAAAACCCTACGGAATCCACCAAAAGCCTACTAGAACTGATTCATGATTTCAGCAAAGTTGCAGGATACAAAATCAATGTACAGAAATCGGTGGCATTTCTATACACCAACAATGAAGCAGCAGAAAGAGAAATAAAGAAGCTAATCCCTTTCACAATTGCACCAAAAACCATAAAATACTTAGGAATAAACCTAACCAAAGAGGTGAAAGACCTCTACACTGAAAACTATAAAAAACTTATGAAGGAAATTGAGGAAGACACAAGGAAATGGAAAAACATCCCATGCTCATGGATTGGAAGAATAAATATGGTCAAAATGGCAATACTACCCAAAGCAATCTACACATTCAATGCAATCCCAATCAAAACTGCACCAGCATTCTTCTCAAAGCTAGAGCAAACAATCCTAAAATTTGTATGGAACCACAAAAGACCTCGAATAGCCAAAATAATACTGAAGAATAAAACCAAAGCGGGAGGCATCACAATCCCAGACTTTAACCTCTACTACAAAGCGGTGGTCATCAAGACTGTATGGTATTGGCACAAAAACAGACACATAGACCAATGGAATAGAATAGAAAACTCAGAAATGGACCCGCAAGTATATGGCCAACTAATCTTTGACAAAGCGGGAAAATGTATCCAATGGAAAAAAGACAGCCTCTTTAACAAATGGTGCTGGGAGAATTGGACAGCAACATGCAAAAGAATGAAACTAGACCACTTTCTTACACCACTCACAAAAATAAATTCTAAATGGATAAAAGATCTGAATGTGAGACAGGAAACCGTCAAAATCCTAGAGGAGAAAACAGGAAAAAGCCTCTTTGACCTAAGACGCACCAATTTCTTACTCGACACGTCTCCAAAGGCAAGAGAATTAAAAGCAAAGATGAACTATTGGGACCTCATCAAGATAAAAAGCTTCTGCACAGCAAAAGAAACAACCAACAAAACGAATAGTCAACCAATGGAATGGGAAAAGATCATCGCAAATGACATATTGGATAAAGGACTAATATCTAAAATTTATAAAGAACTTACCAAACTCCACACCCGAAAAACAAACAACCCAGTGAAGAAATGGGCGGAAGATATGAATAGACACTTCTCCAAAGAGGACATTCAGATGGCCAACAGACACATGAAACAATGCTCAGTGTCACTCATCATCAGGGAAATACAAATCAAAACCACACTGAGATACCACCTCACACCAGTCAGAGTGGCTAAAATGAACAAATCAGGAAACTATAGATGCTGGCGAGGATGTGGAGAAGTAGGCACCCTCCTACACTGTTGGTGGGAATGCAAACTGGTGCAGCCACTCTGGAAAACGGTGTGGAGGTTCCTCAAAAAAATGAAAATAGAGCTACCCTATGACCCAGCAATAGCCCTGCTAGGAATCTACCCAAGAGACACAGGAATGCTGATGCATAGGAGCACGTGTACCCCAATGTTCATAGCAGCACTTTCGACAATAGCCAAATCATGGAAAGAGACCAAGTGCCCATCAACTGACGAATGGATAAAGAAGTTATGGTACTTATATACAATGGACTACTACGTGGCAATGAGAAAAAATGAAATCTGGCCATGTGTAGCCAGATGGATGGAACTGGAGGGTATTATGTTAAGTGAAATAAGTCAGTCAGAAAAAGACAGATACCATATGTTTCCACGAATAGGTGGACTTTGTGAGACTAAGCAAAAACCAGGGGGAGGGGAAGAGGGGAAAGGAAAAAAAGACACAGAGAGGGAGGGAGATAAAACATAAGAGACTCTCAAAGACTAAGAAAAAACTGAGAGTAAGGGGGATGAGGGAGGGGGGAGAGGGGGTGATGGGCATTAAAAAGGGCACATGTTGGGATGAACACTGGGTGTTATATGTAAACCAATTTGAAAATAAACTATTATAAAATTAAAAAAAAAAAAAAAAAAGAGAGAGAGGGAGACACAGAATCTGAAGCCGGCTCCAGGCTGTGAACTGTCAGTACAGAGTCTGATGTGGAACTTGAACCCATGAACCATGAGATCATGACCTGAGCCAAAGCTGGTCGCTTAACTGACTGAGCCATCAGGCACCCTACTTCACTCTTATTTAAAGTCTGGGATAGTATGGAGGCTCTGTACTCTGCAACTCTAACGGACCAGAGTCCTGCCTTGCTCTGTCATCTCTAGGGTGTTGTTTGCATCTCTATGGTCAAACATGGATCACTACTATGTCCCAATTCAACTTGACAAGAGTAAAGAAGGGGAGGATATATCTCCTCCCTTTAATTCAGAGTTTCTCAACATTGGCATTATTGACATTTTGGGCCAGATAATTCTTTGTTGGAAGGGAGAATGTCTTGCACATCATAGGATGTTTAGCAACATTCCTTGGTCTCTATCAACTAGATGCCAGTAGCATCTTCCCTTGGCTGTGAAAATCAAAATAACTCTAGATTTGCCAAATACTTCCTGGGGCGGGGGCATATTTTACTGCTGCTCATATACTTTGGCTAGAATTGAGTTGTATGGTCATTCACAGCTCCAAGCTAGACTGGGAAGTGTGGTCCTTTTCTTTTTCCCTTGATGGCTATGTGCCATCAAAAATGGGACCACCAATATTCTCTGTCAGTGTTCAAGTATAAGTATGTCATTCTCTGTTAACATCAACTGAGGGGCAAAATATAAAAATGAGGAATAATTGTTGAACTTTGCCTTTACCATTCTTATGAATCCACAAAATTTTCCCCAAATATTCCTGAAACTCTTTAGGATGCATTTCACAATTGTGAACATTCTTTTAGACTTTGACCATGGGAAATTTGAAATCCACGAAATTACATGCAGATGTCTTACAAATAATACTTTCACTGATGTCCACTTTGAGGGCAATGAAGTCTTGTCAAATGCAATTTTAATCACTCAAAGCTTCCTCTCCGAAGCTGCTGGTGCACCCTTATGTTTGCCATTACTGCTAAAGCCATTGATGTCAACTACATCTATCAGCCATCCTGCTACATTATAAGTCTCTTCCCACCCCAGGCTTCAGTCTTGATGATGTACTGATGAGGGCTTCCAACATGTTATAGACATTTTAGTAAATCTAGCTTTTTGACATTGCTTCTTCTCTCCTTAGGACTCACAGAAAGATTGTGAGTGTTGTGATGAGAGACAATTCTGAGGACACAAATCTTGATGTTCTTAAAGTCATTCTTCCATTTTGATGATTGAGACATTGTTATTGAATCTCTTATTTGCTTAACACCTAGCATAATTATTTCCCAGAATTATTTCTCAGTTTCATATGTAAATAGATTTCATGTATAATGTCCCATAAGTTATCCTGACCAGCCCAAATATGTGAAGATCCAGTTTAGATTCAAACTGGAATCCTTTGCTATTTAATGATTCAGTCATACATTTCAATCATTCATTATTTTCACTTATTTATTTCACTTATTTATTCGATAATACATTCAATATTGAATAAATTGATTCAATTCTTTTTTTTAAATCTTTTTAATGTTTATTTATTTATTTTTAATGTTTATTTTTGAGAGAGAGAGAGACAGGGCATGAGCAGGGGAGAGGCAGAGAGAGAGGGAGACACAGAATCTGAAGCAGGCTCCAGGCTCTTGAGCTGTCAGCACAGAGCCAACGTGGGGCTTGAACTCATAGACCATGAGATCATGACCTGAGCCGAAGTCGGCCGCTTAACCGACTGAGCCACCCAGGCGCCCCGATTCAATTCTTTATTGAATAAAAGCTACATAAAAGTGTGCTCTGGGTCTTAGAGTTAAAACTGTGAGTACCTCTGACATGACCCTTATTCACATGATCTAACAGGTGTTATGGTGACAGCTCCTTACTCCTCCACATTATCAATTTGTGAATTGTATGCGTTGTACATTTTTTCATTGGAAGTTCTTAAATTAGACCAGTATCTCTGTTACCCATTTGTTGCCATTGGTGTGTACTCAGGCAATCCAATATTTGTGTAGGTCAGTCGTACTGGTTAAGATTTTTCTGAGACAAAAAGTAAAAATTATTCAGTCATATATTCTCAAGTTAAGCAGAGTACTTCAGTTGTCAGGAATCTTGGATTGTCAGATGTGAGGGCGAACTGGTTGTGACATCTGTCACCCCATAATCACCAGGGTTGTTTCGGGTGATCTGGCTGGCTAGGCGGGTGTCTCCTTCCTCCCTCACCTCCCCATGTGCATCCCTCTGGAAGCTGCGTGCTAGGTCGAAGAGGACGACCTTCCTTGATGGAAGAGGACTGTTCTCTGGTCAAGGATACATGAGTAGCTGCGCTCCCCTGCCGGAACCTCCAAAGAAGCTCTCAAGGAATCTTCAATTGTCTAATATTTGCTGAATCTGAGTTGTTCTTTTTCTCCAAGAGCTGGGTCAGACTGAGGGGTAACTACATTGTAATGTGTGATTTTCTCTGTATGATCTCATCATCTGAAATGCTTTTTAGTTTTTTAATTATTAAAAATATACATACCATAAGATTTATCATTTTAACCTTTTTAAGTGTACATGAAGTACATTCACGCAATTGCTCAGTCATCACCACCATCCATCTCGCGAGTTTTTCAGCTTCCCTAATGGAAACTCTGTACCCATTTAATGATAACTCCTCATTACTCCCCTCAATCCAGCCCTTGGCAACCACCATTTTACTTCCTGTCTTTATGAATCTAGGGGCCTCATATACATGGAATCATAAAGTCCTTTTGTGACTGGCTTATTTCTCTCAGCATAATGTTTTCAAGGTTCATCCACAGTGTAGCCTATGTCAGAATGTCCTTCCTTTTTAAGGATGAATAGTATTTTATTGTGTATATAGCCTATATTTTGTTTATCCATTTATTCATTGATGGACTGAAATGCTTTTTTCCCTGCATTTTAAGAGGAGTTTCATCTTGAATACCAAATTCTGCATGCCCCCAAATCTCGTACTGGTAAATGTAAACACTTTAAAGTAGGGCATTTAACTCTGTTGTATTAATGAACAAGCTATAAAGTCTGCAATTGCCAGTCAAGAAGAAAATGTAATTTTACAATAAATCAAATTACTGCCACCTTTTTATTAGCAGTAGAAGCCCTAAGATGGGATTATGAAATTACTGTTTTATGAAAAAAAATCAGTTTAGAAATTTTAGCAGTCTTAATGTCATTAAGTATATTTAAAAATAATGAAAAATCTTTCTCTGATGTGTTTGTGCTGACCAATATGTTAACTACCAGTCAAATGTGGGCTTTAAAATTTAAATTAATTAAAATTAAATGAAATTAAAAATTCAGTTCCTAAGTCACACAAGCCATATTTCAAATGCTCCATCACCATTGTTAAGGGCTATCATATTGAACAGTATAGACATAGGCTATGTCTATAATCCCAGAAAATTCTATTCTACAATGCTGATTGTGTTAGCTGGGATTTTCTTCCCCAAAGTCATTAGAGATCATTTAAACTTCATAAAATTCATTGTTGCCTTATAGAGTGTGATATTCTGAATGCTCCTTGGCTTTGCCAGCCTGCAGTCTGTAGATGAAGGACAGGACTTAATCTTCTGTAGAGCATACGAATCTATCAGTATAGTCTTGGTGGTTGCTAGCCAGTCGCTCACATATGCACACAGAGCTCAATATGCACAAAGGAAAGAGGAAAGGTAAAACTCCAATAAGGGTTAAGGAGGCAGGAAATGAAAGCATAAATTCTCTGTAAGTTAAGAGCATTTTAAGTCTTTATGGTTTTGGAAATTTAGTTTGTAGGCTCTCAAATCCCAAATAGTAAAAATGCACATAGATGGAAACCTTCAATAAATAACACATTTGGACCTAATGTCCCTTAATTCTTAGGACGGGATATCTGGAAATCTATTGTAGAGAGAACTCTCATGGGGATAGTAAATAGGACCTGATTATGACTGAGGCAGACTACTTTAAACTTTGCCTCTTTTTTAGAGAGGTGATTTTCAACCTCTTTTTGAAATGGAGATATCCTGGTAGTAAAGATTTATTTATAATTTTTTTAAAATTCTATTTGTATGACATCATGTGCTCTTAAAGTGGAGCAAGTTTCATTTTAAGGGTCTTGATATCCCTTTAGCTCATTAGGACAGAGGCCTTTTTTAGCAACTTGCTGTATACCTAGAACCTAGCAGAGTCTTTGTGCATAATTGGTGCTCAACGAATGTTGAATGAATGAATGAATGAATGAATGAATGAATATGAACATCTAGAAATTCTGGACAGCTGGGGTTGGGAATCATTCCTTTAGGAAAGTTGATTTTCCCTGAAGAGATTCTATTGAACCTATTCATCAGTAGGCTTGTGGGGGTCCTTCAATTAACAAGGAGGGAAGGAAGGGACACAGGATGGTGGTTAATTTGTTAGCCATAATATAAGATGGCTTGGGTTCAAGTTCCAACTCAGCCTCTCATTAGACATGTGAAATTGACCATATTAACCTTTCAAAGCCGTTTCCACATTTGGAAAGCACAATAATAACTATATGGTGAGATTTCTGTGAGAATCGAATTAGTTACACAAACTAGCAAAGTGCTTGACACATACTTAGTTCTCCGTTAACATATGTTAACTTAAAAAGAGGACACTTTAAGCATTTGTGGGGAAAATTTAGGCTTGGGCTAAAAGTAAGAGAAGGAAAGAGAATGTGCTATGGGAATCTGGAAGAAAGGGAGAGAGCTTGTGACACACTCCACAGAATCAAGAATAAAGGATGAAAAGGTGGTGTGGCTTTGGCAGCTGGACATATCACTGATGCAAAGGAACCCTTATGTTCTGGATACCTACTAGGTATTTGGCAGACCAAACACATTCCAGGCTCCAGGCCTTTGCTTTTTGGTCTCTTTGAAATTGTTTTCCTACAGATATCTGCATATCACTGCCTCAATTCATTCAGGACTTTGCTCAGATGATGCTCCTCTCTGTTGAGCCTATTGAAATAGGTATTGCCTAACCTTCTAATGCCCTATCTTCAATTATAATGATAATTATTCTTCACAGAGCTAGAACAGGCAATTCTAAAATTTGTATGGAACCAGAAACCAAAGGTGGAGGCATCATAATTCCAGACTTCAAGTTGTATTACAAAGCTATAATCATCAAGGCAGTCTAGTACTGGCACAAAAACAGACACACAGACCAATGGAACAGAATAGAGAACCCAGAATTAGACCCACAAAAGTATGGCCAACTAATCTTTGACAAAGCAGGAGAGAATATCCAGTGAAAAAAGGACAGTCTCTTTAGCAAACGGTACTGGGAGAACTGGACAGCAACATACAGAAGAATGACACTGGGACCACTTTCTTACACCACTCACAAAAATAAACTCAAAATGGATGAAAGACCTAAACATGAGACAGGAAATCATCAAAAACCTACCAGAGAAAATAGGCAACAGCCTCTTTGACCTTGGCCAAAGCGATTTCTTGATAGACTTGGGAAACAATAGATGTTGAGAATGTGAAGAAAGAACCCTCTTGCACCCTTGGTGGGAATGCAAACTGGTGCAGTCACTGTTTACACTATTATATATATCCTTTCCACCCAGTATATTCTAATTATATGTGGGTAGGACTGTCTTTTTTTGTCATTGTTCACTGTATTTTGAATAGTGCTTGTTCATAATAGACTTGCAATGAATCGTTTTTATTGAATTCACACTTTTACCATTTGACCTTCATTAGAACACTGCATGGTAAGAGGCTTTAACCTAGGCTATGGGGGAAAAGAGGGAGGTTAAATGACTTGCTAAAGATCATATAACTGATGAGTCTTGAAACCAATAGTTGTGATTCAAAAACAAATGGTCTTTCTACTATACTACACAAATTAGTTTATGTTCTTTTTTCAAAGGGAGTTTACAGGTTGAATGGGGGGTAGTACTCATTATGCAACATAAGGCAAATAGAGATAAAAGACAACAGAGATCTTGTATATAAAGTTAAGGAAATAGGTAGTCTCTTAATCTGAGAGAAGAAAAATGTTGCCACAGTTCTTTTCTTTTCTTCTAGGACCAGAGTAGCTGGTAGAAGCAAACTGGTTTGCATTGACCTTGGCATTCAATCTCCGTTTTGTTTTTTTTTAAACATAATTTATTGTCAAACTGGCTAACATACAGTGTGTAAAGTGTGCTCTTGGTTTTTGGGGTAGATTCTCATGGTTCATAGCTTACATACAACACTCGGTGCTCATCCCAACAAGTGCTCTCCTCAATGCCCATTACCCATTTGCAAATATCTTCTCCCATTCCGTCCTTTAACTTTTAGTTTTCCTGATTGTTTCCCTTGCTGTACAGAAATATTTTATCTTGATGAGGTCCCAATAGTTTGTTTTTGCTTTTAATTCCCTTGCCTTCAGAGATGTGTCGGGCAGAAGTTGCTGCAGCTAAGGTCAAAGAGGTTGTTGCCTGCTTTCTCCTCTAGGGTTTTGATGGTTTCCTGTCCCACGTTTAGGTCTTTCATTCATTTTGAGTTTATTTTTGTGAGTGGTGTAAGAAAGTGGTCCAGTGTCATTCTTCTACATGTTGCTGTCCAGTTCTCCCAGCACCATTTGCTAAAGAGACTGTCTTTTTTTCACAGCATACTCTTTCTTGCTTTGTCAAAGATTAGTTGGCCATACATTTGTGGGTCCAATTCTGGGTTCTCTATTCTGTTCCATTGGTCTGTGTATCTGTTTTTGTGCCAATACCATACGGTCTTGATGATTACAGCTTTGTAGTAGAGGTTAAAATCTGGGATTGTGATGCCTCCTGCTTTGGTTTTCTTCTTCAATATTACTTTGACTATTCTGGGTCTTTTGTGGTTCCATATAAATTTTAGGATTGTCTGTTCTAGCTTTGAGAAGAATGCCGGTGCAATTTTGATAGGATTGTACTGAATGTGTAGATTGCTTTGGTTAGTATTGGCATTTAAAAAAATTTTTTTAATGTTTATTTTTGAGACAGAGAGAGACAGAGCATGAGTGGGGGAGGGGCAGAGAGAGAGGGAGACACAGAATCCGAAGCAGGCTCCAGGCTCTGAGCTGTCAGCACAGAGCCCGACGCGGGGCTCAAACTCACAGACCGCAAGATCATGACCTGAGCTGAAGTCGGATGCTCAACCGACTAAGCCACCCAGGCGCCCCAGTATTGGCATTTTAACAATGTTTATTCTTGCAACCCATGAGAATGGAATGTTTTTCCATTTCTTTGTATGTTCAATTTCAATCATAAGTTTTCTTTAGTTTTCAGCGTACAGATCCTTTACATCTTTGGTTAGGTTTCTTCCTAGGTATTTTATGGTTCTTGGTGCAACTGTAAATGGGATCGATTTCTTGATTTCTCTTTCTGTTGCTTCATTATTGGTGCATAGAAATACAACCAATTTCTGTACATTGATTTTGTATCCTGCGACTTTGCTGAATTCATGTATCAGTTCTAGCAGTCTTTTGGTGGAGTCTTTTGGGTTTTCCATGTAGAGTATCATTCTGTCAGCGAAAAGTGAAAGTTTGACTTCTTCTTTGCCAATTTTGATGCCTTTTATTTCACCTTGTTGTCTGATTGCTGATGCTAGGACCTCCAACACTATGTTCAACAGCGTGGTGAGAGTGGACATCTCTGTCGTGTTCTGATCTCAGGTGGAAAGCTCTAGGTTTTTCCCCACTGAGGATGATATTAGCTGTGGGCTTTTCATATATGGCTTTTATGATGTTTAGGTCTGTTTCTTCTGTCCTGACTTTCTTTAGGGTTTTTATTATGAAAGAATGGTGTATTTCGTCAAATGCTTTTACTATATCTATTGACAGGATCATATGGTTCTTATAATTTCTTCTATCAATGTGATGTATCATGTTGAGTGATTTGTGAATATTGAACCAGCCCTGCAGCCCAGGAATGAATCCCACTTGACCATGGTGAATAATTCTTTTCATATGCTGTTGAATTCAATTTGCTAGTATCTTGTTGAAAATTTTTGAATCCTTGTTCATGAGGGATATTGGCCTGTAATACCCTTTTTTTGTGGGGTCTCTGGTTTGGAAATCAAGGTAATGCTAAATTTATGGAATGAGTCCGGAAGTTTTCCTTCTGGTTCTATTTTTTGGAACAACTTAAGAAGGATAGGTATTAACTTTGTTTTAAATGTCTGGTAGAATTCCCCTGGGAAGCCATCTGGCCCAGGACTCTTATATTTTGGGAGACTTTTGATAACTGATTCAATTTCTTCACTAGTTATGGGTCTGTTCAAATTTTCTATTTCTTCCCATTTGAGTTTTGGTAGTGTGTGAGTGTCTAGAAATTTGTCATTTCTTCCAGGTTGTCCAGTTTGTTGGCATATAATTTTTTATGTATATCAGTATTCTCTGATAATTGCTTGTATTTCTGAGGGTTTGGTTGTGAAAAATCCATTTTCATTCGTGATTTTATCTATTTGGGTCCTCTTTTATTTTTGAGAAGCCTGACTAGGGGTTTATCTATTTTGTTTATTTTTTCAAAAAGCCAGCTCTTAGTTCCATTGATCTGTTCTACTGTGTTTTGGATTCTATATTGTTTAATTCCGTTTTGATCTTTATTATTTCTCTTCTTCTGCTGGCCTTGAGGTTTCTTTGTTGTTCTTCTAGTTCCTTTAGGTGTGCTGTTAGATTTCGTATTTGGGATTTTTCTTAATTCTTGAGATAGGCCTGGATTGCAATGTATTTTCCTCTTAGAACTGCCTCTGCTGCATTTCAAAGGGTTTGGACTGTTGTGTTTTCATTTTCATTTGTTCCTATATATTTTTAAATTTCTTCTTTAATTGCCTGGTTGACCCATTCATTCTTTAGTAGGATGCTCTTTAAACTCCATGCATTTGGAGGTTTTCCAAACTTTTTCCTGTGGTTGATTTCAAGTTCCAGAGCATTGTGATCTGAAAGTGTTCATGGTATGATCTCAATTCTTTTATACTTATTGAGGGCTGTTTTGTGACCCAGTATGTGATCTATATTGGAGAATGTTCCATGTGCACTCAAGGAGAATGTGTATTCTGCTGCTTTAGGATGAAAAGTTCTGAATATATATTGGTCAAGTCCATTTGGTCCAGTGTATCATCAAGGCCACTGTTTCTTTATTGATTGTCTGTCTAGATGATCTGTCCATTGCTGTAAGTGGAGTATTAAAGTCCTCTGCAATTACCACATTCTTACCAATAAGGTTGCTTATGTTCATGATTAATTGTTTTATATATTTGGGTGCTTCAGAATTCAGTGCATAAACATTGATAATTGTTAGCTCTTCTTGATGGATAGACCTGGTAATTATGATCTTTGGTTTAAAATATATTTTGTTAAAATATATTTTTGTCTGTCTCCAACTTTCTTTTGACTTGCAGTAGCATAATAGATAGTTCTCCATCTCCTCACTTTCATTTTTTTTTTTTTTTTCATCTCCTCACATGCTAATAGTGATGTCTCTGGTCCTTTGTGGTCTTTGCAACATTCTACTCACAGAGTCCCCCTTAGGATATCTTGTAGGGCTGGTTTTGTGGTGATGAATTCCTTCAGTTTTTGTTTGTTGAGAAAACCTTCATCTCTCCTTCTATTCTAAATGACAGCCTTGCTGGATAAAGGAGTTTTGGCTGCATATGTTTCCCATTCAGCACATTGAAAATTTCCTGCTACTCCTTTCTGGCCTGCCAAGTTTCAGTAGATAGGACTGCTACTACTCTTATGTGTGTACGCTTGTAGGTTAAGGCCCATTTGTCCCTGGCTGCTTTCAGAATTCTCTCTTTATCTTTGTATTTTACCAGTTTCACTATGACATGTCATGCAGAAGATCGATTCAAGTTACGTCTGAAGGGAGTTCTCTGTACATCCTAGATTTCAATGTCTGTTTCCTTCCCTAGATTGGGGAAATTCTCAGCTATAATTTGTTCAAGTACACCTTCTGCCTCTTTCTCTCTCTCTTCTTCTTCTGGAACTTCTATAATACGGATATTATTCCGTTTCATTGAAGCACTCAGTTCTCTAATTCTCCCTCTGTGATCTACATTTTTTTTATCTCTCTTTTTCTCAGCTTCATCTTTTCCCATAATTTTGTCTTCTATTTCACTTATTCTCCCCTCTGCCTCTTCAATCCTCACTGTCACCACCTCTAGTTTATTTACATCTCATTTACAGCCGTTTTTAAATTCATCATGACTATTTTTTAGTTCTTTGATCTTTGTAGCAATAGATTCTCTGCTGTCTTCTATGCTTTTTTCAAGCTCAGCAATTAATCTTATGACTATTATTCTAAATTCTTATTCGGGTATATTGTTTATATCTGTTTTGATCAATTCTTTAGCTGTCATTTCTTCATGGAATTTCTTTTGAAGAGAATTCCTCCATTTCTTTATTTTGGCTAGTGTTCTGTTCCTTATGTGTTTTAAAGGCTTGTTATGTGCCTTGCACCTGGCAGCACTACTATATTAAAAAAGGGGTCATACACTGCCCAGTGCCTGGCCCTTTGGGAGGTGCTTTTTGAAGTATGTTACTTGCTCTCTTTTGTTGTTGTGAATTTGGCTACTTTATCTCCCTAGTTGTAGTGATATTTTGGACCCTCTGCCAGGTGTGCTTTGAAGAAGCCCTGGAAAGGAAAACAAACAAACACAAAAACAAACAAACAAAAACAAAAAACCAGAACACCAGCTACAAGTAAACAGGTGGAGGTGATGCTGATGGAAGAGGCCTGTCCCATACAAAGAGAGAAATGACAGGGGCAGGGATAAAGAAAAGAAAAGAAAATTGACCAGAGAAATTATACGGTTTAATCCAGAGAGAGAAAAGAACATAAAGAAGGAGGTGTAGAACCTGTATAAAGAGAATAGATTAAATACCTCTGCTTAAACAAACCAACAACTAGAATAGACTAGAGGAGGGACGAGATAAGGAGAAAAGGAAGGAAGATTACATATATATAATAAGAATTATCTGAGAATTAAATCAAGCAATGCAACAGCGCTGGTCTGGAGGAGGGGCTGTCTGGTTCGTCAGCATCAATTCCTCCCCCGTAGCTACAGTTACCAGGCGCGAAAGGGCATGGTTTGGTATAAGCGGGGCCTGCCTTCACCTTGGGCCCTGCTATCTGTTACCTGAAGGCCCACCTTGTTGCTGACGGAGAGGAAAATGGCGACACCCCAGTCCCTCCTCCACGGACCGGTGTTTCAAACCACTCTGTTCAGGCTGTCCTCACTGTGCTGCAGGTGGCGTTTTGTCCCGCTCCACCGACTCCGTGCCTCCTTGGCCCTTGGCTGGGATTTAAAGTCCGATGTCTTAAAAAATCCTGCTCCGTTCGCCGGGTTCCAGGGATAGCCGCTCTGGGCTGCCTCACCGTGCTGCGTGCGCACGCGCCGCACGCGCAGTTTGTCCTACGCTGCGGACGGACTCCCTTGCTCTCGGCTGGAACTTAAACCCCAATGTCTTAAAGGGTCCCTGTCCGTGCGCCTGGTTCCAGGGAAGTGCCGCTCCACACCACCAACATAGGGTCTCTGGCTGGCGGGCGCAGGCAGCCTTTGCCCTATGAATGGATACATACTTTCTTTCCACACCACTCCAGGGACGGGATTGCTTTCTCTCGCTGCGGACTGCTTCTCTGAACTAGTTACGGAGCCCAGGACTAGCTCCCCTCCTTCTCAGGTGCACAAACAGGGCAGCCGGCCCCAGTCCAGACAGAGCCCCACACTTAGAGATTGGATCTTTCTTCATCCAGGTCCGTAGTTTTTCTCTTGTCCAGATAGATACAGCCCTACTCTTCCCCAGCCTCTCTTTCTCTTCCTCTTGTGTCTCTGCAGAAGAGGATCTCACCCCTTCCACCCCTCCATTCCTCCACCTCCGGTTTTGTCTCTGCCAGGTCACAATCACATGCCTATGTCCCACCCACGTCCTGCTGGGTACCTGGAGGCATCTCTGTCACTTTGCCGCCTGGACTCTTGGAGTTCAAAGTCGTTTGGCCTCAACACTGCTGTGTTTGCGAGAGGAAGGAATGTCAAATCCCCCTACTTCTTCGCCATGTTGGATCCCTCCAGCACTCACTCTCTTATCCCAAGTATTTGAGTTCTGATCCCAGACAGCTGAATCATGAAGTAAGTCTGTTTTCTTTATTACAGTTATTACAAAGTCTTTCATAACAGGACCTATATGTTAATATCTGAGTCCCTTACGTCCTTTAGCATGATGCCTTGCCAGATGGTTAGTCTGTAGAGCGTCAGGTATCTATGCTTCCATGCAGAGCAAGGAAAGTTATGCTAAATGTCTTCTATCATCCTGCCTACCTCTAAGAGTCTACAAATATTTGGAAAAGTGATTGAAGCGTTGATATGTGCTTACTAAAAAAGTTATACATGTCAAACCCCAGCATAAGAGAAATTGAAAGGGAGTAACAGTGGAAGTTTACATGGGGCATTTATTCTGGTTTCAGTAGGTGGCTAACCCATTTGAGCATGGACACTGAGCAGAAGTGCCTGCAGGTAGAGCCTCCTTTGTGTTCTGGAAAAGAGCTTTGACTTACTGGGCAGATGAAGCCTGAAAGCTCTGCACTATATACTATGGAAGAGATCGCTGTAAGCAGATAATAGTTTTGAGTAAATGTACAATTCGATTACTCTTTAATCAGGTTGGCTCTTTATACATTACATTTGGCTATGTATAATAGAAATCCCAAACAATAGTGGCTTAAGTCAGACAAGAGTTTGTTTTTCTTTCATGAAACAAAAGATCTGGAGGAAGGTAGGGATGGTACAGAAGCTCATGTCTCTAAGATTCTTGCAGCCTCTAAGATTCTTGCAGTTCCTCATAGCCTTTCCTTCGTGGTCAAATACAAGTGGCTGCTGTGGCACCTGCCATCATGCCTGCACTTGAGGATGCATAAAGGAGAAATTAAAAAGAACACAAAAGGCAGAAAAGGCATGCCATCTGAGTCTGTCCCCTTTTTTATGTTTTTATTTTCCTGCCTTAAAACACCTACTTATCTTATATCTCCTTGGCCAGAACCCTGACATATAGATACTTATGTCCACGTATACAACTATTTGCAACGGAGGCTGGGAAATGTAGTTTTTATTAGCTGGGCACTTTGCCCTCATTGTCCAGTAAAATAAATATTCTGTCAGTAAGGAACAATGGGAGAATTAATGGATGTTCAATAAACATTTAGCAGTCCTGTCATTCTATCCATTAAAAAATCCTCAGAAGGGGCCCATGGAGCCTCTTATTTTATTTTATTTTTTTTAATTTTATTTATTTATTTTTTTAGTGTTTATTTTTGAGAGAGAGAGAGAGCGAGAGCGAGACAGAGTGCAAGTGGGGGAAGGGCACAAAAAGAGAGGGAGACACAGAATCTGAAGCAGGGTCCAGGCTCTGAGCTGTCAGCACAGAGTCCAACATGGGGCTTGAATTCACGAACTGTGAGATCATGACCTGAGCTGAAGTCAGATGCTTAACAACTGAGCTGTCCAGGCACCCCTAGAACCTCCTATTTTAAAGAATACTGCATTTTTATGGATCTTCTGGTGAGTTAGTTTCATGATACAATCTGAAGTAGCTTTATGAGTTTATTTTTTGATAGGGATATTTAAGAGTTCTCTGAAATGTAGGACATTACATGGAAGGCACCCTGGAGTTGGTTCAAACTTTGTCTTCATCACAATTCACTGTTATCTACTTTGAGGCTCAGCTCAATTACATGTAAAAGGAGATAGAACAAACAACTTAAAATTTATATGAAAAAGTAAATGATTAAAATAAACAAGACATTCCTAAAGAAGAAGTACAGGATCAAAGAACTTCCCTTTCAGAAATTATAAATTTAGTATAAAGTTTTCTTTCTTCAGATGGTCTGGGTTTAGGTGCAGAGCTGTATAGGTTGACCAATGCAATAGCAAAAAGAGTCCAGAACAGACCAATACAAAAATGGAAATTTTATTTATGACTGAGATGACACTGCAAATTGATTAGAAAAATATATACTTTTCAATATATAGCACTGGAACAATTGGTTATCTAATGTGAAAAGGTGAAATTGGAACCCTATCTCATACCACGTATAAAAAAATCAAATCTACATGGGTTAAGACTTATATGTACGAGAAAAAATGTATGAAGTTGAGCAGAAATAGTAAGTTTCCAGTATGTTTCCACTTGAGTAAAGTACAAAACCATGCAAAACTACATAACATATTTCTTAATAATACAAACATGGTTAAGTATAAATAAAAATAAGGCAAAGATAAACAGAAAATTTAGGATTGCATTTCCTCTTAGGGGAAATGAAAGGGGACATATAAGACCTAAACATTCTTGTTCTTAAATTGGGTGGTGTCTACAGAGAAGCTTTTTATATCATTATGTCTTTTGCCTTACACATTTTTATGAGGATTCTTTTGTACCTACATATGACTTTGAAAAGATTTAAAATGCAGATATGGACGATAATAGTCTCATTGGATTATTATGAATATTAGACATGAAATAGCATGTGAATAGCATTTGAAAAAGCATTTGATAAATGTAAGTTGTTTCTATCCACTACACTGTGAACTCTTGAGGGCAGAATTATTTATTATTTATTTTGTATTCTTAACCCAGTGTCTGAAATACAGTATGAATTTAATAAGCATTTTTTGAATGAATGAGTGAATGAATGAATGAGAAAGTCATTTTAATGTTAGCATATTTTTATACAGATTTTTTAATGTTGGTATTATTAGAACTAAGCCTTGTTCTAACATTTATTAGCAAAGGTATCACTTTATGCACTCATTTACTTGTTTATTAATTTATTCATTATTCAAATATCTAATAAGGCCTACAATGTTCTAGATGCCATGCTAGTTGTTAGTGGGACTGAGATGAGGTATCCATATTTCCTATTTCCAACAAGCTCATAGTCTGTTGGAAGGGACAAACAGGTAGTTAGGCAATAATTATTGCTTCTGCAAACCATCATTTAGCAATAAGACTATCACTACTGTGTATGATACAGGATGCTTATTTTTCTGGTTGACTTTTTCTTCTCTTTAGAAAATGAGGACATTTTCAAAGTGTTGATCAGTGGTAAATCAACTTACTTAGCTCTGTTTCATAGGCATTCTAGAGAAATGAGATTTTATTTTCTTACATGAACTGGAAGCGTGGGTGTAGGCATGATTTTGCCTTCAAATTGAGTTTAGTTTAGACTGGAAATCAGAAATGAATAGGAAAAGGATCTACTTAATCAGCACCTGTGAGGACCCTAGTGACGGTCAGAGAGAAGTGCTTAAATTTCAGAGGGTTTGTATTTGATAGATTTCAGTACCTGGCTGGTGACATAACAGCCATTGCCAATATGGGAGTTGATAGCTGTGGGGAATATGAATGCAGCCAAGATGAAGTCCACAACAAGGAGTGAGGAAGATTGAAACTTCAGCTGGGTTGACACTAGGGTGATTACATTAAACAAGAGAGACAAGTGTTGAGGACAGGATTTCCCAAATTGTATTCCTTGGAATGTCACTCCTTCAATGATGCTTCATAAAAAAAGGAATTGAAATACATTTGGGAAATGCTAATCCTCTCCTTAGATTCACGATGCAGAGTATCATATTAAAGCCCCCATGAAACTAGTTCAACTTTGTTTAGAAAGATGACAAAATGATGTGAAGAAACTGTTCATTTTTTG
This sequence comes from Paguma larvata, assembly GCA_030068075.1. Classification (NCBI taxonomy): domain Eukaryota; kingdom Metazoa; phylum Chordata; class Mammalia; order Carnivora; family Viverridae; genus Paguma; species Paguma larvata. The sequence continues at coordinate 72,213,542 of CM057833.1, read as the reverse complement.
ACATATCTGTCCTTTCTATTTCTAATTATGTCTTATTTTCCCAACAATAAATTCTTGAGTGCCTTCTGTAAGGCAACTTAATCGACTATTAAATTCATTGTAATTTGGGAAAAGGTAAAAGAATTTTAAATGAAAGAAAAAATATGGGACTGGGTTATTGTCTCTGGGGTCACAGCACGAAGTATGTATAACAATCTTAAATTAAAATGTCTTAGGGGTGCCTAGCTGGCTTGGTTGGTGGAGCATGCAACTCTTGATCTCGGGGTTGTAGGTTCTAGCCCCAGGCTGGGTGTAGAGATTAATTATCCCCCCTCCCCCCCCAAATATTATCTTTTAAATAAAGTCTTGAATATCTGCTAGAGAAACGTGTACAACCTAGTGACAGTTCCTGAAAGTGCAGACACATCCCGTAGATGGTTTTCCATCCCTTCTCTGAATGGAGATAATGACTCTCTTCATGCAAACCGAGATCCTTAAAAAGTAAATGAAGCTTGGGTAGGCCATGAATTAAAAAAATTTTTTGCAAAAGCAATACATGTTGATTATAGAAAATATAAAATATACAGTTACAAAGAAAAATAAAAAGCCAGGCATGTGTGTGTGTGTGTGTGTGTGTGTGTGTGTGTATGCTCACATTTTCTATGTATTTGTATATACTATAAATGTCTTATACTGTAAATTGTACTATAATTGCTAATTGCAATTAATGTTCTTTTATAACCATATTTCACATAATAATAACTTTAGAATAAAAATCTAGATATTTACAATTTATTGCATAATATTCTATTATATGGTACATTATAATAATTTAACCTTTTCCTATTGATGAATATTTAGTTTTAAAAATTCTCATGCTTATAAATAACACTGCAATGGACATCTTTTGTATGCTTGACATTTATTTCTTCAAAATAAATTCTTAGGAAATGAAATGCTGGCCCTAAGGATATACACATTTTAAATTTTAAAATTTTCTCTCAAAAAGTTTTTATCAGTTTACATTCTCACCTGTAGTGGTTATGGATGCCTTTCTTGCCGTATCTTCACATACTGAATGGTATACGCAGAACACTGAATTTTATGGATAAAACTCATGTGCCAACATGAAGACAAAAATGTCTCCTTGTTTTAAGTTGCATTTCTTCGATTAACTTCTGAGTTAGAAATTCTTTTCTTGATGTTTACTGCTAGCTGTTTCCTTTTCTTTTTCTACTCTGCTTGTTTTTCCTATTGGGATTTTGGCTGCCTTCTTACTGGTTTGCTGTCAGATTGCTTCACACGTGTTTTTGTATGTTGGTTGTTTTGAGCTTTTTATTTTGAACTTACAAATTTATAAAAATGGCACAAAGCATTCCTGTAAAACCTCTACCAGTTTCCTCTTATGTTAATCTTATATAACCATTGTACAATCTACAAAACCAGGAAGTTAACGTTGGCACAACACTATGAACTAAATTACAGACTTTATTTGAATTTCACCAATTTTTCCACTAATTTCCTTTTTCTGTTCCAGCATGCAATCCGGGATCCCACATTGCATTTAGCTGATATTTCTCCTTAATCGTCTCCAGTCTGTAACTGTTCCACAATCTTTCTTTGTTTTTCATAACCGTAACACTTTTAAAGAGAACAGATCAGTTATTTCGTAGAATGTCCGTCAAATTGGGTTTGTCTCATATACTCCTCAAGATGGAATGAGGTTGGGGCACCTGGGTGACTCTATTTGTTAAAGTCCTCCTTTGGCTCAGTTCATGATCTCCTGGTTTGCAAGGTCGAGCCCTGCACTGGGCTCTCTGCTGTCAGCACGAAGCCGCTTCGGATCCTCTGTCCCCCTCTCTCTCTGCACCTCCCCCACTTGTGCTTGCACTCTCTCTCTCTCTTGAAAATAAATATAAAGATGGAACGAGGTATTTCGGGCAAAAGTACCACAAAAGTAGTGTTCTGCCATTCTCGGTGCATCTTAGTTTTTATTTTTATTTTTTTTATTAAATAATTTATTTTCAAATTGGTTTCCATATAACACTCAGTGCTCATCCCAACAAGTGCCCTCCTCAGTGCCCGTCACCCACTCTCCCCCCTCCCACACCCACCTCACCCTCAGTTTGTTCTTAGTCTTTGAGAGTCTCTTATGTTTTGTCTCCCTCCCTCTCTGTGTCTTTTTTTCTTTTCCTCTCTTCCCCTCCCCCATGGTTTTCTGCTAAGTCTCTCAAAATCCACCTATGCCTGGAAACATATGATATCTGTCTTTGTATGACTGACTTATTTCGCTTAACATAATACCCTCCAGTTCCATCCATGTTGCTACACATGGTTAGATTTCATTCTTTCTCATTGCCCCGTAGTATTCCACTGTATATATATACCACATCTTCTTTATCCATTCATCGGTTGATGGACACTTAGTCTCTTTCCATGATTTGGCTATTGTCATAAGTGCTGCTATGAATGTCGGGGTACACGTGCCCCTATGCATCAGCACTCCTGTGTCTCTTGGGTAGATTCCTAGCAGTGCTATTGCTGGGTCATAGGGTGGCTCTATTTTCATTTCTTTGAGGAACCTCCACACCGTTTTCCAGAGTGGCTGCACTAGTTTGCATTCCCTCGGTATATCTTATTGAGAGGTTCATGATGTTGCTATATTATTGCTGGTGATGTTATCAGTTGGTTAAGGTGGTGTATGCTGGGTTTCTATAAAGTTTCTATCTTTCCCTTTCTAGCTAACATCTGTCTTAGGTTAGATACTTTGAGGCCAGGCAAATCTAGTTTCTCCTCAACTAATTAAGTTCTTGCTTCAAATTGAATAAATTGAAACTGAAAATTGTGTGTGATAAATTATAGATGGGGTTGTTGTAAGACGGACATTTAGGATGACAATCACTGGGCCCATTCTCAAACAAAAGTCTTTGGTTTACATTTTAATAAATGGGCGAATAAATATTTTATATAATGTTTTATATAAAACATATAAAATATTTATATGTTTTAACAAAATAAAATATTCAAAATATTTATTATCCTTTAATGATTTCATACTTTCACTGATTTCTTTAATTAACAACTTAATACTGGCCCTGATTGCATTTGATAAGAAGGGTCCTACTGTAGAAGGAATTCTATGCAATATTGCTCAATTGAAACCTTAAATCTGTAGAAGGCAATTTGAAGAAATATTAAATGCTAAAAGAATTGTGGCCTTGCATTTCTTTATAATAGATCAAATAAAATCTTATGAGTGTTGACATTGCAATATTCTCTTTTTGCATATCTTCTATCCCTGAAGAGACATAATAACTTCAGAGATATAGTTCAATTGTCCGGGAAAAAACTAGACTGTGTTTGAATTCTAAGATTGCCTCTTACTAGCCGTATGACCTTGGACAAATCAAGTCACCTCTCTAAGTCTTAGATGCCTTACCTGTCTCAGAGGGCCATTGTAAAGGTCAACTCATAGAACACTCACCAAAGAGGTTTGTAAACTGTAAAGCAATAAACACATGCAAAGGATTATTAATACTGTAATCTTTTATTAGCTCTTAAGACCATTCTCGGAGGTATAAGTGTTGGTTACTATGATGTCAGTTTTGTTTCTAGGGAATAAAGGATTGTTACGAAGTACATGGCATGTGCTATAATATTTTTTGTTTTTGTAATATACAGTATTGCATTTGATTCATTTCTGTATTATTTTCTTGGTACAACTTCCTACCACACTTTGACAAACAAGGAATGAGCTGCTTATCTATAAAGATTTATAGTGTAGGGATTCTATAGTCTTGGGAAGATGTCATTGGCAGTGCAAATAGCAAGGTTAACATGGTTGTTTATGAAATAAATACAAACTTCAGTTAGTATTTCATCTTGAAAACCAGTTTAAGCACTTTTTAGATAACCTCTTATAATTGAAGTCCTTTTATAAGCTTGGCCTTTTTGTTGAGTTTTGTCAAATTCAAGGTCAGGCAGAAATTCTAACATTAATCGGTTCAAAATTGTGGCCATTGTCTTCTCATGAAATATACTAGCTGCTGCTTGCTTTTCTATCATCTTCCCTTTTCTTCTTATATCTCATATGTATAGTTATTTTTTTAAAATAATTTCATTAAGTTGAATTAGTCACAGTGGAACAGAAGTTCTTGCCTTTTGGTTTAGTGAATACCTTCTGACTTATTACACCCACAGTCAAAAGCAGTTCATTCTGATTTGATAAATGCATTGAAAGCATCTGAAATTGTTTCATCCTTTTTCTTTCTTGCCTTTTCATCTTTTGGTGCAATCAAATGAAATATCCTCTAGGTTTCCTAATCGAAGCTGTCTGCTCTGCCCTGGTGTTAAAAATGTGTGTTTCAATAAGTGTTCCTGTGTGACAGTAAGTTCCCCAATCTTAAAAGTATGTTATATTAAAGTTTTAAAACAGAACACCCTAAATCAATTTCTCTGTTTTTGAGTTGTGCATTTGTTATTAAATCAGTATGTGTATATTCCACATATGTGGGCAATATATTATACATATTATACGTATTGCTAAATATAATTATATAGTTGAACGAGAGACAAATATTGTTTATTTGTTGTTTTGTTAAGTAGGTCACAGGCCACCCATAGTAACTTCTAGGCTTGCATTTTTCCCATCCGTGATTTTTTTTTAATTTTTTTTAACGTTTATTTATTTTTGAGAGACATAGAGACAGAGAGTGAGCAGGGGAAGGGCAGAGAGAGAGGGAGACACAGAATCTGAAGCAGGCTCCAGGCTCTGAGCTGTCAGCACAGAGCCTGATGCGGGGCTCGAACTCACAGACTGTGAGATCATGACCTGAGCCGAAGTCGGCCGCTCAACCAACTGAGCCACCCAGGCGCCCCCCCATCCGTGATTTTAATGCTAGTACACATTCATGGAATTATGGTCCAAAACATATTCTAACTTTTAAGATTTTTTTTCACAGTCTATCATTAAGAGCATGAGAATACTAACTTAACGTTGCTTGTATGCTAGATCACTTGTTAATAGTTAATTTGAAGGACACACACATTTAGGGTTAATATTTGATGTAGGATTTTTTTTTCTTTGTGGAATTATCCTTCCTGAGGTCATCTTCAATATGCCGTGCTTTCATTGTCATACTTTTGTTTTGTTCTCAAGAAGGTTTATACTGACATTTGCAGTGATTTCTCTCTTTTCCCTTTTATCATAAAGTCATAGTGCCATCTTCTGTGAGGCCTTTTTTTATATTATGCAGTCACTAAAAAGGAGAATTACACTTTGCTGAAATATATATGGTAGTAGAAAATGCCGCTTGGGCCCCTCAATAACTTGCTGAGAATGTGAGGACAGGACAGTGATTGAAATCATGTAGCAGTTGTTTTCATACTTTCACAAAAACGAGAAAGAACTGGTTTAAAGGTGTGGTGGCACTTTCAGGAGACGTGCACCTGTCATCAGACAACGAAGTGATGGACAGGCTCGTGAGGAGCTGAAATATCATCCCAGGTATTCTAGGCCTCCACTAGCATAACTCGGTGCCGAAATTACACGAGTTCCTGAATGTTTGCCAGGAGTTCTTTAGTGAAACCTCTGCTAAGGAATCAACAGGATGGATTATCCTAGCTTGGATTCATTTCAAGAGATTGATTTCAGGAAAAAGCATTCTCTTTCTTGTATCTGTTACTACTTATACACAAATGTAACAGCCACAGATTATTATGTGAAAGGTTTTTAAATTGTAAAATAAGCTCAGATGTTTAAAAATGTTTTAAAGATTCTTTAAATTTCGAAGTTGGTAAAATATTCCTGCCATGTTCAATCAGATATTAATGTATGATTTAATACAAATGACTATTATTAAAGCTTTGATTTAATTGATTCATTAAATGTAGCATCGACTCTGTGGCAGGTCCTGTGCTAAGTGCTGGGGATACAGAGATGGGTAAGACCTGGCTCTTGTGTGCTTCTTGTCCTTAAGAAATGAAGTGGGATTGGTACGGAATTCAGCTTTTATGCAGAGAAGCCAATGTGATGGAGCACCTCCACATCTGTATAATGTAAATTCTTTGTTCTTTGGCCTTGAAACTACTAGATTATAGACCATAGCCTCTTCTATTAAGCAATTAAAAACTGTGGTTGCAAAAACGCGACATGGTCAAAGTGGTCTCTGGCAGCAATATTCTAAAACCCAAGAAGATGGGGACGTTTCTAATGTTTCAAATGGAAATGGTGACTCATCATTTTGCACATGGGGCCCAAGACCAAAGAATACTCTTTTACTAGTTTTATCAGGGCCCTTAAACTTAAGTGTTTAATATTTTGAAGTGTACTGTGAAGGGCTAAGAAAGAGACACCAAGGAAGATATTCATCTCCTCCATCCATCTTGAAATTCTTTTGTATCTTACTCTCTCATCTGTGCTGTCCCTTTCCCCTCTTCCATCTTGCTAATCTCATCCATTCTTTGGATGGACTTAGATACCTTAGCCTCAAGGAAACCCAGGTACCTCAGGCTATGTTAGGGCCTTCTGCTGTGTGTGCGCATGCAACACCTTGGCTTTTTTTTTTAGATCACTTATCACAATCATTATCTAAATGAGCACTTGTGTCATTATTTGTTTAAGGTCTACTTTCACCATTAGGCTCTAGTGGATTGGTAACATTGGCAACTGGAATTTTGGGACTATGTAGTTATATCTCAAGAGAAAGACTTAAAGCTTGAATGAAATAAGTCATTGGTTTTATATTTTTATGAAAGGTATGAAAATATAGTCATGATGTTGAATTCCACAGGGCGGGAAAATATGTTTATAAAATAATGAAACATGTCTTTGAATAAAGAGCTAAAATGTAAAATACAGGTACTTTTTAATTTTAACTTTAGTTTTTAAAAGACAATTAGAAAGGTTCAGTTCTTGAATTGTGGATTGACAATTAGGGGTAACTATGTGAGTTTTGATATTCAAAAGTTTCCTTAAATCCCATATTATAAAAAAGATTTTCTTGTTAAGGGAATATATCAAGGAAAGAGTGCCAGTCTAACTACAGGTGTTTCAAGTCAGATTCCCTGGGAGAAAATTCTGAGATTAGCATGCAGAGAGTTTATTGGGGAACATTCTTGGGTTAACACCTGTAGGAGAGTGAAGAATGCAGGAGGAAGGAGGGAACATGAAGGCACTGATGTTGAAAACAGAGACTGCAGCTGATCCTACAGGAGTTCTGGACCTCAAGTGGCTGTGAGCCAAGGGGATGAGCCTTTGTACCTTGTTTGATCAGTCAGTGAACCCAAGTTGAAGTCCATTCCTTGTGCCACTCAGGTCCATTTGCCTTGTTTAAGTTCTAGAGATAGCTCCTTCAGGGTTTTGGTGGGTCTCTCTTCGTGGGTGGATACTTTGAAGAAGAAAGTTAGTGGGGCGAACCACAGCTCCCACTGTTGCAGCTGCACAGAGTCCAGTTCATAGTGGGCAATCCTGACAGCGTAGTTACTGTTGTCCTATGGTCAGGCATTCCATGTCTACCGAGGCCCTGTAGCACGCTAAGAGCTCTTTTTATGCTAAGAGCTATTTTTTTGTTGTTGTTGTCGTTTGTTTGTAAACAGTTTGTTTTTTGGAAAGATGTCGAATTTTTCACTACTGGTAGGGTGGCTTTGCTTCAGAATCCTAGGATCCTCATACTGAAGTTTGTCATAGACTCCACACAGCGTCTCCCTCCCTCTCCCAGATACCTGTAAACCCACAAGGTCTGCTGTGTCCTCTGGCCTAAGTGGTAAGACTGCTTGTACTGTGACCCGATCTGCAGCACAGCCTTTTGCAGCTCTGGGATGCGCTCAAAGCTGGCACCCTTTCATGCGTCCTGACATAGGGGTCAGAACAATAGTGCAAGAGTGGATTGTTTTTCCGGCCTTCAAATATGCCTTTCAGGCATTCTGCCTTTCTTATCTTTACCCACCTGAGGGTTTTGTTTATTACTAAGGCCTCCAACACATTGCTGATTCTCAACATTCCAGCCCAATTTACTTATCATTGATATGGTGGACCAAAGGTGATGTTCTGCAGCTGTGTCATGTGATTCGTGTCCCTTAGGTCACTTTATGATTAGGGTGAGAGAGTTAGCACAGCCCCGGGGCCAGATTGTGAATGTTCACTGTTGTGAGAACTGTTTCTTTGCTTTTTTGGAAAAAAAAATTTTTTTTTTAACATTTATTTATTTTTGAGAGACAGAGAAAGACAGAGTGAGCAGGGTAGGGGTAGAGAGAGAGGGAAACAGAATCGGAAGCAGGTTCCGGGCTCTGAGCTGTCAGCACAGAGCCCGATGTAGGGCTCGAACCCACAAACCTTGAGGTCATGACCTGAGCCGAAGTTGGACACTTAATCGACTGAGCCACCCAGGCACCCCAGAACTGTTTCTGATAGAAATGGAAAAGAATGCATAAGCCGGATCAGCGGCTGCATACCTTGTACCTAAAGCTGTGCTAATCTGGTCTAGCAAAGATACATACCTGGCACAGTAACTACAATTGAGATTGCTTGGTTGAATTTATGGTAGTCTACTGTTTGGTCCTCCAGGATCTATCTGATTTTGCAGGGGCCATATTTGCAAATTAAATAGATATGGTAGGGACCACCCCCCTTAAGTCCTCGAGGTCTTTTTTTTTTAAGTTTTTTTTTTTTTAATGTTTATTTATTTGAGAGAGAGAGCATGAGCAGGGGTGGGTCAGAGAGAAAGGGCTCCAGGTTCTGACCTGTCAGCACAGGGCCCGACACGGGGCTCGAATATATGAAGTGTGAAATCGTGACCTGAGCTGAAGTCAGACGCTTAACCGACTGAGCCACCCAGGTGCCCCCTTCGAGGTCTTTAAGGGTGGCACCAACTTCTGCCAGTTCTCTCAGGATGTAACGTTGAAGTCCGTTTTGGTTTACTGTTTTAGGTGGGCCAGAAACCAATGTTGGGGTTGCACCAACTACCAAGAAGGTTTCTTCCAATTAGAGGACCTTTTCGTGGATCCATCAACTCAGTAGTCCTTCTGAGTTGGACTTTCTGTTTCTTTTCTTCTCTTCTCCTTCCTTTCCTTTATTTCCCTTTTCTCCTTTCCTTTCCTTTTCTTTCTTTTCTTTTCTTTTCTTTTCTTTTCTTTTCTTTTCTTTTCTTTTCTTTTCTTTTCTTTTCTTTTCTATTCTATTACCTGGTCTCTGTGTACTCCCTTTCTACTAGGAAACTGTGAGTCATGCCTTGGGTCCTAAGGTGCAAATGTCAACATGGAACCTGGGTCCATAAATCTTTGAAATATTTGATATCACCCTGTCCTCAGTATATGGTTACCTAAGTAAATGTCTGTTAGTCCCTTTTGGGAAGGACTGTGGAATCATTACCATGCATACTTGCTATGGTGTGGGGAACCTTCCTTCTAAGGATACAGTATCTCCTTCAGCCAGTTGGTTCTGGTACAGAAAGTGGACAAGGGGTTTTAAGTTTGTCATGTCATGAGTCTCCTGATTACCAGTCTCCAATATATATATATATTTTATTGTATAGATTGAGCAGTACTTTTCTTGGTTGCCTATCTATCTTACCCCTAGAAATATGTTTCATTTTATTTAAGTTTATTTATTTTGAGAGAGAGAGAGAGGAGTGCAGATGGAACAGAGAGAGACAGAGAGAGAGAATCTCAGGCAGGCTTCACACTGTCGATGTGGGGCTCAAACTCATGAACTGGGAGATCATGATCTGAGCTGAAATCCAGAGTCGGGCACTCACCTGAGTGAGCCACCCAGGTGCCTCAGCAATATTTGGTTCCAATAATCATTCTCTCTTGTGGGTCTGTGGGTCAAACCCTCCAGGCAGCCATTCCAGTCTTGGTGCTGTGTCCACTTTACTTTTGAAGATTATCTTCCACCACCTGACCTCTGTTATTTTGGTTTCTTATCATCCCATCTGCTATCAAGGGGTCTGGTTTTATAATGCAATCTCTTACTCTCAGCCCTGGTCAATAAGGGCAGCCACTACTGAGGCACTCAGCAGTCTGCTGCCATTACTCTCACTGCCAGGGTCAGCGAGTGCTTCGGTCCTGGGGGTGGTGGGGGGAGGACCGTGGCATCTGGGTTGTGCGTGATGGTGTTCACTACAACAACCTTTCATTTTGCGTGCGGTGTCCTTCTCCACACTCCACCTCTTACAGTCTGGGTGCAAGAATGAAGCAGATGACTAAAAAGTTGTTATCCTGCTGTCTTCCTTCTGAAAATTATCCTGGAAGGTTAAAAATATACTAATCTAAGTTGTATCCTCGTAATGTAAATACCCTAAGTGCTTAAGGACAATTGGACCTGCTAAGTGATTTTATATGCTTGGAAAATATGAGGCACTGAAGAATTGTTTGTTGCATAAATAGATGAACAAATGATTAAGTGCCTGCTGCATACCTGTGGTCTGTCATGCCCCTAACCACAAAGATTTGTGAAGAGCTGAAATTAGATTCAGAAATCATCCAAATAGAGTTATTTGATTTTCCACTCTTCCCTGAGTTAGAATGGAAACATGGAAAGAAAACTGAATTTGGACTCAGTAGACCTGGTTACATGCTTTGACTGTGTTATTCACAAGTTGTGGGAACTGGGGCAAACAGCTTCACTTCCTTGAGTTTTGGTCTTTTTATCCATATACTCAGTCTAATAATCCTGTCTTCCTCACAGTTTCTTACGTGAGTTAAGCGGAAATATTAGCAGCTAAAACACTGACAGCTATAAAACATTATGCAGACATCGGGTATTTATTATTATTATTGTTGTTACCACCAGTATTAGTAGTTCCTTTGCCAGTCATCAGCAGATGTAGGAGCGTGCCAGGGAGCACTATAATAGATAAAACTGGAAGAAGAAAATGAGCTGGGAGTTTGCAGAAGTCACTACAAACTGAATCATAAAATATCACCATGCAAAAATATATTCCTGGCAGATGGTTTGGAGGCCATTTGTTATGTGTTATGCTCTGTACTAGTGATAAAATAAAAGAATGACCAAATTCCTGATTATTTGGTTAAACACGTAGTTGTAATATTTGTTTCCGTGTTAGATTGAAATCTTTCACAGCATTTCCTTTTATATCTTCTTTATTATTTGCAACTTCTGTTTCTCTCAAACATCATATATGAGGCCTGTCGTCAAAAGGGTGTTTATCTGGTGTTGATTTTTATCAATCTCATTTAATTGTTCAGAGATGAGTGTCCCATGCCTGTGTTATGGTACATTATTTCTTTAAACCAGACTATTAAGGTTATGGATTTGGGTATCACTGAACATAAAACACCTTCATTGGGGAGGAACTGTTTTATATCCCCACACAAAGACCTTATGCCATGCAATAGCAAGTAACAATAAAAATCATTGTTCCAAAAATACTTTTTTCACCCTGAAGCATAGATGGTCTTTGAATGGTCAGTATTCCAAATGTTTTCTTGTTATCTTGCGAGTGTTCAAATTCAACTCATTTAAACTGTTAGTTGCGTGATGGAGCTATAAATAAAACCTTATGTTATAAATATATATAAAATCATTCATTGCCATGTGTCTGGATTACTAAAAGAAAATTTCTAGAGTCACCTTTTCTGTCCTTGCCCACGTTCCCCCCTTTTGTTTTGAGATGCAGAAGTCAGGTGGGAGGGCAGAGCTGTTCAGTTCCAGTTACAAGCTGGCAGGCTCGCTTCAGCCACAGAAACGCATCAGCAACATGTCTATTTTCTCAATTTGAATTCCTTCAACCTAAAACGTTCCCTGGAAAAGGAACATGCTCAGTGCAATTTAAGTTCATCACCTACCATGAACACAAACACTAGGAGAGACTCAAAAAATGGGAACTGCGTGTCCTATCCTCAGGACCTTAAAACCTGGTAAATGACTCATAAATGACTACAAGGATGGCAGGGTGATGAGTGCCTTCGGAGGGAGTTTCAACTGATCGTTGTTGGGTTTACGCTGGAAGGAGATGTTAATTTAAACCATGTGTGGTGGAGGTGGAGTGATCTGGGAAAACTACTTAGTGGAGGTAGAATTTGGGATAAACCCAGAGAGGCATCTTTAGCCTTTTCTTATCCATATTGACCCATTCTCAGAAAAATGTTTTGAAATGTATTCGATAAGACACAAAAGATTATAATGGAAACCAATTTTATTGAAACACAGTTGTCAAAATATCAAAAACAATTGTGAAATTGTAATATAGGTATACTTCTTTATAAAGGTATTAAATAGGGCACCTGCACCTGGGTGGCTTAGTCGGTTGGGCATCTGACTCTAGATTTTGTCTCAGGTCATGATCCCAGGGTTGTGGGATTGAGCCACATGTGGGACTCTGCACTGAGGGGTGAAGCCTGCTTAAGATCGTCTCTCCCTCTGCCCCTCTCCCCTGCTTTTTCTCTGTCTCTGAAAAAAAAAAGGTTTTAAATAAAAAATTCCAATTGCAGATCTAGTAACTATTGTATAGTGATGAGCATACGCGATAATTCAAGATATTCGAAGCAACCGTGATGTGATGTAGGTATATCTGATTTCTATTTTACAGACTCACATGCACTTCTAATGTTTCTGTAGTTTGTTCCCTAAATTCATGATAGAAGGAAATGCTACATTTCAGTTAGGGGTTAGTGAAAGTCTTTAATCCAAGTTCACAAATCCCCTTAATTTGATCGCTGGCCCGTTAAGGATCTGGAGTACAGGTTAAGAAAAGCCGGCTTAGAAATATGAGTAAGACATTGACAGGAACATGGACAAAGTGGAGAGAAGGGAGAGAGGGAGGACTTTCCAGGCAGAACAAGCTGAGCAAAGACTTTGGGGACAGGGCATAGAGGGGATTTGAAGAGTAGGTAGGTATTGCTAGGGGTGTGTGTGTGTGTGTGTGTGTGTGTGTGTGTGTTTGTGTGTGTGTGTGTGTGTGTTTCACAACCGTGTGGGATAGGATGAGAAAATGATGGATAGACAGGAAAAGGAGAGATAGTGAGGGGCTTGGGGTGCCAGACTGAGGAGTTGGATCAGTGGGGAGCCATCAGTGTTGTTTTAAGCAGGGGACTGACAGGAATATGTTTTTGTTTTAGGAAAATGATTTGCAGCATAGTGGGAGTTTGGTTAAAAATGCTGGAAGCAGGAAGCCTTTAAGGAGTTTATTGCATTGGTTAGGAGAAATATATTGAGAGCTTGAAGTAACTCAGTAGAAATGGAAAAGAGAAGATCCAAGCAAGAGAGAGAGAGAGAGAGTGAGTGGACTGGCAGACTGAAAAGACTTGGCGGCCGAATGAAGAGGGTAAGTAATGGAGTGGAGAGGAGAGCTGACTCTGGGTGTTTAGCTTGTCATGTAGGGCGGGGTGGGGAGGGGGCAATGAACTCAAGCAGAGGACACAGCAAGATGGGTAAATTTGTGGCAAAGGAATTAAAAGGTTTTTTGGGGGGAGTATATTGAAATTCAAGGTATTCAGGGGTTTTTCATGTGGAAATAAATGTTCAGCGGGCTGCTGGAGATGCGAGTCTAGAAGTTGGAGAAAAGTTCAGGGCTGGAGACGTAGATGTGGTAATCAGAAGAAAAACAACTGAAATCAAAGGACTAAAAGAAGTTGCCGCGGAGACTAAGGGTGCTGAAGACCAAACCTTGTGTGACTTCTCAGGCCGTGCAGAGTGTGTTCTAAGAACTGTTTGGCAATTTTGCATATTTAGTTCTTGCTTCTTCAGTTCCACAATGTGAAAAACATACCTGTTATGTTTCCAATATTTTACTTCCTTAAAGATCAATAAAGCACCGACCTGCTTTCAAGGAATTAACATTTCTGGTAGGGAAGTTGACATATGGACAAACAAATACAACTTGGTGGAGTCAGGGATATAACGGAACTATGTCCACAGTACAGGGATGACAGAGAAAGGAATGATTAACTATAATGGGGTGAGGGCATAAGAACAGCTTCTTAAAGAAGGTGACATCTGTTCTGGGTTTTGAGAGATGAGTAGTAATTTGCCAAATGGGAAAAGCATTTTAAGTAGTGGAAATAGAATGTGCAGAAGCCTGGGGTACTCAAGGAACTACTTTCCTTGCAATGTTTCTTATGGTTAAGCTTCTTCTGTGTCCTACAGCATTTGAATATTTACAGGACTTGAAGTCTTGTCTCTCTGTGACTAACCCCTCTCTTCTGCTTAAACTTTAAAGAACCCTCGAATTCAGCTGTGAAACTTTGCTTTATGCTTAATCTACATCTTTTCAGTTGAAATTTAACTCTACTTTCTCTGGTTTTATTCTTTTAAAAATGGAGACAAGTCAGCAATCATCCTTTGTTAAAGCAAAATTGGTCTGTAAAGTGCCCAGTGAGGGCAAAATTAAAAGTAATGCTATGTTCCATGGAACATAATTTTATCAAGGTCCTCTCTGCCCTAGGTTTTTTCTTTTTCTTTTTTTTTTTTTTGTCCTTTCATAGAAAGGCCATGTCTGAGCCTCTGTGTTTAACTAAAGCATGTCAGTACTGCTTATGATATGTGTCAGTAGGTTAAGCTGAGTTTCAAGACAGAGCCACTGAGTAGTATTTGTGAGATAGATGTTTAATATTAAAACATGAGAAATCCCATCGTAAAGTCATAAAACATTATATTACTTTTGCTACTTTACATCTTTATATTATTGCATCAAGACAAAATTTTTTCCTCCAACTCTTTCTTGGACTGGGGTTCTAATCATACTTTCTGGAGGCCTGGCGCATACCTACTAATGATGACAGAAGATATTCTTTGGAAAAGTAAGCAAATCAGAAAGACTCTATCTATAAGCAAAACTACAGAGTTCTGCTTTAATATGCAACCAACCAAAAGGGCGACTCGTCTTTTACATATTTAATTCTGAGCTTGGACTAGGAATGGTTATTTTCCTTCATCTTCTCAATTATCCTGGAACTGCTTGAGCAATTCCAGAAAACTGGATGGAACCATTTGACTAAAGGCCCATGTCCAAGGTCAAGAGGAAAAAGCCAGGTGAGGCATAAGTGGAAGGTGAAGACAGAGGGACATCAGGGAAGAGAGACTCAATTATAGACAGATAGGAGAGTCAAGGAGAAAAATGAGTTTTGCAACAACTTCTAGACTTCATGTATAGACCTATCTAAAAAGATATATAAATTATATATATTACCATATGTCAGATATTTTCTTGTTTAGGAGATACCTGTGCACACAAATGCCAATACTTAGAAGCTATAGAGGAGTGGAATAAGTAGCTAATATTTAGGAATAAGGGTTCTGGGAAATAGCCTTCTCTTAGAAACTCTCTTTTCAGAGATGCAGGGATGGCCTAAAATGGACCTTACTGAGTACCCTGGTCTGAAATGCTAAACGAGTGGCTCCCCCATTACTAGAACTAGCCAAAGTCTGTCTAGCTTATTACTGTCTTCTGTCTCGAATTGATTGATTGAATAATTAGACATTTGTTGAGTTACCCATCAGTCTCCATGTCCCATGTCTGGTGATAAGGAGCGGGGGAACAAGGATGGGAACAAACAGAAGAACTTTTCCTTGTTGAGCTCCGGGCTATTCAACATGTAAATGATACCCAGTAGCCTTCTACCCACTGCAAACAAGAAAAAAAATTCCATGGAGTTGTTAGGAGGTGATGCTTTCCAGTGATTGGCTTTTTACTAGTGGGATGCGTAGCTAAAAGAGCTTCAGGTAAGTTTAGAAATCCCAGTATGAGTCTTCCTAAGGTCTGGACTTGACTCATTTCTGCTCTCTGGTTCTTAAGTTCTGTTAAACAGTCTTCTCTTTGCCTATTGGAGACCTTTGAAATCCAAAGTTTAGGCTAGTAGGAGTCTGATCTTCCTGGAAGATAGTGACAGCTATAAATTTATTTCAAATCATTTATTTCTCCCTCTCCACATCAATACCACTGGAAGGAACTGCATTTACCCCCACTTGTTGGCAAGGATAGCAGTGAACGTACACACTCTTTTGGCTCTCATTTCAAGGCCCAGAATGGGGCTTCCTATATCCAGTTCGTTCTTTCTCTAATCCGTCTTATCCACTGCCAAGGTTTTCTTAAAAGTTAGTCCCAGTTCGGCACTTGGCAGATTCTCCCATGGAGAATGATCTAATGTCCTTAGCATGGCCTCTATGCTTTCTACAGTCTCTTTCCAGCTTCATCTCCTTGTCCAGTGGCCACTCTGGGATACTTGTGGTTTTCCGAGTGCTTTTATGATCTTCATAGCCCTCTTGGGCTAGTAAACATGTCAGGCAGCTAAAGTCCGAGTCATCTTTTAAAACCTGATTTAAATATTGCAAATATTTTGGAAGAGACTTCACTATTTCCTTTCGTAGTACGAATAACTTTTTTCTCTGGGCTTTCATCACATTTTACTTGTATTTTCCATAACATTAAAGTTGTACGTGTTAAACCAAATAGTGTAAAGCACCGTGTTTGCCACAATGGAAGTGTTCAATAAATATTAGCAATTAGTTTTACTTCTCACGTAATGTCTAAGAAACATTTCTGTATATGCGTAAGTAGTATATAAATAAGTCCTTCACTAGCCCATAAGCTGTTTAAGAATAAAAAAGGACAGTAATTGGGGTGCCTGGGTAACTCAGTTGGTTAAGCTACCGGCTCTTGGTTTTGCCTCAGGTCATGGGCTCACAGTGTGTGAGTTTGAATCCTGTACAGGTCTCTGAACTTCCAGTGCTTGGGATTCTCTCTCCCTCTTTCTCTGCCCCTTCTCCACTGCGTGCATGCATGCAGACACACCCTCTCTCTCCAAATAAATAAACTTAAAAAAAAAAAAAAGATAGTAACTTACTCATTTTTGTGCCAAGAATCTTAGACTTGTGCTTTTTTACCTAGAAGTGCAAAAGCATTTGTTGAACACTGACTGCATGAACATTGCTAGAATCTGGAAAAAAAACACAAAACAACAGAGTGGAACAGCTTTTGACCCTGCTGTGTATCAAGGCATTCTGTTGGGCTTTATATACTTTACTTTATTCAAACTTCAAAACCACCCTGTGGAACATGTTGATCTCTCTTTACACAGGAGGAAATTGAGACTCAGGGGATTTAAATAATGTACCCTAAGTCAGCAACCAGCGAGACTTTGAGGCCGTTGTATATCTTTTATTATTTTTTTTTAATTTTTAATGTTTATTCATGAGAGAGAGAATGAGTGGGAAAGGGGCAGAGAGAGAGGGAGACAGAATCATGCGAAGCAAGCTTCAGGCTCTGAGCTGTCAGCACAGAGCCCAACACGGGGCTTGAACTCACAGACTGTGAGATCATGACAGGAGCCAAAGTCGGACTTTTAACTGACTGAGCCACCCAGGTGCCCTGAGGCTATTGTATTTCTGATTCCCTCTCCCAGGCTCCGCTCCTGTGCTGCTCTGACACTCAGTGATATCACAGTGTCCCTTTAGGGGGTAACATGTGGATGCCAAAATGGCTCTTAGCAAAGATTACTAATATAGTTCTTAGAAAGATTACAGGCAATTAAAAAAGAAATTAATCATTCTAACCCAAAATTAAATTTCTAGATTTTTTTTCCCAGAGATGTCTCCACTCCCTTCAAAACATGTCTTTAGAATGGACCATAAAATGGCATTTAAATTGTAAATTCCCATGGGAACAAACCAACCATTTAGATAGTAACATGAATGAATGTGTTGTCAGAGGACTCTAGGTGTGTATAAATCCTTTAATTACCATTTCCAATGCTAATGTATATATAGTTTAATTAGAGGCATGTAGTAGGCTTCTTTGTTAAAGAAACCAAAAAAAAAAAAAAAAAAGAAAAAAAGAAAAAAAAAACCCTGGAACCATATGGATGTTGCCTCATTTTCATCTGAGCCTTCCAGGGACCGTAAACCTTAAAGCGATGTTGGAACCCAGCACTTTTCCATCTGCCAAAAAAGGTGAGAACAATAAGTCTTTGTGCAAAGGCTGAATATACATAAGAGAAGTGTAGCCCTACACTGCTTTTTGCTTCCACATGCCTTTGCCCCACTTTGCTTTGACTAATTGTATAATCTGCCAAGTAGGAAAGCAAGTGATTTTTCCCTAACTTACTGATGACATTGCTTGTAGTAGGGATGCTTTGGTATGAGGCAGCTTTGAATTTGTCTTAAATGTGGAACTATAAGCAGCGGGAGCCTCCTGAGAGAGAACCATTGAGAAGCCGAGAGAGAGAGAGAGAGAGAGAGAGAGAGAGAGAGAGAGAGAGAGGAAGAGTAGAAGGCAGTTATGGCAGTGGCTCAGGCTCTGGGTCTGGATTTCGGTCTGCTGCTTACTAGCTCTGTGGTGGGCCTGCAGCAAGGTTTGAACCTCTCTGAAGCTCAGTTTTCTCATCTATAAAATGGGAGTGATAACTCTTTCCTTGCTAGGTGATGGTGAGATTCAGAGATAATGTGTGTAGGTACTCCTGGTACCTAGGAAGCATGTGAGAAATATCTGACATAGTTACGTAGATTTTATTGTGTATGGAAAGAGTTTGTCTTCCAGCAGTGTGAGGTCCAGAAAAGAATCTGCATGCAGGACAAATCTGATTCATGTTGATGATAACTCTCTTGGTGCATTTTTCTTGTTTCTTTGCCCTTTTCATATCCCTGACTCTCTGCAGGTTAAATTAATGTTCCCAACTTACCCTATCCGCCCCACTCTTTTGTTTTTTCCTTTTCATTCCTTTAGACACAAGAAACCTAAGAGCTAGTCAGACCCCGTAGTTACAGGCGGGCTTTGTTTGGAAGTCAAAAATTGCTTCTCTTTCTTTTGCCCTGCCAGACTTTCTTTCTCTGGTCTTTTACTCTGTACATGTCAGTAATAAAATGTATTGTGAGACAGATCAACAAATGCATCACCTTGACACTTTGGTGAGTGAAGCATAGATTTGAATAATAGACTTAGCTGAAATGTCTTTCTGGGGGTGTCTAGTTCTGTTAGTCACAAAACAATTGCTGTATCAGAAAATAACTGGTAGACACCTCCTCCAAATCGAGTATAATTCTCGTAGATGTGGACTAAGGAAGCTATTTTCCTGAGGGATTCATTAGATTTTGATTAGCCTCCAATATATTTGTTCTGAACCACATAGAGGATTTCCCCCAGGCCAGGCTGAGGTTGCCAGCTGTGACAGAGATGGACATTTAATTTGTTTGTGATTGCGTTGTCAGGGCTGGACATTTGTCATCTGAGATTTCTTCTTAACTCCTTTCCCCCAAATCTACTCCTAACAAGGGAAATCTTAAAAATAAGGCAGATTAAAAATTGATGATATGGAGTGTGAACTGGGTTGTTTTCAATTTTATTTTACTTAGTGAAAATCATAATTTCGGGGCCAGTGATTAAAATTCCTGACTGTGCTACAGGCAAAGCTCACATTGCTCACAAAACACCCCAGCAATCTCATCCCGTTTTTTAGGGAAGATTTAATAGCAGGCCTGTTCAGTGAGGCACATACAGGTTCATTACCTTTATAAAACACTCCACAGGAATTTTACTAGTGTCCAAGGCAGTGCAGCTAGTGGTTTCCAGGTATACATTTCTACAAAAGAACAAAAGACAACCTGTCCTGGGTTAGCCTTGCTTTTTGGTCTTTTTTACTTCCTTGATGATTTCCTAAATTCAGTTATTTACACTGACTCTTGTAATCATTTGTCTTAGTTAGCAACCTGCTTCTGCTGTGGTATTTCACTGTTCTTATGGTGACAGTTGTTTTGAGAATATATCGTCTCAGCTCGAGTCTGATCCCGTGTGCTTGGTTCGTGCAGCATTCCCGCTGAGATACAAGCATAGGTTCTGACTTGTATGCTACTGTAAGAAGGTCAGCTGAGGCTTGTGTTACTCAAACTTAATTTCTCAAAGGCAAACTGGGCAGGAGCAATGCTGGATGTTTGTTTTAAGGTTCTCTTGGCCTTCAACTTGAGTCTTTGGTAATCTCATGTCAGATATTTATTTGATGAGGTATTGCTGTTTCAGTATCCCCATTCTTTTTATTTTATTTTTTTTTTTAGAATTTATTATTATTATTATTATCATTTTTATTATTATTGTTATTTTAGTGAGTTCCACACCCAACGTGGGGCTTGAACTCACAACCCCGAGATCAGGAGTCATATGCTATACTGACTGGGCCAGCCAGACACCCCTCAACATCCATATTCTTTTCAGAGATTAGACCACACCTCAAGGAACTTTTAAACCTGTGATTCCATTTGGAGCCCTTTTTATGGACATGGGTTAATGGGGGTTCGCTCAATGTGCTCTGGGACTGGGAACTTGAAATGGTCACTCTCTCCCACTCCCTGCTCCCCTGGCATCTGTGTACATTGGTTCTGAGCTCTGTGTGGAAACGTTCTGAGTTGTAATACTTCTCTTAATTTCAGTGTTTATATTCAGGTTGGCCTGGTTAGGATGGAGGTACTATACTAAGTAAATACATTTTAATCTTGCTAGTTTGGAGAAGTTGGCTCTGTGTGGTTATCCATATAGAATATAAATAGCCAATATTTGTCTCCATTACTAACCATTTGAGCATTCACAGGGCCTGTGGATTTGTATTATGTACTCAAAAGTCTGGAATCCAGTTTGGTTTCAGACTCAGTCTTCAAAAGAAGAGTTTGGCCAAGTCGGAAGCACGCATCACAAAGAACATCCGTGCACACACCAGGATGAGCACGAGGACGTTACAGCGAGCCCATGCACATTTTTGCCTCACAACCAGTGGCTGCAGTGGTGTAGCGGAAGAACACTTTGCCTGGAGAAGGAAGTTTCTAGTCATGGCTTTTCTGCTAAGTAGGTGTGACCTTATATAAGTCATTTAATCTTTCTTAAACATAGGCTAGATGTCTGTCAAGGAGCAAATCTTACTTGATGATTTCAAAGGTTCCTTCTAGCTCTAAAAAAATCCTAAATTCATAGAGGGATGTTTTATTTGATTGTGACATTTCATTTGGCACCTAATTCTGTATAGATGTCTTCACTCAGAGTATTTTGGTTTTTTCAGATTGACTGCATGGAATTTATCATTCTATTAATGTACCTTGGAGTAAAATGCATGCTTGTGTATCTACCTGCTCTCACATTTATAATATATATTACATCTTTTTAATGTACATCATGAGAAATGCTAGTGGATCTAAATGAAATATTACTATTGTTGCATTCATTCTTACCAACTCTGTCAGGCTAGATGAATTAAATAAGGCATGATGTGTGCTACTGAAACTATGTTTACCATATACTCAAGTGTCTGCATACGGCATAAACACAGATATTGAATATGCTTTGGGTTTTCTTTACCAAGAGCCAGAAAAGTTCCTAACTTGAAAATAAATGGAAAATCAAATGGATGATTTGATTTTTAAACATGAGGCTGAGCTATTGTTACAGCACCCATTGTCTCGGGCAGACAGCACAGCTGGGGACCTCTCAGTTCCTTTCGTCCTATACCTGGTGATTGAGCAGGGAGAGTGGGTGAGGTGGATGTGAGAGGTACAGGTTGTAAGATTATGAATAGTGGTAGGAAGGGTGAACGAGGATCAAGAAGCCTGTGGGGCCTCCTGAGGACAGAAAAACCAGGGACTTTGATCTCTAGCTCTGTATATCCTTCAGAACGTTTTATTTTCCCCTTTTCTCTGTACTACCGTCCTCCCTACCTTTTTTTTTTCTGCCAGTTGTCCAGACAACTTCTCATCTTATTTCTTCTCTAAAAACACTGTAGTCTCTTTTGGAAATCTCACTTTAGCATGCATGATTCTGATTTGAAGAGTAAATTCACACCATGAAAAATTCTCTCTTGGTATCTTTCCACGAGAAGAATGTGAAAGGACTCAGGAGGCCAGGGCCGGAGAGCACAGCATGGATTTCCATTTTGGGAAGTGACACTTAAAGTTCGCATTAGCAACTCTCGTCCTAGGCTGTCACTTGAAAAATTGTGTAGTGATGTCAGAATTTTTTTTTTTTTGCTTTGCTTTTTAACTTTTTTAAAAAGTTGCAAAATAATTTATAGGGAATAAAGTATACAACTCGTAAGCTTGCGACTCTGTGATTACACACACACACTCTTTGTAATGACCGTTAGATAAACATTTAGAGTATCATCAACACCCAGAGGCTACCTTGTGACTCTTCCCAACATATAAATCCACCGGTGTGTATTTCTCAATCTCTTGCAACATGACAGACATTGCTAAGAAAAATATACTCCAATAGCTTCATTTTAAGAAGAAAAATTCAAGAGACTCTTGGGTGGCTCAGTTGGTTAAGCATCCACCTCTTGATTTTGGCTCAGGTCATTACCTCAGCGTTTGTGAGGTCGAGCCCTGTATGGGGCTCTCTACTGACAGCGTGGAGCCTGCTTGGGATTCTCTCTCTCTCTCTCTCTCTCTCTGCTTCTCCCCTACTCACGCTCTCACTCCCTTTCTCTCTCTCTCTCTCTCAAAAATAAATGAAAAGCATTTAGGAAAAAAAAGGAGCAAAATTCAAGCCCTAGAAAACTTATTTGGATAGCATTGTAAATGTGGGTACTAGCTGCTCTCTCTTTCCAGATAGTTCCAAGGGAAACTATTGGCACCATCTACAGGTATCTCTTTATGGAGGGTCATTGTGAGCCACAGTAGAATTCCAGCAGACTCATTTACAATCACACTCATCCTCAATAGCCATATTTGTGGCTTCCTGTGTAATGAGGTGATTTATCATGGAATGTCAGCCATAGAGAGTTCAGTATAAATGAATTTGGTTTCTAAAAAAAAAGGTATTTATATCTAAACACTTTTACAATAATCTGACATTGCCCTTTAAAGGTAAGCACATATTATGTGATTTGCATATGAAGAAACCAGGCATTACTCTTACTTGACTGACTGTCAGCTTCAGCAGCTGCACCTGGTAGTCCCCAGGTCTGTCATTGTTTCCATGATAGAGCTCATTTTTCAAGGGTTAATAACATAGACCTTAACATTCACTTTGGGTTGAAACTTGGCAACCACTATGAGTATACAGCCCAAGGAGCTGATTTTAAACAAAAATGGCTTAAATTGATTTACCCTTTTCAAATTAGAGTATGTCACAATAATGGTACTTTGCATCAGCTCTAATGCTTTACATTTATTTAATGTTAAAATTTGTAAGCTGTTATTCCCAAGTAGTGATTTGGGGGAGGCCAGCGATAGGACAAGTTAAATAGAGATTGGTTTCCATTTCTACTAAGAATTCCAAAAGAAATTTGCAAATTTTGACTATTTTTCTTTTGTAATATCATTGCTGCTTTAAAAGAAGAAATGTTATTGCCCTTACCTTTAATAGAAGAGAGCAGTTGTGGGAGTAAGTGCAATTTGAAAAGAAAAGTGGAAATAAAATGTTGGAAATCACATTTAGTTGTAATGCGCCTTGATCATGGGATGGATTCCTCTCAGCCCAGCACCTCTGAGTGGCTTTTGAAACGGGCTAAGCTTGGGTGTGTGTAGTCATTCATGGTCTTCAGTTTTTCAGTTTTAAAAACTCCACATAGAAAATAGAAGGGAATATTTATATTTCCACCATCATATATATTTTTGCTACTTTGTTCAGATGTAAATGTCTATTTTATATACATTTATTAAAAGTGTGAACTCTTCCATCCTCCTTGCTGAGCCAACAGAAGTTAAAACTCCACATTCATTTCTCTTTTTAAAATGACTTAGGTGTCAGCATATTTGTATATTTAATGTATAGCCATATTCTAAAGAACAAATACCACTGGGTTATTTCTATACTGAAGCCCTCTTCTCAATGAGGAAAGAACTGGACTAATGAGGACATCGTACTGTCAATTTTAAACTTTGATCAGTTTTTGACTGAGAATGATATAGACAGAAATTTGGAGAAGAAGTTCTCACATCTATTAGACAGTAAGACTGAGTTATCATGCGTCAAAAGATGCAACTTCATTCTTGTATTGTACAAAGATACGGCTGAGGAATAAGAAAAACTTTAAAGTGATTAGTATTACAGAGTAGATGGTAATAAATGAAAGACATGAGGCTGGAGGAATGTAGTCTAGATATAGTCATGTTCAGAGGAAATACCATTCCCCTTGGAGCCAGGCATTTTTGGATTTGAATTATTTTACTATCTCTTAGGTCATTTGTGCAACCTTGAGCATGCTCACTATATCTGTTGATACTCAACAAAGTGTTAACAGTGGCTGTCTTCCAGCCTTTTGGTAAGAATGAAAAATAGTGTATGTAAAGTATTTGTCACATAGTAGTTGCTCAACAAATGGTGTTATTATGGTGGTGTAATTGTAAGGATTTATAAAGAGATTTCCTGCCATATTACCTCCTTCCGAGAAGTCTCAATCTTGTATATCTACAATCTTCTTGGTGGCGACTTCTTCAGAAATATTCATAATTTCTCTCTGTGACTCTCACACTCAGGAAAAGGCACTTCACACCTATCAAATAGTCAAGGGGGACAGTGCTGCCCAAGAAAGTATCTATGGTATCTATATAGATGGCATCTAGTCAACCAATGTGATCTTCTCTTGAGAAGTTTACATTCTAACCATATAGAAAATGGTAAGGCAGGAGAGTGGTAAAAGCAGAAAGACATACAGAAGAGAAGGCAATAAGCACCTATGGGCTAGAAAGAAGAGTAGAGAGAAGCCATAATATGGTGACAGGAAACAAATCAGTTGTGGCAAAAGCACTAAAGCAAAAAGCTGGATCACTGAAATGGTGGAACAATTGAGTCATAAGCAATAGACACATTTTCTGGAAGAGAATCTATGAGGAGCACTGGAGTGTTCCTATGAGTAATACCACTTGAGTTGCGGCTGTACTCGGAATATTTCAATTCTCCTGCAAACCTGGTTATATGTTGCCTTCCTTTAGAGAGTTTCTGGTCTCTTACTTCCCCAGTTATGTTACAATAAAGGACCTTTTACTGAAGTAATTTGAGTGTATCATCCAAAAAGCCCAATAAATACGTTGCTTGACCTATAGATCAAAGTCAACTTAGAGAAAGGACCCTAGGGATTTTCCCTAGAGTGCAAGTAGAGTCACGAGTGTGTGAAGCAGTGTAGTATTTGAAGAAATTTTGAAAGGTTTGGTGTTCCTGGACCATAAAATGTGAGTCAGGGAGAAGTGAGAGATGCAGCTGGGGAGGTCAGGAGGGGCAAGCTCTTTAAGGCAAAGGAAGAAATGTGAAGGAGCTTGCAAAACACATTATAGCTGAGGGAGTCATTTAAGATTTTCTAAGAAGGGAAATGATATGATTAGATTTTCTTTGTGCAGAAAAAATAGGTTGTTCTGTGGAAGACCATTTGAAGGCGACAAGGCTAACCGAAGGGAGACAGATGGGGGAACTACTAAGTGGATTAGCTTCTGATTACCAGGGCTTTAAATAAGGAAGCAGCAGTAGGAATGGGGAGGAGGATATGGTATTCAATAGAATTTTAATTAGGTCAGAAATATTTGGTTAATGTAGAGAATGAAGTGGCCAGTCAAGAATGATTCCTAAATTTCTAGTTTGGGTGTCTCCAGGGATTGTAGTGATGCCAATGTGGAAAGAGAATATAGGAGGAAGAGATGGATTTGGGAGAGGATGGTACATCCTATGTTGGACGTGTTGTTTGTGATGTCTACGGGACATCTGGTAGGGTTGTTTAGAAGGCAGTTATATGTATAATATGAAATCAGGGGAGAAGTCAGTACTGGGGACAGAGAACACATACCTTTTATGAGGTGGTTGGAGTCACAAGGATGGAAGAGGTTATGGGAGGGTAGAGGAGAAATAGCATTCAGAAGGTGAAGAAACACCATGGAAAGGGTAAGCAGAGGAAGGGGAGCCCATGTCAAAAGAGAGAAGGGTGATATGAAGAAAGTCAGGCGAGGATGGTAGAACTGCTGTCAAGGTAGGATAGAGTTCCATTAGGGAGGAAGTAATGATCAACATAATTCAGTGTTAGAATGAAATACAGAAAGAAGACTATTGAAACTAGGGCAGTTCTGGTGGGAAGGAGGGTTTAGAAGACATTGCAATGGAGCTTTGACTGGAAATGAATGGATACTGCTGTTTGACAAGTTCAGCTGGAAATATGGTGGAGGGAGGAGAGAGGCTAGGCCGTAGCTGAGGGAGATATGGGGACGAGAGAGATATGGAGTTGAGGTAGATTTTTTTTTTTTTTCAAATAATGGGAGCAACTTGAGATGTTTATAGGCAAAAGAGGAGATAGTAGGGAGAGAGGAGCTTAATTCGAGATATAAGTGAGGGAGAGTTTAACCGATTAAATGAGGTCCCAGAGAAGGGAGATGAGTCTTAAAGACAAAGTTATATCATTCTCTAAGACTGAGGAAAAGTGTCACTGTGTGTGGCCACAGACACACTTGCAGGCTGTGGTGGCCGTAGTGGTGTGGAAAACTGGAGGGTGAGAGCATGCCCGTGGATTCCATTTTCCCAATGAGGAAGGAGGCAGTGTCAGCTGCTGTGAGTGAAAGGGGCAGGGCCAGACTTCTAGGGAGACTGGAGAAGGTCTGGAATTCACAGTCACTTTCAGGAGTAAGAGAAGGAGCTGATTATAAGGTGATAAAATGCTTATCAAGCCCGAAGGCAGAGAAATTCAGAGACCATGAATACATGTAGTGATGCCCTTCTGCAAGGTTATAGGAGTTTTTTAGGCAGTGCTTGGCTGCTTATAATTAAGGTTATATCTTAAAACTGGATTCAAGTTTTTCATGTGTGGTCATTCGAATATGCATGGTCTTCTTTGGGTTCATTCTGAATGCATTGAAATGAGAATCGGGAGGGCTTCACACTGAGATGGTGGCATTTGGGCTGGACACTGTGGAGTGATCCTTAACCCTATCTTATATTTTGTTTGGTTTTCCAATTCAAGCCACATTCTCTTGGAACGAGAGCACATGTATTTGTTTTTTACATAAAGCAAATTCAAATTTGGGGGAGATACGTTAAATAATTTACTATCACGTCTTTGGCACCTCGGATTATCCAAGAACCAAAATCATGGCTGCGGCTGTCTCTGCTTGCTTCCTGACAGAAAACACAGTCAAGCATTAGCTCAGGCGCAAATGCCTAAAATAAGTGGATTTACAGTGTTTAACACTTGGGCCCAACTGATCTGCTGGCTTCGTCATCCTCATTATTTGTGCTAACTCCTAAAGACAGAGAAGCAGTTTTGTATAAAATAAAAGCTTATCTGAAGCTTTGCTCCCAGCTCCAACTGAATGCCAGATTTCTTTGAGTATGAAAATGCTAGCAGAAATCTTTTCTCGTCAAAATGTATTGCTTTCATTCTCTTTTTGCTCCTCAACTTCTGGCCGGACACGTGAAAAACCATGAAAACAGCTGTGGAAGAGTTGTGTCGGAGGCAGTAATGGCTCTTTTAACAGCAGGGAATAGAAAGATCTCAAAAGTGGAGCCTATTGTCAGGAGACTTGCGCCCGCCCTGGCCGACTTCCAAGCGAGAGTTAGTTTGGATGAGACTTGGGTTGGGTAACATTTAATTTCTGAAGTGGAGATTTAAATCAAATTGTTAACCTCTCAAAGTTTAACCACCCACAGGTGATGATGGCACTTTAAAAAAATTACTTAAAGATGCCTGATTCTTGATACTAATTATAATAATACAGCATTGTGTTCTTCTCAAAATACCTATTCTTATCCCTACTCAAATTTTTCATGGGTGGCTATTTGGAAATAGAGTTCTTTTTTGGTGTTATCGTGGAATGAAGTAATTACCTATATACCTTTTGGATGTTCAGTTAGTTTGATTTGAAGACAGTCACCAAATATTTTCCCTCTAGATTTCAATTAGCGGAAGACTTATCTATATTAGCCTTGCAAATGGAGTGGCCAAACTATATTGATTATTGGACTGTAAGGAATTATCTACAGCACAAAGGCCAAACCAAAACAGATAAGTGGCTCGTCATATACACATTTATGAGCTGATGAAATGACAGCCCTCATTTGAAAGCAAACAGTATAAATTTGGCCCATACCACAGTGGGTGTGAAAATTGCAAGGTAAAATAAAACAGATGAGACCATTTAAGTTTGAAATGGAAGAACAGATCACTGGCAACAGCTATTTGCTTTCACAGTCACTAAAATAGGGTGTTTTGTTGTGAAAACTATCAATACAGGGTGATGGATACCCTGCTTAAAGTGCCAATATGATGCCATTCTGAACTGCAAAACGATTTCATTACAAGTGTATGGGGAACCTTTAAACATGACATTACGATGTGACTATAATGTAAGATAACAATGGAAAAACAATTTCAGAGTAAGTGTAAGGAGACTATAACCATGCAGTTAGAAGGCCACTGGAATGTGAGATTATAATAGCTCAACATTAAAATGGTGAAAAGGATATGGTCAATTGCTTTTTTTCTTAAACTGGGAATAACCTAGACAACATTTATACTCATGAATAGTATAGTTGTGGGATGTATTTTAGGGAGGAGGAAAACCTGTCACCACTACAACCGGTTCTCATCCCATTCAAAAGTGTATCCCCATCTTATTTCCCTTTCTTGAGGTTAAGCTGGAGACAGTTTTTTCTGACCTTATTATTCTCCTTCAACCATACCATTTTGAGGCTATGTTGCAAGTTCATAAACATTTTCTTTCTTACTCACATGTAGGCCTATGCCTCAGCAGGATTAGCCACTTACTGGGTATGATTTGTGTCAGCTAGGCTGGTTTTCTACTGTCCATCTTGCCTCTCTGGCCTCTGGTTATCACTGGACCTTAGCTGAAATCTCACCATCAGACATGCATTCCCTTGGGTCTAAAAGGAATTTTCATTTTCAAGAGCATCTAAGGAATGAAAGTTGAAGAAACACTTATGAATTTGTAAAATTTAAGAACCTGTTTGAGGGGGGGTTAACTTCAATAATCTGAGAAGCACAGACTTTGTCATCAGATAGACCTGAGTTCGTATCCCAGCTATTACACTGAGTTGTGTGTGAACCTGAAGACTTTTTTCTAATTGTTGATTTCCTCATCTGTAAAATGGAGCTAACAATAGCATTTAATTCTACTTAATAGAAGGAAATAGATACTGTGTGTGAAACATTTTGCACAGTACCTGGCCAATACGAGGGATTCTAGAAATATTCTCTCCATGCAGATACAGAGAAAGATAAAAGAATGGTTTGAGATCTTAGAGAGTGAAGCCAAGGAGAGAAAGGGCCCTAGTGACAGTGTGAGGATAGCACTTCCCCCTGATTTCACTTATAATTTCTCTTTGAGCCCCTCTAGTTCAGTTCTGATGGAGCAGTCTCTTAGTCTTGATTATCTAAGGCATGCTGGAGTTTATATACCTTTTCCTGCTATTCTGCACCTTTAGGTTGTAGTGTTCATCCGTAATTACACCTCATTTAGTACTGCTTTCTCTAGCTTAGTGGAAAATTCTGTCCCTGAGAGAAGAATGTGGCCACTGACTATGCTGCGTGGCCTCTTTCCTCTAAGCTTTTGGTTGGCCTGGTGCTACTTTAAGTAAAGTTAACTTATCTTGGAACACAACCTGGGGTTGCCATGTCTTAGCTGCTGATATTATATAAAAGTATGTAACCAGAAATTTTGGTATGCCCTCGAACCAGTTTTAATTCTGTTCATCAATATCATACCTAAAGGATCAATTCACTAATAAGATCAAACATGATTTGGTGAGCAGAAGATAAAACCTTTTTTCCTCACAGTTTTTTTTCTGTTAAGAACCTTAATTTTGGGGCACCTGGGCGGCTCAGTCGGTTGAGCGTCTGACTTCAGCTCAGGTCATGATCTCGCGGTCTGTGAGTTTGAGCCCCACATCGGGCTCTGTGCTGACCGCTCAGAGCCTGGAGCCTGCTTCACATTCTGTGTCTCCCTCGCTCTCTGCCCCTCCCCCACTCATGCTCTGTCTCTCTCTGTCTCAAAAGTAAATAAACATTAAAAAAAAAGAATCTTAATTTTAACTGTGGTATTATTTTTGTCTAAAGTCCCATAACATTAACAAAACATTCTCATGAAGGAGTGACTTGGCTCTAAAGATATATTCTTGGATTACTCATGTTTAATGGCTTCATTTAGTGTACCATTGGCTTATTTCCTTAAAAGTCCTTCTATGGGGATGAGTCATCAAAAGAAACTACTCACTAATCTTTAACTCCTTGAGAGCAGGGCCCATAATGAATACACAGTTATGGTCCTAGGCCCTAGCAGTGCCAAACACTGAAGGTGATTAAGAAATGATTTTTGTATATATTTTATGAAGAGTAAACCAAACCAAATTATTCAAAGCAGTATAATCTGGGGTGATCTGGAATGCAGTGCAGCTGCTTTGAATTCAGCCCTTAATGAGCACCAGCCATGTGAGAGACCTGAAGGTAAGCATTAAGGACATAACATGGAAGAGAGATTGGGCAAGAACCATATTCTTATGTGTCTAATGTATGTAAGACCTTCACATGCTTCATTGCTTAGTTCATTTAATCTTTAAAACAACCCTTGGATGTAATCATTGCCATCCATATTTTATGAAGAACACAGGCTGAGAGAGGCTGCGAGACTTGTCTGAAGTCACATACATGGAAGTGCTAGGATTTGAACATACCTGTTTAGCTACAAATCCTTTGCTATTTCTCCTCTGTCATGTTGCTGCCCCTGTGTGAATTTAACTATAGTCCAACAGAAGAGACAAGAACATAAAAGACTGATGCAAAGTAGTCTGTGATAAGTATCATCTGAGCAGAATGATACATACCAAAGGGTTTGAATAAGGAAAAGATCACTTCCACCTGAGGTTCAGTCCTCATCATGCCTTTTTTTCTCTTTTTTATTCCATCTGCTTTTTTGGGGATGCTGTTTTCCCCAACTGGCACACACTCTCTTTCTACATGCAATGGTCAACACTGACTTCACAACCTGATTAAATCAGTAATTGTTGCATACGAAAACACACTAGTCCTTTGGCCACTTTCTGTATTCCAGATTTCTTCACATTTTCCCCCAGCCTGGAGCATCCTCCATCTCTTTCCACCGAGAGTTGAAGGTCTACTTACTCTTTCAGGTCCGTATCAAATTCACTTTCTGGGAACTCTTCCCCCTTCACAGTTAGTACTACCTTCTGTCTCTTTCTGCCAGCACGTTGGTCATATATCTTCTGGTTCTTGTTATTTATTGTCTAGCAACGTGGAGTATCCTGATGCCAGGGCAGGGTGTGTTTTTCTTTGGGATTTGGACATCTCTGAGCATATCTGCCATACTAGCAAGGCGGACCTGTTAGTAGTCCACTTACCTGAGGGATGGAGAAGTCTCTTTGGGTGGCAGGGATAAGGTTGGGAAAACAGAGATTCAGAAACACATACTTTGTCCAAGATGTATCACCTTCATGGTAGGAGGATGGGTTTCCTGATGATTCCAGACTTCCTTGTGCCCCCATCCAGTTGTGACTGAGTCAGAAGGTGGTAGGACATGGAAGAGGCTATAACTAAAACCTCTGAGACTGTTTTCATACAAAGCATCTGTGAGATGTTTGGGACAAGAAAGCAGTGCTAGAGAGTGACATACAGGGTAACACTATGTGCATAGGGTGCTATTCTTAGGGCATTACACAGCAAGTGCGTCAGAACTGTGGACATCACAGTCTGGTTTGAGTTCATCACAGGCTTTAGCAGAGAATGTATGTGAAATCTGTAGATTTCTGGGCAAAATGTGAAGCTCTGTGACAAGAGTACCACAATTCCATGTGCATGTGATATTTTGTTGATGAGCAAACTGGTGTGTCTCCCAAAGGGATGCAGTACTTCCTTTTAAATGTATGTAGAAACTATTTCAATGGATGAGTACAAGTTTATTGAAAGAATTACTGAATTCACAGCAACTTGTGTCAATATATATTTTTTCAATTAACAGATATAAAGTATACCTATTTTTGAATAAATGTAAGTGAGTATGAAGCTTTTCTGTGTTAGAAAGACATTTGCATACTCACCAGTGCTGTGAATGTGAGGGGTGGAGTTAGTGACACCTGGTGGTGGCAGCTCCTACTAGATGAATTAACTCCGTGAAGACTGGTTCTGGCCCTTCTTTACTATTAAACACATAGATGTTGGTGTCTGGCATTTAGCAAGTCAATACTGACTGAATGAAGAAGTGAATGAATGAATGAAGTTTGGGATGACAAATGTCTACCTTTCTACTACTGTGTTCTGTGACATTTTACATAGAACTCCAGGTTTAGGTTCCCTTCCCTGAAAAAAAAAAAAGAAGCTTCCAGTTTTCAGTCAGTTCGTACATAAATATTATGCTAATTAATGTGATGCAGTCATGTGATATCGTCGTTCGGATCAGCCCACATATGATCTTGTTCCCATCCAAGGAGTCAGTTGAGATGGGAATAATAATTTAATGTAGTGCACTTCACTTGTGACTGTCACAATAAAACCTTGACATACGTTAGTTGTAAGAAAAAGATCCATGTCATTTGAATTTTCCTTCACTAATTTTAAAATATGATTTATAAGGACTTTTGACTAAAAATGGAAATACTCTTTATTGAATTCTTCAAAGGGAATAAAACATGTGCTCAGGATAATTTTAATTACAATATTTTCCATGAAGAGATGTCAGATTTGGTTGTGACATGAGCCGGGTCTCCTAATCAGCTTTCATACATGGGCCAGAGATTTTATTCCAAACTCCGTGAGTAAAACCAGTATAGGCAGTTCCTAAATTTCTCTTTTCTCTCACCTCTGGGACTGTCAACTCTTAGAAAATCTGAGTAGGTCCTAATTTATAAACTTTCAATTTATGCTCATGCCACTGAAACATCATGGGAGAGATAATAAGAGGAAGCGGAATCATGAAATTCAGAGAACCCCAAATGGTTCAAGTGGAAAGGAAGTCTAGAGATTATCATAGTCCATCCTGTCCACTTACTGATGTAGTCCCAAATATGAAGTGACTGGTACAAGGTCACATATCCAGTTAGTACTAGAATTAGACCATCGAGATTTTTCTTGCCTCAAAACCTCTACTTGGCAGTGATCTCCATTAAAAAAACAAAACAACCCCCCACAGTGTATCCAGGTTTTAGCTCCAATGTCACCTCTTCCAACATTGGATAAACTAATGACTCCTTAAAACATATTTTCCATTCCCCCTTCTAGAGCCTCTTTGCACCTGCCCCAGTAAGTTGACCTTTAAAGACAATATCAGTAGGTTCCATTGCCCCCTGGCTTCTGGGTTGGGTTTGGCCAACGGGAGACTTGGCATGGTGTTGGCAGGCAGGAGGAAATTGAGGTCAGTGCATTTATTATCATGGTGGCCTGGAAATATGTCTATAAGTCATTGGTGGCTGTGTTCACTACTAAAAGCCACAGTTCCTATTGGGAGGCCCTCCTTCAGTTATAGCTTTCTCTTTGGATTCTGGCAACTTCTCCTTTCCTTTGTCCATTCAGGCCTAGGCTTAGTATTGGCCCCCCACTTTTTATTAGTCCCAAGGTACTTCACTGTTCCTTATTGGCTTATCTTAATACTCCCCACACCATTTAAAAAGTACCTTTATTAAACTCTCCTCGGTTTCCCCATGGAGTATAAAATCAATTTGCTGCTTGAACCCTGATTCCTATACCTTTTCTCTGTTGCCTTATTTTCCCCCTCATAGCACAAATGACAAGCTACCTTCAACTTATTTTTTTTTAATTTCTTTATAATCTGGCTTTCTTATTTTTTTTAATAATGTATTGTCAAATTGGTTTCCATACAACACCCAGTGCACATCCCAACAAGTGCCCTCTGTTGTGCCTGTCACCCATTCTCCCCCCTCCCCCCTCCCACACACCCCTCATGTCTCAGTTTGTTCTTAGTCTTTGAGAGTCTCTTAATGTTTTTCTAAAATTTTTTTTAATTTTAATTTTTTATTATTTTTTTTTATTTTTGAGAGAGAGACCGAGTGCGAGCAGGGGAGGGGCAGAGAGAGAGGGAGACAGACTCTGAAGCAGGCTCCAGACTCTGAGCTGTCAGTGCAGAGCCCGACACGGGGCTTGAACCCACGGACCACGAGATCATGACCTGAGCCGAAGTTGGTCGCCTAACTGACTGAGGCCACCCAGGTGCCCCGAGAGTCTCTTATGTTTTGTCTTCCTCCTTCTCTGTGTCGTTTTTCCTTTCCCCTCTTCCCCTCCCCCATGGTTTTCTGCTAGGTCTTTCAAAATCTACCTATGCGTGGAAACATATGGTATCTATCTTTGTCTGACTGACTTATTTCACTTAGTATAATACCCTCCAGGTCCATCCATATTGCTATGCCTGGCCAGATTTCATTCTTCCTCATTGCTGTGTAGTATTCCATTGTATATATATACCACTTCTTCTTTATCCATTCATCTCTTTCCATGATATAATCTGGCTTTCTTAATCAGAATGTGTTTACATGGCTTGGCAAGTGTCTGTCACAAAGAAGGTACTCGATAAATGTTTGTTGAATGAATAGATCCAGGCATACAAAACTTCCAGCTCAAAATTCTTTCTTTCTTTTTAAATATTTATTTAATTTTGAGAAGGAAAGAGAGAGACATAGTGTGAGAGTGGGAGGGACAGAAAGAGAGAAAGATACACAATCCGAAACAGGCTCCAGACTCCCAGTATTAGCACAGAGTTTGACGCGGGCTCCAACTCATGAACTGTGAGATCATGACCTGAGCTGAAGTTGAACACTTACTGAGTGAGCCACCCAGGTGCCCCTCAAAAATCTTTCTACACATTATAATGAGAATAACTCTATAGAACTTTTAGGCATGAATCTACTTACGGGAGAATTTTGATTCATTTCGACTACAATTTAAATTAAGTAGACTTTTGTGGCTGGTAGCTACTATTTAATATATGGCTTCTATTGTAAAATGTACTTTAGATCAATCCATTATTTACATTATATTGTAGTTTCATGAAGGCACGGACTAGGTGGATCTTTCCCATGGTTTATGCCCCAGGCTTTGGACACTGCCTGGTATAATGGTAAATTTTACTTTGTGCAAAATACCAAGCTGAACAATTGTGACCTAGAGATACATAAAGTGTAGTCTCTGCCATGAGGGACCCATAGTCTTACCGAAGAGACTAACATATGAGCAAAATCACAGGTGATGTAATGGGAAGGTGTTTCAGGGTCACAGAGAAAGGAGAAAGGCCAGTGAACTCTTGACGGATGATCTGGCGGAAGGGGAAGGAAGCCTTCTATGATTTTTCCTTTTCCGAAACTACTTACTCAGTAGCATTAATTCAAAACTACAGATTCTAAAGTGATCTTTTGTAGCCCAGTGCAATCAGAAGCTGGGTATTTCACATAAATACGAAGCTTTCCTGCTTCTTGCTGCTGGCTTTATATTTTCCTTCTTTTATCTTTTTATTTTCTTCAGAGAAAAAGTAAAAGAAGTAAAGATCATTTTTGAATCTGAATTTTCTGAGTGTTGGCCACATTCAAAAGATGATAAAATCTTGTTTTTCAAGAGTCCTCTTTTAGAGCATCAGGAAACTTATCTGATGTCGACTGCAGGGGAAAAAAATGAAAAAAAAAAAAAAAAGGAAATAAAGAAAAACTTGTTATATTCCCCACCAGAGGGAGACAATTTTTTTCCTTTTGCCTTTCAAAACCTACATTCTGATGAACACAGATTTGAAGAGTACAATGCAAGGTTTACAAGGGCTGATTAATACCCAGGGGGAAAAAACAAACTTACGATCTAATTTGTTTACTTTTGTCTTTTAATATCAAATTATTTTCAAGATCTAAGTTCTGTTCTGCCAGCACAGTAAATGCTACTTAACATGCATGGAACTTTAAGAGCTACTTGTTATTTCAATGTCGACTTTATCTCTAATTATATTAGTATGGATTCAGATAGGACACTGATAATATAACAACATGGAATAATTTAACATAATTATTTCCTGTAGTAAGACGTTTACAAATCAACCCTAAACTAATAGAGACAGGGGCATGGTGGCGGTGGCGGAGGACGACTGGTAACAATGTCTCTTTCTGTTGGCAAGACTGTAGATGACGTAATATGCCTGAAGCGGACTTGTCGGTTTTCAATATGCTGGGACTCTTTCAAACTTTTTAAAAAGAAATTGACTTACAGTAGTTGCTAATTTAGGAAAAACAATACATGAGCAACCGCTCCTATCTACGGCATATCAGTGCTTAGGATAATTAAACATTTTATCAAAAATGTAGAAAATTGTGCGAGACCTACTACTCTTAAAAGGTCCAATTTCATGCCCAATTTAATAGAGAGAGTGAGATCTACATGTCCAGTGTAATTACTTGGACATTTCATTCTTCTCTGTGGTTCTTTTCGGAAACCCGTTCAGATCTGACCTTGTGTAAATGTTTTTTAAATGGCTCTGAAACATTTTACAAATCCAATTAGTGCACAGTCGGATCTTCTCAGCTCACCTCCTTTGACACAGGGTGCTGCCAGAGTAGCCCTACTGCCTATTGTTATTCTTATTTATTTCCTTTCTTTGTCATTTTTTTAGAAGATGTGCAGCTAGACTATGGAATATTTCTCAGAAACCCACATTTAAATGTGGGGTGATGTGGAGGCATTAGATAAAATATTTGTCTGGGTAGGAGCATGAGTTTCTCATCATAATTCAGTGAAGGTAAATGGATGCTTTGGAAAAGCACAGAGTGTCACTTAAGTTTCGCTTGCCTCAGGTATCATTTAATCAGCAAGCACAGTTAATAATTCTGCTTTTCTATTTGTCAAGATCTCAATATTTTTTCAATATGAGGTCTTCTCCAGTGTACTTTACATGACACTTTATAATTAGTGGTACTTGAGAATTTGGCAGTTTTAAAAATTCATACAACATTCTTAGTTACAATTTATAAATGATTTTAAAGTATAATTAACATTCATCTTTACAAGTTATATGCAAACAAATATGCAAATTCAGAAATAAATATGCAAACATATAAAATGTTTTTGAATTAAGTAGTCCTTAACATTTTTAATGAAATCAATATTTTATTCATATTTTGCACACAATTTTGAGTACTTACTGATTTGAGGGGGTCTACGGCATATAGGCTTTTGCATATTGCAACCTCTAACTACCAGCAACAGGAGGAAGTGAGAATGAGTTCATTTTTTAGGTAAAATCTGAAAGGATGATTTAGCAGACAAATCTAGTAGGTGCTGTTGACTGGATTATTGATGCAACTAAAATGGTCTTTCTGCTCCTTGAACTCTTATCCTTACAGGGATGACACAAAACCTGTTTGGATCTCAGGAAGATAAAATTGAGGACATCAACAAAGTGCCCATTTAACTTCTTGAGTTGGTGGTTAATAAAGGCGAATAAACTGACTCGTTACCCATGGATTTTTGATGTATTACAGTCTGAAAGGAGAAGAATGCAGGGGTCCGTATGAGATGAACAAAGGATTATTGGGAAATGCACTTTTCAACGGAAAAGTCACTAAGCAAGAGTAGAGATTCAATAAGTTTACTTATGATTTTAAAGAAAATCTATTCAAAAGGTTAACTGACTCGATATCCTAATTTGCTCATTCAACAAACACTCATCTTTAAGGCTTGGCTTCAGTTGTCACTCTTCCAGGCAGATTTCTCACTACTGGGGTCTTCCCTCTTTGAATTTATACTGCATTCTAAGTCAATTAAGTGAGGGTTTTTCTACCCTCATTCTGAGCGAGGACTTCACCTAGTGCTACTGGGGGTACAAAGAAGGAGAACTCTTTATCAATTAGCATTACACAGTTTAGGTCTAAAATTTTCTTCACTTTTTACCATGCTTTATGATTAATTTTTAAATGGCAAATTTCTTGAAGGAAAGGAACATCATCTATGTAAGAAATGGTAAAAGGATTTATTTTGAGTGGAGGCTCTGATGAATGAGTAGTTGCTCACGGAATGCTGTGTAAAGAGGGATTCTGAGTTTCTGTCATTAGTATCGAACCAACACTGCCGTGTTTTCGTCATCCTTGGTAAACTTAGAATCTTTTTTTAGTAGTAGCATTTCTTTTATTAGAGAATGAGAGCTTTATGATCCATTTAATTTCTCTTTTTTAGCTGCCAGAAACTCAGAGGAAAGTTTTAATATAATTTTCTTTATCCCTTTATTACTCGATTTTTTCTTTTATTTTGTGGACTATGTTTCTGTACTGTAATTTGTTTTAAACAGCCAGTTGCTTTAAATCTTTTTGAAAAAAAATAATTACATATTCTTCTTTCTATAAACTTTATGGTGCCTAGCATAGGTCCAGGGCCCCAAGGAAGCATAGAGTAGATGCACTTTGATTGCATGGAGAACACTGAACTTAATGGAATCGGGGTCTCGTATGGTAAATGCACAATGATGCATGAATGAGTAAGTGAATGAATGAATGAGTTCAGAGGGAATTCAAAGCATGAGAAGGATCGCGATGGCATGTGGTTTACCAGGGAAGGCACCAGACTGGAGATGAATCTTGGCTAATTCTTTTAAATAGGCATAGATTAATGATCAGAATAGTAGGAAATTGCTTGGTGGAGAATAAAGGTTCGGGAAAAATTTAAAATAACAGGAGCCATAACACAATAATGTTGGACTCTTCTTACGTGGGCCTATTTGCTTGGGTGGAATATAAGATTTTGGAGGTCAAAACTTAAAAAAAAATTCATTCGGGACACATTCGGGTAGTCATCCAGACAGCATCTCCAGGGTGTTTTCCAGTTGTTTGTTGATGAAGGTGATCCTGCCACCTACATTTATTTCAAATTCAAAAACAAAAGACATAAGATGTAATGATTTGAACTTGCTGATTTAGGGCAAAATTTTTCA
The DNA here is from genome assembly GCA_030068075.1 of Paguma larvata. Classification (NCBI taxonomy): domain Eukaryota; kingdom Metazoa; phylum Chordata; class Mammalia; order Carnivora; family Viverridae; genus Paguma; species Paguma larvata. Next base: position 72,174,730 of record CM057833.1, on the reverse strand, counting down.
TTTACAAGCATCACAAATTAATCTCTTCATAGAATCAGAACAAGAAGTTGAAATTCTGAGTTGCTGCAAAGTGCTCCATAATGTCTGTGGGGACTGGCTTTGTTTATTTGCTGCTGTAAGATAGTCTTAGGTAAACAATATATGGTTATAGCCAAGTGCATCGGGGTAGGCGTCAACATATTTATTATGCAACTTAAACATGAAAAAGCCAGGTCTGCTGCACTTAGCAAAATAACTAAATCTCATTCAGTGTAAAACAACCCCCTACCACCTTTTTGTTGAGTAACCTTGGTCTTTAAAGACCATCCCTACCCAATCAGTCACTTCCATATGCTTTTCCTTCTTCCTTTATTCTAGGTTTTTTTTCCTCAACGTTTTGTTTCTCTGGGCTGAATTTCATCTCAGTTGATTGCCCAATTCACTTTTCATTCAGTCATAATTGTTTTTTGAATTGTCTTAAATTCTCAAATGGATTATGACAATTTGAAAATTAACAATGGCGCCTTAATTGCATGGGGCTGTGTGATCCACAAAACCCTGTTGGCTGATGTTTTTCCCCCCACCTGTAATTTTTTTTTTTTTAACGAACTGTGAAAAGGTAGAAGCACACACACAAACAGAAAATAGATAGGGTTGTGATTGACAAAAATTCTCCATCTTCCAGTATTTGGAAATCAAACACAGGTAACTGCAAAACTATTTTAATACAGAAACGAATAAAAAATAGTTCAATCAGGTTTTCTTTTGTTTTAAACTCGGTTTATTTCTCTCGTGGAAGTGGGAACATCTACAGGCAGGACAACATTTTCTGTATTTGTATAGAAATTAAAATTGAGAAAAATATCATTATTCTTTAATTATCTGACTTCAGCTGGGCTCTCAGTGCAACTTGGCAATCCTCTTACTTGTCCCTGGTTGGCTTCCTCTCGTATTCCTCATGAGGAAGCTGTTCTCAACCTTTAAACTTGTGTTATTCTTCTCATTCACAGTCTTTAGCCCTGCTTCATAATTTACAGAGAATACAGCAGTTTCTAAGCAGTCTCCTTGGACTTTCCTTGCTTCTACCTACAGACTCACCCACAGAAGCACATGTATTTTAACCCATTTCTCCCTGAGTCTTGAATGAAGAGGTATTAACCTTTCGGGTGCATTGGATTCCATCTTCTCTGGACTCTCCTCTACGTGTCAGTCTCTTTCTTTCCCTCTCCCCTGGTTCCCTCTCTTCAGCCTATGGACACCATCATCATCTACTACTACCTTAACCTCCCCCACCTCCCTTCTTGTCTTCTCCACACTTGGTCCTCTGTGTGCAGCCAACTCTCTTTTCCACCCTCAACCCCCCTCCGGATTCGCTGGACACTGGGGATTAGGAGTAAAGGCCACACCCATCTCAGGTAATCACCTGGGAGCTCCTGCCCACTTGTTTTCCCTCCCTAGCTCATCATTCCTGTTTGCTATTTCTTTGTTTTTAACCCCGCCTTTAGAGAACTGTTTCCGGGTCCTCAATTTTTAATCTTGTGTGTTTCCCTGGTTGTAGCTGCCATGTACCTTCTCATTTATCCTGGGTCCTAATCACATCTGGTGGGCCAAAGTTTGGCCTTTTTTTCCACAGAAGTGGGTCTGAGACATTCTCCTGAACTCTGAAGCACTTTGATAACACTGCCTCTACTTTCTCAGCTCCCACTCTCGTCTCATCTCATTGAACCACCTGATCTTGCTAAGTTTACTGATGACTTTCCCTCTTGCTAGATCCAATGACCATTTCCAATTTTCAACACTCTCAGAATTTTTTTTTTTTTTAGGTAATTTCTATGCCCAACATGGGGCTCAAACTCACAACTCTGAAGAATCACTTGTTCTGACTGAGCCAGCCAGGAATCTCCAACATTTTCTCAATTTTCAATACTGTTGAGTCTTTTGACTTTTTGATGCTTGCACTGGCTTCCAGAATGCCTGTCAGTAGACCTATCCTACTGAATGCCTACTGCTCTGAAGTTTGAGATATAAAGGGGAGTAATATGTGGTCTCTGCCCCCAAGGATATTACACTGTAGAGGAGAAGAAAGACAAGTAAGCAAGCAAGTACAAATCAGGAAAGAAAGTCTGTGCATGAAAGAATACTCATTCCTAGGCCTGAAGGGCCGAAGAGGACTTCATGTATTTCTGAACTGAGGCTTGAGTGATGACAGGAGCTACCTAGGTAGGATGGGACCAAGGATAAGAGTCCCAAGTTCCAAAGAAGAGTGAACATGAATGTTCAGATAACTTCAATATGTTTGGTGTGATTGAACAGAAGGCTTAGTGAGTGTGTTGTAAGAAATAAAGCTGGACAGGGCAGGGGCCAGGTCATGGAAGGCCATGTGAGCCATTTTAAAGAGTTTGGAAATTATGTAAAGACAATGAGATGCTGTTGAAAAATAGTACACAGAAGAGTGACATGATCTGAGCCACATTTTAGAAGTACCACTCTAGTCGCTGAGTAGATAACGAGTTGAGTGATAGTGGAGGGATGTCAGGAGGCTGGTTCACAGGCCGTGGCAGAAATCTAGCTCCAGATGGTCCTGGACGGATGCAGGCGAGTGGTAATTTGGACAGCAAAAGGTAAAAGATGTGATGGACTTTAGTGGAATTCAGGAGAAACAATGGACAAGGCTTCATAACTGATTAAATTTATCCTCTGTAATTGTCTTCAGTTCCTTGCTATCTCACCATGGCACTTTTACCTATAGAAACTACAGCATTTCTCGCTTTTGATTTTATTTTTCTATTACTTACCAGATCTGTTGCTAGGACTCTGTCTGATTAATCTCAAGCTCCTTTGCACAGTATGGTTCCTTGTGGATAGCAGGTGAAAACTAAATGCTGGTTGAGTGACTCAACTTCCCTGGGTAATGTTCCAGTGTTAATTTTGAGGATACATCTCTGCCAGACTTTCATCCCTACCCCTGCCACTCTTCCACGCATTATACAAACACGAAAGGAGACTGCTTCATCTATTTTAAGTTTAACAAGTTGCAAATCAGACTCTTTACACTCTTCATAAATGTTTATTTTTAATAATGTGAAGGCAAATACCCTGTTGCCCTTTTTTTAAAAAAATAATTTATTGTCAAGTATGTTTCCATATAACACCCAGTGCTCATCCCAACAAGTGCCCTCCTCTGTGCCCGTCACCCACTCTCCCCCCTCCCATACCCCCTCACCCCTCAGTTTGTTCTTAGTCTTTGAGAGTCTCTTATGTTTTGTCTCCCTCCCTCTACCCTGTTGCCCTTTTATTTGCTTTCTATTGCTGATGTAAAAATTGCCACAAACACAGAGATGCAAAACCACACAAATTTATTACATCACATCTGTACATTAGAAGTCCAGATAGGCTCAATCAGGTTTTAGCTCAGGGTATTACAAAGCTGAAATCAAGATGTCAGCTAAGCTGGACTTTTACGTGGAAACTCTGGAAGGAATTCACTTCTAAGCTCTTTGTGTTGTTGGCCAATTTCAGTTCCTTGCAGTTGTAGGACTGAGGTCTTGGCTTCCTTGCTGGCTGTCGATGGGGGCTGCTATAGTTGCTGAAGGCCACCCTCCATTCCTTTTCTTATGGCCCTTCCATCTTCAAACTGGCAATGCCAGCAAAGGTCAATCAGGTCTTTCTTTTTTATCTTTGCCCCAGTTTTATTGAGGTATAATTGACAAATAAAATGGTAAGATACTTACAATGTGAAAATTTTATATACTTATAAGTATATATTGATGTATATTTTAATATTTCAGTATATTTCAATATGTGTTTAGTATTTTACACATTTTTATTTTATTATTTTTTTAATGTTTATTTATTTTAGAGAGAGAGAGGGGGGGGGTAGAGAGAGTGGGAGACACAGAATCTGAGCTATCAGCACAGATCTGAGCTGTCAGCACAGAGCCCTATGCAGGGCCCAAACTCAAAAACCATGAGATCATCACCTGAGCCAAAGTTGGATGTTTAACCGACTGAGCCATGCAGGCACCCCATACATTTCTATTTTAATTCATTTTGTATTTTTGTGTATTTTATATTTATATACTTTTATATTTGTATATATTACATCTAAATAAATATGTATGTTGTGAAGGAATTCCTCTTATTGAGTTGATTAACACATCCATTACATAACTTTTTTTTTTTTTTTGGTGAGACTATTTCAGTTCTATTCTCTTAGCACATGCACGTTTCTGTTATTCTGTCATTGCCATGTTATGCATTAGATCCTCAGACCTTACTTATTTTCTAACTGAAAGTTTGTAGCCTTCCACTAGCCTGTCCCTATTTGTCACACTACTGCCCCCACCCTCAGCCCTTGACAACTACTTTTCTACTCTGTTTCTAGGAGTTAGACTTTATTTACTTATCTATTTTTAAGATTCCATGTGTAAGTGAAACAATGGAATATTTGTCTTTCTCTGTCTGAGTTATTTCACATAACTTAATGCCCTCCAGGTTCATCCATGAAGGAACGAGATTTCTTGTTCACGAATGAAAAGATTTGTCTTTTTTTTTTTAAGGCTGAATAATAGTCTATTGTGTATTTACACCACATTTTCTTTGCCTCTCCATCTGTTGATGGGCACTTAGGTTGTTTTCACACCTAGTCAAGTCCTTTTAATGCTTTGAATTACTCTGACTTACTCTTCTAACCCTGCTTTCAGTTTCTTAGGACTCATTTGATTATAGTGGCCCCACCTGGCTAATCCAGACTACTCTTCCTGTTTTAAATGCATCTGCATAGTAACCTGAATCACATCTGCAGAGTTCCTGTTGCCATGTAATGTAACATATTCATGGGTGTGGTGGTTGATCATATTCATAGTCTGGGGATTCAGGGGAGGCATCTTTGGGTGGCCATTTTAGGAGTTCTATCTACTACATCCTTATTTAAAAAAAACACATTTATTTATTTTGAATGAGAGCACATGTGTGCAAGTGGGGGAGGAGCAGAGGGAGAGAGAGAGAGAGAGAGAGAATCCTAAGCGAGCTCTGCACTGTCAGCTCTGCAGTCAATAGCCGACCAGGGACTCGAACTCACAAACTGTGAGGTCATGACTTGAGCCAAAATCAAGAGATGGATGCTTAACTGACTGAGTGACCCAGGTGCCCCTACTACATCCTTACTTTAAACTGAAAAAATTATATAAATAGAAACCACTATTATGTCATATGGAAACTAATCAGTAGTGTTGGGCATAAGTTTCTTTGGAAAAGTGTCCCATCTATTTTTATATGTATAATTTGTTACCTGTGGAAGTTTTAGATTTACTTGTTGTCTTAATCTTTCCACCCTTCAATCGAAACTACTGTGTTAAAGGGAAAAGGATCAGATCTTCAGTAGCGAAGATGCCTGGATAGGAATGTCCCAATCATGAGGGAAACCTGATTTTGGGACCTGAAACATTTAAAGACTTTTAGCTATGGAAAGGGAGGCAGTGTGAGCCTGCTTTAATCATACCAATTGTATAATTTTTGTTATCATAAGGAATGAAGAATCATGACTTTTTGGATAATCAAAATTCTTTAATAACCCTCGTATTCAGGTATGACTCTTCATTTATTCAAGAAGTATTTAGTGAGCATCTACCAGGTTTCATGCAGTATTCTATGCACCAGGAATAGAGTGGTGTACAGGGCATGCCAGAGTCCCTTCTTCTCTGAGCTTCTTTGAGAACATTCTTTGAGAACAAAGAAGTAAAATGGCAAAAGAAGGAGAGAAAGGGTGTGGTCATCTCTTTTCATATGGATCACCGTGCTCAGAGTGCTTCCCATACCGATTTTCTTTTCTTCAAAAAGCAGCCTCCAATTCTGGAGGGCTCAAGGAGACATTCCCAAAGAAGGGTTGGCTTTTCCCAGTTTCTCTCTTATAGGCCTATAGAGGTAGGTAGGGATGGAAAATTATTCTGCTTAAACACTAGTGACTTTTCATCTTTCAAAGGTTTGGCGAAAAGAAAGGGGGAAATCACAAACAATAGCCTAAGGAGAAAGTTTCGAGGATGACTTTAAATATTCAGCTGGCGAAGATCCAGTTTGTTACATGGCATATTGGGAACATGGCTGGCGTCACAATAAACAGTTAATGGTTCTTTGCTTTTGTGTTCTCACTCCGTTTGGTGTAACTGAGGCCCCTGATGAGTTCCCAAGCAATATCAAGGTGTGAATACAAATTGCCAATCTTGAAAAATCAGTTTGACAATCAAATAAAGCAAATTCCCGACTTTGTCTTTCTTTGACACAAAGCAAAGAACACCAATGCCATTGAGCTTGTTTGAGAATAAAGATGAGGAAATTGTCAGTCATTAGGTGCAGCACTAGCAAATGAAAATAATGCTTGAGAGGCCATTTATTACCAATTCAATTCAGCTTTATTTGCGGATATAAACATGTTGTGAGTGTTTCTCCATTTCTTCTTCTTCTTCCATATTTTTCTCTTTAGAAAAACAAACACAAAAACAAAGAAATCCACAACCCTTACTGTTATAGAGAGGAGAAAACATTTGTAGAAGATACTGAGAAAAGGCAGCAGATAAATTCGTATTTATGAAACCAGAAGTCTTTCTGATGACTGTAGGGAAGGGCAGACATAGAAATAAAAGCATGACACGCTTCGTGATGAAGATCTAACCCTGAGTCCATATTACTCCCAGATCCGGTCAGCACAAATCTGGAGTCCAGGTTTCATGCAGGAAGAACAACTTGCCACTTCTGCCTTGAATCATTTGCTATATGAACTTGGGCAAGTTTCTTATGCTCTTTGAACCCTTAATTAAAAAAAAACAAAAATAATTAAACCTATTTCCTATAATTGTTACACATATGAAATCAGGTCAAATACCTGTTCCATATCATAAATGGAAGCTATTATTGCTATTATTATTGCATTTTTATGGAATAGCGTTTCTATGTACTTCTCAAACTCCCCCAAAAGCTTGAAATGCTTTGGAACATTTATTATTAACTTCAATGCACAGGTTGAGAAATGGGCTAAAATATGCAGAACTTTGATCCTAAGACACAGAGATAAGAAAATGCCAAGTGTTGTCTCCTTAATCTGTACTTGCAATGCCCTGAAAAGTTCTGAGATGGCTTTAGTGATACCTCTTACACTCATGTTGAACATTCTGTTGACATCAGTAGGACTTTTACTCGGGTAAAAGGCCCTGGCTCAGGCTCCTGGGCATGTGTAGCAGACAAGAAGCATTCTAAAGGTACCCAAGAATCAGGAGGTGTCAAATAAGTGGCCGCCAAGAAAGCGAACATCTCTGGGTGCCCATTAGCTACAATCAACAGAGCACATTTGGCAGTGTGAGTTTGATACGGATGTGTAAAATAGATCGCCAAACTGTTTTTCTTCCGTATAAAATGTCAGTGAAAGACGAAAGAGGGGACTGGTAGTCCCATTGTTGGATAATTGTGTAATATTGTACAATGAGGATGGGCCATCCGACATTCAGGATATGTCTGCTGCACAGAGGCAGCACTTTGGCAGGGGATACGACACTTTTTTGACCAACCTTCTAAGCATTGGCTTACACAGAGCCAGTCCTGTGACTTATGGCCCCATTCTGGAGTAAAGAGCCATTTTGCAGACTACCGTGTATATAGGTATAAGCATTTCTGAGGAAATTTAATTTAGCGAACTATAAAAAAACACTCCTTGGAATATATCTTGTAAACTAGGGCATTAAGATGGTCTAAAACATATTAATTCAATATCTCTTGATTGGTCTTAAAAAAAACTGTTTCAAATCAATGTCCTTTTATTTTTATCTTAGTGGTTAATTTCATTTGCATATGACTAAGTCTGTTTCTTTTTGGTAAATTTAATTTGCTAGAGTTTGGCCCCCGACACGGAAAGAATGGCACTCTCTGAGCTAGGGCTGCCAACTATGGTAAGCAGCGTTGCAAGGTAATTTGATCTCTGTACTTTTCAAGCTTCTCAGATGTGATCACTGACATTTGGCCCTGATGAAGGAAACCCTGGGGACTGGAAAAACACCAAGCCTGCTACTGTACTGACATGCAAAGTGTCTCATAAGCTGTCTTTATCTTTCATGGCTGCGGTGGTCTGGATAAATTAGACCAAATTGGGCTAACTACTGTCCTTGGCTACTCTCACGTAGCTGTTTTCAAAAGCTAATAGGAGCTGTGTGTGCACATCCAAGGACAGAATTTGGCCCCTTTTGTCTTTGCACAAACAGTCGCTTTAGTTGAGATGATTATTCCTGAGTGACGGTTTCATAAGCAGTGTTTTTGCACAGTTTAAATCTCTTTTCACTTTGTTCTTCAGTTGAGACACTTATGAATATGAAAACATGTGACTCAAAATCTCCAGTTTCCCGAAAAATAAAATTCTGCCTGATAAAACCTATGAGTATTGCAGATACAGGAAACGAGGCGAAGCAAGTCACAAGATAGTGGCGGAAGCAGCAGCAACACTGGGGAAAAGTGCTAGCCCTCATTAATGGGAGTAATTTGATTAAAATTTTTATAGCATGTTGATCCTCGGTCTCTCAAAAGGCTAATCTGTCATTATGTAATATTTTCAAGGAAAATATAGACCATTAAATATGTGTATTTATTTAGACGCAAAAAAAAAAACTAACCCTGAAATTAACCCATAATGCAGCTCTTTCCTTCTCCCTCAAAAATATATTACATAAATCTCACTTTTTTTCCAAAGGCCAAACCTTTCGAAAAAGAAGAGAACTAGTCTGATAGAAAAGTTTTTATTACTGCAAATTGCAACCTTGGGTCATCTTTGAATTTCTTTCTAGAAAATCACACATAGAACCAGGGCCTTTAGGTTTTGGAAGGAACTTCTTGCATAAATCAATATAAGATATAAATAATGTGAAAGACAGCCTAGAAATTTTTGACTCTTTGAGGCACTTATGAGGGTTAGTGCATTTCTTTTGTGCTTTGAGCAAGTCTCTTTATTTATGGTTTCTTTTTGCCCTCTCTCTGAAGATGATCAATTTAAGAATGTATTTACTTATACATTAGAATAGGACTTTCAAAACTCATAATTATATACACTATCCATGCATTTACCAAGAATGGCACATTAATTATTTTCACTTTATGGAGAGTTAGTAATTTATGCAAAAATAACCCCACTGATTCCTTTGAGTGGTTGATAATTTGTCTAAAATAGTGTATTGTTATTATTATTATTTTACTACCTGCCAGTGTGAACAGATTCCAGGTCTTTGAGACCCATCTTCTCTCTGCTCGAAACATTTTGAATACCAACTCTGAAAACTCGACATTAATAAAACATTAAAGTTCCGACTTAAGCCCATAAAAGTCAAGAAATCCAGAGTTAAGGTCGACCCGGCTCTCTTAACTCTGTTGTCCTGCATGCATGCATGGGTGATGGGACAGCAGCGCTGGCTGTTGCTTAAATCAGTCTTCCTGCATAATCTGAAAATGTAATTGAATTAGTGTATAAAGTATTTACATACCCTGCAGTGGAGAGCCCCACACAGTATATTATCCACATCTCTTCTCTGGGTCCTCATTTTAACTCCTCACTGCAGTGTTCCTGCGAGGCTTCCTCAAACATTCAGAAATTGGACTTGCAAATACAATTTCCCTTCTTTTACGAGGCTTCAAGATGAGTGATGCACACTCAGCTTTCCTACTTGCCTTTCAGCTTCTGGCCAGACAGATAGAGTTTAGGTAGCATTCTGCCTTTTGGTTGACATCCTCAGGGGTTGCTAGCTATTAGACAATGCCATTCCGCGGTTAAGGATTATTTTATGCTCGAATCCAACAAGATGCAGGACAGGTGCCATATTAATATGAAAATGAGAAACATTAGGTGGAATTTAGGAACATATAGTTGGATACTAGTGTTTTAGGAAGGTTTTTAAGGACTTTGGTTTCAGATAGACCCATGTTCCAACAGAGTCCTTGTTTTGCCACCTGACTGTTACTTACACTTTCCAAACCTCTGTTTTCTCCTCTGTAAAATAGGAGGTAACACTAGTCTTGATTTCTAGGATTCAAAGAGATTGCGAAGATTTGAAGAGATGATGTGTATAACGTGCATGAGATATAGTAACCACTTCATATGAATGGCGGCTGTTATTATTGTTCCTCATTTTGGTAGGAAATAATATTATCTTGAATCTTTCAATTCATTCTCTTTTCTTCATCTCTCATTGAATGTGAGATGGGGGCCCCAAAGAGAACTCGAATGTTCAGAAATGTGAAAAATGAAATTTAACAATAAGCATAAAAAGATTCTAATCCTCAGCCATGATTCAAAAAAAGTACAATGATACCATTTTTCATCATTCAGATTGGCAAAGACAAAAACAAATGGTAATATCCTATGTTGGGTATGAGGAAACAGGCTTTATTATAACATGCTACTGGCATAAACTGGTACACGATTCTGACAACCAGTCTGGTAATGTATATAAAAAGTTTAAAACATGCATCTTGTTTGACTCAGCAATTCTACTGCTAAACATTTATCTTAAGGAAATAATCAGATGAATTTTCAAGAATATTTATAAAAGTCTTATTGAAAAATTGGAGAGAACCTAATGTTAATATAGGATTGTTAAAATAAATTATGGTGCAATCATACAATGAAATACTATAGAATCATTAAAAATGAGTGAACTTTACATGTAATAGGTTTGATTGAGTACTCATAAATTATGGGGTAGATATTTGAAATGCTTCTATTTTTTTGGTCATAGCTGTTACCACTACTCTCTTTGGAACCTCCTTTCTTTCTGAGCAGCAGGTTTCCTTAACCATGTTCTGTTTGTTGAGACCCAAGGCTAGCTTCTTGGGCCTGTGACCTGTGCAGTCATATAAGCCCAGCACTCAGAAGGTCCTGAACTTGGTTTAATACTTGACTGTTGCTGTCTTGAAAGTCTTAAGAATTTTATTTATTTATTTATTTATTTAAAGGCTTATTTATTTTTGAGAGAGAGAGAGAGAGCGAGTGGGTTGGGGTAGAGAGAGCGGGAGACAGAGGATCTGAAGTGGGCTCCATTGTGACAGCAGACAGTCTGATGCGGGGCTTGAACTCAGGAACTGCAAAGTCATGACCTGAGCTGAAGTCAGATGCTCAACTGACTGAGCCACCCAGGTGCCCCGAGAATTTTATTTTTGAATTTGTGTTTTTAAGTGAGACTTGATAAGACAATGGAGGATGTGCATGAGCAGAAGAGACAAATGCAGTAAGTGTGCCTGGCATCCTTTCCCACCCCTTTTGCACATGGCATTCCCAACGCCTCTGAGCGCAGAATTCTAGTTAGCTCATCACGTGTGGGAGTTTAGGGAGACTCAAGTGAGTACAAGGTAAGGGATTTCCATCTCCAGGTGAGCAGACAGGGGGCCCCGATGGCTCCAAGAGGCCATGTGTTCCATGCAAACCAAAACTTGCTTTGAATGCAGAAAGATGTAACGGTGTTCTAAGAACCACGAACGACTGAAAAACCCTATCGCATCCTTTCATACTCGTCTTATGTCTGTGTATTTGCCAACCACTTGTGCCGAAAATGGTGGCATAAAAGTACAGGGAGAAGAGAGAAACACATAATTATATTTCCTTTAAGTCTTTCCCTGACTCATCCATAAGCTGCAGGTAGACAGTGTTGTAGAAGGTGCACCTATCAAGAGGGGAAATTAAAGCAGTTGAGTTCGTTTCCACTGTTCTGCCTAAGAATGAAATCTGTATATAGGTACCAGCTACAAAATACCAGTTGTACAATTTTGTTAATCCATACAGGAGTTAAGACCTTTATATTTGCCTTTAAAACTGGTACAGAAAATATAAATATGAATGGTTATATCCATGCTAATAATTTTTAATATTTTTTTACTTAGAGCAACATCATATAGTAAAAAACAAACACCATGACCAGTTGACAGGAAGAATACAGAAGAGGGAAAACAGTGTTCTATTTTAGTACCATTAATGCCACTTTTTTCTTTTTAGTGCTTTTTGAATATGGATCCCTATATTTTCATGGTGAACTGAATCCCACAAATGATGTAGCTGGCTCTGATGCCTTTGGCAAAAGAAGGGAATGTATTGGGGGCATTTGTTGTTTTTGTTTATCAGCATTTATTTACTCTTCTGTCAACAGTCCATGATTTTCTGGAGGCATCCACCCTCAGTCCATGTGAACAGGAGGGAGTTGATTTCACAATTGGCTCCAGGGGTTTGTGTGAGACTCCAGCTTGGTCAATTAGAGTTTCATTTTCCTTGGTATATTGATTGGTTTGAGGTGATCGTTTGAGCCATGTTGACCCATACAGACCATAAGACTTGTGTAAGAAATAGTAGGAATGGGGGCGCCTGGGTGGCTCCGACTTCGGAGCTTTGGTTGAGCTTCCGACTTCGGCTCAGGTCATGATCTCGCGGTCTGTGAGTTCGAGCCCCACGTCGGGCTCTGTGCTGACAGCTCAGAGCCTGGAGCCTGCTTCGGATTCTGTGTCTCCCTCTCTCTGCCCCTCCCCCACTCATGCTCCATCTCTCTCTGTCTCAAAAATAAATAAACATTAAAAAATATTTAAAAAAAAAAGAAATAGTAGGAATGGATTCTCTGCCTTTTGTTGCTAGAATTTAGCCTGAGGACAGGCGAGCCTGGAGCTGGTGGTGGACACGATATGGACCCCAAGAACACTACCAACATGGAGAATGGCAAAGGTGAAAGACAAATAGAAACCAAGTCTTGGTAATATCATTTGAGTCCCTGGATCAAGCTATGCCTGAAACTAGCAGGATTCTTTAAATTATGTGAGGCTTTTTTGTGCTCAAGATAGATTTTGTCTTCTGGAACAGAGTTCTGGCATAGACAATATACACTCATTAGTGATTGTGCATATCAGATATCTCTAAAAATATATACCAGGGGCGCCTGGGTGGCTCAGCTGGTTAAGCGGCCGACTACAGCTCAGGTCATGATCTCACAGTCTGTGAGTTCAGCCCCACGTCGGGCTCTGTGCTGGCAGCTCAGAGCCTGGAGCCTGCTTTGGACTCTGTGTCTCCCTCTTTCTCTGCCCTTCCCCTGCTCACACTCTGTCTCTATGTCTCTCGAAAATAAACATTAAAAAATATATATATGTATATATATATATACTGGTAACAGTGGATATCCCAGTCAGAGAAGATTATGAAGAGGCCTCTTATTTACAACTTTGTACTGTTCTCTGGTGTTAGGTTTCTGGAAAGCAGGTATTTGTTACTTTAAAAAACAAAGGCAATGAAGGTGTTTCCATTTTGAAAAAAAAAATTCAATTAATGTGATAATTAATGTAATGTAATAATTTCTTCTATGGACACAAAAGCAGATATTGTAAAGTAGATCTCACATGGATTATTCAGTAACAGGAGCTGGTGTTCCCAAGCCAACTTCTCTGCAGAATAACACGGGCATGCAGGGCAGCCACAGAGTCATAACACAAACTTTTTACCAGCATTTTCACTGGTCAGTGCCATGGAATTATATTGCAGAAAACAGCCAATAGGAGAAGATTAATGAGTTTGGCCTTACTAACTGCCTAGAGGTAAAAAATTTAATTCTCAAGTAGGTAAGTTTTTGTCTTATGGTATTCTGATGCGTGTATGTGTGTCTAGAAAGAGAAAATTTGGGTTTGAAGCAGTATCACAAGAGGGCACTGAAAGGCAGAAAGGAGGAAAGTCAAGCAGCTAAGGAAGGTTAGAGCAGCCTCGTGGAGAGCAGTCAAAGAACGCTGCAGAAATATTTTCCCTCCCCCGGGGTTCTGCCAGGTGCAATTGCTCTACCACATCGAAGGGTAGTGCTTTATGCGTATCGTCGTGCTCAGGGCTTGTGCAGGCAGCAGCCCCATTGGGAGGGCTGGGAGCAAGGACCCTGTTTACCCAGCATCCTGCGCAGAGGTGTGCAAAGTCGGGCCTGCCTGGATGCCTGCGGTGGGCCGTCCTCCAGTCCAGGACTCCATCTTCTGCTCGTGATCACAGCCCTCCTCTTACCTGCACAGATACTCCTCTTTCCTCCAAACCGGAACACACACAGGCATCCTCCCCAACCAGCTGTATAAGCTAGGAAAGTTTGTTTCTAACGGTCTCGATGGTGAAGATTTGAGTGGTTCCTTTCAGCTGGACATTGCTTCTTAATGTGTATGTATGAAAGCACGACTCTCATCCTTCATTTGTATTCAGTGAGTCAGGTAGTTTCTTGGACATTTGCTTTAACAGGGTGAGAGTCTTAGGACACTGGCTGAGGTCGAGAGGAAAGGCAGCGAGGCGCTGGGCCTCTTGGAGGCAGCCTTGGCTCCTGTGCCATTTTGCTGGTGCTGACCTTTGGGATACTGTGGCTTGTCACAGTGCTGGGAGGGCAAACTCTATTTAGCTATCACTAGATTTGTTTGTTTTTAAAGGAATTCGAATATCAGGTAAAATGCCCAAATGGAACAAAAGAGAACCCAGTGAAAAGTAATTCTTCCTGCCACCCCACCCCTCTTCTTCATCCCCGGAGGCCGGCACCGCTGGCTTGTGCTCTCTTCTGGACGGCCTGGGCCCATTTATTCATACCTGCCTCGTTCTTCACCTTGGTTTCACCTTGGCTTTAACTTGTTAAGTAAGGTCCTAAACTGCAATCAGAAGCTGACTCTTGGCTCTGCACTTTCGCATTCTTTCCTTAAGCAAAACAATGAATAAAGACACACGTGCTAGGGCTTGAAAGCCCTCACTCTGGGTAGGTGATTAACTCCTGTACCTGTTTTTCACACCTTCTCTTGGCATAAAGCCGAGCAGGTGACTGGTACATTCTCTATTTCCGCAGCATGCGATATTTCCAATTCACTGCAAAACAAAGTTCAAGCTGCTAAAAAAGCTAGTTTTTAATTACCTTGAATTACAAGTTGCAAGGAGGCAGCCTGACAGCTCTCATCAATGAGATCAGTAAGCTGTGAAGACATGTGGCCAGATATGTCTTGTCATTAATATATACAGTGTGATCAGATGCCATCATAATTGTTATTATCACAGGATCATAAAGATTTAAAGGAACAGAAAAAAACATGTATCTTTGTTTGAAAGGTCAGCCAAAGAAACAGACTGAGCTCATCAATAAAACAGCAGGGCAAAGAGAGATAAGCATTTAGAAGGAATTCTTATGAAAATCAAGTAAGCAGAAACTTTCAGCGATAATGTGGGCCAGTGGGTCCTAGTAGATTACTTTTCATTGGGCTAAATTTTGAAGTAAATGCTAGCAATGGTTTTCCAATACCTGCCATTAACACTGGCTAAGAATATAAATTGGCTTTCTCAGGTAACTCTGTATTTGACTAAATTTTCATGACTGAGCTTTCATAAATTTAAGCAATGGGATACATGCAATTATAAAGTTACTGAAGAAAGAAGTTTTCTACATAAAGCAATAATGACGCGTTTTCCTTTAAAAAAGTGCGCGTGTGTGTGTGTGTGTGTGTGTGTGCAGGTGTACTTTCTGCACGCTTTGCCCACAGATCATCGCGGAGAGGGCTTTCCAGAGGGTCTTTTTCTTGCTGTAGTGTCAGATCTTAAAATAAGATTTAAGGGCTGGAAAGTCTGATTGAGTGGGACTGAGACGTGATTTCTAGTAGTAGCGCTCGCCGGAGCATGGAGAACAGAAAATGCTGTTTCTATATGTTGGAGGTTAGACGTTTTTGGACATGTTTTAATCCAGCCTTTTCTTTTGAAATCAAAGATATGCTGTAACTATCTTGAGATGTGTAGTTGCTTATTATAGTTAATGGATTGTTCATCCTCTTTGTCCTTGAGATAATCCTAAGGATGTGCATAAAACTGAGATCATGCTGCCCATAAAAACCAATCAGCCTGGAGTTGGTCCACAAGGTGCTGAACACTCACTAGAGCAGATGGAAAAGATCATGTTTAATAAAGAGTTAGAGGATTAGGTGGTACAAAACAAGCTAAGAGAAAGGAACACTTTTATTTCAGGCGAACCTCTGTGACACTTCTTGCACCCCAAGACAGATTAAAATGATCCCAGGGCCATGACATTCAGCTACTTTTCCCCCCATTGCTGACCCTGCATACACTGTCAGCTTCCCACCCTGCCAGCATCAGCACCGGCATCTGTGAATAACTCAACAGATAGTTTCTCAGGTTTATCAAGATGTATGAAGTGAGTCATTCACAAAGGAATGTACATTTGAGAGAATGACAGAATTCTGCTAAATATGTTTGTATTTGAACAACTGATACATCTGAGCTTGATTTAGAAGGGGATGCGTATAAGTTTATAGAAATGACAGTTAAAGAGATAACTGTCACATTGTTTACTGATGAGGTTTCTATTTGTCTTAACATTTAGACGTTAAATGAAAAACGGATTGTGGATTACAGCCTAAGCATTTTTGAGCCTGAATGTAACATAACAACTTGTGGCAAATGGAGGTAGCAGAAAAGGTAGGAGGAACCAGTCAGAAGTCCTCTGGCAAGGGAAGGCTGGGAGGCCTTTGACAGCTTAAGTACAACCTCATTTATTTTTCACCGTGTTTACTGAAAAAATTCAGTAATTTTTTTACTGGAGAGGCGGATCGAAGTACTGTTTGTGACTTGCTGGTCTGGGGTCCGGCGTTCGCGCAGAAGGGCCAGAGAGGTTCCCAATGGCAGCCATGGGCTTCAGAGAGCACTTTGGTTTGTGACCCTGCTGAGGAACGGGATCGTTCAGGTGGCTCATCACCCCTCCTGCTCTGTCCTTTGTTCCAGGCCCTGGGCTGTGGCCTTTGCTCTTCAGCTCAGTTTACAGCAAACGTCAAGAAGCACTTCTCGATTGAGCGTCTCGTGGTCTCAGCTCTAACAGCCCGGAGGAAGTTGCCAAACAAATGTAACCTCTCCCACCTACGTTTGCAGCGAGCTGGCTGTTTGGCAGTGCACTTACACACCACGGAAATGTGCTCTGGGATGTGTTAGCGGAATTGGGGAATATTTCAAACCTTTCCTTAAATAATAGAATTGAAATGTTGTGCTGCTGAAGTGGCCTGGGATGGAAACTTCTGAGTGAGAAGTGAGATCCTGATTTTTCTTGAAGACAAAATGGAGCCCTGGGGTATGTGGTTTTCAGGCTTTCTCTATTTGTTAATTTTGGAAATGGACTTTACACAGGTTTTTTTCCCTTTTGCGTTAAGCCTTTGGTTTTGCTTCTACATGCAACTCTGGATGGAAAATTTGGGATTTTTTTCTTTTTACCTTGATTCTAGTTAATAGGCCCAGAGGTGAAGCAGCAATGGATAGAGCCATTAAGAACCATAAATAAATATATTATCTTTAAAGTATAATCAGTGTCCCTGATATGGTATTGAACATAAAACATCAGGGTACCAGGCAAAGGGTCTTGTATTGTCAGAGGGTCACAAACCCTGGGTCTCAATAAGAGACCTGGAAAGAGAAAGAACTAGCAGGCCTCCCTCCCTCCCTTCATTCCTCCCTCCCTTCCTTGCTTCCCTCCTCCTCTCTCGATTTTTTTCTTTTCTTCTTATCTCCTAAGTAGATTTTTTTTTTTTGAGAGAGAGAGAGAGAGGCAGAGGGAGAGAGAGAGAGAATCTTAAGCAAGCTCCATGCCAAGTGCAGAGCCCACCATGGGGCTCCATCTCACGACTGTGAGATCATGACTTGAGCAGAAATCAAGAGTCAGACACGTAACCTAATGAGCCATCCGGGTGCCCTGGATTTTTTTTTTTTTGAAAGCAAAGACATATAACTTTTGGAGGAGGAAATAGACACAAATTTCCTGAAGGAGTAATTTAGATCTGCTATCCAAATCTTACTTTAAGGTCTCAGAGAGTTTGTTTTAATTATGAAGGCAAATATTTCACAAAAAGACACCATAGTTTATGATCTTTGAATAGAGACACACAAAGAAGGACAAGCTTTAGGATTCTCAGGCTCATTTAAAATATAATAACTAATCTTACTGTAATAAATATTTTTGCTATTATAGAACAATGTTTATCAAATAGAGAACATTCGTGGAACACCTTCACGGTGTCTGCCATGACTGAGCACCAGCAGTGCTATTGTTAGTACTTTTCTCGTGATTCAGCATGAGGTGTCCAGATATTAGGACTTAGAGGGCAGCTCCCTAATGAAGGCAGGAGTGACCTTTCATTCTGGTCTGGGGTTAACTCTACTTGCTTCATTTTATTGTAGGTTGGCATAGGGAAGTTACTGTCTTGGGGGACATGAATTTGCATCTGGGAATTGTTACCTAAGCTATTACATCTGAGGCAATGACACTCCTCTGCAAGCACGCTGACAAAAATTCCTTTATGCACTTGACCGGTTATGGAATAGCTGTTCTAATTCAGACTTCCATGGCAGAGCCAAGGACTCCAGGAAAATTTCTGCCATGGATCTTGAAGACTGACTGTACATCTATACATATCAATACCAGATGCCACACAGTTAGTGGAGTCCTCATTATAAATTGAGATAATTTTTAAGTTGTCATCATCCCTCTTGTTTTTTCTGTTTGAACCAAATGCTACTGCCCAGTTTAATTTCCCAGCCCTTAGCGTGACAGGCTTTGCAAACAGGCACTGGATTTTAGAACCACAGCCTTGTAATTCTTTCATGAGCATCTCTAAAATGGAAAGTAATTTTTCCCATATAGTTTGGCTTCCAACCGCTCAGGGTAGGAGTTTCCTCTACAACATCCTGACCATCCTGTGTGGGCCCTGTTGGGCACTCTTGGTGATGGGGCACTTTCCAGTTCTTAAGCGAGTCCTTTCTGTTTCAGCAGTTCTCACTGGTGGAAAGTTTATCTGTAGAAAACTCAGATATGCCTCCTGTCCCCTCACCCTTTTGCCTCAGTTCTGCTCTCTAGAGCTGCAAATACAGATCTCTTCCCTCTGAAATTAGAATTGCAAAATATTAAAGAGAGTTTTCTTATTCTCCCTATATCTTCTTTCCAAGCAAAACTTGTATCACTCATTCTTTCAAAAAAATGTTTATTGTGTAGATACAAACACTGGGTTAGATGGAGTAGGTGATTCAGACAACTCTTTCTCATTGACTTTGCTTATGGAGCTGGCAACACACTGGCCAACTTCTGGATGAATGTTCTCATCCTTTGTTTCTAGAGTAAGAGCTCCTTAAGGACAGGGACCATGGCTTCTCGTGAACATCGCCGAACCTGATTTTAGATACACAAGTGAATGTTCAATAAGCACTTTCTAACTTTCTTCCCTTCCTCTAAAATCAAGGCCCCTATACCCGATCACAGTGTTATTCTCCGGTTTGACCAGTGCTGAACATGATGCCGCTTGAACTGATCCGGACAATGTGTGTGGGCTCATTAAGACCTCAGTCCACATAGACTGCTATGAGATTTGGTCTCACATGTCGTCTCATTTAAATTGCCTGACAGTCCTGAGAAGTAGATACTCTTATGCCCAGTTTTTACATGAGAAAGCAGATGGAAATAAGCAAGTTAAATTGATTTAAACCACTGCTGTTCTCTAATTCCATATTTAGGACTTTTTCTTTAAAAAAATTTCTTTAATGTTTATTTATTTTTGAGAGAGGGACAGAGCATGAGTGGGGGAGGGGCAGAGAGAGAGAGAGAGACAGACAGACAGAATCTGAAGCAGGCTCCAGGCTCTCACCTGTCAGCATGGAGCCCAACTCAGGGTTTGAACTCAGGAACAGAGAGATCATGATCTGAGCCAAAGTCAGAGACTTAACCGACTAAGCCACCCAGGTGCCCCTAGGACTTTTTCTAATACAGACCCTAGCTCCTAGTTTTCCACCATTTTCTAAATTTGCACCCGAGGTTTTGATTCCAGTGTAGAACTATACCTTACTGAATTATCTCTACTAAAGGTATCTTGTTAGTTCTGGCCTATACCTTGATACTTCTGGAATCTTAATATATTTATTTTACCATCTTCACTAATCCTTTCAGTTTGTGTACTCTTGACTAATGTGCTGGGCTTATTCTTTTATATAACTTATTGATGAAAAGTGCTCTTGGTCCCAAGGCAAAGAGAAGCCTTGCCCCAGGGTGACCTTGAGCCGTCGATACTGTTTTGGGTACACTCCTTCAACTGTTCTATCACATTGGCCACAGTTTTCTGTTTTGGCCATAAAGATAACATGGAAAATTTTGCCGAACTAAAGTGTATTTTATTTTAAATCGATATTTTTCTATATGAGGAGTTCTACAGTTTTCCACATAATAAGGATACTACACTTAGTTTTTTATTTGCTATCCCAGAGGGTATGATTTGGTCCACATCCCAATTTTATCTCCAAGTGAATACTGTTTTTGAAAGAGCTATATTCACTTATGTAAGCTTTATCACGTATTTGTCTCTCATGATATTTTTCCTTTCCTCCCGGCCTCTACACACCTTTATGTACTATATGTTTTAAAGTATGGGGGAAAAGTTGTGTTTAAGAGAAAATGAAAGCCTTGATGCAAACAGATACGTTTTCCCTAAAGAAACACTCATTTCAATGTATACATGCAAAACTTTAAAACCCGACTAAAAAATGTATGAAGAAACTCTATCATGTGGAGGATGTTACTTAGGAGCTGAATTACAGGATTTGCTTGTCTCTCTTTTTCTCTTGCCCTGGGCAATCTAGTCTAATTACAAAACTTGCCTTTCATTCTGTTTAGTGTTTTTCAGCTATGCATGAGAAAAGTTAATCAAAAAATAAAATGAAAAACTGTGATGGCTAATCGAAGTCCCATAGATTTCTCTGCTGTTGCCTAGCCCATCTGTGAGGATGAACTCTAAAACGTTCTCTTTAAAGCATCACTAGACGTACTGTGCCTATTGGCCTCTACTTCTCTTAAAAAAGAGAATAGATTCCTTTAATTTCAGAAGTTAACAAAATTAGAAGTGGAAAGAAAATCATGGCTTTTCCTCTCTTCATTTATCCCTTACCCACAACTGTTGGAAGGTTTTATAATCATAGAAAACACTAGACCAATAATCTCAGAGATGAGTAATCTCTTTAGAGCAGATAGAAAAAGGCAACTTACCAGCCCATCCTGTCCTCTAGTACGCTCTTGTAGGGGAGGAGAACACTGTAAAACCTTGGTTTGTGACCATTATTCGTTCTGGAAACATGCTTGTAATCCAAAGCACTTGCATATCAAAGCGAATTTCAAGAACCATTGGCTCAGTTGTGATCATGTGATGTTTGGCATCAGGTACTACTTGTATTCCAAGACATTGCTCCTTTATCAAGCTAAAATTTATTAGAAATGTTTGCTGATCTTGCAGAACATTCACAGAACAAGTTACTTGCAATTCAAGATTTTACTGTAACTCTCTTTCCCTCTACCCATCTTAGGTGCCTTGCTTGGGGCCCTGCAAATTAGACTGACAAAAGACAGATTAACAGGAAAAAAACAAACAGGTTTATTACCAAGGGCATCCTGTGTACACATGGGAGGACTCAGTAATGAATAACTCAAAGGGGTGGTTAGAACTTGGGCATATACAGCACTTAACAAAACAATATACTATACATTTTTAGAGAAGGGACAAGACTAAGGAAAAGGACTTTGAATTTCTAGGGTGGCAAAGTGTGGTAAGGTTAATATATGGGGGAACTAATGGCAGATAAGGTCTATAATAGAGTTTATTGTATAGATTCCTCTGGTGCCCTCTGTGGGCTGATAAACATCCAGAATTATCTTCAGTAATGTCTGTCCTTCCTGGTAAAGGAAAGAGTGGACACCTTTACAAATTTGCATCCTGCTTTTAGGCAAATGGAGGAGGGCAGAGAAGTTTTCTTGTATCTGTTTCTTCTTAGTTGCCTTCGGTTCAAAGTAATCCTATGCAAAAGAGGCACATATTAGGGTGGCATATTTGCTCCCCGTTACTTTGAAAGGACATTGGATGAAAACAATTGCTGATCCTTGGCCTATCTTCTTTCTGGCTTCCTTGTCTCGAATACAGTTCCAAATGCCAACCACTAGAACCAATCCTGGCTGTGGTTTTGTGTGGGTTTTTTTCTCGAGGGCTGAAATGTCATCTTCAGATCATTTTAAATCCCCTCTGTGACAATGCTACTGCCACCAAACACAATGTGACAGTTAGTGCCTTTTAATTAATATTGTTACCCAACCCTGATAAAATCACAGAACTGTTTCTTTTTTCTTTGGGAGATGAAAGAAAAGATATAGGAGAAGGGTGGGAGATGGGTGAGTCTTTTTGAGAGCTCTGATTTTGTTTTCAAGGGCTGCTGGCAGTGGTAATGGGTTAATGGTGGATGAAAAGAGCATGTTATCACTGCAAGTTTGTGGCATTTTTGTCAGACAATAGGAGATTTCTGGATGGTGTATGTCCATTGCTCCCGTGGCCTAAACAACCCTGAGTTTCTCAGTTGTTTGAAGTGAGTGGTGTTGAGAAGCAACATATGCTTCTTCCCTTCCATGCAGAGCAATGAAATGTGGAAATACGTGCTAAAAGAGAAAACAGAGTTTGTCATGGCAGTTTATCTCCAAGAAAGGACAACTTCCTGGGATAGTAATAATGGTTGCTAAAACCTCACTGAGAAAAATAATTCAATTGCCCAAATTTAGGCTGAGCTCATGCTGCTGCTGGCTTAGGAGAGTGGCAAGGGACCATTGATCTGCTTTGGAGTGAGGCGTGCTTGGGAATCATGTGGATAGAGCCTCCCTTTACTGATACTGGGTATGATAAAAGAGGCCTGGGGACTTTCAGAGTATTAATCTACCATTCACATACCACAGCATTGTGTAAGTCTTATGAAGTTGTTGTTGTCATTTTTAATGCTTTTAAACTTACTTTCAACCTAAACAAGCACAATAACCTAAATAAAATGAAAAATATATTAGAAATCTGTGAATGCTTTATCAATAACAGCAATGTGACCAAAGTCCTGTACACTTGGGGTTTTTTTGTAAACATTGAAGCCCTCAAGGCATTAAACATGTAACTTCCTGTTTTAACTTTTTAGCTGAGACAAATTTGGCATTCCAAATTTTAGCCAGCAACTGACTCAACAACTGGGAAGCCATTTGACCAAAAGTTTCACCTTTGACTGTTTTAAGGTCATATATAGGACAGAAAAAAGAATTAGAAATGTTTTAGAAAACCATCAACAGTATGGAGTGAGAGGTAGAGTCTGGAGCTATTTTGCACACCAAAAAGAGATGTTTTTCTAAATTGAAATATAAATGACCTACAACATTATATTCGTCTCGGGTGTACAACATAATAATTCAGTATTTGTATATATTGCAAAATGATCAGAATAAGTCTGATTAACATCTGTAACCTTACATAGTTATAGAATTTTTTCTCATGACGAGAACTTTTAAGATTTACCTTCTTAGCAGCCTTCAAATATGCAGAACAGTATTATTAATCTCGAGTCACCATGCTATACATTTAATTCCCAAGATTTATTTATTTTACTACCAGAAGTCTGTACCTTTTGATCCTTCACCAATTTTGGTCACCCTCCACACCACACCCCTGCCTCTGGCAACCACCAATGTTTTCTCTGTGCCTACAAGATCGGTTTTTTGTTTTCTTTTGTTACTGTTGTTCTTTTAGATTCTACATATGAGTGAGTTTCTATGGTATTTATCTTTCTTTGTCTGACTTATTTTGCTTATTAGCAAAATGCCCTCAAGGTCCATCTGTGTTGCAAATGGCAAGATTTCATTCTTTTGTATGGCTGAATAATATTCTCCTGTGGACAGTTGACCATTGAACGATGTGGGGTTAGGCGCACTGACCCCCCCCCATGCAGTTAAAAATCCACGTCTAACTTTTAATTCCCCCAAAATTTAACTACTAATAGCCTACTGTTGACAGGAAGCCTTACTGATAACATAAACATTCAATTAACACATATTTTATATGTTAAAATATTATATACTGTATTCTTACAGTAAAGTGAATTACAGAAAAGAAAATGTTATTAAGAAAATCATAAGGAAGAGAAAATACATTTATAGTTTTGTACTGTATTTGTTGGAAAAAAATGCACAGATAATGGGCCAGACCAGTTCAAATCTGTGTTGTTTAAGGGCCAACTATATATACACCACAATTTCTTTATCCATTCATCCATTGATGGACACTTAGGTTGTTTCTGTGTTTGGCTGTTGTAAATAATGCTGCAGTGAACATTGAGATACATGTATCTTTCTGAGTAGGTGATTTTGGTTTCTTTGGATAAATACCCAGAAGTGGAATTGCTGGATCATATGGTAGTTCTATTTTTAATTTTTTGAGGAACTTCCATACTGTTTTAAAGAGGCATATTTTATAATTGAGATTCAGTGAACTATCCAGGACTCTGCCGAGGTCACTTGCTTTATTACTGTGAAAGTTTGGCCACATGAATGTAGGATAATGCTAAATTACAGAATCAGCAATGCGGTGTTATGGAAAGATCACTGACTCAGGAATCAGGAGACCCGAGACTTAGTCCTATTTAATAATCATTAATCATAATTTGCATGTGTGTGCCTTACTGTATCACTATATGTCAGACATCTTGGAATATATTTTCTCTAGCCTGTGCAATCATGCAACCAGGAAGGTACTATTATCACATGTGCAAGCAGAAGAATCAGTTTTGGAGAGTTTAAGTAACTTTCCCAAGGCCACTAAGCTAATAAATAGCAGAGTTAAAATTCAAACTCAAGACTGTGTCCCGAGACTCTGTCTCTTCTGAATGCTCCATGTTCTTTTCTGCAGATTTGTCTTTCCTTCTGCCATCCTTCCTTGGAATATCTTTCTTGCTTATCTCAGCCTGTATGACTTTTGGTCATTCTTCAAGCTTGACTTCATATGTATTTTTAGGAAGATTTCTAGGAACGCTCCCATCCACTGGTCCCTCCCCATTGCAACCTCACAGCCCTTCCTAGTGCTGTTCAGTTGACATCTGCTTCTATCTCTGGTATGTTCTCTGTAGCCTTTGGCACTTCCCATTTATTGTGAATGGCATTTTCAGGGTGACACCTTTCTCTCTCTCCTCTGTCTCATTTATACATTTGGAAGACATCAGGGGGAAAACCATTAAAATATAGAAAAATACCATATATCCTACTACCCCAGATTAACAAAATTTACCATTTAAAATTCCTGGCTTCAAATATTTTTCTTTAAATAAAGAAATAGCACCTTACCAATCAAGTTGAATTTCACATTACACATTTTCTAATCCCATTCATCTCCTCTCTCTCCTGAAGTAACCACTAATCTGATTTTGGTACCTAACCTCTCAATCTATGTTTTTTATTTTTGTTACATGTTGTGTATTTGTAAGCAATACATAATGTCATTTTATAATCTTTTTTTGTTGTTGTTAAAGGACATAGTGTAATTGTTGCATATAATCTTTTGAAAATTTGCTTTTTTCACTCAATACATTTTAAAAACTAGACATATTGATGCATTTAAATCTAATTTATTCATTTAAATTGTAGTATTCCATTTCATGGACATAAATGTCTCATTTATCTAATTCTCTTTTTATGGAC
The DNA here is from genome assembly GCA_030068075.1 of Paguma larvata. Classification (NCBI taxonomy): domain Eukaryota; kingdom Metazoa; phylum Chordata; class Mammalia; order Carnivora; family Viverridae; genus Paguma; species Paguma larvata. The sequence continues at coordinate 72,149,201 of CM057833.1, read as the reverse complement.
ATTGAGGTTCTTATAGGAAGTTTTTTCAATGTATTTGTTTCTCCTTTACTATTAGATGCTGAATTCTCTGGTTGAGAGACTGTGGATTATGCTTCTTTGTGCTAGCACTGTAATTGCAACTCAATAAATGTATGCTGAATAAGTTGGTGAAAATATCTGGGCAAGTGATGGTCTTCAACTCTGAAAACGTTAACATGATCGAAAGCAGACAGACGGTGACTTTAAAGAAGTTAGTTGAAATTGCATTTTTTCTTGTATTTATGGAGATGAAAATGTAGGGTAATACAAAGGTACTCAAAATAGTACTGAATTGAGGATGAGTAAGTTAGTAAATTTTTTTGTGATCCTAATGAAATTTGTAATAGACTAGTAACAGAAAATGTGTAAAATAATTAAGCTACAAGCATAAATGCTTAGAAATGTGCCTAAGTGTATTTGCCAAGTCGGCGCTGTTTTATGGCTAGACAGCAAGTTCTGTATCTGCTTCTAACTAGGCCGTCTCCATGATTCACCTTGGAGAAATCTAATTACCCTGGAATATTTGACCTTCAGTGTGTCAACATAAACATTTTCTCCACCTGCTTCATGGAGATATGGCAGCCGTGCTTACCAGAGATAACATTTTTCTTTAGAAATGTTAAAGGCCATGGTCTGTTTCTTTAGTTTTGTATCTTCCCTTCTGACCCACTTGCACTTTTGTTACTTTGTGATTGTTGTTCAGGTGGATCACATCCAATAATGGGGAGAGAGGTGTGAGGTCAGGAGGTGGGGGTTGTTGCAAGGAAGAAATGAGTTTATACGTGTGAAACCTTAGAATAATGTCTGTCACAGGGTTAGATCTCAATAACTGTTAGTTACTGCTCCTCTCTTTTATACTTTCTATGTCAGAAATATAAGGAGGTTATTTTATAGGCATTATCTTATGTCTGCCAGGATGAGTACAGAACTCTCATTGTCTCTTAAGCCGAAGATTACAATTTTTTCTGTGAATTCTGGTGCATGAAGGGCAAGCTTCTCCACAGCGAGAAGATGTGAACTCCAAAGGCTCATTATCCCTCAGGGGTATCAAATGATCAAGAAGCAACAACAAGATTGGGCGCTGATTGGATAATTAGAATGAAGTTGTATTGAGCTCATTATCTCACATGTAGCTTCGTATGATGTTGGCTATTATCCGATAGCTATAAAACCAGTCTTCCCTATTCACCCATCACTCAGTGATCTATTGGTTCATCATTTATTAATGAATATAAAGTACTTATAAGGTGCCTGAGATACTTGAGATACATTGATGAACAAATGGGAAAGGATTCCTGTCCTCCCATGGCTTACATTCTAGCATGGGAGGGCAGAAAATGAGCAAAATTTATAATAAGTAAATTACATAGAACATGGGAAGGTGATAGTGCTCTGGAAAAGGGAAAGGTAGATTCAGACAAGGAAGATGAGGAGCGCCTGATCAAGGTAGGATGGTCAAGGTTCATTGAAAAAGCATGTAGTGAGCAAAGGCTTGCAGGCGGTGAGGAAATTTGCTGTGCAGAGGTGTGTAAGGCAGAAGAGCTGGCACCAAGGCTATGCCTATCATGTTTGAAGTGAGAAGGGCCGCATGAGTGTAGTGAAGGGAGCGAGGGAGGAAGCAATAGGAGGTAAATCAGAGGGGTTATGGAAGACCAGATGTAGCACCGGTAGGCCATTGTGAAAACGTTGGCGATCCAATGGAGGGCTTAAGTTAGTGTTTCAAAAGACCACTCTGACTTCTGTGTTGAGAACAGTTTCTAAGGGGCAAGTGAAGAAACCAGGAGGCCTGTTAAGAGGCTATTGCAGCTCCACTAGAGAGATGGAGGTAGAGGTAAGAAGTAATTTCATTGTGATATGTTTTTAGAACTAGAGCCAATATCCTAATGGATTAGATGTAGGGTATGAGAGAAATAAAGGGACTAAAATGCCCCCAAAGACTTTTTTTTGACGGAGCATCTGGAAGGATGGAGCTTCCATCAACTGGACTATCTGGATTAGGTTTGGGCAAGAACATCAGGAATTCTCTTTTAGAAATCTGTTAGCCATCTGGATATACCGATCTGGAGTTCAGGAAAAGCGGTCTTAGGTAAAGATATAAATTTGTGTGTGTTTTTTTGTTGTTGTTGTTGTTTGTGTTTTTTTTGTTTTTGTTTTTGTTTTTTTGCATATAGATAGAATTTAAAACCAAAGGATTGGATAAGATCACCAAGGGAGTGAGTGCGCACAAAAATTAAGACCAACAACTTAGTGCTGGGAGCGTTCTAACATTAAGGGCTTGAGGTACAGAAGAGAAACCAGCAAAGAAAAATGAAGAGTGACCAGTGAGGTAGAGAGAGGTGGGTGAGTCATAGATGCCCGATGGAGAAAGTATATTAAGGAGGGAATGATCAAATATGTCAACCGCTGATGACGAGTAAAGTAAGATGAGGAGTAACAGTTGGCTAGTGGACCTAACTCTGTGAAAGTCATTTGGTAACCTTGATGAGAGCAGTCATTGGATGTGTGGAGGTGGAGGCCTGCTTGGAGTGGGTAAAGTGAGAATGGCAGGAGATGACTTGCAGATACCAAGTAGACTAGTAGTCAAGACTAGTCTAAATGGAATCTGAGCACTTTGTACTCAAGTACCCCTTCACTTGCTCATTAATGTGCCCAAAGTACCAAAGTCAGAATTTCCTTACTTTCCTTTAGGAAAGCCCCTGTTTTCAACCACTGAAAACGTAAATGTCTTGAAACTGGTATCTCAAAGTTACCGACATCACGATATGGATTTGTCTGTTTGCACTGAATTCTTGGGGTGACAATGATATTGCAGAATTTCAGAACTGTAAGTAATTTTAGATATGACATGGCCCTATTAACAGAGGTATATATAGGGAAAGTGACTTGCTCAAGGTCACACACTTGATGGATGACAGAGCTGACACAAGAGATCCAGGATTTCTATTCTAGTGCCTTTACAACTGCATAATATTTTATCTTGAATTATATCCAGCATGTTTGTGGGACAAGTGAAGACACGAGGAGATGTTACATAAATGTCTGTTCTACGAAGGAAGGAAGGAATGAACTAATAGAAGAGCAAAGACAAGACAAAGTTTGAAATGTACGGGAAAACCGGTTGAGAACCCATAAGGCCGATGGTAGGAGATTTGCTCTGAGATAACAAGAGCAAAAAGCCAGGGTGAGAAAATACAGCAGCTAAGGGAACAGTAAGTGAGGACTGATCACTGCAACATGAGAGCTTTCTACCTTGAAAGCCGCAGAGAAGTTTAAAATTATTTTAAAAGTAAGTGCAAAGTGTTAATAAGGGTTAATGGAAGGGACTGATGATAGAGAAGCTCTTTACTAACAAGAATTGGGATGATGGCATTTTTCAAAATCCTTGCTGACAACATAAGAAAACTACTGACTTGGCGGCAGCAAGTTTACAACTCCCTGAAAATAACCAGATACAAGAGGTTTCAACTTGCTGGAACTCTTATTATATGCTTGAACGGCTCCTGGAACAAAGGAAAGCTGTGCATGATTGTTTAGAAAAGTGTAAGATAAACAAAGCGTATGTTTTCTAACTTCTACCGACTATAATCTGATAGTCGTGTTAAATTGGTCTCTGCGCATTTTAAGGTTATGTGATGAAGATGACTTTAGTGGTTCTTATGTTCAGTACATAAATAAATGATGTTAAGACTCCACTTTAACTTATGCCCCTCAATTTTTCATACGTATTTGCTGCTTTTCTTTCAGAAACGAAAATGTACATTACTTGTTCTCTTGGAAGCATTCCATCCTTTTTTATGCTTTTCCTTTCTCTTTTGAAAGATCCCCCTCACACTGCATAAATAGAAATGTCCCCGAGATTCATTTGATTTCATGGATGGCAGAGTACTCATTTCAGATATCTTTGGGAGAACCAGATAAAATAGCTACACTATACTGCATTACCTGATTTAGTGCTGGGGACTGTTAGAGGACTGGAAGGCTGTGGGAAATTGTAATGGGAAACTCAAGTTAGTTTTCACTTTTAAGTTCAGCGCTTTGAATCCAGTGGAGTTGAGGGTAGTCAAAAGTTATTACTATCTGATTTGACTGTTCACTGTTCCAAGTGAAATAAGAGCGGTGCCTCTGTTTTGCTGGTAGTGAGGCAAATGCTCCTATCGCCCTGGTGCTAAATGGCAGTTCTTGAGCAGTGTCAGCAGAGAACTGGCCGGGAAAGGTGACTTGTCCTTTCCTTCTCACAGCCATTACTTTGTCAGGGTGAAGGCATAGTGGTAAAGCAGTTGGGGAAATCTCACACTTCTGCTTATCAGGCTGTATCTATTCTTCGGAGAAAAAGAAGCCATCTATTTCCAAAGCTGTCAATCCAGTACCCCCAGCCACTACTAAAAGCCACTTCAATTTATTTCTTCAGTTCTTTACACTTTGTAGAAAGTTTATTGTAAAGATGTATTAACCAGTAAGATGCCTTTAAGATAAATTGTACCCAACTTTGGAAAGAGATAGCAAGTTTTGCAAAGGTGCCCGTGGTAGTTTAAGGAGGAGAAAAAAGTAGCAGTGCTTGACACTACTGGAGGCATCATTATGTCCATCTCAACCATCCTCTCTGTTTCTATTAGCATGCGATTTTCGTTTCTTATTCTCCCTTCTTCTCGCTAGCTTCCTTCGCTTTGTATTTAGCTTTGTTTTTGCTCATTCATGAACGTATGTATGTATGTATTTATTGTTGTTGTTGTTGTTGTTCCTGCTTCTCTGTTTTTTGCTACCTACAAGGAAGAAGTAGGCATTCACATAATAATATTGGACCATTCCCTCTGTGTTTGATCAGAGCCAGAACTGTCCCAGAGGAGGGACATAACCCTTGATCTTACTAGCTAAGATTAGTTGATTTCTCTTGGCTTCCAGCTATTTGCATAGAGTTTCAGGGGAAACTGAGGAGGCATAGCTTCCCTTGGTGGCTAACCCTAAGCTTGAGGCAGAGAGGAAAATGACTTTTAGTCCCTCTTTCTTTGCCAACACAAAATCATTCATGTGAAGTCTTATGACATGAGTTTAAATGAGCTATAAACATTATTCCAGGCACCGACAGTATTCTGAGGTCTGACGGAGCCATGTCTCCAGCCTAGAGAATTACTCATGTAGGAGATTCAAGGATGGGAATCCCTGGGAATGTATGACCAGTTCTTAAGAACTATGGACAATGTCGTTGATAATCAATCTTTTTTTGCCAAGTGGAACAATGTAATATTAGAAAAAAAAATCCTGTGTGCCTTGGCAAACAATTTTGAATCTGCTGCTTTAAAAATTATGGATAAATTAAAAGATGAGAGAAATACATCCAAATGACTTGAACAGTTGAATGCTGAGCAGTAATTATACATCAAGCCTGGAATCACCAATCTGAAATATAGGCTTGTTTCTTCTTTTTATGTATAGTCTAAGGTTTGTTCAAAATTCTAAAGCATTTTGCAAATTATTGGGAAATGACTATGTGTGAAAAAGCAGAGGAAACCCCAAAATGGGCCTATTTTAGGTGTTTCCTTTTTAGATTTTCTTTAGGTTCTTAGGGAACTTCTGAAGTATTTTGTTTCTATTATTATTTCTTCCTATGTCACTACATTTGCTTACTAAGCTGAGAAAATGTCCAAGGGCTACATGACATCTCATGACATTGAAGTCCTTTTACTGCGTTATCTCTTAGGACTCCAAAAATACTTTCTGATAGACATTAATTTCTTTAATGTCCCTTGAGCAAGTCTCAACCCTATGATGTTATCCCATTTTCTTAGAACATTTTCTTACCTTTGCTTCATGGATTGACATCTTCTGATCCTTTAGTCCTCTATTCAACACTTGCTTTCTTCAGAGAATATTTAGTGAATGAATGAAGAAACTGGGTACTATTCTGTAAATAAATCTCAGCCGAGAATTATGACTAAGTGCCAAAATGCCTCTTCCTCTCCTAAATTTCTCCTACTTTTTCCCTTCAATTTGGTTCTTGTTTTCTTTTCTCCTTTCCTTTTTTCAATTCCTGATATTAATTTTTACTCTAGTATCGCAACTAGAGTAAGAATGCAAAGCACAGGGGAATAATAGTATTCAACATCTTTTGTTCATTAATGCAGTGTTTCCTGCTTTATATTTTAAAAGCTTCAGTGAATAAATGTAAAGTGTATCTAAAAGACAATCAAGAAATCAAAGACCATTTAAGTGAGGCTGCCATGATTCAGGAATGAAAAAAAAAAAAAGCTCAGTTTTATTTGGAGCTGAGAGAGGAAGAAGAATAGGAAAAATTCTGAAAAGTCACTTGGTTTGGTAGAAAGAACATGATCTTTAGAAGGTAGTGGCAGAAGGTGAATCACATTTGAGTATCTTTAATATTCAAGGCACTGTATTAGGTGCCTCTACCTAATAACCTTCTGATGGAGAGGCAATTAATCCTATTTTACAGAAGCAAAATTGAGTCTTGGAGACTAAGTACTTTGCCTAGGGTCATACAGCTAATAAAGAGCAGGACTGAGATTTAAACATAAGTGTGACACTGAAACCCATTCTCATTGTAGTATATCATGGTCATAACTATATCAAAATATCTATGGGAGTCAGGTAGGCACAAGTTTGACTGCAACCTTCAAACTTACTAATTTATACCTGCTTAACAGGATAAATTTCTCTGTTTATTGACACTGAATGAAGAATAGTATTAATATTATATATTTAATATTATGTGTATCTTACCAGAGGGAACTCTAAAAATATTCTGCTAGCATATGCCAGAATTAGAAAATTGAAGAAAATTAGATACTAGAATAATTCCCAATAGTCTCACCAACAACTTAAAGACAAAAAATGTCTTACAAATTTCTACCTTCTTTGGTGACTCTGTCTAGAGTTGGGTCTTTATTGCAGAAAAAGTCTCTAGTTTTTGCCATGCGGAGTTGTAATGTATTATGTGAGTGATATGTAGACATACCGGTAACCTCTCTTAGAGAATCTTTTTCTCATGTATGGCTGTGGACTCACAATGAGGCCATCATCGATGAATATACATAGGAACCACACTTTACTAAGGTTATGGAATGGTGTCAGTCGAACATGATACAAACTGTGGAGAAATTGAATTGAGGTTACAACACCACATTGGGAGCACTACATGACCTCTGCCTGGGCGTGGCTAACATTTGCCAACTTTCTGATTTCACATTTCATCTGAGGAGTCCTTGAGGGGAATGTACCTAGCCAGGGGCCCCATTTTGTAGAACTCTACTCTGTGAAGTCTAAGTCTGGCTAAGTCTAAGAAATATTATCATTTCCTGCCGTTCTGAATACTCAGTTATCTGGTTGAAATCTTCACTTAGTCAAAATGTCAGTCTGTTTGGGGGCTCCTTTTTTTTGTTTGGGATTTTAATCAGTTTTGTAAAAACATATGGGCCATCGTGGCTTGGTTCTGAGATGTCTTAGAGGGAGTGGTGAGAAATATATTCTTTTCTGTTTTCATGTTGGTCTTCAGTTTCATTGTCTGCAAATCGAGGGTTTTAGACTACATGAATGGTTCTTAACCTTTTGGGGGCCAGCTCCTCCTTTTAGACGCTGATGGAATCTGTGGATACTCTTCTCAAAAAAAAATGTACATTACAGCATTTTCAAGAGGTTGAGACACTACTTCAAGGACTCCCAGAAACTCAAGAACTCCTGGTTGGAGACTCTATGGACTAAATGATCTCTTGGGCTCCTTCTAGTTTAAATATTGTATTATTCATATCTTCTGTGATGATTTGGATGATTGATATGATGGTAGTAAAAATGGGATATGAACTATTTATATAGATTTAACTTTTATAGCTTTAAATGACAAAATGTCATCTGATTATTTCCGATAAGTGCTTTTCTTTTGTTCCCCACCCAACAATCTTCCTGAACCATGTATGCTCTTCAGAATCACCTGGGGAGCTTTAAAAAATTCCAATGTCTGGCCACACCCCAGACTTAAATCGGAGTCTCTGGGGGTGGATTCCAGACCTCAGTATATTAAAGCTCCTCAGTTGGTTTCATTGTATATCCAGGTTGAAAGTCAGTGCTCTCGTGGGATTAAAACACCTTCAGAAGTTCCATATCACAGGAATATGAACCACCAGCTGAAGATGAAAGGGCATTCCATTCTTTCTCTGCTTTCTAATGTCTGCTATTGAATACTGTATTTCTAGCTCAAAATAAGGATTTGAAAACTCTTGTGTATAATTATGCCTCCCAATGTGTTATGATCTTGTCTAAGCTGAGCAAGTGTTAACAAATACTGAATGGCCTTCCTGGTACTGTATATAGCTGTGGGAAGGGCTAGATCAGGACATTCTCTGCTCTGCCACAAACACACATCAATAGAGATTTGTTTTCAACGTAAGAACAATTACCATTGTCATATTCCAAACTGTGTGCAAATTGTTTTATTATAAACTCACCGTTGGTCCCTATTTAACTGGGAAATCATTTGTTCTAAATTTATCTATTCTCTCTGCGTGGCATTGACATTTGCTGGCAATGCCAGGCTTGCTTCACTTATAAGAAAAAGATTCCATGGAGAACAGGCAAGGCTCTCATCTAACTGATTAATAATCTCTAGAGGATCTTTGGAACTGGCATTTTAACTCTTCCTGCTCTCTTGCTAATTTTGACTTCCATTGAACTCAGAGACACAAACAATGGTTTTCATGAAGTGGAGCAGTAAAAGCTTTCTTCATCAGACCAGCTCTCCAAAGAATGCTCACTGCCAAAGCTTAAAGATGAGAAGTAATGAAAAGTTGTTTGTTTTCAAGTGTTTTACAAGTCAATTGAGGTTACTTCATCTGCCAATTTTTTTTATCTCTGTACTAGGCAACCATTACATGTTTTCAGCTTGAAAAAAAATTGTCCATCTTTGCTTTCCATGGCATCTGTAGTATGCAGACAAAGACTTTCTAAAGTCATGTGGTCTGTTTGAGTAATAGGAGTCCATTAAGAATGAACAGAGACATCCTGTATTATAGTAATTTCTCCCTTTGTGGGTTTTGCAATTTTCCTACCAAGCTTTGGTGTTTGAAGGTGACATTTTGAAAATTAGATTTAACTACCTGAAAACCTATGACATGGACTTGCCAGCAGCCATTTGGTGTCCTGGAAGGGTCTTACTTAGTCATGGCTACCTGCTTATCACTTCTTTTTAGGATAAAGATAAGCTTCTTCATGAAGATCTCTTGATTTATAGACATCCTTTTGTTATTTCTTTAGAAATGCTATTCAAATTTAGAGCTAAGCGAAAAGTCAGATATAAATCTTCAGAGTCAGTAAGTGGCACAATCTGAGTGTAAATTTCATGGCACCAGTGAGGGCTCCAGGTCTCGATAGTGACTGTTCTTAAATCAAATATTGCCACTGAGGAAAGGGCACCCACTAATAATTACTATTCTAAACACATGGAAGTACCAGGAAAACCTTTGCTTTAGCTATGGTGTGTTTGACTACAAACAATGGCATGTATATGTATATGTAATTATTTCCTACATGTGTTTCACTTGACAACTGGCTAAAAATTATGTTGTCTACTCTTGATAAAAACTAAAAGAAGTAAACAATTAAAATAAAAGGCAAACTGGCTTAACACTGACTTGCCAAAAGGCTCACTTTTAAATTGGTATTGTTCACAGAAAACAGAACACTGGCTATTATTTGAGCTTTGGTTATATAGCACAGCACGTAGTAGGCTGCCAATAATAAACATAAACAGAATACAACGAATGAACGAAAGCATCTGTAATGTATATTTGAACATAAGAACCACATTTTGAATAGATGATCATATGTGCTTTCTTTTCTTTAAACATCTATAAAATTTATATCAAACCTCACACTTTTTATTACAAGTTTTCATGATTAAATTATTGCCCCATCTACTCAGGCTGCTTTTAATATTGCCTTTGTTCATGTAACCATGGCAACATCTTTGGTATCTATACTTCAGGTCCTGATCTCTCATTCCACAATGGGTCACTTTGCTCTGCATCATTCGTAACAGAAATCATCTGAGAGCACAGGCAGTCCTGGAATGGGATTATATTTTTCATGTCCTTTTTGTTATGGGCTGAGTTGTGTTCTCCTCACATCTATATCTACAAATCCTAACCCCTAGTACCTTAGTATGTGACTGTTTTGGAGATAGGGTTGTTAAAGAGGTAATTATATTAAAATGAGGTCATTAGGGCAGACCCTAATCCAATATGACTAGTATTCTTATAAGAAGAGGACATTCAGACACAGATATGTGAAGATAAAGGCCATGTTGGAGACACAGGTTGAAGACAGGCCATCTCCAAGCTAAGGAGATAGGCCTCGGAAGAAACCAATTCTGCAACATCTTGATCTCAGACTACCAGCCTCTAGAACTGTGGGAAGATACATTTGTGTGGTTTAAGCTACCAAATCTGTGTTTATGGTAACCGTAGCAAATTAATACAACTACCTTGATTTTCTAAATTTTTACTCCTCCTTCCCAAAATCACTATCCCTTGAAAGTTTTAAATATATTCTAAGCTTCATGTTTATGCAAATTTTCATTTGTTTGCATTTCTTGCATCTTCTAGGCCACTGATAAATCCGATCATATGATTTTTTCCCCAAGATTACCTCCTTCTCTGATATTAACAGTTGCATATTTCCTAGTTTTTGCAACATATCAAATAGCAGATCTTTTAGGAAGTTCCTATAAATCAGAAAGGATTTGTTTATCATAGTTTTAGCTAAGCCATCTGAAAAGGAAGATTTTTAACCTATGACATGTGGCCGTATCACTTAAGATGGAACTTGGGGAGGGGTCTTTGAGTGGCTCAGTTGGTTAGCATCTGACTCTTGATTTTGGCTCAGGTAATGATCTCCCGGTTCATGGGATCAAGCCCGCATTGGGCTCTGCCCTGACAGCTTGGAGCCTGCTTGAGATTCTCTCTCTCTCTCTCTCTCTCTCTCTCTCTCTCTGTGCCCCCTTCTACTCCTGCTCTCTCTCTCTCTCAAAATAAATAAATAAATTTCGAAAGAAATAAAATGGAACTGGGAGAGAGAACGCCAATAGATCCAGATTCATTTAGACTGTGAATATGCATATGTTGCATATTATCATTTTTCTGTCTTACAGGCTTGCCCATTCTAGCATTCCATAGCAATGAAGAAATAAAAAGATATTGAAACAGATGACTAAAACTTTGTATTTGGCATGGGATCCGGTGTCTGCTGAGATTCAAGTTTGGGGTGGGGGGAATCAAGGTCAGTCTGGTAGAGTAGGCAGCATCCAAAGGCTATGAAGAGCCAAGAAAGCCCAGGGAGGCCTTTGTTTTACAAATCCCTCCTCAGCTCACAAGCCAGGGTTAGAAAGGCTGTTGGTAGAGAATTTATGATTTGGGTCAGGAAAACTTTCAATCATTAAAAATTTCTTTAAAAATCCAAAATATGCTCAGAGAAGCTGAGCAGTATTTGGCCCCATGGTGGTAATGTGATGAAAGTGACTTTATTTGGGGTTATCATTAGTCTGACAAATTGGAAAAACGAATGAAACAATCGTTTCCTTTGGATGATGTTAAGAGCTACTTGAGGTCATCCCCTAATTAGGGATTAAAAGCAGTAGGTCTCTGGGGATTTGGATGTTAAGGCTGGACTTAATGTGCCACGGAGTTTAAAGGGCAAGTATGATGATGCGCATACCATGCTCTGTGCACTGAGTAATTGCTAAAGGCTTCATGTGAGGGCAATGTGCGAACAGCTCTGTACAATCATGCTTAATGAGAAATCATATTTTCATGTATAATCATGAAATGGCTACTTAGATAGTCTTGGAAGTCTGAAATTTGTCATGTTCCTATAGAAAGCAGGCACATGGACAGATATATTCCTTGTCCTTCCGTTAACCATAAGTCTCTGTTAATAGGCACTTCTGATATATTGATAATGAAAGCATGACTAATGTTCCTAATGATGACCCCGAGGCATGACAAAATTCTTAAATGCTTTTTGAATCTTCAAAGAGAATAATTTATATTTCTCATGGCCCAAATTTATTTTTATCATATTCGAATTCCCCTGAAAGTAGTCATTTGTATATGGCATGATATACATATTCAACATGGTAAATGCAAAAATAGGGGTAGGGGCTTTGGAATAGAACAACTTGATTTATATCATGCCTCTTCATTTGCTAGCCCAGTGATTTCACAAGAGTTCTGTAACATCACTCACCCTTAGTCTTTGGATCTGAAAAATGGACCTAACGATACCTACCTTGCAGAACGACGTGAGAACTATGATATAGAATACAATGGAGTGTACTTGCCACGTATAGGTGTTTAATTGCTGTTTCCCCTGCCCAAAGCATTAATCAAAACACCCCACTTACTGACCACATCAGATGAAGAGTTTGCTATACATCTCAACAGATTAGAGCCATGGATGAAAGATCGTAATAAGAATAGTAGGAGAGTGTGTCCTTTGTAGGTGGGGCTCCCTTTTACCTAGCCTTGTTTTGAGGGTGCTGGCTGCTGTGGCTTTAATTTGCAGGCTTATTTTCTTTAGGATAATGAATTTTTATTTAAATTTGGTGAATTTCCTTTGAGCTCCTTTTAAGTCATCCGAACACAGGAAACACTTTTTCATGCTTTTAGAGTTTTTCTGATTGACTTTGTTCTCCAAAAAGGGCTGATTTTAATATTCTAAGTGATAAAAAGTGCCTTTGACACGATTGAAGCAATTTAATTAGTAAATCCGGAAATTATAAAGGATTGGAAATCACACCCTCCATGCTTTTAATAAAACAGAGTAGTGAAACTTCTGATAGGTGCATACCATGTATTGAAAGAATTCTGGTACCCACACATTGAAAGAAATGAAAAAATAGGGCAAACTTTGTGAGAGACCTACTAAGGGAATTACATGAGTATGCAATTATGTGATCAGTATACCTCATGGGTCAAAACTTCTGTGGCTTCATGATTTATACAGAGTACCTGTTAAACATTTAAGAATGCAAAATAATTAAAACCACGCTTTGAGATTCAACATATTAAATAGGAAAAAGGGACTAGCATAATCCAGAGTATCTTCATCCTGGAGTAAGTAATATACAAAGGATCATTTAATGTTGTGGCTAATAGGACTTTTAGTGTCAGGCTGTCCATCTCATGATGATAGCATATGAATTATTTCTAGTTAGATTACTATGAGTAGTCTCATAGTATGTCATCACTGAACAGGGAACATGGCTATAACTGCTAGGCATAAACATAATAACATGTTCGACTGTAAAACTATCTACAGTATATAAATACTGATGCTGTACTCAAAAGCACCATCATTTTTTATTGCCCTGGTAATGGAGTGTTCCAGAGAGACATGTATATGGATGATTAGTGATTGGTGGATTTTGTTCCGGTATTTTCAAATATTAAAGAGCAACCTTGATCACTAGCAGTTGGAGGAATCAAAGAGTAGCTTATTTCTCTTAAGAACACAAATTATAGGGTCAAACTCTGATAATATTTCATCCTAAATCATAGGTAATGATAAGGAATATCAACAAGTACATTTCAAATATCGTAAGTAAAAACACAGACTAGTACTAATAGTACTAATAATATTAGGGCATTATTATAAGAATTATAATGTAATTTTTACTCATAATAGTAGTTTATAAATAATGGGGATAATTGGGTAATTGGATCTTTTTCAATGTTTTTTTTAATTCTTAATTTATTCTTTTTTTAAAAATATAATTTATTGTCAAATTGGCTAACATACAATGTGTAAAGTGTGCTCTTGTTTTTTGGGGTAGATTCCCGTGGTTCATCACTTACATACAACACCCAGTGCTCATCCCAACAAGTGCCCTCCTCAATGCCCATCACCCATTTTCCCGTCCCCGCCACCCTCCCATCCACCCTCAGTTTGTTCTCTGTATTTAAAAGTCTCTTATGGTTTGCCTCCCTCACTCTCTGTTTGTACCTATTTTTTCTCCCTTCCCTTCCCCCATGGTCTTCTGTTAAGTTTCTCAAGATCCACATATGAGTGAAAACATATGATATCTATCCTTCTCTGACTTATTTCACTCAGCATAATACCTTCCAGTTCCATCCACGTTGCTGCAATTGAAATGATTTTATTCTTTCTCATTGCCAAGTAGTATTCCATTGTATATATTTTAATGATATTTTAATTCAAAATGATGGTGTACTATAGTGATAATAAAGTTTTTGAAATGTAAGATTAATCAATGATTAGGTAAGTTTAAAAGACAGTTGGCAATTTGGAGAGTTAAAAAGTTCAACCAGAGGAAATTGTTTGTGTGTGGGTTGAGATCAGAAGAAAATTGTACTAATGAGCCTAAGACATATTGGATTTTGACTCAATTCTTGTTCACAATATTTCCATGTTTTTGAGTTTACACTGAACTAATTTTACAAAATGTAAGTATTTGGGGATGGAGAACCTTTCAAGAAACTCTGAAATGGGTGGGTCTGTTCCAAGAGTTGAGCGAGGCTTATGAGTCACAATCCAGCTCCCTATAACTTAGTGAGGTCAAGTCAACCTTTGTGACATGTCTGCTATGTAAGCTTTTTTGTCTCTGTTATATGCTGATAAAAGCTGGTAAATGATTTGCTCATTCGAAGGGTCATTTTTGGTGTCATCTGAGCAGAAAATTCCTTTGGATCTTAATTTTGTTCAGAGATTCCACATTCTCTGGCCAACTTCTCATAACATATATGGAAATTGTGAGTCCAAATAGATTATTACTAATATTAGAAGAAGGTAGCTTTTGACTTACTACCAATGTTTCAAGCTTTGGTAACTTTGTGGTAATTGCTAAAAATCTCAGTTGTAATCAAGATATATAGGCCAACTACTTTGAAGGTTCTCAGTAGAGAATGAAGCTTTCTAATCTTGGCAAAATAAAAATGTATCATTTTCCCAAATTTCAAAGAGTACACTGAGTTTTGGACACTATCCAGAATAATGTAGAGGTCTTTCACACATGTGGATATAAGGTCACTGTAGAAACTGCCTCTAAGTCACTGCACAATTTTTTGGTAACCTCACCTTGAGAATAAAGAGTTACAGTCTATTCACATCACTATTGGCATCTTTGCCGTAGGAACTAAATTCTCTTTAACATGTAGCTATACTTCCATTAAGAAAGAATTTGGATGGCACATATGGTTTGCCTAGAGCTGGTTGTTTCATTACTTCCTTTCTTTTTTTTTTTCTTTCTTTTTTTTTTTTTTTGAAATGAGCCCTAAAGCCCTAATTTGCTTCAGCTGCTGTAAATTGGTTTCTAGTAATTTTCACATCTTCTTCATCTTACGTTGACATCCATAAATATAAGGGCGCATATTAAATCCTTAGTTATATTTGTGGGAACCCATCATGATCTGCTAGGACTAAAGTTTGTGTTAAGGATATCTCTAGGGATATTTCTCCTGGCATTGTGCAACAGAAATCAAGGAGGTACAAATAGCAATAAACATTGTCCGTTTGGGAAGAGATCAGTTTCAGAGAAATAATTAGACTCTATTTTATGCATTACAATGCAATTATGAAACATATGATGTCCCATGAAATGTCTTTATTATCTTCTAGAGTCCTGAGGGCACTGAAATGACATGAAGGTAAAGAGAAGAGAGTAACTTCTTTGTTACTAGGGGGCAGAGTTGACTGTCAGTAAACCTGTGAATTAAGGTAGTATTTAATTTTGGCACTCTCTTACTTCTTCTTTTAGTGCTCCATTTCTCTTTCAAAGTGTTCTCTTCTTTGCTTACAGCTACAATCAATTAAGTTCCACCAAGATTAGCTGAAAATGGCTTATATCGGAGGGCTTTTTTTGCAATTTGGCGAAAGTGTTTTCATGACTAAAAAGCTTCAAAATAAAAAAAAAAAAAAAGGATGAATTTCTACTAGTGGATTTTCAAACTTCACACCTGACACTTAGGTAGAAAGGGAGATACCTGTCAGATGAAACCACTTTGATTACTACCTACTGCAAACAGGCCCTGTTTGGGCAAAGCTACCCACAGGGAACCCAGCACGTGCTTTGAAATGGGCATGACCAGGGGACTGAAGAGTTTGTTTCTTCTGTGCTGATTATGGCAGGTTTTAGACAGGGTGATTATGTAATTATTTATCATGCAATTAATGGAAGCCTGGCTGTCTTGGCCCACCTGGAGATGGCTTTGGGGGCCATGTTAGACCCGGACTCTCTGTGAGTCTGCTGAGGTTGGTTGGGCCTGCATGACGGCAGCTTGACTTCTCCCTCCGCCTATTATACTTGCCATCTCACTTCTACAGGTGTTGGTACCACGGGGAACTCTGTAATCAACGTCCTGCATGCTACGCTCTATTTCAGAATGTGCTTCCTGGAGAATTAACCTACTCTGGACAATATACTTAGTTGTCTCCCCAGAAATCCTGGAGTTTTTCTGGTGGTAGCGGTGGTGGCTGACAAAGGGGACACTCGGTATGGGGCAAGAGAGGTGCTCAGGGCAGACTTTGAACATCTCAGGAAGAACCTTCAGGAGAAAGAAAAGTGGGGACGATACTTAGACCCATTTAGAAAATGTACATGCCATGGCACCACACTGTCTGGGTTGAAAAACTGGTTCTAGGGGCGGCTGGGTGGCTCAGTCAGTTAAGCTCGACTTTAGCTCAGGTCAATATCTCACGGTTCATGAGTTCCAGTCCTGCATCAGGCTCTCTGCTGTCAGGGCAGAGTCTGCTTCTGATCCTCTGTCCCCTGCTCTCTCTGCCCCTCCCTCTCTCTCTCTCTCTCAAAAAATGAATAAACATTGAAAACAAAAAACTGGCTCTGTCACTTAATAGTCCGGTTAATGGGCAAGTTTCTTAACCTCAGTGCCTCAATTTCCTTATTACTACAATGGATAATAATGATGAAGATATGAGACTTATATGACTTAATATATATTTATATATATAAGACTTATACAGGTTATTCATACATAGTAAGTGATAAGGGAAAGTCTGTCAATAATTAAGCTAATATTTTTCTGTAGGTGTTCACACTGGGAGAAGTTCCACAGGAGAGCAATTTCTAGGAGGTAGCTGAGATTCTTGAGCTTTTTTCTTGCTTTTCCAAATCACTTACAAATGTTATCATTGTTATTTAAATCAGTAAACTTTTAAAACACCTTATGAGAATAGGGTGTTGATAACTTTGATATTTTCCTCAAATGCTACCTCTTAGTTATTGATAGTGTTTTTATGTTGAGTTAACCAGTAACCTGTGCTAGAAAAAGGAAAATCAATAAATGAAAATAGTGTATTTTACTCCTGATTTCAAAGGATTCGGTAGACTTGTGAATGTACATTGTTTTCTTTCTTTAAGCTGAAATCCACATTTTAATCAGACTTCTTTAGTTTATATCCAGTATCTTTTTTGTGTTCTAGGAACCCTTCCAGGATACCATATTACATTTAGTCATTATGTCTCCTTAGGCTCTTCTCGGCTGTGACAGTTTCTCAGACTTATCTTGTTTTGGATCCTTGGACAGTTTTGAGGAGTGCTAGTCAGGCCTTTTGTAGACCATCCTTCACTTGAGATTTGTCTCACGTTTGTCTCATAAATCAATTGGGGTTACAGGTTTTGGGAAAGAAGACTACCAAGGTACAGTAGCAATCTCAACACATCATCTCCCCGAGCATCATCTCGAAGGTGTATACTATCAATATGACTCATCACTATTGATGTTGACCTTGATCTCCTGGCTGAGGTAGTGTTTGGCAGCTTTTTCCACTGTCATGTTATTCTTTTGCCCACTTTCCAAACTGTACTCTTTGGAAGGAAGTTGCTTTGTATAACCCACAGTTTAAGATGTGCAGAGTTATGCTTTATCTCCTTGTGGACAGGATATCTACATAAATTATTTGGAAATTTTCTGCATAGGAGATTTGTCTCTTTTCTCTCATTTATTTAATCATGTATTTATATCAATACGGATACATGGATATCTGTTTTACATTTTGGATTATAATCCAGTATTACTTCATTTATTTTGTTGCCCAAATTTATTTTTGTTTTTGATTTTAAGACAGAGATGTTAAGTGGATCCAAGATGACTTATTTTCTGTGTGGCTTGTGGGTCTCAAAGAACTTAGATAGAGACAGAGAGGGAAGTAATGCATATTGGCAAGGTTTTTTTTTGATTTTTTTGTTTTTTTAGACAGAGAGAGAGAGAGAGAGAGAGAGAGAGAGAGAACCTCAAGCAGACTCCATGTTCAGTGCAGAGCCAAATGTAGGGCTAGATCCCTAGACCCTGGGATCATGACCTGAGCCAAAATCGAGTTGGATGTTCAACTGACCGAGCCACCCAGGGCCCCTAGACAACTAGCATTTTTAAATAAAGAAGATAGCTTCTTTTAATTGATAATATTTCTTCCTGAATTAGAAACTATTTGTTTTTTCTTTTGTAAGGCTCCAAGGTTTGGCCTATTTGACTTGAGTTGTATTTGAAAGTAGCTTTCTTGGTGTGCAGACATTTTTATTGTTTGGAAGAATTAAGTAGCTTAGGCTTTAGTAAATATTAGGGTAATAATTATGAAGTAGTATGATTGAGTCGGTTATCACCCAGGGGTGACTTAAAGTTAAATGTTAACAGGGATGCTTATGAATTTGATTATGCTTAATACAATTAACTGGTTTCAGTGGCTACTTTAGAAAGTGTATTATGAACACGTAATTCTAGTCACAGTAGTGCTACAGTTCTGACACAGTCTATGTGCTTGAGCATTTGTGTATTGATAATGCAGAAGATATGCATATTTATAAGCGACCCAGGTGGACACAATGCCACTTTATCAATATCAGTTTTTACACATGCACAAGATTTGTGAAACACCCTTCAATGCTGGTTTTTAATAAAATGTTTTGCACATGGTTGACATATATTCAAGGGTATTTAAGATGAAAAGATATTCATGGGCATTTAAAATTAAATATGAATGTCTGCTTCTATGAGGAGATAAAGCAAAGCTCAGTTCTGGAACTTTAGATAAATAAACACAGCTCATTGGCATGATTTGGAAATTATCCATAATTCTGAGTGGTGAACCTCTTTTGGTTCTACAGACATTGAATTAGTTACAACATTTCAGTGCCCCCAAACATTAATGGTAATTATGATAACATTTACTTTTGTTTCTGAGAGTCTTAAGATGTGCTAGGCACTCCTGAGGGCATTTACAAATAAAATCCCTAATGGTAATTCTGTGAAATTGGCATTATTGCTTTTTCCATCTCATATCTGAAGACAGTTGTCACTCAGAAAGAAACGCTGCGGCCTTATTTTTTTCTTTAAACACATCAAACTGGTTTCAACAGAGGACCGCTGTGCTGTTCTCTTTGAATAATCTGCACCCTCCCAGCCTGTACATGCCTGGCCCCGTGTGTCATTCAGATCTCACCTGGTGCATTATCTGCCCCTTGAGGTCTTCACTAACCCCCCTAACGTGTTTCCCACTCCAGCCTCCCTCCACTCACTCTCTACAGACGTAACATTGTTTGAAATTATTTTCTTCCTTTATTTGGTTATTTTCTTCTCTCCACTAGGGGGAATTTAACCTAGAAAATGTAGCCTTCACAAAATAGGGACTTTGGTCTCATTGCCTCCACTGTATCTGCAGCCCAGAGTAGGTGTATGATACATATTTGGTGGCTGAATTAACAGATGAATCCTATAGACCTACTGAAGGATAGAGCTGGGATTTGAATCCAAGTCTGTTTGGCTTCAGGGCCTCTCCACTTCCCACTCTATCATTTTGTTTTCCAACTGGGTCTCGTGTTTAATAGCTGAATAAATAGCAAGTATCCAGGCTTGATGCAAGATATTTGATCAAAAACACATTTAAATTTTGGCAAATAATTGATTCTACTAAAAATAAAAGCGGATTGCTTCAAAGATTCCGTAATATTATGCTTCTCTTTGCCAGTGAAGAAGTGACCCTAGTTAACAGTCAACTGTCATGCTAATGCTAAATATTTGTTATATTTTTGTAGACTTACTAGATATTTCACTGACTCGGAGCACTTCAAAAAGTGATTTTTTTGTTAGGTTAATTTGAATTGTCATAGATATATAATAGTAGGAAAAAAAACTACTTTGTATTTTAAAGAAATCTTTCACAATCCAGAGTTTGGGTTATCCTTCCCAACAGTTAGATGGAATTATTGAGGTTTCACTGAATTTCTAAACTGTTTCTCACCAACAGATGTGTACAGATGTCTCTTTTTTGGCGTTATGTAAGCCATCACGATGTCAGGAAACAAGGCCATGGTTGAGACATTTGAAGGCAAACAAAGTGTTGAAGAACAGCTGACTGCATAAGTAAGAAATCAATCATTGCCCAGGCTGCTTCATGGGCATAATTGGCAATGATTTATAGAATGATGGCCAGAGTCCAAATGGGCATGTGTATTCCTAATGCCATTATAGCACTCTGGCATGGATCTTAGTCAACACGACATAACTGGACTGGGGGCGAAGTTTTAGAGATACCTATTTAAATTAGCTAATAACCGAGAAGAAAATATTTCCCATGGATTTAATTTGTCTAATAGTGTGAACATTTGTGAGGTATTTTAATGGAATCCTGACCCCAAACTGTGCTTAAAGCAGATCAATCAGAAAGTATCTCTTGAATGCTTGTGTAATATCTAGTGCTTTGCATATATCTAGTGTGATATTGCTTGATTAATCAACATTGCGACATGAAAAAAAGTTATGTCCAGAAGATAATTAGGGCTGTTGAGCGCCGAGGACACGGGAAGGGACTTAGAAGCAGTAAGTGTGCAATTGGCCAACTGATAGATTTGGTTCATTTAAAAGGAGTAATGGAAGGTTTATCTACTGTGCTGCATCTTGTAACTTACTTGTTAAATTTATTCAGGAAAGATGGCTTTAGTGATTTTTCTGGAAACTAACTAGTGGGTTGTGAGAGATAATTAACAAAACTTCCTGTTTCTTCTCTTGGAACAGATGGATATTTTTGAAATGCAGCAGAACACTGAGCTCAGTTTGAGGGCATGCATAGTTGAGTTGCTTCTATTTGTATAATGAGGTGCTACTTGCCTGTATTCCAGAGGTCTACAGCCTTTTATCTGCAGAGTCATACAACTGGTTTCCACGGAACTAAGCAGCTAAATGTAGCAGCCAACATTGGCTTCAGAACCTGACTTTTAAGGACACTGCCCCAAAGCAGCTTTTTTTCCCCCTGTTGTTTTTTTCTACCTGATAAAACACATCTCGTCTACCTTATTATCCTAGCTATATGGGTGCCAGCATTTGAAAATGGCCTAGCTCTCTGGATGGAACTTATTGAAAGGGCATTTAAGAGGCAAATATTCATTGCTAAAGTGTCAAGGTGTGGAATCTAGAATCAGTAAAATTGTCAAAATATGGAGAGAGAGAGAGAATGAGAGAAAGAGAGGGAAGGAGGACAGGCTGTGCACAAAAATTTCCCTGTCGATTGAATATTCAGATGAAAACTGCTCCCTTTGACAAATCAAAGTTTTGGCAAATGTGGATGATTATAGCAGAAAGTACGGGCTTTTAATGGAGTTTCCACGTTTCTGATAGATTTCTTATACCCACATGGACAATGTAGGCGCAATTTGATTAATAACTCTTAAAGTACAGTGCATGTTTATATATTTGCTCTTCATGAGAGGAGAATTTGCCATGAAGCTAATAAAGCTTGGCCCTTTATTTGTGAGGACCCCTTCCAAGTTCTTCCAAGGAAGAAAGCTAGAAATCTATGTACTTTTGTATCCTATTTTCTTAAAGAGTCTCTTTCCTCTCCCAAATGAATGAAGTTCACGTCCATACAACATGAATCAGCTCTTGTTTGTAAGAAAGAGGTAAAAAGGGCTTTCTGGTTTTTAGAAGATAGATGATGTCTCGATAGTTTCCCTGGGAGAAGGAATCTGGGTCGACTTAACCCACTCGCTTTAACTTAACATGATCATTAAATGAGAAGCCCAGAGGAAAGGATGGAGAAAAGTAAAAAGAGCCATGGGATTACCATGAAATTTGATGGCTATTCCATTTCACTGTCATTGGACAATAGAGAAAAATATGATGGGGGCTTATAAAAGTTGCTTTGGGTTGTGACTTTGGACTGTGAGCTCCTTGAGGGCAAGTTGAAATGAATGTTCAATTTGTATTTGGAGGAGGGGTGTCTAGCATCAGTATTTAAAACTAGCCATTGTGGCTCGTTTAGGTAACCTGGGTCCTTAATTAACTAAAAGAGAAGTAGAGCTTAAATTGCTTCAAGCCAAGTGATATATTTCCCAACTTGTGCATTATAATAAAGAGTAGGAATACACATTTTGGGTAAAACACACACAGAGTCTGTTTTCTTGTTCAAAAAACTTGGATAGCGTATTTATTATTTAAAGTCCAAGTCCTTACTATGATATTAAGCTGTAACATAACTTTCAGTCTTTTTTTCATTTTTTAAAAAAGTTTATTTATTTATTTTGAGAGAGAGAGCAAGCACATAAGCAAAGGAAGGGCAGAGACAGAGGGAGAGAGGGAATCTCAAGCAGGCTGTAGGCTGTCAGCACAGAGCCCAATGCTGGGGCTCCATACCACAAACAGTGAGATCATGACCTGAGCTGAAATCAAGAGTCAGACACTTACCCTACTGAGCCACCCGGGTGCCTCTGTAACTTTTCAGTTTTATCTTCTGCCACCTAGCGCTCCTGCTACCCATGTTCCCTTCTCACCAGGATACACAGCAGCTTCAAATATTCTGCTCTGCTTTCACACTGATTCCTGAGGCTGAATGCTATTACCTCCTACCTGCCAAGTACAGTATCTTGCACGCAGTAAACCTGTAATGGGAGTTTGTGACATTATTATTTCACCTATGAAAAAAAAAAAACAACCAGAACTTGCTCAAAGCGAGTGTGAAGGATTTGCTCCTATACTGAGCATAGTTTTTTATGCTTATTTCAGAAGGAAGTCCACATTCTTTGAAATGTAATATTGGAAATAGTTTTGAATCTAGTGTTTGCTTCCTTCTCCAGTTCCATTTCTTACCATCTTTGCTTGTTGTTCATGACTGCTCCTGCCTCCTGGCCTTCACACGCATTGTTCTGAACACCTGGAATGTTCCTTTTATCCCATCTATCTCAACTTCCTTCCCTTCGCTAATTTGTGCTGGTCTTTGGAGGATCACTCAGCTCAGAAGTCAAGCTATCTCTCACCTAGGCTCCCCTCTGCCTCCACGGGGTTCACTGTTCCATTTATATGCTTTTATGGCATCTATGGTTACTCTACAATAGCAATGATGACATTTTTGGGGGAAATTTACTGTTTACTTAATTGTATTTCTTCATTAAACATAAGTCCCCGAAGGGCACGGTATCTTACTTACTGTGCTGTCCCTGGACAAATTATAGTGTTCAGCTCTAATATTTATTGAATAAATATATTTCAGTTATCTCTAAACAACTAGTTATGAGAGTTACAGAGAAATATGTTTTGCCTACATATCCTTGAGTTCATCAGAAAGTGAAAGAGTGTTACTAGAGAGCACTTACGCTGCCAAAAGTATAAGTTAGATGTCAAGAAAATTCTCATACAGAGTGTAGGCACACATCCCTTGTATCTCTCCTGAGGAAGGAAAAAGCTGTCTCCTGCTGTTACAACTCTTATAGTAATACGTTAATATCGCAGTGGGTAACATGTCTTAAAAGAATCAGAAATTGGTCCAAGGACACAGGGAAAATTGCTACTGAAAATCATTTAAGTTTTTGTACAGAGAAGCTTTTATGATATCACCTAAATGAAAAAAAAATGTTTTTAAAGCTATATATCAAGAGCTGCATTCTACATGAAAATGAAAAATAACAACAGAAGAAGAAGAATAGCACTCTGTTCATTTTTTTTTCAAAGAAAAGAAAACCTGGGTATATTTTGCCCTTTGTGTCCTGTTTTATAGTGATAAAATACTTAAATACTTAAACTTGTGTTTTGGCATTACTTACGTTGTACAACATATTCTTACATTTAAAAATAGTACTGCTGAGAGTGTGGTGCGGCAGTTTAATTTCCACTGTGTCACCCAAGGTAAAATTCAAGTTTTCTAGCAAGATGGCAGATTGAACACACAGGTCTGAAAATAAAATATAGTAAATACAAAAGAATAAACCAAAAGAAAAGAAGGGATGCCATCTGTAGATGAGTTATTTCAACAAATTTCTAAAAGATGAAAGGAGAATAGAAGCCTTTTGATGACTTTATTTTTCTTTTTTCTTTTTGAGAGAGAGGGGAGCAGAGGTAGAGGGAGAGAGAATCTTAAGCAGGCTCCATGCCCAGTGCAGAGCCTAACACAGGGCTCAATCCCACGACCCTGGGATTATGACCTGAAAGGAAATCAACAGTTGAGCCATCCAGGTACCCCTTTTTTCTTTTTTTTTTAATTGAGAAAATGCCAACCCAGGACACTTGAGCAGGGACTGTGATAATGGAAAGAACTGACTTGCCAGGAAAAACTGTAAAGGAACTTCAGTTCAGAGTTAGCAAATACAGTGCATCCATCAAGTTATTTAACCTAAACTTACGGGTGTCCTTGAAAGACAGAACAGAGGGAAGGAAATTACCCAAACAATAGAAGAAAAATATCCAGGGCTGAATAGAAAAACACAAGTCTTTGGTCCTGAAAAATCCCCCCCAGGGGTGCCTGGGTGGCTTAGTTGGTTAAGCGTCTCACTCTCGGTCTCAGCTCAGGTCATGATCTCGTGGTTCGTGTGTTCGAGTCCCACATCAGGCTCTGAGGTGACAGTGTGGAGCCTGCTTGGGATTTTCTCTTTCTCTCTCTGACCTAAAAAAAAAATTAAAAATAAAAAAAAAGAAAAATCCTACCCAATGTTAAGATGAATGATTGCAAAAAGAACCACACATCTAAACGTAAGCATCATGACACTTCAGATATCAGAAATAACCAGTATGTCCGAGAAGCTTCCAGAAAGAAAATATAGGTCAAAAACAAAGGAACAGGAATCAGGCTGACAGGTGGCAATCCCAAATGTATGGGATCTTGAAGAAAATAGAGCAATACAAAGCTTGCAATGTTCTGAGAAAAAAACTAGAACCAATCGAAAAATGAAGAGAAAACTGACTTTTTCAAACATCTAAGGGCCTGGAACATGTACTACCAGGCATTCTTGCTTAGAAAATTATGGTGTGCTCTGGAAAAACGAGGGTAAATATCCACGAAAGAGAAAAGTGGTCATAAAAGAAACTGTGGAATTAAACCAAGAGTCTAGGGAAAAGACATTGCAGCATGACAGTCTGGCTGGAAGCTTCTCAATCGCCCTGGAAGCATGACTCAAGTAGAAGAAAGAAACACATTTTAAAGATTAGACAGAATGGGTTAAGAGCTGATGTCATGAATGACAGGGTGAAGCAGGCACATCGCTTCTCTTTTAAGAAAACAGAAGAGAATTAGAAAAGAGGAAACCAACCAACCAACCAACAAACCCAAATAGGAAGCACATTAAAATATAGCATGAGTCTATCTCTGTAGAAATAGAGGAATAATAATGCATTTGACTTGCATGTTAGGAATGTTTTCCCTTGAGTTGCCTGGGATATAATACTGGATCCTGTATCACGTGGGGTTTGGTTGCAAGTAATAGATCCCTTCAAATATCAGAGGGTTAAGGAAGATAGATTTATTTCTCTCCTGCATGAAATAAGGAACTTTAGGGCTAATATGATAGTCTCGAGATCATTGAAGAACTCATGATCTCTCCATTCTGTTGTTCTGCCAAACTCCACCTATGGCTTCCATATAACGGTAATCGTGAGAAAAACCCACATAATAAAATATTCAAAGAGGATGCTTCTGGAATTAGAGCTAGGATGCAGTGAGTCAGAACAGCAGTTATTTTTTTTATTGTAAACTGTTCATTATATTTTTATTTTTTTACCATGTACAAGTGTTATTTTGATTAAAAGTAATACAGAGGATAAAAGAATAAGTAAAGGGAAAGGTTCATTTTTATATTCCTTTAGTTCTAACGCCACCTACTCAAAGAAACCATACAGATTGATTTTCTGAAATGCCACAAACACTCGTCTCATCTCCAAGAAACTCTCTAGTTTATTATCTTGTTTTTTTCTTCATTAGCAGTTATCCATATCTGCAATCATGAAATTTTATTTATGCATAAATTGACATCTCCTCTAGAATGTAAGTTTTATAAGGAAAGGAAAATTTTAAAAATAGCTCATTTCTGGGACACTTGGGTGGCTCAGTCGGTTGGGCATCTGACTTTGGCTCATGTCATGATCTTGTATATAGCATTGTATATAGTTCGTGAGTTTGAGCCCTACATTAGGCTTGCTGCTGTCAGCCTGTCTGTGCAGAGCCTGCTTCAGACCCTCTGTCCTCCTCTCTCTGCCCTTCCCCTGCTTGTCCTTTCTCAAAAAAATTGCTCATTTCTGTGTCTCCAAAGTCCATAATAGTGGTTTGAATATAGTAGGCATTTAATACGTATTCATTGAATAAATAAACTCCCAAACAAATATTTAGACGTTAGTTGAATCAGAGGGAGATAAATAAGAAGCTTGGAGAGGAACTTCATCAGTAAGGAATACATAGTTCACACTGGTATCAAAAAAAATATTGAAAGAAATGCCTTAGATCCAAGTTTCACAAGATATTGTTTTAGTTGTTGAGCTATTTTTGCAAAATGGTCTCCATAATTGAAACAACTTTGGGATGCTACATACAACATGCTATATACACCCTAGAAGATTTATAATGTATATTGGTATATAAAAAGTTCTGATAGGAATTACCATAAATAAATAAATTTGTTTAACCCAGCATTGACCTGAAACTCTTTTATGTCGTAATCATCTTATTTATGTGTTGTAGAGCTAGACCTCTATGGAACATACTTTCAGAAATGCTGCTAAATGTGTTACTTAAAGATCATATAAGGCATACGTTATCTACATTTCGAGGAATTCAAAGAACCATGAACAATACAGATTCAAATGTGGTGGGACAGTGATAGTGGGGTTCTTGTCATTACATGTGAAAGAAATATGAAGTGTGAATTTGTCCTCATATTTCTGTCTCTGGACAAAGGGTCGTGCTTGGAGAAAAGAATTTTGGGATGGAACTGCATGGCTGGGTGTAGAAAATGGCTCGTCTTTTTCACATATGCAGACAGCCATGCTGTCAGCTACTGACTGTACTTGGAAGAAAAGCTCAGGGTAGTGCAATTGCACAATTTTATCCTTTCATTGTTAAATCACACAACTTGGAGCACCCCTAGTACAATTGAGGCTTTATAAAGACAAGAGAAATTCTAAAGCAATGAGAAATATTTAACCATTGCGGTATACTTCGTATTCATACAGAAACACTCACAAAGGTCTCCCAACCCTATGTTTATTCCCAAAGATTATCAAATGAAGTTAATGTGCTTTTAAATTATATGCATCTTTGACTTTAATTTTCTTAGCATATGGTGGGGTATTTTTTGGTAACAATTGAAATTGGTGGTTACCTTCTAAATTCTGCCACAGCCTTGTTTTTATGTCATACTGATCATAATTCCCAATCATTATGGTCATGTTTTCATGGGTATCTATTTTATGGATCATAATTATAGTATCAAGCACTTATTAAGTACTGCTTAAGTATTCTTCTCATTACTTCTAACTTCTGGGGTAAATCAAGATTAGTTTGTCCACTTCACAGTTTAGAAAACAAAAATCTTTAATCATTCCAGTTAAATTTGGTTTATTAAAAAATCCACAATGGCTTTATTCAGTAATATCACACCTATTCTCAAAGACTTTAAATTTTATTGACTAATTTGCATAGCAGCTAAAAGCCCAGATAAACAAGGATTTCTTAGTTGTTTGCTGAAGAACTGAAATGGTTGACTCACTTAAGAGTTAGTGATACTACTTTCCTGGGCTTTTACATCAAAACATTATGTACATGGAAAAGCCATTTGAATCTTTAGTTAGAGCTCATTCTAGACTGGCCTTGAATCAAATCCCTGACTTAGGTTTTGCAATGAAATTTTTCAATCTGACCAATGCACATATATCGAGCCATATGAAATTCCCATTTTTTTTTTGTTGGACAAAACTGGTTGATTCTCAGCAATTTATTATGTCCAACCTAATAGAGATAGAGTCCAAAAGCCATCTTAGTCCTATCTGTCCCTAAGGCAAACTAGTCTCACATGTCAGTCAGCTCTAGCTGATACTATTCAGGGAGCATAGTTAAGTTTCACAAGAAAGGAGTGGTAGGACTTCTTCTGGTGTAAAGTGGCAGGTAATTTTCTGAGTTTAGCGAAAAACAAGAAAACAATGTATTCATTTGGTGGGTGAGTGAAAATGGAAACCTAATGTTGTGACCAACTATCAGATCCTTGGATTGACAAATACTGCTTTTGACTGTTGTGCTGAAAAAACCCCGGTCAGACACCTTAAAATACTTTAAAGAAAAACTTTCCAAGGCCTATCTTGTCTTTCTCTGGGCTAAAAAATATTTTAAAATCTGATTTGATTGATGAGTTCCATTCTGTTTGGATGTCTTGAGTGTGGCAGAAATACAGCTGTGCGAATTCCTCCAAATTCACCTGGGTTGCTGATACGTCTGCACATGAGCTCGACACCAGGTTACATGAAAAATGAATGTCCTGTCACGTTATTTTAGCTAAACTCAAGTAGAAAAGCGTCTGAAGCATCAATATTTTTGGTCAGCCTTTCCTAAGTTTTGGTCGCAAAAGTGAATGTTTCAAGGTCCCTCAATAAATTATTGTATACCTTTGACTCCATGAAGACTTGCAGCTCCACCGAACAAATCTGGTGGGTGGGTGGCGTGAAGAGTAGAGAACAATGTCCCTTATTGTTGAACAAGAGAATGGCATGATGAGCTCTCAGTGGGAGCAGTGAGCATAATAGATTGAACTGGAGAGAGAGTTGAGCAAG
The DNA here is from genome assembly GCA_030068075.1 of Paguma larvata. Classification (NCBI taxonomy): domain Eukaryota; kingdom Metazoa; phylum Chordata; class Mammalia; order Carnivora; family Viverridae; genus Paguma; species Paguma larvata. Next base: position 72,120,147 of record CM057833.1, on the reverse strand, counting down.
TACGTCGGTGTGCACATTGTATTTTACAAAGATGGAAGCAACAATACCTTCCCACCCAAACTTCTACAACCATGCCATGCCCGAATCAGTGCTGGAGTACACATTCCTCTTCCCTAGTTCCCCACCCCCACCGTTGAAACTAGGTGAGTCTTTGTGACTGCCTAGACTAACAGAGTTTGGTGAAAGTGACACTCTGTGACTTCTTAGGACAGAATATAAAGATGTCATGGCCTGCCCCCATAGGAATCTTGCTCTTGGAATCCAGACATCATGGTGTGAGGAAATCTAAGAAACCCATAGAGAGGCCCACGAAGGAGAAGTGCCGAAGATCATTGCCAGTGGTGCCCGTGTCGCTCCAGCCAGTAGCCAGCCCCAAGTTGCCAGCATGTGAAAGGACCATTGTGAAAATGGATCACCTGGGCTGAGCTGTTGCAGCTGATGCCACACGGAGCCACAAAAAACCATCTTTGCTGAAGTCCTGATCAAATTAGAGATTCATGAGCAAAATAAAGAATCATCATTGCTTAAAACACTATGTTTTAGAGTGATTTGCTACATAGCAGTAGATAACCCAAACAGCTCATTTTCTCCAGGCTTAATCGAGACACAGACAGTGTAAAAGGAGCAAACTGTGCATCTTCCTCAATATATTTCCCCCTTTGCTTTCTTTCACTGGTCTAAATCATCCCGGTTCCCTTTGCCTTTCCTTATATCACCTACTTATTTTTCATTGTTTTGATTACTCTTCCCTAAATCCCCTCTCAGGTTTTAAGACCCCGAGCTAGACACATTATGTTAATAAAGGCTTGATTAAAGCTGAGAGTAATTAGAGGATTAAGTGTAATTCCTACATTCTATTATCTTATTTATAGAACTTGATGGCAGGCTCTAAATTTTAACAGCAAGTGCCGAATTTAGGACTTAACCTGACACCAAGTTCTTCCAACTTCAACAGGCTTTAACATTTTCTGTTTAAATTAAATATTGCCAGCACCCAGAAAGTTATATAGGACATGACAACAAACACTCACCTAGTCTGTCGCGTATCAACTTTTAACCTTCTATCATTTTTGCTATATATTAAAAAGATAATAATGAACTGTAGGTACAAATGACTAGGCTTCTCCCAGAAAAAATTACTGTCCTAAATCATTCCCATGAATGTTTCATACAATTATGATATATGTAAATGTCAATAAATAATATATAATGCTTTGTTTTAACTTTAAAAGAATGTGTATTTATTTTGTTTGAGAGAGCGAGGCAGTGAGAGCAGGAGAAGGAGCAGAGAGAGGAGAGAAAGAGAATCCCAAGCAGGCTCTACACCATCAGCATGGAGCCTGATATGGGGCTCAGTCTCACAAAGTGAGATCCTGACCTGAGCTGAAATCAAGAATCAGACACTTAGCTGACTGAGTCATCTAGGTGCCCCTCTTTTAAACTTTTATAAATGAAATGCTTATATATCCTTCTCCATCTTATTCTTTTGATATACCCATTTTAGCTGCTATATAGTTTATTATGTGACTATAACCATAAATAATCAAATCAAATCAAAGTAAGTCCATCAATGAATGTATACGTAGAATCAGAGTTTTGGTGTTACAGGTCATGCCGTACTGCACGTTCCTGTGCATGTCTTCCTATGTACACGTGAAGAAGTGTCTCCAAGGTTCTACCTAGGGGATGAATTGCAGAGTATAAGGATACACACAACTTTGGCTTTAGTAGATATTGACAAGTCATTTTTTTAAAAGTGTTTCTGCCTTCACTTTCCATCTGAATTGTTGAAAGTTCTTGTTCCTTCAAATTCTCACCAAAATGTGGGATTATCAGACTAGGAAGTCTGATAATTTTTGGCAATCGAATGAGTATGAAATGCAATTTAAAATGTTTTGCATTTTGGGGCAGTTTGTTATCTCAGTTGGTTTAGAGTCCGACTCTTGATTTTGGCTCAGGTCATGATCTCATGGTTTGTGAGTTTGAGCCCCATGTCGGGCTCTATGCTTACAGCTCAGAGCCTGGAGCCTGCTTTAGATTCTCTGTCTCCCTTTCTCTCTGCCTCTCCCTCCCTCATGCTCTCTCTCTCTCTTTCTCTCTCTCCATCCCTCAAAGATAAAAATTACAAAAATAAGCTTTACATTTCTTTGATTACTAATGGTGTTGAGTGTTTTTTGTACATTCGTATTTTTTGTCTATTTCTCTAATTGATTTTTGTCCTTTTCCTATCCTTTATAGGATTTATATTAAAATCTTGCATATTACCTTTTTATTAATTATGTACATTGCAAATACTTCTCTCAGCTTCATAGATTGCATTTTAGCTTTGTTTGGTGTCTTTTTTTGAATAGAAGTTTTAAAAATTTAATGCCAAATTTACTTATCTTTTCCTTTATGGTTTGTGCTTTTTCCTATCCTACTAAATGGATCTTTTCCTTCCTGGAAATCATTAATTATCTTCTCTATTTTTTTCTCAAATGATTATTTATTTATTTATATTTCGAGAGTGAGAGAGAGAGAGAGAGAGAATGCCCGTGAGTGGGAGAGGGGCAGAGGGAGAGAGAATCTTAAGCAGGCTCTATACCCAGCAAGGAGCCTACTGTGGGCTCAGCTCACTACCGTGAGATCATGACCTGAGCTGAAATCAAGAGTTGACACTTCACTGACTGAGCCCCTTGAAATGTTTTAACTATTTACTTCTTACATTTGGATCTTTCATTTTTTTTCCAATTTATTTTTGATACGACATGAAGTAGGAAGCTATCTTTTTTTCTACTTGGATAACTTACTGATCTTGATCAAGTTTTCTGAATAGTTTATCTTTCTTAATTGATTTATAACAGGGTCTCAGACATAAGCAACATTTCTTTGTAAGTGTTTGTTGGTTCTGGTCTCTTTTTTCTGCCCTCCTGTTCTATCTGTCTAGACCGGTATATTTTAATTAATATAACTTTATTCTAATATATGATAGAATAAGTCTCTATACCTTATTTTTCAAAATTATGTTAGTGATTCTTGGTTCTTTCCTTTTCTCTTTGAATTTTAAGATCAGCTTGTCATGTTCCTTAAAAATACTCTTTGGGGTTTTGATGGAATTAATTCGTAGTAAAATTAACATCTTTATAATTCTCAGTCTCTCTATTCATGACCATTATCTATCTCCATTTATGTAACTCTTTTTTTTTTTTTTTGGTCCCCTTACACGGTTTTATAATTTTATCCATAAATAGAGTTGGTCCTTATCATTTGTGGATTTCATATTTATGAATTTGTCACTTCCTAGAATTTATTTGTGATCCTCCGCATCAATACTCACTGTGTGTTCACAGTCATTTGCAAACATGTGCAGAGTGGCAAAAATTTCTAGTTGACTAACATACACCCATGCTCCCAGCTGAGTTCCGGCAAAGTGATGTTTTGTTTTCTCGTTTTAATTCTCATAGTGTAAACATGGGTGTCCTTTCTGCAGTTTATTGAGTGCCATATTTTTTCATATTTTCTGCCTTTTTCCAGTGATTTAACTGTTTAAAAATCTCTCCCTCAAGTGCAATGCTGAAGTGTTATCTAGTGCTCCTGAGGGCAAGAAGGCTGGGATGTACCTTTCAGAGAAAATACATATGTTATGTCAGCTTTGTTCAGGGATGAGTTATAGTGCTGTTGGCTGTGAGTTTAGTGTTAATGAATCAACAATATATAGTAACCAAGGTCTTTTAAAACAGAAACACACATGAAACGAAGTTATATATTGATCAGTCAGTGAAAATGGGACCAGAAATTGGCAGGAACCCTCCCATATATTTCCCCTAGGAGCAATGGTTCAGTATTTGCTACTTGAGTGTATGTGGCAACTTTATAGAACATAATTACCTCGAATAATGAGAATCGACTGTATCCTAAACAATTTTTTATTATATTTATTTCAAGGCACCTTGTATTTTATGTAATTGTAAATAGTATCTGTTTTTACATTATATTTTCTAACTTGTTTTTACTGGTGTCGAGTATATTGATTTTGGTATGCTGATCTTATGTCCCAGCTTTGTCATTTTACTAGTTGTGTGATTCTTGGGAAGTTTATTAGGTTGGTAGGGCTGCCCTAACAAAGTAGTACAAACAATAGAAATTTATCGTCTCACAGTTCTGGAGGCTAAAAATCTGAAATCAAACTGTTGGCACGGTCACGTTGCATTCCTAGCCTCCGATGGTTGCAAAGCATCTTTGGCATTCCTTGGCTTGTATCTGCATGACTCCACTCTCTGACTTTGTTGTCACATAGTGATCTCCCTGTGTGTATCTGTGCCCCAATTCATCTGTTCTTAGAAGGGAATCAATCATGTTGGATTAGAACCCACCCTACCAATACCATCTTAAATCGATTACATCTGCGAAGATCTGATTTTCAGTCAGGTCATATTCACAAATACCAGGGGTTAGGGCTTCACCGTTCTGGGAAACACAATTCAACCTCTAACAGCAAGTTACTTAATCTTTCTGTACATCAGTTTTCTTTGGAAATTGTAATCGTATTATTCTCAGGGGGCTGTTGTATTAGATTAGTGAATATATTAGTTAATAATATATGGAAAGTACCTAGAACTGTACTTGGCTCACAGTAAGAATATAATATGTGTTAGCTAGTTAAATTACTTTTATCTGATTACTTTGCTGACCTCTGTTACTGGTTTCGATAGTTTGTAGATTATTTTGAATATATTGTATAGATAATCATGTTGGATGGAAACATCAATTTTGTCTTTCTTAACTTTTATACATTTTATTTTACTTTCTTATTGTTGTAAAACATTCATAATAATGTTGTATAGAAGCGGTGATAATAGGTTGGTGGGCGTCTTGTTTTGGTTGTGATTTAAGTGGGAGTTATTCTAGAATTTTATCATTAAATATGATGATTGCTCTAGCTTTACAATGATGTCATTACTCAGGTTAAGAAAGTTTATTTCTAGCCATAATTTTTACAGGGTTTTAAAATTAACTTTTGAATGAGTATTAAATGCTTTTTAAATGCATTTCTTAAGAGAATTATGGCTTCCCCCCCCCCTTTAATATCAAGCCCCAAAGGATAGTAATCAATAGCAAATGAAAGTCTGGGTTACGAGTCAGGAGGTGAATAGAAACCAGTTGAAATCAGACTGGGTTGGGAACAAAGGAAGAAACACAAATTATATTTGAATGGCTGTTAGTTCTATATTGTTTTGCAGGTGCAAAGTGTGTGGTTGTGGAGGAAGAGCTTTAGGTTTGTAATAATAATAATAATAACAACAACAACATGGTAAGTGATAGTTAACACTAACAATAACATCCCTTACCGACTCCTTAAGAGGACATACATTTCTTTTTGTAGTTTACAAAGTACAGTTATTTGTGAGCTTTAATGAAGCACCAGTATTAAAAAGAAAATCTGAAATAATGAAGGGAAAAGTGTTTACAACACTTTGGCCCAGGAGACGGTGTAGTTCCAGTTTCATTCTTAGTCGCAAAATCATCCCGAATGGCTTATTGAAATCAGTCTGCAGTGTGGTGTGGATTGTGCAGTGGGCCAACTCTTCCCCACTTGCTCAGGCTCCGTGTGAGTCACGGGAGGCTGATTAACCACCCCCCCCCCCTCCGCCCCGTTCCCAGTTCTCTCTTTGAATCAAATAATTTTTATTGTTATTTAAAAGTTCATTGCACTGGGATAGATCATTGTTCTGGGATACAGACAAGGTCAAAACCTGGCTCAGGTCCATATAAAATATTCTGAAACCTGTTTGTGATGAATGTTTGGACAGGCTTTGTAGCTGATGTGTCTGTTTAGATGACAACTGAGGCCTGGCCTGGACCTTTGCACTCACCTTCTGTTTATACCATCTATGAGTAATCTCCTGTTGTTTACAACTCAGTGGGGGGGGGTCCCCCTTGCCTTCAAATCCTGAGTAAAAAAAGCAAAGGAGAAGCAAGGAGCTCATGGTATCTGGAGTGGTTTCAGAGTTTCTGTGAAGTGAGTTACTTCTTTAACTTCTGAGCTTTTGGGCTTAGTTGTCGGCAGCAGAGTTACCCGTGATCGAAGGCTGGAAGTGCAAACATTCAAAAGACAATTTAGGCATGTTTCTGGTTGGGTGTGGGACCTGCTTCAATAAATTCCAGTGGAAAAAAAGAATATTTCTATCTGCATAACAACTTGCTTGTCAGGTTCTTAAAATGACTGACAAAAAAACAAATGCTCAGTAAAAGTTTTAAATTACACTGAAACTCTCTTCCTTCCCTCCTTTCCCCCTTCCTTCTTTCCTTCTTTCCTCTTTCCCTTTCCTCGTTCCCGTCAACACACACTTCTTAAGTGTCCATTAGATATGTGAGAGACGGAGGAGTACTAAGTACTTAGCACAGTTTCCCGTGTGTAAGTACTCAGGGAGTGACAGGTCCTTATCCCTATTGGTGCTGTCCCTAATGAGATCATTGCAGATTTTGGTGCGATTTGTCATCACACGCAGTGAGCACTTTACCAAGGAGATGCTTCATCGTGATGCCTTTTTCTGGTCAGAAGCTGATGTTTGTGATAGCACAGTCCACTCATTGGTCAGAACAATGACAACAGCGTATGTATGCGAAATCCAGTTTCTATAGGGATGGTGAAACAAAGTTTGTCTGAAAGCCTTGATCCAAACATGGCGCTAATGAGGACATGTGACCATAGATGATTTGAAGAGTGTGTACAAGGTTAATGGGTTTTTTATTTAAAAACATATGTAAAGACTTTTTTTTTTCTTCCAGTTTGTAGGACTGCTTTTTCTAAGTTCGCACACAAATTCCTTTTTATAGTGGGTAGGCTGCCGTTCTCAGCTGCATACTGTCATTCCTAAACAATCCTAGAGCTAAAAATTTTAAGTGCTGTCACCCAAAATTGCTAGACAGAACTTACTCTTTAATTTGTCTGTCACTCTGTCTGTCACTCCCCTTGCACTTTGTGGTGAGGCACTGGTTCAACTGTCATATCTTGAGCTCCTTTACAATAATAAAAAGAGAGGCCTGGTTGTACTCCTGTGCTGGCTGGAGCGGTCACCTCCAGCTGCCCAGAGCTCTTCTGACCTCAAACTTTGGTGGTGCGTGCGTCCTGCTGACAAAATGCAAGTAAAGAAACAAATCTTTACTCTTTTTACAGGAACGATCCCTCACCTACAAACTGTCAATTAGTAGGAAAGACTCAAACCCTGAGCAGCAGAGAATGGGGATAGATTTAAAAACCGGTCACCCCAACCTTTTATTACAACCGTACTTTAAGCAAATGACTTGCTGTAGGTGCCAAGCTCAGCAATGCTTCACAGAGGCAGGTGGGAAGTGCATTTGGCTTTCTTAACAGAAGACATAAGGAACTTGCACAAATCAAAGGGTGGGAAAGACTATTACATAGCTAATTGCTCTTCTTGACTTTCATCTATTTGGTTTATCTAACCTGGGGGAAAACATTCGGAGGGGACTAATTTATTCTGTTCACCTGCCTTTCTCTCACTTTTTGAGCACGGAATTTCTGGAGGGAGCTAGTTGGTTTAACTATGGGGATTCTGTTTGGACTTCCCATTTCGATTCGAACGCTCAGTTATGTGGTGCTCAAGGATGTTACAGGTTCCAGAGGGTGAAGGAGAGACTGTGTCACAGTCGAGGCTGTGTGATAGGGTCCCAAGAAGAGTCAAAAAGTACGTTTTGGTTTCACCTCTGCCTCCTGACCCAAATCCTTTCCGGTTACCGCAGGAAGTCTCTGGGCAGGGGTAGAGGAAAGAAAGAGCATCTCCTGCACTCCAGTGTACGACATTCTCTTACTGCTCCCAAGTGGGGATGCTTGTCCCCTGTCGACGTCGAGGCATACCTTCTTCTGTGTCAGCCCTGGCTTTAGGCCACAAAGCACATTCGGTGTGTGGGCTGTATTTCTTACAAAGACCTTAGTAATACAGGGCTTTGCTCTATGTACTTTTCATATACAGGATTCTTCTATCTGTGATTTTGGCTTTGACCTGGGGGAAGGGATGGGGTGCAGGTTGAGGACAATGCTGCTACTCTTCACTGTGTTGTTCTAAACCCACACTCTTTTCTCGCCCCTGCCCTAAGGCTGGGACTTAGCTCGACCCCTGTGCCTCCTTGACCTTCCATCCACACTGTCCTATTCTCCACTGAGCTCATCTACACCCTGGGGGACGAAGGGGTGAGGAGGGTGATCTCCAAACCCACTGCCCATCAGACCGAGCGTCAGATGGGTTTGATCTTGCAAGGAGTGCACATCTCGGGCCTCCGTTCTGGGACCTCTGCAAAAATAATGGCCTCTATCTTTTTTTAGTTTTTTAAATGAACGACTTGATTTTAATTTCGTTTTTATTTTTGAGAGAAAGAGAGGCAGAAGGAGAGGGAGAGAGAGAGAATCTTAAGCAGGCTCCACGCCCAGTGTGAGGCCTGATGTGGGGCTCCATCTCATGACTGTGAGATCATGACCTGAACCAAAATCAAGAGTCAGCTGCTCAACTGACCGAGGCACCCAGGCACCCTAATAACTTGATTTTTAAAGGAAAAGTATTCAAGGAAAGGATATTAGGAAAGGGTGGAGGACATAAAACATTTTAAATACTCCATCTAATGATGGTTTCATTTTTTAAAAACATGTGTTAAGTTTTGGAAGTGTGAGCCGGCAAACTTTTCCTGGGTCTTTCATGGAAGGATCAACAGTTGTAGAATATATACCTGCCCCTGCAAAAGTTATTTTTTTGACAAACCTGTAGGAGTTGGCGCTATTAATTCTATTTAGCCGTTTGGCGCAGAAATGTTCCAGAATAGTAGATGATTTCCACAGCTCAGTTTACATTTATCCCCTGATCTCCCACCCCTCCTCCCCTATGAGGAGCTAATATTTTTCCGATCGGACTCCTTTCTGTCCTTCTCCTTGAATTTCAGCTCAAGTCCCTTTTGGGAACTCGTGCCTACAGTTTAAAAATCTTTATTGATGAGAGGCTTTGCTCTAATATATAATTAATGAGTCAGAACTTTATGTCCAAGATGCTTTTTAAGTGCCAACAAAGTGTTTTAATTTACATACTAAAGTCTTCATTTTGTTCTTAAACCTTTTGGACTTGCTTAATACATTTATCAAGTATGATTCCGAAAGTTCTTACATGGGCAATGTGCAGTGTGTGCTTCATAGATAACATTAATAAACTCACACTCAGTCACAACAGTAAAAGCCACTTCCATCTGGATTTACTGGCAATAAAAAGAGACATTACAGAACTTTGGGAATTTGATCAAGGCGCCAAATACTAGTCTTAGATTACAAAATTGTAGACTCTAACTACTTGGGAAAACAAAGCAATCAAGGACAGACTTTTGGTAAAAGCTTTGCACTGTAGATTAATAATTAATGTGTTAAATGTACTTTGTAATAAACTCTATCATCATGGATTACTTTTGATAGCTAAATTGGCAATGATACCCTGACGTGGCTTCATTGACTCAGGCTTTCAATTTTACTTGCTAGATTTATCAGGTTAAATGACAATGAACCTATTATAGGCCTATTTTAACTTGTTTACAAATCATAATTAATTTAAAAATATTGATGGAGACTGCAAAAATTATACAAAAATTGGCAAAGTTACAAGAACGAAAAATGGGAGAAGATTTTTAAAAGAGAAAGTGGCACGATCTAACTTTTAAGGTAAATAAGTGGTTTCCGTAGGGGAAAAGCAGTTCAAAGGAACCAATTACTGTTTTTCATTCAAGAGACCATTGAAGGTAGTGTTATCTGATTATTATATGCGGATAATAAAGATGAATAATTCAGTAAGTTAGTCTAAAAATAGTCAAATGTCTCAGAAACAAGTAAATTATAGATTATAATTATATATATTATATGTAATATGTATTATATAAATTATAAGTTATATCAACTTTGAGGTCAGAAATTAGAAGTAGACATAAGAATTAAATGTTTAGAAGACCGAGAAAATATCCTTTGTGATGTGTTTAAGTCCAGAACTCTCAGCACTTTTTTCAGAAATTGAATATAAATCCCACCAGAATCCTTTGGAACACACAGAGAATGACAAGCCAAATAGACCATCTTTTAGAAAAGTGAATTTTATTTTCCTCAGTCTTTGCCTTAACCTTAAGGAAATTGCATTTATTTCTATTTTCATAGGGCACTCCATTTTCAGAAGAGGGATATTCAAGGGTCATGCTGGAGTTAAGGTACAGGGTTACTGCAAAAATCTGTAATTCATCACTTGTTTTGAGAGTCCCTTATTCCCTACCCCCGAACAACAATAATCTCACACACACTTAGAACCTTACTTGTTGCAAAGGCTTTTTGTTTTTCAATAGTAAGATGCTGTTCATTATTTAAAAACTCGCACGAAATAATAGTATATTTCTTAGGGTATATGTAAATAGACTATGTGGGAAAAAATATACCACTGACAACAGCGGGGACTTCTGTAGAAGGAATAAAGATTAAGGTCTTGGGGCGCCTGGGTGGCTCAGTCGGTTAAGCGGCCAGCTTCGGCTCAGGTCATGATCTCGCAGTCTGTGAGTTCGAGCCCCGCATCGGGCTCTGTGCTGACAGCTCAGAGCCTGGAGCCTGCTTTGGATTCTGTGTCTCCCTCTCTCTCTCTCTGCCCTTCTCCTGCTCACTCTCTGTGTCTCAAAAATAAATAAACGTTTAAAAAAAAAAAAAAGATTGAGGTCTTCATCAAAGAGAACTGAGCCCACAAAGTACTGTCTCGCACATTATTTCTTGTATCCTTGAAACACTTCTAAGTCCAGTTTGTATAGGAAGCTCCTCTCTATTCATCTCACAAACAGTTGAGAACCTACTGTATTTCAGCTGCTTGGGATGTATCAGTGAACAAAGTCCATGACTTCAGAACTGAAACCCTTGTTCGATACTCTTGTTGATAAAAAATAACAGATGTAAAAAAAAAAAGTAGATTAGTAGATGTTAGAGGGCGATGATTAGTATAGGAGAGGAAAAAGAGAAATTTGGAAGGAGGTGAGGGTTATCCACGGGGATATCTGGGTGAAGAGCATTCCAAGATGAGAGACCAGTCAGTGCCAGATCCGGAGGACGAGTGTGCCTGTCCCTTTGAGGAACTGTGAGATGGCTCGTGTGGGTGGAGCAGAGTAACAAAGAAGTGAAGTCAGACAGACAATACAGACCACAGTAATGTCTGTGGTTCTTCCTCGAAGGGAAATGGGGAGCTATAGCAGGAGTCCATGAAGGGATACGTGGAGCTATTGCAGGAGTTTGAGCAGTGGAGTGACACAATCTCTTTTAAAAGCTCCACGCAGCTGTCATGTTGAGACAGAGTGTGGGTGACACAGTTCTCAGGTAGGTCTGTCGGGAGGCTCAGGCATCAATTCGGGAGAATGGCGAGGTGGTTCAGACCCAGGAAGGTGCAGTGGAAGTAGTGAGAAATGGATGCGGTTTGAACATATTTTGAAGGAACAGCTGACAGGACTTCCCGAGACTGGATGAAGGTAAAAGGGAAGGGCTCGTGAAGAAGGACTCCAAGATTCTTTGGCTCAAGCGCTTGGAAGGATGGAGTTGCCATCAATGGACCTAGGGGGAAGGCTGCAGGTAGAACAGGTTTTTGGGGGAAGGCTGGAATTCAGAGGTGGACGTGTGAAGTTTGATACTGTCTTTAAGTATATGTAGGCCAACTGCCAAGTAGGGAATTAGGTGTGAGAGTCCAGAGTTTGGGAGAGAACTCTGGAGTGGATGTATGCATGCATCTGCTTTTGGGAATTCAGTGTGGTGATGCTGTTTAAAACCCTGAGGTGGATGAGACTGCCTAGGCTGTAAGGCTGGAGAGAAACGAGGGGACCAGGGACCCAGGCTCTCTTCATGCTTCAGGCATGAAACACACACTTAATGAGCTAAAGATGTAATTCCAATAATGAGAAAATTCTATGAAGGAAAATCTCATGAGGCTCTGGTTTAAGACGGTCAGGGTGAGCCTCCCGCAAAAAGTGGCACTATTTATTCATTCATTTATTTACTCATTCATTCATTCATTCATTCATTCATTCAGAGAGCACAAGGGCCAGTGGGGAAGAGGGGAAGACGGAGAGAGAGAGAGAGAGAATCCCAAGCAGGGGCTCGGTGCCAACCCCGAAGCTGTAGCTCAATTCCACTACCCTGGGATCATGACCCGAGCCAAACACTCAGTCGATGAGCCACCCAGGTGCCCCAGAAAGTGGCACTTTCAGGAGACCTGAAGGGGAAGTAGGAAGGAGTCAACCAACCATGGCAGAGCAATTGCCTGAGCAAGCGACCTGGGGCGGCCGGAGCGGGGCACGCTGCACAGAGCACGGGCAAGTGTGGCAAGAGCGTGGTGTACCACAGGAGAGTGACGTGAAATGCAGCTGATGGGGAAGGTAGCAGCCAGATGGAGCAAGAGGCCACGTGACGAACTTATGAACTTTGAACTTTGAACTTATGAACAATGGGAAGCCATTCAAAATACTAAGAAGAAAAAGACTATAAAACAATGAATTAAAATCCTTTAGCTGAAAAGAAGTGAAGATGGAAGAGTTTCAAGGACAGTGTGATGGAAGTTTCTGCTTAAAATGTGTATTAAATACATGGGAGAAAGCAGGATGAATGAATGACAAAGTTGCAAAACAGGCTCTCGAGGTACCATGACGGAGACCAAAATAAGGTGGGATCATGAGTACTATTAAATTTACAGTCATTTTATTTTAAAAAAAGATAAAAACCTTATAAAAGCCAGAGAGGAATAATAGAAACCAGGTATGGTATGGCTGGCAGTGTGACACCGAGATTGAGAGTGGCAGAAGCCTTTTTAAGTTGGAAAGAAGAATGGAACTGGGCATGTAAAATTATGAATGATACAAAAGAGACCAGGTGGCCGGTCCTGTTTGTCCTTGGCTGTAATGTTCGAACAGGGCATGGTTAACGAGTGGTGACAAGCTGTTGTCCATCTACAATGAAAATCCAAAAGAAAAAAATGCCTCTATTAAGGATTGAAGGGATATCGGAGGAAGACTGTTTTGACATTATAATATAGGATAATAAATTTTGTGGGCTTGCCTTTTCCGAAAGTCTTTATTTAGAAGCTGGACAGACCAAAGGGTGACAATGTTCAAAATTGGTTAACTATGGTGAATCTTAGGGTGCTTTGCTAGTTGGACTCTTAGTTGTAACTAATCAGGAAACCATCAGGAAACCATTCCAGGAGGAGAGAGTGAAGACTTAGCGTAAAGAGACAGGAGACAGAGTTTGTGGTGTTTCGCAGAAAAAGTTACTTGGGGCCATGAGAGGTAGCTGAAAAACAACCATGTATCATTTGGGGAGTTCGGTGGGTTCTCCTCACACAATATGCACTTTAATTTGCAAATTTGCAAGGCAGATTCTCATCTACTTGGGAAGGCTCACAAAGAGGGAAGGACTTATTCTTGCCCCACGTTTTTGTGAATACAATGGACAGCTAATCCTGAATCAAAGGGAATGTCTTAAAGACCTTTTAAGAACTATAAGATAACTTGACAGCTAAATCCTAGATAATCTTATAGAAATGTTTTAAAGAGAAATCTCATTAGCTCACTCATTCATTCATTCATTCATTCATTCAAAAAATGGCAATCGAGCTCCTTCTTTGTGACAGGAGAAGTACTAAATGCTTGATTGGCCTTTATCCCTATGGAGTTTCTTCTAATAGGGAAAACAACAAATATTGAACGAGGAAATGAACAACTTTGATTTGTCCTATGAAAGTAACACACCAGGTAGGGAGGTAGAAGTAATGGGTGCAGCAGGGGCAGGAGCGCCATCTGAGATCAGGTGTTTAGGGAAGTTTTCTCTGGGGAGGTTACATGAGAAGCAGATAGTCTGTGTGATTAGATTATCTCCACTCACATGCCCTGTGTTAGGTCAATGGCTTCAATTTAATTTGTTCTTTTCAAAAATCTCCTTACGTGGTGAAGCCTTTATGTCAGTTTATGACAACTTTTAGAAAGCTTAATGCTCCTTCCACTAAAGTTATAGCTTCCATTTACCTGCAGGCGTAATTCTTTATCAACATCTATTTTCAACTATCTTAATGCAAGGGAAGCTTGGTACCTACAAGACTAGAGTTCCCAGGACAGGCTTAATAGGAAAAGAATTGTTTGCTAAATAAAATGTTCGCAAACAATTTGCACGTTCAACTGTAGGGGGAGTGAATATTGCTAATAGGGAAAAATTCCATTGCAAAAATGAATCTAATGGTTACTAGGGATTTGGAAACTTGGAAATATCATCAAAATATAAATATTAGTATATTACCAAGATTGCATATTATTCTGTATTATTAAATCATAAAAAAACACAACTTTTACCGCAATCAGGTTGGGAATGCTCAACATTCTCTTGCCATTTAACTAGAACACATTTCTCTAGATACAAATGGATATATTAATTTCCATAAAAGTGTTATCTTTTTACAGTATATTTAATTCAGATCCAGTTCTATTTCCACTAAAATAATTGCTTATAATACACAGACTCGATTTTATATGACTAATTAGAACAGTGTATGGGAAAAAATAGGTTTGCAGGTAATATTGAAATTAAATATGTTAATCTGTACCTCTGTGTGCACATTTTATATGAGCTTTAATTTGCCAAATAAATTATAGTTCTGTGTTTATAAGGTGCCCTTGAAAGAGTGTCCTATTTTTGAGCAGTAATACCATGGGGAAACAAATATACAAAGCTTTTAGCTATAGGGCTACACTTGCATAAATTAAGGCAAGAGCCGTTGGTTGGTAAGTAGAGCTATGGTATCCTTAGCTTTTTAAACACTCTGAATTGTTAACACAATTTTTTTAGTATGGTTACTAATATTAAGATAATAAATAATATTTAGTTTCAATATCGCACCCTTCAGCCAGGGCATAAATTCATTTTGAATGCTGTGTTGAATTAATGTATAATAAACATACTGCAGTTTGCTATCAGGAATTCTCAATGAAATGCAGGAAGTCAGTTCTTTGCTTATGCATTAGCACTGCCAGTCTTGCTCTGTTTAATTTTAGCTATTTATAAAATTGCTCTACTGACAGTCCTCTTTATTTTCGTGTGATTGTTTTAAGGTTAACCAGAAATGGTACGGTGTGTTTTCTGAAGTAGGTCGTAGTGCTGATAGAGGAAGACGGGTCCTTAACCAAAGTCCCTTTCACAATTAGCCACCTGCAGTTGGGACACCCAGCTGCCTACTTGGGTGAATTGTGGGGTTTCCTGTGGGGCCTGGGAAGGAGCAGTGGGTGTCTCAGAAGGGAGTTGGGACACAGAGGACTTGGGAAAATAATGTTGCCAACGGAAGTAGAATCTGGAATCTGATAGCTGTGGTAGCAGTTGCCATTTCTGAGACAAATGACAGCTGTATCTAAAAATGTTATTATTGTCTAATAGGTTGGCTCCTTTTTAGGGTATCTATTTAAATAACTTCTAGGGCTTTTTCCTTAAAAACAGCTCTGAGGCTTGCATCTTGATGGAGTACGGTGAATTCTCCAATAGCACCCAGGTTTGCAACCAAAGGAAGTAGTGAGGGAGTCTTCGAAAAGGATATAGCTAA
This sequence comes from Paguma larvata, assembly GCA_030068075.1. Taxonomy (NCBI): domain Eukaryota; kingdom Metazoa; phylum Chordata; class Mammalia; order Carnivora; family Viverridae; genus Paguma; species Paguma larvata. The sequence goes on along the minus strand of CM057833.1, from coordinate 72,104,536 downwards.
TATTACCCTGTAGCAGTCAGCTCGGGCTGCCATGACAAAATATTACAGACTGGGTGGTTTAACAACAGAAATATGTATTCTCACAGTTCTCTAGGCTGGAAGTCTGAGATTAGGCTGCCAGCAGAAAAGGTTCTGGTAAGGGTTCTCTTTTCTGGTTTGCAGATGGCTGCCATCTTGCTGTGTCCTCCCTAGCAGGGAGAATTAGTGAGCTCTGGTATCTCTTCTTATAAGGACATTAATGCTATGGAACCAAGGCTCTACTCTTATGGTCTCATGTAACCTCAGTTACTTCCATAAATGCCCCATCTCCAAATACAGTCACATTGGGAGTTAGGGTTTCAGGATATGAATTTTGGAGGGAGACAATTCAGTCCATACTATACTCTAAATTATTTAAATATGGGGCTTTTAAAATAGGGGTTCCTAACTTTTTTTGGTGTCAAAGAGCCCTTTGGCAGTTTGGTAAAGCCTATGGACTCCCTCTCAGAACAAAGTGTTTAGATGCATAAAGTAAATTATATAGGGTTACAAAGGAATCTAATTATATGGAAAAGGCAGTTAGAAAATATTAAAACGTTGTGATCTAGAAATGCATTTCTTTTTTATTAACATGTTAGTTAATATGCTGTAGTAGTTTGAAGTAGAGATGGGTAAAAGTGATATTTTGAAATATCTGCAGTAACTATAATTGGAAAATGTTTGTGGTTTTTATTCGTGACAAAATCACAGTACTGCTAATACTATTGTGATTGGTTCCTAACATCCATAATGGAAGGAAATGTAACGTTTCAATCAGACCTGGAAATAAAAGTAAAATTTTTGTTTTTATCCAAATTCAAAGACTTTCTTACTTTTATGTATGGACACAGCCAAGAGCCCCTGGATAGGTCACTTTTTGAGCTGTGTTTGCGATTTTAAAATCTGTTTTAATATTGGTAATGCTTATTATCATAAAAAATATGTCAGCTTTTATTATACTTAATAACAGAATTATTCATAGTTTTTGTTATAGTGGAATTTGGTTTTAAAGAATATTTTAAAAGTTGTGGTTTTCAGCTGGGGCTAAAATTGGTGTAAGTAAGGTTAGAGTGGTGAGATTACTTTAATAACTAACTCCATTTATAAAGAGATTTTACAGGGACCCCTGGGTGGCTCAGTCGGTTAAGCATCCGACTTTGGCTCAGGTTACGATCTAGTGGTTCATGAGTTTGAGCCCCGCATTGGACTCTGTGCCAACAGCTCAGAGCCTGGAGCCTGCCTTGGATTCTGTGTCTTCCTCTCTCTCTGCCCTCCCCCCACTCACACTCTGTCTCTCTCTCAAAAATAAATAAACATTAAAAAAATTTTTAAGGGATTATTACAACATGAGGATCCATTTTTAAATTTACTTGCCAAATACAGGCATGCTTCCTTTTTGTGACTGACTGATTTAGGAAAGCCATATATTTTATGGGCATTGCTAAAATTCCCATCAAAGAAAAAAATAAATCTGAGTTCACGCCGTATGAAATAGTGCATCTATGATTTTATCTCACAGTAGTTTCTGAGCTTGGTCCTTTCAGAAAAGGGAAATATGTAACTAAAAAGCAAAACTTGTTTCCTTCCTGAAGACAAAAGACTGCTTCCAAAAAAAAAAAAAAAGGCCAGCCTAAGAGGAGGCAGTATCTTCAGGAAGAATAGTTGGGATATTGAGAGGATCTACTCGAGTAAAAGCCCTACGATGCCTCTGGGGAGTTAAGCTCTGGATAAAGACTTTGAGATACTTAAAAAAAATTTTCAAATAGCCAGCCCATTTTGAGGGGCAGAAGTTCTGACTATCTGAATCACTTAAGAAATGCCGTGATCCCAGAGGCATACCCAGGCTCCCGTTTCCTTCAGTACAAGTTCCAAGATGGGATATATTACAAGAAAAGCAGCCAGGCCTATTTGGGTTAAGTTTGAAAATAAAGGGTCTTTTCAGTGAAGTGGGCATTTAGTATTTATGACTTCCTGTTCTGTGTTCCTGTTCCCAGAATCCACAAAAAATATTTGGCTTCCTTATTTGTATCTGTCATTTTAGATATTTCATCATCAAATAGAAGAACCTGTCGTTATCATAATGATAGTTTGTATGTAGGACAGCCTAAACCTGCTTAAGAAAAATATTTTTGTTGTGTCTTCTGGTCAGATGATAAAATTGAGAATTCAGAGGTTTAGTGGTTTGTCCATGACCAACAGCATTGTGGCTGTTGTGGGGTTTGGACCAGGACTTAAGTTATTTGTGTCTGAATCTCATGTTCTTTTTACTAGACTCTGTGGCCTCATTTAAAATTTTCTTTAATGTTTATTTACTTCTGAGAGAGAGAGAGAAAGAGGGAAAGAAAGGGTGGGGAAGGAGTAGAGAGAGAGGGAGATACAGAATCTGTAGCAGGCTCCAGACTCTGAGCTGTCAGCACAGAGCCCGATGTGGGGCTCAAACTCATGGAGCGTGAGATCATGACCTGAGCCAAAGCCAGATGCTTAACCAACTAAGCCACCCAGGCACCCCTCTGTGGCCTTATTTAAAGCCTCTTTAAGGAATGGAAAGTGTTTCACAAGAAGTCACATTTCAATAAATATTCAATAGATCTATTTATTGAATATTTAGTCTATAAGTATTAATCAAATGGCTACAATGTGACAAGGTAACATGCTAGGCACTGACCTTACAATGTGAAGGAAAGGGAAGTCGTCTCTAAGTGAAACTTACAATCATGTGGGGCAGGGGTGAAATGCATCATTATAGTAACGTGCGACGATACAAGAGTTCATGGCACTGTGTAGGAGGGGTCTGCTTTCATGTACATCAATGTCTGAGCATATTGGGTTGTGTCCTCACAGTGTTCTTCACCCTGCATGTACACATACCATTGTCATTCAAAGAACATGGGTATCAGAGTCTTTCTGCCTGGGTCTGAGTCCTTGTTTCGTCATGTACTGTGCTTGTGTGATCTTGGTCAAGATTCTTAACCTCCATGTCCCTCAGCTTCGTCATCTGTACAATGTGATAACAACACAACTCAAAGAGTTCTTGTGGAGTTGTGAGACGATCTATCTAAAATGCACAGAATAGGGACGCCTGAGGGACTCAGGCAGTTAAGCATCTGACTTCGGCTCAGGTCATGATCTCACTGCTCAGGTCATGGGTTCCACCCCTCCATCAGGCTCTGTGCTGACAGCTCAGTGTCTGGAGTCTGCTTCACGTTCTGTGTCTCCTTCTCTCTCTGCCCCTCCCACCCCTGCCGCTCGCACTCCGTGTGTGTCTCTCTCAAAGATAAATAAACATTACAAAAATAAAAAATAAAAATAAAATAAAATGCACAGAATAGGGGCGCCTGGGTGGCTCAGTCTGTTGAGCATCCAGCTCTTGATTTTGGCTCAGGTCATGAACTCAGGGTTTGTGGGTTCAAGCCCCATTGTAGGCTTTGCACTGATAGCGTGGGGCCTGCTTTGGATTCTCTGTCTCCCTCTCTCTCTGCCCCTCCTCCACTCTCTCTCTCTCTTCGAAATAAACATTAAAAAAGTTTTGAATGCACAGAATAGTTCCTGATACACTGTAAGTAAAATGATAGCTGTTACAATTTTTGTTGTTTTTTTCTTCCCTTAGTGTGTGACAAGTGTTCCCTTGAACTTGCTCTTACAGCTTGCTGTGGGTTAATGTCCACAATTAATACTTGCTAATCCTGATGCCATCTGCCACCTTGTCCAGGTCCTGACGTTTTGACTTCAACGTGGAGTGTCTTTGCAAGTTTTATATCACTGTCGATCTGGTCCATTTCATAAAGCTCTACCTAATACCAGCGTTAGGCTCTGCTTTTCCCCTTTAGTCTTAAAGGAAGCAGAGATGGGCCTCATATCTTTGTTGAAATTCTACAATATGCAATTTGAAGTTGGATTGACCTTCAAGCTGACAAAGTAAAATAAACAGTTTTATAAATGAAAATGGCTAATCTGAAATAGATCACAGCTAAGAACTTCATTTTTTATTCATTCTCTTCATACAAGGTTGATATCATACAAGCGAACATCTAATATTGTACTTCATTGTGGGGCTCATCAAAGAGGCCGTTAGAGGAAATTAAGGACACAACGGACTTGGAGAGACCAGAGAATATGTCCATAGTCCCTTATGTCAGAGAGTTATTATATTTAAATGTAGGTAGGCCTAATTAAAAAAAATAGTTACTAAAATTTTACTGAATTCTTTTTCTTTTGAACTGTTCTGGGTTCCTAGAAATCAACTTAAACTGGCAGTTTTAACTGTTTTCTTTTTTTTTTTTTTAATATGGCAAAGCATCACATAGTTCAGGAAATCTGCCTGAAGGTGTGTAAGATTAGTTGCTTCAAATTCATGTCCTTTAAAGAATACTTTGTAGTAATTTCAGTTTTTCCAGCAAAGAAAATCTATCAATTAAGAGCCCAAATATTTACCAGAGAAAATATTGTAGAAGAAAAAAAAATCTGAAGTAGAGTGGGGAATAAATCACAGGACCTAAACATCTCCTCATACTTCCTGACAGCTAAATCTAGTGCCTTTGCACAAAAGGGAAGCTTTAATACTGGTCCAAGGGCTGGTCCCTGAGATTCACCGAGCAGTCTGGGCAACTGACCCTTGCTCTGGTTCTGAAGCTCAAGTTCAGGGAAGGCCGGCTATGTTAGTGGGGAAAGGCTCGGGGGTGATAAGCGAGCATTGTGCTTGGGGCTGGCTAGACTGTATGGAAACCATGCACTCACGTTAGGTATGGTATCACACCAAGATCGATGGTTCCCTGCACATTTCCTGAGCAGCCTCTAAGTCTGAGGCAGATCCTCACACACATATATACACGTGCGTACCTAAAGCTGAACTTGTAAGGGGACATTTGAAGGTTCCAAAGGTCCGAGGCCCTCTCTCATTCTTATATTATCATCTTGGTTCTTGGTTTTTGACTCCAGAAGCTCACAGCCCCGACCGTCCTGGGAAACATTGTTTATCTCTTTGTCCTAATTTCCTTCTGTGTTCTTAAAAAATGTAACTCTTCTTGATTCACCCAAGTGGCGCTCATGTCGTCTTTCTATCAATTGAACATCTCAGCATTTTTAGTATGGTAGTTTTGTGACTTTACATGTAAAACTTGATAAATAAAGGTTTATTGAATTGAATTATACATGGCTTAAGGTAAAATGGGTTCAAAGGACGCACCATCTACACCTAGCAGTGTTAAAAGTATATCTAACTACATTAAACCCAAAATCCATAATAATGGAAAAAATAGGGGCAAGTTCTAGAAATGACATCAGATATAGACATGTATCCAGTTACTGACTTAAATTCATATCAAAAGTCCTACCTTCTTATATACTCTTGATATTCTTAGAACACTGGGTTCCTGCGATGTGTTGTTTTTTCCTTTCACTTTCTGTGTTAATGTTCCAACAAGGAGCAACCAAAATATCATCGTTGATTTAAATCTCTCCGGAGACACCCAGTACCACCGATCATCTCTTTCCTCTGATTCTCTTCTGTAGAAATTCAGTGTCCAGATGTTTCAGAATCCAGATGGCCTCTGAATCCTCTATCACCCAGAAAGGAGGAAAATATGCATGAAAGTGGAACACTGAAAAGAAAAAAAAAATAATTTAGTGTTGGCAATGTAATGGCGACATACAGAGCTCAAGGAAAAGCTTCCTTTCCTAAAGCAGCAGCTTAATAAAATGCATGTTGTAGGCTCTGTCAGCAAGCCAAGTTTTCATCCCTGCCTCTTCTTTCCATCACCATTAAGAGGCTTGCAGAGATCCACACTGTTTAAAGGGCAGACAGCATGGAAGAACTATCATGTACAATTTAAAGTAGCAGCTAAAATTGGAATGGTCACAAGAAAGCCTGTTTCTTTGCAATTAAATTGACAAGCTGTCTATGATTACCCTAGGGAACTTGGCAGCTGAGTGATAAAAAGACTGCGGAGTGTTGAAAGGTCTAACGCAACATACTAGGTGGACAAAGACCACATCTGCTTAATATACTGATTGGGAGAGTTCTGGAATGTACTTGGCTAAATTAGCCGAGGAGGGATACTAATGATACTTTTTCCTCTCTAAGATCCTCTGCTCAGAACCCATTTTAGAAATTATCCACAAATATTTGGAAGCATGCCTTATGCCTTACAGGTAGTATAGTGTAATACCTGATGTTATTTAGCATGAACCTATCATTACAAATCAGCAGAAGAATTGAGCAGAAGTTTAGAAAGAAATAATAATAAAAAACTCTTCCATCAAATGTTTATGAAATATTTACATATGTATACATCCTATAAAAATTGGTCTCCAAAAGAAGATTTATATTGATATCAAAGACTAAAGAGTTGAACAACCTTGGATAATTTAATGCAGAACATTAAGTGAGAATAAGGTGGTATTTTCATTGTTGGGTATCCCTTGGGTTGGGCAAAGCTGGAACTTAGGTTACAAAGGGGAAAACAATAACCAGATTTTTCAGTGGTAGCAATTTGTGAAGACTAACACACCCATTTCAGCAATGCCGTCTTAATTTTAGTTAGTGCATTCCTTAAAGGAGCAAATGCACATAAAAATGGGAAAGTTTCTTCTGATACATTTCATAGGTATTAATAGTACTCGACACTAAATAAATAAGTGATGGCCATATCTACTTGCCCCTCCGTCCTTTCTGAAGGCTGAGCACCGTTTATCTCAGCAAACTTGAAAAGTAGTTTTCATTTCCACAGTAGGATTACCCTAAACAAAATTTCTGAAGCAGAAGCACATTGTATACTACTTTGGCACTCACTTGAAAAACTAGAGAATGCCCAATTAGCTTGTTAATGCTGCCTGGTCTTTGAGACCATGTGATACTACAACAAAATTATTCAGAGCTCAAAATCACTCAAATGCTCAATGACTCCAACATTAGATGAAGATTCTTTACATCACTAATTGTTAGGAAAATGCAAATCAAAATCGCAATGAGATATACTGCACATCTGCTAGAATGACTGTTATCAGAAAGGTAGGAAATAACAAGTGTCGGAGAGGATGTGGAGCAAAGGGAACCTGTGAACCCCGTGGGTGGGACTGTGATTGATGTAGCCGCTATGGAAAACAGTATGGCGATTCCTCAAAAAAAATGAAGAGTAGAAATACCATACGGCCCAGCTATTTGACTTCTGGGTCTTTATCTGAAGAATATAAAAACACTGATTTGAAAAGACATATGCACCCCTATGTTCATTGCAGCATTACTTACAATAGCCAAATTATGGAAGCAGCCCAAGTGTCCATCAGTGGATGAATGGATAAAGACGATGTGGTATAAATGCACAGTGGAATATTACTTGGCCACAGAAAGAGTGAAGTCTTGCCATCTGTGACAACCTGGATGGCCCTTGAGGGTATTATGGTAAACAAGATAGGCCAGACGGAGAAAGACAAATACTGTACACCTTCATTCATAGTTGGGATCTAAAAAAATCCTAAGAAAACAAATGAACTAACAAAATAAGACACAAACTCATAAATGCAGAGAACAGACTAGTGGTTACCAGAGGGGAATGGGTTTGGAGGTGGGCCAGATAGATGAAGGGGTTCACTGTATGGTGGTAACAACTAGATTTGGGGTGGCAATGGGTTTGTAGTGTATACAGATATCAAATTATAAAACTGTACACCTGAAATCTACATAGGTAGAAAAAAAGAGAAAGAAAATGCCACTTATGAACTGGTCAGAATCTGTAGAGCAAACATCAATACAGGCGAGTCCACTCATGAAACCGAATATGTTTCGAATACCATATTCAAAGATATGGTCCAGTAAGATAGCTTATTAGGACATAGATCTCCATTTGCTGATTTTGGAAAGTTGTTACAAACAGTATTTATTGTTTGATTGCATTTTTATAAAGCTTTGGGTATACTAAAAAAAGATTCCTCAATAGTATATTCGGATTAATGAAACAATAATACCTTATATTAATGTAACACATTGCATTTTACAGTGGCTTCACGGAGTAGATAGTGTTGCCCCCATTTTAAAGACGAAGGAAGGGGAGCCCACAAAGGTTAAGTGAGTGATTTTCCCAAGGTCACATCGAAATCGGCAGAGCCGTCTATTTGCACTGCAGTCAAAGGAAGATTTAGACAGGGTCTGATGTGGGACATCGTGTGAGACATTTAAAAAAAAGTCTTTCATTTGCAAAACCTAAGTCAACACATTTGTGTAAATTGAACATTCAGCTTCCCTTTTGGGATAACTGGATGACATGATACATGTCTGCTGGTGCCTTCAGCCAGACTCCTAAGAATCTGAATCTAATTATTGAGGAAAAAACTAGTTGTACTCTTTCCTCCCGTCATGTTGAAGGTTATACACTTATGTGCTCATTACTTGCTTTTTCTAAGAAAACGTGCATGTGGTGAGAGGGCTGCTAGAACATTCCTTTTTCCAGATGTCCCTACTGCTACCAGGGAGTACAATGCCTTGCACAAAAGTAGGGTGGAATAAATGCTTTTTTATCTTAATTATGATTTCTGACAGATAGCAACCAAATCGTGCTCCAGCACAATAGTTTCAGATTCATCCAACTCTTGATTATCCCTGGAAATAGGGAAATAGCTTGCGTAATTGAAATCCACAGACAAATAAACCTCATTTACAAAGGGCCTCGATCTTCTCCCTCAGCAAACCTTTAACTATAGCTAATAACAAGATTATGTTGACTGTTTTGAGTTTTATCATTCCTCCCCTCTCCCTTCTCTGTTCTTGTTGAGGTACTACTGAGTGGAAAGAGGGTTTCCAGAAAATAGGTAACAGGATGAATAAAATCAGGAGTTGATTAGAGTAAAACATCTCTTTGTTTTATTTTGACAACCATGATACATGCATGTGGGTGTTTAACAAATGCTTTTTAATGAGAGGGATATATGATGATAAAAATATATCATCCTGTCTCTTCTTCTATCACTGCTCTAGATCACAATTCCTGGGGTTGCTCAGAAACCCTCCTACTGGCCTTGTGTATTCAAGCATTACTTAATGCTATGCATGCATTTATTGTAAGACAGCAAATAAACTTCCAGCAGTAGGGACACAAAGCCTTTAAAAATATAGCATCGTGTGAGATTAAGATCCAGAATGGAGTATATATCTTTCGTTATAGAAATATTGGGTGTCTTTAAAAAGGGCCAGGCCACTTGACACAGTTAGAAAAATGCTTCCTGTTTACCCAAGGAAAAGGAGATATGAAAATTATTTGATATGTTTATTTTATGACAGTGCTACGTTGTATATAAATATAGGGAAGTTTCATGCATTGGGGTGTGGGTGACACCTTCTAGAATTGGAAAGGCTGACTGAATCGACCCCAGTTCTCTACAATATCTGTTTCTTCTTTTTTCCTTATCAAGATAACTTGGATTGGTTTGAGACTGGGCTATGTGCCAGTTAAAATTTCTCACCTCCCCAGATTCTTTTATAGTTAAGGTCATGTGCCTCGTTCTATTCAATGATATGTGAGCAAACTCTGCCGGCTGAGGCTCTTGACAAGCGATTGTTTTCCTATTAAAAGGAAAAACGCAGCTGGTACATATCTTTTGCTCTTCCTCCTTTTTGCTTGGGATGCAGACACAATGCCTGGAGGTAAAGAGGCCATCTTGTGACCATAAGGGGAAAACACACGCACTTAAGGATGATAGGAAAGACAGAAGAAATTGAGTCTTTGATGAAATTCAGGGCCATTGAACTAGCCCTGGCCTGCCTCCCCCTAAGTGAAAAATTTCTATTTGGTGAAACCAGTGGAGTAGGGTTCCTGTTACAAACAGGTGAGCGATAGAGTGTGATACAACATGTTTGTGAGAATATGGTCTCTGAGAATATAGGCTCTTGGTACTCTACTGTGGCAGTCACTCCTATGTTGTCTTTACATTTCCTGAAGTATATCATAATATATACTCCAGCCATGATTTCTTCCGGCCGGTAGTCAGACTTGTTGGTCAATGCTCTCAGGCTACAATAATGTTTGTAATACTATTCATAAAGTTTAAGAATGTCCACCAATTCCTCATTGCTTGATAATTTTTATATTTGGTTTCTTAGACCAATTTCTTAAGGGCATCTCAAGTCACCATAAGAGTTGAAGTTTAATATCCGGAAGGAAACATGTATACATTCAGGTGTACATATACACAGACTTAAAATAAATCTTATATATACAACACTCTACGGAATTGATGCCTTACAGGTCAACACTGAACATGGTATGCTTGGCTTTTTTTTTTTTTTAAACTTAAGTGTTTTGAAAAGGTACATTCTGTGGGAAAACTTAGAATTGGAGCTATGATTGCTAATAGTCTGCTAGAACTATAAATAAGTGATCCTTTTTAATACCCGGTGGAGATGGGGAATTACAAGATGATGTCTATGGTTGCAAAAAGACCATCGAAAAGTTGGCGAGGAGATCATGCATTAAGTCATCATACCATTCCCCTCATTTTTTTTCAGAGTTTCAGGGCCGGACTAAGTGCTTCTGCACTTGCTGCATCATGTACATGTTATCCGTGTCCATGTAGGTATTCCCCAGGTGTCTGTCTGTAAGTTCCGGGAGGACCGGGGCTCTATTTATTCGCCTCGGTTTCCTCAGTGTCTGCTGCATGCTGGGGACTCAGGACAAGCTGATTCAATCCAATATGGTGAGATAGGAAAAGAGCAGGAGTCAAGAATTTAAAATTGCAGGCTTCTCCTTTATTTCCCTTTCCTTTTGGCTTTTCCGCTAGAGAGAAGGGTAGAGTAAATAGAAATAGGGCGGATGCAGAGCTTTTGACACTTGTTTTGAGGGGTTGCCAATAAGTCCTCGAAAATCCTTCACAAACCAGGAATGATAAATAACTTGTGCTTTTTAGCTTGGGAGGAGTGTAGACCGCAAGACTACCGTCAAAAAGAATTAATAACCAGTGGGGGAAAATCCCTAATTGTTTAAAATGTCTATATATCGATAAATTATGCTTTAAATGGCTTATGGGTATCCTACTTAAATATTGCCTTCTTTAGATGCTAATTTTTAAATAATTTCTGACAATTTTAATAAAACTTTCTCTAAGAAAAGTTTAATTGAATGGGAAAATATTTAATAGCTGTGGATAATCATGACTGGGAAAACTTGCTATTTGGACCAGAGGCTCACAACAAAAAACATTATTCACTGGAGATAAATTATTTGGAGGAAATAATAACTCTGGACTGTGTGCAAATTTCAGGATATAAACAGACAGTAAACATCACACAGTATGAATATTTTCATTTGCCAGATTACCCACAATTTCTGCCTACTGCCGCATATCAGGAGAGCTGGCATCTCCTTCAAAGTTTCTACGAATCAGACACTGGTTTCTAATGTATGTGGTTACCATCGGTTAACCAGAGTATCCAGGCAACTAGAGCATTGCATTTTCTACCCACATGGAACTCAGCTAGATTCCTGGCCTCATAAGGACAGCTCTTGAAGGTGATGAAGAGCCATAAAGTATTCCAGAACCCAAGGTTTCAGAAACACTGCTGCCAAGTTCATCTGCTTAGAGTGCTAGGCCCTTGCCCAAACTCGTCAGTCTTTAAAAAAATAAATAACTTAAAAAAAAGGGGGGGGGGAGAAAAAGAGAAGTCTGAGAGAAAAAAAAACTAAGGAGTTGGCTAAAAAACATTACCTAATTTTTCATCGCTTCAACGTTAGCCAGGAATAGTTAGACTAAAGCATAACTGTCCGAATAACTTTGAAGACTGACAAATTGAAATGAATTTTATTGTCACATTTTGGTAGCCTAGGCATTTCCAAAGCGTGGATGTTTTCAAGTGACAATGAGGATCATTCGTTTCTTACATGAGAACTGATAAGCCGAGGAACACTGTAGAACGCACTCTTATTCTGTACATTAGGACGATTTGGAACAGGAAACCACAAAGAACACTGAGGGCATCTGTTCAGGGCCCATCCCGAAGGCACAATTTCAGATCCTACCCGGGAGAGTGGTGAGCTCCACAGGCATGCACAGATGGGGATCCGGAAGCCTCAATTCTCTCTGCCTGGCACTGGGCTGCTAGGTGACACCGGACAGCCTGCTTTTCATCCGAGGGCTGATGGTTTTAGGACACTCTGTCTCTGAGCAGATGAAGCACCCTTGCTGTGGGTCAGGCTCTGACATGCTCATCATGCTCCTGGGATGAAACTCCAACAACTGCCTACAATTCACCTGGACTGCGGCCATTCCTTGTGTCTTTCAGATCCTCCACTAGTTCATTCTCACGAGGCAGTTTGTCACCCTTTCTTCCTCAGAAGCACTGCACAGAAAGAATCTTTCGGACACCAATGTGCTCATCTTCTCCTTCTGCCAGTCTGCAGACATTCCCGTGGACTTCTCCTTTCTTCTCTTGACCTAGCTTCGACCCCATGTTTGAGACATCTTCAGAACCACTTACTTTCTCTCCACCGTCCTTATTTTTCAGATTATTTTTTTTTACACCGTCTCCGCCTTTCCCCTGGTTCCCCTACTACCATCTGGCTCCTGATTCTTTGAAACTCATTTTATCACCTGGATTTATCATTCCTAACCTTTCCCACATCCCGTTAATTCTTTACCACCTTCCCTTGGTTTCCCTGTGTTTCCTGAAATAATGCTCTTGAGTCCGTCTTCAATTTCCTTCCTTTGGCCTCCGTGAGAGGCTGGAGGTGGTGAGAGACCAATGACCCGGGAGGACTGAGACCTGGAGCTGGCAGTAGAGCCTGTGTGAGCGCTGGCAGTCACTTCACTTCTTTCCGTCTCCGGTTCCTCCCTTGTGAAGCGAGGAAGTTTCCTCTGGCTCAAAATTCTACGATCCTAGCATTTCTTTGTGCTTTTAGAGAGGAGTCAGGGAAAATTACAGTGTAGTCTTTGCACCAGAAAAATCAACTGCCGTGTATGACCCCCTTGCTTAGCAAAAAAAAAAAAAGGGAGTTCACAGGTTTATTTGGTGACATGACACTGAGAAAGATGGAGTTTGGGGCTCAGGACTGCATACTGGCACATATTTTTTGAAGGAAAAGCAAGTTAATGGTTTATTAAATTGAGTTAAAACTGGTCAAGTAAGATAGAGTCAAATGCACTCTGCGAATGAAGTAAACAAGAACTACTCTCTGTTTTTCCCAACTCAGTACTGGATTTTAAAGATGTGTTTCTCAGTTGTCTAGTCTTGTAGTTTCCACTCTGTAATAATGGAAAATAACCAAGGCCTTTATTTTAAACAAAAACCAGTGTGGAGGCGGATCCAGGATGCGGCTAGAAATGATGCATTATTTTACATAGCTGACATGGTACATTTGAGGGATAAAACACTGCACACACTATAAACAGATGAAAAACCCCAGTCCGCCCTGTTAGGCCCCAGCTATGATCGATTGCAAACCCAGGGTTGTAAAATAAGTAACAGTCTGGAACCATGGTTTATCAACAGTTTTATTTTCCTGAGACAACTTTATCCTAGAGGGCTGGAAAAGTGCGGTCCCTCGGCTGGAAGAGGATTGTGTGATTTTCGGAGTATTTTCCTCTCCTAAGGTTTGCACTCTGCGAAGTTGCTTTCACAAACTCCTGCATGAAATGTATTTGGACATAACAGCTTTCCGAGGTTTTTATTAGCCCCTTGGGTTGGCCCTGAGGAGAATACACTCGAAAATGTAAGTCGCAAACTGGAAAATGCTATTTTGATAAAAAAAAAAAAATCAGAAATGTCCAGCCTATCTTTGTAGGTTGTGGGTTGCTTTCTCTCTTGTTTTTTTTTTTTTTCTTTGTCCTTCTTTAAGGGAAGGGAATTGGCAGGGTGGGAAGCATTTTTTATTGTGCCTCCTGATCTTTTCTGAATAATAGTCCTTTAAAAGTGCATAATAAACTCATCCTTTTCAAGGCCCATTCCTTTTGTGCGTGATGGTGGGGAGAGGAGGCTGAGCGCCTGCTCGCTTCCTGCGCCATTCCCGGGCTTCCAGAGAGAGGCTGCCCTCGCGGGCGGCCCCGGCACCTCTCCCCTTCGTTCCCAAACAGAAATTCCCAACTGCCCAGAATCCCTATCCCAGCGCTGGGTGGGCTCGCGGCCGACTGGCACTGGAGTCACTCTCTTCCTTCCCCGCGCGGAGTGCGAGCGTTTCCCTTCTATTCCGCGTCTAGGCGGTGGGCCCGGGCGGAGGCGAGGCGGGAAGCCCCCGGGCCGGCGGTCGGGAGAAGAGGGGGGTTGGTGGGGGCGTGGAGGGGGAGGCCCGGGGGCCCGCGGCCGTCACGAAAGGCGGCGGCGGGGCGGAGGAGCCGCGCGCGCGGCGGCGGGGCGCGGGCGGGCCGGGCGGAGGCGCGCTCCGGCTGAGCGGCGCCCGCGGCAGCCCCAGCGGCAGCTGCGGCGAGCGGAGCGCGGGCGGCGCGGGGAGCGGGCGGGACGCGCCCAGAGACACGCAGAGAAAGGGCAGCGCCGCCGCCTGCTGCCGTCCTCGGCGCGGTTAATCACGCGCTCCCCTCTCGCTGCTGATTTGCAAGAGCAGATTAATCAGAGAGCGCGGCTTGATGAAATTTGCTGTTATTGTGCCCATTTTTAGCAACATCTTTTATTATCTTCATTATTCATTTACAGGGGACCGGCATCAATTATGCAAATGAGTTCACAGACTTTGCAGATTACTTCATTTGCCGCTATTGTTTGTGGAAATTTAATTATTAAATATTATTAAGCTTGCGTTTTCTTCAATTTTCCAAGGCTTAGTTTCATTTGATTTTTCCTCCAGCTGCTCTTCTTTCCTTTCAGTGCCAAAACAGCTCCTCATCAAAGCGGCTCTGGCATGTGAAGACCAAATAAAATCTCCTCAATTTAATAATTTTGATGTTAGTCCCTTGTTCTCAGCTGCTTGCTCAAAGCAATGCGGAGAGGAACGCGGAGCACATTCAATTTAATGAGCAGAAATTGAATTCAAGTTTGTTCGGAATTGACTTCAATTAAGCAGAGTCTTAATGATAAATTAATCTCTTTTCTTTATTCCCTAGAATTTGTTTTTCAAAGTAGGAAATTGGACTACATTGAAAGACCAAATAAAGAATACCAATTTTAACTAGATCATGGAACTGATAGCAAAATTTAATTCTTTATAGTAACGTACTTGGACAAATAGCATTCTTTCTATGGCATGTATTATAATTTATATTCATTGTTACCACTTACACTTCCATGGCATGGATAAAATGGCAGTTGAATTAAATATGGGCTTGTAATAGACTTCGGAGTTTTAATCTTTATTAAGAAACTCTAATTGAATGCATAATTAGCTTTTCAGGCTTTAGGAAATTCGGTTTAGTATCTATGTGAACTGGAAACATTGATCAGGAATTTTAAAGCAATTTTTATGAGTTTATTTTGAGGGAGGAATTATCAGGCTGTATATAAAATGTCATTTTAAACTGAATAGCAAGAATCGGAGAGGCAAGGAATTAGGTTCATCCTGTGTTGTTGCGGACTGGGAGCCAGGCTTCCTTGGAACCAGGGCCAACACTGGTAATTTTAAGTTCCTTTTATTAAAACCTCTAATGTTCCTTCAGGCCACCAAATCCATTATTCCTGTCCAGACCCTGCTGAAAATCAAACTCACAGCGACTTGGGATTTTAATGAGGGCGTCCATATTGATTGCATGGTTCTACTGTTTGGGTTTGCTGCCACTGTCAAAAATGTACCTGACATTTTTTTTCATCCGAATCATGGATCATCTTTTCTGGAACACGTAGAGCATAATTCTCCATGCTCCAGTCTGCAAAGCACTCTATCTACATATGCCAAATGTTATTATTGCAGTTCCTTCAGGAGTGACCTTAGAAGAGACGATGTTTGTTCCAAAGAACTTCAAGCTGTTCACTGTGGTATATTCATAGTCGCAAATTTAAAATACATCAGTGTGAGAAAATACATTTAGGCTGTGTACTGTTTCACAGAGTGTGCGGGTCCCCTCCCCTCTGCTTCCTGCTCCTTCCATGTGTGCGTTTTATTACTCTTGGCCACTCAGACATGGTGCGTGCAAATTTGACTTTGCCGTGAATTTTAAATTGAATTGCACGTGATGGAGATGATCTTCTTTGTGGGACAGTACAGTGTGTCATTTCCAGTACTTTTCAGGGTCCACCTGCTCTACGTTCGAATTAAAGATTTATATAATAATAGAATTTTAAACTGACAGGGTGCTTAAACATCACCTGGTCCAACTCCTTTGTTTTATAGATGAGGAAACTGAGGTCCACAAATGTTATGTAATTTTCCAGAGGCAGGGCCAGGACTGAAACTTGAAGGTTTGACTAACTTTGGGGCCGAAGAAACTCTTTTTTCACTATTCAAGTCTGCTTCCGAGTTGTGTAGTGACATCTTTGAGTAAGTGGAAACTAGTTTAAAAAAGACAGGAATTAATTTATTGTCTTGTTCAAACTGGGAAATATATTGATTAAAGTGCATAAAAGCACACACAAACTCGGTAAGCCTATTTATCTGGAACTTAGACAATTGGGAAACCTAAATAACGGGATTGCTTTGTGCTCTACTTTAGTGGGAAGGGAACAAATGAAAAGTTAATAAGGTAGTATCACGGATTTTTTAAAACAAAAAACCAGGAAGCTTTATAGGGCACTGGGCTCTGTGCGTAGAAAGTCCTATATTCTACAGTGGGGGTTGACAACATTTTCAATTAGTAGTTCCAGTCTTATTCCAGCCCCCATGAAGCGGTGGTATCTCAAACCTCCTTTATTTCATTGCAATGTTTCATTTGTTCAACCTTAATGAGCTGTGAGTACCGAGCAATTTGCTAGATGTTGAAAAATATGAAGAATGATAAGCCTGTAGGAAGTTACGGTTTAGCTAGTGGGGAAAACAGAAAGGAGCCCATAATTATTGTATGAAATGGTAAGTGTTCTAATTTGCACGGGGTGCTGGGGGCGCATCTAAGCAGAACGGGAGGCCTGGGAAAGCTTTTCCACGCAGTGTCCTCTTGGGCCCTACTTACAAGGGCAAGTCACCAAAGTGGAGAGGTGGTGGTGGTATGGGTTGGAGGGGTGGGGGCAAAGGGGGATTTTTGCCAGGTAGAAGGGAAAGCATGTGGCGTGGCAAGGAGGCATGGGATGGAATGAAAGCTATAGGTTTGTGCCAGGACATGCTGGGAGATTGAACTACAAAGCCAGGGTTAAGACCAGGAAGTGCTTTCTGTATTGAGGACAAATCATTTCTTCCTTTAGTCTGGATGGCAACTGTTTACACAGCTTCCGCAGGAGTTCAAATATTCCTGGAACTGTGGTAATCGCATCTGCATCTCTTATGAACTAATGTCTTAGCTATTACTTCAGCAGTGATGAGCTGTAACAAAAAGCAGATTAGAGGAATTTGGAGGTTGAAAAGGGGACAGGAAATAGGTGGAGGAAAGAAGAAAGAAATGGAGATGTTGATGGGGGGTGTGTGTGTGGAAGGAGGTACTTAAAACAAACCGTATTCACAGCTTTGCCCAGGACCTAGGTCAACACCAGCCCTTGGGCTCTTAAAATCACCTGTGTACCTTTTGTTCATGGACGATGGCTAGAATTTTACAACTTCTCTCTTGGTAAACTGTATAATGAGAATTTGTAATGATGATTTGTAAAGTCTGGAATGATGATTTTCTAAGAACTCAACACCTAATAAAATTAAAACAGATAAAAAATCTTATTAAGTCTCATTAGAGTATTGTGCCAAGTTTTTGAGGCTCAGTCTCCAACTTATGGTGACTAGGGGGTAGTTCAATTAATGAAAACATTGAGTTAACCAGAATATCATATTTTTCCACCATTCTAAATAAATTACCTTACTAAATCCATGTTATTTGCAGATCTCTAAAATTGAGTTTTCAATATTCTATGTGAAAAAACTAACATAAAAATAAGCATACCATATACAAAAGCATTTCAGATAAAATCAATGACATTTTCTTCCAAATTAAAAGAAAAAACCTCCGGCAAAATTACATAATTTCAATAAGAGTTGGTCACTATGTGTTGAAAAGAATTTTGAAAAATATTTTAAAGCAGTAGAAATCCAAACAAAAGCTGTAAAGAGAAGGGATGTCACCCCATAGTGAATTGTTGTATTTTTTATCTACAGTTGATTCAATTCGAAGAGAGCTTTATTTGAAGATCTGCTCAAACTTCAGTTAAGGGTGGAAAGGGTGGGGACTTTCTTATATACCTCTCAGCTTAAGCTTAATTAAAATACTGGCTAAAATCATTCACAATAGCCAAGATACAGAAATGAACTAAGTGTCCATCAAAGGATGAATGGATAAAGAGATGTTTATTTATCTATCTGTCTATCTATCTATCTATCATCTACCTATCTATAAAGATGTTTATATCTCTATCTCTATCATCTCTATCTCTATCTATCTATATAGAGAAAGAATTATTATTCAGCTTTAAGAAAGAAGGAAATCCTGGGGCACCTGGGTGGCTCTGTCAGTTAAGTGTCCAACTTCTGCTCAGGTCATGATCTCGCGGTTCGTGAGTTCGTGTCCCACCTTGAGCTCTGTGCTGACAGCTCAGGACCTGGAGCCTGCTTTAGATTCTGTGTCTCCCTCTCTCTGACCCTCCCCCACACTCTCTCTCTCTCTCTCAAAAATAAATGTTAAAAAAATTTTAAAAAGAAAGCAGGAAATCTTGCCCTTTGCAACAACGTGGATGGACCTTGAGGGCATTATGCTAAGTGAAATAAACCAAACAGAGAAAGACAAATACTATATGGTATCAACTTTAATGTAGAACCTAAAAAAAAAAAAAAAAAAGTCAAACTCATGAAAACAGAGAGTGGCAAAGTGGTTACCTGGGGGTGGGGGGAAATAGGGAGAGACTGGTATAAAGGTACAAACTTTCAGCTGTAAAATAAAGCCGGAGGAGCTAGTGTAAAACATGGCGACTATCATTAATAACACTGTATTGTGTAACTCAAATATGCTAAGACAGTAGAACTTAAATGCACTCAATAAATAAATAAGGCAATTGGATGTGTTAATTAATTAGATAATGGGGAATCCTTTCACAGTGGATATGTATATTATATCGCCGTGATGTACGTTCTAAATATCTTACAATATTATGTGCCAGTTATACAAATTGCACAATTGTACGATTATATAAAGCTGAAAAAATACTGGCCACGAAAAGTTCTACATCTATCTAAGGCGTGTCTGAGTGCAAGACTGTAGGCTTTTTAGATGACCAGTTAATTGTTTCTAATGTTAGAACCCCAACTGGTAGATGTTGTTCTTCTCCAACATTTTTTCCTGAGGAATTCAGCTGTCGTCATGTCAGGCTTGGCCAATATAGAGTTTCTGTCTCATTTATCAACTTTTCAATCCCAGATCAACCCAGCGGTTGATACAAGATGTCCTTGTATCTCTCATAGGTCCCTCTTAAAAACTTGTTTCTCTTGACCTGCCCCCTCAGTCTGAAGCAGCATAAGTGATTTTTTTGATTTTGTGTCTCTTTTCTTCCTGTGATAACCTAGCTGCTTTGCCATTTATTCTTTTAGAACAAGAGAGATTTTCTAACTTACCGTATTTTGGTGTTCACCTTACTTCAATGCAACCAACATTTGTTGAACCCCTCTGTATGAGGCATTGTGTGAAACATCTCAGGAGTTACAAAGATGAACAGGATGCTTACTCTGTCCGTAAGCAGTTCATATGTGAGCGGTCGAGGTGATGGAGATGCAAATAATTGTCATCAATGTAGTAAGTGTTGTAATGGAGATAGAGACAGGGCTCTGAGGAAGGAGGTTGAAGGATCACTTAAGTAGGGAGAAAACTTAACCAGAGTGCTAAAGAGTCTGTTGGACCTTGTCAAGGCATAGAGGGCGACCATGGAGTAGAGCAAGGTCAGCGGGAGCCTCGGACCAGTTGACATAGAATCTGCTCTGGTACTTGCTGAGCCTCTCTGAAACTCAGCATTCGGGAATGAGAATATCCAGCGTGCAGGGCAGGTGGTCACCTACATCTGTCAGGGTGCCACCACCTGCACAGCCGCACTCCTTTCCTGATGTTCTTTAGATCTTTGGACCTGGGAGGGGAAGAATTTGGATGGCAGGCCATGGGGCTGGTCATCTCCTAAGGACTCTCTCACCTCTGTCGTCCTTTACAACAGTCACCCAGTCCGGGCCAGGGCCTATGTGAATGGAACACAGCCGGGGTGTCCCTTAGCTGGGAGAAAGGGGAAAAAAACTGGCGTCACCATGTCCTGCACTAATGCTGCAAACAGCAAGGTCTCTCTGGAGCTCTAGGATTGGAAGGACCTGAAGGGCCGTTGAGTGCAATCCTCTGCTTCCAGACTGGACTGCAGACTGCCAGTAGCCTCAGAGAATCAAATTGCCCTTGAACTCAGCCCTCCCCATCCCCATTGCCTAATTCTTTTTCTTCAGTGTGCCTAGAAGAAAGGCCAAGTCTCAGGTGAGGTCTACATAGAGGCAAGAACTGGGGACAGAGGAAAGCAGAGATTCCAATTCTTGAGGCTACTGTGGTGTGTGTGTATAGGGGGTTATTCCCACTCTTTTGTTTCTTTCTGCCCTAGGTAGTTTCTTCACAAATACGTTCGAGAGTAGAAAGTAGAAAAGCTTTCCTTATAATCCCTTCTTCTGAAAACCAATTGTTTGCATGCTTCAACTTCCTGGCAAACATTAAGCACTCAGTAAATTTATGATGAAAAAATATTTTTAAAAAAGCTAGGAAACCGGGCAGATGGAATAAAAGGAGTCTAGCTGGAAGAGGTTCTTAGAGTTTTGGCATTTTTTGGGGAGTAAGCATCATGTATTTTATTCCTCACCTTCTTGCTCCCTATCTTTGGCAAATGGCTTTCAAATAAAGAGGCACGTCATATGAAAATAAAAAGCATCGTAACTTGTCTTCCTTTCGTACACAGAAAGAGTGATATAAAACAGTTAACTTTGATTAAAAAATATAACAACAGGGAGCCCAGATATGCTTACAGTAAACTTCCATGCAATAGGACATGTATGGAAACGAGAGTAAAAAGGCGATACAAGAGACAAAGGCGGGGGGGAGAGAGGCAGAGGAAGTCGAGAGAGAAAAATAAACTGGAGAAAAATGAACACAGAATGGGAGAAAGAAGGAAAGGGAGAGATGGGGGGACAAAGGAGAAGATCATCGAAGAAAAATGGGAGACAGTGTATGGAGTCTGCCGTTTGGGGGAACGTATTCTTTTCATACTCAGGATTCATTTCTGTGGTGGGTTTCACAGTGTTGTCGCCTCATCATCCTTCCTCAAAATTCTCATTAACCACTGTTTATAGCTGTTTAACTGCTGCTTACCTTTGGATTTTCAAGGGCTCGACTCATAATGGGCTAGATAATCATAGTAGCCTGTCACGGGGAAATAATTATTCTCTTGGAGCATTATCTCTGGCGCATATCTGGGCCCTGAGCAAAGGCTCTTCGTGTTCTTACATTTTTAAGAACTTGGAGATTTATTGAGACTGCCTCCTTTCAGGAGCAGGATTTGATTTCCCCCCAACCCCCCAAGATGCCATCGTATCTCAGAATTAGCTAAGCATCATTTTCCGTAACTTGGTCACCTTTTGGAAAAAGTAAATGGTGCTTACTGTGATATTTCCTCCTGGGGCAAAGTGTTCTTAAGTCACAGGAAAGCAGTGAGCCAGCAGCTCAGAACACCATAAAAGTGAGAGCTGGGGGCGGGGGCCTTTGTGGGAAAAACATTTATGGAGAGTTACCAGTTTTTAGTTTTCTCTTTAAAAATATTGTTACATTAGTAAAGAAGCTGAAGCAGAATGGAGAAGGGGAAATAATACTGAAAAAGGGAAAACAAAGTCCGTTTTATGGAGTTTCATGAGTTTTTAGGAAATGCCTGGCAAGGGGCGGGGGAACTGGGTGACTTCAGTGCAGCTTTGAAATGTAGGCTGAAAACATGGAGATTTTTTTGTTTGTTCTTCTGCTTGTTTCCATTTCCATGAGTAGCTTTCTACTTCAGGGACCTTCTCCCGCTACAGCTGTGTGCTTGTTTCAGTTGGCTTTTGAATATCGATATCCAAAGATGTCGATTGTCCTTTCATGGAAAAAAAAGAATCTTGTATGTATTTCTTATAGGTGGGGAGGGGAGGGTTGCCAAAATACAATTTTGGCTCCTGTATTTCAAAAAAAGTCGCCCTTCTTATTTAGCATCGTCCTTCATAATACAAATTGCAAATAAGGCAGCATGCCAGTGCCGAAAAGTAATTTCAATTAAAATTCCCAGAGCTGTTCCGGGGCAACAGAGGGGTCAGTCTTAACACGTTGTCCTTGAATCTGGGCACAGCCTACCTGGAAAGCTTCAAAGAGGGACAAGTAACTGTAGCGGCACCTCCCTGTCCCTTCTGCCTCCCCGCCGTCCTCAAGCCATAAACACAGAGATGAGCACCCATTCCACAAAAGAAAAAAAAAAAAAAAAAGGAAGTTTGGTGATCATTTGTGTGGAAAAGCAGGTAATGGACTATTAAATAGTTGTTTGTGAAATCACTGCACAGTACAGTGTTGACTTGTTTCTGCAAAAGTATTTCTGTTTACCCAGTTCTGGATAAAAAGCGTATCATGTGACACGGCCCCAGAGTAAACGACGTCCAGGTGGATGGATGTTCCCTCCTGTCTTCCGGTTCAGGCCTCTGCGTTTTCTGTTGTTAGGTAAATGAACGAGGGGCTGTGTGGATGGACACACTCTTAGAATCCCAGCTAGTAGGGCTGGTCTCGTGTGTTGGAGTATCCTGTAATAAAGGTTGGAATAGCCTGTCCTAAGGGTCCCTCTGCCCCCTGCCCTAACGTATCTCCCTCAGCACCTTGTCATGGTGTTTAAAAATTACACACTTCTGTTCTCCTTTATGTTAAGGCTGCTGCTGATATCAGGAGTTGCTTTGGAGGCGTGACATTAGACCGACATCATTAACATTTTAGATCAAATAATACTTCCATTTATTGAGTGTTTATTTATGAGCCAGGCAGTATGCCAGAGATTTTATCCTTACTATTTACCCTCATGAGAATGCTACGAAGCCGGTACTATTATTATCTTCAGGTTGCAGATGAGGAGACAAAGACACATGAGGGTTAAGTTATCTGACAAGTCTTAGAGTCGGCAAGCAGTCGAGCTAGGTTTTTACCTAGATTCTCTGATTGCTGAGCCCAGGTTTCTTCTGACCTGGCATCAGCAGAAAATGGTGTCCAGAAAAAACAGAGTACGGGCTTAAACTTTGATGTGGTGGATCCGGGAGAGTGTTGTCCAGCAGGTGAGGGAGTGTGAGTAAAGTGAAGACTAATTAGAGGGAAGGAAGAGGTCACGAGCTCCTGATCACTGCTGGGGGCTTGGAAGGGAAGAACTAGTGGAAATGCACATAGAAAAAGAGGAGGAGCTGTGGGGGCAGAAAGTTAATTTCACAGATTTGCTTGTGGCCAATCTGATGGAATGTTTCCCTAGCTGTCTCTTAGATCCTGAAAATGCAGGACTTCTGCCCTTCTTTTATGTTTGTCAGTTACATGGTTTGCATGTAATTCTGCAGCCGTGAGGTCCTGTGATCCCATAGGCATTTGAATTCCCTGTGCAGCAGAGGAACCCAAAAAGCAGAGGATTTCTGGCCAAGCCAAGAGTAGCACCCACGTTGCTGGCTCTGAGCCTGCGGCTCTCTCCAGCACCCCTCTGGTCGCTTCTCTTTTTGCTCCCACAGAACCCTCTCATTCTCTTTCAGCCTCTTTCATTTCCGGGAGATGGTACAAAGTATACACCCACTCCTCCAATCTCGATTTGGTGTTTGGGTCCTGCTAATTCATTGTTATGTGCAGAATGCCTTCAGTGAACACAACAAGCTGCAGAAAATATAATTCTCCCTTAATGTATATTTACTAAGTGTATTTATTATTCATCAGGATGTGCATTTTAAAATGTGAGTCTAGATTCCCTCACTTTTAATCCCAAACAAATGTTAAAAGATTTATTTTTATAATAATCCCGGAATGAGAGCTAAGTAAGCCTCCCTGAACACAGCTTGCCAAGCGGTGGATGTCAGCTCTACATCCACACTAGACGCTCGAGCTGTGCTTGCTGTTGTCTCTCGCCATTTCTAGTGGCGATGCACAGAAGCGTACTAGCACACCAGGGCCCATCAATGGTTGCAATTTGTTGGCACGGACTCTAGGGAAGAAGTACTGCAAGGGAAAATGTTAGAGTCTCATTTCTTTGCAAGATATAGATAGATATGGTGGGAGAAATAAAGGCAGATGGATGAAGGAGAGGGAATATATGGGCCAAGAGATAAGAAAACGCACAAAAATAAACTTCAGAGACCTCAAGGTGCCATCAACAGGCAAGTGTTTGAATAGTGTATCAAGGATGTAACATGAATGCATTAAAGATCCTGGAATGAGCGACCCCCCCTTTCCCATCCTCTGAGAAGGGAGGGTTCTAGGGTGCAGGCGCCAGGGTGAGGCTAGAACAGCAGGGGGTTCCTAGTAGTGGTCGAAGGCCAGCTTACATGACAACACAATGGTGTGGTTGCTGTCCTCTGGTTAGCTATGTTAGGGATCCGTTTGAACAAGACTCTTCAGCTGACTTTGGTAAGAGTCTTTACTCCTTAGCAGTCTTCATTACAATTCTAAATGGCATCTATCTCACACAGGCCTCAACATCAAGCAGTTTTCTCCTTGTCAGTTGCAGAATCTTTTCTTATATGTAAGGACTAGTGAAGAGCTTCACTGGTTTTTGTGCGTGTGAACTCATAATACCCACAATACATTAATAACTGACGTTGAAACGTGTGTTAACATGGTTCGGTTAAAAAAAATCGTTCATTTGAAGATGTCATTCAGTATAAATCTAGGAATACTTTCTTCTTTGAGGTTGAGCATCACTACATGTAAAACACCAGCATGGATAGCTGTACAGCTAATTATAAACAGAGTAAGAATAGAAGTTAATAAGAGAGTGATGCAATAGTTTTATCTGATGATTCTTATTTTCTTACATTGGGTGGAGTCAGTGAAGCTAAAGCAGACAATGATCTGTATGGGTTTTTTTTGTTTGTTTTGTTTTTTGTTTTTAATTAGAAAAAAATTATTTTTATATATAAAAATTCTATTTTTTTATTTTATAAAAAATGCTTATTTATTATTGAGAGACAGAGCATGAGCAGGGGAAGGGCAGAGAGGGAGAGACACAGAATCTGAAGCAGGCTCCAGGCTCTGAGCTGTCAGCACAGAGCCCAACATAGGGCTTGAACCCATGAACCGCGAGATCATGACCTGAGCCGAAGTCAACGCCCAACTGACTGAGCTACCCAGGTGCCCCTTATCCCTATGGTTTTGAACACACTTCAAAAGACTAGGGGCAGAGATGGATGAAAAGGCTTTCTCTTGTCCAAAAGACAGATGCAGAGTCCTATAAACCCCATTCTGTGATGATAAATTCTTGAAGTAAAAATGGAGAGAGATAGTTTGGGGAAATATTTGCATTGCATGAAAACTATATGGTACACACAGTACAGGGAAGGGAAATTGAACATGGTTTCTATCTATGTTTCAAATAGAATCCCATCGTGTGTATGGGGCTGGTATACAGTTAGATAATAATTAAGGTTAAAGAGTCAGATGTATCTAAAGAATAACTCTGACTCGTGTGATATGACAATTTGAAAAAATAAGGAGAACAGTTTTAAAGAAATAGTAGGAAGTAGCCACTTTATAAAAGAAAAAAGTGATAGCAAATCGAATCAATTTAACCACTATTTGTAGTGGTTAAATCTTTGGCTTATGTCTCAAGCCTCTCTGTTCAATGCCACTGTTGCTTCTTTTCTCAAAGATTTCCTGTTGACCAATGCTTTCCCAGTTAGCTCATCCTACTGGGAACAAAGCCATCCCCCTCGCTGTAAGATACTAAGTGACATGCCCTCTAAATTCTTGCCATAGCCTTTAGCATTTGATAAATGAATTAAATAGAAATAATTGGGCATCTTTTGCTGAACTTGATGTCTGTAATAAATGTCACTGGTGTCATACAAAACAATTTATAAATTATTTTGAAAAGAATTGTTTCAACTACAGAGCAGGCAGTGAAGCAGACAAATGGAAAGGACTCGCAAGAGGACATTTCTATAATGACATCATAAGAACCAAGAAGACTTCAGTAGCAATTCTATTCATGCCACAAAGAGGGAAAAAACAAAGCAGTGGGCTCAATGTTTCTATAATTTTTTAATCCTGTTTTCTTTACTTTTTTCCCTACGTTGTACTGAGTGATTAGGAAGAAAATAAGAGGAGTTGATGGTACAGAGACTTGAAATCAGCTTACGAATTAGTCTTACTTGTGTGAATTTGTTACCTACCTATTAAGTTCCATGAAACCCCTTTGCAAACCAACAGAATGGTCTGGGACAAGGTGACTTGGATTTTGACAATCCTTTGTTTCAAAGTAGTGCAGATGAGGAAATAACAGTTGTTAGCATGGCATACTACACCAAACAGGTTTTCCATTGTTAGTAACATTTTCAAATGAGCATCCTATCACTGAAATGTTGTCAAAGGTTATGTTTAGTCCATGAAGCAGGCTCAAAAAACAATGAAGTTTTTCTCTCATGCAAATTCCCAAGATGAGAAAAAATTAAAAAAGCAAATTAAGTGGAGAGAAGTAAACGAGACATTATTTCTCCAAAGTTGTTTTATTGCCTGCCAGGAAAATATCTTCAGGAGATGGACTGAATAGGAAAAGACTTTTGTAGTGAGCATCTGAGCCACAGCAGATTTGTGGGTATTATTGGCTTTTTCAGACATCAAAAGCAAACTGTGTGAAAGATGATGGAGGTGCTCAAACAGGAATGGGGAATGAAAATGAGCAAATAGAAGATCATGCTCAATAAAAACACAAAATGATAATCAGAATAAATGAGACTATCAGTGCACAAGTAGAAGAAAATCAACTAGGAACATCTGTTCAGGTGAGGCTGAAATTAAGAGAATAATCAGGCTCTGGTCGTGTGCATTTGGAAAAAGTCTATGAAAGATATGATGAGCAGCATCTCATCCTTTGCCCATGTGGAATCATCGTATACTCCCTTTCATTGAAATTGGGTTTTGTGGCTGTGGATGTGATACCTTCCAAGAAATGTTGGTTTGCAGCAGAAATGCAATTGGGTGCATGTTGCAGATTAAGAAAATTTTAGCGGTGAGATGAAAATCTCTCAGAGAAATATGCAAAGATACAGTAGTCATGAAAAACATTTCTAAGCAAGCCTCCAAATGAACGAAATCACAAGAGTGTCAGGCCACAAAAATCTTTGGAGAAATAACATGCATGTAACATAATGTTAAAATCAAATATACGGACTTCTGATTCTGGAAAAGATGAGGTCTGTAATAAATGTCACTGGACACACACACTTCTTCCTATTCTTCTTGCTAAAGACTGTTAAAAACTCTGGATATTACATCTAAAACAAACATGAGAAAATGCTGAAAGATGGACAGAAGAAGGCAGACTTGTTAGGGGCCTTGGGATCTGAGGAACGGCATGGCAGTGAGTTCCCTGGGTTTTATTTTTGCCACATACACCCCTAGACAGCCTGGAGAAGGCAGCAACCTAGAAATGCTAAAATTGCAAACAACCACATAGAAAGCCCCAGTAAGTGAATGATTTGATCTCTAGCCAAAGGAGCATGGAGGGTCAGCCTTACAAGACAAAACACTTTTAGAAGATACCCAGTCTGTACTCCAGCCAAACGCAGTGGGAAAAAGAAAATGGTGGCCTGGTTCCCACCCTTGTCAGCAAAGGCTGAATGGGGAACCTGGACACCTACCCTCACCTGGAGGTAATGAGACCTTCCCTCCTCACTGAGGTGTCAGAGGGACCGAATGGGGGAACCTGAGACGTGCACCTCCTCCCAGACAGAGGTTGTGAGTCCCTTCAACTGTGGTGTCAGTTGGGGTGTCAGTAGGGCAGTGATGAAGCCCCTCTCTCTCTCCCAGTCAGGGTGATGTCAATGGAGGCCTAGAAGGGAGCCTAAACTTCGACTCCCAGCCAGCAGAAAGCAGGCAGCTCCCCTACCCCAGCCACTGCTACGTCACAGGAGACCTGCCAAAACAGAAGACTTAACTATGATCCAAAGTCTCATAACGTAATACCCACAACGTCCAGAATACAACAACAACAAAAAATCATGTGTCATATTGAGAACCAGGAAAATCTCCGCTTGAACAAGAAAAGACAACAGAGGCTAACCCAAAGATGGCATAGGTGTTGGAATTATCTGACAAAGATCTTAGAGCGGCCATCCTAAAATGCTTCCATGAGCAATTAAGAGCACACTTGAAACAAAGGAAGAAATGGAAAGTGTCAGCAAAGAAATGGGAGATATGAAGAAGAACCAAATGGAAGTGCAAGAACTGAAAAATACCATAACCAAAACTAAATCGTATTGGATAGGTTCTACAAGTGAAATGGAAAGGACAGAAGAAAGAATCCACGAACTTGAAAATAGAACAATAGAAATAAGTCTGAACAAAAGAGGGAAAATAGGTTAAAAAACGGAGCCTCAGGAATCTATGGAACTTTAACAAAAGATCTGACAATTGTATCAACTAAGTCCAAGAAGGAGCAGAGGAAAATGGGGCTCAAAACATACTCAAAGAAATAATGGCTGAAAAATTTTCAAGTGTGGCAAAGGAAACCCACAGATTTAAGAAGCTGAGTTAATCTCAAACAGTATAAATCCAAAGAAATCCACGCCAAGACACATCAGAGAAGGCAGCCTCATTGCATTAGTGCTCCTAAGCCTGCAGAAGCACGTGAGCGCATGGTCAATGTCCTTCAGGGACTTTGTATGCTGGAAATACTAAATGCCTCGTGGGCTCGTTTCTGAATTGTCTTATCTCCCACCCTCCAGTTGTTAATCCTGTAAAATAGTACATAATCTATGTTGATCACATGTACACAAATGTTCTTAAATGCCTTTTTAAACAAAAGGAACTACTTAAACAACAACAACCAGAACATCAAATTAAATTATCGTATAGCTCCTATTATGAGGCATTGCACATAACACCTGAATGTTCGGTGTATCATTTTTGGGGAAATCTCTATTTTGCTGGGTCAGGAAGTGAATACTGGTGGTGTTTTGTCCTAGAAGCCTCATGTTGTGAAGAAGAAAGTGGGTAAAAAGAACAGAATTGAGAGAGGTCATCATTTCAAATTTTGCCCAGCTGTCGTGACTAAAAAGTCTCGTTACTGAATATGATCACTGCAGGAAATTCTATGTGAAAAAAATGGTAACTGGTACACAAGTCTCTGAAAAAATCACCATTAAAGTTGTTACATAGTAGATATGCAATAAATATTTCGTGAATGAATAAACAAAGGCAAGAACAAGTGGCACACTTAGACATAAGGATTTGCGTTTTTTTTTTTTTGACAATATAATTATGAAAACTAGACTTGCCTACTGTGTAGGAGTACTTCTTTCTCCTGTGCCTTATGTTTAAGTATGTGCATGAGTTTCTAAAAAACCTTTCCTGTCCTCAGGTAATAGACATTTTCTTCTATATTCGCCTTTAGTTGAGTATTTTGGTTACATACCTTCCCGATTTCAGAGTAAACCTTACCTAGCAACTTTTCAAGACTTCATAGAGAACTTTAAGGGTCCCATGCAGGGGCTGGGTCTGAGAATGACCACGCTCTATCTACCAATGTGATTTTCTCAAGCCATTGTGGTGAATAGTAATTGCAGTGATGCTAACTTACACTGCAGAGTGTTTTCTAAGATGTGTTTCTGAAGAATGCTAGCTGTGTGGGTTATTAATAGATATTACTCAAAACAACATGTGAAACAATGGGATTAAAACGTTAAACCCATATATTAATGTTGAAATCATCGCCTTTAATAGAATAGTTTTTAATCCTATGACATAACCATACATCAGAAGCCCTTCGATACTTCTAAACAAATAGATTTACCGTCCTCGCCCCAGCAAGTGTATGCTTTCCTCCAGGATGAGCCTGGATCTGGTTGCTGGGTACTTCGGGGTGGGGGTGAGGGATTGTATGTTCGTTTTGCTAATGCTCTCCAGGTGATTCTGAAATATTTCTACCCCTCTCCACCAATCTCCTCCTCAGTCTTGAAAGTCACAGTGTTAGTGCGTTAATGTGCCAGTGATTCTCCAACATGGAATAGGGTTCCCAAACTCATGTGAGCTTGGAACCCCATTTTCGTGCAGAGGTGGGGCCAGTAGATGGAAATATCATTTGGGAGAGTCATACAGTGGTTTTACCGCTGACAAAGTTGTGCTTGTTGTCTGAGTTTATTTGATTATCATCATCCATGTGATACAAACATTTTTTATCTTCATGTTAAAAACTAGGAAACTAAGTTAGAAGAGAGGGGGCTAGGACTCAAATGTAGATCTTTGAAATCTAAGTATGGATCTCCTTCAGTAGCCAAATCTCAGATTGAGCCAAGCTATTAGCACAAAATTGGTATGACAGAATCAATAGTGTTAAAGGGAACTTAAACCCACCTCTTCCAGATTTTCACGAAGTTAAAACTCCATGAGTGCCGTGGAGAAAAATGATATAAAAGATAAACTACAAAGGTTTAGTTTAAGTATTACAAAGCCCTGTGTCAACATGAACTCTATAAAAATTCATGGTTCTCGTCTCAATAATTTAGATCTGTTTTTGAAAGTGCGTATTTATATAAAAAAAGAGAGGAACTCTAAAGCTGGCATAATACTGTCAGCTGTTGGCCATATGGAAAAATTTAAATTGTCATAGAAGCTGGCCAGTTATAAAATGTTTTAGATAGATTTTTTTTTAAATTACATTTTAAGCGTTTGAGCAATATGCTCAAAAATACATTGGTGAACTCCAGTAGCAATTGCTTGGGCTGTAATTTCCGTGGTCCTTCCATATGCAATTATTTTTTTTAATCTGACCTGTGTAACAGGCAATGAAATATGTTTTAGATGAGGATAAAGATATTAAAATGGAAAATTTTCCAAAAATACGTTTCTTAACTTTTCATCTGTAGATGCCTGTGTGTAGCAGTTACTGGATGTAGTTAGGTAACATAATTAGGTATCATTTATTGAACATCTACTATGTGCAAGGCCCAAACCCTGCAATGCCAATGGTGTTATATACATAAAGGGACAGGATAAGAAAATTGTGTTTGAACTTAATTTCAAACCCAGCTTAGTCTGGTTTCAATATATATATTTTTTTATTTAGCTTTTAAATTAATGTCATTAAAATCATCAGACCTCAAAAGCAATGTCTTTTTATTATAGAAGATTTGGAAAAATATTGAAAAATAGCAATAACAAATTATCGAAAATACATATCACCTGCAGTCCCACTGCCAAGAAATGACTGCCATTAGTATTTTAAAAATTTTTAATGTTTATTTTTAAGAGAGAGAGACACACACACACACACAGAGTGTGAGCAGGGGAGGGGCAGTGTGGGAGGGAGATGCAGAATCTGAAGCAGGCTCTAGGCTCTGAGCCATCAGCACAGAGCCCAACACAGGGCTTGAACTCATGGACTGCAAGATCATGATCTGAGCTGAAGTTGGATGCTTAACTGACTGAGTCACCCAGGCGCCTGAGCCTGCCATTAGTATTTTGAAGTATTTTCCATTTCTTTTTATGACTATGCATATTACCCTTCTTTTTTTAAAAGGGATCATGATGTCTTATGATTTTCTTTTTAATTAACAGTATTTTCAGAACTGCTTTTTCATGTTATCAAATACTTCTTGACAATTTTTAATAACTGCATAGTGTTTCATTTTACGATTATTCCATAATTTACCTAATCACTCCATTATTTTTGGATACATAAAGCACTTCAATTTTTTAGTATTATAAACAACTCTATTATCTTTGTCAATAAACATTTGTGCCCATCTCTGATTATTTTCATAGAATCAATTGGTAGAAATAGAGTTTTTGGATTAAGGCTTATAATGTATATTGTAAATTACCGTCCAAAAATGTATCGATTTACATTTGCACCAGCAGTAGATGATAACTCCTTTTTTATTTTTGTACATTTTTACTAACAGTGGATATTCAAAAATTTTTTATATATTAAATTCACCATTATTTTATGCTGCCTCCGCACATTCAAATTTCAGGTATTTACATGAAGCATTTTAGATTGTTATCAATCATCCTGAATTTCATTTATTAATCTACTACTAAGTCATCTGTTTAGTTAGTGTGTCTGTGATGAACCTGTGTTACATGCCAGATTGTGTTTTAGATGCTGGGGATTAAATGGTGAATGGAACGAAGGTTCTGCTTGCAGACAGAGTATATTCTAGCAGGCTAATTTTGCTGAAGAATCATTCCTAGTAATACAAAACAGCAAATATTTAATACTTTAGCATATCCCATATCACATACGATATCATTTTTAATTGAATCATTGTCATGCTAAGCAAAGAGATTCATTGCCAAGTCTAAGTTATACAAATGGATAAAACTAGTGTGATAAATTAGATTATGCCTTGAATTTAATATCGGGTTGTTAGGAAATGACAAGTCATCCTAGAAACAGGTTTCATACATGTTTAGTGGCTTTGTAACATGCTGTTCAGTGTTACAAGTTATTTGGTGCATTAGGTGTACAATTTTAGTTAAAAATATATGGAATTGACGGGAAATTTTAGGCTTTTATAAAAAGGCAACTTTGGGGGCATGAAAAGGAAATAAACAGAAAGTGTCGTAGAGAAAAAGAGAGAAGGGATTCATGAACTTTACAACCTCCTAGTGCTACCGATCAGAATGTCTGTAACTGGGTCAAACCATTTATTATAAATAGCATGAGAAGAAATCAGGGCATAAGAATCAGGGTCTTAGGCTAATGTTGTCTGGCTTAACTAAGTGTTTCAAATTCTACTTTTTAAATATCTTTGTGGGCTAAAATCACATAACTAAAAGGGACAACAACACTGGGAATATGTTCTATTTTCCCTAACATGGAAAAAAGAAATCGTCATGAACAGACAGAACTCTCTTATAATTTGTTTTGTCATTTTCAGAAAAAAAATCCTTTAAAAAATTGTCTTTAGAGAACTAGTTTTTTTTAGGGAAAGATATCTAATTTGAAGGAAACGTTCCAATGTATTTGCTACCTTAGAATATAAAACATGTTTAGCCCTGTTTTCCTACTTTCCTCTACATGTTTGATAAATGCTAGATGGTAAAGTGATGTATTAACTTGGGACCGTATTTTCTATCCCAATGATTTGGCTTCACTCACCAAACATACTGTACACCAGATTTTACAAACCACAGGAAAACTGGCACCAATTTTGAGTATTTTGCTTTATAAAATGAGACACTGTATTTACTAAAGTTTAAAAAATGTTTTTTTTGATATTGTTTCAATAAATCTCTGGCCTTGAAACAAACGCAAATAAAATGTTTAAGCTTTAAGCATTTGCTATAAGTACAATTTGCTATGCCTTTCAAATAATCAGGGACAATGTGGAGATGGAATTCAATTAAAGCCCAGTTATGTCTATAACATTTCTCACGCAAAAACCATAGAAGTCTTGCTTGAATCTAGAAAACGTTATTGAAGTATTTGGTTTATAGATAGAAGTCATGAAAAGATAAGATAAAATTCTGGTGTTGCAGTTATATTTTGAAGACATATCTAATCTGTAGTGGCATGAGAAATGTAGTAGAGGTATATGTTGCTGAAAATCACTGTAGCATCACACTTAAACATTAGATTCCAAGGCAGTTAATATAATTTATACATACATAAACTAAATTATATCTCTACTAGAGACTTCTGGATAGAAACACTTTTACCCAGTATTTTAATCAAGTGTGCTATCATTTCTCCTCCATTCGATGCATGCAGCACACAAATTTGCTGATATGTGTTTCACTTAATGGATGTAATATGTGTAACGTGCTATTAATGTCTATTAGAAATACATATAATAGTGAGGAGGCACTTTAATCAGAAAGAGTTGCTCTTTCTTGAAATCAGAAAGATCACAATAACAGTGAGGTGGGTTTGTTCTATTTTTTAAAGGGCTAGGGCTCCCGTCTCCGAACTGAAATAGGAATGCACTCCTCTTCCTATTCTGCATAAATTTGCATGACTAATTCCCAAAGCTCTAATTTGAAGTAAGTAAAGTAAAAAGATGCAAACCTTTTATAACTATATGCATGCCCTGATATTTAGAGAAAGCACACATAACAGACTTTTTAAAGAATTAATTTGATTGCCTTTCAGGTCAAGGGACAAGGAAACGTAGGAAAAGAGTGGGTGAGAGCAAGAGTGAGTGAGGGAGAGAGAAAGCACCAGGGTGCTCGTTAATGAGTGTGTGTGTGTGTGTGTGTGTGTGTGTGTGTAATGGCTTTATTGAGATATAATTCACATACCATAAAATCCACCCTTTAAAAGTGTGCAATGCAGTGGCTTTTAATCTACTCACAGTTGTGCAAGAATCACACTAATTTTAGGGCATTTTTATCATATAACTATTAGTGGTCACTCTCCATTCCCTCCTTCTCTCGGATCCAGGTAACCACTAATCTACTTTGTGTCTCTTTTAACTTTAATATATTTTCAGGGAAATGTCCAATTTTATTTCACTTCATAGCAATTGGGTCTAAATATTATATTTTGTGTTTCATTATTGATTATACTGATCCTGTTATGTTTTGGAAATTTGGTTTCTAGTGGAATTCTGATGTTTATGAAACTAAAAAAAATTTCAAGTAAACATCTAAAATTATTAATAATTATGCTGAAAAGGGTCAACTGTGTTGTTTAATGAAATATGGTGTTCAGTTCAAGCAGTTGATTTGTTATTTTTACCCCTAGTCCCCTAGGGAATGACAATATTAAAGAGAAAAGAAAGCCCAATTCTCGAATTTCCCATGGTGTAGATGAAAATGTTATTAGAAGATTCATAGCTGTTTGTAATTTTGTCAGTACAAATGCTTATCCCCTCTCCCAACCAAAATAATCGCACAAAAAGTTATGGGGGGAAAGATGATTAGGCTCTCAAGGGTTCTACAATTTAGGTGAATCTGACTTCACTTTCATTCTCTAGGTACATTTTCCTAAGAATAAAAAAAAATCTTAAAAAATTTAATACCACTGATAACTCTATCTGAATCTCCTCAGCATTAATTTCTATCTGTATCTGCAACCCAGTCAGGGGGTAAGAAGTTGCTTCTCTGTTTCTCTGTGGTCTCTGTTCTTCGAAACTGCATTCATATTTTTTAAACATTTTATTATAAAATAAAATGCAAGACCAAGAAACACCCAACACCAAAACACCAAAATATGTAGCTAGTAAATTGTTATAAAGTGAAAACCATTGTGACCACCATCTGAGACAAAAATAGAACTTTCTGGTCACCCCAGGGCCTCGGTTACAGCCTCTCCTTCTGAAAGTAGAAATTCTGACTTCCATAGTCATCACTTATTTGAACTTCTTTATGGTTTACTGACATCCCCAGATGCTATAGGTTAGTCTTGCATATTAAAAAGAAAATTGATGTCTTTCAAATCTCTTTTAATACACAATCAAAATTTGACAATTTCCCTTTCTTTAATTTACAGTTTAACTATCAGAGAAACTGAGCTTTTGCTGAGGCTCCCAGTCTGGATTTTTCTGATTATAGACTCATAGTGCACTTCTGCACGTTCCTCTGTTCTCTGCATTTCCTGAACGTTGGCAGCGGATCCAGAGGCTGGAGGAGATTCGGTTTTAATCGTTTGGCAGTATTATAGGTGTGCTTATATTTCTATATTTCAGTTTTCTACAAAGACTCTAAGCTCTGAAGACAGAAGTAGAGTTGTTTGAGGCCCAAATGATAGAATGATGAAGGTATGCATTCTATCCATTTCTGTGAAAGCTTAGGTGGCCTTCAGTGTAGTGAGGTTTGAAGATAACATAACATGGTCTTGCTTTAGCCCTGCGGCCTTTGGAGTTTGGGTTATATGAAAACAAATAGGTGACAGCATTGGGGTGCCTGGGTGCCTCAGTTGGGTAAGCATCAACCCTTGATTTCGGTTCATGAGTTCAAGCTCCACATGTGCCCTGTCAGCTCAGAGCCTGCTTGGGACTCTCTCTCTTTCTGTCCCTCGCCTGCTCATTCTTTCTTCCTCTCTCATGATAAATAAATAAACAAAAAAATTATGAATAGGAGACAGCATGCCAGGCAGAGAATCTTTGTTTTTAATGATGGCACTGGTAGCTATGCGGGTGAAAATTTCCCTCAAGCGACTTCCCAAGCAGTAGAAACCAAGAGGAAGGGGGTGGAGGGTTGAAGCACACTGTAAGAACAAGACATGGTATTTGTACGAACATGTGGGCCAGCCCCCACCACTCCCTGAGATAGCTTGAGGAGACTGATTGGAGGTCTCTGATTGGAGGTGACACTAAGATTTGGATTGTTGCTCTTTCGATAACCTCATTGTTATCAGCAGTTTGAAGAGGGTTGGGGGACACTTTAAATTACAGTTGTTACATGCTGTCTCTTCTCATTCAGAACAAAGAGTCTAAGATTCTACTGAATGGATCGTGGCTGGAGCAAATTTGGAGAGAATAATTTGCACTGTTAGTGTGATACTAATAGACAGCTAAGATCACCTGGATATTTGAGGAGTTGCGTTCTGAATTTCAGAGGTGGTTGTGATATTCACAGCTTGAGACCTCAGTTGTTTAGGAAAGCAGAGAGAGCAATTCCGATTCTCTAAGGAATCTAGATGTAGCATGTTATCGAAAGAATAGTGCCATACTCAGGATGTATTTCAAAGCCGTAGCAGGAAATGGGAACTTTTACATATTGTCCTTTTAGTTTGCACGACAGCTGCAAAGTAGGTGGTATGTCATTTTCAGATGTGAGAACTGAAGGTCAGAAATATTCAAAAGTCTTGCTAAAAGTTACATAACTATTAAGACAGGATTCCATCAGTTCTCTGGCTCCTTCCATTATTCCCTGTTGCTTCCTCTTTAAGATAGATAGGCAGTGATAGAACAATGCAGAAAATGACCCTTTCAGATGTGGTTCTGATATTCTGTATGCTTTGTAAGAATTGTATTAAGAAATAAAGAGAGGGGCACTTACGTGGCTCAGTTGGTTAAGTGTCCAACTCATGGTTTCGGCTGAGGTCATGATCTCACGGTT
This sequence comes from Paguma larvata, assembly GCA_030068075.1. Classification (NCBI taxonomy): domain Eukaryota; kingdom Metazoa; phylum Chordata; class Mammalia; order Carnivora; family Viverridae; genus Paguma; species Paguma larvata. Next base: position 72,067,276 of record CM057833.1, on the reverse strand, counting down.
TTGTGAGTTCCAGCACTGCGTTGGGCTCTGCACTGGCAGCACATGGAACTTGTTTGGGATTCTCTCTCTCTCTCTCTCTCTCTCTCTCTCTGACTCTCCCCCACTCACACTGTCTCTGTCTCAAAATAAATAAACTTAAAAAAAGAGAAACAAATCTTTGTTTGTTGGAGTTAATAGTTCTCCTTGGTAGAGTTGGTGTCTTCATTAGATCTTAAAACCCACACTTCTGGTGTAATCACCGCAAATGGTTCGGAAGCAGTGGTTTCCTTGGCCTTTGAATGCACGTGTGAGCCTACTTTTAATAGAACAGCTACTGAAATTTTGGGATTTATTTATTATAGCAACTAGCATTGTATCAATTTATATGCCTCCCTTTTAATCATGCATTTGATTTTGGTTCTTTTGGCTATCGAAAAACAGATACGTACTTAGGTCGCTGAAGAAAAGGACATTTCTCTTTGCGGGATGAAATCACAACAGGAAAGCTCAGTTGTTTCTCTGGTAGCATCTCTACTTCCACCCTAGCAGTCGTACTGCTCTTGTCTGACCAACTTCTCACCTCATACTCTGTGTCTCTTCTGTGCTCTCAGGTCATTAGCTTCACAACGGCTTTGGCCTACCATGGATCTCACCCAGTCTCATGAATATTTTCACATGCAGCTTCATTTCTAACTGATCATGTGTTTTTTTTTTTTAATCTTCTCTAAAATGAAATCTCATTTGCCTACTTTATTCTTTCAGTCCGTGTGAGTCATTGATTCTCAGCTAGTCTATGGATTTTTTTTTTTTTTTAACCTGGGGTTGATACCATTTGCTAACCCAAAATGAGAATAACAGGGCTCACAAACATTTTAGGAGGAGCTAACAGCAGGGATTATACTGGCTTGTTTGTGTATTTACCACAAACAAATACCAATTCGTAATTATCCAAACCTACTATGCCTTATGTTTAAATGTTTCAAAGTGATCATATGGCTGCTTCATAATATTTCTAATAGGTGAAGTTTAGAAGTGTTGAACGAAGAGTCTTTCATGACTCAAATAGTAGATACAGAACCCTTGTCCAGGGTTTCGCTTTCCTGTTATAGTCACCCATGGTCAACACAGCCCAGAAGCAGAAGATCCTCTTTCTGATGTATGGTCAGAAGGCCCATAGTAGTCAAACACTATGTCACAATGCTTCTGTCCTTCACCTCGCTTCATCTCGTCACATAGGTATGTAGTCATCTCACGTCATCACAAGAGGAAGGGCAAATACAGTATAATAAGGTGTTTTAAAAGAGACCGTATTCATGTACCTTTTATTACAGTATATTGTTATAGTTAACCTCTTACTGTGCCTAATTTAGAAATTAAATTTATCATAAGTGTGTATGTAGAGGAAAAAACTTAGTATATTTAGGATTTGGTACTATCTGTGGTTTCAGGCATCCCCTAGTGGGTTTTAGAATATATCTGCTGTGGAGAAGTGGAGGGGGAAGTGGCTATTGGGGACCAGAAAGAGATGACTTAGAAACACAAAGTTGGGTGAAGTGTGTGGAATCTTGAAGTCTGATGTTAAATTAGTATTTAGTACCCAAGTTAAATGAACTTTGGTTTTCACAGTGTCTATCAATGGATCAAATTGACAAATATTTACCAAGTGACTTGCCATATCCCTGTAAAGTTATTGGAGTTGAATGCAGAAAGAATCAACAGCAAAATCACATGCTGAGCATTGTTCGAATCATCCAATAAACTGTTATTTATTAAGCAGCACTGTGATCCAGTCAGGAGTTGGGTTGTGGTGGTAGATTTTAGCTAGACTTTGACCTCTAATTTATTGGTGGAAAGGAGAGAGGAGATAGATGCATATTCTGGACATCTTTAGCACAGCATTATAACTGCAATAATTACATAGAAGCACTGATATTTAGGAGATATAATAAGAAATACCTAAGAGAGATTGGGTAAGTCAAGAATAGCTTTTCAGAGCATTTCAGGCCTGAGCTGAGTGTTGAAGGATGAATGGTATAACCAGGTGAATGTGGCGTTAGAGAAGAACATGAACTTACATAGATATTTCTGCCTATGCTATACTTTGTGTTATGGAGTTCAAGCTTCACAACTATTATTTTCACCTTACTGGCTAACAGTTAAAAAAAGGAAGATGATTACAGTTTCTGTTAAAGATATCAGTTCAAAACCCAATTTAAGCAGAGCCAGCTCTGGCATTCTAAGTATTTTCCTTATCTCTAGTGGCAATGCCGTATTTCATATCTAGATGTTACTATAAGTGACTATCGTAACTGTAGCATGTTGACTCTGAAAAAAATTTTGTATGCACTTGAAAAAGACCTGAAGGACCTCTCGATCTTTCACATTAATTTATTTATATTTTTTACTTTTAGTGTTCACTTTCTTTTCATGACTATTCACTGACTTTTAAAAAAGGTATGTAGTTTTAATAAAGTTTCCCAAGTACTCTTGAGTTCCAAATGGACTTGAATTCATTTTATTTTTATGGGCTGCTGGTCTTTAATCTCTTATCACAGAATCAGAAATGTACCTGTTACATACTGGTAAATTAGTTATCAATCCCTTGGGCAGTATATTTTAATATCAGTGTTATAGGGAAGATGATATAAATCTTGTGTACAGTATTATTAGCTTAGGCAGCTGCTGACTTAAAAAGGCCAGTTTAACAAGTCACCACTGTATTATGTTTAATTAGGTACAGTTTATATAATGAGGTGTTCAGTTCTAATGGAAAGACATGCTGTGAGCAGCACATCTGCAGGAATAACTATTACAATCAGCATTGCAGAGACCCATGGAACTGCAAATTAGACTTACTTATCTAGAAATAAATTACATCCCAATGCCTTCATAAAGCTCATTAATTAATTCCACTGGCATAAAGGTCTTTTTCTTAATTTCATGTTCCATTAGCATAATAAACACAATTTGAGTTACAACAGTATGATCAGTTTAATGGATGCTATTTATTTTAGTTTTTTATTTAAAGTCCCGGTAACGTAGAATTAACATCAGTGCTGCTTGGTCCTTTATTAAAAATTCCCATAGGATAACCAACACAGATGTTCAATACGGCATCATATATTTGCCGCATTTTACGACTCTACTAATTGGCCATATGGAAAGGTGTTGCTTGGGTGTAATTTTTAAAAAAAAAACCTGCTAAATTATATGGATTGTAATAATTACAATTAGTTTATATGTAAAGTTGGATAGGTTAATACATATTGCCTATTGCAGGCAAGTCAGAGTAAACAAACTTTTGGTACCATGTTTCTTTAAAAGAAATTCATTTAAAAGAAATTTTGACAATATCTTAAATTCTTCTTAAGATGATAAAAAAAAAAGATTAACTTTGCTTATAGTCTGAAAGTATACAGCATGGCCTCCATTTGTGAAGTATGAAGTTTTAGACCCTTATGGTTTTTTTTTTTAAACTTATTCTGTGCACTTTGTTAATATGTATGACATTAACATGTTTATAATGCTTACACTATGAAATTCCAGGTTAATTGCACCTGCTAATGTCTAGTATATAATTATCACATGTGCTTTTTGAGTGACCTTATATATAGTGTCTTACCAATGTCCCACATTAGATCTTACTACTGAAATAAAATGCACTGCAAAACACACTTCTTTTCGTGAGTCAAAATATCTTTACTCCTGTCACATTTTTTTTAATTCAATGTACTTTCTCTGCTACAAAACGTGATTTATGTTTTCTTTATTGTATTTTTATTTTTGAATATTTATTCTCAAAATTTAATTCATCCAGTATTCTGTATAAGCTACTATCGCTGTGTAACAAATTATTTCAAAACTCAGTTGCTCAAATACAACAATTTGTTACCTCTCCTGTTTTCTGTGTGTTAATCTTTGGAAAGTCCTCAGCTGGGCGTCTCTTGGGAATCTTTCATGCATTTGCAGTCAGATGTTGGCCATCTGAATGCTTGACTGGAGGTAGGGGATCCACTTTTAGGGTGGTTCCCTCACCACTGCTGACAATTGGTCCTGAGTGTTAGTTTTCTGCATATGGGGCTCTCCACAGGGCTGCTGGGGTGTCCTCATGAGATGGTGACTGACTTCCTCAAGAGTGAGAGATCCCAAGGCTAAGGCAAAAACTGAAATACCTTTTATGACCGAACTTGGAAGTCAAATACCATCACTTCTGTCATATTCTACTGATCATATAGGCCAGTCTTAATTTGATGTGGGAGAATAATACACAAGGAATGAACATGAGGAGATAAGGCTCTTGGGGGCCGGTAATCACAGTCCCCTCCCTAATAATTCACATCCATCTCAAATGCATAATATACCTCTCCTTCTCAAGGCTCCAAAAAGTTTCAGCTGTTACAGCATCAGCTCAAGCTCTAGGACCAGGATCTTGTCATCTAACTTGGGCCCAGATGTGAATAAGACTACTTCACAAACACTTGTTGAGTATGGTTTTTTATTTGAAGGCCTTTGAACTAGAGTAATATGTTATGTGATTCTCCATTCAACCAAATACAATGGTTCCAGACGAGGATCACCTCTATCAACTCTCCTGTTTCAGACTGGGAAAAATGAGAGGTACACAAGTCACTGCTCCAAAGGATTCAGGCACACGTTGCCAGTCCCTGGATTAAGGTTCAGTTCTAAAGCCTGGAAATGATTCCCTTTGGCCTCTGGGCTCTTGGTTGCATTCCCTGAATTCTCCTTCCTTTTCAATAAAAAATGGCCTCCAGTTGACTGAACCTCCAGCAGACATCTGATTGAAATCACATGAGAGACCCCAGCTGACTTCCCAGCTGAGACCTTTCTGAATTCATGATCCACAGAGATCGCAAGAGGTAATAAATGATTATTATGGTGGTAAGTCACTGTGTTTCGGGGAAATTTGTCACAGAACCAGAATAACCAATACAGATTTTAGTACCAGGGAGTGTTGCTAAAACAAACCCTTCAAAAATGTGGCTGTTGCTTTGGGACTGGGTGGTGAGTGGAAGTGGAAGGGGCTTGAAGACACGGTTAGTGGAGCCCTTCAGGAGGCTCTTCCGGAAAGAAAGTGAGAAACATGCTATTGTAAGCTGGAGAAAGGGGGATCATTGTTATATCTTTATGGAAGTTTCAGCGCTGTCACTCGTGATAACACTGAAAGTGGAAAACGTACTTAATAAACTGAATGGTCTAGGTAAGGATATTTCCAGGACGAGTGTTGACTTTGCTACCTGGTCTTTTCTTTTGTTTAGAGTAAAAGGCAAGAGGAATAAGTTCAAAGAAGTTCAGTTAAATACGAAGGAGCTGAGTTCAAAAAATAAAATTGTTTCTCATGCCCAGCCTCTCCAGAGAGCAAACAATGCTAAAAATGAGAAAAGGCTCTGGGCAAACATCAAATCCAGGCACTGTCAAGAAAACATGGTGAAGCCAATGTGTGTGACTATAAAATCCTCTGTGAGAAAACTCAGAAAGATTTAAGGTAGTGCCTATATCAGAAAAAAATTCCCTGTACAGATTTGAAAAGCATTCTTCACAAAACCTTTCCACTGAACAACAGAGCTTCTAAGAATATTTAGGGTGCTTTTCTGCAGCAGAATAACAGAAAACTTGCAGTAGACAAGGACATAGTGAAACAAGATCTATGGGTGTGGCTTTTGTCTAGCAGAGTGAACCTTAATAAGATTTATAGAAGTCCCACAGAAGTTTTAAGAGAATTGTACTAATAGAAGCACTGCCAGCTTGATCTAAAAGGAATGGAGGCAGTTCAAATTGAAAAGGCCTTTAGGGGCACCTGGGTGACTTGGTCGGTTAAGTGTCTGACTCTTGATTTTGGCTCACGTCATGATCTCACGGTTGTGAGATCAAACCGTGTGTTGGGCTCTGTGCTGACAGCATGGAGCCTGCTTGGGATTTTCTTTTTCCCTCTCCTCTCTCTCTGCCTTCCCCAGCTTGTACTCTCTCTCTCTCAAAATAAATAAACTTCAAAAATTAAAAATAAAAAAGGCCTTTGGACTTCCTACCTACTCATACTGGAAGCAGAGTGAGGAAATTCTGTTGCAACGATCATTGAGAGTCATTTTTTTTTTTAATGTTTATTTATTTTTAAGAGAGAGAGACAGAGCATGAGTGGGGAATGGGCCGAGAGGGAGGAAGACACAGAATCTGAAGCAGGCTCCAGGCTCTGAGCTGTCAGCACAGAGCCTGATGCAGGGCTCAAACCCACAAACCATGAGATTTTGACCTGACCTGAAGGCAGATGCTTAACTGACTCAGCCACTCAGGTGCCCTGAGAGTCATTTTGAGAGTGATCTTTGTGAGTATATATGATAACATTATCATATTTAAAATATTTGTGCTGTGATATTCATATTAATTATATCCATTAATGTATAGTGTATAGTTACCAGCTGAACTTTTTTGTTGATCTCAAATGCAGTGTATTATAAAAGTTCCATATTATATCTTGCTGCAGAAATAAAATGGAATTGCAGACATATTTATACATTTTTATTGTCTAGAAGTAACTAGTCATAAAATCTTTTCTTCTATTTTTTTCTCATTGTACTCCCCCAACTATAAGATGCAAAATTCCACTCATATTTGAACTTGTTCTTAACTCTGTTTAAATGATCTATATTCAATATTTAGTTGACCTTGTATTTTTCAATGCATCCCTCAAATCACAAATCACTCACTATTACCACTTTTCCTATAATATGTACAAATATGTTACATTTTTTTAAAAAATGGCCTGGAGGTCTCTAATCTATGACAGAATTACACATGCACCTATTATGTACTGTTAAATTAGTAACTGACCTCCAAGTTTGTAAACCTTGCCATTGAAGCTCTTCTGCAAAACCAAGTGGCCATCTGAGTTTTCATTTAAGATCAAATCAAATATTCTTACCCCATTCTCATCCTGCTTTGACCATGAGTTCACGAACGTGTGCACGTGAGCTTCTGGTAGAAATGTAGGAGTTTTCACTGTCGCCTACCCAATTCCTCTTCCTTTCCTTTGGTATGCTGTACTCTGCAATTACATAGGGTGGATTTTTAAAGAAGTCATTTTTATGGGAACTGAAGATCGATAAGATGAGGCAATTGGATCATTTTCACTGACTTATGTCACTTTATTGGAATAACTACATTATCAGAGTTCTCCTTGACATTATTGGGTATCTTTTAGGTGCCGGATTCTGTGCTAGATGCCTAAGATGTCTTATTTCATTGGGTTCATATAACAAATTAATGTTTTATTATTTTAACTTTGTGTGAAAACACTAAGTTCTGGAAACATCAAATGACCATCCTAAGGTCATATAACTAACAAGGATGAGAGGTGAGATTTGAATCCAGGCCTTCTTTTAAGTCCCGTGTTCTTTCTGGTATGTTATAAAGATTGATGTTCAGAGGTGATCATGTAATGAAGTCTTAATTTTCTTAAGGTGTAATGAACAACTGTACATTTCATGCAATGTGATCTATGTTATACTGCTTCCCTAATAGTGTTAGGGGCACCACGTTTTAAAGTCAGCTCTCAATTGCCTGGAGAAATTCAGTCTTGCTGATCAATGGTGCACCTCGCTTTGTGGTGTAAACCCTTTTCTCCACCAGACCATTTGTCAGAGTAGCTAAGATATAGCAAGAATCGATGGGTTTGAATATCACGCTCTTTGGTTTCTTCCTAGTAAAGTTCCGGTGAATATGTTAATGCCCAGGAAAGTGGGGAGGAAGAAAAAAAGAAAGGCAATGGAGAGTTTACGTGGAGGTAGTTAAGTTGAATGAACTTTTGTTTTCTTGTCATCAAAAGTATCTCCGGGTTCTTTTTTGTCATTTTATGTTTGAGAAAATAAATAAAAAAAAAAGAAACATTGGAAGTGTCTTTTCCATTATAGAAACTAAGGTTATTAAAGGACATTTAATACAGTATTCTGATTTATTTATTTTTACGTGAAACATTCTAGTTCTATAATATTTTGAATATCTATGCAGCTTAGTTTTTCCCCTAAGGTATAGAAACATTTAGTACCCAGTTTCTCATGCTTTTACTCATGCAAAATGGTTTGAACTGAATTTGGTGACTTATAAATGGCTTCTGAAGTTTTGGCAAAACACTCATCTTGGCTTAGATTATACTCAATAACAGTAGCTTTTTAACTAGAGACTAGTAAGATGAGTAGGAAAAGTATCAGATTTAACTTTCAATGCACTGTCCTGTAGATTTTGTTTTAGAGATTGCTTGTTTTTCGCAGCGCTGTGTGTACCAAAAGTGCCTACTTTTTAATTTTGCAGGCAACAAAATGAGAATATAGTTAAGAGGAGTTTAACTGATGGCTACAAGTTCTGCAGAATTTCAGAATGTAAGAACCACAATTTTCAAATGTCTACACGTTATAGCTCTTTAGATAAAAACATCTGAATTTCTTTTTTTTTCTTTTTGCATTGAATGGCAAAGTCAACATTACTATCCAGCTGTATTGTTTTCACTGTATGGTAACTAACGAAGTGCTTCCATGTGCCAAAGAAGTACAATGCTGTGAAGTTGGCAGCAAAGTCACGATATGTATAATCATAGGGTTAGAATGGAAGAAGGCAACTCCAATATGTCCTGCAAATAAACACCATTGAAAACTTTCAAACTCAGTATGTCTTCTGATTAGCTAAAGTAGAAGGATCATATTGAGTTGAGTCAACTTCTAGGGCTGCTGGACTTGATTATATAATTGGAGGGTTTACATGGATTCCACTCCTTGCTAGGTAGATGACTTTGAATAACTTATGTAAACTATTTGAGATTTAGTAACTGTATTTTCAAATTGTGGGTAGTATTACTAATACAGAATGAAATGAGATGATGTATGTAAAGGTTTTATCACTCAGACAGGAATGTAACAGATGAGTGACAAAGATTATTTTCTACTCTTTCTTTCTTCACAATTCATTTATACCTTTGCTATACTTTAGGCCAGAAAAAATTAAATAAGATGAATTAAAAATCTGTAAATTAGTAACACAATTGTGCATAAATATTTTGGCTAAAAGCTTTGGAGGACAATGTTGATACTATTGGCTAAAGTGAGGTTTGGGAATTATCTCTGGGTTTTGTTAATTTAAATTATTCCTCCCTTCTACTTCTGTGGATAATTTGGAATTGATTATAATAACCGAATCACACAACTTAATATTAAGAAGCTTAAAAAGTCTATCTGACTCCTTATACCGGCTTACTCAATTGGTTTGATATTAATTCAGAGATTACATTCTCTATGTAATTAATATACTGTTAGGGAATACAAGTTTAAAAGAAAAGTCAGTTTCAAATGCCAGAGCTGAAGCAAAGATTGAGCAAATAGTTTCAAAATATTTTATAGGGGTCTTAGTTGCACGAAAATAAAACTTTTAAAATAAGCCATTGTTCAGCATGTCAGACAAGGTATTACATTTTATTTGTTCCTTAATGGCACATCCATATAGATAAAAGCTTGTTTAAAAAATCTTACAGAAAACTACAGGTGTCACTTTTCCTAATAAAAACTGCATTCTCCCTGTAGTTTATGTCTTTGATCTCTATGAACTCAGGAAAAGTAAATGAAAATTTCTTTGCTTTCATTTGCCGTGATAATGCTGCACATTACTGAGCTCCGGGAAACAATACCTGCTGCATCATTGGCGCCCTGGGCCTCCTGGCGCCTATTGTGGACTGTTGCTTTCTGTGTGCTTCTTTTCTACATTTGTTACTTAGAAAAATAGGTTCCTACACAATAGAAACAAATCATCACGTGATGATGACCAGGAGACCAAACCATAACATGAATATGTTGATCTGCGGGCTTGGTGACCTTTTGTGTTTTGTTTAAACAGCTTGTTTTAATTAGCAATGGATATCGCTTACTCTTATGAACATTATTGACAATTGAAAACAGCACCTTATAAGCTGAGGAATTGGAGAAATTTAATATGAGTGTTTGAGTTTAGTTTCTTTAGGGGGTTGCCTTGTTCTTGTCATAATGCTTGAAGTTAATGGACAACTAAAATGGAAAGGCTTCATGTGTCATGCACTGAGTGAAGAAGACTGACAAGAAGCTATTAGTGTCCGGGGAAGAAAGACAAAGGCAGAAATTCTATCGTTTCCAGATGAGTCCTTATGATTCCCTGAACTCTTTATTAGCTTGACAGGCAAGAGGCAAGACTATTAATGGGAAGGTCAGATAGTGCAATTTTAGCCAGATTTTTTCTTTCATTAAAATGGTAGTAGGAAAGTATCTAGAATGACAGTGTTACGGAATCTAAGAGATGGTTCTTTTGAAAAACAAATTTAATGGATTTGATGTTCTAAGTAACAATTTTACCTGTTCTGCTAAAAGGAAAGAATATAACTTTTCTTACCATATAAGATTAAGCAGTCACTAAAAGGAAAAGTTGGATTATGCTTGCTTCTGGAGGTACTTTAAAAGACTTTAAAATAATTCTGAAAATTTGCAGTTTCTTCTCACTCTCAAATACAGTTACAATATTCTCTAATAAAACCTGATAAAAATGTCATTATTTTCAACCTGATGCAGCATCAGGACCATCAACTTTGTTCTTGACAAATTATTCTAATGTATATAGAAGTACCATTATCTTTCCTGCATAAAATATTTTAAAATAGCTCTAAAAATTACTTTCCTAGGTTTCAAAAGCCATTTCTAATATGACAGACATCTGTCCCTTGTTTTTTGATCTGAACATAGAGCATGTTTCATATAGGTGCTTGTGAGATGTGCTGTTTTGAATTTTTTTTTCCCATTAGCTGGTGCTTGGTTGGAAATAGTGGCCATACTATTTCCTTAGAAAAGTCAGCCATCCTGATCTCTTTGGTACTGGCAGCCCTGAGACACTGTTTCTTTTTAACAAGTCTTAGATTTGTACTTGTGAAGGTATAAACTGTCCTTCTTGATACTTATCATTCTTTGTCATTGAGGGGTACAAAGCGGGGAAACACACTGTGATCTGCAGAAGTCATTTGGTCATTAACAGGCTGACTAGGTGTGAGTTTTTCTTTGACTTGATTTCCATTTCCTCTTCCCCAGGAGTTTTACAAATGATGGTTATTGAAACTCTGGGTCTACCTCCTCTTGTGTTATTTACTACAAGGGGGAAAAAAAACCCTAAAAGAAATATAACCAAGTCGAAAAGCAAGCAAACAACACCCCAACCAGCTAGTATATCATATCTTATAAGACATTGTTCATTTGTTTTTCCTCTCTCCTTTACATTGCGGACAAATGAGATGTGAGTTGTGTATTCACGGATATGAGGGTTCACTATAGTTTAGTGAAATAGCACTGGATTGGTGGTCAGGACACCTGAGAATCATTTCTGGTTGGTCAGCTAATTAGCTTTGTGACCTTGGAGAAGTAGCTACACTTTCTGGACTCCGATTTCTTATCTTATTGTGATACTGCCGCCAGGGGGACAAACTTGGCTCACCAATCTTCACCTTGGAATGAAAGGAGGAAAAATATTTTCTTTACAAGTATAGTAATATGTGCATATAAATATACATATATGTGCATATACGTATATATACATGCATATATGTGCATGTGCACATACATACACATATATACACACACACACACACACTCTTATGTACCAAATAACTAATAACGAATGTCTGTTTTAGCTCTAATTTACTGTATCTTCTATAAATAAAGTTTATGTTTCCCTCTTAACCCTTTTCAAGGGCTTAAGAAGTGTATTTCAACCTTAAATATTAGTTATTGTAGCTTCTTATGGAAAAATACTTGGTATTCCCTTCAAAAATAAAACTTACTTTGGTTTTCTCTGGTTTTAAGGAAGTGTATGCCATTTATAGAAAACTTTGAAAATAGAGCAATATATAAAGAAAAGATCGCTTGTAGTGGCATATACTGTTAGTTGGTTATCAAAATCTGTTTCCTTTCTTTCTGAATATATAGCTATATTTTTACTTTTGCTGACAGAAGCACGTGTGACTGAGTTCTAGTCAATGAATTGTAAGTGGAAGTAGTCTGTTTGGAGGCCTGACCTATTAAAACCTCTGACATAGCCTCCTCTATGCTTTCTTCCATTTCAGCTGAATGGGATGGCAATCCTTAGAACAACCATGGAAGTTGCTGGTATCCTGAATTCCTTAATGACTACGTAGCTTATTCCTGACAAATGAGCTGGTTAAGACACATACATTCATATGCTCGTCTATACCTAAACCACATACAATATACTGTGTGTGTATAAACCACATATAATCCACTGTTCTTTGTATTTGGGATTGATCTGTGGACAACTAGAACATTTATATGTTTATGTCAACATGTGCCATATCTAATAAAGATGCTGAGCCTCTATATCTGCTCTGTCCAATATAGTAGCCATTATTTAGTCACATGTGGCTATTTAACTTTAAATTAATTACATTTTTAATTTCTCAGTCACACAAACCACAGGTGGCCAGTGCGGATGTAGAACAATTCCACCATCACAGAATGGTGATGGACTGTGCTGAGCTGTATCGTTGAGAATTAATGCTGGTACAGGCACGTGTACGTGCGTGAGCACACACACATGCACACACATAAAAACAGGTATATAAGGGAAGGGAAATGGAATGGATCCAAATACATGAATTGTGTTGTGACTCTCCACAACATCTTTTCTACTGCAGGCCAAATAATGTGTTAGTTTGAAGAGAAATTATGGAAGTTCTGGGGAGCGATGAGCATTATCGTTAGAGACTACAGTTAAGAGGGGAGCAGACCCAAGTAAGTACAAGGTGCTACTCTTTTTTTCTAATGACCTTTTCTCTCCTTAAGCTGTCTACCTCATTTCATTCTCTAAGAATTAAAAGCTACCCCCAGGTAAGCATTTGACTGCTTGATGAGATTATTGATATGTGAGAAAGAAATTGTCACTCATCGGTGAAATGATTCCTATCTTCTAAATAGGGTTTCACCTTTCCATCAAGACTGTCACGGTGGTGCTGGCACCAAATCCTTCCCTTTCTGGTGGAAGAAAAGTAGAGTTTAGAAATTTTGTGTGATGTAGTGGTTCTCAAATTTGGGGTGGGCGCATGACCCACGAAGGGTGAAAAATTATCTTACTCTGTCTTCCTTTTCCCACCACCCCCATCACTGCCTTTCATGTTAGGAATCAGTGACCTTGCTCCTTGGTTTGGTAGTGGTGTGCCCAGTTTGCTCAGTGGAAATTTACACCGTGTTTACTTGGTATTGGGCCTTGGACAAGGCTTGCCTGCGTGGCTCCCGGAGTAATGATCGCTCTTCTGTTTTTCATCATGGAGTTTCATCTAACCTAGAAAAATAGAAGAAGAGGATGAGAGTGTGTGTCCAAGTTGCATGGACTTTTCAAATAACCTAAGCAATGTAGGGTTTCTTTCCCATTTAAGTTAATCCTCAGCTTTATTTCCAGGGGTTGGCAACTCACGAGGGGAAAAAAAATGGAACAGTTGATTTAGTTCCCTACCACTCTACACTGCAGTAATTAGGACTATATAAAACTTTTAGGTGTCTGGATAGCCGGCAGTTTTCTAGTGATACAAAATCAGTGCCTAGTGTTTTACAGGCCTACATATTATATAACTGTCAGGAAAACAAGAATCCAAACTTTTTCTTCTTTGGTTATTTACTGACTTGGGAGACCTAGCTGTCAGGAAGTAGGTATGAAAATGAACGCCTCAGAATCCTAAAGCTTACAAACAGAAGTCACGATCTGGCTTTTCCTCCAGGTTTCTGTGCTGACTTAAAAGAAAGCATCCCTCCTCTGTGGAATGGCATGAAAATGAAACCCAGGGACAGGGTCCACTACCTCTAAATTTACACCCGAGCTTTCTAGAAGGCAGCCTAAAAGCTCATTTATTTTTATTCTTTTTTTTTTTTTTCCCTGAGAAAACTGACAAGCCCTTTGGAGGTCCCTGCTGCTGGAATCTCTATCTAATGTGGGATATGGGCCCAATTCAATGATTCTTGAAAGGTTTTCAAACTGGTTTTAAGGAGCTAGTAGGCCACTTTGCAATAGGAAGAAGCTTCTGACATTTAGAATCCTGCCCCCCAACGTGCAAACAATAGATGAAGGAAAGCCGTGCCCTTGCTTGGGCTTCTGCTGTGCTAATTACAGAAATGTAAAGCCCAGCTGTGGTCAGACTAGCTCATCAAGGAGAGATGTGTGAGACCAAGAAAGCAAAAGAAGGACCGAAATGTTTTTCATTTTCATTCCTTGCGTATTGTCTGTTCGAGCATTCAGCTCTGCTTAATTATAAACTATTTCTTTTTCCGTTTATAAACATGTTCTTTCCCCCTGCGTTTAATGTGAATGAAGTTGCTTCTAGATTCGGGCATGGCCATGAGATTGGAGCTCAAAGGCTAATCCAAAGATTTCTTTAACATACCTATATGCAAATTAATATCAGTCCATAAACCCAATTTGTTTAAAAACTGAAAGGTACTTGTTCCCAGTTCCAAATCCTCAACAGCCCTCCTCTTCCCTGAAAACAAATAAAATTAACAAAACCAAATCAAAGGGAACAACAAACAAATTTTAACTTTCCAAAGAAATTTTTATTTCAATTTAACAGGGGAACCTAATGTAATTTCAATACATTTTGTTTCTCCTTTTTATTTGTTTTCTGCTTGCTTTTCCTGGGAATCTGTGTCCAGATTCGAACTATAAGCATACTTTGCTACAGCTCTAGTCTTGTTTTCTGTTAATATAAGAAATACGAGAAGACAAACAGAAAAGGCAGGCTAGGGTGGCATTGGTAAGTATAGCTGGCAATGCAAACATTGTAGACTGACTAGAAATTTTAACGGACTCCAAAATATTGAGAAGTATTTAGAAAATGGTTTTAATGCGTCTACTGTTTGTTTTTCTTATTCAGAAAGTGCAAGGCATTTAGTGTACAGTGGAAGTTGATTATAATGACGTTGTGTTATTGTCTGGGAAGAACAGTATTAATGCTACAGGTTTTTTTGTATCATGGATGTGTAGGCTGGGCATTACTAAACAACAACAATAATAATATAAATTTATGGAAATTGTTCTAAATGCTTTAAATGGCAAGATAAAATCTCATTTACTTATGAAGAAGGGGTTAGTACCACACATGGCTTTGCGGGTGATACACCACATGAAGTGTAGGAGGCATAGTTCACATTGGTGCTCGATGTACATTTATATATATATACATGCAGATATAAAAATATACACCAGAGAGACAGCTTGTGGTCACTAACCATGCTGTGGATCATAGGGAAAACTAGGCTGACTTCACAGTTTGAGTTTCCTCTGCCCCTAAAATGTGTCTTATGAAGAGGAAACCTCCTAATTCTTATCATGTAAGATGAATTCACTATTTTAAACGAGTGTGTTCCAGTCAACAAGCAGGTATTGAGCTCTGTGAATGTTCATAACACTGTGCTCCTCTGGGGGACACAAGGATGTACAATAGTAATCATCAGTATTTGTAGAATGCTCTATAATTCACACATTTCCTAGACAGATGTTCATTTTAAACCCTTGGGAAGTAGCTATACATCCGTCCCCATTTACAGAGAACAAAACCAAGCCTCAGTGGCTTGCCTGAGTGTCAGTGCACAGAATGTGTCTTGTATGATGTTCTACCTCAAGTCTTCCAACGTTGGAACCCATCTTATTTCCATGATACTAGATTCCCTGTCCTAAACAATTTTGCTCTTTGAAGTGAGAGAAATATACATAGCCACAAATGTGTGCAATAGTATAACTGAAAACTACAATGTCATAGTAGCATGGTTTACCACAATATTATCCAGAAAGATTATGAATGCTAGATTATAGTCCAAAACTGGGTTACAGATTCTCAGAGCCTGGCTTTTACATTTTAGGAGCAGTGCGTTTGCCTTTTAGAGGTCTGAGTCCTTTTTGTCTCAGTATGTTTTTAGAAACCATAGTATGTGAACTCTATATACTTGGGAAGTAGACCTCTTCTTCTTTCTCAGGAATACAGTTTTTCTTTTTTCTTCCTTTCTTTCTTTCTTTCTTTCTTTCTTTCTTTCTTTCTTTCTTTCTTTCTTTCTTTCTTTTTTTTTTTTTTTTTAACA
This sequence comes from Paguma larvata, assembly GCA_030068075.1. NCBI lineage: Eukaryota > Metazoa > Chordata > Mammalia > Carnivora > Viverridae > Paguma > Paguma larvata. Next base: position 72,051,155 of record CM057833.1, on the reverse strand, counting down.
TTTATTTATTTTTGAGAGACAGAGACAGAGCGTGAGTGGGGGAGGGGCAGAGAGAGAGAGAGCACAGAATCCAAAGCAGGCTCCAGGCTCTGAGCTGTCAGCACAGAGCCTGACGCGGGGCTCGAACTCACGAACTGTGAGATCATGACCTGAGTCGAAGTCGGCTGCCCAACCGACTGAGCCACTCAGGCGCCCCTCTTTCTTTCTTTCTTTCTTTCTTTCTTTCTTTCTTTCTTTCTTTCTTTCTTTCTTTCTTTCTTTCTTTCCTTCTTTCTTTCTGAGAGAGTGCGGGGGGGCAGAGAGAGAGAGAGAGAGAGAGAGAGAGAGAATCTTAAGCAGGCGCCACACTGTGAGTACAGAGCCCAGCGTGGGGCTTGAACACACTAACTGCTAGATAATGACCTGAGCCAAAACCAAGAGTCTGATGCTTACCCAACTGAGCCACCCTGGTGCCTCAGGAATAGACACCTCTCCACTCCACAACTAGAGTGCATAAAAGAGCCTGTATTAAATTCCTTTTGACCTTTACAATCTGTTTCCATGGATGCTCTCACTGGTAGTGTATTAGATTTTTTGCCTATCTCCAGTTTGATACGAACTTCATTGATGGTCTTGAATAGATACAGCCTATTAAATAAAGTATAATAGATGTACGTAAACTCACAAAGATGAACAGTCCTCTGGGGACCAGTGACAATAAGCTTAGCAGGAGAAGAGGAGGTTTGAGAGGAGGTTCTTAGCAGGTATGTAACAAGGCTGTTCTGATCCAAATATGGTAAGCACTAGAATAGTATAGATTTAAGCAATTTCATCTCCAGAGACTGAAATTACTTGAGCTGGTAGAATTATATAACCCAGCTGTGGCTTTTGAAACATTGAAAAATGTTTTTTTTTTTGCAGGTACTTTTGTTTTCAATGATATTTTTGTTCTTTTCCTACCTTTACTTGACTCTGTGATACACTTGTTTTGATATACTACAGATCAATATAATTTGATTTTTACCTATTTCCGAAGTCAGCAATTTTTCTTAATTAACATTTGGGGAAGAAGGATGGATTAGAAAATCTGAATTTGTCATACAACACTTGGATAGTTTTTTGTTAATAGAATTTGTGATTTCCTATCAGTAGCCCTTCTATCACACATGTAAAAAAGCATTTAAGAATGGAGAAGTTAGACTAAGTTGTGATTGCCTATAAAAATTGTTGGGGAAAGAGTCATCATGTGACCTGCTGCACACCCAAGGATAGCCCAAGCAGTACCCTGGGCCTGGACTGTTCCCTGGTGTGGGAGCTGGGTATCAAGCTATTGCTTGGCCTCAGATTCCTTTTTCCTATTAGGAGAAATCTTTTCCTATCCTGGGTGTACAGTGAATTTCTTGCATTGCTTAAGTGTGTCTGTCACATGGCACCTGGCCAATTCTACTGTCCTTTACTCTTCTGCAGCCCATGTGTGGGCTATTGGGAGAGACCCTTCTTCACAGTGCTGACACCTATCTTGCTGTGTCTTTTCTTCTTTTGGTGAGTAAAGCAGTTTTTCCAACTAGTGTCTTGTGTGTTGAGTTCTTCCCCAGAAACTCTGAACCCATTGAAGATGCGTTGGGTCAGTGTCTGTGGACTCCTGTTTCTGGTGGCTGGCATTGTTTCGCCCTTTGCCATCCTTCAAGTGGTGGGAATCCTCCCCTGAGATTGGTAGCTGGATTATCGTGTTTGACAAAAGTGAAACCTAGTTTGTTCTTAATTAAAAACATCTCAGTCTGGGAATATTTGGAATAGTTATAAACACCTGGCAGTAATGCAAAAAGCACTTAAAAGTACCTCCTCACAAACGTGAAACATATTATTGAGAGATTTGTGATTAATTCTACTTATGTTTAATACCAATTTTAATACATTTGGATATTTAATTTGTGGTTGGAGTAGGGTTAAAGATGTCATGTGTGTGGTACAGCTATTGTCCTATTTTCACATGATGTTATTGACTTTTAAGAAATTAGTCACCGTCATCAAAATGGTTGCCACTTCCTCTTTTAGAAACTCCTTGTACGTAGACAGTTGCCGGCAAGATTTTCCAAAATACATTGTGAATCTGTTCACTTTCTTACATCTCCAACAGCATGCCCCAATTATTTTCTGTAAGTATTCTCAATATCTTGATATTCTTGATGGGATTGGTCTTAAGGGAGGGATCCAGAAGCCATGCTAGTTCAGCATCTTGGTCTAGTACATGCTCCCCATCTACCTTACTTATCTTGTTTATTTTCTGGTTTTCCTATCACAAGATCTTTTGAGTACAGGGATTTTGTCCGTTTTGTTCACTACTGTATCTGCAGGTCCTAAAATAGTGACTACTATACATTAAGTTCTCAATATTTATTGAAGAAACTTCTTTGAAAAATACTAAGTATTCCTTAAATTAAAAAAAGTCTATCCACTGAAAAATACAGCAAGTATCACACTTCTTGGAGGTACTAGATGTTTTCCTTTTGAGAGTGAGAGCAAGACAAGAATGCCAGATCTCATTGTAACAAAACCCAATGTCATCTCTTTAGAGCAGCAACTACTAACCAGAAAATAAGACACAAACCATTTTATATATGGGGGAAAAATTTTTTTACCCATTACATTGGCAAAGATTAAAAAATGCATAATATCAAATATTGGCACGGATATGGAGAAATGAGAACTCATAAAAACTGCTGATGGGAGTATAAACTGGTATAGTCATCCTGGAGGGAAATCCGATACTACTCAAAGAAACAAAGCATCTAAATAAGGTCCATAAGTGGAAATGTATGTCCATGGCAGGATTCTTTGCGGTAGCAAGGATTAAGAGGTATTAAAAAGGCAGATAAGTAAATTGTGGTATATGCATATGATGGAATACAGAAGTCAGAACTAATGAATTGTTTTCATTCAGTGACATGCAAAATGAACAGAAACCAAAAACATAATGTTTAGTGAACACCTAGGAAACAGCCTGTGATTATTAGTCCATTTAGTAATTAAATATTATCTATATAAGAAAATTACAGTTTTAAGTTTAGATAAACCAAGCAAGACTCTACTTTTCAAGGAAACTTGTATGTCTAAGGAGATATATATTTAATACATTATAGCAGGTTCAAATAAAATGAGTGGTTTTTTGGTACGGACAGATGATAACCCATGTGTCATAGACTGGAGTGCATGATAACTAAATTCTACGTACCAGGGGTTTAAAAAAAAGTAAGAGGATAAGGATAGGGTTGACATCTTGGGTCTTAGAGGCAGTAGCAAGATTGCCAGAATTCATGCCCTAGACTTCTGCATTGGGCTCTACACAAAATGGAAATAGAGATTTTCTAGGATTCAATTACTACAAAGTATTATTTTCGTAATGCTAATAGAGGTTGTGGACAAGGGAGCAGCCGGCCTGCTAGCTAGATTGTGTTGTGGTGTTTTTCATCTGACTCCTACTGCACTGAAATGCTGCATTCCATTCAATTGTAAGAACTAAAGAAAAATCTTCATACAGAGGTCTTAGGCTGAAAATGTCCTGCGAGTAGAGATTCATGCCAGGGATGGCGCTAGTCACTGGATATGAAAAATGAGTAAGACAGAATCTGTCTTCAAAAAGCTCACAGGGTAGCAGGGCAGACAGAAACATAAAGAGATCACTAAAAGTAAGATGGGCTATGTGATTGTAGATATCAGCTGGAATTAAAAAAATGTTTGATATTTAAAATTCAAACTTTCCATATCTGTCCTTAAATGATATAAAGTGACTCATTGATACCCATATTCATGAACTTAAAGAGTACCCATAGAGGAAGGAACAGAAAATAAATGATTGGTTTGCTTTTTTTTATTATGTAAAACCAAATGTTTCCAAAATTTTCTAAGAAAAATAGCCTTATACATGATCAGAATGCAGATATAAACAGTATTCACTAAAATAAATTTTAAAAGTTTGTATCTCAAATGCACCAGCCTAGGAGGCAAACCCACTGCAATCTTAGCACTTAAACTGTGTAATATGCAAATCATTTTCCCAGATGATTTTTTAATTTGAAGGTATGCAAGTTTAATTAAAAAAAAAACACAACAGTTCTGTTTTGCTGTGTGTACTGGTGAAGCTAAACTATTAGAATGGATATTGGGGTAAAAGTTTTTAATTTGTTTTTTGTTCTTTAGTATGGCAGTTAAATTATTTTCACACTTAATGACATTTTAAATACAGAATTCCATTTTCTCAAGTTTTGTTGATAGTATCAATGCTGGACTGGTAATACTTTCCTCCCCTTTGGCTTTGATTCATGCCAGTGTCTCAAAAGACAATCAGGCCCTTCATCTGCAAGCTGTGGCTCATTTATATTTGTAGGCACTTACCTCTTGCTTGGAAATAGAAAAAAAAAAAAGCTATGTCACTATCTTTGAAAGATAGGGAAAATTCACACTATCTTTGTGAAGTGTACTGAGGTGTCCCAACCTTGGAAAGACTGCATTCAACTAAAAGAAAAAGCCAAGTCCTTGCTTCAAAGATTGTGGTTTGCTAGAATTAGTACTGCAAGGGATAAAGCACTTTGTAATGGAAAACTCTACTGGAGAGTTCTGTTTTGTTTTAATTTTGGAACACTATCCTTTGTCCCCTCTGCTCTGAGCCACACACACATATACACTGACCCACCCAACTCTGGCATGGCAGAGTAGGCTTATCATGGGAGGCCTGTTCATTTACCCTAAAAGAGCCCAGAGGGCATAACTTTCACCACCACTGTGAGGAATAAACTTGTGAAGGGAGCCCCGGCATCCTGGAGGACTCTTCATTCTTCTTTGTAGTTCTTCTTTGTAGAAATTACAGTGGGAATTGCTGCTGTTAAATAGGACAACAAAATGCAATGGGGATAACTGAATCCTGAGGTGGCAGAGGCCATGTCATGGCCCTTAATTACCAAAGACAATGTGGGTGTGGTTACTATACTGGCCAACAGAGTCAAAGCAATATTCGGAATAGTCTTGACTTATGTAGACCTATGGCATTGGCTAGTTGATCATGGTGTCCCTAGCAGTGAAATAGATAGGCAGGCTACTAAATTCTTACTTAATCTTTTAAATGAGAGAGTTCTAGGTCAAGTGAATAGTAGTCTAACTGTAATAATCAAAACAGAGAGTCATGAGCCCTCGGTCAATTCTCAGACTAGAGCCAGTTTATAAACCCAGAACCCCATGAATGAAGGGGAGGCCAGGTCTCCTCGATGCAGGGCCCTGCTACACTGCCAAAATTTATATTGTTAACCTTTTTTCCAGCCTTCCTAAAGGATCCCATGGCCTTTTATCAGCACTAGTGTGCATTGAAAGAAAAATAAGAAAGAAAATAATCACACTTTTGGGGGATTGTTGAACACTGGCTCTGAACTGACATTAATTCCAGGAGATGGAAATGTTACTGTGGCCTACCAATCAGAATGGAGGCTCAAGGAGGTCAAGTGATGAATGGAATTTTAGCCCAGGTCCATCTCATAGTGAGTTCGATGGATTCCCAAACTGTTATGGACTGAATGTTTGCATGCCCCCACCTAAATTCATATGTTGAAACATAATGCCCAATGTGATGGTGTTAAGAGGTGGGGCCTATGGGAGGGGGTGCTTAGTTTATGAGGGTAGAGCTCTTATAAATGGGATTAGTGCCCTTATAGAAAAGGTCCCCACAGAGCTCCCAAGCTCCTTCTGCTATTTGAGGACATAGCAAGAAGGTGCCATCTATGAACAAAAAAGTAGGCTCTCGGCAGACATCGAATCTGCTGGAACCTTGATGTTGGACCTTCCGCCCTATACAACTGTGAGATATATTCAGTTGTTATTTATAAGCCACCCAGTTTATGGTATTTTTTCTATAGGAGCTTTAATGGACTAAAACACAAACCCATCCTGTGGTTATTTCCCCAGTTCTGGAACACATAATTGTAAAAGACATACTTAGGAACTCTGGCCTTTAAAAATACATATCTTGGTCTACTTGGACTGCCACAACAAAATCCTATAGGCTGGGTGACTTAAATAATGGAACTAGATTTTCTTACAGTTCTGGCGGCTAGAGTTCTAAGCAACCATGGTGCCAGCATGGTTGGGTTTGTTGAGGGCTCTCTCTTCCGTTGGAGATGGCTGCCTTTTTGTTATGTTCTCATGTGGCTTTCCTAAGTGTGTGCATGCAGAGAGAGAATGAGCAAGCAAGCTCTCTGATATCTTTTCTTATAAGGACACGAATACTATCATGAAGGCCCCACCCTTGTGACCCAATCAATCTAACCCTAATTACCTCCAAAAGGCCCCTTCTCCAAAGATCATCACATTTGCATTAAAGCTTCAGCATAAATTTCAGTTCATAATATTTAACTCCTGACCCTCCAAAATTTATCCTTCTCACATGAAAAATACATTCATTCCATCCCCAAAGCTCCCGCCAATATATACATACATATATATATATATGTATGTATATGTACAAATTATAAAAAGGGATTAGCTAACATGATTTTAGAGGCTATGAAGTCCAAGATGTACAGTTGGAAAGTTGGAGACTCAAAAGAGCTGATCATATAGTTCCAGTCTGTGGCCAAAGCCTAGGAACCCAGAGAGCTAATGGTATAAGTTCTAGTCCAAATATAAGACCTAAGGTAGGAGAAGACTTAGAGGAGTCCTGCCTACAGTGGGGAGAGAAATCTGCTTTACTCAGTTTTGTGATTCAAATGTTAATCAGAAACACTATCACAGACACAACTAGAAAATATGCTTAACCAACTATCTGGACAACTCAGAATCCTGTCAAGTTGACACACAAATTAACCATCACAAACCCACACCTTGTTAACTTGGTGCTCATACACATCTCCTTTAACATTGCTTAATCTCCAAATAAAGACAATAACAAGACTGTAATTCCCATATAACTACAAATGCACTAACTCTTTCCCCAATAGAGGAGATAAAGTCTTTGAGTGATGTTTACACTTATTGTTTTTTTAATGTTTATTTATTTATTTTTGAGAGAGAGAGAGAAAGAGAGAGCAAAAGCAGGTAAGAGGCAGAGAGAGACACACACAGAATCTGAAGCAGGCTCCAGGCTCCGATCTGTCAGCGCAAAGCCCAATGTGGGGTTCAAGCCCACAAACTGTGAGATCATGATCTGAGTTGAGCCACCCAAGTGCCCAATGTTTATACTTACTCTTGATATCCCATCACTTAAATCTATGGTATAAAATGAACAATACTTATATACTATGATATGAAGTTAATAGATTCTACAACACACTTATTGTGTTAAGGACAGTGGAGACATGTCAATGAAATATCCCTTATCTCAGAAACTAGGGGGAGGGAAATGGTTCTCAGAACATTGGTTGACCCTATGTTCCAACCAAACAACTGAGTAATGCACTAGAAGAAAATGGTTCATTTACAGTATGCTTTCTTTCTGAAAGCACTGCTGCTTGTCACTGACAAGGGAATGCAAAACATGACAAATTGGAAAGATAGAAAAAGGAGTGAGGTAAAATGGAGCTTGGAATAAGGTTCTAACTGATAACATGACACACAAAAGGGACAGAGTGTTGAGCACACATTTGTTCCTAAGCTTTCTTTAACAGAATCTGGTTCATAGTTTTTCATGAAACAGACATTCTTCGTACTAGGTCAGATATGAATTTTTTGAGTGATAAGTGAATTAAAAATGAGTTAAATTAGTTATTTGATGGTTTACTTTTATTGAATCTTCCACTTTCTAAGTAATTTTTATGATGTTCTGGTATAGCGAGAAAAGGCCTGGGTTCTGGAGCCAAATTTATGTGGTCTAAAATTCCGGCTGTCTTATTTGTTTGTTGTGTGATTGTAGGCTGGTTACTTAACCTTTCTGGGTCTTACTTTCCCCATTTGTAGATAGATGCAGTAACACCTAATAGATGAGGTTAAAGTGTATATAACTCTCCTTATACTGTACTTAATCCCCTTTTCCTTCCATCTTAGAGAATGTGGTATTTAGTCATAATGCAAACAAATTAATTCTCTGTGAAAACCTGTAAGTGGGGCACGGATTGCAAAATCGTTGGATCAGGTAGTATTAACACCGTCTCACTTCTGCTGAATACGTGCTTAGGATAAAATAACTCCTTTTTAATACAAATACACACATTCAAACAAAGATATGCAATTCCATATATGTGCATGTGCATACACACACACGTACACACAGAGCCAGCCCACAATAGCTTATGCGAAGGTCAGTTTTATATATTTGATTCTTTAACATTTGGCCGGCATTCCCATTTTCTGAAGTATGAGTCTTTAGATACATATGTCTTAGATATTGTAGTCTCAAGAAAATAGCACTACGCAGCATCGCAGTTAGGTGAAGAACATCTTTTCTGTAGTGCATTTATGACCAGGCTTCAGAGAGTTCTTCCTTTAGAACCATTATGAAATAATTTTCAGACGGACTTGGAAATTAATAGGTCATTTGTTCAAGGAGTGTTATCTGCTTGTAAGACCTCACTCTACTGTATTTCCTCATACCTATCTCTCCACCTTCCTTCACATTTTTATCTAGGTGAAATAAGGTTTAAATTAGCATCTCTGAGACATCTGGGGGAAAAGAAGTCACACAGACATTCACATAGTGTTTGGGTGGATGCCCTTGACATAGTAGTAGTGGAATTAAGTGAGTTATCTGATCTTATGAATAAAATCTCAAGTCTCTTCCAGTCCAACATGGTGGAGCCGCATCCTTCTGCCATTATGAATACCTTTCTGAGTATCCACTCTTACTCTTGGGGGTAGTTGGCTTAATTTCTATATCCTAGGAATGAGTGGCTCTGATAAATGTTATAGGATATATCTATTATGGTCAACTTGAACACCAAACTATAGTTTGTTGGACTCTAACCACGGATCAAATATCTTAAATGAAGCCTGCTCTGATTATTCTGTGATATTTGGGCTCGTGTTTTGGCTTATTTTTCTGTACATTTCAAAACACTATGACATTGATGTATTGCCTCAGAAAGGTAACAAAGGATATCAGATACTGTGTTAAAGATGTCAGTTTGAAAATACCACAATATTCCCTTATTTTGTAAAAACCAGCAAAAGAGTAAACTACAAAAGAAGTGATTCAAAAAATGTCTTTTAATAAAAGTTTAAAGTCTTCAAAATATATTTGCCCCTGGAGCAAACTTTTTTCATTTAATATTGTGTCTGTTAATTAGTGCTTCAAATTTGCAAATTCTTTATTGGTTTATATCAATGTAATACCCAAAGCTCATCTCATTGCCAGATTTGAATGAAATATGATCCTGTTTATTCTATTAAAATGAAGGCTTGAAATTGTTACCCAAATGCCACAGGAATTCTTGCCATTTTCTCATCAAATTCCTCATCAGATTTTTTGTTAAAGTCACATTGTTTTAGATTTTGTGCCTTGGCATTTAAATGAAATTCAATGTGCCCCACTGGAGGAAACATCTGTAGGGACATATTATGTACAATATCCATTCCAATCAAGCAGGAGTGTACTGAGTGCCTGAATGAGGAGCTTATTCTTGCTTCACTTTCCTCTGATGTGGCTATTGAGAAGATCTATAAGAGAGGGAACATTTATAAAAATTAAACCAGTGGAGCACAGTATTTTAAATGCTGAAATCAAATACTTTTTAAAGGCACAATATCAGTTTCAGTGAATGGATTCCTGCATCTTTCTTTTGATGTAACAGACTTTATATATATAGCATCTGATCCAGACTGGCCAGCTTAGGGCGTAATTAGGTGATGATGATTTTCAAGTTCCATGTGCCCCAGTAAGCTCTTGTTTACTCGATTTCGACAACCTACCATGTCCCTCAACAGACAGCCTTAGTTCAGACATTCTGAATAACCTTTTATGTTTGCAATCTGACACAAAACACCTGTAACTAGTGCTGTGTCAAAGTGGTCAAGGAATGGGGACAATTCCTGTTCTATCTGTAGAGCCACTCACCATTGGAAATTTTCCAAAATGGCTCTTGGGAAATGGTCAGAACATGATGCCTAGAACTCCTATAAAATGGATATAATTATTAAACTTACCCCCATATGGCTTTAAGGCATATAGGGATCAAAATAAATTATGTGGGCTAAGCACTTAGACCATGGCACATGGTAAGTGCCTAATAATTATTAACTATTATTATTATTGTTACTGCCAGAGATGAGTTCATAGAGGAGATAGGATTGGAATTTGATAGCATTTTATCAGCCTCAGATTTGGGCATTCGCATACCAGGAATAGCTTGCACAATGGTTTGAATATAGGGAAGCAAAGGGTGTAACGAGAGAAGGTCACTAGACCAGTTTAGTTTTTACCGAAGACTCATAGTTGTTGTCACATCAAGTCCACAGATAGCTTATTAATGTATAAGCCACTGAGCGACATACCTGAATACAAAGAGAGCCTGTAGTTTCACCCTAAACAATGCTCTATTAGGTATGTTGTACATAAAAGAGATATTTCATTTCTAGGTACTTCGGTGTATAATTAAGTAACTGAAACACTGTATCATAAACAACATGAACCATTCAGCAACCTCCTGTCAAAATGCACTTAGATTCCTGTTGGAAGACAGAGCTGCTTCTAAAAGAAATAACTCAATCTCCCAGTAAATACCAAAGTGAACCATTCTCTCATCTTTTTAATGCTTTGGTCTCTGCTTACCCTTATCATAGTTATGACTTGTATTATGGCATGAATATGGAATTATGTCTTTACAGGTAAGAGGCAGACCATGTGGCACATTCTAAAGTGTAAATTATAATTCTTGTTTCTTTCCTGCCTTTCATAATTTCTTTCAAATCCAGGAGCTGGCTTTGTAGGGCCGAGTTTTGTTCATTCTGCTCATTCAACCCAAGAAACTATTGTGTGGTAAAATTTAGACAGTGCTGGATCATATAAAATTATACAGGTTTTCTAACTTTAGGACCTATTGGAGTTCTTAGCATGTTAATGAGCATTTTAAATCTGTAAGAATAAGACGTCGTATGCATGGCTTCTGATACTTATTTGGTGTGTGGAACCCCTTTTCTATGAAACATGCCAGAACTTCTGCTTTTTAGAACACCCTTTGGGATATGATGCTCAGTCTTATGATCTTAGAGTTGAAGGGATATTTATTTAACAATGATGGAGGCCAGTACATTCTAGAGATGAATAATATATTTTAAAATTATTTCAAATTAGTGGGAGTATAATATTTTACTTTAAACAGCTTGATTCACTGAAGAAAATAAAGCATTTCCAATAGACTTGTGAATTCCTTAAATGTAGGATCATTTATCATTCATCTCCGTAGCCTCAACCTCACTCATAATTGCTCTTTCCAATGGGAATGCTAAGTTTGTAGAATGTGGATGGCCGGTAGGCATTTTGTTTTCTCTGTTACATAGAATAAGCTTGTCTAAAAGGAAGAGGAGGAGGAAGGGGAGGAAGAAGAAGAGGTAGATGACAATGTGTCACCTCCTGGAGTTAGCTGTCCCTGAAGCCAATATACTCCAGACTTTTAATTTATGTGAAGTATGAAATTTCTTTTTATACTTATGCTGAGTTTTTTTACACTTGAATTGAGTTTTTTAAATTATAACCAAAAGTGTCCTTATATATCAGAATTGTAGTCAAAAGATTCCAAATTATGAAATTGGTTAAGCAGAGGCAAGATACAGTGTGAGGATTCTCTCATGCATGACTAATGTGAGTGTAGCAGGCTGAGAGTTGACAACCCAATTCTACTCTTTTACTACTATCATAATCCAAATTATTTTTCCAGGTAACAAAGCACCAGTTAAAAAACACATTTCCCTCCTTTGCTATTTGGGGGTGGCAACATGATGCAGTTTTGGACAATGAGATATAAACAGAAGTCTTAGCGTTGGACACTTAGGGAAATTCCTTAGGTGAGAGCCAGGCTCAGCTGGCATGTGTGCCCTTCAGCTTGCCCTTCCCCATTCCTCCCATCTGTGTCAGCAGGATAGTGTCTGAGACTCCACAGACTGGATCTATACTCCAAGCTTGTAATGAAGTAGTGATACGAGGCATTGTACCAGTGACATCATGGCACCGCCACACCAGCCCAGGATTTTCAACGTTCTGACCTCTTATTATATGAAAACAAACAAACAAACAAACAAACAAACAAACAACCTCTGTTGGTTAAGCCACCTTAAGTTTAATTTTCTGTTACATATAGCTGAACCTGCTTTAGAAAGGATACAGCAGAGAAGCTACTTAAACATTGCCAATCTGTCTTGGAACATTGAAAGCCTACCATGGCGGGGGCATTGGAGGAAGGACATGTAGACAATATTGGGGTACTGGAGTGGTTGATGACTTATTGCAGTCTTTAGGAAATCCTCTAAGAAAGACATTAGCTTCAGTCCAAGTTGGTCCTCATAGACACTCTGATCAGAAAAAGTCAGATAATTATGTATCTTATAGATGAAATCCAATGATACAGTTAGTACAGTGCCAGCCCAGCACAAAAATTAGTAGGTTGAAAAAATGGGCATGTAGGTGAGCACTGAAAACAAACTTTGATGAATTCAGGAAGTTAATTGACTCAGCCTTGGGCTTGCAAATGAGATGTTTTGATATGTTAGATTGATTAAATAGCTCTATCACCATATTGTTCAATTATATATCATGTGCATTATTGCGTCAGCTATTTCATACAATTAAAAAATTTATTTCTGTTGCTTTTGTCTTATTTTGGTAGTATGATTTCTTTAAAAATTCTATTCAAAATAGAATTCAAAAATTCTATTCAAAAAGCATAGACTCTGAAGGGAAACTCCTTGAATTTGAATCCCAACTTTGCCATTCGTTAGCCATTTGATCTTGGACAAATTACTAACTCTCTTTGTGCTTTGGTTTCCTCATCTACATGGGGATGATAATTGTATCTGCTGCATGAAGTTGTTATGAAGGTTGAAAGTGTTAACACATGTCAAGCACTTAGCATGTGCCTAACTTTAGTACTAAATATCAACAATTATCATTCTATTTTTTAGAATTTTAATAGTTGAAAAAGGTTTTAGAGTTTACTTTGAATTTAAAATGTAAAATTGTATCTTACAAATTATGTGGATTAATATTTGGAGTACCTGATGAGGGTGTTTCTCGAAATGATAGGCCAGAAAAACAATTGTTCTGAGGGCCTAAATTGTCTGTGTCTTGCTTTTGGGATTTATCCCCTCATGTGTCCTAGGTAAGTTCTGTGTAGGAGATTAGAGAGAGGTGATAGGTTTCACATAGGAGAAAACACAGAGAGTTAGTATTTGTTTTTTTCAGCCATTATATTTCAGGGCATGTTAATAAAATCTGTTTCCTGGATGAAAGAAGCTGGGAGCTTTGGGGTCTGCAGGAAATGCCCCTCCATCTTATATCTGCACTTACCTCTATATGCAAGCAGGTATGTAAACATCTCTCTCTATGCAGCCCTGCAGGGTGTGCACTGGAGAAAATTCCTGACCTTGGCTGTCATAATGGCCCTTTCCAGTTAAGGGCAGTTATTACTTGAGAAGCACGCTACCCTACAGAAAACCATCTGGATGAAACACAGTCCAGGACTGACGAAGGTCAGAGAAGGGAAATCACCCTGTTCTTCTATAACCTTTCTTCTGCCGTAGCCCCTTCAGTTTTCTTATTTCTTCCCCCTTGAAGATATATTGAAATCAAGCTCAGTTTTTTCTTTTGTCCTATGTAGGCTGGGCTGATGGGAGTCCAGACATTTTATATCTCTGCTAAGTGTTGTCTTCATCCAATGATAATAATAATATATCCATTAAGATTAATCACTAACACATCCAGTCATTGGATGTGATTGGATATTGAGTGATTAATGAAACTCTTGTTTCCACAGTGCTTTTATTGCCTATAGTATTGCCTATTTTCCTTGCCTATCCATTCAGTTCACACTATTTAGATATTCTTTTTGGGGCAGAAAATCTAAATATATCTTAAATATTGGCCTTTAAAGTATTCAGCTAATGTTGACCAGGAATTAGTAGTCAGAGTGATATTTAAGTACTAATTAAATATACATACATACATGTGAGTATATTTGAATGCATGTGATTGAAATGAGCTCTGCCTTTGACACCCTTTGTGGCCTGAGAGATGGTGGCCTGGCTTGTCATACATCAGGGTTAGACTCCCAGAACTATGTCTGCAGGCAGAATAGCTCTCAGCTCTGGGCTGGACATTCTTATAATTGACCCACTCATGTTGCTGCCAAGGGCTTCATCAGAAGATAACAGATAGCTGAGAAAAATGATTTCTTTTGTAACCCCTGGATGAATAAGAAAGTATCAGCTTAGGTAGAAATCTTATAAGGAAGAAAATTCAAACAGGTAAGATCTTTTTATCATGGAGGTGAGGTGGTGTTAGTTCTTATTGACCCTTGTGAGGTCATATCTTTGATAATGTGTCACTCATCTCATTTTGATGCAGATTCTGTGTCTGATGTGGGCTTCAAAATAGTTCCAACTTTAAAGATTACTAGCTTTAGAGGCATGAGACTTTGTGTGTTTCAAGGGAGCACAGGTACTGTTATCTTTTTAGGTATAGTTTCTCCATATTAAAAGTAGTTCCTACTCTGTTGTCTCTTACTGTAAAAAATAATAACTTAAATAACACCGACCAATAAACATAGATCATTGATAAACATGACCATAACGTTTGAGTGAGTTTAAAAATTCATTTATGTGAAAATCAAGTTATGGCTGGCTCATTTTTTCTTTCTTTCTTCCTTTCTTTCTTGCTTTCTTGCTGTCTTGCTTTCTTGCTTTCTCCCTTTTACTGGGAACAATTGATAACATCGCTTTGAAAGAAATTAATACAAAGAATTAATTAGCAAAATCTAATATCTAATAAATGGAGTTTGGAGAAAAATTTCATGGATAGCTGATAATAACATTAAATGGAAGTAGAAAAGTAGAGGGACGAATAATGTTGTTGAGTCAGTTTTTTTTCCTCCCTTTATTCCTACACTCATTCAAAGCGCAATCGAAGGAGAGCCATGAACTAGAAAGACTTAGGTCCTCAGGAGAAACAAATCGGAGGCTTTAGGGAGCATCATAAAATAGCCATTTAGTACATTGACTTCGTGTATTTAAAGATTATGAGATTTTACAGTAGTTGGGTTATAAAATATCAATTTAGAGCAACAGCAAATTTCCTGATATTCATTTCAGTTTATAGGCAATTCCTGTTCTGACACAAATGTATGGGCTTGGGTGGCCAGGTTCTCTGGGCCAGTGCTGCATTTTCCCTTGGGGTGGGGGCTTGAGGGGGGAGTCTCAATGGCTTTTACCCAGAAAATCAGTGGGCTAAAATTCTCCTCTTTAGTCAAGTCCATTTGTATTGTAGGAGGCTTTAAAATAGTTCCATTATTTACTGGAGCTCCCAAGGTTTTGCCTTTATAGCTTCTAGGCCAGCAAGGGGAAGGGGGGATATCAGGGATGCTGGGTTTACACGCTCCCACTTCAAGGGGTTTATATAGCCTCTGAATCCTGTACATCACTAATTGCGATAACTAAAAATAAAGTGTGATTAAAAGAATACTGCCATTATGGACCACTTGCTATGTTAATATTCAGATGAAGAGTCTCTTTGGTTCATACTTCATTGCGAAATTAGGGTTTCTTTCCTTCCTTAAAGATGTATGCTTATTGAATGTATTTAAATTACTAGCTAATTTTTTTCAGGGGGAAAAACCCTGAGGCAAGTGTAAAACCAGTAGCTACAGAAAGCTGGAGAATCAGATGTCTGCTGGGCAAATTGACAGAACTCATTAATCTTCGATGCAGTGTGCTATAGAGTCTGTCCTTTCATGCACCTGCCCAAGCCGAAAGTAATTACACGATGGCACTATTAATACTGAAGAGCTTGAGTGGGGAGAGGGTTATCTTCTCTTCTTAGTAATTGATTGCCAGCTGATTAGTGGACAACATTTTTCTTACAGCATAATTGCCTTTGTGCTATTGTAGCCTCTCTGACCTGGGTTTAGGTCATCTCACTGATTTGGGGGCCCTGGCAATAGCATCACAGCCCTGAAAGTAATGAACTGGAACTCAATCACTGCAAATTCCCAAAACAGTAGATGCCTAGTTAAATGTATTTCAATGATATCCTGAATAACAGCAATCATATCAAAGATCACATTTTTTTTCCTTCTAGGAAACCCAGAGAATTCCATTTGGAAAAGTGTGTTTCTGAGAAGGAATAAATGGAAATCAGGCTTTGTGCCTTTTTATCTCTAATGGCTGTGATGGTGCCATCAGAAACTAGTTCTGTGGGGTTTTTCTTGTTGTTGTTAATTCTCTATTTATTAAAAGGGTCCTATAGCTCTACAACCCCAGCTCAGGCATGGCCCTGGAGAGAGATGCCAGCCCGGCAGCCCCTTCACCACATCAATACTGAGCTTGCATATTTGTCTACACCCTGTGCAGATTTGGGGCATCCCTGAACATCAGAGCAAGTGGCCGAGGTACTAGGGACGGGCAGGCACTAATCTCAAGGTTCACAGAACATGGCTGGAACACCTGATTGGCATGGCAGTAAATGTCCTATCTAGCTTTAAGAACAGTTATGGTACAGTAGAGTTCAAGTCCAGGAGAACTGTATGGTAGTTGAATACGAATGTTGGTGGCCATGCCCATGGCCTGCTGGGCATCTGAGCTCTGCCTAAATGTGCAGGTGAGAACATAGAGGGCCAGGAAGAGCCAACGGGTGTTGCCAAAGCATCCAAGTTTGTTGGCACCTTCTGATGGTCCTGGTGCTAGCTTTCTCCAAACCAAGCTGAAATGCTACTGGAATCCCTCTGTGCCACTTCCTGCCCTGAGGCCTAGTCAGAAGCAGAGAATATTGGCTGTGAGGATCTTGGTTCAGGGTGGGACAGACTTCTTCCACTTGCAAGGCAATGAACACAGATATGCCCCTCTGGGAACATAAAGTCACTAGTGAGAGCTGCCCCTTAGCCTGCCCAGCCTGTGGACCAGAAAAGGAGCCAGGGCCGGCCCCCGCTGGCACCAGGGGAGACTAAAGCAGTTCCGTGGGATTTTTAAGGACATTGTGGATAAATGCTGGTGATAAACAGATTCTTACCAATTCTTAATTAACATTCTAGCCTTGGTTTTGAGACTGCTGAAAACATATTCAAGCCCAAGCAGAGAATTAGAAGATTTTAATGCATTATATTGCATGGTGACCATAAATATCAAATAATGACCTCTTTCTCATCATAAAAATATGTGATTTTGTGCCTTTATGCCTTGTATAAGGTGCCAGGCTAAGAAGGGGGAAAAGTAGGAAGTATATGTTTTAAATCTTTGAGTGTAATAGTTCAGCAAATTGGAAGCGAATGAATAGTGTAGGCTCTCCATCTAAATGTCAGTGATGCCAACAGGGTTTCCTTTGGTTCCCATGAGTAACCTTCACATTTATGCAGCTAGAAGTAAAAATATAACAATCCACTGCGTAGCTTTAACAGCATTAAGCAGCAAATCTCTAAACTTTTAAAGGCGAAAATGCTACCATATGGAAGAGAATTCGGTAATCATTAAGACAAGTTTTGTGTCCTCAGAGCAGGGGTCAAGATTTTCCTGATGTGAAAATGGAAATACAAAGAGGATCTTTGTAATGCCAACCATCCCTATTTTTTAGCCAAATCTTGTAATGCAAAAGTCGAATGTGCTCAGAATATTTGTCCGTATTTCTAATCAGGATCACTGGCCTAGAAAAGCAACATTACTAATTTAGCTAGTCATTTAGCAGCGTTAGAAAATTTGCAATTCAAGTCTCAAAGACTAAACCCACAGGTTTGATATTGGCTACCAGCAGCTAATTTACTCTTAGCCATTGCATTTGTGTAAGCTTACATGTTGGTTGTTCTTGCTTAGTTTTAAGGAGTTTTAAATGTATTATTAATCCTAATATAATAGTAACAGCAATATTGCAAATTCTAGTCAGAAAGGTATAGGTTATGATGCAAACAGGGTTGAGACAATTAACAAAAAGGAAGGTATAAGACAATGATAAGTATCATAATTCATTGTGAATTAGTCACTTGACAGCAAGAAAATTATGAAATACAGAGTGAGTCAGTCATAATGTGAAAAGTACAGCATGTGTATATTCCACTAATAAGAGAGGGAAAAATGTGATTGATGGAAAAATTTTGGAGTGTGTGGCTAGAAGATCAAAGTCAATACTAAGTGCACATTATCTTAATGTAAATTCAGTGGAAGGTTAAGAATTTAAGAGCCTAAAAGCCAAGGTACCACTGATGAAACTTTCATCAAGCCCCCGATGGACTTACTCCAATCTACACAACATCAAAGTGGTCAGTCCATCGAAGATGGAACTGTAACTGCCAAGGAGACTTCCCTATTACCCTTGCTGTGATTATCATGAAGAGGGTTATTTGTGTCAATGGATCTTCAGTGTAGATGAAATTCATCTATTTTAGAAAAAGATACCTGATAAGATGATGTAAACAAGGTTTTAAGCTATGATGGACCAACTCACTCTCCTATTTGATGGAAAAGATATGAAACTGCAGTTGAAACCCCTCACGCTTCTTATGCAGGCTATCCAAGTTCCCTTTAGATGTTGCGAAGATTTAGCTGTTTAAAAAGCTAAGCCAAGGGTCTAAGTATACTCACTACTTTTGAAGATAGCTTTTTCCACAATATCATTCTTGAGATTAAAAACCATCATAACCTAAATATGCTACTTATTTAAAAACTTCTTTATCTTAGTAATGCTCACAGATATTGACTGCCCCCCCCCAACTTTTCATTTAATGATCATCATTCTAATGTCTCAGTTGTTTATGGATGACCAAATTCTATCTTAATTCTATAACCAATGGGCTAGGGTTTCATTTACTTTTTTTAAAAAAACTAGTATTCATACCCAGCACAGAGCTCAATGCAGGGCTTGAACTCATGATCCTGAGATCAACACCTGAGCTGAGATCAAGAGTCAGAAACTCAACAGACTGAGCTACCCTGGCATCCCAGGGTTTCACTTTCTTTTGATTTAAGAAAGATTGCCTGAGAGTCATGGTTAAAAATGACTAAGTTAAGGCATTTTTTAAAACCTCTTTCCCTCAAAATCCACCAATAAAAGTTATAGGACTATTGCTAGAAAAAGAAACACTCCATACAAAAAAAGCAAAGTATCAGCCTCAACTGACCTCTGGCATAAATAAACATACCTACCTAGTGTAGTCTGAATGGGATACGGTGAGGAGGCTGAGAAGCCATGAATGCCATCTTGAACCTGGAGCAGAACCTACATTTCCCTAAGTGTCTTTGATCTGAAAGAATCATATCTAAGGATCATTTTCATTGGAGATGAAATATAAGGAAGTAGGTGGGCCAAGAAAGAAGAAGGAGGTAACTTCTTAGGAATTTAGTTTAATATCACAGAATTTCACGTTGGTACTGAAGGAGACAACATGTCAACAAACCATCTTATTTTTTATTTTTAAATCATCTATCCTAAAGAGCTGGTGCTATAAGTGAAGGAGAGGTGGTATTAGTTGTGGTAAAGGGGATGTTTTGTAGTTTAGGAAACCAGCACATTCTAAACACTGACATTTCAATTGTACAATGAGCAGACCAGCCCTAATGTCTTTTCATTATAGGCATCATTCAACATAATCCTAAAAATATTGCTGAAAACGTGCTATTTTTTGCAAAATGTATTCAAGTGTAGCAAGAATTCCGTTTGCTTCTCCCTAGCCATACCATTTTCCCTAGGTAATAACAGACTTGTTAAGAGGAGGGTTTGAGAAATATATCCCATGGAAGCTGCTGACTGCTTTGACTTAATTCTCTTTTCATGCCTTCAACACATTCTTCTATAAATAACCAGCTACATTTTAAGATGAGTAATAATGACAGAAGAACTAGTATGGGACCTACAAACATAAACTACAGAATAAGAGAGAAAACTAACATAATCAGGGACAATGGAAAAATATATTGCAGGAATAATTAAATAGGAAAAGGCCAAAAATTCAGGGTTAAGAAAATGAAGGCCACTGATTATTCTTTGAAAAGAGCTCAAAGAAAAATAAAAACTGGTAATATGAAAAGAAAGCTTGAAGTGTTCAGGAAAGAAATGGGTGAGAAAATGAAAACACTGTGAGGATAAAAGCCATATAAAAAGAAAAAAAATTAATAAACGACTGAAAATACATTTCTAGTTATTGAAATAGAGATGATAAAAAAGGAGGCAGAAAAAAATGTATAAAACATGTAAAAGACTTTAAATATATAAGATATATAATATGCAATATATATATATATGTATATATATAAAATACATGAAAGAATATAATAGTGGGTAGATTCCCTGAAATAAATACCTGGGTATATAAGTAAACAGGATTTATTCTGTCCTAGAGAACAATTTATATAAAACTATCCACATAAAGATATGTCATAAAAAACTTAAGGGGTAAAGAAAGAATTTTTTCTATCAGGAGAGGAAAAATTAAACAACAAAAATATAAAGAAATATGATATTAAACTAGCCTCAGTCTTTCCACAGCAACCTTGAGTGCCAGGAGCGAGTGGACAATATGTATATATTTCTGAAGGAAATAGGGGCGCCTAGTTGGCTCAGTCAGTTAAATGCTCAGGTCATGATCTCATAGTTTCTGAGTTCAAGCCCTGTGTCAGGCTTTGTGCTGATAGCTTGGAGTCTGGAGCCTGCTTTGGATTCTGTGTCCCAATCTCTGTTTACCCCTCCCCTGCTCACTCTCTATCTCCCTGTCTCTCAAAAAATGAATAAACATTAAAAAAATTTCTGAAGGAAATAAAATATAATCAAAGAATTTTATACCCAACTATCTTATTCCTACAAGATTAAAGTTAAAGCATTGGTCATAGGCAAGAACTCAAAGAACAAAACACTCATGAGACTTTCTTGAAAAAAAGGTAACTGCAGCCAACTAAAACATAAATCAAAATTAAAAACTCATGAATAAAGAAGCCATAATGAAAAAGACTGTTAAGTATTGAAAAATAAGAAAGAATAACTGAAAAATTGGGGGGGGGAATATTGACTGGAGAACAAAATGTAAATGTTATAAACTATGAAATAATAAAATGAATAATATAATTAATAAAATTTGGTGATATGGGGGGAGGAATTGGAAGAAGTGGGAATATACCAGTTTCTTCACTTTCATAGCAAGAACAAGAGAGACTACCTAATCAAAAGCACAAATTTAAAAGCAACCGATTCCAACATTTCAATATTTTTCATAATCTCTTCAATAAATGTTACTTGGAAAATTGGACAGCAACAGGCAAAAGAATGAAACTGGATCACTTTAGTACACCATACACAAAAATAAACTCACAATGGATTAAAGATCTAAATGTGTGTCCCCAAATCAAAAATCTTAGGAAAAAACATAGGCAGTAATTTTTTGACACTGGTTATAGAAATTTTTTTCTAGGTATATCTCAGATATGTTCTCAGGCAAAGGAAACAAAAGCAAAATTAAACTATTGTGACTACAACAAAATAAAAATCTACTCTATAGCAAAGGAAACCATCAACAAAACACAAGGGCAACCTACTGGATAGGCGATGATATTTGCAAATGATATATCCAATAAGAAGTTAACATTCAAAATATACAAAGAATTTATACAACTCCACACCAAAAACAGCCAAGTATTCCATTTAAAAAATGGACAGAGTGGGCCTGGGTGGCTCAGTTGGTTAAGCAGCTGACTTCAGCTCAGGTCATGATCTCACGGTCTGTGAGTTTGAGCCCCTCGTCGGGCTCTGTGCTTATGGCTCAGAGCCTGGAGCCTGCTTTGGATTCTGTGTCCCCCTCTCTCTCTGCCCTTCCCTTGCTCATGCTCTGTCTCAATGTCTCTCAAAAAAAAAAGTTAAAAAAAATGGACAGAGGACCTGAATAGACATTTTTTTTCTGAAAAAGATATACACATGCCCAATGAACAGATGAAAAGAAGTTCAACATCACTAATCATCAGGAAAATGCAAGTCAAAAACCACAATGAGATATCCCTTCACACTAGTCAGAATGGCTAAAATCAAGAAGACAAGAAACAACAAGTATTGATGAGGACGTAGGGGAAGAGGAACCCTTGTGCACTGTTGGTGTGATGCAAACTAGCACCAGAAAACAGTATGGACGTTCCTCAAAAAGTAGAAATGCCATATGATTTAGTAATTCCATCCCTTGGTATTTACCCAAGGAAAATGAAAATACTAACTCAATATGGTAAATGCTCCCCTATGTTTATTGCAGCATTATTTACAATAGCCAAGATAAGGAAGCAACCAACCCAAATGTCCATTGGTACATGAATGGATAAAGGAGATGTGTGTGTGTGTGTGTGTGTGTGTGTGTGTGTGTGTGTGTGTATACATATATATAATGAAATATTACTCAGCCATAGAAAGGAATGATATCTTGCCCGTTGCAACAACATGGAAGAACCTAGAGGGTATTATGGTAAGTGAAGACAGACAGAGAAGACAAATACCATGAGTTCACATGCGTGGAATCTAAAAAAATAAAACAAATGAATAAACAAACAAAAAGCCATCAGAACTATAAACACAGAGAACAATTGATGGTTGCCAGAGGGGAGGGCGTTAGAAGAATGGGAAAAATGGGTAAAAAAGAACAGGAGATACAGGCTTCCAGTAATGGAATGAATAAGTCATAGGAATAAAAGGTACAGCATAAGGAAAATAGTCAATGAAACTGTAATAGTGTTGCATGGGGGCAGATGGTAGCTTCCCTTGTGGTGAGCATAGTATAACATAGAGAGTTGTTGAATCATTATGTTGTATACCTGAAACTAATGTAACATCGTGTATCAATTATACTCAAATTAAATAAAAAATAAGAAAAACAATTAGGTGAATTTATTTTTATTTTATTTTATTATTTTAAAAAGTTTGTTTATTTCTTTATTTATTTAGAGCAAAAGCCAGGGAGGGGCAGAGAGAGAGAGAGGGAGACAGAGAATCCTAAGCAGGCTCCATGGCATCAGCACAGAGCCCAGTGTGGGGCTTGAGCTCATGAACTGTGAGATTATGACCTGAGCCAAAATCAAGAGTAGGATGCTTAACCCACTGAACCACCCGGGTGCCCCCGATAAATTTCTTTTTCAGAATACCTCTCTTACGGTAAAGAAATACTTTGATTTTAATTTTTTTGTTTCTATTAAATTAACATAAAATTTAATAAAGTATTTTTTATTCTAAAATAGGGTATATAGAATGATTCATTTTCGGGAAGTCCCACATTCACGTGTCACCTGTATGTATTAATGTATTCACCTATGTGTATTAATTTCCTATTGTTGCCATAACAAACTACCAAAACTGTAGTTCTTTAGGTCAGAAGACTAACATGGATCTTATGGGCTAAAATCAAGCTGTTGACAAGACTGTGTTCCTTTCTGTATGCATTAGGGGAGAATTTTTTTTTTCTGTTCTTTTGAGCTATTGGTAGAATTTAGATCCTTGAGTTTATAGGATTGAGGTCCTTGTTTCCTTTCTGGCTATAGAGCAAAGGCCATTCTCAGCTTCTAGAGGCACTCACTTTCTTTGGCTAATGTCCTCCTTCCTTCATCTTTAGAGCCAAAAAAGGCAGGTGGAGACCTCAAACTACATCTTTCTGAACCTTCTTCCATCCTTGTATCACTCTTACTGCAACCCGAAAAAGTTCTCTGCTTTCAAGGACTGGTGATTAGATTGGGCTCATCCACATAATCCAGGGTCATCTCCTAGACCCAGGTCCACGAATTTAGTCATATTTCCAAAATCCCTTTTGCCACATAAGATAACATGGCAAAATGGGAATCGGGGTGTGGACATCTTGCAGACCTCATTCTGCTAGCACACTACATTAATCCATGTGTTTTAACATATTCTAGAAATATTAAGGATAATTATTACTGAGTGGTAGGTATCAAGTGAGTTTTAAGAAATCCCATGTTTATAATAATGAGTTTGTGTTATTTTAACATAAACACTGCACTTATTCCTTAAATATATTACCTGAGAAGATGTTTAAATCAAGTAACAAATGAGAATATTGGACTAACAGAAATTTTAGAGGAACTCTGATATCTGGAATGTCAAAAAGAATCTTGATGCTTTCTTGTGTGAGATTACAAACACAAGTGTGAGTAGGGTCTCATACTTGTTATCTCAGTTTATAAATGACTGTCATAGTTGTGAAGATTTGGAAGATAAGACTGCTCTTAAACTATTTTTTTTTGGAAATAGGCAAGAAAGTTGAAATTGATCTGTAAGAAAAAAAACTTAACAAGATTAATTGGACCTATCTAGGAAGTAACAGAAGATTTCATGGAACTGAAATCATAGGGGCTTAAGGAATAGTGGGCTGAAGAATCCTGAAGATTTTGATGTTTGATCAGTGCCTATGTTTCATTATTGTATATTAATTTCTTTGTGGCTTTTGGTTTTAATGCCATTTCCTCTGCTGACACTGACTTTCTAATCACATAGTCAGTAGATTGAAGTTGAAGACTATGTCTTTTGGTTCTGGACTAAATAGTTGCTTTGCAAATATTTGTGGTATGCAAAGCACAAAACACGGTGCTGTATTTAAGCCAAGAATTTGGTTACTGAGACTCTCAGTCTTTCACAGCCTGGGAACCTATAAACTTCACAAGAAGAAAAGTTGTGCATACTGTTGTGCAGAAAGTTTCCTTTTCTTTGGGATTTTGGTCCCTCAAGTCATGACCAATTTGGGAGCCTTGGACGTGCCTCTCCAGGACTGTGAGAATGCCAAAGCTCTATGCTGTTGCTTCAAGTTCAGCCTCTATGCACTGTGCTGTGAATTGGAAAATGCATGGAGGGCAAAACTTGAAGGAGCAGAGGCAGCTCCCCTGAATGTGCTTCCCTTCTCTCTAGGACATTGGCCCCTCTAGTCCTGGGTGCCTTGGTTTCTGTCTGTTAACTTCAAACAACTGTATTCTGTATCTTATTTTGCTTTTATAGATATTCTCGGTAGGGACGATGGTCTGACACTATCTGCTTTGTCATGATGAGAACTGGGATTTGTCAGTAAAATTTCCAATATGACATGGTCACATTTGTCTTTAAAACTGAGTGAAAGTAGTAGGAAGGGTATATGGAAGAACAGAGTGAGAGAATGGAGGTGATGAATATTTGTTTAGCAAAGAGCAACAGGTCAGCGAATTATGGGCAGACCAAATCCAACAAACTGGTTTGTCATACTCATTTATTTACCTGTTTTCTGTGGCTGTTTCTAAGCAGCAATGTTGGCATGGAACAGTCCCTATAGAGACAAAACAGCCTGCTAAGCCTAAATTATTTACCTCGTCCTTTCTAGAAAAAGTTTCTCAGCCCCTGACATTAGGCATCAAGACTGATGATAGACACATGTTTCTAACTGATCTGTTCATTTCAAAGAATTCATTGTAGGTGGCTACCAGGTGTTCAAAAAATACTAATTGCTCCAAATATGTTTTTTTTTCTTTTGTATCCCTCCTTTGGAATTGCCTCTATAGTCACACAAAAAAATTAGTTGTATTATTTACAATCATTTATTTTCTTTTTTGAAACGTGAAACATTGTTTTTAAATAAAAACCTTTAGCCCAGTTGCCTTCCTTATTTATCCTCACACACACATCCAATTGAGTTTTAGTTGTTTTAAATCTACGTAGACATCCAAAGGACAAAGTTTTGTCAGCTTTGAGAATATTTGAATGAAATTATTTTAGGAAGAAGTTGGTTAATTCTTAAGGCTATTAATAATTTATGGGCCTTTTTTGAAAGATGAGTTGAATTAATACTTCATTGTTTCTCCTTACTATTGTAAAGCCTGAATGTTGTGAAACTGATTATCCCCCCCCCCACAATTATCATGCACCAGGTAATTTCTTTGAAATAACTTCATTTCCTGAATAGCAAACACTTCCTATTTTATCTAGTATGTCCATCTCCCAATCCCACTCACTGGAATAGCATCTCTCTTCTTTCAAGAGTTTATTTTTCCTCTGTTTTAACTAGAGTTTTGGTAAGTGCTGCTTTGTTTTTAGATCACCCTGTGCCCCTGATAACAGTTAATTCATCTGTGGGGGTGAGGGAACGTGACACGTTATGCAACCTGTTCGATGATAGTATTTCCTGATCATAGCTAATTCGTCCAGAGTTGGGTAACCGACCCAAGTTGGGCCATTTAGAATTCTTCCCTAATTTGTTTTTAAATTTTAATGTTTATTTATTTTTGAAAGAGAGAGAGAGAGACAGAGTGTGAGTGGGGGAGGGGCAGAGAGAGAGGGAGACACAGAATCTGAAGCAGGCTGCAGGGTCCTAGCTGTCAGCACAGAGCCTGACGCAGGGCTTGAACTCATGAACAGTGAGATCATGACCTGAGCTAAAGTCTGACGCTTAACTGACTGAGCCACCCAGCTGCCCCTCACCTCTAAATTTTTTTTTTTTAACTTGATCTGAGGAGGTATGTCTCAGATGGCGAAGTTGGGTGCTGTGAGAATTGATAGCTGCCTCCTACCACACTTGCTTCATATTTGCCACCAGGTGGAAGACTTTTCTGGTCTTCAGTGATAGAGATAAAATTAGCATGAGAGAAATATCAGATGATGATGGAGATAGGGAATCCTGGCAGTGCTGAATTTCCTTGTTGCATATGTTTGAAGCCTACCTGTACTGTACAATTTGGTCATTTAACTATTCCTTAGAGTCCAGAGTCCTGGAGTCAATACTTTTTTTTTTTTTTGTCTTACTAACTAGTTTGAATTTGGTTTCTGTTGCTTGCACTCAAAAAAGTTCAGAATGAGCAAAAGGATGTTCTCCTTTCATCACTTAAATTACGAAGACATTCAGCCTGTTTCAAAATTGCATGTGGCATTCATATTCATAATCTACTGAAAAAGGGAAGTCACAGTAACATTGTAAGTTTCCCAATTAGAAGTGATTTCTGAGTCAAAGAAGAAAGAGAACTGAGAGCAGACACTGAGGAGCTATGGGGGCTGGGTCGTGTACAGGGTGACTAAAGGAAAGGGGGATACGGAGACAGTTTACCTTTCCAGAGAGTGAGCTCTGCTTTCAAATATATACCTCTCTCTTTTTTTAATGTAACGCTGTATTCACTTAAATATTTTTTTGTTAAATATATCAAATCTATGCATGTGACAATAAATAATACGAATATGTCAGTCTTCCATCAATTCTTTCCCTTCTCAGTAAGTCCCAAAGCCAAGAGTCAATCTCATCCAACTGTTTACCTTTTCTTCTGGTGCATCCTTTCAAAAAACTAGGTAATGTATTTCTGCTTCTGTTTCAGGAGTCATACATTTCTGGCAATATATATTAGCTCTTTGAAACAAAAGATGAGGCTCTGGCTCATTTGCATCAGGTGTCCTTCCCCAAATGGATGACGTTTCCATTAAGTTTAGTTCTTACATTATCTTCGTTACTTTAAGTAATAGCCTTACATATTATTTCTTGCTTCACCAATTTCCTCCGTTACTTTTGGCTACCAAATTTTAAGAAGATATTATTATTATTCCTATCCATTATTTCTCCTCTCTTCCTGCTTTCATATACCATTTTCTGTCAACTTCACTTTTATTTTTACATTCTTAAGACTGTTAACAACATACTTTGTCCTAATGTCACAATCAAGTATTTCATTCTTTGTACAATAAACATAAAAGTGGAAAAGCAATGAACAGTATTTGTGTGATTACAGCTGTTGTTTAATGTTGGTCCAAATAGGGCATTAAATTTCCTTCTCAAAGTACCAATAGATATAAGAAGGGGTACCTGGGCCACAAGAAGAAAACCCTTTATCACAATAATTATAAATGAAATATTTTTTTTCTCGAATGCTATCAATTGCTTTAATTTTTGCCTAACTTTGTTTCATATTTGGAAGATTACTAGTTGGCACATATTCTGAATTTTTAAATTACTTTTCTTTTTATTTATAATTTATTTGATTTGCTTTTCTCCTCTCCATGTAAGTTATACTTTCTCTTCTATTAAGCTCTTTTCTTTCCTTAGGATACTTTGTAGAATCTTCTGTCCTATTTTAAGCTGGATGCGTTCATGTGCAGCCATCATCCTAAGACTTCTTTGATTGCTCTCCTTGGTGGGACCTGTGGTTTCTGGATCTCTTTTCTTTATATATTCCTTCATTTTTTCCCTGAGACATATCCTTAAGTAACTTTTTTGAAGAAGACCATATGTAAGAGATAAAATTTCTTGATCCTTATATATCAGGAAGTGTCTTTTTTTTTTCTTTCAAGCTTGAAGATAGGCCAGTTGAGTATAGAATTCAAAGCTGAAAAGACTTTTCCTCAGAATTTGTTTTCTTGTACTCATTGAGTGGACCTTTTCAATTAAAGAATTTTTTTCTTCAATGCTAGAAAATTCTCTTGTATCTTTGATAATTGTGTTCCCCCCTCACCCCCTGCCCATTTTCCTCCATTGTTTCTTCCTGGAATTATATTAGTTAAATACTTTAATTGAAATTTGTTTTCTACCCCTCTTACCTTTTGTCCAATATTCTATTTTATTTTTGTATTTGTAGTGTACTTTCTCAGAGACTGTTTTCAGTATAGGAAATTTGAAGCCCTTTGGTGTTTGGGTTAGAGTTCAGTGTTGGGGATTGGGGAGGAGAATTGCAATGACTACAGATGTCCCTCGTGTAGATGTTCAACTAATACCCCAATTTCAGCCCCCTTCTTACTCCCTGCCCTGCCCTAACATGCCTTCTGACTCTGAGTCCAGGACTCAGTAACTATTCTGTTAGAAAAGTTGGCTTTTACCTTTGCAGAAGCCTCCTTTTATAATTTTTAAGGCTGAGGCTTTCTCTGCTTGCTTCATTCATCTCTTTTCTCCTTTATTCCAGAAGTTAGTGAAAGTGTGTCACTTATAGGTACCCATTCATCCCCAAGTCTATATTCTATTACATATTCATTCCCTTTATGTACTTTTTAGTGCTTTAAGAGTGGAGTCTCAGGAGGGATGGGAAGCACATTCAATTGCTTAATCCGCCATCTTGAACCCAAATCCAACAATTATATTGTTCTATAAGTGGTTGTAAATTAAAAGAAGCTGTATAAATGACCTAAAGAAGTTCATAATAATTTACATTAATAGCAAAGTAAGCCCTTTGTAGTTAAGTTTGTTTAGCAAAACACTTTCAGTTTATGGCTTTAACAAGAATGTCTAGTTAATTTTTATTTAAACAAACATTTTAATTTATATTTCATAAAAACATAAGAATGCTATATATTAGAATTTCATATCAATTAGATTAAAAGAGCAGATATATTTTAAGATATTAATTTCTTAGGCATTGTTCTAAACTCAGGGCAAAAATGAAGTGTATTGCATTTGACCCGCAAGGTACTTATTGACCTACTTGTGAACACACATGTGATAAAAAAGGTATACTTGCTTAATAAATGTTTATGGGATATATAAGAAATGCATATATATTTCCTTGTTATTAAAGATTTCAGATCAGCAGAGAGAACAGGCTCAACATAGTATTTGTAAAATATAGTATTTGTGTAACTGCTATGTAAATTGCTATTGAAATGTAAGCTAATATTGTAAGTAAGGGCAATAGAGTAAGCAAAAGCATAGTCATAGGAAAGCACAAATTGTTCTAGGCCAGTTTGGCTAGGGTGAGCACTGGCTTAGGTAAAAACTGGGCTGGAAAGTTATCCTCATTTGTTTCATGGTCCAAATGAGGTGGTGGTTGCCGGAGGCCAGGGTGGAGATGCTGGGAACAATTAAAATACCTCTCTAGGATTTTCCCAAAGCATCAGTTCTTTTTTAAGGAACAGAAATGTCAGTTGTCAAGTTATATTAAAAAATGTTTGCTGGATTTTGAACTGGGCTAGTATCTTTGATGCCAAAGACATCAGTTTCTTAAATTTAACTCTAGAAAGGGAAGAAGCCAAGTAAGTTGTCCTGTAAACCAATGGAAGTCTGATTCTGAGGCTTTATGGTAATTCTATTTGGTTGTTGTTTTAGTCGGTTTGGGCTACTATAACAAAAATATCATATTTTGGGTGACTTAAACAACAAACATTTATTTCTCACAGTTCTGGAGGCTGGAAAGTTCAAGATCAATGGTCTGGGAGATTCAGTGTCTACTGATAGTTCACTTCTTGGTTCATAAACAGTCATCTTCTTGCTGAGTCCTTACCTGATGGAAAACAGTCATCTTCTTGCTGCGTCCTTACCTGATAGAAGAAGTGATGGAACTCTCTGGGGTCTCTTTTGTAAGGGCACTAATCCTATTCATGATGGCTCTGCCCTTATAGTCTAATCATCTCCCAAAGGCCCTACCTCCAAGCATTATGACAATGGGGATTAGGTTTTAACATATGAATTTTGGAAGGACTCAAACATTAGTCTATAGTTGCTGTTTATTGGGTAAGTAACTTAAATTCAGTTTTGGTTTTCTCTTCTGTGAAATTGGCTAGCATTACTGAAATGTCTCACGAAGACATTCTGATACTTGTATAGTTCGATGAAGGAAAATGTCCAGGTGACTAGATTAGGTATCTAGATCAGAATTCAAGGGATTCTGATTCCTATCCCTGAGGGTTTATAAGGTATTTTCCCTTTCATATTTTGTGCATAAAGTATTTGCTGATTCATAACATAATAACATTAGAAAAAGGAATATAATCTTTATGTTTTCATGTAGGTAGAATTCAGAAATCTAAGTGTTAAGCTTTCTTCAGCTGCACAAAGGTAATAAGTTTACTTAAATAAATATCAGACAATAGTACCACCCACTTGGAGTGCACATTAATTTTGTATCTTCCCTTTGCCTACAAATTCTGGCCATATAGTATGCATTCAAATGTTAATGCTCTCTTAATGTTCCAACTAGTAGAATTAAGATTTCCCTGTGGACTGGTCCTTTGAAAACAGGGCAATAGCTCTTTTTTGGGAATGGGTAGGAAAGATTCTTGCAGTTCCATATTCATTCCATTTATTAAGCAACAAGGAGAGATTCACCTCAATTTAATCTAACTAATTAAATTTAATTCCTTAAGTTCCTCAGTCTCCAAAACTTCTCTGCATTTCACTAACTGTTCCTTCTTATAGTTGTCATGGAAATGAGGAATCTCAAAAGGGTAAATTTAGATGATTTGAAGAAGGCTTGACATTTTTGGATTCGCATACTGTTTCTTTTCCATTTGACTTCAGGAGTAGGCTTTATTACAGGTATGGAGTAGGATTTTGATGGTGAAATTCTCTTGCTCACTCCTAATCTCGTCCAGTGACACGTGGGCCATGACACGATGGTGATATCCAAAAAGGAAGTGAAATACAATTTTATTAATAGCTATCA
This sequence comes from Paguma larvata, assembly GCA_030068075.1. NCBI lineage: Eukaryota > Metazoa > Chordata > Mammalia > Carnivora > Viverridae > Paguma > Paguma larvata. Next base: position 72,019,685 of record CM057833.1, on the reverse strand, counting down.
TGTGCTCATAACATTCAAGCGTAAGACTTCTCTGCTAAATGAAGCTGTAGCAGAAGTCTTTGACCTAGAAACATAAACAGATATTCCCACTCTATAGAATCTAGAGCACTAAGAATGGAGATCAGAATCCTACTACCCGAGGTTGGGTTCCCCAAGGAAGCAGACTCTACATTGAAGTTTAGTGTAGAGGATGTTAATTAATGAGTGCCTATGCTTGTTGAAGGGAAGGCAAGGAAGCAAGCGTGGACAGAGGAAGCAGTTGAGCTATCATAAAGGCTCAGGAACAGTCTAGTTCGACTCTTTGGGAGTTCTAGAGGTAGAATAGACCTTCAGAGTCTTCTGAGGTGGGCCAAGATGACCACTCCTGAATCAATCAGTTTTTGGGTGTGGGTTGCCTTGGGAAGATGAAGTGACCTTGGGAAGGATGAGAATGACTTTCCATGACTAACACCATTCCCAGAAGAGCTAACAGTGATCACAGCAATCCGTGTAATAAATCCTTCATTGAAGGAGGATCTGGGTTGTGCATCACAGCGTCTACTACACCAACCAAATATTCTTACCAACAGTCTATGTGGATGAAGCTACTGTCTGCCTCTTAAAAGGCTGCTGTACTTACAACCTGGAAGTCACATGCAGAGACATCCCATTGCCTGAGCACAGGAAGAGGAAAAAAGAAGGGATCGAGCCTGGCTCTATCTTTAAATCACCACAACTTTGACCGCTAGTAAAATGCAGCCAATCTATACTCCAAATTATGAGCAATTGTGATTAGCCACTCTTGAACACTGGGGAAAAGATTTTAGGGAGTAAACAGATTAGCCAGAAGTGGTTAGCCTCCTGTGCCTTCTCCTAAGAACTGGGGCAACATAACAACGAGAGAGAAGAAAGCACCCTACCTAACAATCTTGTCTATCCAATCCCTATTAGATTATGACTTTGTATACTTCTTATTTGCATGGCCTTATTAAAACTAAACATCAATTATTTTGGAACTTAAAACATCATTTATACACAGTTTATAAGCTTTCCTAAGTACAAAATTTCAGGGAATGAATTATCTTAATGGATGGCATCCAACTTTAGTAATTTCAAGAGGAGATTATCATGGACTTATTATATGATTTTTTTGTGATTTTCTTTCTCTTTTTCTTTCTTTTTTTTGTTGTTCCTTTCTTTTATTTGTTTTATTTGTTTAACTTTTATACTTTCTAGTTACTGAATACCCCAACTTTTGTGCTATAAAAAATATGACATCTCAGTTTTTGGGTAATGAATGTAAGCAGCAAAAATAGAGGCCAAGACCTTCTTTTTGAAGTTAGCAGTTGTCCTCTGTAGCAGTGATTATTAAGTTTCCATTTAAGTAGACTGCAATAATGGAAAAAGATATTGAAAGAATTTTAAAGCTGTCTTTATATGCATCCGGCCAAATATAGCCTTCAAATAGTACCCCCTGGGACGTGGGCTTCACTGTCTTCAGGCAAAATCTGGCCTATTGAGTGTCCTTAAGAGTTATTGTGCAAAAAGCAGAGGCTTTTTTTTTTTTTTTTTTTTTAATGTGCTAGAGCTCTGATATTTGTCTGCGTTGGTATTAGTAACCATGAAGTACTTAAAAGCTTTTATTCTTAGCAACTATTAATGATATAATGAAATATCAATATAACACATATATACATATGCACACATTATATGTATATATATATATACACACACACACAGACACATAGGCTATAAATGCCTGCACATATCATTTTTATAATTGTTTAAAAGCTATGACTTGGTCAGGTTGTCCTTTTCTGTCATAATTCAGATGTTGACTCTTGAGCAACGAGTTTGAGAATAACAAACTGAGCTTGTCATTAGTAGATTAGTTGTCGCTACAAAGCCTTGTGTTCAGGATGAGTTCTTTTTTACTTGCCTGAAAAGTGTTTCTCTTGGAGAGCAATTACATCTGATTGACATGTTTTCATGTGCCTGCAGCCCTGGTGCATTTTTTTCTTTGGAACACTAAACAGGTCTAGATCAAGGACTGTTATTTTATATTTTTGGTCTTGTTGTTTTCTGCTATTAACTAAAATCGGGATACCAGAGAAAAACTTAGACACCTTGTAAAGTACATCTTAAAACAAATTATAAAATATGTATAAAGAGATGTGCATTTTGTTGTGGGGGGTCACTAGACTATAACTGAGACAGAATTGCTAAAAGTCAATTGAAAGACAAGAGCATACATAGTTGGGCATGTTAATGTTAGAAGCAATTTGTATTTTTTTGTATAAATGTGGGTAATACCTTATTCTTCCTAAAGTTATCTCAGTGTAAGTAGAAAAATGAAGAAGCTGAAAACGTATGTTCTTGTCTCAGATTTGTTGCTCTATTGTTATGATTTTGAACAAGGCACTTAACTTTTATGCATTTGTTTTTGAATATGTGGAAAAAAAAAGAGGATCCAGATGATTTCTGTGGGTTCTTCAAACTCTAACACTACGACTATATGAGTGTTAGTCCTTTCTCTGACGTGACCTTCTAACACAGACAAGTAGAGAAACAAATGTGATGGAACTTTGTAAATACCTCCAAGTCAGTGACTTAAATACAGCTCTGGCAAACAGAAGGAGCTGCTCCTCCAACTACGTTTATCTTTTTTCTTCCTTTAGGCTATAAGGTTCTTCAGGACAGGGACGGTGTCTTATGTATGTTCTTGCTGATGACTCTTCATCTTCCTACGATATCGACCCTCAAAAGCATTTATAGATGAATGATTGAATAATATCTCTTATGAATGTTTACTGCTCCCAACAATCCTATCTTTGGATGATTGTGTTTAAGGATAATAATTTATTGCATTCAGTCAATATCTCAGAATAAATAACTTGGATTTTTTGTGGCTTTGGATGATTCTAGTTTTCGGTATGAGATACCTTAGGCATATCTGCTTTAAGATTTTAATCGGGGCCCATAAATAAAAAGACCCTCGGCTGAAAGAGGAGTCTATTTACTGGCTTTCTTACAGTGTGACTAGGTCCTCTCGACTTCTCTCTTCTGATCATCTTCTATATTTCGTGTTGAGAATTATAAATAGGATGCCAGATGACTTAAATGCCAAATATTGAAAACGTTGTAATGTTGTCATAGTTTACTCTCAAATGCAAAGTGCTCATATTTCGTGTCATATGATAAAATATAATATATATTCCAATAGTGACAAAACCTTCACTGTACCTCTACCCAATGAAGTTCATTGTTCAAAGCATTACAAGGTACATGTTCTGTGTCTTTTCACTTTCAGAGAACTTTCAGTCCACAGATGAAAATAGACACAGAGAGAGCTTGATAAGTCACACGATATGCCCTACAAAGCATTCTAGGAGCCCAGAGTCAGAACAGCATCGAATGTGGTGTTAGATTCTGCACTCTCACTTCCTATCTTGACAATGAATACTTTTTTTTTTTTTCCTGACCGAAACTGTAGACCTTAGCCAGGGTGACCCAAGACAATCCTGTTATCGAAATCTTTTGTGGTTTCAAAAGAAATGAGTTTGCAGTTGCTATAAGAGGACATGACCAGTATACTTGTGTTTTGGGTGTAGTTACTGCACAGAACTCCAGATGTCAAAATGGATTTGTCTTGTGCTTCTATGCTAATATGTCTCTGCAGGGTTAATTTAAGAAAACCGACTCCTTTCTCTGTTGCTCAAATTAACTGTAAGAGTGATTAGCAGATATCTGGATTGATTAATGTTTCAGTGTTGTTGTCACTGTTTTAGGGAAACCAGGATGTAGCAATGTAGCAGAGTACTGGGAAATTGTGATGAATAGTTTTGACTTCTAAATTACTTTTAAAAACTTTACCCTAGTTTGAGTTTCTTTTCCAGAAAAGTTTAAGATTTCAGCGTCATGGTGGTCTTTTATAATGGGATAGCTGCTCTCTATACTGAATATATAGCATATATTCAATGTGTACTATATCTACAAACTATTTACAAACCCTGAAATAGTAGAGAATACAAGATATGAATTACTGGAGGAGCTGGTTTAGGGGAGACACAGTCTCTAAGGGAGCTCACAGTCTGGTGGGGGAAGTAAGCAATTTCCAGGAATTGTAATGACCGTAAATATGAACGTGCTGAGGGCTGTAACACAGGAGCACGGTGCTGTGGGAAAGCAGGGCGTAAGGCCCATGAAGGCAGCAATTTTACCTTGTTCGCTGCTGTAAGCAGCCACTGTCTGGCACAAAGCACATACTCAATACATGGGTTGATTTTATGGTAAATTCTGCCTTGGGCTTTACGTGAAGTAACATTTGAGCTAAGCTTCAAAGAGTAAACAAGATTTTCTTTATGAAGAAGAGACAACGTCCCAGGAAAAAAAACACAGCAAGAACTAAAGAATGTGAGTTTGGGGTAGCCGCATGCAATCTAGGGTGGTGAGTGCAGAGATGTTCATGGCAGAGCATGGGGCAGGCCCATGGTGAGACGCCGAGTTCACCTGGGTATTAGAAAGTGGGTATTAGAAAGGGATAGCAGCTAGATACCTTTACTGCTTCTTGCTTGTTGGAAGTTTCTTACATAGTGAAGAGTCTCATGTATAGACAAGAGCCATATGGCTAACTAACAAACAAGATGAGTAGTTGATCCTCAATTCATTTTTGATGTATTTTTACTAATAATATTTCCTCATTAACTAATTGTTCATGCCAGTTAGGACTGGAAACTGGTGGATTATATGGCATTGTGTTTGCTCTGGTTTGTCAGCACATTATTGAATAAATTGGTCAGCATTAAAAAAAGATGTGAATTTTCAGTTTCTCCTGAAAAGAGCAGAAGATCTGGCAATACTGGGCCTACCTTCCATTCTGCTAGAATGCTCCCCTACCCCTCAAAACCTGGGCTTCCGTCTCCCATTGGCTACACATATGGTCTTTATGCTTGCTTGCCCCCTTTACCTGTCTCCATTACTCACCTGGGCCCCTTCAGCTTTTGAGTTTAACCTCCTCAGTATGGCTCCTATCTAACATCGGGATGTGTATCAATCTCTATGAACTTACTGGAAAATAAAGACATCATCTGTTTGCTTTTGTTTTTGTTTTTGTTTTTGAGCACAGTTGACACTCAATGTTACATTGGTTTCAGGTATATAACTTAGTGGTTTGACAAGTTTATACATTCTTCTGTGTTCACCAGAAGTGTAGCCACCATCTGTCCCATTGCATTCTAGTATCATTGAATATATTCCTTATGCTCTGCTTTTTATTCTTGTGACATACTCATTCCAAAACTAGAGACCTGTGTCTCCCTCCCTTTTTTACCCATTTTTCTTCCTGTTCCCCCCATCCCTCTGCCTTCTGGCCACTGTCAGTTTGTTCTCTGTGTTACAGTTCTGATTCTGCTTTTTATTTTTCCATTTTTTCTTTTTTAATTTTTTTAGCGTTTTTATTTATTTTATTTTTGAGAGATATAGAGACAGAGAGTGAGCAAGGGAAGGGCAGAGAGAGAGAGACACAGAATCTGAAGCAGGCTCCAGGCTCTGAGCCGTCAGCACAGAGCCCGATGCGAGGCTCGAACTCACAGACTGTGAGATCATGACCTGAGCTGAAGTCGGCCGCTTAACCGACTGAGCCACCCAGGCGCCCCTGTTTATTCATTTTTTAAGGATTCTATTTATGAGTGAAATCATGTGGTATTTGTCATTCTCATTTTAACTTATTTCACTTACCATCGTACCTTCTAGGTCCATCCATGTTATCTCAAATGGCATGATCTCATCCCTTTTTATGGCTGTGTAATATTCTGTTGTGTGTATATGCCACATTTTCCTTATCCATTCTCTATTGATGGATACTTAGCTTGCTTTCATGTCCTGGCTATTGTAAATAATGCTGCAATAAACATGAGGGTGCCTGTATCTTTTTGAGTTAGTGTTTTCATTTTCCATGGATAAATAGCCAACAGTGGAACTGTTGAATCATATGATATTTCTAGTTTTAAATTTTTGAAGAACCTCCATACTGTTTTCCACAGTGGTGTACCAATTTACATTTCCACCAACACTGCACAAGGTCCTTTTTCTCTACATCCTGGCCACTTGTTGTTTCTTGTCTTCTTGATTTCAGCCATTCTGCCAGGTGAGAGAGGATATCTCATTGTGGTTTTGATTTGTACTTCCCTGATAATTAATGATGTTGAGCATCTTTTCATGTGTCTGTTGGGCATCTGTATGTCTTCTTTGGAAAAATGTGTACTCAGATCCTCTGTTCATTATTTAATTGGATTGTTTTGTGGGGTTTTTTTGTTTCCCTTTCTTTCTTTCTTTCTTTCTTTCTTTCTTTCTTTCTTTCTTTCTTTCTTTCTTTCTTTCCTTCTTTCTTTCTTTCTTTCCTTCCTTCCTTCCTTCCTTCCTTCCTTCCTTCCTTCCTTCCTTCCTTCCTTCCTTCTTTCTTTCTTTCTTTCTTTCTTTTCTTTTCTTTTTTTTTTTTGATGCTGAGTTGCATGAGGCTTTTTGTTTATTTGTTTGTTTTTATATATTTTAGGTATTAACCCTTTATCAGATGTATCATTCGCAAATATCTTTTTCGCTGTGCAAAAGTCTTTATTTTGACATGGTTCCAATAGTTTATTTTTGCTTTTGTTCTCCTTGACTTAGAAGATGTATCTAGAAAACTGTTGATGTCTGAGACATCATGAGGAATGGCTAATGTCAGAGAAATTACTGCCTGTCTTCTCTTCTGGGATTTTAATGGTTTCTGGACTCACACTTAGGTCTTTAATCTCTAATTGACTTTGAATTTAGTTTTGTATATACTGTTAGAAACTAGTCCAGTTTCATTCTTTTACATGTAACACCATTTATTGAAAAAACTGCCTTTTTCCCATTGTATATTCTTGCCTCCTTTGTCATAGATTAATTGGTGATAAAAGTTTGGGTTTATTTATGGAGTTTCTACCCTGTTCTATTGATCTCTGTATCTATTTTTGTGCTAGTTTTATGGGACAGTTTTGGTCACTAGAGCTTTGTAATAGATCTTGAAATCTGGAACTGTAATACCTCCAGCTTTGTTCTTCTTTTTCAGGATTGCTTTGGCTATTTGGGGTCTTTTGTGGTTCCATACAAATTTTAGCATTGTTTGTTCTAGTTTTGTGAAAAATGCTGTTAGTATGTTGATCAGGATTGCACTGAATCAGTAGATTGCTTTGAGTAATATGAACATTTTTACAATATGGATTATTTTAATCCATGAACATAGAATATTTTTCCATTTTGTTTGTGTCATCTTTGATTTCTTTCATCAGTGTTTCATAGTTTTCAGAGTACAGGTCTTCATTTCTTTGGTTAAGTTTATTCCTAGGTATTTTATCTATTTATTTTGGTGCAATTTTAAATGATGTTATTTTTTAAAAATTTTTCTTTCTGTGACTTTTTTGGTAGTGTATAAAAATGCTGTCAATTTTGGGGTGTTAATATTGTATCCTATCCCTTTACTGAATTTGTTTATTACTTTTAAAAGTCTTTTCAGTGGAATTTTCAGGATTTTCTATGTACAGTATCATGTTGTCTGTGAATAGTTACAGTTTAACTTCTTCTTTACCAATATGGATGCCTCATTTCTTTTCCTTGTCTGATTGCTGTGACTAGGACTTCCAGTACTATGTCGGATAAAAGTGCCCAGAGTGGGCATACTGGTCTTATTCCTGACCTTAGAGGGCAAGTTCTCAGTTTTTTTTTTATCATTGAGGATGATATTAGCTCTAGTTTTTTTTATATATGACCTTCATTGTGTTGAGGTATGTTCCCTCAATATAATCTCATTTTGTTGACAGTTTTTACCATGAATACATGTTGAACTTTGTCAAATGTTTTTCTATTGAGATGATTATATGATTTTATCCTTCATTTTGCTGATGTGGTATTTGACTTTGATTGATTTGTGAATATTGAACCATACTTGCATCCCAGAAATAAATTCTACCTGATCATGGTGAATGGTCTTTTTAATGTGTTGTTTTATGTGATTTGCTAATATTTCGTTGAGGATTTTTGTATGTATATTCATCAGGAATATTGGCCTATAGTTCTCTCTCTCTCTCTCTCTTTTTTTGCTATCTTTGGTTTTGATATCAGGGTAATGCTGGCCTTGTAGAATGTATTTGGAAGCTTTCTTTCTTCTTTTACTTTTTGGAATAGTTAGAGGAGAATGGTATTAACTCTTCTTTAAATGTCTGGTAGAATTCATTTGTGAATCCATCTGGTCTGGAACTTGCATTTTTTGGTAGTTTTTTGATTACTAATTCAATTTTGTTACTTGAAATCAGTCTCTTCAGATTTTCTATTTCTTCTGGTTCAGTTTTGAAAGATTGTATGTTTCTAGGAATTTATCTATTTCTTCTTAGTTGCCCAGTTTGTTGGCATATAGTTTTTCATAGTACTCCCTTAAATTTTTTTTGTATTTCTGTGGTATTAAGTTGTTACTTCTCTTTCACTTCTGATTTTCTTTGTGTACTTTCTCTTATTTTTCTTGTTGAGACTGGCAAAGGCTTTGTCAATTTTGTTTATCTTTCCGAAGAACTAGCTCTTTGTTTCATTGATTTTTTTTTCTATCGTCTTTTTAGACTCTGTCATTTATTTCTGCTCTGATCTTTATTATTTCTTTTCTCTACTCACCTTGGGTTTTGTTTGTTCTTTTTCTTCTTCTTTTAAGAATACGGTTAGATTGTCTACTTAATTTTTTTCTTGTTTCTTGAGGTAGATCTGTATTGCTATATACTTCCCTTTTAGAACTGCTTTCACTATGTCCCAGAGATTTTGTACCATTGTGGTTTCATTTTCATTTGTCTCCATATATTTTTTTATTTCCTCTTTGATTGATTCATTGACCTGTTGGTTGTTTAATATCATGTTCTTTAGTCCCCATGTGTATGTATTTTTTTTTTCAGTTTTTTTTTTTTTGGTGTGATTTGTTTCTAGTTTTGTACTGTTGTGGTAGAAAAGACACGTGGTATGATTTCAGTCTTCTTAAAATTTTTGAGGCTTGTTTTATGGCCTAATTTGTGATCTATTCTGGAGAATGTTCCATGTGCACTTGAAAAGAACTGGTAGTCTCTTGTTTTGGATGGAATGCTCTGTATATATCTGTTATGCCCATCTGGTCCAATATGTCATTCAAAGACATTGTTTCCTTATTGATTTTCTGTCTGGATGATCTATCCAGTGATGTAAATATAGTGTTAAAGTCCTCTGCTATTATTGTATTATCACCATTTTCTCTATGTTTGTTATTATTTGCTTTATGTATTTGGGTCCTCCAATGTTGGGTGTGTGGATATTTACAATTGTTATACCTCTTGTTGGATTGATCCCTTATCCTTATATAATGTCCTTCTTTGTCTCCTATTATGGTCTTTGTTTTGAAGTCTGTTTTAAATTCTGATATAAATATTGCTACCCTGAATTTTTTTTCTTTATGATTTCCATTTACATGGTGAATCTTTTTCCATCCCTTCACTTTTAGTCTATATGTGTCTTTAGGTCTGAAGTGAGTCTCTTGTAGGCAGCATATAGATGGGTCTTGTTTTTTTATCCATTCCACCATTCTATGTCTTTTGATTAGAGGGTTTAGACCATTTATGTTTAAAGTAATTATTGACAGGTATGAACTTATTTCCATTTTTAAAATTTATTCTCTGGTTTTGTAGTTCTTGTTTGTTCCTTTCTTCTTCTCTTGTTGTCTTTCTTTGTGACTGATGACTATTGTGGATTTTTTCTTTTGGCTTTTTTTCTTTTTCTTTTTTGTGTATCTGTCATAGATTTTGGATTTGTGGTTACCATGAGGTTCATATATAACATTTTAGGTAAATAGCAGTTCATATAAATTTGATGGTCATTTAAGTTCAAACATATTCTAAAAACAAAAACCAAAACAAAACCAGAAAAAGAAATAAGACTTGTTCCTCTTCCCTTTTTACTCCCTTCTCCACATTTTATGTATATATTCTCATATTTTATATCTTTTAGTCATATTTTTCTTCTGTCTAATTATGGCCAATTCTTTTCCATTGAAATAAATCTTTTTAACATTTCTTGTAGGGCTGCTTTCATGGTGTTAAGTTCTTTTATTTTTTGTTTCTCTGGAAAGCTCTTTATCTCTCTTTCAAATCCGAATGGCAAACTTGCTGGGTAAAGTATTCTTTCTTGAAGCTTTTTTCCTTTCAGCACTTTGAATATATCATGCCACTCCCTTCTGGCCTGCAAGATTTTGTAAAAAATCAGCTCACAGTCTTATAGGGTCTCCCTTGTAGGTAACTTTTTGTTTCTCTCTTCCTTACTGCTTCTAGGATCCTCTCTTTATCTTTAACCTTTGATATTTTAATTATCATGTGCCATGGTGTGGACCTCTTTGGGTTCATGTTGTTTGGAACTCTCTGTGCTTCTTGGAGTTAGTATCTATTTCCCTCCTTAGGTTAGAGAGGTTTTCGGTTATTATTTTTCAAATAAGTTTTCTACATCTTTCTCTGTCTTCTTCAGGGACCCCTATAATGCAAATGTTTGTTTCCTTGATGTTGTCCAAGAGACTTCCTAATCTATCCTCATTTTTAAAAATTATTTTCTCTTTTCGATGTTCTGATTGTGTGCTTTCCATTACTCTGGCTTCCAGATTGCTGATGCATTTTTCTGCATTCTCCAATCTACTGTGGATTCCTTCTAGTGTCTTTATTTTTTTAAATTTCAGTTATTGTATTCTTTAGCCCTGATTGTTTTTTTTTTAATAAGTTCTGTCTCTTTATTAAAGGTCTCACTAAGTTCTTCCATTCTTTTCTCCAACTCTGAGTATCTTTATGATCATGACTTTAAATTCTTTATCAAGCATATTGTTTATCTCTCTCATTTCATTCTTTTACTGTGGTTTTTTCTTGCTTTTTCTTTTGGAGCACATTCCTCTGTCTCCTTATTTTGCTGGACTTTCTGTGTTTGTTTCTGTGGATTAGGCAAAATGCCTACTTCTGAAATTGAAGGAGTGGTCTTGTGTATAGTTACCCCTATGCAGACTGTATGTGATTGGTGAGTTCTACTGGCAGACTGGAGCAGTGGCTGTATATGCTAGTCTTTTAAGCCATAGTTTTATAGAGATAATTTTTAAAAGTCAATAATAATAAAAGAAAAAAAGCAAATAGTAAAAGAAAAGGAGACAGAAAAAATGAAAAAAGAAACAAAACAAAAGAAAAAAGAGAAGAGAGAAAAGAACAAAACCGAAGAGAAAAGAGAAAAATAAAAATAAAACAAGACAAGACAAATTTTAAAAACTAAAAAAAAAATAAAATAAACAGAAAATATTAAAAAAAACAACAACAAACAAACCCACAAAACCATGGCTTGTTTTCTGTGCTCCAGTACCACAGGGTGGCTGGTGTGAGCTTGTGGACCCTGGGCTTGCTGAGATTGAAGGCCCTCTGTGACAATCTGACCTACCCGCCCTGGTGTCTGAATACTGTTCCAGTCTATGCTTCTGAGGTTGGGTGGGAATGTAAACTGTGTCATTTTCCAATCCTGACCGGGAGAACCTTCCTGCACCTCCTCTGCCAACTGTCAGTGTTCTAGTGTTGTTTCTTTTATATGCTAGTTGCTCTTTTAAACCTCAGCTTTCTTCTGTGCGTACAATAGAGGGATCTGTCCCCTCTCCACTGACATTCTTGGGGTGGGGCTTCCCTGTTACCTTGTCTCTCTCTCTCTCTCTCTCTTGCTGTTCTCTTGCCATTCTCTCTGTCTTTGGTTGTTCAGTAGCTGTTCAGTCAGCCTTCAGTTCTTTTTCAGGGGCAATTATTCTGTTAATAGGTGTGATTTGGTGGTCTTCGTGGAGGAGATGAGTTGAGTCTTTCTACATCACCATCTTGAACTGGAACCCCCAAGACATCATCTCTTTGTGCATTCTCCACAAGTATTTTCCCTAACTTATTATCTTTTAATCCTGCTCTTTATTTTTCTGGTACAGTTTTTATGTAGTCTATTCTTTTACTTTATTCTAGTTCTAATTTTCTTTCTTTTTCTTTTTTTCTTTTTCTTTCGAGAGGGGGGAGGGGCAGAGGGAAAAGGAGAGAGAATCTTAAGCAGGCTTCACACCCATTGTGGAGCCGGACTCGGGGCTGGGTCTCATGACCCCCATTAAAACATTAACAAATTTTTTTAAACAATTATTTTAATTTAAAAAACTCTTCCATTGCCTTTTCCTTCCCTTCCCTCTCCTTTTCTGCCTTCCAATTGATTCAGTTTACTAATTCCTTCTCTCATTATAGTCTTAAAATAAATTTTATACTCCTCTTGTAGATACGATTATTTTTGGTTAAAAGTTTACCTTTCCTCTTCTGTGTCGTACAGGTCTATTCAAATGCTGAGTGTGTATGAATGATAAGGTATATTTTTAGTGACTTGTTCTTTCCTACTGAAAGAATATTTTTCTTATGCTTATGAATACATTCTGATTTCTTTAATTTTATGTGTTTTAATATTTTGTTAAAATTAACCTCTGTCCTCAAGAAAAGATGCTCAACATCACTCATCACCAGGGAAATACAAGTCAAAACCACAGTGAGATACCACGTCACACCTGTCATGGCTAAAATTAACAACACAGGACAACAGATATTGGCGAGGATGTGAAGAAAGGGGAACCCTTTTATACTCTTGTTAGGAATGCAAACTGGTGCAGCCACTCTGGAAAACAGTATAGAGGTTCCTCAAAATGTAAAAAATAGAACTACTCTATGGTCCAGCAATTACACTGCTAGGTATTTACCCAAAGGATACAAAAATACTGATTCAAAGGGGGCACATGCAGTCTAATGTTTGTAGGAGCATTTCAATAGCCAAATTATTGAAAGATCCCAAATGTCCATTGACTGATGAATGGATAAAGAAAATGTGGTGTATATATATATATATATATTGCTCAGCCATCAAAATGAATGGTATCTTGGCATTTGCAATGATGTCGACAAAGGTAGAGTGTATCATGCTAAGTGAAATAAGTCAGTCAGAGAAAGACAAATACCATATGATTTCACTCATATGTGAAATTTAAACAAAACAGAGGACATAAAGGAAGGGAAAAAAGAGAGAGAGAGAGAGAGAGAGAGAGAGAGAGAACAGAAGCAAACTGTAAGAGACTGTTAACTACAGAGAAGAAACAGGGTTGATGGAGGGAGGTTGGTGGGGGGATGGGCCAAATGGATGATGGGCATTAAGGAGGGCACTTACTGTGATGAGCACTGGGTGTTCTATGTAAGTGATGAATCACTAAATCCTACACCTGAAAGCAATTTTACCATATACATTAACTGACTAGAATTTAAATAAAAACTTGAAATCAAATAAATAAACAAAATTGGTCTCTGTCTTTACAATTATTACTCTTCCATTCATATTTTGAAATTGATTTTAGAATCAGTTGGTTAAATTCCAGGAAAAAAAAACTCCATTGGGATTGGAAATAAAATTTTAATAAATGCACTAAACATTTTGAGCAAAACTTTTATTTTATAAAATTCAAGGTTTCCCACTTAGGAATATGTTAGGTCTTTCTTTTATTCAGTTCTTTTTCCTTTTATATCTCTCAATGAAGTGTTGCATTATTGTCATATAAGACATTTTCTTTTCTTAATTTTAATTTTGCCTCGTAATTGTGAATGGGCTCTTTTTTTGATTTACATTTTTTCCTATTACATTGTTATTTGGTACATGAAGATATTTATCTCTTGTCTGGCTGTTATACCAAACTTTAATAAATTCTAGTGCTTTTCACTTTATTGTTTTTCTATTTTTATGCTCTAAAAGCAAGTCACTGTATATAATTACATTTTGTCTCTTTCTAACGTTTGTGATTTTGTGTTTTGTGTCTTAAGAACTTTTGAAATAATGTTAAATAAATAACATGTGTATCTTTTAGCCAGTGTCTGGTATAGTATAAGAACTCAATAAATGTCAGATAATGTTATCATTAGTTATATTAATATTAAATAATAACAATTTCATTTATCTGTATTTTAATCATATCTTATTGAGAATTATTCCATTATTTTCACTGTCAAATAAAATGTTGGCCGATGGCTTGAATTAGGTATCTTAAAAATATGTTAAAGAGTATACTACTATAAAGATGATTATCTTTTAAAATTTATTTGGTTTACTATTAATGTTATATATTAACAGATTTTTTATTTTAGACTATTAATAGATTTCTATAATAAACTCTTTAACTATATTATTAAGTTCTATTTGCTATCATTTTATTTGGGTCTTTAATATCTTTATTAAGTAATATTCGGGTGCCTTTTTTTTCTGGAATTTATTAGAAATGCAAAAGTTGGGATATATTTTTTCTTAGAATTATCTGAATTACTTTTAATCTTTTTCTATTTTCTGAAACAGATAATATAACATGGCAAAGATCTGTTCCTTGGAAGTTTGAAAGAATTTTTACTAGTAAATCTATTATGATCCCAAATTCCTTTTCTAGAGGTACAGATGTGACTTATGGTGACTTTCCCAACTCATTTTAATTTTTAACCCGTTGTGTTAATTTTGATATGTTTTAGTTCACATAATGCGTTAAGTTCCTTGACATTTTGAAATTTATTAATATACAGCCACATTGGACTCTAAATCTTCTCTGTTATATTTCCACTTTTCATTTAAAAATTTTGTGAAATTTTTATCCTTTTCTCTTGATTAGATTTTTGGTGGCTTACAGTGGCATACATTCTCTGAACATTTTCACATTGCTTTTTTGTGTATACTTGTTTTTATAAAATATTTTTGAATAATATTCTCTTTTACAGTGATTTCCCACGTCTGTATTGAAATGACTCAAAACAAGGCATCAAGATTTTTCTTCCCATTGATTAACCTCGTGTTCACAAGTTTCAGAATCTTGCCAAATATCCATGTATACTTGGTTATTTTGGAAGAAAATTAGCTTATTCCTGTTAGTGCTGCCTTGATATTCCTGAACTGGCAATTTCAGCACATGCTCACAACTGTAACCCAGTCAGGTCTTTATGACATCATCAGGCTATAATTCTCTAGTTCTTATAACTAATGGATAGGCTCAGACCTCACAAAACTCTGTATTTTAATTCATCTTAAGACATCTTCCCTAACAAGCATTTGGTATGCCTTAAGATATCTTTCCTAATAAGCATGTGCATTCAGATGCTATCCTCATTCTTTAAGAAGCAATGAGTGCAGCAGTTAATTAACTTATTATAATGTCATAAATCCCAGCTCTAGCCATGACCACTTACTCCTCCCCCACCTTTACCAAGAACGTTTTCATTTATGATGAATTATCCCCTGGGTACTCAATGCAGAGGTGGTTGACCATGCAGAACTCAGGGTCAGACACAATAACACGATCTATACTGCTGGGTAATGACAAGCCTTCTACTCCTACCACCTACCGTTCTGTGCTTGGGTGCCTTTATGCTTCACTGAAATCAACACACATTGATGACAGAATGAGGGGCTTCTCTCCTCCAGATTTCAATTCTCTGGAAAGTAATCTTCAGGATGATTTGCATGTGGGTAGATGTATGGGGTTAGAGTCCCATCTTACATGGTAATTAAACTGTTTATCTGAATACAACAGTAAGGGCTAGTAACTTTACAGGCTTTTTTTTTTTTTAAGGTACTTTTTACATAGAGTTAATACAATTAGGAGCTGTTCTTGGTGCTTTAAAAAGTTTTAATTTTCTTCTAACCTTGCCTCTATTAGATTTTATTTTATTTTATTTTTTTTTAAGTTTTATTTATTTTTGAGAGACATAGAGGCACAGCGTGAACAGGAGAAGGGCAGAGAGAGAGGGAGACACAGACTCGGAAGCAGGCTCCAGGCTTTGAGCCGCCAGCACAGAGCCCGACGCGGGGCTCGAACCCACAGACTGTGAGATCATGACCTGAGCCGAAGTCGGCGGCTTAACCGACTGAGCCACCCAGGCACCCCTCTATTAGATTTTAAATACTTTTGCTAAATGATGGCTACTGACAGAAGTGTGGACTGCTATAGATTTTCCTCTTCTTGTGACTCTACCTATAAAATTGCAATTAATAACGTGGTTCATTTGATTAATTTTCAGTAACCCAAAGTTTTGAGGATACCCATTTGTTTTGGATTGAATCATGTGCCCCTCAGAAGGGCACGTTGAAGTCCTAACCCCTAGTATCTCAGAATGTGATCTTGTTTAGAAATAGGGTTGTTGCAGGGGCACCTGGGTGGCTCAGTTGGTTAAGCGTCTGACTTTGGCTCAGGTCATGATTTCACAGTTCATGAATTCAAGCCCCACGTCGGGCTCTGTGCTGACGGCTCAGAGCCTGGAGCCTGCTTCAGATTCTATGTTTTCCTTTCTGCCCTTTCCCTGCTCACAGTCTGTCTCTGTCTCTAAAAATGAATAAACATTAAAAAAAAAAAAAAAAAGAAATAGGGTTGTTGCTGATGTAATTCTGGTGTAGGTGTAATTAATCCAATATGACTTGTATCTTTATGAGAAGATGACAAGACATGGGAAAAACGCCATGGGAAAATAGATTGGAGTAATATGTCTACAAGGCAAGGGATACCACAGATTGCTGGTAACTACCAGAAAGAAAGTAGGAGAGAAGCTTGGAACAGAGTCTGCCTCAGAGCCTCTAAAAGGAACCAAACTTGCTGATCCCTGATTTTAGATTTCTAGCTTCCATAACTGTGAGAGAATAAATTTCTGTTTTAAGCAACTCTGCGGTAATTTGTCACAGCAGTACACACCGAAAGAATGCGTTTTAATACTGAATTATCACTTCACCAGTTACAGGTTGTACAGCCCTCTCTAAACATCAGTTCTTCATCCCTAAAATTAGGATACTGTTTATGTTTTGGAGTAAAGAGATAATGATTGTAATGTTCTTAATGGAAGACAACTATTTGTTTTTTCCCACCACTCAATTTTCAACGCGTTTGTTGAACCTACTACAATGGAGAAAAAGTTACCCCCAAATGCTCTTCTATGCCCAAAGATCTCTTGTTTAGAATTTTAACAAGTTACAGTATAAATATGTGTGATCTAGTTTTAATATCAGAATACCCACATGAGTAGGACAGATATTATCATCCTCATTTTAAAGATGAGGTAAGTGAAGCTTTCAGTATTCAGAAGTTAAATAATTTACTCATTCGATGTCACAGAGTTAAGTGGTGACTCAGGATTTAAACACTTGATTTTCAGTCCCAGACTTTGCAACTCCATCCTATCCACCATTATAGAATGCTTAAAGTGGGCTTTGAGATCATTATCTTTCAGCAACAAATAAGTGACTTTTCAATTATTCATACTTCATGTCCTTATTATCAAGAATTTAGTGTATTTCACCAGAATAATTATTTTTGAGTTATAAGACTTATTATTATTATTATTTTAAATGTTTATTTATTTTTGAGAGAGAGAGAAAAAAAAAAGCATGAGTGGGGGAGGGGCAGAGAGAGACAGAGACACAGAATCTGAATCAGGCTCCCGGCTCCAAGCCGTCAGCACAGAGCACAGCACTGAGACCGATGCAGCCTGGACGCTCAACCAACTGAGCCACCCAGGCGCCCGGAGTTCCCAGATTTATTATTTGTCTAAATCAATCACATATTTTTCCCTCTAAAATTCATTAATGGAAAATTCATAATGTAAACATCTACTGAGCATCTACTATGTTCCCAACATTATTCTAGTCACTAAGGATATAGTAGTGAACTACGAGTGCCTTTTTATTAAGTAAATATTGTTATTCATAATAAAGTAGGTGTTAAATGCACTATCTCATTTAAACATAATTAAAATGTAGGTAAGGAATTCCCTAAACATCTTGCTTTCTTTTCTGCTTCTTTCTGAGAATTATATACCCTCATTTTCCCAGCTTACCATCCATATTTTTTAAATTTGAGAAATACATGTTTTTGTGATCTCTTGGCCTGCTCTATGTATTTCACCTATGTCGTCAGAACTTTCTGGTCTTTTGTATGTGAGTTCTCGGAGAGCCAGGATGAGACTCAGTTTATGGCTTGAATTTACTTTTGTCTTGGTATAGATTCTGATTGGTCCCTGAAGAGTTGATGTTTAATGTTCTCTGACAGATCTGATCTCCTCATTTTCGGACTGCGGTCTACAGTTATTGCAGTTTTATACAACCGTTGTTAAAATGTGAAGGATTCTTTCCCACCATGGTCATTGAATTCAATTATGCCCTCATTTGGACTGCCTTCCTCTTTCCTTCCTGTGTCTTTACAATGTCTCATAGACTTTAGTGACTACTTTTCTTCATTCAGTACTCTTACCAGGTTTCAGTTGGACCTTAATTTCATAATGTGATTATTATTCTGAAAGTCAAATACTATTTTCTTGCCAAACTTCTTGCAACACTATTCAGGCACTTAGGGACAATTAAGTAAATTGCCCTCAAGTGTTCCCAACCAGGGTGAAGATGACCATAAAAGATAGATTTAGATATTTATGACCTAACAGAGAGAATCAGAGACACAGAAACAAAGAGAAAAATGAAGTAAATCTCATATGGTAAATAGAGTTACCAATAAAATGAACTTATTTAAAAATATATAATTTTTTCCAATTATAAAATAATACATGCACGTTGTAAAAAATAGACAATACAGATAATATGTATATAACATACATATATATAAACTCCATATATATAAACCAAGGCAATAAAAATCTATAATCACACTAGCCAGAATAACCATTGCTAACATTTTGGTATATATCCTTCCAGAATCTTTTCTACACATTTATCATCTAACACAAAATAGAACAAAACAAAAATGAGATCACGCTCTGCATATTTTGTAGCCTCCTTTTCCCCCTTCATATAGTGTGGATATTTTTCCATATCAATAAATAAAGGTCATCATCATCATTTTTAGTGGTTACATTTTATGGGCGGGCTATCATTCCTTTAATTTTCAACCCCCTTTAATGGTCATTTATGTTACTTAGAATTTCAAATATTGTAATAAATTTTGTGATAAACATTTCTGAACAAATGTCTTTACACACTTGTCTATTTAATCTTAAGGAGAAATGTTTAAAAGTATAATAGCTGTGTCTGAGGGACCCTCCTCCTTTCCCCACTGTCATTTCTTGTAAGATTAAGTCCTAATTTCTTAGCATGCTTACAAGATTTTGCAAAACCTAATCTTAGCCTATTACTCTTCTAGAGTTATACCATTACCCCTAAAATGTCCACTATTCTGACTCACAGTTTTGTCAAAAGCCAATGTACTTCCACATTTTTATTCTTATTTTTACTGTTCTATTGAAAATGTTTGTCTCCTGTTTTATTTTCCTGTTCTATTAAATTTCTAATTATCCTTTACAGTACAGCTCAGATGTTAGTTCTTCTCTGTATCTTCTTTTTTTTAAATTTTTTTTTAGTGTTTATTTGTTTTTGAGAGAGAGAGCACAAGCAGAGGAGGGGCAGAGAGAGAGAGAGAGAGAGAGAGAGAGAGGGAAATACAGAATCTGAAGCAGGCTCCAGGCTCTGAGCTACCAACACAGAGCCTAATGCGGGGCTCAAACCCACAAATCATGAGATCATGACCTGAGCCAAAGTGGGGCGCTTAACCGACTGAGACACCCAGGCTCCCCAGCTGTATCTTCTTCTAATTCTTCATAAGTAAAATTACTTTTCCCTCATCTGTGTTCCCATAAATTTATAATTTACTGGGTTGTATGGTTTCTTGAAAGTCTTTCCCTTTACCAATCAATCATCAAATACTTAGTAAGCATCTACTAAGTGACAGGCTTTGTGTTAGATGAGCAAAACAGGCTCGTCTAACTTGTCTTATGCAGATTACATTCTTGTACATATTAGTAATGTTTTCATGGCAAAGTTGCCTCTGATGTTAAGTAAACCCAAAGCAACCATGCGTAACAAATAATTCATTAGCTAAATGATGATCATTGCCATGACACAGTGTAGTTTTCAATCTCTACTACTAGGTGGCATGGACAATGGAAGTTGGCATGACTCTGCTTTGGGATAGGGTCAAAAATCACCAAAGGGGCACCTGGGTGGGTCAGCTGGTTGAGCATTCGACTTTCAATTTCAGCTCAAGTCATAATCTTGTGGTTCGTGGGATCGAGCCCCAACGTGGGGCTCTACACTGACAGCCCAGAGCCTGCTTGAGAGATTCTCTCTCCCTTTTTCTCTCTGCCCCTCCCCTGCTCATATTCTCTTTCTCTCTTAAAATAAATAAATAAACATTAAAAAATATCATAAACAAGTAGCTTTCATCACATTGGTCAATAATAATCAATCATTAGTTGCTGTTTGGAATGTGTGTTGAGAATGATTATGAGGTGTATTCTGCTTAGTGGCCTATTATGGGTCTGGGAGCAAAGCTATTTGTCATATTCGGGCTTGAGGGATGTGTCTGTTGCAGTCACTTAGGTTTTAGGGACCCAAGAGGGAATGAAGAGTTCAGGTGGGAAGAGATGATGGGGATAGGTGAAGGGCTAGGTGGGAGGAACTTCTGAGCCTTGAATGTTGTGCAGAGCATCCTGAATTCTTCCATATTAGGGGAAAAGACAATAGGTCAGGCCTGTCTTAACTATCCTCATTTTTCCCCCATGCGCCATTGTTTCTCTGCATCTTCCTAAGCATCCTCCATTAGTCTCCTCCGTTGTCAGTTTTCTTCTACCACATTGCCCTAGTTGATGGTATCCTGTCCCACATTCTAATTTTTTTGATGTTTATTTATTTTTGAGAGAGAGAGAGAGCACAAACAGGGGAGGCACCGAGAGAAAGAGGGAGACACAGAATCCGAAGCAGGCTCCGGGCTCTGAAATCATGACCCGAGCTGAAGTCGGACGTTTAACCGACTGAGCCACCCAGGCGCCCCTCCTGTCCCACATTCTCTACTTCCCTTCCTGGCTGCAGATTGCTGGCCTTTCATTTTCTCTGCTAATAATCTAAGTTATGTGGGCATGGGTTGCATATTAATTGGCCTCTAGAAGAGATATTATTAGTAATGTTGTTAAGAATGTTCCTGACCCCACAATTTTTTATGTTTATTTCTTTAAGCCTAAAAGGATGCCTGTAGAAAGGAGGACTTATACTTCCTGGTTTGCTGGGGACAATCCTGTGATAAGCCTGTTGCCCTGGAACACTGATCAATAGTACTGTCTGCCATCCTGCTGTAGAGATTTCATTTGCCCATAGTGTAAATCGTTGATGGTAAGAACTGGAGATATTTGTGGGTATGGCTCAAATATCACAATAGAACAAAACCTCTGCAATACAATCTTTAAGTCAAAAGAAATAGAAAAATAATTGACATGGGCTGGGAGTTTGGCTTTTATTCCAAATAGGGAAGAGGAGCTGTGGAATAGGAGGAGTATAAAATATTCTTAATATGGAAATACATCTTATTAAAACAATATATTTAATCATTTGTATTAAATCATACTGCACTATAAAGGCACAAAACTACTTTGTTCTTTGGAGAAATACTCAGTATTGATTCAAGATTATTAAAAAAAGACTAGGAAGCTCATGAATGTTTTTTAACATTCCCTGTCATATATTAGCATAAAATAATAATTACCAAATTATGGGATGTTCTCAGGAACAACTCTTAAGAGCCTTGGAATCAAAATAACTCCATCAGTATCAATAGATTCAATGTGTGGCTTAGCTTTAATTGCACTTAGGAGAACCTATTTGTTTTTAGCATTTGAAAGGAAGTCTAAATTGTGTCCAGTGGGGGCACTTAGAGTAGCAGGCTTTGGCACCTGCCTCAGGTAAGGAAAGTTTTTGTTTATTTCATTAGTGCTTGATGCTTTGACAGACTATGGCTTTCCACTTACTGCAAGAAGAGCTGCCAGCCATCCCTGCTGGGAGAAGCTAGTATGGGACTAGCAATGAACTTTTGAAAGAAGTTATTATGCCTTATATGGTTGATCTCCCATGCAAATAAAAGAAGCATTTCATACTATAGCTAAATGGAATTGGTACTTCATCCAATGTAAATGTATGCCAGCATGCTTTCTGGCTTTTATCAAATACTGCATCTCTCTCCAAAGTAGATTCCAAGTTCATCCATCTATAGGGCAGCTGCAAGGCAGAGCTAGAGTCATGCAGATGCATGAATTTGTGGAATCTGTGGATTTGTACAGAAATAAAAGGGAATCAATCAGACCAGCATGTGTTTATTGGTAATACCTGAATGCAGATTCCAGGGATCCAAGGTCAAAGATTCTGTACATCTGAGATGGGGGCTACTTTTTTTTTTTTTTTTTTTTTGACAAGTGGTGTCATTCTGATGCAGAGAGTCAGGAATTTATTATAAGAAAAACCCTTCTACTTTCCACCCAGTTCTGAACCAAGCCTCATGATAGATGAAGAGAAATAATAGATATGGTCCTACTCTTAAAGAAGTTTAGGAATGCAAATGTATCCCAAACTCTAACAGCTATTATTTATTGTGCTATTTCTAGAGCACACCAGGCATGCTCCGCGTCAGAGATTTTGCACTGGCTGTTTCCTCTGCACAAACCAATCTTTCCTCAGATATCTCTTTGGTCCACTCCTTTATCTTCTTTAAGTCTGCACTCAGATGACACCTTCTTAATAAGTCCTCCTCTTTCTGCAAGTACGATTATAACTTCAGCATTCCTTGTATTCCTACTGCCTTAATTTTTTTCTATAGCACTTAAACCATTTGATAGAATATCATTTTAATACTATATATTTTACTTATTTGTCTCTTGCCTGAAATAGGCCCCCAAAAGTCAGAAATTGTCATCAGCTTTGCTCACTGCCCTGCTAAATCTCCAGTCCTATATAATGTCTAAAACATAGTGGGCACCCAACAAGTGTCCATCCATCGGATGAATAATAACTAACGTTTATTGAGCACTCCTTACTTACTGTTCTAAGGGCTTCCTTCACATGCAATAATTCTGTTAATTTCCACAAGAAGTCTAGAAGATAGGAAGTATAATTTTGTCCATTACAGATAAGAAAACTGAAGCAAAATATTGCAAGTCTTCCAAGTGGTACATGATGGAGCCAGAATTTGAATCTGGGTGGTATGGTTATAGATCTGACCCTCTTAACTGTATACTCTACTAGCAAAGATAATATATTTAATATTCTCTTTGTGGAAAATTCAGAGGCAGAGCTCTTCTGTTTGTTTCTTGTTGTGAAATTTGCAAAAAGCTGAAGGCAAAGCTTAATGAAGCAAATTCTATAGAGTCTTCCTTCCTTGCCCTCTGCCCTGGGGTGATCTTCTTCCCGACAGGATGGTGTTTCTGTTTTTTAAGTTTATTTGTTTATTTATTTATTTATTTATTTATTTATTTTGAGAGAGAGAGAGAGAGTGCGCTTGCGCATGCACAGATGACACCCCCCCTCCCCCCCCCCCACACACACACACGAGTGGGGGAGGGGCAGACAGAGAGGGAGAGAGAGAGAATCCCAAGCAGGCTCTGCGCTGTCAGTGAAGCACTCAATGTGGGGCTCGAACTTAGGAACTGTGGTATCATACCTGAGACAAAATCAAGAGTCAGCCACTTAACCAATTGAGCCACCCAGGCATCCCAATGGCTGGTATTACTTTTAAAAAGCCTAGTTTTTTAGAATAGAGCCAATCTGACATTTGTAGATTGACCAGGCTCTTGATAGACATGGAAGTGTTATGGGTGGTTGTGGTGGGGGGGGCTCTCCATCACCCATTCTCAATTCAGACTGTCTTGGAATCTCTTTTTTTTTTTTTTTAAGAGAACAATCCTGAGTGGGGGAGGGGCAGAAGGAGGGAGAGAGAGAAAGAGAGAATCTTTTTTAAAATTATTTTTTAAATGTTTATTTAATTTTTTTTTTGAGAGAGATAGAGAGCACGAGCAGGGAAAGGGCAGAGAGAGAGGAAGACAGAGATTTCAAAGCAGGCTCCACACTGTAAGGCACAGAGCCCTACATGGGGCTCTAACCCACAAACCTTGAGATCATGACCTGAGCCGAAGTCAGACACTAAACTAACTACACAACCAGGCATCCAGAGAGAGAGAGACTCTTATGCAGGCTCCACTTGCAGCGCCAAGTCCTATGTGGGGCTCCATCTCACAACCATGAGATCATGACCTGAGCCGAAATCAAGAGCTGGACGCTTAACCAACTGAGCCACCCAGGCGCCCCCAGACTGACCTGAAATCTTAAGGATAATAGGATGAATCCATCCATTTGAGGACTTTGAGATAAGATTGGAAAATTGACTTGGGTAACTATACTGATTGATTTGGCTAATATGGTTCTCTAGCTGAATGCCGGCCTAATCTTTTACCACTTCTTGCGTGTCCTTCTTAAAGAAGAGTGTTTAATCAATAAACCCTTTACCTCTGCTTCTCAACTCTTGTAAATATTTAAAACTTATCTGAATTCTGACCCCTATCATTTTGGTGATCTTAAGGGTCCTAGAAAAATCACATACTTATTGGAATTATGTATGTTTGGAGGAATTTACTGAGTGTTGATGATCATTCTTCCAAGTCCCTGCCATAAGTGAACAATAACATACTAACTTACTACTTCTGCAAGGATATATGCTATTGCCCTTATTGTTGATTGACATATACATGTGGCCTTTGATCTGTATTGTTTTGAATCATTAAGGAAGGCATAGTTGGTCATTAAATAATGAAATCCATTCTTTTTTTCAAATTTATTACTCTGCTTAAATTCATTGAGAAATCAGAAGGCTGTTGTGATTTCACCTTGACTGAAAGCCAGTTGGTATAATTAACCTATTCTAGAATATCCTTTAGGAAAGGAAGAACATGGGTCTTCAGGATTTAGGTGACTAACCCAGAGACAAAGATGTCAGCTTCAAATATCACCTAAACTTTCCAACAACCA
Source organism: Paguma larvata (assembly GCA_030068075.1). Lineage (NCBI taxonomy): Eukaryota > Metazoa > Chordata > Mammalia > Carnivora > Viverridae > Paguma > Paguma larvata. The sequence goes on along the minus strand of CM057833.1, from coordinate 71,994,755 downwards.
CCTAATACATACGTATGAAGAGAGAAGCCTGCATTTGTAAAGATAATATTAATACAAAATTTTAATGCTCTGTGGATCATTATTGGGCAGCAGACCAACAGTAGAGCATAAAATGCGAACAGCTAAAAGGGGGTTCTGAGTCTTTAAAGTTTCTAATTGTGGTTCATTACAAAAATCATCTTGAGCCGATTCATGGAGAATTAAATAGATTTGGTTTCATAAAATCTTCAGGTCTCTGAATAAATTATGAATGCATCCTGACTGTGAGAAGGGTACATTGACATTAGGAAATGGTAATGAACAGATATTCAAGAGGAGGGGGGAGCCCCTCTGCTGATCATCCCATTTGAAACTGATTAAAAGCTGATGAAATGAAAGTTTTTTTCATGGGTAGATGTGCAACAAGTCATGAGTTGTGGACTTTAATAATATATTTTCTTCACAAGCAATAACACAGCAATTAGGAGATGCTCATTGAGGTAGAAATAATGGTAACTGCAGTGCAGATTAGGTTTGCTGAAGGGAGCTCTCAGACATACACTAAAACAACATATTCCAGGTTCTTGTTGGTATGTAATTTCTACTTTATTTACTTATCATCTCAGTTAAAGAGGACTCCTGGCAGTAATGAGGCTACATAGAAATGTTTAAGATGCTACAAATTATATCAAAGATAAATCTAATGATTACCTATTCTAATGACAGTGCAATCTTGTCTTTCCTCGTGGGGAAATTGTATGGTTCTGAGAAGCTCATAGCTGGGGAGAGTGCCATGGTACAAATGTATTCATTATTTTTCTGCCTGCTTTGCTTCTGCCTGACTGTTCATGAAAGCTAGGTAATTCATTCGAGCAGGACCCACTTACCGAATGGTTCACAAACCCTTTGCTGGTGCTGCAGTGCCTGTAAGCAACCTGGCAAATACATAAAAATAATATGCTGGAAAACAGGATGGAAAATTTTTCATCAAGGGGAGAATGACCCACTATGGTGTTACCAAAATAAGGAAAAAGAGGGTCGGGTGAAAATAGCGTATTGCCACCTCATTTCTATTTACTATAATTGCCTTAAAAGTAAACACTCATGAAAGACACATAATGAAACTTCACAGAAGACCGTATTTCTGAGGATTTCTGTGTTCACTGGGGGAGGAAGCTGGAGAAAACACAGAAGATGAGCAAGAGTTCTGAGATCTGTGGTTTGTTTGAGCAATAACTCCAAGCTGCAGAAGAAATAAAGATAATTTGTTTTTCTTTTTCTTAATTGTATTGTTCCAGATCAAATGGATTTTTTTTTTCCATGAGAATCTCCCTTCCAAGACTCTGCCAACTAAATGCAGAAAAGCTTGGGAAAGTAAATAAGCCTCCTCCTGTCCCTCATCGTCATCCCTCCTTTTTTATGAGGGAAGATGATTGAGAGAAGTCTCTGTCTATGTGGCAAGTAAGTGACTTGGGTGAACCATGTGACCTGAAACGTACTTTGTTATTTTCCATAAAAGAAAGATGTAGCCCAACCTCCAGTATGAGGCCTAGTATATCTTAAATGATGAGAATCATTTTATGTGATCTTTTCCAATTTTAATTTTTTAATTCTCTGAGTTAAACAGCTCCTCTTCCCTCCTGCACCCCCCCATAACAAATCATTTAGAATTGGTGTTTAGCATATGCTTCTACTCGTGTTCATTAGAAGCGACATATTTGACTGTGTGGCTCAGACTGAAACCTGTCCTTTTCATATCCTTAGAGGTAACACTTGCTTTCTGATCATTCGGGTGTCTCTCAGAGGCGTGCATGGCAAAATCCCTGATTGTCTCATCTCTGTCCACGGTAGACATTGCTGATTAGCATGCCACTGCTTCTTTGGAGCCTCGAGGTGGCCTCAAAATCTTTGTCAGTAAGCTGCAGTCCACCGTTGGAATAGGCAAGAGATGAAACCCACCAGCCACTTCTGCTCTCAGGCAACTCTGTGCAGGAGTCAGGGTGACGTCATCCTGAGCTCTGCACCTTGTTGTTGGCTTATTCTTCCTTTTTATTTCTGACCACCTTCACAGTTCAAGAAGGGAAGCAGTTCTGGATTTAGAGTAAAACAAACCAAGTTCTGTCCTCTTAGCCATGGTAAATTACGTGCTGTGGAAACTCCTCAACCCTTAGTGGCTTAATACAGTTAAGTTCTGTTTCTCACACAGGTCCTAGAACAATGCTGTGTTGCAGTGTGGATCTGTTTCTATGCCACTTTGTTCTCTCTCTCGTCTAGGGACTGTGTCTTTTCCTAGAGCCTTGGAATCCTCCATTAGATCCTTTGCATTCAACCCCAGAGGAATGAAGAGAGAATTCCTGAATTGCCACAGAAGTTTTAGAGAAATGTAGTTTAGTTGTATGTCTAGGACCACTAGACAGTGTTAGCACATTTTTTCTGTGGAAGGGCCAGATAGTAAATATTTTAGGCTCTGTGGACCATATAGTCTCTGTTTTAATTACTCAGTTCTGCCTGTGTAGGATAAAGGCAATTCCTAATGATATGTAAATGAATGGGTGTGACTGTCTTCCAATAAAATTTATTTCCCAAATCAGGTGATGGTCATTTGACCAGTGAGCCATGGTTTGCCAACATCATGAAAAGAAAAGTGGTTTGGTCAGCACATAGCTGAGTCTCTTCTACAGTGTTCCTACTAGCTGTGTGGTCTTGGGGAAGTAATTTACTCTCTGCGACTTTTAGTTTTTATCAGTACAAAAAAACAGATACGTCATCTGCCTTGATTTATTTCAGTATTGTTGTGAAGCTCAAAAGTGAGAATGGATTATTAGTACTTCGTATACTATAAGACAACATATGTATGTTGTACAGAAATGCCCATTAAAGACAGCTGTAACCTTCTGTTTCTCATAAACATGAGAACCTTCGTATATGGGAACAAAATGAGGGGAAAACACTATTATTTTTTTTAATACACTTGAATATTAGTTAAAGTTTTTCCTGAAAATCCAATGGGGTTAAACTAATCCAATTCTTGATTTATTCTTTCTATGAAAATCCTAGCTTGGATCTAATTCGAGGATGTAGTGAAGTCAGAAAAATAAATCAATGGTTGATTACATCAGACAACCTAGGAAAATCTTTTATTTGGAGGACTGGTTGTGGATGTCACTGGAATTTCTTGGGAAAGGATTCTTGTTGTAATAATAAAGGAATTTTAATGCTATGTGGAAAGTACACAGCCCTAGTTTGCTAGGGCTACCATAATGAAGCACCATAGACTCAGATAATAGAAACTTACTTCCTCACAGTTCTAGAGGCTAGAAATCCAAAATCAAGGCATCAGCAGGGTTGGTTCCCCTGTGAGCCTCTGTCCTTGGCTTGTAGATGGCTGTCTTCTCTCTGTGTCTTTGCATGGTCTTCCCTCTATGCCTGTGTCCTAATCTCCTCTTCCTAAAAGGACACTAGTGTATTGGATTAGGGCCCACCCATATGAACTCATTTTACCTAATTACCCCTTTAAAGGCTCTATCTCCAAATGTAGTCATATTCTGAAGTACTAGGGGCTTCAACGTATGCATTTCATATGTTCATATGAACATATGAAGTACTAGGACTTCAACATATGAATTTTCAGGAACACAATTCAGTTCATAACACAAAGTTTTTTTTTTAATGTTTATTTTTGAGACACACACGCAACATGAGCAGGGGAGGGGCAGAGAGCAGAGGGTGAGGGGGGAAACAGAATCTGAAATTGTCAGCACAGAGCACTACTCAGGGCTTGGAACTCACGAACTGGGAGATCATGACTTGAGCCAAAGTCAGATACTTAACCAACTGAGCCACCCAGGTGCCCCATAATGCAAAGTTTCTGCATTCACTTTAAAAAGATGTGGATATCTCTTAGAAACCTAAACCAGTTTAACTGTCTTTTTCTCTTATAGGTATGTCTTTCAAGTTGTTCCTTACCTCTTAACTACTGATCTTTATTATCTTTTTCTTCAAATTATTAAAAAGTCTTTCCTAAATCCATGTGTTTTCCAAAAGTAGAGTTTGGATAAAGAGAACATTTAATTCTCTGTGCTATTTTCACTTTTCTCTACAATTTCTCTTGTTGACCTCAGTAGTTTGAGTCTAGATGGAACAGCTCTTAGGAAATGAAAAGAGTAAAAATAGAAATTAACTGATGATAAAATCAAATGTATTTGTATCCTACTACTTACAGAGAAGAAGGCACTATTCTGTGTGTCTGTTTCCTGAACCTTAACAATTTTATGCCAGTATGAATAGGGATGCAATAAAAGATCTAAAAAAGTCACATTATGAGTATTAATTAATGATTGAAAGGCACTTTGAAAATGAAAAAGCATTTTATGATCAAGAACAAGGCAGTAGTGTCATGCCAGCAAAACTTAACCAAACCAAAGGAAAAAAAAAAACCTCCCTTTTGGCATGCCGGTCCTTATCAATTCTACCTGAAGTTCTGGTCTTAATGTATTATAATGCTCATATTTCCCAGTTTATAATTCTGCATTATCACAGGGTTATTCCTAGAAACATTTAAAGTCAAAGAGAGCACACTAGTAAATTCAACCTATGTATAGCCTATTAAGCTCAGTTCCTTTGTTGTAACTTTCAGATAAACACAGTCTCAGGCTATGATTAGCACTTGATAATAGCTTTGAGTTTGTTATTTTAAACCTTCCACAGACTCCTCACATCTCCCAGCCTTCCTCCTATTCATTCAACACATATTTGTTGCCTGGCCTTGCATTAGGTCCTGGAGACATAACTGTTGGCAAAAACAAATGTGACAGAATGGGAGAAAATATTCGTGACCATATATCTGATAAGGGTCAATCATTCACGATGTAAAAGGAACTCTTACAACTCAACAACAAAAAGATAAACAACCTAATTAAAAAGTGGGCAAAAGACTTAAATAGACATTTCTCCAAAGAAAATATAAAAATGGCCAGGAAGCACATGAAAAGATACTCAACACCATTAGTCATTAGAGAAATGTAAACCAAAGCCACAATGAATCTAATACTTCATATCCACTAGGATGGCTATAATTTTAAAAAATGGATTGGGGTGCCGGGGTGTCTCAGTCGGTTAAATGTCCAACTCTTGCTTTCAGCTCAGGTCATGATCTCATGGTTTCGTGAGTTCAAGCCCTGTATCAGGCTCTGTGCTGACAATGTGGAGCTTACTTGGGATTCTCTGACTCACTTTCTCTCTGTCGTTCACCCACTCACACTGTCTCTGTCTCTCTCAAAAATAAATTAAAAATAAATTAATAAATAAAAATGGAAAATACTAAGTGCTGATGAAGATATAGAAAAATTAGAATGTTCACATATTGCTGGTAGAAATGTAATAAAGGTACAACAGTTGTGAAAAACAGTTTGGTTGTTCCTCAAAAGGTTAACTTTAGGATTACCATATTACCCATTAATTCACCTTCTAGAAATAGATCTAAAAGAATTAAAAGTGGGACTCAGACAAATAGCTGTACACAAATGTCAATATAAGGACTCTTCACAATATCTAAGAGGTGGAAACAACCCAAATGCTCATCAGCTGTTGAATGACTATGGAAAATGTGTTATATTCATACAGTGGAATAGTATTCAATAAGAAAAAGTGATGAAGTACTAATACATGCTTCAACATGGATGGACTTTGAAAACATTATACTAAGTGAAAGAAGCCAGATGTAAAAGGCCGTGTATTATATAGTTCCATTTATGTGAAATATCCCAAAGAAGTAAGCCCATAGAGATAGGAAGTAGATTAATGATTGCCAGGGGCTGGGGGGAAGGGGAGCAGCTGCTTGATGGGTTTAGTGAGGAGACAAATATTAATACATATTAATTAAATTATTCTATAAATAAATAATTTTGTGTGTCAACCTGATTGGGCTATGGCATCCAGATATTTGGTCAAACATTTTTCTGGATGTTCCTTTGAATGTGTTTCTTTAGAGGAGATTCACATTTAAACTAGTAGATTCTGAGTAAAAGCAAATTACCCTATATACTGTAGATTTCCCTCATTCAGTCAACTGAAGGCCTTACTAGAATAAAGACTGATCTCTCCGAAGAGAGAAGCAATTCTTCCAGGAGAAGGCTACTCTTACCTGAGTCCCCCCACTGTGGGCTTACCCCATCAGATTTTGGACTCTCCAAGCCTACACAATCATATGAGTCAACCCTTACAATGTTTCTTTCCATCTTTCTCTTTGGTCTGCATATACATACATCTTGTTGGCTTTGTTTGTCTGGAGAACCCTAACTTACACAGGAAGGTTCACCTGACTCCTGAAATCTGGGTAAGGGCTCTTGCTGTGTACTCCCACGATACCTTGTGCAATTTCTATCCAAATTCTCACTTTGGTGTATAATAAATACCTGTCTGTTTGCCGGTACCCCTTCTACACCATGAGCATCTTGAGTCAAGGGTCACCTCTGTCTTGCTTACTGTCGAATCAGCTCCACAGTTCTGAAGTTTAAGGTATGTTATAGAAGCTTCTTTCTTCAGGAAAAGTTTGAGATAGTTTTACTGCATTTACCTATAATTCTTTGAACATTAAATTTTAATCTGAGTTCCAAACATTTCCCAACATGGTCTCAGTAACATGGAGACCAAGAACAGTAACAGGAAGCCAAGAGTAATAGAGATGTGGTATTGCCCAAGGAAACTTACCTTAATCCCATTTCCAAGCCTATAAATATCCACAGTCTGAGAACAATCTGGGGTCTGAGTGTTTCTAAGCGTAAGTTTGTTGTTGTTGTTGTTTCCTTAAGTAAGGAACTGTTTATAATTTAGAGATCATCCTGTATTTGGAGGCCACCATTCTTCTTCATAGGAATCCACCTCCTCCCATAGCTTTAGCTTGTAGAATCCCACTGTTTATAACCTATCATTGCCTCTATGTCTGAAGAATGACAAATTTCCTCATTTCCCAGTTAATAACATATATAACTGAATCAACACCATCTCTCCTCCAAGACTGAGGCACAGAGAAGAGAAACTGCTCTCATGACAAGCCAAAAAGCTATGTTAGGACTTTGTTGTATAGAGTCAAATTCAGTTTCTGCTGGGTTGATTTTTGAGAGGAGCCCTCCTTTTTGATCATTACTATATTCGATAGACTTCTGTTATCAGGAGATTCTCCTATGACGTGGTCTCCTGACTCCTCTCGAGACAGCACCACACTTAATTTCTGAAAGGCTAATGAGAATTGTGACTGCCTGTAACTTTTTATGTAATTGGTCTCTTACCATAGAAATGTTGACTTCCTGTTATTCACAGTTTCTGTCTGTCTGAACTCAGGCAGTTAACCATTCAGAAAAGAAACATCAACATTCTTTTAGCTTCTTGCTGACTACCAATGATGGAAAGTAGTTTACAATGGAGAGAGGCTGCTGGTGTAGCTATGAGTCATTCCTGCCCAGATCTCCAGTGACTCATTTTCCTTCATTAAACTGAGCAGAGTCAATAGCCCTTCAGTTTTCTGAACAGTAGATCTAACTGCACTAATGACTGGCTGTTGAACAAGTTTAGCTATGTTCTAATTTATTTATTAAGCAACAGTAAAACAAGTATAAAGTACCCATCAATGGATAATGGGAGGACATTAGTGTTTTTGCTCATGAATTAGACCTAAAACATAGCTTCTTCCAGATGAAAATGGAGAAGGCTGGACTAGCCCCTGTCAGCATAAGAAAAAAGTCAATTTTTGATGCTCTCCTCCCTCTTGTTTTAAGGCCTTGTTCTAAACTAACAGCTACTTGAGAGGTCTCTTTGCTGTGGGCCTTCCTTATTGACCCAGTGTCTACATGACTTCCATTCCACACCACTCTTTTCCTGCCTTGATCCTGCCTCTGCAAACCTCCTCCTTTTAGCTACTCCTTTCTTGCCACCTGAACACTCTAATGATCTTCTTGCCCCTCATGCAACATTCCATTAAAATTTACTTTTTTATACCTTAAAACCTCAGGGCTCTAATGTGCTGCACTTCAACATGATTTTGTTATTTATAATAACATTTTTTAAATGATTTTTTAAAATAATTTTTTGGGGTCACCTTGATGACTCAGTTGGTTAAGCAGCCAACTCTTGATTTCGGCCCAGGTCATGATCTTGCAGTTCGTGGGATCGAGCCTTACGCTTGACTCCACACTAACAGTGTGGAGCCTTTTGGGGTTTCTCTCTCTGCTCCTCCCCCACCTCTCTCTCAAAAATAGATAAAACATTAGAAAAATAACTTAAAAAATTTTTAATGCTTTTTTTAAATCTATTTTTGAGAGAGAGAGAGAGAGAGAGAGAGAGAGAGAGGACAAGCAGGAGAGGGGCAGAGAGAGAGAGGGAGACACAGAATCTGAAGCAGGCTCCAGGCTCTGAGCTGTCAGCACAGAGCCCAAAGCAGGGCTCAAATCCACAAATTGTGAGATCATGTCCTGAGCTGGTGAAGTCAGACGCTTAACTGACTGAGTCACCCAGACGCCCCAGAAAAACAACTTTTTGTACTGGCCCCATATTTATCATCTACCACAAAAAGTAATATTTTTAATGTTTCTTTATTTATTTTGAGAGAGAGAATGAGTGGGAGAAGGGCAGAGAGAGAGGGGGAGAGAATCCCAAGCAGGCTCCCTGCTGTCAGCACAGAACTTTTTACCTACACATGTGTTATTTTCTTTAGTTATGAAAACAACCCTGCGATTATTCCTGTTTAACATTATTTCTCATTTATAATGAGCTGAGGCTCGAAGATAGAGTGATCATATAATTTCTTGTTTAAACTGGGTTGCTTTGGGAGTGATAGGCACTAAACTGATATTGTCCCAGGCAAACCAGGATGCTTGTTCACCTTAATCAGGGAATTTATGATTGCTCCAGAACCACCCAACTTGAAAAGGGTCAGATTTTGGAGGGCAAATGTTCTAATGACTCCTCTATGTAAGCCTCTACTAGACTTTCTCAGGAATGGCATGATGTAGGAAGTTAGCTCCTTCAGGCCTGTGTGATCATTACCATGAACAAGTACAGATAAAGCGGTCACATCAAGTAGGTGCTAACCTATTCTGCTAATGTGCTGGGCTAGCCATAAGGACAAGGGATTGCAATAGTAAGGTGAGATTTCCCACTCGTTTCCTAATGAATAGATTCATTTATTCATTTGTCTAACAGATCTATATTGAATACTCACAGAATCATTTATCCGTTGCTGTGTAAGAAAACACACCAAAAATCAATGCCTCAGAACAACAAGAGTTTTACTTACTCACGGTCTGTGAGTCTGCAGTTTGATAGGGCTCAGCTGGGTGGTTTGTCTGTTGGTCTCACTTGGGGCCACCCATGTGGCTACTTTCATGAGTGGTGGCCCAGGAGGAGCTGGATGGCCTCAGATAGCCTCTCTCACTTATCTAGCAATTGGTTCTCACTGTCAAGTGGTTGGTGAAAGGAGCCACAGCTAGAATGGTTCATCATCATTGTTCCATGTGGCTTCTTAACCTCAAAGACGCTAAAGACGCTAGCCCAGGCTTCTTCACAAGGTGGCAGCATCACTTCATGACAACAAAAGCAGAGGCTCTATGGCGTCTGGAGTCCTTGGCTCTGAACTAGCACTGTAATTCTGCCTCATTCTATTGGTCAGGACAAATTATAAGGTCAACCTAGATTAAAGGGGTAGGGAAAGCAATTCTACCTCTTGATTATAGGAACAGCAAAGTACCCTTGCAAAGAGGTGGGTGGTGCATACACAGATTGAAGGAATTTAAAATTAGCTTTTGCAATCTATCTTAATCATTTTTCCTCAAGTCCTATCCTAGGCAGTGAAGACATGAAAATTGAGAATGAGCACTCCTTTGCATGGGAGAGGTAAGCAAAGAGACCACAATTATAATAGAAGGTGCACCTTTGACAAAAAGGTGGATATGGTCTTGTGGAAGCATGGGAATAGAATTAACTGACTCAAGATAGGAGATTACTACCAGGAAAGTGGTCCACTTGGCCTGAGAGTTCTTTTTAATCATGCTTATCATCTTATCCAAGGCTCAGGGGTCAGATGTGAAGGCCCTGGGAATGATGTCTTTGTCCTGATCATTTCCTCCATTCACCAAGTAGAGCTTTGAGGGTGAATTGGTAAGAAAATGAGAAGGTATTATGAGATGAATGTTGGTGTCCTCCCCCAACCCCCAAAATTCACATGTTGAAACCCTACCCAGCCTGTCAATGAGATGCTATTAGCAGCTGCAGCTTTTGGGAAGTAGTTAGGATTAGGTGAGGTAAAGAGGGTGAGGCTCTTATGAATGGGGTTAGTGCCCTCACAATAGTCAGGAGAATGCTTGCTTCATTTCCTTGCTCTCCACAATGAGAGGACACAGCAAGCTGGAAGTCCACGATTTGGAAGAGGGCTTCGGCAGACTCTGATCGTGCTGGCATTCTGATCTCAGACTTCCAGCCTTCACAACCATGAGAAATAAATGTCTGTGGTTTATAAGCCCCCCAGCCTACAGTAGTTTGTTATAGCAGTCCAAACTGATAAAGAATGCAAGATGGAGGCCAGCGAAGGGGAGAGGGAGGGTTTTTAAATGCTGTTTACTCATTTATAAATGGGTACAGGAAGTGGAAGCATTGAATAGGAGTGAGGGAGAGGTCTTTTTTAACTACCAGTACCTTCAACTCTAACTCTGCTTTAAAGGCTTGGGAATTCTGCATTCGGTTTACATATATGATACTAGAATAGTCAAAAGATACAAGAGACTTTTTATCCAAACTGTTATCTGGGCATCTCCAATGTACATTTTGGCATTTGACCTGCAAACACTCAATTCAACATCAAAAAATAAGGCCGAGTTAGGGATATTTGGTGAGTGACTTCATCTCTAGCCAGGAACCATTAGATTTTAGGAGGGAAAAAAAAACCAACCTTGCTAGATAATAAAGCCAGTTAGATTTATTGTATATATGACATTAGGGAATTCCTTTAATCACATATTCTCAAGTGCCTTTGGGAACTTGGACGATAATAAAGTGTATGCTGAGAGGAATCGGTGACAGCGTTCTCCCGAAGGAGAAAAAATGAGACTGAGGCTCATCATTCCTGTGTTTCTTGAGGGCTCAGAAGAGCAAATCTCACAGCTGCCTACAACATGGATGAGTGGAGCACTACCTAGTGGAGAGAGCCTACCTAGGAAAACTGTTATGATCCCTGGCTAGTTCTGTCCTAGAAAAGTCAGTTTAGTTCTGGTTTATTTAACATGGTAAGGTAGCACAAGGGACTTACAGGAGAAAGCTGAATTAGATCTCTCCTCCTGGGTCAGGCAATCATTATGAGCCATACCTTTATATGCCTTGGATGACTTCATGGTTTGTGTCCCTGGTCCTAGCTAACAGTGTCAAGACTAAGGTCAGAAGGAATTTCAGATGGTTTTGGCCACTACACCATGTAGTGGCCCATATGGCTCTTGTAATAAAGTTAAGGGCTGAGCTATCAATCAGCAAGTGTATTTTTAGCACCTATATTGTGCTTAACATTGTGAGGATACATAGGAAATATAAGACCAGTTTCTCTTATCATTTGAGTCTGCGGTCTAATTATGAGATCGAAGGGAGAGAGAGCGGAAAGAAAACAGAAGTCAACTTCTATTTCCATTTCCATGAAGCTGTGTAACATGGGGGGGGGGGGGAATGACACTTGTGTTTATAAAAGTATGCCTCAAAAATCTTTCCTTTTTTTAAAAAAATTTTTAATGTTTATTTATTTTTGAGAGAGAGAGAGAGAGAGAGACAGAGCTTGAGCAGAGGAGGGGCAGAGAGAGGAGACACAGAATCCAAAGCAGGCTCCAGGCTCTGAGCTGTCAGCACAGAGCCTGATGCGGAGCTGGAACCCATGAACCATGCGATTATAACCTGAGCTGAAGTCAGATGCTTAACCGGCCGAGCCACCCAGGCGCCCCTCAAAAATCTTTCCTTTATATGTGGTTCATCAGACAATTACAGAGAAGCTATTAAAATATGATTGAATATGATTTCCATTGAAGAGAAGGTATAGTAAGGAGACAAGTTAACAAGCGGATGAAATTACTGCCACGAGGTTTCCGAGTCTCCTTTGGTTCCCTTGCTTCATTACTGACAGGCGATGGTAATAGGCAACCTAAGTTGAGTACTATGTACTGTGGGTTCTTCTGAGTACTTCACATTCATTACCTAATTTAATCCCATTAGAACCCTCTGAGACGGTCCCTCTCACTATTCCCAGGGTCTGGGATCAAGTAGCACGCTCAAGGTCACATAGCCAGAAAGTCTAACAGGGTGCCAGACTTGGGATAATCAAGGGTTTGGGTGACAGTCACATAAGACATCTGGCCCTGTTCTTGTGCTAATCAGCGTTCTTGGTTGAAAACAAGGGAAACTGACTCCAATTAACTGGAGCAGAAAAAGGAAGGCATTGGAAAGGATATCAGGGATTTCATAGAATAGCCAGGACATCTTGAGAACGAGGCTCGAAAAATAGGCAGGAGCCAAAGGATACTTGGCAGCAAATTCTGTAAAAAATGCCACAGAATCATCAATTTGGGAAGCTACTACTGAAGCTGCTGCCAGTGGCTACTTGCCCCGGATCTGGGGATAATCCACCCACAACTACTGGCAACAGCCACCCTTGGCCCCTCTGTCTCCATGCCAAGCCTGGGTCACATGCCTCTAACCCAGCATCTGGGAGGAGAGAAAGGAATTATCTATCCCTCTTCACCTTGATTTCCCCCTCCTTTGGAATTGCCTTCAAATGGTCCTGTGCTGGGTAGGCCAGTGGACGCATGCCTGACCCATGCCCGCTTCGGGTGTTCCCATCGTATGACTGTAAGCTACTGTAATGCCCACACCCATCCCTGTCCACAGCCCCTGATGCTGAGATTTCCTGCTTCGTCATGACTGTTGCCATTTTGCATCTTCAGCATCGGTGATCACAGAACCTTGCCTGGGCCCTTGCTCTGATGCTGAGCACTTGTAAGAGTTCCACTGATCCTGCTCCTGGTGCAGGAGGCATCTTACGGTGAAAGAAAGTTTTTCCTTCCTGGGAGTTATGTTTGCTCAATCAGTCTTGGATGGTTAGGCTTTATGTCTCCTTTGCTCGGGAATCGGGAGGAGAACATTTGAGGGATCACTTCCAACTTCGAAAGTATTTAAAAGTTTAACCAATGCAATTCAGCTCAACAAATAATTGATAAAGCACCTTGTAAGTGCCAGCACTTTGTCAGCAAGTGGGGATACAGAGAGGAAGAGATACAGTTCCTAATGTCAGGGACTTTGCAGTTGAGTTATGAAAACAAACAAATATAGGCTTTTGATATAGATATCTTACTTAGCAAGCTTGTTACCTCTGAAGTCTCTTTTGGTTAAAAGGATCTGACCAGAGAGCAAATGCGTTCTGGATAAATATAGTGGCACATATTAATGAGGGCTTATTATATGTCAGCCAGTGTTCCAAATGCTTTGCATTTAACTGACGACCACTGCAACAACCTTTAGAGATATCATCATCCCCATATTACAGATGAGGAAACTAAAGCACAGAGAGGTTAAGGAATGTGTTAAATAACTCACGGCTGGTAGATGGTAGAGCTAGGTTTTAAGCTCCCACACCCTCACTCCTAATTTTATGCTACATTTTCTGTCCCTCTAATGACATCCATCTGAAAACTGTGTTCTTTATATTGGTAGAAAAAACCTCCAATACTCTAGTTGTTCTTTCTCACCCTTTCAGCCTCAATCCCTCATTTTCTAAATCTTCTATTAACTAGCATGCATATTTAAAAATTTGCCACATATTTCAAAATTTGTAGATCTATTCATTTGAATTGATGTATTCCAAAAAGCCTCTAAGTAAAAAGATGACGGTTTGCTGTGCCATCAACAACTGGCCTCATTAAAACAACAACAAGGATCTGTAGTATGTTTCCTGCCACCCCATGATGCTTAGCAAAGTGCTGGATATGAAGTAGATGCTGAATAAAAGCTTTTTGAGCCAGTGATTATCTATGCGGGGGTATACAGCTCATAAATCCTGTGAAGCCAGGCCTCTCGTCCGTTCCTTTGGGATCGAAACTTACAGAAGTTCTGAGAAGGATGAAGTGAAAGAAGTAGTCTGAACGTGATGCTTGGCAGCTGGATGGTCCTGCTTCCCATTGGGTGTCCCATTTTGGAGAAGTGAGGACCACCCACAAAGGGTCACTGGGCAAGTGCCCAAATTCTCAGTGAGACAGAGTGACCTTGGATGGAATTAATCTTATGTAAGTAGGACCACACTCATTAATCATTCACAATAAGCTCTTATTTATGAACTAATTTCAAATAGGCACATTGAATCCATTTTCCCAAGCAAAAATGAAGTTGGATAAATCACAAACAGCTAAATTATAGTTTTGGCACATGTACACCACTTTTTTTCATATTTGGAATTATTTGCCTCCTAGAGTAACCTAATACAATGGGAACACTCTGCAAAACACTATAGAGAATGAGTGTTTATAGAGACTTACATCTGATTTACATTTAAGGAGCATAAAACTAATTGCGGAGAAGCTGTGCTACTAAAACATTAAACCTAGGAGACAGCTAAGTAAGAATGCTGATATGACTCCTTGAAATTGAGACCTTCGGAATTAATTTCCACGACTGGAAATAAGGGTATGTTAAAATGTCCTCAGTGGACACAGATATATTGTAAACGATTCTAGACAAAGTAGCTGTTATATGAGAACATCTTTCTAATATGAGATTAAAATCTGGACTTGCAAGTGGTAATAAATATATCCATCTATATTAGTGCAAAAAAGTGACAGTATTTTAAGAGCAATAAGCAGGTAGGCAGCTAATGGTCAGTGCCTATGATAAATTACCTTGTCTTTATTGTAGTCACTTTGATTCTCACTAAATAGCCTAATTTTTCTTTTTCCTATTACCACATATGTATATGAAGAAAAAATAGCCCTTCAAGGATATTATTATTTTTAAACCATCTGAAATAAAATACCTAAAAAAATATACCCTTCCAAACTTCTGTTATGGAAGTTAGCACACCTAGTAGCCCTTTATGATGCAAAATTCTCTAACTTGGAAATTATATATTGCTTTAATATTTTCATTTTCAAACATTTTGGAGCCTTCTTTTAGTAGTAGTTCCATGTAGCAACAGTTACTCTGAAAAGTAATAAAAGTAATATTTTTATGTGTTGACAGTGTTATATTATTCATCAACTCCTATGTACTGTGCATAAAAGCCTTTAAATCATTTGCCTCCATGTGTGTGTGGTGTTTGTGTATGCACACACATAATCACCTGTTTTCTCTGATTGCTGCTTGTGGGTTTGCTGTTTTGTCATGTCTTTGCTGTGATGTTGTCTGTGAAGGTTTAAATGAAATTTATAGCATGCATCACGTATTGTAAGTTTGTCTGTCATATAATAATCAGTATGCAAAAAAAGCCACATATTTGGACTGTATATTTAAACCTTGTAAGTAATCATATACAAAACAATGCAAAAATGTGAACATTGTATGGCAATTAATAACCTCTCTGCCAGTGTAAATACGTTTTTTTCCCCATAAATCATTTCCAGCTTGTCAAAATGGATCTGTGCTGGCAAAGAAACAGGGTAATGTTTCAATTTTCTCCATCTGGCAAGAAATTTTCTGTTAGATTTCCGCCTTCCCTTTTTCAGTTACAGAATTTATATGAGCAACTACATATAGAATGATTAAGAAAGGGTGCGGTGTGGTAGGATACAGAACAATGCTGAATATTAGGAACTTGACTCTGAAAAATCGCCCCACATTGTACATTCATGTCACATGTGCATATAACAGAAAATATTTGGTTGTTGAAGCATAAAAATGATTCCCTTTGTAGCAAAACATTGCTCTCATTAAATAAAGCACAACTTTCTTTTAAAACATTTTCCCGTAAGGACTTGAATCTATTTTAACTTGTTTGGAATAATTTTTTATACTGATTGTGGATGCATTTAAATCTTAAAAATTTTTATCATGTCGCTTGAGAATATGGTAGAAATTCCAGTAGCGCACGCACACACACACACACACATAAATTACCAGTGCGGATCTAGGAAAGAATTTACCCTTTCATGACACAATATTCAAAACAAAACTCAAGAGACCAAACATACTATACACACATTGTGCTTATAGATCTCCAGCAGTAGCAAAGTGGTGATGCTTTTAACCACAAAGATATCCATAAATTACTCTGATCGTGAGGTTAGGAATCCATTCACAAGCACCAAAATGCACTTATTTTCACGTAGAGTGACGGGCGATTTCCAACTTTCTTTTATTGTTAATATCAAAATGTTCTCAGAGCTTCTGTGGTGTATTCTGCATAATCATTCAGCTCTATAGAGTATGCACAGGCATAGGCTTGAAAAAATAATGTCTATTTGAGTACTTGCTTATGTCTGATGAGAAACCAAGCACAATATAATAAGCGTGCCAACAGCTGTCTGAGGAGCATCCTTTACCAAATATCTCTGCATTTGGAAGGGCACAGACGATCCAGAAGCACTGAAAACTCATTCGTGTCTGGTTTTGGGTGACCCTGTAAGGTGCCTTGGGAAGCTCATTTTTCTCTCCAATTAAAAAAAATGATAGTTGATTTGTATTAGTTCAGTAATTGCACCCCAGTAAGGACGGGGCTGGGAGGAAAGGGAAACGTGCTGGCTTCCGGCTTGGAGAATTCATAAACAGATAATCAATGATTGTGAGCACAAACCTTCAGATAAACTTGCACAATGAGTGAACTGAGAGCGTTTTCCTCAGGAGGGTGATCAGCGCAACATCTTAGGGTCACACAGACAAACCAGCGGAAGCATTTTTTGTGTATGACTTTATCCATCATGTAGGTCATTGAAGAGGTGGCTCCAGTGTGTTGACATTAATCACTCAGAGCCAGCGTGCGTCAGTTGTCACTCAGCCTTGCCGCGGATAGCTTTAACTGCACATATGGAACACTATTTGTCATGCACTCTTCTGAGACCCCTAGAATGTCAGGACACAACAGATGATTAAAGGATTGAGAAGCAACCTTCACTCTGAATATCTTTGTCTTAAATTGTCAGATCAGAGTTTTAATGCAATTTGACGGTTTAGTTTTCTTCCACTTAAGGTTTATGGGCACATGCCAAAAATAATTTGTATAAAACTTCACCTGAAAAGTAGCCAGGGAGAAGGGACTTGGTGTTAAAGTATGATCAGGTAAATAGTTTCTTCCTCACTCCATCCACCCTCCATTTCCTCCCTCTTTTCACTGTCTTTTCTTCCCATCCATGGGAGGATTGAGTACTCAATCTAAGGCTTTTCTCACTCACCTTTATTTGGGATTAACTCTTCACATGGAAGGAATTTACCCTCACTTTTTACTGATCTTATTTAAATATGATTCCCTGTTTTCTTCTTGCCATCATTGTGTTATTCTCACAACACTCTACACACACCCAAACGGTGTACAATTCCTCAAACTGAGCAACAAGTGAGTTCTGGGAACTACCTGCAAATCGATCCCTCAGAATCAAGACATAATTTCCTGTTGACATCATAACAGAAAGTGTGTATTTTAAATATTTCTAAAAACAAAAAATTTAATACAATCATACTGAAAAGTGGACCAAATATCTTACTATTATAAATTTTAAAAGAGAAAGGGAACTGTATTTGTACCATATTTCAACAGAATTGCAAAAACCACCCAAGGAAGTGTTTTTATTGCAGTGTGAGGCGAAGCTGGAGCATGCTGGGACACGGAGAGGCTTGCGTGATGCCCATCTACCTCAGCCTGGGAAGGACCCTTTTCCTGTCACAGCTGTTACCTGGAGAGGGGCAGGGAATGGAGAAGGTCCGCCACTGAACTTCTCAATAACATTTAATCTCTTGCTTCCCTTTCCCCATGGTTGGACAACAACTCTGTAAAATACTACATTTTTAAAAGGTCAGATCCCCTAGCTTGTCTTGAAAGGTTTTTGACACTCACTTTCCAGAAGGCAGTATTAGTCCAAAAAGGTTCACATGGTTCCTTCCAGCTCCTAAGTGCTCTTGGTTCTTTTTTTCTTTAGAGTCTGTTTATTTTGAGAGTGAGAGAGAGAGAGCCAGAGAGAGAGAGAGGGAGAGAGAAAGAATCCTAAGCAGGCTTCTTGCTGTCAGCACAGAGCTCCACAAGGCAGGGCTCAATCTCACAAACTGTGAGATCATGACCTGAGCTGAATGCTTAACCAACTGAGCCACCCAGGCGCCCCTGTGTACTGTTGATCCTTAATCTTCCTTGGTCTGTCTTTGTTATCTGTAAACTGGGAAAAACTGATTTGTATTGGTTTGTTTGTAAAGCCTTAAAGAAAGGATCTTCCTCCATCCAAGGCAAACCGTCTGGCAATCTTTCCTTTACCCTTAAACTGTTGATTGTGCTTTTGGAATCAAGGAAGAGATGAACCAGCAGCTGCCTTTCTTCTTGGTTGGGGTCTACTGACAAAAACCCGTTTGTGGAGGCCCTCTGGGATTTATAATTACAACATTCTCTCATCTGAACAGTCCAGAGGTTATCACAGACAATGGGCCAGTTGCTTACAGGCCCATATACTTCAGAAAATTAAGCTGCATTTTCCTATGAAAAAAAGTGAAAGTAAGTGAAGGATCAAGTCAGGAAGTAGCAGAATGTTTAATGAACCTGGGAGCCAGGGCTTACAGCGACCTTTCCCCACAGGGCTTTAGTGCTTTGTTGGGACAGACCTGCCTAGGACTCGGCAGAGGACGGGAGTCTGTACTGTGTTTTTATAAATGGTAAAGTTGACATTCACCTGGAGCAATTGAAAAGATCGAAGCTAGAAAATAACATGATCTAGTACAATTTTAGTGCTATTACTCCTCCTTATGACACAATTGTACTTTTTCCCACTGCGGTTAATCATAGCCTGAAGATATAACTTCTAGTCTTGCCAACTACCTTGGAAGTTCAGATGATCTATTTTTCACTTTTATTAGTAGGAAACTGAGGCATGGGGTACTTACATAATTTCCTTGAGGTCAGGGGTTTAAGACATTCCTAGAACATACTACCTAGAGGCAATAGAGCAGAATGTTTACAAGCCTAGGCTTTAAAGTCAGAGCCAGATGGTGATGTTAGCACTTAGTAACCCACTATGCCTTAGTTTCCTCAACTGTAACCTGGAAAAATAACAACTGTCTTGTGGGATTATTGTGTAAAATACATACAAAGCTCTTAGCATAACTGTTGGTATATAGTTGTTATAAACATTTATTAGTCGAGTTTTCCCACTTATTGTTATTTCATCTAAAGTGTGCTTCCTAATTTACTAGACTTGATTGATATATTGATAGCATCTTTTCATTCTTAATAGTATTAATTAGAGTGGAAGAAGAAAAAAGAATTAAGCTTAATTTCCCCTCGAGTCCTAAGGGATTTGTGTGGGTCAATTTATTAATGAAATGTGAAGAACATTTGGCAAACCCACCAAATGAGACAAAGCATTGTGAAGAGGCTTTAGAAAGAATTGGTATCTAATGTTAATGTCTGTGGAATGGAACTGTCATGGGATAATGGCCTTTTGATGGTACAGAAAATACCAAGGCAGAGATAAGACATTTATTTTTAAAGCACTAGACAATCACCTTTGGACAGTGTCCTTCCACCAGGTCTTTATTTCTAATAGACCAATAATTGATATGGATGTAATTATTTTTCTTGATGGATCTGATATACTAGGCAATGGCCTTGCTCACTCTGTACAGTCATTGAGTTGCTGCATCCTGACTGGTCACCAGAATAAACCTTTTATCCCGTATTCTCTCTGATCAGAATTCTGAGTAACTGTGATTTTTTTTCTCTCGATACCAAGTGCAGCACTTTATTTTTTTCTCTCAATACCAAGTGTAGTGCACCCTAGTATATCACTAGCATGACCACAAGGCTCAGGACTTCATCTTGCCTGTCTCACCTCATTTCAGGCAAGCTGTAACCCTGAGCCTTATGGTCACCCTAATGATATAACCATCAACTCAGGTATTTTTTAAGTCTCTTGTAAGCAAAAATCTATGTGTTGTGTGTGTATGTGTTTGTGTGTGCGTGTGCACGCATGTCTGTTGTAGTGAATAGTTTCAATGTGGAAAGTCAGATTTATAGCTGACTATGATCTTTACTGTAAACTTAAAGTACGAAAATTCAAACTCTTTGGAAGTTTTGTGGAATCATTTCTGTTGAAGAAAATATTTGCAGTAGAATAATAAAATCAACTGTCAAGTCAGTTCTGTATACCTCATGATATTAGAGTCCTTATCATCCAGATGAAACCACAATGTGTGTGTGTGTGTGTGTGTGTGTGTGTCTGTGAGTGCATGCGTGCACTAGTGCATGTGACAGGCAGACATCCAGCACCTTGACTGGTTATTGTCATTCTTTTACAGAGAGTAATGAAAGCTTAGTAGAATGTCTCTGATTTGTTATTATTAATCTTGTTTCAAGGAAACATGAGACAAGGTTGATGGTTCAGATTGACTTTTTATTTGCTATGAGTATAGTAATTTCAGCTGTGTGCTATCTTGAATGTATGCATTTCAACTTAATGGATTTCTCAAGGGTCAAGTTATGGCCTTGCTACATTGAAGTTCACCCCATAGTACTATAGGATAGTACACAAAGAAAAGAAGGCTTTTGGCCTTCTTTTCCAGGCCTACCCAGAAACTCCAATAGACCTCAAATGGCAAGAGCAAGATTTCATCTTTTGTCTCCTGTCCTGAACTTCTCTGATACATGTCTTGAATTTTTATTCAAATTACTTTGGGTTTTAATTTATTCAGTCAAATGTCAACCAAGTGTTGTTTATCCTGTGGATTACATTCATGCTCACTGCAGAATTCTCTAACATTTGATTTCTAATTATTTTCTTGTTTATCCATGTGGTAGGATGTTTTGAATATTACCTTCTGACCACTGACCAGTTGGAATTATAATTTTCTCTCTTTCCTAAGCATCTGGTAGTAAAATTTGGCAGGCATGTAGTCTTAGTGAATCTAATGACTGCATTGCCACAGCTTTTATTCCATATAGCATTGTCTTCCCAAGGTATTTATTGTACTTTAACAAGCCAGTGCATTTTGGCTATTGGAACTGAGCCTTGTACACAATGTACACCTGCAGCCTTTCTAACAGTCCTGAACACAAGACTATAACAAAAGCATCTTGAGGCACATCTCCAAGGAATTCAAAATTAAAAGAAAGAGTTGACTTAAAACACTGTGAAACTGATTTTACAAGAGAGATCAACCTTGAACTTCTGCCTATTCTTTTCCACTATCTTCTATTCTATTTTAAACTTGTTTCCTTCTACCCTCTTCTGACAATCCTCTTCCTTCATCCATGAACATAATTTTTGGAATTACTGAATAGCACTGAATCTCTCCTCTGTCCCTGACAACCAGACTGATTTAAGCTCGGGATGGGAAGAGAAACATGATATTGGGCAAAGACAGTGCAGACATTTGAAAAAGGCATTGCATCAGAGAAGAAAGGATCAATTCTATCAGAGTGAAGAAGTGAGAACAGTCAATGGCACAGAAGATAATAGTCCAAAAAAAAAAAAAAAAAAGAGTTTAGCATGGCTAGAGAGTACATAGGAGCAAAGTAGAACTGTAAAGCTGAAAAGAAAGGTTCGATCTAGATTATAAGGATGTGAGTGCCATGTTAAGGAATCAAACATTAGCAGCTAGTAAAGGAGAATCAATGGAGGTTTCCAACCAGATGTGGAATACAACTGGATTTCTATTTTAATAAGGGGTCTTTGGAAAATGTTTGGAGAATGGGCTGAAGAAAGAAAGGCTAAAAATCGGGGAGATCCAATCAGGTAGTGTTCTAATATACAAGGTCAGAGGTGATAAAGGCCAAAAATAATGGGATAGAAGACACCAGAATTGAGAGATGTTTTTAATGTTAGGGTGGACAAGATATAGTGACTCATTGAAAATTAGAAGAGAAAGAGAGGTAGGAATCCAAGATA
Organism: Paguma larvata; assembly: GCA_030068075.1. Classification (NCBI taxonomy): domain Eukaryota; kingdom Metazoa; phylum Chordata; class Mammalia; order Carnivora; family Viverridae; genus Paguma; species Paguma larvata. The sequence goes on along the minus strand of CM057833.1, from coordinate 71,972,697 downwards.
GTTTGGGGTTGGTGGGTATATTAGTTTGTTAGAGCTACTGCAGCAAAGTGCTACAAACCAGTGACTGAATGATAGAAATCTATTTTCTCACAGTCTGGAGGCTAGAAGTCAGAGATCAGGTGTTGGCCATCCTGTCTCTGAAAGATTTAGGGAAGGATTAGTCCCACAACTCTGTCTGGTAGTTTCTGGTACTTTTTTGACTTATATAGCATAATTCCAGTTTTTACCTGGTGTCTCCCTATGTATGTGTCTGTCTTTTTACATGGCATTTTTTATAGAGAGACACCGGTCATATTGGCTAGGGCCCCACCCTACTCCATTATGACCTCCTCTTAACTAATTACGTCTATAATGGCCCTCTTTCCAAACCACATCACATTACTATGGGTTATGACTTCAACACTTCACTTTTTAAAGGACATAATTCAACCCATCACAGTCTCCTATCAAGACCATAGCGTAGAAACCCTTGAGTCTCTGGCCATCCTGCCCTGCCCTGTATAATTCATTTTAAGATTGCAACATCAACTCCTACCTGAACTTTCAGCCTGCTGCCTTGCTCTGTGGATTTTGGACTTGTCAGCTCTCACAATTACATGAGTCAGTTCCTTAAAAATCTCTCAATATAGATGCAGTTATAGATGTAGAAATAAATGTAGATGTGGGTATCTCCTGTTGGTTCTCTTCTTCTGAAGAACCCCGATGAAGATGGTGGGGGAGGCTGACTACATTTGGAAGGGTATGGAAGACTTATAAAAGGTAAGAGAGACAGTTAAACTCTTGAGAACAGAGTAAGATTCAAGCCCCAGAAAGAAGTGAAAAAAAAAAAAAAAGAAAGGAGGAAAACAATGCATATTTTCTGAAGTTCCAGGATGTAACTCTATGACTCCAGTGTTATTTCTGTATCGGTTTGTAAGTTCACAACTAGAGCTAGGCCCAACTAACCTTTGCTTGCCACACTGAAAGAGTGTTCTAGACAAATGGAAAACATTGGTTGAACCATATGAAATTACTAACACTTGACAATTTATAAAATTATTAGCAATAATACTGATAATTTCATAACTCAACCTAATATAAATTTCATTATTTACTTTCATGGACTCTACTTAGAAATGCAAGCAGTTTTGGGGGTGCCTGGGTGGCTCAGTCAGTTAAGCATCCGACTTTGGCTCAGGTCATGATCTCATGGTTCATGAATTCGAGCCCCAAATCAGGCTTAGTGCTATCAGGGCAAAGCCTGCTTGGAATTCTCTCTCTCTCTCTTTCTCTCTCTGCCCCTCCCCTGCTCATGCTCTGTCTCTCTCTCAAAAAATAAATAAATATTAAAATATTTAAAATAAATGCAACCTGTTTTCTTGAATTCCCTAGGACCAAATCCAATGTGTGACAGTTTGAGAGAGGTGTAGTCCATAGAATCATGTGTTAACCTTTGTCCTGGTTAGGTAGGAGCATTGTGGGTGGGCCACCTGGTTGACACATTTAAGAATACGCACTTAAAGGTCGTAGCGAATAGTTATCAAATGCAAAAACTGTGAAAACACAGTACTAGTCATCACACTTATCCACATTCATTTCTCACAAAACAGTATGAAATAAGTACTATTATAATTGGTATTTTACAGTAAAGGAAACTGAGGACTAAAGAATAGAATGACTTTGCCCTAAATGGTGAGGCCAGGAATTGAGTCTGGATGTGCCTGACTTAAGAGCCTGTACCCTGGTATCTTAGGTTATATAGTCCTGATACAGTAGATAGTATCCGAGGACTGCTTCGAATAGGAATTGGAGTCCGAGGTCCATGGACATGACTAGAGCAGGGAATAGAAGTTAATAAGGAAGAGGAACAGATACCAGGAGTACCAATTTTTTTTTTAATTTTATTTTAGAGAGAGAGAGAATGTATGTGTGAGTAGGGGAGAGGAGCAGAAGGAGAGAGGGGGAAAGAGAGAGAGAGAGAGAGAGAGAGAGAGAGAGAGAGACCATCTTAAGCAGGCTCCAACCTCAGCCCAGAGCCTGACATGGGGCTTGTCCCATAACCCTGGGCTCGTGGCCTGAGCCAAAATCAGGAGTTGGACACTCCACTCAACTGATTGACCACCCAGGTGCCTGTAGATAAAATTTTTTTTAAGTTTTTCTGCTGTTTCTACTATGATGCTTGCTCTTCATTTATTCATTGAAAAAATATTTATTAAACAGTATAATGTACCAGGTCTTCATCTTGGGATATGGGAATCACCTTCAAACAAAACAATAAAGAGCTCTGCCCTTAAGTAGCTACCTTCCTAGATGGGGAGACAAAAATAAATAATAAACATAATACAAAAAAATTTATGGCATGTTAGTAGGCTATATGTGTGCAGTGTAAAAAATAAAATATAGATGAGTAAGGTGGTTCCCTAACACTGCAGTAAGGTGGGAGGCAGGCAAGATTCAGTATTACATAACATGGGCAAATCTACTTTAGTGAGAAAGTATATTTGGAGCAAAGACTTGAAGAAAGTGAAGAGATTAGTCAGATAGATATCAGAGGGAAGAACATTCTCATCAGGGTAAAGTCACCAAGACAGGAACGTTTCTAAGAACGTGGAAGCAGAAGGAGGAAAGGGGAGAATGGTGGGGATGAGGATAGACCCCAAGTGGGGGCCTTGTGCGTAGCAATGGGCCTTGTAGCCATAGTCATAACTTTGACTTTTATTCTGAGTGAAATGGGAAAGGAGAAACCACTTCAGGGCTTTGGGCAGACAAATGATATGATCTGACATGCTTTGAAAAGGATCACTCTGGTTATCGTGTTAAGAAAGACTCTAGAGGGTCAAAATGGAATCAAGACAGCCTGTTAGAGACGTTTTTAGTAACATAGCCAAGGAATGATGGTGGTCAACGCCGGTGGTAGTGGTGGGGGAGAGGAGACGTCATAGGATTCTGGATATGTGTTGAAGGTAGAGCCAGTATGAATGTAAGTTAAAAAGAGGAATCAAAGTGACTGCGAGGGTTTTGTCTGAACAACTGCACAAGAGTTACCAACCGACATCAATAAAGCTGCAAGTGGAGCAGATTCTGGGAGAAGCTCATGAGTTCAGCTTTGAATGTGCTGAATGTAATAAGTCCACTCGACATCTGAGTGGAGATGTTGAATACCCAGGTAACTATGCAGGTCTAGAGACTGGAAAGAGAAGTCCAAATAGAGATGTATATTTGGGAGGCTTCAACATGAAGGCATTATTAAAGCCGTGATCCTGGGCACTCTATTACTGAACAACAACTTGAGATAAAGAAGCAAGGAAGCCCGGATTGATACCTAGGTCCTCACCCTCCCTCCCTTGGCATTAAGAAGTGAATGAGAGGAGAAATCGGCAAAGGAGAGCAAGAAGGAATGACCAGGGAAGTTGGAGGAATATCAAGGAATGGGTTGCCTTGATGTTGGCATAAAAATGGAGTGAAAATCTCACACATGTTTTCACTTTCCCAGCCATTGGTTGAGTGAAGAGGACTCCAAGGACCCAGAGGAGTGCAGAATAATGAGGTCCAAGGAGCCTGATTGCTGGATGAAGGCAGGAAGCTGAGGCCCTCGTTGCCAACCTGCACTGTCATGAGGGCAAGAAGTAACATTGTACTGTGTTAGGCCTTTGAGGTTTGGGAATTTTTTTTAACAGCTGTTAGCCTACCCTGACTAACACAAGAACTGTTGCCATTTTAAAGGCGCCAACATCTCATTTTGAGAGCGTTAGCACATTTTAATTGTTGGTATACACATGAGTGTTAGTCATTATTAATGAGTCATTAAAGAAGTACTTGCACTTAGAAAAGCTTTATTTGAAGTGAGGATGTATTTGAAAAAGCAAGAAAACACAATTTTCAAAAAAAATGATTTATTACCAGATTTATGCTTTCTTGAACTAGGTCTGAAAAATTATTCCAAGTTAGATATTGTGTCTACCCTGGATTCTCAGTCTGAGTTGACCTGCCATAGGCCAAGTTTCAGCACAGCCTAGTCCCATCACGGGCTTCTGTGAACTGGAACGGGCGATGGTATGTTCTTGCTGCTCACCTTTAATGAGCTCCTGAAAACACCTGTTACTGATGCGAAGCTGTCAGGTATTTTTTAAAAAGCTTATTATTGATCAAGCTGTGATTGACTGTTATGGTTAGAGAAAAATGTCTGCCTTCCCCCAAGTGCATTGTTTGGGATTGTACTTGGAGAACTGATTGAAAATTAGCATCATAAACCTGAGGCTGATAGTGTGAGCACTGTTTGATGTGTTTTGAGCTCCAGACTATTCACTCTCAGGATTTTAAATTCAATCTAAAAAAGGACAAGTTTGAATATCTTAACAATGGCTTCTTGACATACTTAGCATAATATCCAAAGATATTACTGTGAAATACAGGCCTTCACTTACTCCAGCTTCCTGCTATTTTTCTACCTCCATCATGCTGGCTTCCCTGCTGTTCCTGGAGCATGCTATTCCTGATCTCTGATCAGATCCTCTGTACTTGTTATTCCTACCACTCACCCACATGCTCACATGGCTTCTTCTTTCACTTCGTCTGGATCTTGGGTCTCCCTGTTCATATTTAATCTACAGAGTTCCCATCCCTGTGTGTCCCCATCCCCTGATTTATTTTTCTTCATAGCATTCATGATTCACCAACATTAAGTTATGTAGCTATTTGTTTCTTTGTTTATTGTCTAGTTTCTCCCATCAGAATGTAAGGTCCTTGAGAGCAGTAACTTTATTTCTTCACTGCCGTGTCCCTAGCACCTAGAACGGTGTCTGGGACATGGTAGGAGCTAGGAAAATGTTTGTTGAATAAATGAGTGAATGGATTAATGGAGGGTAATGGTCATATGATTTCTCAAAGCAATCTTATCTGCTCTTGGGAAAGACTAATTGTTCTTTTCTCTCAGTACAAAATACCATGATGGTAACCGACTTATGTAGGCTTTGAACATAAGAAATTTTAGAAATCTTGAAAAAAAATGCTTTTGGCTCCAATTCCTCCTATACCCTCCTATTCATTCCCAACTACTTCTTTCACATTTTATTTATTTACTCAATAAACATTCAATAAATGTATATTGAGCAGCATTTCCTCCCTAATTTAATAAAGAAAAAAGCTCCATCTCTCTGCTGATACTGTATTTAGTGGAAATACTATCTTGAATTAGACAGGATTCCCTCAAAAACTCATTGGCTCTTGTTGCTCAAAACTTTCCAGGCTCCCAAAGGGGGGAAAAATAAAAAAAGCTCTGTCTGCATTAGTTACTATCCAATTTGTAGCGGTGGAATCTATTGGTTTTTACATTTCCATATTTGTGAGGCACATTAACAACCATAAGGAAATATATTAAATGTGAAAATGGTTAGCTATGTGTCAATAGAAAGTCTGCTTAGAAAATGCTTCCTGCCACGGCGATTCACAGAATGCTGACTTACATGATTTCATAAACCCAGTTACCCGCTCGCAAAGTTATCTAGTGCTTAAAATGTAATAAGAGTTAGAGGCTTTTTTCTTTGTTTTCACTGTGAAAAACTGTGTTTCCTTTAGAGGAGCTCACAATTTATATACTGAAAATATATAAAAGAATTATGTGTCAACAAAATGATGTTTAAGGTTTTAAATCATCCTAACAGTCAGCCCTGAGACTTCCTCACTAGACATCTCAGAGACTTTATGAAAGTTTTATTCTACAATTCCCTGCTTGCCTTTACTCTTAGCTGCTTCTTCCAGCTATTCATATAGTTTGAAAAATAGAGTTTATATGCTTTAAGTTGCAAGGCATTTAGAATTTTCATAATCTCTTTATTGTGGCTGAAGCAGTCAAAAAAATGAAGTCTACTGTTGATAATATTTCACTGTGCTTTTACTAGATTAACTGGAGCAAGAAGCTGGAACTTGTGGCATTTTTTAAATACTCTATTTTTAAGGAAGCTTTTTATTATGAGCAAGGTATAGGGTAATTAAATTAGTTTCAAAATGCTCAGTAAAGATCCGGAGCTGGGTAATAAGGAGGCTTTATAAAGAGCAAATGCTGAAAACAATGTTCTTGGGAAGAGGACTTTTTTGTTTTGTACCTTTCATAGCATGCAGCAATGTGCTAAGCACTTGGTAGGTGATCATTAAGTCCTTGTCTAAATTAATCCATAAAAGCGTAATGAAGAACTGTACATAGCATCAAATTTCAGATCCCATATTTCACAAGAGAGGCAATAGGATGGAAGAACTCCCTTCACATAATATCAGTTAAAACCGAAGTCACTTTAAATCATTGATGTGATGGTTATACTCTCTTACTGTTTTATATGAGTTTCCTATAGTTAACCTAAGCTTACTGGCAGCACATCTCCATCACCGGCCCCCATTGGGCTTCTCCTTGAGTTCCCCATTCATGGATTTCCATATCAATTCTTTTTAGCATTTACTGTGCTCCAAATACCATACCTACTCCTTCACCCATAGGAAATTTACAGTCTAGGGGTAAAGACCAATGAGGAAAGAGAAAACTTCAGTGCTGTCTTAATTGCATTCCTTTACTTACTAGAACTAAGATTCAGCTCATTTTTCTTCATGTGGTAGGAAATGATGATAGAGATTAATTATTATTACAATATAAGCACACGACAACCCAGGGAAAGCTGAGCCTCCTGATTTCATGAAAAGTGAGAATTGAGGATAGTTCTGTATCTGGGTGGCTTTGGGATTTTGGTGATTTCAGAGCAGGCATTCAGAGTCCTTACTATGGTCTCTTTACTTCTGTCTCTTACCTTTCTGCTTGCTTATGGTTTCCGTTCTTTTGCTCTCTCTTTTTTGGTTTCTGCTCTCTTAAAACTTGGTCTTATTAGGGACCAGTCATGATTTTTTCTCTACATAATGGGCTCTCAGAATTTGCCCCTCCTTCTAACTTTTTGTAGTTTTTAGTCCCAAATACTTATAAACATGATAACATTGGTCCAGCTCATGTTTTTCAAAGCAACTCTGGGTTCCCTTTGACACATTGTCTACCCCTGATTTAATCAACCAAGACAAGGGTGTAAAGTCACGTGGTAAGAATAAGTCTAAGAACTATCTGTTCATCAAAGCCTGCAGGATGAGGCACAGGACAGCCACCGTGTTGATATGTCTACTTCAAATTTATCCTTGTAAGTGCTAGGATGTCATGGTACACAGAATTCCCTAGGCTTACAGAATTGGACCCCTTGGCCAAGTCTGAGAGGAGTCAGAGCATACCCCTTCGGGAAGATGACTCTTGAAGCAGTCAGTAGGTTTAGTCAGTTAGCTAGGTGAAGAAGGGGTGGGAAGCTGTATTAGGCAGAGAACACAGCCTGAGTAAGGAATAGGAGCCAGAAGAAATGTGTTTCAGAGACTGAACCGTATAGAGTTTAGTCTTCTTGAAACTGGAATTATTAAGTCCAGAATGGTGGGAGGTAAGATTAGAGCAGATAGGACCTGCGTAGAATGCACAGTGCAAGTAATGGGAACAGTTGTCTTATGTGAGGGAATGGCAAGGTCACCTTTACATTTTTAGATACATCATCCAGAGGGCAGATAAAAGGTGTATATGAACATGGCAGGGCTGGAGGCAGAGACACAAGGTGGGAGGATAGTTCAGGTAAGAGATTTAAAGAATTCCAATTGGAAAATGGAAGTAGGAGGTAATATATTGCAGAAATATTACTTGGGTGCAGTCAAGTGTACTAGGTAACTCATTAAGATGTAGTGGGTGAGGAAGAGAGAAAAACCCATGCTTCAGTTTGACCAAGTTCGTTGATGGTGGCATCATAGTTGAGATGGGTAAGAAACAAAGAAGACGAGAGGCCCTTGGTGGCTCAGTTAGTTAAGCACCCAGCTCTTGACATTGGCTCAGAGCATGATCTCAAGGTTTGTGAGTTCGGGTCCCACATCTGGCTCTGCACTAATAGTGTTAGCCTGCTCAGGATTCTCTCTTTCTCTCTCTCTCTCTCTTCTCTCTCTCTCTGCTCCTCCCCTGTTCATGTGCTCTGTTTCTCTCTCCCTCAAAATAAATAAATAAATTTAGAAAAAAAAAAAAAAAAGAAAGAAACAAAGTAGACCAGCTCTGGGGGAAGGGTGTTGTGAGAGAGTTGAGACAGAAGGAGCTGTTATGTTGGAGGTACCTGGGAACCAGGTATGAGGAAGTAAACGGCTCAGAACAAGATGGGGAGAAATAGTATTTTAATCAGTGTTTTTTTTTCATATTACTGAGAGAAAGTACAGTTGGAAGTTGAATAGGTGCGGCAAGTGTGAAAGAGGGAACTTAACAGTTTATCCAAAAAGAGATGTAGATTCATTGTCCTAGTCACAGATGACCACACCGTCTGGTGTCATGAGAACCATATGCTCCCAACCTAAGACCTTGCTGGACCTCCAGTAAAATCCATTCATTTTGGTCCTTCCTACTGGAAGGTGTTTACTGAACTAACTGGAAAGGGTAGTTTGGGACACTAAGCACTTCACTATTCTTTGACAGATACCTGCCCTGTGGTGTATTCTATTAAATAATTTAGACAGCAAAATTTGCTTATTGCCTGCAAATGAATTTGATACATTGAGGAATTACTTAAGAAAATGAGGTAAGTGGGAAACACTGAGGTTAGTAAACAAAAGAAAAAAAAAGTCAAACTACCAAAGGAATAGAATAAATGATTGGTTTACTTTAGGTAAGAATGGCAGAAAAAGACAGGTTATAGTGAACTGCAGATTGAACAGCATTCAACAATGTAAAGAAGCAAGTGTGATATTAAAGGATCAAAATCAATCATATCATTGAAAGATCTAAATAGAAGTATAGCATGTAAGAACAAGCAGAGATTCATCTTCCCGGGAAGTCAGATTCCTAATCGAATACTGTATCTATTAAAGTTATTCAGTTCTTACCAACAGAAACAGACTCTGGATATGATTTCAGTTATAAATAATAGAAAATCCAAATCAAAATGGCTTCAACAAGAAAGGAAATCTACTACTTCGTAGAATTAAAAAGTTCAAGTTCCAGCCCTCTTTAAGGATGTTTTCATTAAAGTTATCACAATGTTGGCCTCATCCTAAGACCAATTTCTCTTGCGATGGGAAGGTAGATCCTGGTACTGATACCATTAGGTTTGCATGCTTCTCATCCAATGAGAAAGAGCAAGTTTTAAGACAACTCCCACAGAAGGTAGAGGTAACCTCTTTTTCAGAAGCCCCCTAAAACATATCTTATACTTGGCCTAAATTCAGTTACATGTCCACTTCTGTACCATTTGCTGTGGCCACAGCGGTGGTGGGGGGATGTGATAATTAGCTTGAGTTATTCAAGATCCAACCTTAGAGAGAGAGACAAAGTCAATTCCACATCAAATGCATGACTGGGATGTTCAGGGCCCTGTTAGGAAGAAGCAAGGGGGCTTACATGTGGGAGATACAAAGAGCAAATGTCTGCCACACTATCTAAAAAGGAAAGAATGTTTTGGGGAAGCCTGGGAGGTAGCCCAGCCTGATGCTTCAGCTTCCTGAGGGAAAGGCTAAAGAATCCACCTTGGAAATAGGACAGCAACTAGGTCAGCTCCTGGAGTCTAAGGGCCGAGGTAACCGGGACTAGTTAGCAGTAATTTCAGAGTGTGATGCCAGAATGAACCAATGAATTGTTTTTACCCTCTTATTTTACTCCACCTAACAGTTAAACTCACGTTAGAGAGGGCTGATGAAGGTTGGTTGATGTGCTCACAACTCAGCTAAGAGGGATCAATCAGAGAACCTTGACTGATGGTCCCAAGAGACTGTTCATAATGGAGGAGAGATAATTATTTCTGAGGACATTGAGGTAATTTCCTAAATAAAGGGGGAAGGGTGTTTGGGTTGCCCCAAATAAATGTCCACTATAAGCATTATTATATTCCAAATATAAAAGGGTATAACAAACTTAGAATGGCAAAATTAAGTAGAGCAGATAATTATAGGATAAGCACTTTTTGACAGAAAATGTGCTATTCAACAAATTTTTATGGGACACCTAGTGTATGCAATGTGCAATGTTGATACAAAGATTTTATGATACCTTCTCTACCTTTCTGGATAATACAATGAATTTAGAGCTGGGAGGAAAGAAACTTAAAGTTCATGCAATCTGCCATCTTATTTTTAAGGTAAAGAGAACAAGGTAAAGAAAGGTCAAATCATGAATTTTGACACAACATTATTCTAAGCTATCTGCAGTCTTTCTCTTGTGCTTTATCTACTCACTTAGTTCTGCAATGGTCATAAACCAAATAAGTTTCAGAGAAAGGACTCAGAATTATCTCAGGTTGGAGATAAGGCTGAGAAGTGATTGGAACGGCTTCTTTATCATCAAAGGGGTGGGTCAGAACCCATTGTTAAGACTCTAGTTCTTCGAAGTCACTTCAAAACAAGAGTTGCCAGTTGGGGGAACAAGAAAGTTTGCTCCAAGGTTTTTCAGTAGAGACATGGTGGCCGTGAAGGCTATGCTTCAAGCCTCTTAACTGAGGACCAAGAAAAAAACTAAATTAAATTAAATTAAATTAAAAATAAAGTAACTACATATGACTTCCATATATGGATGAGGATTTTTTTATGCTCCCAAAAGGAGCATTATGCTCCCAAACGGATGAGGGTGAGAGGAGCAGTTTCTCTGACTTTTAAAAGTACCTCCTGCTCCTCAGATTCTGTAGCTTCAAGGATCTTTATTTGTATTTTAGTTCAAGAAATGCTTTTTTCATATGCTCTTTTTAATCCGTTTGCTACTGTAGTACATTTAAACATCAGCAGATGGGGCCCTTGGTTCCTTTGAAGAATGTCAGGCTTGAATTTCGTTAATGTCTGTGGTCCACATGAATTTTTCTTGTGTTTTACAGCATGTTAAATTTGCACACTCTGTATAGTTCACAAACCTTTATTTAATCAAGAAAAAGAAAACTCACAAATGACAAGAAATTCCATTTTTCCCTCTTCCACTGTTCTATAGGGATAAGTTACAAATGGAAAAATAAGTATAATGTAATACCCAGACTTCAGCATCTTTGAAAGGGCAAGAGAAGTCAATGTCAAAATTAATCTGTTGTCCTCAAGTCGGGAAGCTGTGTGGGAGGTTTTTACTGCACTGGACGCAGGTGACAGGTTGCATCCAAGTTACCTTCATTCTGGATTACTTTCTTGTTTCTTTCCTGAATTTCATTTTGCGAAGGCATTGTGTGAACTGGCTGGTTTTGAGCACTCACCAATGATCATCATTTTTTTTAAAGTGACGTTTGTCGATAGTCTATAAGGAGAACAACCGGTCGTCTGGTCTATGCACCTGTTCAAGTGGGTAAGTTACCGCTTCTTCAGCAGGAGATCCTTTCCCAGGAAAAATGTAACAGCCCTTTGAGGAAGGAGTGTAGTTTGCAGGGCAGAAGAGAAGGCAGCGTTCAGTCCTCCTGGAGTCCTCACTTAATTTTCTGCCTGGCTTTTTAACCAGACTGTGCTCTGAGAATTAATCACTGTTTCTCTTGTGTCCCCCCAAATGGGATGACCCAGAATTTTATTTTTGGCAAAGTACCATGAGATACTCAGAGCAAAAATGTTTCCTATGTGTGAAGCTTGATTATGTAAATACTTATTTCAGTGTGCTTACTGCATCTCCGATTAGTATGGTTTAATTGATAGATTGAAGGCATCTTCCTTTGTGTAATTAATATTTGTGTTGTAAATAAGCTCTTATGCTTGGACAGATCTTAATAGTAGATTTAAAACCCACTAAGAAGACTAAGGGTACATCACTGATAGAAGAGATAAAATTGGGCCTCCTTTTTGTCATTATTCTGAGTTTAAACAAATAGGTCTGTTTTCCAACATTACTGACACCTCTTAAGAACTGATATTTTAGCTTGAAAGACCGCCTGTATATTTTAAGGTACATTACAGATCACACTCATTTCCAAATTCAGGTCTTAAATAGCTCATAAATCGGTGAGAATGAAGTGTCTTCATTGATAACATTCTCTATATTTTTATAAATTTGCAACCTAATGTGGCAAATTGGGATGCAGTCTGCAGATTTAGGATTTACGGAGTTTACGCTGATGAGACTAATGTATTACTTCTGGGTAGAGACAATGTTTGCCTGTGGTTCGCCTGAAGCAAATTTTAGGGGAGGAATTGTTCATTTCTCCTCTCCTTTTGTGCTGACATGCTAAGTGATATATACGGAAATTGTGTGCACTACTCGTACCCTAGTCTGAAGAACTGCTTGTGGGCAAATTTCATTAGTACTTGATTAGTACTTGTGCTAATTAAGCCAGGCACAATTTTGCCTCCAGTCCTGGTATGATGAGTTAAGGCTGGACTGAAAATGTGGCCCTAAATGCATATGTTAGAAGCCCATAAAGCCCATATAATCCCACAGAGAATTCTCACTCGACTCCCCCATTAAGGGTCTGAAAAAGTGGAACAGAGCACTCCTTTTCCAGTGCAATTTGAGTTCACCCGGATATGCGATATGCTAATGTTTAGATTAAGCAGATGGCAAGGAAGGCAGTTGTTAGTTGAGGATTGTTTTTCCCTTTCTGCGTATTATTTTCAAACAAACAGCTTAAGAGGTAAGTGACTCTACCTCTTCCCTTTGCTTCCCCTTGAATTAAAAACAACAAAAAAAAAAGTTAGAAATCCCCGGTTGTATTATTATCATCCTATATGGGCCCAAGTGTGCCCATCTTACTTGGGAGGTGGTGGTTAAGAGTAGTTTCCACTGTTTTGGTGAGTGGTCTGCTATTTCTATCATTTCAAAGAAAAGGGAGATGGGGCTTGGCTGAGGCGAGGAAGGGAGAGGAGGTGAATTTGGAAACAAAAGCTGCTTAGAACAGAAGAACAGATGTTATGCCTCCAAGTCCTTGTCTAATTTCTCCTCAGGGCTTGGCAGTGCTGGCCCCGATTCTCCTGCTTTTCTGTGGTCCCTCCTTCTCCGCCTCCACCTCCTGCCTTCTCCCGGAGCTTTCCCCCCATACTATTGCCCTTGCAATTCTGGAGCGTTCCACATGAGTTTTTTTTACACGCATTAGGATGGGGCATCTTGAGTCACTTTATTAAAAAAAACTTTAGTAACCTTCAGAATTCCTCAGACCTTGCTCAGCCTCTCACGAATGAATAGGAGGAGTTTTAAGTATCAAGTTTATCATTTATAGAATCATAAAATTTTAGAGCCAGGACCAGATATCATTTCATCTCACTCCATTTGTATTTTTAGTAAGAGATTTTCAAGACTCTGGAGTGGCAGGAAAAGGTAGAGGTGGGAGTGCAAGAGGCAGAGACAGAGACAGGGAGGTGAAGAAGTTTTAGGAAATTTTGTTTTTATTGTTTGTTATTAACCCATTTCCTTTGGGGATTTCTCCAGAGACTGCAGATAGTATTTAACTGCTTTTCAATTACGTTTGAATGCTAGGCTGACCTTTCTTTGAATGCAACTCTTTGTTTCCATAGGCTCCAGGGTGGTTTGGCTCAGCTGGGCTAAGTGAACAAGTCTGAGAAATCTACCCGCACCTGTATCCATCTTCTTTCTCCTTCTTTTACCTGGGAAGGTGGCCCTCCTTTCAGCCAAGACCAGGCCTCCTAGCTCCTGCTGGATCTTACTACCCTTCCTGCCTTCTCAAGACATTAGTTACCTCCTGCCCTTTACTGCTGCATCAATTTGTCCTTCTCTATTAGGTTATCCCCCGTGGCCTACAAAACCCAGGATGCACAATGCGTGGACCGTGCATTTCCCTTCTGGTGTCATCTCCATGTCTTTACCCCCCTTTTTAGCAGTGATCCTTGAGTGTTGTCTACACAAGTCATCTCTATTTTCTTACCTCCTATTTACTCCAACCCATCCCACTATGGCTTCTGATCCCTTAATTCACTGGAACTACCCTTGATGGGGCAGTAAAGTTTCTTGGTAATAACAGATCTGGCTCGTATTTTTCTGTTTTCATCTTGTCTTTTCCCAGCCCCACTTGGGGAACCTCTCCTTTCTGAGTTTCCATGATGGCACATTCTCCTGTTTTCTTCCAAACTCTCTGGCTCTTTCATCTCATTCTCCCTTTTGGTCCGAAACTAACGTCTATTTTGTTCAGTGAACAAATTCCATATAATGCCTAATACGGAGTCTGGTGTATAGTAGGCTCTCAAAAAATGCTGTGTTTGTGAATAGATGAGATAGTTTCAATTAAATGAGCATCATGCTTTTTACTCTAGAGATGAGCTCTGCAATAGCCATGTGCGATTATTTAAATTTAAATTAATTAAAGTTGAATAAAGTTAAAAAGTTCTTTCTTCAGTCATACTGGCCACATTTCAAGTGCTCAGTGGCCACCTGCGACTACAGTGGCTACCATACTGGACAGTGCAGCTTTTTTGAACATTTTCATCATTGTTGAAAGTTCTACTGGCTAGTTCTGTTCTAGAATGTTTAAATTCAAGTGCAGTTGCTGGAGCCTGGGCTGTGTAAGCCATAAAATCATGGAGAAATGGGCAAATGATTGGGTGATTCCACAGTCCTACAGAAATACTCAGAACAAATTCTCAACTAGGACAATGAGATATCTTAACCATAATGAAGCAGGAGAGTGTAGTATCCTAGTTAAATGCATAGGATTGACGATGGATAGATTTGACTTAGTCCTACAATACCATTTGACAACGATATGTCAAGAGCAAGGGTTCTACCCATTTTGTTCCTCTGTCTCTCAGTTTTCTTACCTGTAAAATGGGGTTCACGATGGTACTTTTCTCATAGGGTTGTTGTAGAAATTGAAGAGTTTGGTATACATAAAGTATTTAGTGTTGTTCCTGGCACAAAGGGAGCGGTCAGTAAGTGACAGATATTATTATTGTTGTGGTAAGTATGTCTTCAGGAAGAAGGCACATGTTCACACATCTCTTCTTCCATTCTGTCAGTGGTCTTGAACCCTGGTGTCTTTTTAAATAAATAACATACCAACAGTGAGCCAGGGGTCACACATACTAGACAGATTCGACAGGAGAACAGGATTAGAAATGAGAGTAGGATTTACCTGGCAAAGTTTGGTACAGAATGAGTGGAATTTTCTAAGATGATCCGTTTCCAGCTTGGATCTCTGTATCCACTATGGCCGCACCTCAGGAAGGCCGGCTGGAGTAGTTTCCACCGGGAGTCTACATGTTCCTCCTTGAATTACAGTGTCAGATATTTGTTCCCTTTGGGCTGACAACACAAGGAGCTGCTGTTGTTTTTTCCCCACGTGGGAGAGTGCCAGATGGAACAATAGACGTCATGGATTTGCCAGTGTTCCTTTAGCGGGTCTTATGGGTTTCTTTACAAAGGTATTGTCCAATCAGTTCCCTGTAACATGTAGATAACCACCCACGATTTTCAGTTTCATCGCAAGAATGCCGAGGAGTTAACCAACCTGTCTTTGCAGGCACTGACAGTCTCGGAAGAAACACTTCTGCAAGTACTTGTCACTTGTAGTTTGACATTTCTGACTCGCTGTGCCCCGTAAGCACGAATTTAGAAATTCCTTTAGGAAGGATTTACATTTCACAAATTTTAGAATAGGTCTGATTATCATTTGTAGTCTCAGATTCAGATTTTCTTTCTTATTAGAGACTTATTCAGCCCAGGTCAGCAGTAGTGTCTATGAAGGGAATTGGGTTGGCAGGTTTAAACATAGAAAGTGGCTCTGACACACCTGTTTAGGGATTTACTAGTTTCACAAGTGCAGTAATTTGAGTAAATCACATGTGACCCCCCCTTTTTTTTTAACATCCATTAGTAGCAAGAGCCCTGACTGCCTCTGTCCCTACCCTCCATAGCCCCAGACCCAGCTGCTGGTAGTAGATTCCACTAATGAGCTGCTTCATCTTCAACAGTTCTTATGGTCAGCTTTTTATAAATTAAAGTGTTTTAATTCAATTTGATATCTTCTGGAAACAGAAGATTGATTCAGTTTTGCATTGTTTTTTGTTGTGTTCAGATAGGACTGTAAATGACTAATTTCCATATTTCTAGCATGTCCGTCATCTTCCTGATCTCTGTGCCTGCCTAGTTCACTGGGTTAGGACTTGAAACCAGTGGGTACGTCAGCTTATGGCCCTGTCAGGCTCTCTAACTTTGCCAGATGGCACTGTCATGAGGGGAATAGCTAAACATCTCTGTAGATCGTGGCGAACTTTGTCTGAAACACAGCTCGGGGCTTGCCCCGGTGGTTAGTATATGGGTTATGGGTTAGTATATAGTAGATGGGTTAGTATATGGGTTAGTATATAGTAGATGGGTTAGTATACGATTTCCTTTATAAATAACAGCATACTTTCTGGGCTTTTACTGCATAAAATTGGGGTTACAAATGAAGTTACAGCCAGAATTTTTAACTGGGCACCACAAAAGATGGTTTTCTAAGTGAAAAAAGATCAACTAGTACTCCATCCATCCATACTCACCATTAAAAAATATAAAAAGTAATTTTATGATTTGATGTATATGGAATGCTCTTTATATAGACTTAAGAGATTAAAAAGATAAAATGTTTCCCTCTCTATTGCTGAAATAGCCAATGAAAGAGAAGGAAGATTGACCGACAGCAGCCTGCTTCCTACAGGGAATATATTAAATACCCCCATAATGAGAATGTTAGTTCCAGGAACAAAGAGTTAGTTCATTTAAATGATTATTACTTTATCTTTATCGTCTCACTTGTTTTTGTTTTTTTTTTTTTTTTTTTGCTTCCACAGTTATTTTTTTGTATTTTTCTTTGAGCCACTGTTTCCGTTCTTACCAAGTATTTACAATTTCTTTCAAGTGAGATCAAATGGGCTTGCACTTCCTGTTTTGTGGGGGTTGGCGCTGCCATTGAAAAGTATGTGCCAAGCAGAGAGAATCGGGTAACTAAAGGGAGATTTCTCCCTTTAGAAGGAAAAGCTGCATTTTAGTTGAAAAGGAAAGACAATGCAGCTGTTTTGAGTAGCTTACATCTTTAGAAATGCTAATGAATGTGATTGAATTTCACTGAAAGTGGGGCTGAACAGTTCAAGTCAAAAAGAAAAAGGAGTTTTGAGGAACTAGTCTCATTTAGAGACAAAGATCTTATTTACAGTAACTTTATCCTAAGATCTCCATTTGCAGTGCTCCTAATTTAAAAATACAGAGCCAAAGCAAAGATGTTCACCTAAGCTTTTGGCTCTTATCAGTTTTCTCTAAATGTCTTTTTTTTTGAAAAGCATTGTTCTCCAATAATAATAAGTTCAGGAAATTTGGTGTCAAGTTTTGCGAAATGAAGAAACAATGCAGGCAGGCAAGAGGGGACATTTGCCTCTGGTGAAGAACCCGTGGTATTGCTGAAGGGAACCTCGAGAGCAATGGAGCTGCGTAATTACCTAGGATTACAGTTGTTACTCTTCATTATACATGAATTTTTTAAGGATAACAATTGATCTATCTGTCTAGGCAACAAGCTCTCCATTTTTCAGGGATTTGGAGGGAAGTCTTAGATATTGTTAAATAACAAAAATTCAACTGCGTAAATTTGAAGATCTAATTGGGTTTATTCAATGATTCATGAATGGGGCAGCATCCCATCTAGCAAGTAGAAAGGAGATCCAAGGAGCTGTAGAAAAGGAAAGGTTTTTACAAACAGAAAGGGGCTGGAAAAAAGAAACGATTAGCAAGAGTGCGTTGTTTGGGGCCAGGTCCCTTCCTAAAGGGAACGGAAGGGGTCTACTGGGCAGATTATCTCACTAGTGCTGACCAGGTAATTCTATGTTGACTTGTTAAAGGTTGCTTTCCTTGGGGGTTGAAACTGCAGTTAGGTTGGGCATTGAGTCTTGGTTTCTGGATGTGGGATTTAGCACAAGTGACTCTATTTTGGGTCTCTTGTCTCTTTTTAAACAATATCTATAAATGGTAAACTTAGTCTCTTTTGGGTTGTTAGTCTTCTTGCAGAGAAGCCGCTCATGACTGGGTGGTAATGAAGCATCCAAAACCAAAGATTGCACAGAGGGTAGACAGTAAGAGGCTCTGAAGAAATCTCTGATCTTAACATAACTCAGGTTCATCTTCCTGACTTCTGGCCCATGTTTCTCTTTCAGTCATGCTTTCTTTGTCCTTTTCTCCATCTTTTCCATTATCTGAATTAGTTCAGAGTCAGTAAAATAAAATGTTGAAATAAAGATTGCTTGCATCTATCCGCCCCCACGATAGTAGGGATTTTTGGCCGTCTTTGGTGTTTTGACACTGATGGTACCCTGACACTTAGAACAGTACCTGACCCTCAATAAGTACTTGTGAAGGAAGGCAGAAGAAATCTTGCTGGTAACTTGCTACTTCAGCTTTGTGCTACCATTAGGATCTAGCTGGAGTATTATATCCAGGGATACCTGGCTTTGAGTAGGATAACATGGCCTCCTTGTGCCTACACATGATAAGAGCTCAGTAAATAATGAAGGAAAGAAGGTAGAATGGAAGGAAGGTTATAGTTAGCTTCAAGCAGACTGACACTAATCTACTAGTTTGGATGATAACTTTAGACAAATAACTGAAATACTGTGGATGAACATGTTACTACATCCTCAACATTAAGTATGTAAAATACTCCTTGCATTTTGGACGAATGCATTTCTTTAAAAATAAGAATGCTTTGCTTTCTCTTATTTGAATGTAGGGCTGTAACCATCTATGTGAGTACAGAAGCATTTTGACTTTTGGTAGCACTGTGGTGTTATGTGTAGTTGTGTTAAAAGATGAGAATATGGATGAAGATCCTTAGGAGAATTTCGTAGGGTAGGTAGAAATCCTTAAATGGAAATATTTGTCTACATTATGGTAAAAATTAATCTCAGTAAATTTAAACTTAAATCCACATGCCACGAGGTTTAGGAATGTAGATTCTCTGCTTATGAGAAGTGACTTCCATTAGACCAAAGAAACTTACTTATTTCTTTGTCCATTCATTCACTCACTGAACAAACACATGAGAATCTAGTCAGTATAAAATACATTGCGATAGACCAAAGGAGAGAAGGAATGAATCCAAAATGATTTTCACCATTTTTCAAAATGCACTGTTTTATCCTCCAACTTAAAATCCCTGAAGTCTCTTAGATTCTATGCTACGATCAGGCCTATTTATTTTCATCAGCATCTCTAATGGTGGAATTAAGAGCATGTGCTCTAAAGATCATGTGAGTGAACTTGAGTTTGGAGAATAGATTTAGAATCTATATGCCTTTGACAAAATAAAGACATGGGGGAAGTAAAGATGGCAAAAATCAGTGAAAAAAGTAGGCATCTGTGAAACAAATAGACCTAGGCATTGGTTGCCTATGTCTCTGTATGAATCTGGCTGGAAAAGTCTACTAGGCAAAGGGGCATGCAAAACTGGCAATTCAGCAAGCATACCAGTGGGGCAGAACAAGAACAGAGGAATTTCAGAATAACCTTCATTAACAGAGAGGGGCAGGGCAGAGCATCTATGAAGAAAAATGCATTGGTTAAAGTCCAGGATGGGTCTTCTCTTTTCAAGGGCAAACTTAAAAGGATAAACAGTGAAGAATTTAAAGTGGGGTTCCCATTGAGTGCAGGAGAACAAAATATAAAGCAAATAAAACTCCCAGTACATTGCAAGGATCTTATTGGTGTGTTAAATAATTTTTGGCTTACATGCCTGTTTACAGTGATCTACTCATATCCACTTTTAGATCAGACTGATTAAGGAGAGAGGTAAAGGAAGATTGAAAACAGCCGGAATGTTATAGGTACTAAATGAGTTTTGGAGAAAGAAACCCCTGATTCCAGAAATAAATAATGTGTAATCAGAAGAAGCTTGTCAAAATGAGGTGTGAAGAATAGCCAACTTCTCAGTCTCTAGAGACGATAATAGGGCCCATTGTACTATGTGAAGGTAAAATGTAGAAATGTTGAATTGGGGATCCCTGAAGGGATTATGGCATTCCATCTTTAGTCGCCTTTAAGAACTCAACTTTTGCCTTAGGTATTGTTTTACCAAGGACAAAGAAGCACACATCTGATGTCGTGTAGGCATTCTTTTCAACTCTGAATTTTGTGAATTGAACTTGTTGAGAAATTACATCAGAAACCAGAGATAGGGGGTGGCTCAGTTGACTCTTGATCTCTGTTCAGTTTGTGATCTCCTGTTCATGAGATCAAGCCCCATGTCAGGCTCTGCCTTGACAGCATGGAGCCTGCTTGGGATTCTGTCTCCTTCTCTCCCTCTGCCCCTCTTCCATGTGCACACACACACACTCTCTTTCTCTCTCAAAATAAATAAACTTTTTTTTTTAATTTGAGGAAAAAAAAAAAAGAAACCAGAGATAACTGAGCTTGAGAAACAGTGTAGGTAAAAGGCAAGGTCAAGAGCTTGAACAACAGAATCTGACAGCAGGGTCTAAAGGTCTGCCTGCTGCACCTACTGTGATGCTAGTGAACACACAGGCACACTCGCCTGCATGCGGTTCTGGTGTGGCAACACCACACCAGCCGGAAAGCAAACAAGAGAGTATGTTTACACAACAACTACACCTACATTTGATCTTTATGTCTAGGACAGTCCAGGGAAATGCATCAGCATTTGCTTCTATCATTAGATATGAGCAGGTCCTGCTTATCCTCCGTAAGGCAAACCTGACAGTTCTCCCTCCTTTTGTTGTATTCAGCTGCTTTTGGAAAGCTACTTTGGTGTTTGGAGCTGCTGCCAACCTTTTTCAATATAAATTAAAAGTCACAAGGCTTTGCCACTTCTCTGCATGTGTTAAAGAGTTGCAAAAAGCCATTCTGAGTTCACTTTCCTTAAAGAGTCCTTTTTATTATTCACATCGAAGCTGTCAATTCAAAAAGGCTTGTTATAAATGGATTAATTTATGGCAAGATTGTTGATTGACAGGAAAAAGTTTGTTATGTATGGATTTGACATCACAACCATGCATAGCCAATTTTCCCACTAACAGCTTCTTTATGGAAGAATTCTTCTAGCCACATTGCATAAACAGCTGTTGGAAACACCTTTGCATCGATCATTTGTAATAGTTTATTAAAGTGGTACCTGGCAACATGTCTATATAGTTAAAGGCTTGCTCATTACCAAACCCCATTTTTCAGGAGTTTATTACTCAAGCTTTTCAAATCGTATCACACTCAAACCTCACGTGTGAGCACTCACTCTAGGCGTTGTTTCTTTTGTTAGTGAAGGTTCTAAAGCAGGGGCCTCACTCCTTATGTAGTGGCATGCACTGCGATGGATTCTGCTTCATTTTTGAAAAAAAGTTTCTCTTTTTATAATCTTTTTTTCTATGAAAAAAGAAATGCTTATGTTTTTTTCTTGTCTAGAAATAAATATTTATTTTAAAAAGAGAGGTCCTAATTATAAGGATGCCCTTATAATTTCCTAGTTTATACTTTCATCCACTTGTACCATATTTGGAAGCTTATCTCCATCATTTAGATGCTTGCTATCTTCCTTCCTCTGTTCTTTGCTGTTCTCCTTTCCTTGCAAAACAAAATCCTCCTTAACTGGTTTTCCCCTTTGTCTTTGAATCGAAGGACAACTCTCCTTCCTTAAAGGTTGTACTGCGTGGCAGGTAAGAAGACGGGCTTATTATTGAGACCCCAGGTTAGAAATGCCAGCTCTTTGACAGGCCATGTGAGCACAGGCAAGTTATTTTGCCCATGCAATCCCTGTTTCTGTTTCCTCATCTAAAAACAGGGAAAATAACAGTACCAACTTTTTAGATTTGTTTTAAGACCTAGATAAGCTAATATGTGTAAGGAACTTAACATAATGTTTGGCACATAGTGAGAGATCACTAGCTGGTTGCTGCTGCCTTACAAATGTAGAGCAAGGCAGAACGAGTAGCTGATACTAATTCTCCTGCATCCTTGGAATGCCGTCGAGCCGTCTTCCGGGGTCAGGACACGTTTTCTTACAAATATTGATATCCTTTAGCTCCTCTGTAGGATATTGGCAGCTCTTTTTGGCAGCTTCAGTGGCAATGATGCCTCCTGCCCCAAACCTGGTATACGCTGGAGCTTCCTCACAGGGGGTAGAGGAGGAAGGTGCATAATGAACTGTGATACTCCATTAGCCTGGATAAGCCCCAGAGCATATGAAGAGCTAAAGGAGCCAGCTGGCTCCCCAGTAAGCCTTGGTTCTGCCAAGACCCACTGATTGCTGACGAGGAAGCAGAGAGGAAGCCCTGGTGTTGGAGGAATGAGGAGGGCATTTCCCCCCAAGATTACAGAGTCATTGGCTCAAGCAAACTGGGAGGATTGAATGAGCTAACGAACGCTTTGAAATCCACTGAGAAAGACGTTATTAAAATCCACTGTATTAGTCTGTCATTTTTAATCTCTTGGGTCTGGGCCTTTGAATAGGGTGGGAGCAAACTTTCTTGTTGATGATTTATAAAGTCCCTAAACTGACTTCCAGATCACACTCATACACTGCATGCAAAGCACTAGGCTTCCTCCGAATGATCAGACTTCCACAGCTGGATTCTGAAAAAAAAAAAAAAAAAAAAAAGCTGATGCTACAAATGCTACTGGTGGGAAAAAAATCATGTAGAGTTTATTTCTCTTCCCTCCTTTCCTTTTTTTTTTTAAGTTTATTAAGAATGAAAAGACCTCTGCAGCTTGGCTTTACTTGTTATTTTCCCAGATATTTAAAAGAAGATATTCATAGGCACAAAAAGTAACTTTTTCCAGCCAAAATGCAGCATTTTTCCTTCTGTCCTCACAAAAGTGTTGCTATCTGTGTCAGTTACAGAGAATACAGCACGCTCTTTTCCTTGGAAAATGCTCCCTTTGTGGCTGGTGAAAATAACAATTCTACTAGGCATGCAAATTCTCATGGGAGTATGGTTTTGTTCCAGAAAAATATTACAAAGTAGAAATTGAATATGTCGTGATATATTTTCAAAATTATCAAAAATGCTCATGTGAAGAAGGGGGCAGTTTTTGACATCACTACGAAAATCATATGCAGTATTGTAATGTCCAAAATCATGACTTTAGATACTTTTGCCTTAGTACATGCACCTGGGAATATTTTTTCCTTATTTTATTTTTCATGAGAATCAAACTTCAAACAAATGGAACTAATTAAACCAAACAGTTCTCAGTATAGGCAGTAATAACAGCTGAAGGATCTTATTTAGAAGTATCAGTAATTCATGAGCTCTGCTATCCTGATGCTATTTGGTGATCTGCTCACCTGTGATGTCATTCCCAACAGTGACAAAAGGCAGGAAAATCAATGTGCTTTGACATTATTCCAAAAAGCACTCAGGAAGTACTAAAATTTCTTGAGATGACTAAATTTTTGAGCTGGAGAAGATTGGAATTTTTTGAAGACAGAAGTGTACCCCCACAATTCTAACGATAACCACCATCCTTTGATTCCTGCCTAGACAGGTTGGGAGGAAAATCGCAGCTAGTCAGAATATTCATCAGTTTCACCCCCCTTTACCTTGGTGAACGGCCCAGTGTTTAAGCAATTGCTGATGGAATCCCCAGTAAGAGGTCATCTCAACGTCTTCTGCTGAGTGAAATCACAGCATTTGTGATTTGGGGGGCACATTCCATTTTCATGACTCTTTGGGGATATCCCAAAAGGCAGCGCAGGGAGATATTTGGACCAGGAATGATTGACAGTGTCTGTAAGTACTTATTATGTCAAGGCTTCAGCTCGTCGATTGATGAGAAATGATGTATAATAAATTAGAATGATCACACATCATTTCCCATCGATTGAAATGCCAAATCCTTGACGGAGTAATGAGTTATGGCCAATACCACTCACTGTCTTAGGGGGAGATTGATTGCATATCCTTTCATCGATGTGATCAAACAACTAAGAAATCCTAAGTACACATCCAGCTCCCCAATTTTACCATCGTTCCAGTGCAGGGCATGAAGTTAGTGTTGCCTCAGTGAGCATAGCACAATGCCATGTGGGTATTTGAAGCAAGGGTATTCTTCATCATCCGATGCAGTGAGAGCCTCACTCCCTGAAGAAATACAGATGATCCTAAGTGCGGAGAGACTCAATGAAACACCATTACCCACCCTAGCAACAAAACAAGATAGGAAGTCTCCCAGATTTCTCCATAAAAGCAAAAAGGAGGAAGTTGTCAGTAAGCTCAATGGAATGAATGTTTAGTATGCTCATGTACCAGTGGGTGGGTGTTTTATCCTTTTTCTCTTGTGTCACTTATTCTCAGTATAATATGCTTTCTAAATCATTCCAGTGGGTAAGACCAATTCATGTTCCTCCCTGGTAAGAAAAGCAGTTCCTTCTCATCTCATAATTAAATACCAAAAATCACCAGCTGTGAAAAATTTTTGTTTATTTAGATAGCCAACCTGTCTGTTTTTTTCAGTAGAGGCGGAAGAACTGGCACGATGCATGAAATTCACATTCTTTGCTCCTCCGTCAATATTCAGACTATTTCTAAGGCTTTTTAAGGGGCTTGTAATGTCTTCATAGGGATTTTAGAGCTAAAATAAATATAGGTTCTTTGAAACCTTTATTAATTCAATAAATGTTTTTTTGAACAGCCACTTGTGCAAGACATTGTGATGACCTTAAAAATATCAGGTACCAATCCAACATGAAACTTTTGTCTCAGTTAAGAAACTATAAAAACACTTTCATGCTTAGAAAATAAAAGCTGTTTCCCAGCTTCCTATGTAAACTCAAGCATTTGATTTCTTCATAGTTTGAAGGCCACAAGAGGGGAAACCCTATAAGGGTATGAAATAGTGTCCGTCTCGAAGTCTACAAATGTTGATATTCTTCTTGGTCTATCCAAAAAAGCTAATGTATAAGGAATCGTGTGTGTGTGTGTGTGTGTGTGTGTGTGTGTGTGTGTAAACAAACAAGTAAATAAATAAATAAATGAAATATGTAAAAAAATATTGTCTGTCTTATTAAGATGCCATATACTCAAAGCCTAGACAAGTCCTGGAATGTTAGGCATTTAGTGAATATTGTTGAATGCATAAATGAATAAATGAATGAATGAGGTGTTATAGATCCTTTTCAAATGCAGGTGACTTAATCCATGTTTTCAAAAATCTCCACTTTTATATTCACTTTTCCTCCCTTGATAGAATTATAGTGGCCATTAGGATTATCTCCAGTATGGTAACATCAAATTTAGTTATTAAAGGAGAACAGGAGTAGGCAAGGAAAGCAAGCCGATACAACTAACTTCTGCTGTATGCAGGCACCCTCTAGGGTGTTCTTATACTGTCTTACTTACAGAAACCCTGTGAAATAGGTATCATTCTCATTTTACAGATGTGAGGTCTGGAGACGTTAAATAACATTCTCAAATTTACACGAATAATGAGTAGAATTACTGAGAGTCCAACTAAACTTAAGTCTACTGCTGACCTATTCTTGGGAAACCAGACTTCAAAGGAGTCTCCAGTAGGCATCCAGAGCACCAGAGTGGAGTTATTGTTTCAGGATTCCAGTGAGAGACTCAAATAAGGTAGGGGGACATGGATAATGTAGGACCATCATCTCCTGTCCATGCAGTGGAGACACAGAAACCACAGCTACATCTCAAATGATTCACTTAATGAAAAAATATATGAGATTTATGAATTTCCTATAAAATTTCTTGAGTTTTTAAGAAGGTTAAACACCACAAGCACAATACTTGAGTCTCCATACCCCTTACTCATGTCAGAAAAGAATGATTGATTATTTACTTGATTCACAGTTTATTCTGTAGTTACTATAGATGAATAATATATTTCCTGTCCTCAGCAAACAGTCTGTAAGCAAGTATTTACAGGATGGTAATGTAAATGCTAGTGGGGGTAAATGCAAAGTCCTATGGGAGGTAACACATGAAGCAAGTGAGATTGTGTTTGGGCTGGGACAGAACTGGAGCAGTAGGGAAGACCACGTAGATTAGCTTGGATTGAACACACTATGAGGGGAACGGGGGCAGGTTCCTCAGAGAGGCAAGGAGGGAAGGATTCCAGGCAGAGGGAACAGAATGTGCAAAGGCACCATAGCATATTTAGTAAACTGAATGGCATTTTTAGGGCACTGCAAAATGTATACTAAAATTTATGCCAGTGTTTATGATTTTTTTTTCTGGAGAACACAGAGTTAGGTTGGGAATATTGGGCTAGAATGAGCAGACTTTAATATGACACAATAATATTTATATTCATGAGCGTTATCGCACGTCCCCACACAACTGACTCAGTCACAGCTATTAATTGGCACAGATGGAAACACCTGAGATGATAGGATCATCTGGACCATAGTCATTAATTTATAATTAATTTAAGAAAGGGATTTCTTTAATAATATTTATATCAGGCTATAAAGAGCACTAAGGTTTAAGAGTGGAGTCATTGGGGGGCGCCTGGGTGGCTCAGTTGGTTAAGCGGCCGACTTCAGCTCAGGTCATGATCTCACGGTCTGTGAGTTCGAGCCCCATGTCGGGCTCTGTGCTGACGGCTCATCAGAGCCTAGAGCCTGCTTCAGATTCTGTATCTCCCTCTCTCTCTGCCTTTCTCCTGCTCACGCTCTGTCTCTATGTCTCTTAAGAATAAATAAATGTTAAAAAAATAATTAAAAAAAAAAGAGTGGAGTCATTGGCAATGAAGAAGAAAAAGACCAATTTCATTGGCTTCCTCCTCTTATTCAAACAAGTGAAAGGTATCAAAACACTATCTCATTAGACAAGCACAATATAAGGCAATAGGAAAACACCCAAAATCTGTACTGAAACAGACTGAGACCTTTCCCATGATATCAGGATTCTCAATAGAGTATCACAGGCAGCAGTTTACCATTATGAATTCACTAGCAGACAGTTGCCTCATTCCATCCTCAGAAAGTCTTACTCTGGCAGAATTTGAAACATAATTTACATTTAATTGATTATACAAGAAATTTCTAAATTCGAGTAGAGTTGAACTCCAAATGTTTATTTAAACTTATTTGTTTGTATTTAAGACACATTTTCCTATAGAAAGGATGGCATGTGTGATGGTTGGATTCAGGCGCTGTCTATAAAGTCTTCTTGTGCACATATCTGGAAACCAGAAGTATAACAGTGATGGCAAATCTTATTTCAACTACACCTGTTACACCTAGCATTGTTTCTACAAGCATAACTAAGCTTTGCTTCTGAATACTCCTCAGCAATGATATCTCTCCTGGCAAAGGCCTTTTTATTGTGTACCCATAGTTTATAACTCTTTTCCTTTGTGCATCTGCATAAAAATAGAAGCTCATGAGGTCATCCTCTTGCTACACATTTTATATTAAGGGGAAAAAAAGATAATAACCTTCTTGGGTAGTAGGGGCTGGTCTTCCTCCACAGTTTATGTAAATGGGTTGTTTATAATCCAGAGAAAGCCTGTGCTGTTATGATGTTAATACACAGGGTCACAATGATGTGTGTTCTACCACCTCTACCGTTGGATTAGTCTGCTCAGTGTATCTGTTCAATATATTCTTAAAGTCAGAAATTATAATATAACTGACAGTTGTATAGTGATTTGCAATATACAAAGTACATTCACAACATTTTTTCATTTGATGCCAACAATAGCCTTATAAATTAGATGTTGTTATCCCATAATGGTGACTGGAACTCAGTGATGTGAAGTAATATACCCAAGACCCACCACTACTGGATGGCAGAGATGTGATTTAGGCAGATCTTTTGATGCTCAAGTCCAGTGGTCTGTCTATGATATCAGACTGGCATAGCAAAATTTATACTGTCAAAAGACTAAAGATTGAACACTCAAATCAAGTTAAAGCATTTGTACCAGTCTTTATTTTAGAAAATGGAGAATCTTCCTCAGCATTAACTTGGGGTTTCTTTAAGTCCACCAATACTGAAACAATTGGATTTTCTGCCAAGAAACATTAAGGCTGATTTGACAAGAATGACGAGGCACTTTAGGAGTTGATTGACTGTTAGTACAAGGCTCTTAGAGCTTTCTAAAATTGCATCAACTATAAGTGAAAGAAATGGAAGTATCTACTCAGAGTTTCAAGGCAAAGCCTGTGACATGAAGAATGAATGGTAGGATGGTCAAATATGAATACATTTGTCCCACATTTCTCAGATACCTATAATATACAGGTTCATTTGGTTCTTCCACAACTTTCTATGATCCTCACACTCAGGGACCCATTGAGATCTAAATTGATGAATGTGAAAAAATCATTTTGTGTTTACTGAAGAATATTCAGAAGACCCCTTAGCTAAGACCCTTACTGAATGTGTTTGCATATGTGCTTGCAACTCCATCTTGGAGGCAAGATGCTCCAATTTGCTAAGACAAATTTACCCTCCTGTCACCATATCGATAGGGTCTGGCAATATCATAAACCAACGGAAGACATAATCTTTGAAGTTGACAACATCTCTGCTGCAACCTTCAAGGTAAATGGTAGAAACTTCCACTATGAATCTGTAGTTCTTGAGGATCCATGATGACAAGAATTACTTCAAAATTGTTGCAATTTTAAAGAAAAAAAAAAGATGAGGCGGATTTTTCTCTCCATGTCTTTTTCAAAGAGCACACAACTATAGTGTAGGTTAGTATGATTTTTCACTGCTCTCCTTTTAAAGAAAGAAAAACAAACTAAAGACAGTAAACATTATCTTTTATATATGGTTTTCTTTAATATCACAAAATTCTGGTTTTTAAAATTTTTTTAAGAAAAACTTTAACTGTGGATTTTCCTAATTTTTGCATTTAATTAATGATCATTTATGTTAGAATCTTATCGATTCCATTCAGTAATGAAATCCCAACAAGAACATATTGTCTTCTAATCCTCACATTGCTGCGATAATATGAGGCCATTGACAAGCTTAGTGTTGGAAAAAATAACCAAGAGATAACAAGGCTCAAGGTTAGGGAAAATAATGAAGTAAATGGTCAACTATTTAGGTAGACTTACCTATAGATAAGCCCACTTTGATTTCCAAGTTGTATCACCTTTATGATGCTAAGGCATTTGGTGATATGAAAACATTTTTTTTTAAACTGTCCTTACTGAGATTAAGAGAAATGCGACTGGTGCTTAAGGTATAGATAACTAATTTTATATGAATATAAGCCCAAGTTAATTAAGCAATTGTGACCATTGAAATCAGTGGTGACATTTTAGAGTTATCTAAATATTTTCCATCTTTTAGAAGATGAAGTTCACCAAGACCCACACAAGTCTAGAACCCAATTATCAAAGTCCAAACTTTGATAACCTAAAAGAGTAATTGCTTGAAGTTCTGATCTAACACTCATCTGAAATTTCTCTCCTATAGTAGGGTGTAACTAGAAGGTAGAGTAGGGTTTCTCAAAGCTGTGCTGTTGACATTTGGGGACCACATACTTCTTTGTTGTGGGTGCTGTCCTAGGCATTGTAGTCTGTTTAGCAGCATCTCTAGCTTCTACCCACTAGATGCCAGTAGCTCTTTTTCTCCCAAGTTGTGAGAACCAAAAATTTCCCAACCTAGCCAAGTGTCCCCTGGGTGGGTGGTAGGGTGGTGGGGAAGAAGGTTGTGATACAAAATTAGGCCTGGTTAAGAACTACTGGAGTGGGAACAAACTTCAAGGGATGCACTCCTTTTTAGCTTATGTAGATATTCAGTTTGAAGGTTAGTGAGCTTAATGACGTGTCCTAAATCACACTACTGAGTAGGAGCAGAGGTGGAACCCAAACCCAGGCCTTATTATTCCTGTGCTGTTCTTCCCTTTGCAATGTATTATCATTGAATATTGCTTATGGAAGGAATATTCCACTGACCCATGAACACTAAAGTGGGTCAAGATCCTAGAACATCCTGAGATCATTGAGATGATGGCCATCTGACTTGAGTCAGAAGGGACAGATTATATTTATATGAATGAGATAGAAATACTCAAAAAGTTCTGTTTGCTGTTGCAATTCAATCTTGCAGATACTTTGGGTGATGATACCGAATAAGATCAAACTAAGATCAGGCAGTGTGTATGAAGTTATAATTGTAGTGAGATCAATCTGTGCAAGTCTCTTGTCTTCCACCACCTTATTTAAGATAGGTATGTGTTGCACGTGTCCTGACACTTTAATATTTTATAACTGAGGATAGACAAAATGTACCTGGCAGAAACAATAACTAAAATATGAGTTAACAACCCAAGATTACTCACTATGCCAGGAAGTATGTGCTTATGTTGTGACAGTGGCTGTCATCTTGGGTTGGCCCCATTAGCCACCTCTGGTACATCAAGGCAATAATGAAAGCCATTCTCTTCCTCTAACAAGAGATGGGCAAGCAAGTACACTCCTGCACAACCAGCTGATTGAGGAACCTGAAGAGGATGAAAAGGGTGAAAACAGATGGGATATATTTTGCATTTTCTACATAGATATGAATAGGTACACATGATATATTAGGGCCTCTCTCCCACACATGTCCCTCTCCTCTTGGTTAACATTATGTTAACCATTTATAACTTTCATATATCAACTTTATCCAGAAGCTATATATGCTCTTTGTTTCTTAGATTCACTCCCTTCTTTACACCATGTTTTACTGAACCATTTGGTTAAAACTTGTGAAGACATTTTATAACTTATGCTGCATGGAAGCTACCTTGGGTGAAGGGAACATTTGTTGGAAACAGAGTTTATAGTGTATGGTTTGCTAAGAATTCTACTGGACTTCAATAGAGGAAAGATTTTCCATAGTGAACGAATTTAGATTGTCCTGGTGCCAGATTTTTAAAATATTGCAGGTAGTAAATATATATTCATTTTTGTTAAGTTGGAAAATATAGCAAGAAAATAAATAAATAAATAAGAAAATTATCATTGTACATAGTCTCATCACATGGAGATTATATGTTAATGTTCTTCCTCTGTCACTCTATCTCTCACACACGTGTATGTCTATATATGGATGTGTATGTACATACATATGTATATATTCGGGATTAAATGGAAAACACTAGTTGCTACTTTTATCATACTGTTACAAATATTTTCTCTGATTCTTGATTATTTAGAAATATATTTTAACTGACGGATGTGCTGTAACTTACTTAACTATTCTTTATTTTCTTGTGATTAAACTTTGTTTCCAATTTTATTAGAGTATTTTAATATAAAAGCAAAATAATATAGAATGCAATATTAATAATACAACTGATTTTGTACCTTTATTCTTCCTCGTTTATTATTTCCTAGATGTCAAATGCGAGGTCAAACACCATAAACATTTACAGTGCTCTTACTACAGAGTGTCAATTTGACCTCCCAGTAGATTTGTCCCTTTAAATTTTCACTAGAAATGTATGAGGGGATTTTCAATTTAAACAAAAATGTGATTGCTTAATTAAAGTCAACTTTAGGGAACTCCAGAATTTCTGTATCTGGATTTCCTCCCCGTTTTTGGCTCTATAGATGTCTTCTTTAAAGTTAACTGCTTTTAATGAGTAGACGTGGATAAAAATTAAAAGAATTTTCCATGGGCTACCAAAATAGTTTCAAATTCGAAAATAACAAAGTCTTTAAAGACATATAAAACATGAAATATGAAAGGGCATCGGAAATCATCTAGCTCAACTTTCTTTTTTATTCAAAATTTAGTCATTTGTTAAGCAAATATTATATATCAGTACTGTAATTTTTTTCTGATGTTTTTAACATTTATTTATTTTTGAGATAAAGATAGAGAGCAGAAGAAAGGCAGAGAGAGAGGGAGATACAAAATCCAAAGCAGATTCCAGGCTCTGAGCTGTCAGCACAGAGCCCAATGCAGGGCTCAAACTCACAGACCATGAGATCATGACCTGAGCTGAAGTCAGATGCCTAACCCACTGAGCCACTCAGGCACCCTGTCAGCGCTGTAATCTTAACTCTAATTGTGAACACATGAAAAGTGCATAATTAACTGTAATATAATTCCATAACTACTAAAGAAGGTAATGGACAAAATGCAATGGAAACATATATGGAAGTAGAGGAATGTTTAATTTTTCTCTGGAAGTTGGAACCAGAAAAACCTTTGCAGAAGAGGCGATTCCCAAAGAATTTTTTCATTTTCAGGAGAGACAAAAAAGGGTTTCTGGGACAGAGTAGCATTAAACGGATGCAAGACATGAAATTATACAGTTTTGCCTTGACAACACTGGTAGTATTGTATGTAGTAAAATATGGCTGAAACACAGAAGGCTGCACGTGTAGTGTTAAAATCGAGTTTTCAGTGCCACATTAAAAAGTTTCGACTTATTCTGTAGTTAAGAGTAGCCATTGAAGAGTTTTCAGCAAGGGACTTGAGTCTTTCTGTGTTTTCATTCAAGCTAAAAGAGACCGAAAGCAAGATGCCTAACCATTAGCGTTGTCTAGATGAGATGTTAAGAGACTGAACCATATCAAGTGGTGGAAAGACTACACATGAGGGGCCGGGGTAAAATATTTTTCCCACAACCAATTAATCAACAAGTATTGATTGAATGCAAGCTAGGTGTCAGTTCTCTTGGTGGGGAGATTCAGAGAAGTGCAAGATAGCAAGTCCTCCCCCAGGGAGCTTCCATTTCTTTTTAAAAAACTTGTGCAATAAATATCATATATATGTGTATGTGTGTGTATGTATATGTATGTGTATATATACATGTATATGTGTATGTATATACTACATATATATATATATATACACTGATGATTACAACCACTATGGTCATGAGAGTAGGGGGAAGGGAGTGTTTTTAGTTAGGATGACACAGAAGCTGATGTATGAAAGATGAGAGAAGAAGCCAGCCATGTGGGGAGTCAGAGTTCCCTCACTTGCAGAAGGGATGGAAAGAGAAAAAGTCTGCCATGAGGAACTTTCTAAGGTAGAACAGATAACTAATTGGAAAGGCTTATAGTAGAGGGGATGATCATAAAGACTTTAGAGTCAGACACCCTTGACTACAAATCCAGGCTCTGCAGCTTAACCTACTAAGCTTCATCTTCCCCTATAAAATGAGAATAATAATGCACACATTATGGGACTACTCTGAAGATTATGTAAAGAAATGTATATAAGACTTAGCTCATTGACTTCAGATTGTAAAGCTCAGTGGAAAGTATGTGCCATCATCATCATCATCGTCATCGTCATCAAGATAAAAAGAGAGTAATTGGACCCTTCAGGTTTCTACCTTAGGTGACTGAGAGGTGAGCGAGGCAACCCAGAAAAAGAACAAATTGAGGTATTCAGACAGTGAATTGCTTTGAGGGACCTATTGGAAATCCAGTGGACATTTGGATCTAGAGGTCAGAAAAGAGGTCGGTATCTAAGGTACATCAAGTCACTGGCTTTGTCCGATAAGAATAAAAAGTAAACATCAAGGTGAGAACACTGGGAACTTAGCACTCTGGTAATCGTCTGTTTTAGAAATTTCTAATTGTTTGAAAAAAAATTTCTTTTAATGATATTTAATCTACATACAGTTTATATTCATTGGCTCTGGTAAAACTTTTTTGGAAATATGTAGAATAAGAACAATAACTATTCCAAATCGAAGTCTCTCATGTATTTGGAAAAAGGTGTTCTTGACTCACCAGTCTTTATCTGGTAAAAATGTTTACAGATATTTCAGTCTTTCTTCAGATATTGGGGTTTTTATATCCTCTCCTCATTTTAATGGTTTTTTTGGGTGCAGTTCACTTGTTCTTGACCAGGACAAAACCCAATATTTCAAATGTGATTTGACCACCATGTTAGTTTCAACCTATCATTTTTGTCTGTCAGGTCCTCATTACCTCGATTCTGCCATTTAGCATATTAGCGATTCCTGCCAGCTTTGTCATATACCAACTTGATGAGTAAGACTTTTAAATCTCTTTCAAAGTCTTTGAACTATTCCTGCTGTTGACTAGTAAGTGGACATAAGACCCTTGGCTACATTTAAGAGGGGAAAACTCTTGTGCTGGAAAGTTAGACTTTAAAGGGTTGAGTGAGAGTGATCATAGAGAAGCCAAAAGGAACTAAACACAGGAGATGGGATAAAAATTATTCGATATATAAGTTGGGAGCTATAAAATCTTGGGATGCTTTGGTGGGAGTTATTTGGAGCCACTTCTATAGTTTCTCCTTGATGGTAATGATAATGATGATGGTAATAATAGTAATAATAATAACAATAATAATATAATAACAACAAATAGTTTACTGGGCACTTATCTTGAGTCAGACACTCAGGTGAGTGCTGAAATTCACTAATTCTCAAAAAACTTATGAGGCAGCATGACTACTATTTTCACCTCTTTTCTCAAATGGGGAAATTGAGCTTTACAGTAAATAAACAATGTGCCCAGAGTCCCACAAACAGAAACTGAGTGGATCTGGGATTTAAATCCAGGCAGTCTGATTACAAAGAAACCATGTTGTATCACTCTGTTTTATGACTAAAGGTCATTACTTTTAGTCTATGTCACTTTCAATGCCAGTTACCTTTATTTTAAGGATTTTTTTTCCTACAAGGAAACAAAGATATTATTGCTGGATACATAAAAGTGATTAGAAAAGAAAGCTAAGTCAAGATAGGGATTCTGTGCAGCTGGCCAGGCTCACTTCCTAGCTAAGTCATATCAATTTCACCATGAACATGACTAAAATTTAAAAATAACTACTTCATGAACCTTCGAAATAAGTTTTGAATTGTAAAAGGTTAAATACATAAATACCAAAGAATTAATGTCTCCATTTTTTGGGAAAAGAAAGAAATTTAAATTACAAAGACTCTTACCTTACAAAATTCTTTTAGACCTCATGTTTATGTATTAAAGTTCAGATCGCTGATGCAAAATCACCAGTGCCCCGGTGGCCATCAAATGTGAATGGAGGATGTAACCAACTAACAAATATTTTATTTGGTTGTATTAGTAGAACCCAAGAAACACTCAATATGTACTAGAAGATTTAGTGTTCCAGTGGATCTATTGACATATTTAAATGAGTTAACCCACAAAATTTATAAGCAATATTTGTAAAGGTAAATTGGAGAAACCAGAAACCAGAAACTTCTATGCATGCAGATAATTAAATGTACACCTACCTTATAGATGTTAGTACTTAAATTAGAATTTTGCAAGATTTTTTCAGATGTATACCATATTTAGTTGAACAAAGGGAGAAGCAAGTGATGATCCAATGCTTTTTTTTCAAAAACTCTGGTGAACTGAAGAGCACATGACATTGAAAATGTACACCTAAAACCTTCTAGGTGGAATTTAAATAACTTCATTATTTTACCTTTCTCTTCAAACCATGCCAAATATTCTGACTACACTGTGGACCAATCACTTGACCGATTTTCTATATAACTAAAGTCATACGCCTTCAAAACTATTTGTAAGGGGAATGCTTCTGAGATTCCTTCCCAGCTGTATCTTTTTATACTTGTGTAACTTAAAAATGACCAGGCAGAAGTTTTTCTCTTTTCTTAAAATTGCTTTGCCAAGTTTCAGCTTTGAGCACATTTTTATGACTGATTTATTAAATCTGGAAACTAGAAGTTTATAATGGAAATTCTCATAAAGCCTTAACTCTAGCATTGCTAGCAGGTGCTCTGAAGAATGGGAACCCTGATGGACCCTCGGCCAAGGCATTCCTGAAGCACAACCTGAGGAATTTGGTCTAGTGTTCATTTATTTATTTTTAGGTGAATAATCTCCAACAATTCTAGCAGAAATTCTTGTTCTGTTGACAAAAAGGAATCATATACTAGTGTGGCTATGAATCATACCTTCTGTTGTCATTATTAATTTTAAGGACACATTCAAAGGAGCTTCCTCCATAATGTTGCACCATGGAGAAAGAAAAAAAATTGTGCTTATCTTTTAGGCTGACTGAGGAGATTTATTGCAAATAAAATGATTCCAAATTGACTAAGGAGATTTATTGGAAATGAAATTATCAGAAATCCCTGTTCCTTTTTAAGATATTTAGAAATTATACCTAAGCGGAACATTTTTGCTTTAGTTTCAGAAATACAAACTTCTGGCATTGCTCATCATTAGAATTTTTCCCTGCAGGCTTTGGCTTTATTAGCAGCTTAAGAGTATATTTAGCACTGTCATATGTGAAATCTCTTCACTCTGTTAAACTAATATGGGATAAAATGTCTTTTTTTACAGTGTTACTCATTCATTATATAAAAATGAAAGCAACTACTTCAGTGTGGATCCAGAGCTACTAACTATTTTTATGACAAAAGCGAGGTGACAATACATATCCCGTAGGCACATGAGAGTATTATATAAGAGTCATTAGTATAATTGATATCCATAGAAAGAGTGTTTTATCCAACATGATTAAAATGTGCAATACATTATGTAGGTTCCAGCGTTCCAGCTGCTATGTTGTAATCTTTCCTTTGATAGATATCTAGTGAAAAATAAAATTATCCTCGTTAAAAAGATAATCTTCTACTACTTGAGGCTGTGAGAATGTGAGACAGTTGCATGCCATGTGCTTCAGCCATTTACATGCGATTTTTGCCTGTGTGTTGTGCTTTGTTGTGGATTCTTGGATCACAAGTAGGAAAAAAAAAAAAGACTAGTAGAAAAGGCCCCTTTGAGAGAAGACTTCTTTCCTAGTAGACTACAGAAAAGCCTGGGTTATAATTCCTTGCCTATGTCTGAAATTCTCCTTGTTGGGTCTACAGGAGTGGGCCAATCAGAAAACAAATCAGAGAGCTTATAATTTTCAGTTGGCTTCAACTCGAGAGTAAATTCTTAATGGCAAATGACCCAAATAATTATTTTAAAAGGGCGTTTCTCAATGCAATATATGCACTACTGATTCATTCAACTCCGAAGTTGATTACCTATTCTATATTAGGCATTTAGTCAGGTTCTGGGGACCCATAGAACTACAAATCTAGGAATTCCGTTTTATTATTTATTTATTTACTTACTTCTTTTAAATTAAAAATATTTTTTAACGTTTATTTAATTTTGAGAGACAGAGTGCCAGTGGGGGAGGGGCAGAGAGAGAGAGGGACACACAGCATCTGAAGCACACTCTGGGCTCTGAGCTGTCAGCACACGGTCCAAGGTGGGGTTCGAACTCATGAACAGAGAGATCATGACCTGAGCAAAGTCGGAGGCTCAACCAACTGAGCCACACAGGCACCCTCATGAATTCCATTTTAAATAGTGAATCAAGGAAGGAAAAACAGAGGGGTATCAAGCAAGTCTTGTTTTCCCTGATCAGTTACCAGAGCCACGCGTTATTGAGTTATATAGGTAGAAAACCAGACATGTGTCGACATAATGTTTATCTCAAAGAAGTGAAAGCTGAGTATAGACACAACTACCCCAACCTGTGTAGTAGTATCTCTGCGTTACTGTCACTTTTCTCCCTTATGAGTACATGTGTGATAATAGCAATGATAATAGCTGAGAAAAAGGTCACATGCTGGGGATAATGCAACATATCCTCTAAAAGAAAGTCAGTGGCTAAAGAAGCAATAGATCTCATTCTCAAGTACGTGCCCTATCTGCTGGTGCACAGAGGTCTGTTGGAGGCTATTCTGGTAATCGAAGTCTCACTTTCTTCCCTTCAACTGACCTACTGTGTTGTTGAGAGGAACGAGTGAAATAAAACATGTGAAACTTCTTTGTAAACAATCCATAAAATGCTTCATAGATTTGTGACGCCGTTTAAATTTTTGCCGCCTACTTTCTGTGAGTCAGCCTTATCTAAAAATAGAGGATGACATTTTTGCTGCCCAGCTAAGTTACAAATGCGTTTCCAGTGGGATGGAAATCCATCGGTTTTAAGGATCCTGGATATCAACAAGTATTGAAATGATTAATATCTGAAAATTAGGTCAGTAAATGAGGTGCTCGGGAGTCCCACGGCCTTGCCTATGCTTGATACTACAGTGTAGAGAGTAAGGCATCGGCGTCTGAGAAGGGAAATTATCCTTCAAGGACAGGACAGTGAAAAATAAGGCAATATTAGATTAACCACATACCTAGGTACGAACTTTCTAGGATGAAATAATGATGGACCAAATTGTGTGCTAGGGAGATTGATTTATCTTTACCAGCTCCTCATTTGTCTGTATGTGACTGAATGCTCTCATCTGTGAATAAGAAACTAGAGTCATGGTGTAGTATTCCTCTTTCTTCCCAAGGTGGTCGGATCCCATCAGGTTGTGAGTAGATATTATTACCTCCACATCAACCCCCGCCCCCCGACAAATTACTCTTTTCACAATGCTGGAAGAGTTTGCTGGTACATTTGTCAGCCCCACCCAAGCATTATCAACTTTTTCTTCTGCTATCTTCCATGTCATTTGTAGCCTTGCAATACAGTAACATAGCTTCCCTACCAGTATTCTAAAGCGTGACTTTATCCTACCTATTATTTCTTCACCATGGCAGGAATTTTGTGTTATTGCCATGATGTGCTGGTTGACGTGATGTCTCTTCGCACCTTGAGGGGATGAGATTTCTTGGGAGAAGATTTCAGAATTTTCTGTACGTCCTCCTTCTCACAAGGATTCAGAAATGCGTGCCGTCTTATAAAAGTTACAGCGATGAGATTTTAATTCTAAAACTACATAAATATTGTTGTTATTAACTAGGGTAATAATAATAGATGAGGATTATAATAAAGACTTGGCATGGTCTTTTCCTCAGAGTCTTCAGTGTTTCTGCTGGCACAATTGACGATATCATTTAGTATACCAAGAAGATACGTGATCGTCCGGGAGCCATTATCGGCCTCTGTTAGAGCCTTTTCAAATGCAGTGCTTATTGTGTACGTTATGAATAAGAGAGCACAAAAATTATGCATGCGGGGCCAAATTCTCATCTTGCTCTGGACCCCCATGGACCTCTCTTTGAAGTCAATAGGAGCTCAGCAGGAGGTGGAACAAGATGAGAATTTGGAAAAGGAACGTGAAGAAAAAGGGATAATTTTCCCCGACCATATCATCATTTGGTGCGTGTTAAATGCTCACACAGTGTCTCACCCCAATCCCTTTTTACTTCAGTCTCAATAAAATTGCACGACAGATTTTTTTGTGTGCGTCTCTGTGTGTATATACTGTAGGTCATTTTCAATAGGAAGAGAATTGGATAACTTCAATTACTCTCCTGTAAGCTGTTATTATTGAACTGAGCCCGAAGTGCTTTATCTTCAATAAAGAAATATTCATATAATACGACTTTCATGCAAATTCAGGTGCTACAGGTTTTCAAAGATTTTCTAGAAAGAACATTTCTTCACTGGCCCAAATAATTAACAACTCGTCTTTGTGCCCTTGTTTTCATTCAACTAATTCTTAAAATTATTTTATCTGCTGTGGGATGCCTACACAAATGTGCGCTCTCCCAGGACGACACTGTTTGAAATCAACAATGCAGGTTTTGTTTCCGCATTCTAGCATCCACCCCCCTCTTAGGATTTGAATTGTTTGGTACACACAATGGTAGGGGAATGGCCAGAGGGGAACTTTGAAAAACAACCTGACAGCCTCTGAGCTGGCTGCCACAGCTTCCGCGGCCCCGTGGATGCCCACTCTTGGTCAAACTGGCACGTGCCTCTTGAATAGGGCCCGCCCTTAGAAACTTGGCTTTCAAGGTAAAGCTGTTTTATATCCCACCATTCTCTTTCAGGACGAGGCCAGGCTCCATCAGAATTTCACACCTGGATGTATGTTGATGAAATGGCCTGTAACTCGAGACCATCAATATTCATGGGACATCTCCCATAATTCACGATGGCCTATGATATATGATAGTAAACAATATCGTTTACACTGAATCTTAAAAGTATTGACAAAGACAAGTTCCTAAACACTGATGAAACCTTGTATTTTGTGTTATGATTTCTTGGTTTTATACTTGGTGCAGTTTTTCAATTAACTGCTCTGTATTCAGAGCAATTATTCATTTATTATAGTCAGTTTAGATACGGTAGGGATTAGAGGAGTAGAACAAATCATTTTAGTGACACTGGCTAGTGATACATTGTTATTATTCTGATTTTTATTTATTTATTTTTTTATTTGGCTCTTGCATGGCAGGATTTATAGTACCTACTTTTGAATGCTAAATCTTTTTCCTTCCTCGTCTCTATTTTTATGGTTTTAAATAAGCAAAAACAGTCATAAGATTTTAACTGGAGTTACCTATTTGATTTATCAAACGATAGATACATGTGTAGAAATACTAATTCACACGTACACACACAGTTTTAAAGTTAGTTTTTCGGACAGTAGCAAGATTTTCTTGGTCCTATGGAATCAGTATCTGGTCTTTTCAAAATGTGAGGATTCCCAGAAGTGTTGAAGACAGACCTGAATTTATGTGGTACATAAACTAGGCATCAATATATGAAGAGTCTCATAAGAAATAGCATGTAATTTTGAATGCAAGTAAACCAAGGTAACTACACATATTAGACATTTGGAAGTTAATGATATGGAGCACAATGCTTGCCGTCACCCCCACAGTGCGGTTTTCCAGTGTGTTGCAACGGCTTGCCCTGTTATGTGTCATTTTGCTTCTAAAGGGGTTTACATGCTTTTAAAAGTGCCTTAGATTTTGGCAAAGTTTATTTTATGCATTATGCATAAAAGTTGTCATCAGGATTTAACAAAGCATTTTGCACAGAAAGATTAGAAATAAAATCTCTGCACACCAACATGATTTGGATGCTTTTGCTAGATG
This sequence comes from Paguma larvata, assembly GCA_030068075.1. Lineage (NCBI taxonomy): Eukaryota > Metazoa > Chordata > Mammalia > Carnivora > Viverridae > Paguma > Paguma larvata. Next base: position 71,931,958 of record CM057833.1, on the reverse strand, counting down.
GTGTGAACTTAAAAAAAAATTAGCATGTCTCGTACCCTTTTCCCAAGTTTCAAAAGATGAAAAAGCTCCATGGCACAGAGAATTTTAATGTACAGTACTGGAGTGGGGGCTCGCCAATGCTTTTGTTTCCCTCTCCGCTGGGTTTCTCTTGTGTATTGGTTATAACATTAACAATTCCAAATCAATGGAGCTGCAGCATTTAGTCAAGAAATTGTCAGGTGCAACAATATTTGTGGGATATTTCCTACCTGACAAGTGAAGGTATTAAAAGAGGCAACCTATCCCATGTGTTTGGGTTTTAAAATCTAGGACCTTCAGTGAAATAAAACAGTATCTGTGGATAAAAAGGAGAGAATGCTAGGGAAAGGTTATAGAAAGGAGGAGATTTTAAAGTGACCATTTCAGGGTGGCTCAGTATATTAAGCAGTTGACTCTTGATTTCGGCCGAGGTCTTGATCTCACGCTTGGTGTGTTCGAGCCCCACACGGGGCTCTGCACTGATGGTGCCACAGTGCGGAGCCTGCTTGGGATTCTCACTCTCCTCCTCTCTTCGCCCCTCCCCTGCTCTCATGCTCTCTCAAAATAAAGAAATAAACTTAAAAAAAAAAGTATCATTTTACAGTGTTTTCTGTACTTTTTAAAGTAGACACACGCTAGTTCCTTCAGTGTTTTAAATGGAGAGGGAAGTGCCATGGGAGGGAGCTGTACTCTGAAGGATCTGCCTGTGTGACTCAGTTTATGGAGACAATCCCGAAGAATTCTGTTTTCGAAGGCATATGGAGAAAGAGTAACTTTCTTTCTTTTTTTTTCTTTTTTCTTTTCTTTTTTCTTTTGTTTTTACAAGCAATGGGCTAATAGTGTCATGAAACTTGAGTCTTGAAAGGCCTCTTCTGAAGTTAAGTTCGGTGTCCTGACTTCCAGCGATGTCCCTGCACCCCCAGGACCGCGTCTAAAATGTGGGTGCTGCCCCGGCGTATGTGCCTTTATAATAGTCATTCGGTCAGTCGTTCTGCCCCAGCGGCGTTACTGAGACTGTGTCTGGTAGCTGCTGATACCTTAGCCGTGCTAATTGGCAGATAGCTTCATATCATTAGATTGAAGTAGTAAATTGAAGTCTCTACTTTTTATTGCTATTTTTGGAGGTTTTATTATTGACAGCCTTTGGGTGCAGGCCTTAGAAACCCACTTCTTTTGGTAACCACGAAGCAGGACTCCTTGGAGTGTCCTTGCAAATAGCAATTAGATGAGTAAACTGTGAGCAATACCCACAGGAACCAAGACATCTTGCTGTTTCCCAGTCACTGGAGGGTCTTATGAGTATTGTTTCAGGTAGCGATTAGCATTTTGTTAGTAATGTCATTGCACATTATCATTATTATTATTATTATTATTTTACTGTACCAGAGTTCAGTGGCTTCTTCAGCACTGAGAAGGTTTTAAAAAATACATATATAACTTGCTCTTTTATTTTGGCTCCTCACTTCCAGGAAAGTTAATTGGAACTGATTGGTTTTATTTGCTGACTTACCAAGTACCACAAAGCTGGAAACGAATGAAGAAACATTAGCTTTCCACTGTCTGCATTAGTTTTTAAACTCTATTCCTCTTAGCTTGTCTTTTATCCACAAACCATTTTTTTTAAAGAACACCAGTCTCTGGATAAGAGGAGAAAATTGAATTGAAGGATCATAATAATAATGCTTTACACTTGCATAGATCTTTAAAATTTTTTTTCAAGTATATTCATTTCTACCATAATTGGATTCCCATAACAGCCTTTTAAAAGAGGAAGGAAGGAAAAGAACATTTATTGAATATCTTCTATACAAAGTGCATTCACCACATTATCTCATTTAATTCTTGCTGCAGTGCCGATGAGGTGAGAATTCTTTCTCCCAATTTCAGGAGGAGCTGTGGGCTAGCACTGTGATTTGTCCAGCCTTTTACAGTCAGCAAGACGGAGGATCCTGGGTTTGAACCGTACTCTGTACGGTTCCAAAACTTCGATCTGTCCACTTGGTGGGTGTGGGCAGTTCAGATTATTATCTCATTATTTTTTGGTCATTAAAATTTGAGAGACAGGTAAGTGATTTGCTTGTAGTTACTCAGCTAAGCTAATGCCACCAACCAAACCTGAATATACATGTGTATATATATTTGTTTTTATTTGTTTCCTAGGCATGCACACTTTCTGTGACTCCTGCCTGCCCCAATGATCTGTCAGAAGTCAGTGAAGCTTTCCTGTCCAGATTGATTCCTCAGCTTCTCAGCCTATGACGCACCCCCCAATGCTTGAGGGCCCCTTAGCAGAAGACTACAGAGACAGTACAGGAGAGAGACACAGAATCAGCAGGGGAGAAGGTGAGAATCAGCCTGGATGATGCTTATCTTTGCGTCTGTGGGTTTATGGATTGCATTATTGCCGGGTGGGTTTTATGTTCAATACCAATTTGAATCAATGTTGCACTACAGCATACCATAGCTAATACTTTTTGTGAGTGCTGCCTCTAAAAATCAGATCAATACAATTAAACTTTAAACCGGTGGTTTTAATGTGAATATCTTAATACTAGACACCAGAGTTGATATTTTAAATCTGATATATTGGAAAGAATAAATATCTTAGGGGAGCACTAATGGGAAAAGAGTTGAAATCAGGTACACCTGATTTGGGTAATAATCAGCCAGTCAATGAGTCCATACTGTGGAGACTGGTAGCAGGCTACGTTTTGTCCATCTCACGTGCCTCGGAAACGTCACCAGCCATCACGTTACAATAACACTTTCTAGTCTTCAAAGCAATATCACACACATTATTTCATGTTTGAGGTGTAAGCATAGCATCCTTAGTATCTTTTTCCTTTTAGCTTTCCAGAACGGTGGGTGGGACTAATGAGCTCTGGTACCAACTTTCAAGGATTCCTCACTTTCTGGGGCTGACATCAACAGCAAATAACCTTCAAAGAAGCCAATTTAGTAGAAAGCTACCTTTTGCCCATGCCTGCGTACCTCAGAAGTGTCCATTCTAACTGTCTGCAGAGAGACCTTATGGGAGGCAAGATTTAAAAGAGTTTTGAATGGAGAAGGTGAGATCCTCTTCTGGAAAAACAGTTCCCCAGTTTTTTTCTGTTTTTCTTGTGCCATATTGCATCTCTTTCTTTCTACCTACCGCATGTTGCTCAGGCCCTTCCTCGGCCATGTCCCTTGTCTTTCCTTCCATACTCAACTCCTACTGCTTTAGTAGGAGTACTGCTTTGCCACTTCTTGCTTGGTCCAGTGCAACAGCTTCCTGAGTGGTCCTTCTCGCCCTGTCATTCATGTGAATGCCAGACACCCTCCTCAAGCTTAGATAGACATTGCTTCTCACCAGGAAATAAGCAGTGGGTTCTGATGCCTAAAGAATGAAGAGAGACTTCTCGGTCTGGCTTTCAAGGTCTCCGTGAGTGACATCGTTGGAGAGTCATAGGGAAGCATTACTAAGGGTGCAGGTTTAGGAGGCTGAAGAGCTCTGTAACTTACATGTGTGACATTGAACCTTGCATGTATGACATGGGATACTTAGCCTCTCTAAGCCTTGGATTCCTCACTGGGAGGCATAAAGTGACACAGTGTATAGAAGGCACCGAGCACAGTGCTTGGCTTCCTCTGTTAATGTTATTCGCTTAAACTCTCTACTCACCGTTCAACATATTTTGGGTATTAAAAATGTGCTGGGGGGCACCTTGGTGACTCCGTCGGTTGGGTGTCTGACTTCAGCTCAGATCATGATCTCGCAGTTTGTGAACTTGAACCTCACATCAGGCTCGCTGCTGTCAGTGCAGAACACGCTTCACATCCTCTGTCCCCGTCTCTCTCTGCCCCTCCCCCACTCATGCTCATGATCTCTCTCTCTTTCAAAAATGAATGAACATTAAAAAAAATAAATAAACAAATAAATATGTGCTAAGTTTTGTGCTAAATCCTTTAGGTGCACAATCTCAATACTAAAAACAGCAAGATGGATGATTGTATTATGGGCATCCTATAGATAGAGAAACTTGGGTTTGTAGATATTAAGCAAATTTTCTAAGGTTACACAACTAGTTAGTGCCAGAACCAGAGTTAGAACCCAGGTCTTGCTGACTCCAGACCCTACCCCCTAAACTAGAGCACTTTCCATTCATGCTTCCCTGCAAAATCTAGGATGTTCTTGCCTCGTTTTAGGTCTGTGAATATTCTTCATGTGTTTCAAAGCTCAGGTCAGACGAGACTTCAAAAAAAAAGCAGACAACAACAGAGATAAAGAAAAGAAGAAAATAATAGGAGGAAATTTGGCTGTCAGAGAGTAGTCGGGGTATGTCAAAGTATCGATTTCTTATGTTTATCTCAATAGCATTTGAATTAAAGTCTCTCATGGGTATCTGTGTTCCTAGAAGGTGGCAAACTCTGAGGATGACAGTTTATAATATTATTCTTATGTTATACATATATCATATAATATAAATATTTATATACTGTAAATATAGAATTTATTGCATATATTCTGAGGTTCAATATACAGAGAATCAGCTCCTTGAGAACCTATGCTGGGATCCTTTCTCCCACAGACATGCAACTCGATAGTCTCAAATGCCAAGATGTACGAGGACGTCGAGAAGGGGGTTGTTCTTTTGAGCGAAACTAAGATTTATGTTACAGCGCGTCCTAGGTGGCGGTGGGAGAGGGCCAGTCAGGAGGACCCTTGCTGAGAGACTGACCGATTGGGGTGAGTGGAAGAGTGGAGGTTGGCAGAGGCATGGCAGACCAAGCAGGATTGACTGGGTGTCAGAGGGGCCTAGGAAAGTTGGAAGATAAACACTAGAGGTCAGGTAGACAATAAATCTAAGTGTGACTGCAAACATTTTGGGGTTCATGAAATTTTAGATGTTTAAATCGTGTTCCCCTGTGAAAAATTTGGAACTGCCGGTAGCAAAAAGAATCTCAGTCTCAGCTAGGGTACTATTTGTCATTAAATACACTCTAAGTCTCACTTCCCGTATCTGTACAAAGTGAATATTAAAAGACCATCCTGGGTGACCTCAAGGAATTATTGTGAAACTATAGTAGAAAGGAATATGTATGGGAATTGAATTCGAAAAGTAGTTTTACAGTTTTCTAAAGTGTTTTCACAGGTGCAAGGAATTGCTATTCCTATTAATAAAGAATAGGGCAACACCTTGTCTTTCAGTAGCTTTTCATTGAGTTATTGAGATACGGCACCCACACACTGAAGAAGGCAAGACCATGGGCTATAATAGAAGTTCAGAGGACAGAGTGTTCACTGCAACGCAGGACTGTCGATTGTCGAAGAAATTTCAAAATAGGAGATGACACTGGGGCTAGCTTTAAAGAGTGCATCACAGCTAGATACTCAGGAAGGATGAGTGATAGGGCCCCAAGCAGTGAGGGGCTTTGGAAGGACGGATGTACTTTACGTTTTAAAGTAGAGGGTCAATATCAGAGCAGTGGGAATGGACAGAGGTTGGGGAGGTCTTGAGACTCAGGCACCCATGTCTGTGATAAAGCTCTGATGTTCTAGAGGCTCATTTCCTCTTTCATGAGCACAGCCTGGAGCCCTCAGTGTGGATCCCCAAAGAAATTTAATTCATTCTCTTCTCCTGTGCTACATTCTCTTGGAAATGTTGTCAAGAGAGAAATTAGTTCTATATATTTTCTAAAGCTAGAAGTTTAAGTTTTATCAACTTAGTGTTTGGTGCAAAGAAAAAGACGGTATAAATATTTGATATGGGGCCAAAAAGAGGTCTTACAGATTAAGTATTATGGAAGGCTTAAAGTCCTCTGCAAACTAATTTTTGAAGGCTTTATTAAATTGTGGTAGGAGTCCTCATTGTTCTTATCCTGTTGTGAGTCTTGAGCTGCAATTTGGAAAAGCACTGGGCAGGGCAGTACCACAAATAATAATCATTGGCTCAAGCTTTTTAATGGTAAAAAGATGACTTGATTCCCCGAAGAAGTGAACAGGCAACATTTTCTCATTGCTGTTAATTATAATTTAAGACAGACTCAATTTCGTATTAGTCACAGATGTTTCATTTCTCAGTTCATATATAATGTGGTACATGGAATATCTCCAAAGAGATTTTAGAAGTGTTTGCAGTCTTGTCCATCTCTTTACCGCTTGGTGTGGTCTTTTCCAAAAATCATGACATTTGGAAAGAAACTCAGATAAGTTTGAAGACATTTTCAAGACATTTTGCTTTCAATGATCTCTAAAAATATTCCTATTGAAAGTGAAAATTGAGAACATGCTCTGAAAAACAAAATCAAAATGTATATTGTGTCTTTGGAAAGCCTGGTTTAGGGAGTGGCTGGGCTGTGTTTCAGTTGTGCCATGGGTGAGGGCAGGGATACAAACGCATGATTTCTGAATAGATATTAGTCATAGAAACCTTTAAGAAGATCCAGTGTTCCTACTGCTATTAAGCAAAAAATGTATTTCAAACGATTAGTCCAAGCAGCTAGTTCCCAAATTACTCCACTGTGGATTAATCTAACCAGGGAGAACTTATCAGTACGACAAATCACTCGTGAAATTGTGATAGGTTTGGGAATGTTCCAAGATGTGGCAGGTTTGGAATGCAAACCCTTGATGAGACTGGGTGTGTCTGAGATTTAAAACTTACCTAAATGTTAAATCAGCCACAAAGACAATTTGAAACCCAATAACACCTGTATTTTCTGCTGCAGTAGCATGATGTTTCTTGGAAAATAAAATAGAATTACCATAAGCATATTACAGTGTATTTTTCTTAGGTTATATGGATAAAAGATGGAGTTACCAAATCTTTCCTTAAAAGAAAATACCATGTTACAAGAGTATCAAAAGCATAATCAAATAGTTTAATTTTAAGATGAGCATTTTTGAAAACTTTTTTAGGTAAGAACATGTAATTGTGGTACCTTACAAGTATGTGATAAATTCATTATCAGCATGCATGTGAAGTTCTTTAAATATCATTCTTCCTCATGTTTAATTACTATTACATATATTATGTTATTATATACTATTATTATATACATTAACAGAAAGAAAGGCATGGTAAATTTGTATATTTATAATTTTCATATTTTGTAATTCACATCCCTCTCTAAAATCCATCTGCGATATTCAGAGTCCATGAAGTTCAGGCAGTTAATCTTTAGAATAAAGTGCTTGCACAGTTTCTCCATGATCCATGGAGTCTTTCTTTCCAAAGCTTGGAATGGGATGATGGGAATAAATTCATTTGAGTAAATTTTTAGTAGCGAATTTTCTCATGTAAAGTTATGAGTTACAGTTGGAACTCCTGATAATTGGTTCAAAACTTTGGAAATTCCCCGGATAGGATCTGAAACTGGCCCCCATACACAGAAGGCAAGGAGAAATGGAGGGAAGAGGCAAACCACTCCAGCTGGGTAGGTGGCAGTTTTAATAAACGAGGGAATTCACACAGGAAGCTTGTCTTGGGTGGCCTCAAGATGAGTAATCCCCAAACACCCTGCCGGAATCATAAAGATTTATATAGAGGCCTTGATGGGGTTTAGTCACGTGTATTGTCCAGATGGTCTTGATAACACATTACTCTCTCAAGGCTGTGTCCTTGACAAGGCTCCTACTGTGGGAACGGTGGGCAGAATGCACATTCTAAGGACAGGGAAGCCGCCAATTGTTCAGATCCATCTTATGGGTCAACATATGGTCACATCCTCTTGATAATCTCCTCCAATGTCAATACTTTTGGAGAAAGAGCTGGAGATGGGGAAAGAGGCAGAGAAAGGAGGGAGGAGCAGGATAGAATATATATTTTCTTAAAAATTAAAAAGATTGCCAAAACGATTAAGTGTGAGCTCATTACAATTAAGCATTTATCAGGTATGCACCTCTAGTCCCAGAAACAATATTTTCTTTCCCTTGAGAATGGCATGTTGGTATTGTTTATGGCACTGTTTTCTCAGCAGTGACTATCCAGTGTCCATAGCAAAAGCACCAGGCTGGGAGTCGGAAGGTCCAAATTCCTATCTAAGTCTTGCTTTTATTTTGCTTCAGGGGTAAAATGCTTTATATTTCTGGTCTGAAAGAAGATCAGACTACAACTTAAAGACAGTAACACTGACTTCTTCACAGGGATAAATAAGCCAGTGTCTGTGAATTGTTCAGAGAAGAGACTTAACTTTAGGTAATTGGAATAGTGAGGAGGGGGGATTTTGAAGATCCTGAGTGGAGGTGTTTGCATCAAATGGGTGAGCATGACAGAGCAATCACATCATTCATCTTATTTTAAAAGAAATGTCCCTCCAACTCATTGCGGTTCCTGACTCAGAGGACATCTGAGACATCTATTTTTCCAAGATAGCAACTCAAGTTTGAACACAGGTACAGTTCAACGTCCAAGAAATGGTGCTCACCATCAATTTTAAGTCTTCGATGTGGTTTGGCGGGATGCCAGACTTGTGTGGTGTTCTGCACTCCATGGATAACCACTGAAGGGTTGGTGATTTGGTAATAGATTGTTCCATTTCATTAAAAAAAAAAAAAGAATATTCCATTTCAAAACTTCTGAGGCAAAGATTCTGAGCACCACATAGAATTCTGTTATTTAAAGAGTCCCCAGTACAGGCGACAGCATAACAAACTCTTTCTAAGATGAGGTAATGTACACACGCTTCAGTCCCAGAGAGGCTGTCAGAGTCCTGGGGTCCTGCCACGTTTCTAGCTAGATCTAGAGTGCTTGTCTCAGTAGAAGTAAAGTTGGGTTTGCAGGCATAGTTGCCCTCACTGCTCAGTTTCGAACCTCACATTAAGGTTCTTCCCATTCCTTCAAACTGTCTTCCTAGCTTTGCACATATATCTGTTTGTGTCAGAGAAAAAAAAGAAGGGATTGAATGACTTTCAGAAGCAATGTTTGCTTGCTCAATATGGTAAAATGACATTTAAAGAATGTTCTAAATTAATATTTTCTCCTCAGAAATTTCATACCATGTTACTGCGTAATTCTAAAGAGAATTTTATATTGACAGTTTCAAGACTAATTATGGGCATTGTGAACTCTATTGTTTGGCATTCTATGAACCTCAAATATCTATTTGATAATACTTCTGTGTATCAGTTATCTACAGCAACAAAAATGCTATGTAACAACCAACCTCAAAACTTAAGTGTCATCTACAATAAATCTTTATTTTTACTTATGGGTCTGCAGGTTGACTCATGGCTCTGCTGATCTGAACTGGGATCGATGAAGATAGCCCCTTTGCCAGCAGCAGGCTATCAAGGAAGCTACATTCTCTGACATGTCTGAGGCTTTGGCTGGGAAAATTGGGTTGGTTTGGCTCTGCGCCCATGTCTCCTCTACCAGCGGGATAGCCTGGTAATGTTCACACGGTGAGGGCAGAAGAGCAAGAGAGGGAGAAAATGTGCAAATACTTTTTAAGCCTCTTCTAGTGTCAAGAGCGTTCCTGTCCGATTGGCCAAAGCAAGTCACCTGACTGGAGTCAGCGTAAGGGTAGGAGGACCTTATAAAATGTCGAGCAAGAGGTGTTCACACAGGAAAATCATTAATTTGGGCCACTAACAAAATTAATCTGCCACTTCTATCTATGGTGTAATGATAGTTTTATAAAGATAACCTTGAAATTCATCATGACCTTGAGGATATTTTCAATGAAAAAAACATTGTTTATTTTGTCGTGAAAAACATTTTGTCGTATTCTCATTCTTTATAAATTTATAATCCATTGCTTGATATTATACATTCATATGATGATAAATATTTGGTGAACCACAGACCAAATCACATGTTAAGAATTTCTTTTGTTCTTGGTATTAGTAGGCTTGGGGCTTGAGTAATCACACAAAACCATACAATTTTCCCTAATTTAATCTTCACAGCTTGAGAAAAAAATTACTTTTAAATGAAAGAAGAATCACATTTGTGAATATATTGGTATGTAATTGATGAATAAGTTCTTAATTAGTTACTCCAGACACTGAGACTATTATAATGGAATGAAGCATTAAAAAGAGGCCAAGGAGAATATAGTGAACCGAGGCATGAAAAGCTAAGGTCAAGCCAGATGGGCATTGACACTACTTATGAAATTTTGTGGCACATCCTCCTTCTCTGCTCCACCTTTGAGTCTTGTAAACATAGTCCAGTTGGCTTTGCAGACCATGGAAGTAATGAGTTATTGATAGGAGTGAGTGCCAGGTGAATAACTGTTTCCTTGAAGATCTCTTCGGGCTGTGGTAACTGGAAGCAGCACAGAAGGAGAAATTGATGGCCCATATTCAGCTTTTGAACAGTAAAACTTGAAGAGCTTTTAGGTACTGAACAGCTTGAGGAAAGGCAGGATAATGGGACATAATTGTGCTGATTATGCAGTTGAGGTATGTTAAAGAAAAGTCTTGCTAATTCTGCTAAATGGTGGCATTTTGTAGCTTCTGTTAATATTTTTAGTAGAGGAACAAGCAATGAGTTTATTGAGTTTTATTCAACAAGATTATCTCTTAAATCAGCTCTAGCACCTTGGCATTTAATGGTTCAAGGCACTTCTGAACATTGCCTCACTAACTCTTCCAACATCCGTGAAGTGTTTGTGGGTGTCAAACGTTTATGACTAAGAAGTCTTAGCGAGTAATAACAAGTGACTTGCCCAAGGTTATACCTAAGTAGAGCAGGAATTTTTCTTCTGTGCTAAGCCCATCCCAGATTTTTGGGGGAGAAGGGGCGGATCAGGGGGCCCACATTATCTCAGGAGGCTATTTAGCCTCTTGAGATAGAACCTTCAGAAGCTATAAACAACAACAACAACAAACCAAAAGAAACATCTAAGGTCCAAGTCATTTTATACAAGAAATTTTTCCAGATTAAGTTCTGTTCTCTGGTAAATAAGAGGTGTAGGAATGAAAATATTATTTTTGCTAAATGTATTAGTGATTTGATGACTCTCTTTTAAGCAGAAACTGTTTCTTTACATTTTATCGATGTTGTATTGGTGTCTATAATCTGGAAACTCTGTAAGTGTGAATTGACAATGGGAAAGAAATTTCTCTCTTTGATTTGCTGAGGTATTTTCTCATTTCCTGGGTCACTAAATCTTTTTCTTCAAGTACTCCTCTGTGATGTTCAGTGCTGTCCATCAAGTAGATCTGGTTCCCTTTCTGGGCACATGGTAGCACACCGTCTCCAACCCTGTTGGAGTTAAGTATGGCCACGTGGCTTGCTTTGGCTTATGTGGTGCATGTCACTTCTGGTGGACGCTTTAAGAGCCAGTGTGTGATTCAGCATGTTCTCTCTTGAAACCTGGAGTGGTCACCAGCAGATTTCAAATAGTGGTTGGAATCCTGAATGATAGCAATCAGCAGTTATCCTTAACAATCTGCAACAGGTATGTAATATGAACAAGTGAAAGCCCCCATCTCCCCCCACCTCTTTATAATCCATTGAGATTGGGAGTTGTTTTTGAGTTTAACGTAAGCCAGTCTGACCTGACTGACATAAGAATTTGTACCTAGAATCTGGGGTACTGCTCTAACAAATAACCTAAAATATGGCTAGCGTGGGTTGGCTGCATTGGGCGTGTTTGACACAGCATTACAAGAAAGACGGATTTATTCTATTGAAAGGTTTTGTATATCTGTAAGCAGGGAGTCCAAAAACTCAGAGACATGCGTAATTGCTTCCAAATCAAACAAGAAAGCATAAAAATGAGAAATTCTTATAATTGTTGCAAGGGAAACCTAATGTTAAAACCTCTGGATAGATCAAGTTTTAGCCAGCAAACACTTTCAATTGGACAAAAAGAGCTAAAAGAAAAGATATTGAAGTTGTGGATCTCCTGGAGAAACCCAATATTCCCAAAGTATCAGCAATTAAGACGAGAGAAGAGGGGATGGAAATAAAGGAAAGGAATATAGAAAATCTGAGAATTCTGTCCAGAAAAGAACTATAATTATTGGTATATGAAAATTACTAGAATAAAATTGATAAAAGCCCTACTAAGTTTTTAAGAATCTTATACTGCCAAAGAAATGACAAGCCTACACAAAACCTCAAGATTTAAAATGACTCTTGGAGTTATAATTGTCTGAGGTCAAGAAGTGGTTGAAAGAGCTACTCAGCTTCAAAGGAGGGCATATTCCCAGATGCCCATTTCATATGTGGCCCTAGAGTATAATAGGAAGGAATAAACTTCCAGAAGACAAACCCAAGGACCACAGTGAATAAGGAAGCAATCAGGGCCTCATCAAGAAGTATTTTTTCTTAAAAAAAATTTTTTTTAAAGTTTATTTATTTGTGAGAGAGAGAGAAAGAGACAGAAAGACAGAAAGCACAAGCAGGCATGGGCAGAGAGAAAGAGAGACACAGAATCTGAAGCCGGCTCCAGGCTCTGAGCTGTGAACACAGAGCCCAACACGAGGCTTGAACCCACGAACTGCGAGATCATGACCTGAGCTGAAGTCAGACGCTTAACCGACTGAGCTGCCCAGGTGCCCCAAGGAGTATTTCTTACCTCCCTACAGGGCCCCTCAAAACACCTGCCCAGGACTTTGGGGTTGTCCATGGACAACAGACCGTGGACAAGAGATCCATATATCCAGTCTCCTTCCTGGATGTAGTGATGATGAATGATAAAGAGACCAGTGTGCATTCTTCCAAGATCCTAAACTTTGGGTTTAATGCTGTAATCATATGAAATTTTCAAGTTGTGTCTCCTAGGTAGATATGAATATGTTTTGTGTACAAGAATGAGAATGAATAAAATATTTGATAATCAGAAGGACAGATTGTAGTAGTTACCAGTTTTCTTTACCAAATTTTTCTGGTTCTCTTTTTAGACACATGGTAGGTTGGAATTTTCTCGATTCCTTTATCCAAAGACATGAAAACAGAAATTCCTTCCAGGTGAAAGCTTAAAGAGTCAGGGAGTAGTCAACTAGGCTCTTTCTTTCCTTTTGGTTCGGGTGCCAGCATCTTTCAAGAGCCTCTCCCTCAGCTCAAATCTGTGTGGATTATGACCCTAAGGTCTGCAATGGATGTTATGTGTCTGAAAATAAACCATTGTTGTTTTAGACCACCTGTTACTTTGGGGATTGTTTGTTACTGCAATGTATTTCACTCTAACCTGACAGATCTATTCCTCAGTTGGAAAATGGGGATGTTAAATGCATATTGATAAAGTGCATAAATTTAAAATATTCTTTTATACTATTGAACATTGGTATATATTTTTTCCACAAAACAGAACAACAGTCAAAAATACTTAAGTTTCTCAAAAGCAGTTTTACCCTCTATAGGAAAAGTGTCTTGTTATCTGTGATATTAAAAAGTGTCATCTTGGTGGAACACTAGAAATACTAAATAACCTACGTATCTCAGAATTTGATAAGAGGATAAACACAGGTAGAGTTGAGACACATTTGAATTTGTAAATACACAAACAAATTTAGGGGGTTAATCAAATTTCATTATTTCTAATCCTGAATCTGATTTCCTATGGGGGCCTGGAAGAATTCTATTCTAAGCAAGTCGCTAGAAACATAATGTGTGTATGGTTGGGGAGGTGGGTGTATGTGGGTGTGTGTTGAGTTCTACTGAATCACTGGGCATAGGCTATTCTCGGAGGCAGCTAGGACACTAGATTTGAAAGAATCATATTCTTATCTGATATATAAATGCTATGTTCCTCAATAATTATGGATAGGTTGAATGTAGATTTCTCTGACATGAGCATGAGCCCAGATTACACCCTTTCTGTCAGAGGTTATTAATACTGTGCAGTGCTCAATGCTGGCACTTAACAATATAGCAGTATTATATTTTGTACTTATACTTACAAAGCAATTTCATAATGTCTCTTATTTATTTTATGGTATCCTGCAATGCCTAGGGAACAGTAACTTAGACAGAATCAGCCAACTACAATAACAAGCCAGGCATATTTTATTATTGCTTTAATGGTGGACTTTTGATATTCAATTACTCAACAGTTGCCTGGTGCTTGGGTTTGTGACTTTTTTGAGCCATTGATTTCTACCTCCCCCACGTTCTTCCACATGACATAAGCAGTAATCATTTGGTACATGCTAAATCCCAGTATAATAACCTTGGCTTTGGCTACATCCCTGGGACTTCATTGACCAATACCAAATTCACTTGCAGAAAAAGTATAGGGTAGTACATGAATTCTCAAATTTGGCTACATGTTGGTATTACTGGCAGGATTTTAAAAGTAGCTAATGTCTGAGTCACATTCCCAGAAATTCTGATTTAATTGGCATGGAGATTTTTTTTTTGAAAATCTCCCAGCTAATTCTAACATGTAACAAAAATTGGAGAATGATAGATCCACAGATCTGGATTTATATCGCTGATTCCTCCTTACTAGCTGTGTAAGCTTAAGCAAGTATTTAAATTCTCCAAGCCTTAATTTCCTTATCCTTAAAGTTAGCATAAAATGTTACTGTAAGTTTTAAATGGGTTAATATATGTAAAGAGTTCCATGAGTACGTGACACATAGGAAGCACTCAATAAATGTTTTAATGCTAGATTAATTATTAATTCAAGGTTGGGGGTCTTGAAAGCAGGATAAGGATTGACTTGCAGAACAAAGATCATACACTTCAGAGAGAAGAAGGAACGTGTAAAGATGTGGAGTTGCGCATGTGTGACGTATTCTGGGGATGATGTAAAATTCATTGAGGTGGAAACATGACATGGGTAAGACACACTAGACAAAGACGAGGCTGAAGACATTGCTAGACACCGGATTTCAAGAGTTATGTATTATAAGTATTAGAGCTGGGTTTTTGCCTTTAAATTAATAGCAGTTCTTAACACTAGTATTTGACACACTGATGTTTTGTAATTAATTGTTATGTTACAGGTAAAGTGAAAACTAGATTCATTTCTATTCATTCCGTCACATTATTCTTCCTCACTGGCATTCTGATATCTTTCCTTAAATAGGGAATAGTAAAGTAAATGCTGCAGGTATGCCAGAAATTACTCATAACCTACCACACAGCTTATTTTAGGTTCAGGCCACCCTTACTAATGTAGCATTATTGTTTGTGGGCATCGAGAGTTATTTTTATGTTGTGAGATGTCATTTCAGAGCTATATTTACTATCTTTCTCTGTGGATGAATTTCTACCTTAGGCCCCGATGGAGCAACTGGCACTAGACTAGCCTTCCTTCCATAAACAATGAGTAAACAACTAGAGAAGTGGGCACATGTGTGAAACAACTCTTCAGACATTAGACTACAAACAGCACACAAGGTCCGTGAAAGGTAGAAAAAAAAGGCAAGCCCTATGATGACTCTGCTTTCTCCCTGAAAATGCTTACTAGACCACAGCAAAGGGAGGAGAAACCAAGCAGAACACTATGGTCTTGCTGAGCTGAGACAGAAAGTAGAGTTTGGATAAGCCGAACGAAGCAATCGGAATTTGTAGGACAGAGTACCGAAGATTAGAGAGCCATGTGGAGAAAGAGCTTCCTACACCAGCACGGAGTACCCTTGCATTTTTTAGCTGAATAGCAAAAAGCCCTGTGTGTGGACAGGGCAAGACTTCCATAAGGCTTGGCAAAGGACAATTACTGGGAAAGAGCAACACCAAAGAAGTATAAACTGAAAAACTCCCAGGGTGGGGAGCCATTTGGTATCCAGTCAGTCAGTGTAGACAGATTTCATGGCACACTCATGGTTGATAAAGATCCCAGAAATCCCAAGCCTTAAGAGTAAGAACAAATTAACCCTTGAGTAAAGATTACGCTACACCTGTCCTAAAAACGACAACGACATCAACAACAACAACAACAACAAAACAAGCGTCCAAAGAACCAAGCTGATCTACAAGTAAATTAGCTGCTTCCCACCCATGAGTAAGACTAACATTTTTAAAGGAAAGTGATAAAACTCAGACACTGGACAACATAATGTTCACAATGTTCAAATTCCAACCAAAAATATATGACACGATATGTGGATCTTGAGAAACTTAACAGAAGACCACGAGAGAGGGGAAGGGGAAAAAAAGTTACAGAGAGGGAGGGAGGGAAACCATAAGAGACTCTTAAATAAATACTGAGAACAAACTGAGGGTCGAAGGGGGGTGGAGGAGAGGAGAAAGTGGATGATGGGCATTGAGGAGGGCACTTGTTGGGATGAACACTGGGTGTTGTATTGAAACCAATTTGACAATAAATTATATTAAAAAATTAAAATAATTTAAACTTAAAAAATATATTTATGACATGAAAAAGCAGTGCCAGTAGAACCATAAAACATACCTGTAGTAATAGATCCAGAAATGAAAGGGATGATGGAATTAAAAGATAAGGAAATTAAAATACTGATTGTAATTATATCAATAATTTAAAGGAAACATGAACAAGAATAAGTAGAGAAATAGAAAGCATAACAAAGAAAAAAGAATCTTCTAGAGATTAAAAAAAATGCAATATCTAAAATGGATAACTCACTTGATGGATGTAAGAGCAAATTAGTCACTTAAGAAGAAAACATCAGTGAATTTGGAGACTACGAAAAATTAATAGAGCCTTTCAGACCTGTAGGCAATGTCAAGTAATTTTGCATATATTTAACTGGAGTCCCAGAAAAGGTGGAGAGTGGAGCAGAAATACTATTTTTAAAAATGGCTGAAATTTTCTGGATTTGGCCAAAAATATGAAAACACTGGTCCAAGAAATCTAACAAATTCCGAGCAAAATAAAAGAAATTTCCACCATGGCATATCATAATAAACTTGCTGGAAATCAAGGATAAAGAAAAATCTGTGAGTGGTCAGATGAATAAAAGAAAACATGCCCTACACAGCCAAAAATATGGATGACCAGAAACGATGCAAACTAGAAGAAAAGGAAAGACATCTTTAAAATACTGGGAGAACAATACCATCAAAAAAACAGAACAAAATGAAACAAAGCAAAACAAAATCAACGGACATCATAGTGTTCTATATCAAGCAAAAATATCTTTCAAAAATGTCTTTCAAAAATAAAGACTAAATAAAGACATTTTTAGACAGTCAAAAATAAATAATTTATTGCTACAATATATATTTACAAGAAATATTAAAGAAAAATTTTCAGGCTGAAGAAAAATTATAAGATGGAAATTTGAATTTACATAAAGGAATGAAGATTATAGAAATTGTAAATATATAGGTAAATATAAAGATTTTTCACTTAAAACGTTTCTTTTATAAAAAATTTATTTAATTTATTTTTATTTTAGAGAGAGAATGAGAGAGAGAGAGAGAGAGAGAGCAGGGGAGATGGGTACAAGGAGAAAGAGAGAGAATCTCAAGCAGGTTCCATGCTCAGTGTTAAGCCCAGCATGGGGCTTGATGCAGGGCTCCAGGACTCTGAGATCATGACCAGAGCTAAAATCAAGGATGAGTTGCTCAACTGACTGTGCCACCCAGGCACCCCTAAATTTTTTCTTTAATAAACAATGTATTGGGTAGTCTAAGAAATACAGAAATAACATGTATTACAGGAAAGATGGAACATAGGAATA
Source organism: Paguma larvata (assembly GCA_030068075.1). Lineage (NCBI taxonomy): Eukaryota > Metazoa > Chordata > Mammalia > Carnivora > Viverridae > Paguma > Paguma larvata. Next base: position 71,914,392 of record CM057833.1, on the reverse strand, counting down.
GAAAAATACGGCTGTCTGGTTCTTAAATTAGTTGTGCTATAAGATTATTTGAAGGTGGATTGTGATAAATTGATCATATTGTAAACTTTAGAGCAACAACTAAAAAAAACCAAAACAAAGAGATATATGTAATAATTAAAAGAGGAGATAAAATGGAATACTCAGAAGAAAAATCACTTCTTCCAAAAGAAGGAATTAACAGAAAAAAGGAAAAAAGAACAGACACCAATAGCAAAATGGTAGACTTAAATCCAACCATATCATAAATAACTTAAATCCAACCATATCATAAATAAACTAAACAGATCTATCGAAAGGGAAAGAGTATTAGATTGAATAAAAAAAAAAAAACATGGGATGGCTAAATTCCATTTATAAGAAGTATACAAGTAAGGGTATGCCTGGGTGGCTCAGTAAGTTAAGCGTCTGACTTTGGATTTCGTTCAGGTCTTGATCTCACAAATTGAGATCAAGCAAGGCATTGGGCTCCATGCTTACAGTGCAAAACCTGCTTAGGATTCTCTTTCTCTCTACTTCTTCTACCCCTCCCCCCACTCTCTCAAAATAAATAAATGAACTTTTTTTTTTAAAGTAATACACTAATAAGTTAAAGTAAAATAATAGAAAACTTACACCATGAAAATAGCATAACAAATCTGGAGTGGCTTTATTCATATCAGACATGTCCCAATGTAGACATTGGGACACAAATTATTAATGGATAGACCTTTAGAAGAATATTAAAAGGGTCAGTTGATTAAGTAAATAAAACAATCTTATATCTGTATGCATTTAATAACAGTTACAAAATACATAGAGAAAACCTGATAGAACTGAAAGGTGAAAATAGAAAAAAATCCACAATAATAATTAGAGTTCTCAACATTCTTTCAGCAATTGATGGAGCAAATAGACAGAAAAATCATTAATGTAGAAATCCTGAAAAACAGTATCAACCAACCTGTCCTCACTGGCATTTGTAGAATATTGTACTCAACAACAGTACTATATAAATCTTTTTCAAGTGCTATTCTGGGGCTGTCTTCACATATTTAAAAAGATTTGAATCAAACACTATGTTTTTTTTTGTTTTTGTTTTTGCTGTAATCAAATTAAGTTAGATATTAATAACAGAGATATCTAGAAAATCACCACATACTTGGAAATTAAACAACATGCTTCCAACTAACTAATGGGTCAAGTAAGCAATTGAAAGGGAATTATGTAATACCTTGAACTAAATGATTATGAAAATGCAATGTTTCAAATTTTCATCTAAAGCAGTATTTTGAAGGAAATTTGTAGCAGCTAAAGCCATGCCTCAAGGAATATTTACAGCTTTAGGTGAGCATATTAGAAAAGAAGAAAAATTTAAATTCAAAGATCTAAAATTTCACCTTAAGACACTAGAAGTGAAGAAGAAAGTTAAATCCAAATCGGGTAGAAGAAAAGAAATAACAAAATAATTTGAAACAAGTCATAGCCTAAACATAAAAGCTAAAATTGTGACTCTTCTAGAAGAAACCAACAGAGAAAAATATTCACCACCATGAGATAAGATTTCTTATATAGAACACTAAAAGCATAAACTAAAAGAAAAGATGAATGAGATGAAGAGATGAATTAGACTTTATGAAAACTAAAAACATCACTCTTTATAAGACACCATTAAAGGGGAGCCTGAGTGGCTCAGTCAGTTGAGTATCTGATTTCAGCTCAGGTCATGATCTCACAGTTTGTGAATTTGAGCCCCATGTCAGGCTTTGCATGATAACATGGAGTCTGCTTGGGATTTTCTGTCTCCCTCTCTCTTTGCCCCTCTCCTGCTCTCTCTCTCTAAAAAATAAATAAACATTAAAAAATTTTTAGAAGATACCATTAAGAAAATGAAAAGGCAAGGTATTGACTAGGAGAATATATTTGCAATACATATAGCTGCTAAAGGACTTACATGTAGAAGACATAAAAAAAATGCTTAAAACTCAATATTAACAAGTTAAATCCAGTTTAAAATGAGAAAAATATTTGAGAATACTTCAAACAAAAGAAGATATGCAAAATGACAAAAACACATGAAATAATGTTCAACAAGCCTTAATTGTTAGGGAAATGTAAATTAGCATCATAGTGGGTACCTCTACATACTTGAATGGCATACTTGAATGGAACAACCAGAATTGTTAGATATTTCTAATGGGAGTAGAAAGCGGTACAACTACTTTGAAATACAGTTTGTTAACTTCTTATAAAACATTCACTTAATGCAGAAATTCAGCTGTTAGGTTTTTATTCAGTAGAAATAGAAACATTTCTAGATAGAACAGAAACACGCAAAGACATGTATACAAATGCTTATAATAGCAATTTCCTCCTCCTCCTCCTCTTCCTCTTCCTCTTCTTCTCCTTCTCTTTTTCTTTCTCTTTCTCTTTCTCTCTTTCTCCTCCTTCACTCCAAACTTCCTCTTCCTCTTCTCCTTCTCCTTTTCTTTCTCTTTCTCTTTCTCCTTCTCCTTCTTCACTCCAAACTAGAAATGTGCACATGTTCATTGGTTAAACCAATTAACCAACCTACCATGAAATAAAAAGGGCCTAATTGTTGACACATGCAGCAATATGAAGTTCAAAACCATTATGCTGGGCAAATAACTCATGTACCTACACGAACACCGCATGTATGCACATACACTGCATGACTCTGTTGATGTGAAATTCTAGAGGAAAACTAATCTGGAGAGACAAAAGCACATCAGTGGTTCCCTGGGGTGGTGATTTGGGACAACAGACTGGGAAGTGATACAAGAATGCTTTCTGGGGTAAGAAAAGTGTTCTATGCCTTATTTGGGGTGGTGGTTTCACAAGCATATATATTTGTCAAAATAAATCAACCTATCAACTTGAAAGAGTGTGTATTTTAAATAAAGAGTTTGGCAAAGTCAACTCAAGACATTATGAGTAGTGTATCTGCACGTACATTGTAGATATAAGCAAGAGCACTAAGAGATGTTTCTGTTACTAATGACAAGATTACAGTGATCAGAGCACAGGCATACCATGCCAGTTTTTATATAACACCAAGACATTTGTATATATTTTGGTTTTAACTTTGGCAGGAAAGATAATTCTAAACTCTAGGCTCAACTTCAGTAGGAAGGTGTTTAACATTACCGTATAAACCTTAACAAGTGCTCTCTCTTCATGGCACTATTTGACATGTTTTTGGTGCCTCAAAGTCTTTTCTACACCCAAGAAAATGTGTTTTGTCCTCAAATGACATCTATCATGTCAAGTAGCTAAAAAAATATGAAAGACTGGGAAATGGGTGCACATGGGGACAGTTCACAGGTTTGTAAGCAGTGTGTAACTTAATCCCATTGTTTTATTGCAAAAGAAACTCTGAGAGTAATACAGGCTAATGTAGGGGTAACCTGGTGTCAGGGAGACCAGTGGAGGCTATTGCAATAGTTCGGGCAAGATATAATGAGAGTTTGAATTAAGGCCATGGAGTAGAAATCAGAAAACATGTTAAAGGGGTATTTATTATGGTTTGGTCAGTCACAGATTTAATGACCTACTGTGGAATCTCCCAGGTGTCCCGTCTCACTAAAACTAAGTATTCTCCTCATGGCTTAAAAAGTCCTACACTCTTTGGCCTCTGTGTACTCCCCAACCTTCCTGTTCACCTTCCACTGAGCACCAACCAGTCAACTTCTTATCTTCAAACACAAGGTCATTGCCTCTTCAAAGACTTTGCACCTGTTTCCTCAGCCTGAAATACCTAGTAGCTGAATCTTTTCATGGCTGACTTCATCTCTTCATCAAACTTCTATTCAAATTTCAACTCTTTGAAAAGCACTTTCCTAACAATACCCTTTCCTAGCCACTCTATCACATTATCCTGTTGTGTTTAGTGTGTTATTAAAATCTAAGATTGTTCATTTACTTATTTATTGTCTGTTAATGCTGCTGTTACTATGATGTAAAATTTACACAGTACTTCTATTTTCTTATTCTCCAGTATGCCTAGAATAGTGCCTGGCATAAAAATGTTTAGGATGGGTAGGTAAGGGTAGGCTTGCTGCATATTTGAATGTTTCAGAGTGATAAAGATTATGAATGAAAAATTATCAATATATATTATCATAAAAATTTTAAATACATATATTCAGGTAAATATATATATATATATATATATATTTCTGATTGTACATGTTGCATTGTTTTAGAGAGTTTTATAGGACTCCATGTAAGAGTGACTTGAAGTAATAGCTGAGAGGATAGATATCATCATTTCCTTTATTGTCAAATTGTTACTTCTCACTAGTAAACCTGTTTTCTGGATCATTCGTTCATTCATTCATTTGTCACTTCCTGAAAACCTTTGGGCCCTGACAACAGATAGATACAAAATGAGATGCATGGGAGAAATAGTAGGGAAGTGCAGAGATGGAAGAAAGAATCTGGGTTTGGAAAAGAGGTTGAGGAAGTGGGAAAATCTTTGAAAAGAGCCTGCTTAGTCCTATATCAAATGGAAAAAGGAGAAAGGGATATTCAGGCAGAGGAAGAAGCTTTAGCAAAGGCCAGAGGTATAGAGGCTCAGGAAATCATTGAGGTGACTAAAGCATAGTGCGTGTTAGAGAATGGTGGAGAGTGATGTTGGAAAAATATGTTGAAGTCTGATAATGAAGGATCTCCAAAGCCATGCCAAGAAGTGTGTCTAGTAGGTAATTTAGGAACCATCAAAGGACTTTATCTAGGAATGTGACATGAGCAGTTTTGTGATTTACAGGATAATTCTTGCAGCAGTTAGGATGAGAGAGTGAGCCTGAAGGCAAGGAGATTAGTTAAAAGACCATTAACAGTTTTTAAGCAAGAAATAAGGCCTAAATTAAGGCAGCAGCGGTATGAATAGGGAGAAAAGGACTGATTTCAAGATTAAAATTGATGGGTCTTTGGACCTATAGGGGAATGAGGGAAAAAGAGGAGACAGAGCTGACTCTGAGTTTCTGGTTGGGAGTCTTGCAGAGGGGGCTCTAATTGATCCACTGTGACCTGCAATTGATTGGCCTTCCTGGTTCACCTCATTTCCTCCATTGACCTTTCTCCCCAACTTTAACTCCAGGAAAGAGGTTTCCTTCTACTTTGGGCTCATTAATACCTCTTTTCATTCACCAGGTATAGAACCTACTAGCTAATCAATCTGCAGGAGTAACCTTTCCTTTTCCTCTGTGTCAGCAGCCGAGTATCTTACAGATTGATTCAGTATGCTCTCAGTTCTGTCAGAACTGTTTCAGGATACCTAGAGAGCTGTTTCACTGCCTTGTAGGTTTGCACATCTTCCAACAACCTGCTGTAATACTTTAATTCATTCAACTTTTTCTTATTATCCCCTCGTATCCACTTATATCAATCCATAGATGATTCCAGCCTCAGTGGTCTCTAAAGGTTCGTTCTTAGTCCTTATGTGGGATGTAGATTTCTGATTGTGGATTCAATATTGAGATGAGTACTGTAAGGAAGTAAACAGTGCACAACCGGTGGTTTCTTACTTTTCAGAGCTTAATAATCTAGAGGAAGAGATGAGACTCTACCCCTTCTCCCTTTTCTTCCTTCTTTCCTTACTCCCTCCTTTCTTTTCCTTCCTTCCTTCCTTCTTTCCTTTATTCCTGCCTGCCTTCTTTTTTTCTCCTACCTTAATTACATTAAATTAAACTAAACATAAATACTGCAAAGGTATCAAGAGTGCAAAGACAAGTAAAACATGAAGGCTTCTAATCATACAACAGCCAATAATTAAGTGACGAATTATATGGTACAGAACTGAAGACTGGTTTAACAGGGAAGGCCTCATAGAAAAACTAGTACACATTTAAGGAATAGTTATTATTACTAGTAATAGGTGTAAGAACTCTCATAAATATAGGACGTCTTGATTTTAGGGATTAACTAGCAAAAAAAATTAGGATATTCATCTAGATTAGTTGAAAAATGTAGGTTAGATTGTTAGATGGATTAAGGGGTAATTTTTGAGATTATGAATAAGCTAGGCCTGTGTCAAAGTGAATAGAATTTTCTAGGAATATGTGTTAGGACTCTGCCTTTAACCTTGTCTTATTCATCAATGGTTGGATAAAGTCATATCAGGCTGGTGTATCTAAATTATAGAGAGTGGAACAGGATCTTATTAGACAGCATATTACATCAAGGTTCAATGTGAATATGGAGGTATAAAACTTCTGAGTCAAAAATAGTAAATAAAATGCATTTGGGTTCAAAAAATTTATGAAAGTAGTTATCAGGGCAAACTGCCTTGACAGGTTGGAAAAGTTCTTGGAGTTGTAGTTGCCCTTGTGACTTGAAGTGACATTGCTGCTAAAAAACTAATCACATACCACGTCAGTGGAAAAAGATTATGGGGGCAAGCATCTCCCTAAAAACAGCACTAGCTACACCACATGTACTGTTCAATGTCCAATTCTGTGTCCCTTATGTTCAGAAGGCTACATACAAACTAGAGCATGCTCTGACAATACCATTCACGATGTTGCAGAAACCATATTACATAGAAAGTAGACAAGAGGGGACTGTAAAAAACACCTGAAAAACTATTTCAAAATTTTGAAAGATCATGAAAGAGTGAATAGGTTTATTCTGTCTTGTTTCAGAGGGCAGATGCAGCAAGAACAGATGCAAATTTTAGTGAGGTGAATTTGGACTCAAATCAGAGAATTTTCGGGTTGTTATTCTAGAAATAATTGAGGTAGTTTCCATCATTTACACAATAAGTGCCCTTTCATTGAGAGTATTCCAACAAAGTCTAGGTAGATGGTCATTTGTCGGAGATGTAATGAAGTGAAATCCTGTTTGAGTAGAGAGCTAGATGAAATTATCTATAAGCTTTCTTCCCGTGCTAAGTCCAAACAAGCCTAGTTTTTGTGTTTTCTTTTAGTAGAGGAAGTTGAAAAATGTATTGATTAGATTAATAGGTCAATGATAGAATTATGGGGAAGGAGGTAGAGGGAAGAATGTTGAATATTTTTTCTACTGTGCTGTAAAGAATGTATTTTCCTAAGAACGTAAGGAAAATTTTAGTAGATATCTCGGAAGTTGTTTTGAATTGATTTATGCCAATAATGGAATCTTTTACTTCATTTTAGTCCCAAAGTGAAAAGGGAACCAGTAATACATTCCACACAACCTTCTGAAATAGTTAATCGTCATATTGCCTAGTGTGGAATAGATTAAAAAAAACCCACCTAGGCGTTAGACTTCTAGTTAAGGCATTTTATTCAACAAATACCAATGTTTAGCATACACGTGGCACTTTATATTTGCCAAATTATTAATTCGTCTTCATAATAACTATGGGAAAGCAATGAAGTGATATCTTTACTTAGCAGATGAAAAAACTAAGACCACTAATATGCAGAATCACCAAGTCTATCATTTTTCAAAAGACTTGAAGTGGTAGTTTCTGATGTTTTTGTTTTCATTGTTTTTTTTTGTTTGTTTGTTTTTTGTTTTTTGTTTTTTTTTTTGGTGACCTTGATACTGTATTTGAAGACAGTGAATCTAAGCAAGGAGCCAAGAAGTTGATATGATTCCTTTGTTAATATTGCCCAAAGTATCAAGCTGATTCTCTTTTCTGAGGCCCATTCTTTGAGCTTAGCTGATAATTTTATAGTTATTATAGAAACAATACTTTCTAAATTTTGTTACTCATTTTTTGTTGCCGACAAAGGAGTTTTAAATTATTCAATATTATTTAACAGGTAAGATGATATACATGTTCTTAACTATCCTATGCGCCTCAAACAGTTGTTTTTGTGAATCCAAGGAAAAAATTCAAGCAAACTTGTTTACCACTGGCTGAATAAAGTTGAAGTTCAGACAACAGAGTTATAATTTATTACTTGGCACACAGAATTATTTTAAATTACTGCATTAGCACTGACTCATTCAGAATAGCATCTGCTGGAAGACCACCAAAAAATCCTAGGGATTTGGTGCGGTCGACACAATGACAATAAACAACAAATTGGCAGCCTCTGGGGGCAATTTTTTGAAATTTTAAAACTTCGGCAGAATCGATAACAGTGATTTCAAGTTTTTAAAAAATTCTATATACCACTGTTGCTTACTTCATATTACTCAATACTGTCAAGCTTTTTAATCTTTGCTGTTCTAATGGAGATAAAATTATATCACATTGAAGCCTTAATTTGCCTTTCATTGGTTGCTAATGCAATTGTGAATCTTTTAAAATATGTATTCACCATTTGTGTGTTCTTTACTGTGAATTACCTATTTATGTCTTTTGCTCATTTTTATGGGTTATTTATCCTTTATTGATTTGCTCAATTTTCAAATATAGAACAGAGAGTAAACTTTTTTGGTTACTATGTTACCAATGTCTTCTCTAAGTTCATGGTTGTTTATTTTAATGAAATATTTTCCTAATTATTTATTTATTTTGGATGAGGAATATATGCTAATAATTCATTAAGTAACAAAGTTAACTGTTTTTTTAAAAAATTCAGTGTTGGATACCAAGTCATTTAAATCATGCCTATTTATGGTAAAAGCCTTGTTTAATGCAAGACAATTAACACTGGTACATAACAGGCTAACCAAAAAAAGTAAGCAACGGGGCATCTGGGTGGCTCAGTGGGTTAAGAGCAGACTTCAGCTCAGGTCATGATCTCAGGGTTGGTGTGTTCCAGCCCTGCATTGGGCTCTGGGCTGACAGTTCAGAGCCTGGACCCTGCTTGGGATTTTGTGTCTCCCTTTCTCTCTGTCCCTCCCCTACTTGTGCTCTGTCTCTCTCAAAAATAAGTAAACATTAAAGATACGTACAAAAATAAAAATAAAGTAGGCAAAACAAAACATGATAAAATAAGATATACAACTGGAAAAAAGCAGTTGCAGAAACATCCTGAAATAGTTCTGGTAAATACAGCTCGAATATGGAATGAGTAAAGACAGGTCACTGGCTTCTGAAAGCCCGCCTGCAGTCAGTATGCTTTGCTGAGGAAATATCCTGCTAATCCTTTCTTCATACCAACATTGCCAAAGTTATAAATTTTACCCTATATGGTTAGTAGATTTGGGGTTCTTGTTTAAGAAATCCTTGTCTACCAGTGGTGATAAAGATATTCTCTGACATTTCTTCTAAAATTTTGAAGATTTGCTTTTCAGATATATGGATTTAATCCATCTAGAATATACTTTAGTATAATGTAGAGATCCAGTTTTATTTTTTCCAAGTGGATAATCAATTTTCCTAATACAATTTATTGACTTGTTTTTTCTTTTCTCAATTATCTGCATTGTCACGGTCACGTGTGCATACATGTATGCCTGTTTCTGGACTCTTTCTCTACATTTGGCCAAAAGCTTTATAGTTTCCACCTGGTCCAGGCCCGGAAGAGGGCTCCATGGCGGTCGAAGACCTGCCTAGGGGCTGCAGGGAGAGCATAGCCTGAGGCCCTGACCCTAGGGGGGTGCCAGAGGGGCCCCTCAAACCTCAACCTGCCCTCAACCTGCAGAGGACGGGCGTTTGGAAGCGGTGCCCGCCCCGACCAGCCTGGGGCCTCCGGCCTCCCGGCTGAGTCAGGTGGGCTCCATCTTCTGGATGAGCTTCACCTGCTGACCCCGCGGCGGTTCTGCAGGAAGCCCCAGGGACGGGCGCCTGCGCGGGCGGAAGCCGGGCGCGCAGATAACGGGCCCGGCTCAGGGACTGCTCCAGGCCCCTGGCGGCTGGCGTGGCGTCTGGGGCTTTACCCCGCTCTTCTTGGGACGGCTGCCGTTCCTGCACGTCCCGGAGGAGGCCGGCCGCCGCCCTGGTTCTGCGCCTGCAAGAGAGGCCGTCTGGCTTCACGTCCACCAGCTCTGAGAAGCGCTCCAGGGCCACGTCCTGGTGGTGGAAGAGAAGCTGCCAAGAGGTGGGTGCGCGAGCCCGCGGGCGCGTGTCGACCAGGCGGTGGGGGGCTGGGCGGCGTCCACACGAGGGGAGTCGTTCTGACCCGCCTGGGGGCTGGTGGTTGATCGGCTGTAGGAGCTAAGCGCAGAACACGGTGTCGGCCGGTCTGGGAGCTAGAGGGTGGCCCAGATGGTTCCCAACGTTGGGACCGGAAAGGAGGTTGCAGGGTGGTGGGAGGCTGGAAGAAGGGGTCGCTGGGACTGTTCTGTCCAAGCACCGTGGGAGCAGGAGACAGATCCACGGGACCGCTCAGCGCACCGCCTTGTATTATATTTTTGATTAATTTTTGTATATTTTGCCAAATACATAATTGGTTTAATTAATACAGCTTAATAATAAATGTTGACTTCTGGTAGGAATATTATACTTTGACCTTGCCATCACTCATTTTGGGAATATTTTGGCTGTTCTAAGCTTTTTGCCCATATACATTTTAGAATTAACTTGTTAAATTTCTCAAGTATCTTGTTTGGATTTTGAGTGGAATTTCATTGCCTCTAAGATTACTTTTGAGGAAAACTATTTTAACTATGCTAAGCGATTTTATCCATGAATCTAGCATATTTTTCAACTTATTTAGGCATATAGAATGTTTTTTCTACTTACGGAGTCTTTTGTTTTATTTCGTAAAGAATACCATTTTCTATTTCATTTAGCTCAGGTCTCCTTTTTTTTTGTTTTCTCAAAATGTCTTTATTTAGTTTTCATTTTTGATGACTCTTTCCATTGGGTGTAACATTTTATGGTAGCAGGTATTTCAGCATTTTGAAAAATCCTTCCATTGTCTTCTGGTTTTGAGGGTGTTTTTCTTTTTTTTTTTTTTGTGGGGAAGTTCGCTATTAGTCTCACTGATGATTATTTGAAGGTGAGTATCTTTTTTCTCTAGCTGCTTATGGGATCTATGGAATACCTAGATATGGTATTTTTAATATCTCACTTGAAATTTATAGTAGTTTTTGAAAATATGGCTTAATTTCAACAGTTATAAAACATTCTCAGTTATTATCTTCTCAAATAACATTTCAATTTCTTTCTTTCAACTCTTCTAGGACTTTAATTAGATATTGATTAAACCTTTTAACTGCATTGACCGTATTTCTTATATTCTCTACTCTTTGCCACACTATACTTTTTCTCTCTGTGCTTTATCTTGGATCTTTTGTATTAATGTGTTTTTGTTAATATTGATATTTCCGTTGACATGTTGATATATTTCCTAATATATCTTGGATATATTTGTATATTAATAACTAGTAGTCCCTCAAATTCTGTCTATTCTGCAGTTAATTCTAGCCATGAAATTCTTAAGTACAATTATTATATTATTTCTGAAATTTCCATTTTTATAGCTTACATTCCGTGCTACAATTTGTTAATCTTATTTTATATTTACATGAACATAATAAGCCTAGTTATTTTTAAGTTGCTAGGTGAGAACTCCATTATTCAGATTCTGTGGATCTGCTTCTATGTTCTATTATTTCCCTTAAGTTTTGATTCCATTATTGTGTTTAATTGTATGCTTGGTTACTATTTTTGTTTTTGTTGCTAAATCCTAATCCCTGCATATCAAAAAATATATAGAGATAACTTGAGGCTTAGGTGATGTTATTTTCTGCCAGAGGATATGTGTTTATTTCTGACAGGTGGCTAAGGCCATTAGTAATCAAGGTTTACTTTAATTCAAATAGGGCTTTAGATCATTTGAGACTGGTTTACGTTTTGTTCACCTTTATTCTCAAGCCTAGGAGATTTGCCAGTCCCTCCCCACTTGGCAGATTCTGGGCTAGAATTTCTTTCCATCTAGCCTTATATGTCTGTTAAAGATCTCTGCTCAGTTTCATTCTCAACTCTTTGTTCTGAAAATACAGTCAGCCATAGGGGAAACTGTACTCAAATGTAGATTGATTACTCTGGGTGTTTATCTTCTGGTGAATTTTGACTTCATAATTCTTTCCTTTCTTGTTGTATTTCCTGTGAATTCAGACATATTATTTAAAACATTATGCCCACATTTGTTAGTTGTTTTAGGCTAGAGAAATGATATGAAACACCTACTTTACCAGGATCAGAAGCAGAATTCTCTTCCACTAATTTTTAAAATTCAGAGTGTGTGTGTGTGTGTGTGTGTATTCAAAATATTTTAGTTTTCATCTCTGGACATTTTTATAATGTCCTGTTTGTTCACGTATCTTTATTTTTTCTTTTTAAAAAATTTCATTTATAGTTATTTTACATCCTATAACTAATATTTTCAGAACTCTAAAGGTTTAAGAGTTGATAACCTGTGGTTTATGCTCATTCTCCTAAATGGTGGAGTATTTCTTCATGTACTCATGGTATTTTTTTTTTTTAATTATGAGATCATATTTTGTTGAATTGCTTCTGTGGTCATCTTGAGAGCCTAACATGGGGGAAATTTCCTCAAGAAAGAACTTGCTCCTGGTGGGTACTGTTGGATGTGACTAAGTTGATATCACTCAAATATACTATTTCAGCCTCAAGTTTCTCTGGATGAATTGATAGTATATATTTGAAATTGTGACCTGAATGATAGCAGGTCTGTTGGAGTCAATTCTTATGAGAAACGTGTGTGTGTGTGTGTGTGTGTGTGTGTGTGTGTGTTCCACCTGGAGTCCCCGTGAAGACAGACTGGTTTCTGATAGGTTTCTGTTGCTAGGATGCAGATGTTGTTCATGTCTTTTTAGTAGTGTTGTCGTGTCTTTGAGGTCCCAAATTAAGGAAGTCCATACCTCATGGGTCCTTTACTGGGTTATAGCTGTGAATACATATCTTAGATGTATTGGGTGAGGGAAAATACATCTGAAACATCCAAGAGCAGATAAAATAGCATATTAATAGAGGTAAAATAATTCTTTAGGCCAGAAATAATACAGAGGTCAGTGCAGCTAATGCAAAGGTATGAAGTTGTTAAAAGCAAGATAAGAAGAGGTGGTGGGCACACTGTCTGAAAGATTTCAGATTTAAGTTTAAAAAAGAAGATGGCCAGGAAAGCATCTTCTAGAAGTCCTGACTCAGAGACTACCAGTGTTTGACCTCTGCCTATACCCAACACATATCTTGATAATATACTTTAAATAGACTTAAATATGTGCTAATATTTCCTAATATACTGACAGCATTCAATTTGACATTTATATGTCAAATATAAAGTATGTGTTATATGTCAAATATAAAGTATATGTTATATGTCTATAACAGTCTGGCTTGCTTAGGCTTATGTATTTAAAACCCTACACTTGGTATACCCTATGCTTGGTATAGCCTTTGTTCTACATTTTTTTTCCCAAGAGGCAGAAACATCTTTAGCATATGTTAAAAATAATGGTCATGGAGCAAGGATTTCTTAATCATAGTAAATTGAAAGAGTTTGGGTAAAGGATCAATTCCATAAATTAGGGATTCTAGAGGCTAAAATTAGCAATGTTCATGATTTAGAGAACAAAAGTTACTATTAAAACATTGTGCATAAAATCCTTCCACCACTAATCCATATTCTATGATGATGAGAGAAATGAGGTGAAATAGAAGATTAATGAAAAAATCAATGGTAATTTCTGTCTTCTTACTAAATAAGAGTCGATTTGTATCATCACTATTAGCATCTAAGTATAAATGGGAACACGATCAGGTCTAGAGGGAAAAGTTGGGCTGAATTTTATGGCTCAATGGAGGCAAAATGTAGTGCTTGATTCTGCAGCTTTCCACTTACATCGTGGCCACACACTATGTTTTCCATCTCCGGACTGGAGATTCAGCAAACTGTTTCTATATATCAAGAAAAAAAATACTGCAGAAATATATTTCTTATTTAATTTCTACTACTCTTTTAAATGGGGGTTTGCAGAATGCATCTGGGTGTACAGCTAATGACCCATGAGCAATAAGCAACTGTTTAAGTAAAATGCACTATGAAAAAGCTTTTACCAAACAGCATTTTAATATTTTAAATAGATTTTCCATTGCAGGCTCTTTGTAACTGGATTAGTTCTCTGATGTGTTCTGACAGAGCTGTGGTTAGGGATACTCCATTAACTTTGTCTGTCATCTTATTTTCCCTACTATCCGGCAGAACACCCTTATATTTCATAATTTGTATTGCTATCAGTGCTGATTTGTAAATGTGCAAATTATAATTAACAGTGGCTACTACTTCTATTAAATATTAAATCATTCTTGCAGCTTATATTTTCCACAGCAGATGGAGCCCTGTGGTATGCAAATAGACCTTCCTTACGTTGTCAGCAATTTTTAACCTATATTTTAGTTTAAAGAATGTATTTTTTTGTTTGCTTTACGTTTTCTATAGCATTTAGGTTAATATTTATTTACTGCAGATTTTCTTTCTACCAATAAGAATTTCATGGACTATTACATCCCAGCACTGTGGTTTTGTTTCCCTTCATTAATAGCTCCTTAATCATCTAGCTTGCTTATAAGTGTGAGAGTTTGTTATTTATACGGATACTGCAGTATTGCATAAGAAGCATTTAGTCATATTTTAATATGTACAGCAGACGCACAAATGTTGGGTACACCATCGTAGGTTTTAATTTGAAATCCAATCTATGTGCACATTTTCCCCCAGAATAAGCAAACGCATTTAAGGTTTTATATTGTGTCTTAAGCATTCTATTAAATGTCATCAGCCGATTCAGGAAAATGTATTGCAAAAATATTAGAGAAGTATAAAATGTGTAAATGTAATAGATGCTTGGGACATGGAGAGGAATGTGAAAGTCCAACATTTATCAGGTAACCATAAACCACTAAGAAACATTGATAGAAAGTAACATTCTTATGATATATAGTATCTTAAGCATGAACTCTTATTTCTGGTATTTATTGCAGTGCTGTTGTATTAAAAAACACTAATCCAGAATTATTGCAACCTTTCCTAACTGTGGATTCCTAGAGTATGAATATTTTGGTTGCGGAGTGAGTTCTCACTTTCTTAACAATGAAAGGATATATACTCTTTAAACCCGCTGGAATCAGAAGGTTGTTTCCTTGACAGGTTTTTAATGGCAAGTTAAGACTGCCGGGGAAACCATAGAACTCAAAGGCATTAACTGACAAATTAAGCAAAGAGTAATGAAAACTTCGATGTGTTGGAATCATCATTCATTGAACTGTAATTGCCTTAGCAGCAGAAAATTAAATTGTAACAAGTAAGGGTCTTGACACTTCCCGCAATTTCTAAAAAAAAAGTTTGTGCGTGCCTTGGAGGATAAACAGCAGTCACATGAAATACCGGATGTGAGTCTTTTTAATTAATTAATTTTATGTATTTATTTTTTGGAATCAACCATTCCGTAAGACATGCAAGGTTATTTTAATAGTCTTCTTTTTGTATTCTTTAACACTGAACCTTTGGGTCTATACCAGATGATGCCCTCATAAACAGGGTCACGTGCAAGGTATAGGGCCTTTTGGTTTATGGAAACAAGTGCAAATGACTTTCTCCATATCCTGAGGGAGGAAGAAAGATGAGGAATGTGAGGGATGATTTTCTTCAGATTGTTGCCCGTGTGGGTGTCAGTTAGGGGTCTTGTTGAAAACTATTAATAATTCACTTGTGACTGGGCAATGAAAGTAGTCTCCAAGTAGCAGGTTTTTCTTCCAAGCAAAGGAATATCTTCGTTGTTGTTGTTGTTGTGTTTTTAAGTGGTATGAATACTAGAGAGCGTACAGGATTCTGAGAAAGAAAAGCCTATTTTTCTGTGGCTGTCCTATAGGAGTCAAAATAGAGCACACGAGGCTTTATAAAACAACATTTTGGATTAATCGAAAGTTATAGCTATGGAACCCATGAGAACAGCCTGACCAACCTCTCCGTGAACTGTAGAGAGTGTGAATTTCCCAGCAGATAATGCTTCAGCTTTGGGTGGGAAGCAGTGACAAATGTTTGAGTGGGAAAATATGTGTCTGAGTTAGAGCATCTGCTTTCATTACTTAGTTTTCAAGAGGACATCGTGAGTCAAAGAAATGAGTGGGTTTTATCCTGGAAAAGATCCAGGGAAACTAGATCTTCTTAAGACAAAGGAAGAGCCGATTTCGGCGGCTCTGGTTTCGGGAACGGTGGGTAAGACTGAGTGGGGTGAGGGCTCACCGTGTTGGTCAGTGGCGAGCTTGGCTCCTCTGGGAGCGGTGTCCTCCTCCCTCAGCATCACGGAGCCTTGTTCAAGGGTCAGGGTTAACGTGTTTTAAAACCTCTCCTAAAAACCTTCCAAAACGAGGCCTAAGACAATGCCTTTGCCTCAGGAAGCTGTACTTAGCAGGGATCTCCTGAAGAGAAGGCCTCCACGGGGCATTTATAAAAGCCTGGATGAAGTCGGATAATGGGAACACGGAGAACAAAAAGGAACGGGACTCGAGTGTGCAGTTGCTGGTTTGAAGTTTAGGGAAGACTCTCCATAAAGAGACTAATTCTCAAGATCGAGTAATTTCGTTAATGATTTATAAACCATCTACGTTCGGAGGGGATTTGTATATTATTCAAATAGTCTGTAAGTTTCTATAGCTTTAAAAAATATAAGACCTACTAGGATAGTGACAAATACAGTATGTGTTAATATCCATAGGAAAATCTGTCATAGCAATGGAGACAGACTAATTTTTATCCCTTCTTCATTCACGGGCAAAGGCTAAGCATGGTGGTTGTGCCGAAGTGGAGAAGGGAAAGTGGGGTATTTCCGGATATTTCTGGATGACCCAGAGGAAAGCCTACTTTGTGTTGTTTTGACTTTGGATGCCTGTGGCTGGCTTTGGGGACCTCCTCCTGTCAGTAGCTTCTCATATTTGCTAAAGCCAGTGTCCTTTCCAGACATCACTTCCTTTCCCATGCATCCTTGTATCTTGGGCCAGCAATACCTATACAACCAGGTGTAGGTCTCCTGGCTTCCCATGAAAACTCCAATACTTAAGATCTGTTATCACCATGAGGCTAACGTATAAAGTGGACGATGTGGAATTCACAGTTCATTCCCATTTTGTTGGATCCTTCTTCCGGTAAGATTTCCCCTGAGCTCCTTAAAGGAGCCCAAGTACAATTGTCCTCCCTTGACATACCCCAACTACCTTCTTCTTGGCCTCCTTTAAGTATATAATTTCTGTGGCCTGTGTCCTTGGTGCTTTATTAGGTTTATTTAATCTTAACTGGTAAATTAAGTAAGATGCTATTAACTGATAAGTGTCCTTGGATAACATTTGCCTTTTGATAGAAATTTTATTTACATGGGCCGGGAGACCCTGTGCTAAGACCAGTAGGACAGGAGCGTCCTTTGTTTTCCTTCCAGTCATCAGTTTCACTCCTTTGACTATGAGGAGCTTTGGCCTTCTCCTTAAAGTCCTGAGACTGTGTAAGGCCCCAAACCAGTACCTTCTCTGAAAAAAAAAAAATTAGTGAAATAAACATCAGTCTTTTAGCACATGCCCCAGTGTGATGGTTGTCCAGGATTTGTGAACTTACACAAACCTAGTCTCAAGCTTAATAGAAAGTAAACAGTAAATCTACATAAATTACCCTGTAGGGGATCTAGCTTTGCAATAAATGTAAACTCTCCTTGACCTCTTCATATTCCTCTTGTTCTGTTTGAATTTTTTTATGGATTCTGCTTTCAAAGACTCTGACTGCGTTTGTCGTAGATACACATGTGCTCTGGAAAGCTTGACTTGAGAGAAACTCCGTGCAAAGGGCTTTGTTTCCAGTGGGATGCACGATCCAATAAGCTTGCGAAATGCTGTAGACACTATATAAATTTTGAGGACGTGCAAAGTGCGTTAGTGTAATAAAGGCTCTGAGAAGTCCCGTAGTGAAAAAGCCTGAAGTTCTTGAACTCAGCATTTCCTAAAGGCATATTCTTTTGTGCACAACATTCCGGGGAACGAGTTTGCTACTTCACCCAGTTGCGGAGGGGGGGCAGGCAGGGTGCGACGCTGTGACTCCTCCTTGTACTCTATTTTAGTGGACGCGAAGGGAGAAAAATTTTTTGGAAGATGATGTAAGCAGCACCAGTAAACACACCTGTTTGCTTTGAACTCATTCATTTATTCACTAAGAATTTACTAGACATTAGCCGTATAAACATTGCCGAATCAGGAGTTGGGGATCTTCCCTAAAAAAATAAAAACTGCTCCATGTTGGGAAACATTTAGGTAATCAGCATATTCCAGATTGCACTCAGGCGACCGAGTCAGTGATCAGTGAGTGGTGAGAAGATACCTTCCGGTGGTTGAGTCTCGAACTTTTAGGGCTCGCAGGATGCTGATAATTCCTGGCTCATCTCAGCTGATCTTATGCAGACCTCCAGGCTCCGTAAAGAACATCTAAACAAAAAAGATCGCTTCAGAGACCTTTCAACCTGTTAAAGTTTTGAGCCGGAAGTGATCTGTCCTTTCTCTGATATTGGGGAGAGCGCACAGGGCTTAGACTCGGACGACGTCAGTTTGAATCCTGCTCCCCTCCTGCGTAGCCTTGTGGTCGGCTATATCTCTAATATTGCCAAGGCAGAGACACTGAGAATCCAGTTATTAATATTTTCCTGGAGTGAATCTGGGAGGACCCCGAGAGGATCTAATGAAAACAATTCTGTACTTCATAAAGTGTAAATGTTTGTATAAATGTTAGGTATTGTTTCTATTATTCTTGCTTTTATTATTCTCAATCTAATCAAAATAATCAATTTATAAAGCATCGTCTTAAATACTTTACAGTTATTTTCTCCCTTAATCTTTCCAACAACCATAAGTGCTAGGTACTATAATTGTTCCATTTTATAGATGAGAAAATGGAGGCTTCCAGAATTTAATAAGTTTAAGTAAAACATGTATAAATTTTCAGTGTGTTAGATCTGTGCCATGTTCAGCAACTTTGGGATTTTTTTTTTATTCAACTAATAGTATCAAGCACCTACTATGGCCTGTGTATTGTTTCGAGTTCTATGTGTACAGTAGTGAACAAAATGGACTACAATTTTTCCTTGTGGAATTTAAATTCTAATGAGGAAGAGAGACAATAAACATCATAAGTTTCTAAACTATATAGAATGTTAGAAGGTGATAGTGCTATGGAGGGAAAGAAACAGGATAAGGGGTAATTGGAAGTGTGGGGAGAGGTGATGAAATCATTTTAAATTAGTAGGACAGAGTTGCCTATTGAGACGGTGGCTGTTGAACAAAGATTTGAAGGGGATAATGGAATGAGTCATGTGGGCATTGAAGAGAGGAATGTTCTGGTTAGAGGGGATGGATAGTGCAAAGGTCCTGAGGTGCAAATATGTTGGACATGTTTGAGGAACAGTGTGTCCAGTGGAACTGGAGTAAAGTGAGCAAGGGGGAGGGGTAAGAAATTGATCAGAGAGGACAGATCATAAAGGGCCTGTAGACCGCTGCCGGGGCTTTGGCTTGTGCTCTTGATAGAGTGGGAGATAGGGACGAATTTGGAGTAGAGGAGGGACATGATCGGATGTATGTCTTAAAAGGATTGCTTTGGCCCTTTTGTTGAGAATACACGACAAGGGTTAAAGGTGGAAGCAGAATTCCTGATACAGAATGCAGTGAATTGGAATGTGCTTCCAAATCTCATTTGGTGTACATTAAACTCAGTTCATTTTCCATATAGCAAAATGAGTAAGCTGGGGAGGCCTGTTTGAACACCTATTTATCTTGGCCAAATACTTTCTTCTAGCATCTTGAAGTCATTTATTTAGCCATGTTGGTGCTATAACCAAAATGAGTTTTTCTATAATAGTGACATAAATCCTGGACTTCCAATAGAAGATTGGATTAAATAGAATTTTGTAGGAGGTGGGTGAGTGGGTGGCAGATTCCAACTACTTCTTATCAAAACCAGTATAATTCCCAGTATAGACTGGGTAGTGGTTTGAAACACCGTCTATCCAGATTCCGTCCGTTGGTAGAATATAGGATTAACAGTGGAATATTATTAGAAGCCCATATTCTACCATGCAGAATTAGGATCAGAACGATGATCTTTTGAAAACAAACCGTGGAATAAGTCATGAAATACTAACACAATGGGAATTAGAATTCATTTTGAGTAACTATTGATATTATCCAATCTCTAACCTTCAAGTCCATACAACTGAGCCTGCATGAGGAATTTGATGCTGTTATTCTTGTAGAACTGATAGAACAGGAAATCACATAAACTGTAGTAAGCTCATTTATTGATATTTGAGTAACTTTATGGACCATGCTTGGGTTAATGATAGGGCAGAAATGCCATTAAAGCAGAATACTATTAGTTAACCCACTGGTGACATGCATTAGTGATACTTGAAAAACCGTACAGTCGTGAGGACGTTTGTAGTGTTAGCTTATCCCCCTATTAAGATTTGTAGGTGTTTTACATGAACTTAATTTTCTCCCTTCACCCTCAGCGAATGACTGAGATCCCTTTAACCTACCAGGAGACATGCTCGAGAAGGCTTTCTGTTAATGGAACATGACTGCTGTGTTTCCTTTCCAAATGCAGTACAGTTAATTTGGAATTACAAGTCTACTATGTGACCAGGAAGCATCCTCAGTTGAGATACAGATTGCACAGTTTATTGGAAATGTGAATCATACTTCCTTTACTTACTCTAGGGTTCATGATTGGGAGTGGAAGTGCAGCAGAAAGAAGAGACCGTTCAAGAAAGTATTGGATTAATCTGAGATCCTTCACTTTCTTCTCCGATTTATCTTTAAAAAAATTTTTTTTTTTATTTTTGATGGAGAGAGAGACACCGGGCACAAATGGGGGAGGGGCAGAGAGAGAGGGAGACACAGAATCCGAAGTAGGCTCCAGGCTCTGAGCTGTCAGCACAGAGCCCGATTCAGGGCTCGAACCCACAAACCGCAAGATCATGACCTGAGCCGAAGTCAGGAGTTTAACCGACTGAGCCACCCAGGCGTCCCCCTTCTCTGATTTATCTTTTGCCGAGAATTGGCCAGCACCTTTGTGGCAGAGGTGCTCAGGAAATGATGGTCAGTTACCTATTAGAAATATCTGTGGTGCTCACTGTGATAGCACATATCCAGAGGAAATTAGCATGGCCCCTGTGAAAACAAATTCAGGAAACATTCCATATTTTTTAGCTAAACCTACAGTGGCAATTATCTTGTAATAGTTACATATATCAAATCATTACGTTGCACAACTTAAAATCCAATGTTATGTGTTAATTATATCTCAATAAAACTGGAAACTAAGGAGAGATATTTGTGTTTGGGGGCGGGAGGGAGGGCCAAGAGGTCAGAGAAGGCAGTCCCACGGTTTGAGACTGTAGTCAGGAATTTAGCACAAAATTGAAAATGGAAAATGCTGTATTAAGCACACGTGTAGGTACCTGAAATCCGGCATCCTTTTAAAACAAAGTGGTTAAGAGGGTATAAATGTTAGTATTCCATTGCCATCCCTGCCACCACAAATCTACAGCCTGCTATTTTCCTACCATACGTTTCCTAATGCTGCTTCTGTTGATAGAAAGCCCCAGTCATTTTTTATTAATGGATGCTGTGACTTCTTCCCACTCTCTTTCCATTGGCACAGCATTTACTGATTAAGGATGCTGGGTGAGTCAGAATATTCCTTGCATAATGATTGGTTACTTGGAATGGGTACCAGCTCTTCCTTTGTGATAAAGAACAGTGTATATAAATAAGGGTAAGATTTTCTTGATGTTCAAGGTCTTTGGTCTCTGAGTTACAGACTATAAATTTCCTGGGCCACATTCTAGATGCAGAACTTCCACTGAAGTCAACAGAAGTTTTGTAAAACAAACAAACAAACAAACAAAAAAACACAACCCCTCCCCCCAAAAAAGTTAATGGCTGGAAAATGGACTATTATTATTCATTATTATTTCTTTTTGGCTGCTCCGAAGATAATTTGGTGCATAAAGTATTGAAGAAGTTTTGGATTTTTCCAGTGACTCATTTTCATGCAAATGTTTATCACATTTCTGGGTATTGTTTTCCTCTATCATATATATTCCCATCTTCCATGGGTAAATCAACATCTTCATCCATATTGCACATTCAGCGGCTGTAAATTCAGCCTGTATTCTCATTAAATGTTACGAATATGTGATTTTCATTTATGATTTTAGCGAGTGTTTCTGAAATTTCCACAGCAGCATCTGGCCAGGAAATAGTGTCTGTGAATCAGAATTACTACACCTAATTTTATTTTTCTTCCGTCTACTTGTTTCTCCAATCCTTTCCTGACAAACAGGAGACAATGTGGATTCTTTTCTATCCTAATTCTCAGAGACCGCCCCCCGCCCCCCCCCCCACCATGTACAGACCTCAGGTTTGATCCTGCCTTTCCTGTTATGCGTGGTTCAGGGAACAATGGAAGCAAATCCTGAGTCCCCGCCCCTTCCTCCCTGCCAGCACTCACTTCTAAGCCACCACAGTGGTTTAATCAGACCAGTGCAAGCACTTCCTAAGAGGTTTTTCATTGTGTTCAGCTTCGGTCCCTTCTAATCTCTTGACACTGCTGTTCGAATGATCTTTTAAGAACGTGGAGATGATTTTGCATCTCTCTGCCTAAAACCCTTCTTTTGTCCTTAGGATAAAGACCATGGGCCTAGCCCATGGAGCTCTTCGTACTCTGGTTCTGACTTGCCTCTGAGGACAGTTTTTCCTTCCTCTGGCTCCAACCACAGGCCCCAGGGTTCAGACCCCACATCATCACTTTCTTCACCTCCAAGCCTTTGTACATGCTCTTCCCTTGCTTGGCTCATTGTTCCACTAAACCCGCTCCTGAATGGATCTTGCTCATCCTTTTGTTTAAACTCCCCTCCTCTTACTGCCATTGATTGGCTCTGCATTCCCACAGGATCCTATGCTTGACCTTCAAAAGAGCCATCACCCCTGTGACCTTTTGTGTAACACCTACCTTCCCCACTAGATTGCTCTCTTTGTGAGGCCAGCGACCTGTATCTGCATCCTTACTGCTCTGTCCCCAGTACCTTGTACATAAAAGGCATTCGGGGACCTAATGAGTATGTAATAAATGTTTGCAGATTTCACTTGAGTACTGATTTCACCACTGACCTCTGTGACTCTCTTCTGTCCTTGGATGCATGTTAGTCTCTTTCCAAGGAGACAAGGAGACTGTGGGATGCTCTTCTTGTGAAATTGCACAGACACTCACTGTCCTTGACACCCACTTGCCTCTCTGTAGCTTCTTCCTGATGCTAATTTTCACTCTAAGAGCCCAGTTTGCTTTGGAGTGACTGAAACGTCTCTGGGTGAGTGGGAGATCACGAGCCTGAGAGATGAGAGGCTTGAATTTGAATTCACCTATGATATTTGTTGGGCTTTTAGCTCTGGGCAAGTTGTTTAATCTCTCTGGTTATTACTCCTTGAGGCCACAGAATGAGAGGAATAGACTGGTCTGAATCTACGGACACCTCTGTGATACTAAGAAGCCATTTTGTGTACTTTAGGGAAGATTTAGCCCATTGCGCTGGAGCGCAGAAGCTAAAATGATTGAAAGGTGAACAAATGGAAATTCAGCACATCTTCCTATAGTGAATGCTGGATTTTGACCTACACAGGGCTGAGGGCAGGCTGTCTGTTTCCTCTAGCATGTGCTAGAGGAAACAGACAGCCTGCCCATTATTCCATGATTCATAGCAGCCCTGGGCAGTTGTGGCCTAGAGAGAGAAAGCCGATGGTGGACATACATGGAACGTGCTCTCATGTGGATTAGTGCAAGCCAGGGTAGTATATGGCCACATGGTGGAGGTCATGGGGCAACTGCTGGTGTCTGCCGTGTAATCACAGTATCTTTCTTCAGCCATATTGCTGAGGCGTGATTAATGCATCATTAGTGAAAAGGCATAGGATTTAGAATTAGACTGATCAGGGTTTAAGTTCCAGCTCCATTACCTTATCCTGTGTGTGTGTGTGTGTGTGTGTGTGAGAGAGAGAGAGAGAGAGAGAGAGAGAGAGAGAGAGAGAGAGAGATCCAAGTTAATTAATTTGATTTCTGAGTCTCTGTTTCCTCCTCTGCACATTTATGATAGTAACTATGTCATAGAGCTGTTTGAGGATTTTCAAAGACAATATCTGTGAGTTATTTGTGTGCATTTAACATGCCTTCTGCATTCTGATAACAACATTCTTTTCTAGAGGAGCCGTCCTCTCTACCTAGATCATGACTGTGATGTAAAGGCTGCCAATCAAGTAGTGATTGGTTGCTCTATGGAAGCCTACTCCCAATATGCCCAGAGTGAGGGCTCTGTAGGTGAAGTGAGCTTGAGCAATCAGTATATGGTCCTGGATCTTTGAAAATGAGGATAAGGTAAGGTTTTCTGGTGGTAAAGGTAGAAAATGCAGACTCAGAAGCTTCAGGCAGCTGGGATCCTAGCTTCTCAGAGGCTCCTGATTGGCACACGACTTGGATGGAGATGAGTAACAGAGAGGAAAGATCCAGGTACCATCACCTCTTTCCTTGTCATCATTCCCAATTATACTTTTCTTTCTCCTTGTCTTCTGAGTCAATAAATTTACCTTTTTGCCTAACCCATCTCAAATTGCATGCCTGTAATTTACATATCAAAGAGTCAAGACTAATAGAGTAGCATACTATAGATCCTGAGGGGACTTTAGTTCTCTTCTCCACACAAATATGATCTTATTTTTTTTGCTTCCTCTCAGGATAGGCCCAGGCATTATGGGTTGAAAAAAATCAAGAGTTTCTATAATCTGAATTCCAAGTTTTTAATATATCAGGAATCTCTCCCTTTACTTTCCCTCAAAGACTTAGCTGCTAATCTAAACAATATTTTTTATACTTCGGGGGCTTTAAAAATATAACAGATGTGGATATTTAAAAATGCTAATGTATATTTTTGCAGAGAGTAAAACTGGTATAATTTCTAGGTGGTGATATTGTAATAAGTATCCAAAAGTTTTGTTTATACTTTTTTACTCATGAATTCCATTTTTGGTATTCCATCCTATGGAAACAAGCCTGCATATGAACAATGCTATATGTACAAACTTATTTATTGTAGCTTAATTTGTAAGGACGAAGATAAAGCAATTTAATGAATGCTCAAATCTTAGGGGTTATGTAAGTGCCATGGATCCTTTTAAATAATTTTTATAATATTTGATGAATGAGAAAACTGATACATTTTTCAGAAAAAATGTAGGCCATAAAATAGTATATATAATATTCTGATTTGTAATATGCACATATGCTCACACACTGTGTGTGTGGGGGGGTGCTTAGAGCTATATAGGAAAAACACCAACAATGGTTTTTCCCTAGGCAGCTGCATTACTTAGTGTATGGAAGATTTCCCAGCATCCATTTCCTTGTCTCCCTGCCCCCACCTCTATAGCATGTGCAGCAGCCATGCAATTTGGTGAGACTGACCTTCACCTTGAGTTCCATGGGTGGTCCATCATTGTGTGAGATCAATCAGTATGGTCCTATGCCTCTAGTGACGGTTATTAGGTTAGAGGCGGACACATAATCTAGGTATGAGCCGTTTGGTGGAAAGCATTAACTTGGCATTGATGTCTGGTTCAGAGATAGGCATATAATTTCATTGGATCTAGTCAGGAAGAGTTGAAAGACTTTTAGTTGGGTAGGAGGTACCCAGTCTCTCTCCCTGATCTGGCTACGGACACCTGGAGTTCTAGGTAATATTGGAAGAGATTTTGTGACCTTAGAGGGAGCTGGCTTTGGGTAAACTGTGATCTATGCAGGACAGAACAGAGGTGAACGAGATCTTCTATGTGCTCATATTGTTGCATCTCTGAATCATAACACTGAAGTCTGCCCTAATTTTAGAATGAGCTAACATATTACCTAACTAATTAGGCTAGGTGGCATTGAGGTTTTCATTACATGAAAATAAAACCGATCAAACTTAAGTGGTTTTCATTTTATGCTTTATGTTTTCCATTATTTTTAAAGATTTTTTTGCATCGAACACATATTAGTTTTATAATTTAAAAAGATTATTTATTATAAAAATTGCCATTAGCTAAAAACTGGCAAAGACCCATTAAGTCAGTGTGTGTCCTTCTCTCCTTTCTCACTCTCCCCCTTCTTCTGAACCTCTTTCAGTTCTCTTCCCCAAATTCCCATAAGAGCCAGAGAAGCCAAAAAAATGTCAAAATTTTGTCACTTCATTAATTAGGAGTCTTGAATTGGGTGAGGCACAACCTACATTCTGTGAAATTGATTGGCAAGTGACTGGCAGGGCTACCTTCTTGCTAACGGGGCAATGGCAGAGATGAGATGATCACTACTGTTTGTGGCTTGTGCTAAATATCTGGAAACCCAGGAGGATTCACAGAGACACTGGTTATCATATGCTGACGAAAGAAACTCCAAAGCCAGGCGTTAGACTCCCTTGCCAAATTTGGCAGTGTAGTCAAAGGAAGAAACCTCAGGAGCAATGTGGATTGCAAAATCTAAAGTAAATTTAGCCTAGACATCTATGTTGATAGGCATGATATGTTGGAGAAGAGGGTACTTTTTGACGGTGTGAGCCTGCAGCAAATGGTGAGCATAGAGAGAAGTAGCTCAGAATTCTATTGAGAAGGTAATTCAGAAGTGGACCTGGAGAGGAACGAGGGAGATAGTGGCCAAGCATCTTTTGAGATACCAAGTGGATAGCTGTAATAAATGCTGCCTTGGTGAGGAAGAATGCTTCCTGACAGAATCCGTCTAATGATGGCACCCCTAACTCTATTTCCCCACACCCCATTGCTCCTGGTTCCAGGTTATATACACTATGGGGGTGCCATTACCTAGATGTGAGATCTTAGGCCAGCCACTTAACCTCTCTGTCCTTGAGTTTTCTCATCTGTGAAAGGGCTGAGAGGCAGTCCGAAGTTCTTCTAAGGCTCTGCATGCTCCACAGTTGGTCCGTCCTTCCGTCTGTCTGCACGAATCAGCCAACGAGGAGAGCCTCGGAAGCCTGTACACTGTGCAGCGCAGTGTTGACTCCCTGCTGGCGAGGAAGGCAGCCTCCCAAAGTGGTGCTCTCAGGGAGGCAGGGGGCTTTTGAAGTTGACGCTGCGCTCCTTGCAGCTGCTCTGCAGAGGGGAAAAAACCTGGATTTTAAAGAAGCAAATGGTCTTTTTTTTTTTTTTTTTTTTAAACAAAATTAACTCACAGCTGCAAGCAGCACAATGAAAGCACATTTTAAAATAATCAGATGCTTTTGGGGCCTCCTTCTGCTGCCAGAACAACTTCAGTCCGAGCTGCCGCAGGCTGCCTGTCAAGGCTGCAGCCTCGAGCGCCAACCGTCCAGGGGTGAAGTGGGGCCTAAAGCCATTGGTGTCAGAAAAGAGGCCGCAAGTTTTATGATCCCGGGGACCCTAAAGGCCTCAGCTGTTTTTTTGCTTGTTCTATTCAATTAGGATGCATTGTATATATTTGAAAGGCATCTGACAGCTAATAGGTTGTTTTTTATAAAGGGTAATTTTATTAAACACTTTTAAAAAACGTTTAGTGATCTTTTACATTTCATTTAATCAACTAAGCTTTATTTTATGCCAGTAACGAAACGTGAGCCCAAGCAGTCCCTGAAAGGTGCTTGAGATGACCAAGGTTTAGAACGATGGTGGTTTCTGAATTTCCACCTATACTTGGTACCCTGATTTTTAGATAAGGGATGCTGCGTGTCTAGAGGGTAGTTTACAATACTCTGCTCCACCATAATGTGTCTGCCTGCGAATTTCTGCATGTTGTTTAAGCTGCTGAGTTGACCTTAAAAGGAAAAGCAGTAACGGAGTCAAATATCTTGAGAGAAGCTTAATGAGGTACTTAACACATGGGAGAGGGCAACTTTGACTAAGAGAATTAAGACCTTCATCATGAGGAGCTGAAGGCCAGGAATCTCCTTGATGGCTAGGGCTGGGTGCAGGGACTTAGAGTCAGGTGACCTTGGGGCAAGTCCTTTCAGGGCAGTCTATTCATGGTGTGACCCTAAGCAAGGGCCCGCATCTTCCAGATTTCTTGCCTGCACAGAAGAGATAACGATCACTACCTTGTCTAAAGTCATGAGGCCCAAACAGGAGTTTATATTATATATAGTGAGCATACTGTCTGCTCATGTTAAGAGTCTGGCCTGACAAACTTTTATTGAGCATCTATTGTGTTTTCAATAAATGCTTCCTTTTCTTTATTTTAAAGCAGATTTAGCTGTTGAATCTTAGGAGAATGAATGGGTTTAGTATCTTCCGAAGATTGAAAGAGGAGATATAGGACAAATGAAAAGCAATACTGGGTAAAAGGAGGTTCACTTCAAGATTAAAAATATCACTAAGTTCAAAAAAGTTTTTAAATGAATTAAGGGATGCTCTGTATTTATCAAGTTTTAAAGGAAAACTAGAGAAAAAATTGAAGCAGATTTAATCACTTGAGAGTGCAGCTTTCAAAGTAAACCATGTTTACATCAGAGTCAGGAATCTGGCTGTGATCGAAAGACCGTTCCTTTGTTATTATAATTAATAATGAGGATGGTATCTTATTTTGGATTTTAAAGACAGCCAGATTATTATTGTCATAATTAAGAGTATTGAGTGGAACCCATTCACATTGTTAAGGCCTGAGCCTGCCTTTCTTTAATTGGACAATGATAACAGCAATGATAATAATAATGTCACAGCTGTTCTAAGCTCTGTACATATAATGACTCATTTATACAATAACAACCCTTGTGGCGGTTAGTTGCTTGTCCCCTTTTACAAATGAAGACATAAACTGAAACACAAAGAGTGTTTAAATGACTTGTCCAAGATCATACGGCTTAGTGGTAGAGGCGGGATTGGAAGGCAGTTGACTCCAGAGCCTCCACTTCACCTGCTTACTGTACAGTCATTTATTTAACTGTGAGCTCCATGTTGTCACAAGCTATCTTGAATCATGACAGGTCATCTTAAATACTTAAAATCTGGGTTACATAGTTATAGTTTGGAACACATATTTTCCTTGAAGTTTGAGGTGGTGGTTGCAGTTGGTAAATTGGGGAAAGGCATATTTAGGAATTTAGTCTTCTATGCAAGTGAACTTATAAGCACAATATTTTTTTTTTTTTTATGATGTAGCTGTTTGATTTCTTTGTAAGGTGGAGAAAAGGCCTTCATGTCACAGGATGTCAGCCTGTCAGTCATAGGTCAAAAACTCTTATTCACGAACATACCTTGTGAGCACGGGACAAGGTGCAATTTCAAGAGAATAACAAGAATTTCCCTGTGACAAACCTTCATTCCTACCTTTAGAAACGTAAGGGATAATGAGTCATGCCACCTAAACACTGAAGGAACAAAAAGACTGAGGATTGGGGAATACATGCCTATGTATATCAAAAATAAAATCTAATAAACCACTCTATTGCTAATGTCTTTTAAATCCCTTTCCTCTACCCAGTCCTGGCCCTTTACTTCCCCAGTCCTGACTCAGAGCCTCATCACTTGCTCCTCCAGCATAACAATAGTCTCCTACTTGGTTGCTCTTTTATTTATTTTTAGTTTTTTAACATTTGTTTATTCTTGAGAGAGAGGGGGGGCACAAGTTGAGGAGGGGCAGAGAGATAGACACAGAATCCAAAGCAGGCTCTAGGCTCTGAGCTGTCAGGACAGAGCCTGATGCGGTGCTTGAACTCACAAATTGTGAGATCATGACCTGAGCTGAAGTCAAATGCTTAATGGACTGAACCACCCAGGCGCCCCTGTTTGCTCTTCTTTTAATATCTACTATTTTATTTTGCATACTCTTTCCAGGTGATCCTGATGACAGAATAATTACCTCATTGCTGTTGCTGAGAACCTTCCTCTGATTCTTTACCTCCACATAATCAAACTTGAACTCTTTAGGATGACCTATAAGGCCCTCCATAAAATCCTCTGCCTAGTTTTCTAGCCCTTTCTTCCCTGATACGCTGTCCCCTTCATGCTTGGCTCTTTCAAGCACGTGGAATGCCTTTTCAGCTCTTGTCTGCTGGGAGAAATCTAGTGAATGCTTTCAGACTGAATTTAACCGTCTCCTCATTGGAGAGCCTCCTTTGACCACCTCCTTCCTAGTCTCTTAGAAAAACTTCTCTCACCTCTTTGCTCCCCTTACACTTTATACAAACCTTTATTATAGCCTTTCCAGAGGTGTTTTATAATTCTTCGACTACATGGCTATCTTCCTTACTGGAGGGAGGGCTCTGTAAGGTAGTGATTGTGTCTTCATGTTCTATCTACTGTATCTAACACAGTGCGTGACACAGAAAATGTATTCAATAAGTGATTGTAGATTGAGGAATGAATGGATTAACAAATGGTGGAACAAATTATATTCAAATAAGGAGAGAATTCTGGAAGTTTTCTCTAGGTTTCTTTAATGAACCCACTTAAATATTCATTCAGTTGGAATAGAACATATAACATGGACTAGATGGCACAGAGTCTGGGGTCTAGTCCCGGACTATCTCTAATTGGTCCAGTGGCCTTGGACTGATCACTTAACATATCAGTGATTTACTGTCTTCATCCAGAAGATAAGGATACGTATATAAAACCCTCCAAGGCTGCCACTAGGATTGGATAAAAATAATTCATAGTCAAATGCTTTTGAAAAATATAGATAATAGGACATTTCAGCAAAGCTTCTAATGATCAGATTTCTTATGGCTAATTCTGTGCCAGGGAGGTGTAACATATGTATGTTTTTTGTGCTCCTTATCTCATGGTTATCTGCTTGTCCCTTTAATTGCTCTGGGTCATTGAAGATACTCTAGAAGGTTATTTTTAGTAGGTCAGTATGCTCATAACCAGACTCTCGAATTGCAAAGGAATCTTAGAAAATATAGTACACATTCAGTACAAAAAGAGCATGACTTTATTAGACCATCAAAAGTCAAAGGCATAATTTGAAATGATGAACGTATCCATTTTAAGTTACACATTACTTTGCATAGTTAATATCACTGTAATTAGTCATAGTTCCTATAATTTATTGAAAAAGATGCTCATCCCCTCTAGTGTACCACAGTGATGAATGTTGGGAGAGCAACTTTGGAAGCTGGAATCAAGAAAATGAGTAACAGTTGGAGAATTAATATGTAAATCAATAATACCCTTTCTTCTTCATTTTGAAACCAGGATTTTCATGACACACTGCAAAATCAGAGAGCCCCCACGAGTTAGAGCCATCACTGCACCCCACAGAACTAGGCAGACCGCTTCAACTGTAGGAAATGTTTAAAATCCTCTCAAACATTTGAGTAAATCTCTAGTAAATATTTAAACTCTGTGTAACTAGTCACAAATAAATTAAGCTGATTTTATGCAGTCTCTCTAATTAGAAGGGCACAGCATTTGTTGAAACGTGATTAGTATTATTCATTAAGCAAAAAATTCTCATTTGTATCTTATTATCACTATTCTGCATAAACCAACACAATTTGTCATGAACTCCCTCATTTGCTGTATCCTCAAAAAGCAGATTATGCTTATTTTTCATTTGGACAGTGGAAAATCAAGCCAGGTGTTTGGCAGCACCAGAGTGTTCAGGTGTAACTGTGCCAGTGATGGAACATTACGAGCGGCGCGGATGAAGAATGAGGCATGGAGAATCTTGGGACTGAGGTGCCTTGAGGCCCATCCCTTCTGAGTGCCCCTGCTGATGAGACAGGTGTTGCACCGGGCTGCTGGGAGGGGAGAGGGAAACAGAAACTTTTTTGTAATGTCAGATCTTTTCCCTTCCGTCAGAACCCAAACATGCTTGCTTGAATTCCTGCTGCATTCAAGCTATGGGCATGTGTGCTGTAAAACCACTACAGCCGTACCTTTGTTTAAAATATTTCCAAAACACAAAAATTCAGTTCCACGATTTGTCTAGAACTGTCTGTCTGTCTAGACACATGAGCACTGTACCTATTTAGCTTTTCAGACTTCTAGATATTGACAGATAAGACAAAGATGATGTAGGAACTGGACGAAAGGGGACTGAAGGCGGCTTTTCTTCCTCTGCGATCTATTCATTTTGTCTTTAAAATCTTCTTTGTTCCCTGGCTCAGGTTAGAGACTCCATTAGGGCTTGCGATTGAAGCTGCTCTATGATTCTGGCAGAAACAGGAGCGTGAATGCAGTAGGGTCTATAAAATAGTGGCGCGATGATAGGAAATTATTTTTTAAGGTAGTAGTGGGCTTAAAAAAGCTTTTCCAAATCTATTCTTTGGGAACTTTAGAGCTATAAGGACTGTATGCTGTTTGGCCTGTGTGTCAGTTTCTCTTTTTTGTGTCTCCATTCCTCTTTGTTACTTCACTACCCTCTCTTGTTTTTGTAAATAGTCTGCCTTTTCCAGGCCTTACTCCTCACTACTGATAGGATTGATTTCCTAAGACACCAATCATGTGGAATAGTGTAGGGAAAATATCCAACAAGATATTATTGGAGAGAATGGCGATATTTACCTAAAAACATACACAGGAAAGGGGTGAGGTATGATGGTAGTCTTCAGATATCGACAGCATACTTAAGGCCAGGTTAACACTATGGAGTGGCTGCAGAAGTCACTCTACAGCAAGCAGGGGGAAGATAGAGAGAGGCAAATTATGGCTCTACTTAAGGAAGCACTCTCTAATAGAGGTGTCCAGACGTGGAATGGGCTGGCTTGTTTGGCGGTGAGCTCCCCATCACCAGAAGTACTAAGGCAGAGTTTAGGTTGGGAAGTTGACTATAGGAGTTCCAGGTTCCTTTCCATTACTAATTTTGGTGTTTTTCTTTACTGGAAAGGTTATGGCCAGTGGCCTTGGTCAAGAAGACTAGGAGAATCTCCATAGTGCTAGAAGTGGCATTTTTAACTTCAGCGTTCGGGAGCCCCTTGTTAAATTTCAGATAGAAGCCTGTTTAGTGGACCAGGGGCCTCCTGTCACTGCTGCGTAGCCAATGCACAGCTATAGAGAACTTAATGGCCCATCCAGATGTCATTCCCTGCTTTCACAGCATTTTCTTGTCTTCTCTGTGAATGAGGACTTGTCCAAACACAAATTTTGTGTATCACATTTGGATACAAAGTCTCCACTTTGGAGACTTTTACAAATTTAAAATGTATTCCAGGGTATATCTGCGTGAGGTGGAATTAATGACAAATTCAAGGGATAATTGTCTTATCTTCCCAAGCAGGAAATTAGTTGTGAACTTAGTTTATTGACAGATGGAATAAAAACTATGAAACTTTCAAGGGAGGTTTCTTAAATTGTGCTCAGGGACTACCTACGTGTTGAAACACAGATTCCTGGGCCCAGCCCTGTATTTATTATATTAGTTTTTTATTGCTGTGTAACAAATGACCACTAACTTAGCAGAGTAAAACAACATGCATTTATTATATCACAGTGCTGAAATCACAAGTTCAGGCCATGTTGCTACGTTCTTTGTTTAAGGTCTAACTAAGTTAGGTTCTTATTGAAGGCTCTGGGGGAAAATCCAGTTCAAATCTTGCTTAGGTTGTTGGAAAATTCAGTTTCTTGCTGGCTGTCAGCTAAGGGCAGCTTTTTGCTCCTGGAAGCTACCTACATATCTTTCCCATGTGACCCTTCCCATCTTCAAACTAGTTAAGGCACATGAAGTCCTTTCCATGCTTGGAATCTGTCTGACTTCTTTTGCTGTTACGTGCCAGAGAAAACTCTCTGCTTCTAAAGCATTCATGATTAGAGTAGGCCCAACTAGATCATCTCCACGTTTTAAGGTGGACCAGCTTGAGACTTTAACTACATCTGCAGAATCCCTTCATAGCAGTACCTAGGTTAGTGCTTGATTGAATAAGTAGGCTATGGGAATTCTGGGGGTGGGGTGGGCATCTTTAGAATTCCATGTACCTACCATGTACCTACTAAATCAGCATCACTAAATCAGGGGAACCAATGAAATCTGTCTTTGTAACAGCACTCCAGGTGATTCTGATGAGTAATAAACTTTGAGAACTATTGGCATAGAAGGGTAATAAGAAAAGCAATGAATGTTAGGTGTTAGGTGAGTGATGTAGAAGACAACTGGCTTAGGAGTTCCAAATGAGGGACTACTGAAGACTGAAGATGCCAATGATTACACGGATGTTTGTGGAGAAACTGGACGTTAAGAAAGAAACAGCAGGCTTTCCAGGCAGGGCAGAAGGTGTGAATAGAGATTTGAACTTGGGAAGACACATGAATGGCCTTTCCGAGTACAATTAAATTGAGTTGGATTGGAGTGGAGAGGTGTGCAATTTGAGGGAGAAGTTGTGAGGTTGGGATTCTATTGACCTGTAGAGGGGAGCCAAAGTTTTTACAAATCATTATGGTTAAAAGGCAATGTAATTTTATTCACTTTACCTCATTTACTCATTGAGTTTCTCTGCAGTTGAGGGTTATGTTTTGATTTGCTTTTACTAAACTCAGGGTCTCGGTTAGATTCCAATGATAGCCAAATTTTTTTATTATTTTTGTTCATGGGGATGAAGAAGAAAGGTTTTCAAGCTGTAAGAAATGAACTGACGTTTGGAAAAGAGTAAGATAACCCAGGGTCAGACTCTCTGGTTAAGGGAGAGTGAAAGCAACAACCTGAGTCTCTTTTATAAGCACCTTTATATGTATTCTGATCCCTAAAATGTTTTCCACTCACCATCCTCCAAGTATATATGTATTGCAAAGATTCTTAATGGGGACTTGTGGGGAAAGGGAGTGTGATTAGTCACTGCATTGTCACTAGAATTGAAATTTGAGAGTTTTGTAGCTTGGAACAGAAGGTGCACTACCTTGGAGCCAGGTTTGGTAGCTTTGAATTTGAGATGAAGACTGCAAATCCAAGAGGGTATCATATGACAGGCATCTTAAACAGATGGATGACAGAGTGGGTGCACTGGAGAGTATTGTTAATTTAATGACTCCAGATAATGCTTCTTTAAAATTGAAAGCAAGTCACTGGGGAACAGCCAACAAAGTTGTAACCAGTGGGTTTCTGGCCTCCTGGTCTCTTCACATAGGGAGAAGGGGAGGGACGTGTGTAGTTCTGAGTTCTGAAAAACTCAAATTGTTTCTCAAAAGAGGTAGTATAGAGCTTACTCATTGACATTTTTGAGAATTTAATCAAATAATCTTCTCAGGAATGTGGGGGATCACTTTATTTTAGCGAAAATTCTAAATCTTGTGTTTAGATATTAAATGAATTACAGAAAAGATTATCTCGGCCCTTAGGTTTAGTGAACCTAAATCTCAGGAAATTTGATCCCATGAAGTTCATTTAATCTCATCCTCTCTTTAATTCATTATTTTACTTATTTAATGATCAAGAATAGCTGTATCATGCTATGTGAGGTCCTAGAAATGTAAAGATGAGTCAAACACATCCATCTCTTCATGGAGCTCATGCTCTACTCTAGGAAACAAGCAAAAAGGCAAGGTTCTGCTGTGAGCCAAACCTACACTGTTACCCCAGCAGCAATGAGACATGGATAGATGGTGAGAAAAGAGGCTCGTCACTACTCTACCCGTTCGCCAATGACAGTGGGACCCAGAAGATTGCTGAGGCTCCCCACCCAGACCTGGAATCAGTGGGATTGAACAAAGTAGAATGAGTTGATACTGGTCAGTCCCAAGCTTCTGACCTCCTTGTACCAGTGGGGCAGAGTGGAGAGCTAAACTGAGCTTATACA
The DNA here is from genome assembly GCA_030068075.1 of Paguma larvata. NCBI lineage: Eukaryota > Metazoa > Chordata > Mammalia > Carnivora > Viverridae > Paguma > Paguma larvata. The sequence goes on along the minus strand of CM057833.1, from coordinate 71,878,722 downwards.
CCAACTTGAAGGGAATGAAGTGGAGCAAGTCAGTGCTCCACTTTAAGCAGGAAGGTCTCTTAGAAGCTGAAGAGGGAGCTAAACTTCCGCTCCACACATTTGCAATGAGGCACTGTGAGTCAGTGCTCCATGTTTTGCATATGTAATGCCAGTAGGTCCCAGCAAGATGCTGGACATACCTAGCCATCCTACTGCACCTCAACAGGGGGACTATCTATGAAACAGAAGATCAGAGAGGATCTAGAGCCTACTAATACAACATACAAAATATCTGGATACAGTAAAAAATCACTCATCAAGAACCACAAACACAACTTGAAATGATAATCAGGAGACACTGACACCAAGATGATTGAGATGTTGGGATTATCTGACAAGAATTTTAAAGCAGCCATTGTAAAAATACTTCAACACCAATGACAAATTCTCTTGAATCAAATGGAAAAAATGAAAATCTTAGCAAAGAAATAAAAGTTATAAAAAAACAAAATGGAAATTATAGAGCTGAAAATTATTAAAAGCAAAATAAAATGGTGGATGGGCTCAGTAGTAGGGAGCAGATGATAGGGAATAGAATCAGTGGACTTGAAAGATCAATAAAGTTTATACAACTTAAACACAGAAAATAAACTTATTTTTAAAAGGAGAGGAAGGAGAGAAGAAAAAAGGAAAAAGAGAAACAGATTATTTGAAAAAAATAATGTCTGACAATTTCCTAAATTTGATAATGCTCTAAACTTAACATATTTGAGACTCTGAGCAAACCCTAAGTGGGCTAAATCCAATGAACTCTATGCTAAAATACAATAAAAATAAACTTTGAAAACTAAATGAAAAGAAAAAATATTGAGAGCAGCTAGAGATAAAGGACACATTATTTATCAATTGAACGTCAGTCTGAATTTACTGTCGATTCACATGATCAATTTTTCATCTGAGACACACACAGAAGGCCAGGCAGAAAAAGGTGGCACAGAATTTTTGGAGTTGAAGGAAAGGAATAGTCAACCCAGAATTTTATATCTAGCAAAAATATCTTTCAGGAATGAAGACAAAATCAATATTCTCCAAAGGAAACTGAAATTTGTCACGAAAAAATCCTACCCTTAAAGAATGGCTAAAGAAAGTTCTCTAAACAGAAAGGAAATGAAGACAGAAGGAGGTTTGGAACTTAAGAAAGGAAAGAACATCAGAAAAGGTAAAAAATCAGGATAAATGTAATAAACCATTCTTCTCATGAATTTCTTAAATTATATGTGATAGTTGAAGCAAAAACCAATATACCTTCTGATGTGATTCTTTATGTAGAAGAAATATTCAAGAAAATTATGTTTTAAAAATGGGTAAGGTAAAGTAATCTAAATGGAAATAGGTTTTCTACACTCTAAGTGATAAAATATTAGTATTTTAAATTGTGTAAGTTACAGTCTGGAAAGGGAAAAATATGTTTTTCTGGAACTAGAAATCTACTCATCAACCAGAACACCCTCAGTAGACTGTACATGGATGAGAAATACAGTTTTATTGTGTTCACACACATAAAAAGTCATTCTGGTACTTACTGGATTGCATTGGATCAAAGAGATCTTTGGCAATGCAAATTGGAGGTGAGAGCAGAAGCGGTAGAGCTCGAAGAAAGTGGATGAATTCCAATACTTGAATTCCTTGCTAAGTTCCACAACAAACAACTTTCAGCTCAAGTTAGAACTTACCTAAAGAAGACCATCCCTGTCTTTCCCAGGCATTTTTACCTTTGATTTGCAGTAATATCCCTGAGCGATTGAAATAGAATTCTAGGGTGCCTGCATGGTTCAGTCGGGTGAGTGTCTGACTCTTGATTTTGGTTCAGTTCATGATCCCAGGGTCATGGGATGGAGCCCTATGTCATCAGGTTCTGTATGCTGCTGAGCGTGGAGCCTGCTTAAGATTCTCTCCTCTTTCTCTTCCTCTGCTTGTGTAAGCATATGCTTTATCTCCCTCCCTCTCTCTCTCTTTATCTCATCTCTTTTTATCTCTCTTTATCTCTCTCTCTCTCTCTCTCTCTCTCACACTCACACACACACACACACACACACACACACACACACACACAAATCTAATTCTAGTGTAGGTTCAGCCCCAACAGCAGGCAAAAGCAGGAAGTGATTTTGCTGCCATAGGCCTGATGTCTGCTTTCCCAATTGTAAATCATAAGCAAATACATTTGTAATGGATGGAACTCTTCTGTATTACTCTGACATGTTGTGTAATCACATAGATCTCCACAGAGGGGTAGGCAAGATCCCAAATCCAGCCCAGGCATTCACTGGGACCTCAGTACCTGTGTGCAATTTAAAACAGGGTTGCTTTGAGCAAACAAATTTGACCTAGGCCTTAGTACTAATGCCTGTTTTGTCCTGCACTTGTGAACTGAGCTAGATTACATGTAGGCTTTGAGAACTGCTTTTACCTAACTTGAAATCCCTTTCCCCAAGTCCCATCTGATGCTAATGATCTGCAGAAACTTACCGCTTTCAGAGTTAGAGAAGGATACAGAGGACAACCCTTCTGGGGCTGGCTTGCAGCAGGGCTGACTAAAGCAATGTTTACACCTCCCTGTGTTTCCCTGGTCCTGATGGACCTTGCAATTTGAGTCAACAAAGGAGCAACACTGGAAGAAGGTAGAAGAGAGACAAGTAATGTGAACCATCCAAATAGGAACTCTGAAGCATGGCAGAGAAGCAGGGATAGCTCTTCATCTTTTGGCTGTACATATCTGAAGTTCCTTAGTTATGGTAGCCCAGCTCTCCATCTAGGATGATTTCATTATGTCCTTGGATTTTCCTTCTTGGAGGGTTGGAATGGGATGTGAAAGGCTTGAAACCCTTCTACCATGATGGCTTTCAAACTTTGGTGGAACATTGGGCTGGATATTCTGCTTGCAGTCAACAAGACTGACATTTCTTCAAAGCTAATGTATACAAATAAACAAGAAGATGCTCTTTGACATGGGAAAGAAGGGTCCGAGATTCTTTATTTCTCAGCATTCTCCTCAGGGCTCCTGTGAGGTACGTTCTTAGACTACAAGGGCTTCACATGGCATAACTGGAAACCACTGAGTTAGGGTAAGAAAGTATGGGGAACACATAGGCCCACACTTTTACCTTCTCATCCAGTCGAACACTGCAGGCTATTCTTCTAGAACCCTGCTCAGGATACCAGCCAATTACCCTGTAACTGTTACTTTCTAGCAAGGATTGATTCCACCTCACTTTCTGCCAATCAGCTCTTGGCTGGCGTCCTATTCCCAGTGACTGATCACTTGAGGGTATACAGCTGTTAATCCACCTGCCTCAGGAGAGTTATGTTAGTGGTCCTGTGCTCACCATCTTTGGGTCTGAGTTGGTATATTGAACTCTTTGGTTCTCAGTACTAAGGGTCACTGATAGGTTTCTCTGGATCATTACCCCGTCGGTACCTGTTTTATTCTCTGCTTTGAGTGGTCCAAGCATGCCAACCCATGTTATGATAGCCCATTCTTTAATGGATAGCTCCTGGCTAGCTATTTGTTTCTAATATTCTAGCAGAGCTTACATCCCAATGGTCCTCACTCTGCTTCTTGAGAATAGCATGGAACAAAGTTAATTTCTCACATGACAAAAGTCCTGTCTTCAAGTTTCTGAAGACCTCACGTCTTCTCTGAGCCTTCTCTTTTTGTGTTATGTATTTTCAGGGTGCATTTATTTTGTTTTTAATACTAGATAATAAAAATCGTGTATCTAGTTACCTGCAGAGATGATATTTTCTTTGTCTTAACAACAACAAAACCTTCAAGAATCAAGACTTCTATAGGACGTTTCGTAGGAACTTCAGAGTAGGATAGATTTTCTTGTGCCATCATCCTGTGCATCTTTATTCGGCTACTATTGTTGATCTGGAGCAGTAATTGATTGAGAGTAATGTTTCTGATTCTGAGGTTTTAGATACAGTAAATGTATGGAAGGGGAAGGGTCAGTTGGTAGTGACCTACACATTATCTTGGATGATACCTCTACCCACTCAACCCCACCAATGATCTGTGCTGTTTGTTGCTGGACCCCTTTCTCAGGCTTTTAAGGAACAGGTATTAATGTTTATTCATCCATATCTCCTTATAAATGCATATCCTTCCAAATGAAATAGATGTTTTGTCTCTCCAGTGCCCAGCACACTGGGTAATACAAAGTACACACTCAATAAATTGGTGATGATTGAATGAATAATTAAGGAAAAGCCCTGAAGAGATTCTTTCTTCTGTTCTCTCTGTATCTCCGTGTCCCTGTCTATATGTCTGTCTGTCCGTCTTACACAACACCCCTACCTAGTAGGGTCCAATCACACACTAAGTCCATGCACTAAACGCTCTCCTCACCAGCTTAGAGTTTTAGCATCATGTCACCATGGCTGCAGGTTTCCTCTGACAGTTGATGCAGCTTGCAGGATTGGAACTTTCCTGACATGCTAAGTAGCAGGGTCCATTTTTTCTATTTTCAGTAACTGAGTCCTGTCTTGTGCTTCCCACCCCATATCTGTCCCATAGTTTCCTGTTCCTGCAAGTTTTGATTAGGAGTACTCTTGGCCTGGGCCTCTGCTACCTGCAGTTGGATTTCCCTAGTTCTAATTGTCTAAGCCTCTGCTCATCCCTCATTTTTCCTCCCTTCCTTCTTTCTTCCTTCTTTCTAGAGCAAATGTATACTGTATGCTTACTATATTGCTGAGAAAACAGCAATAAATGAAATACTAGTCCTTGCTTAAGAAGCATAAAGTCAAATGGAACCCCATTCTCCTATGAAAACCTCCATCTGTTGTCTGCTGCTGGGACCTCTCGAGAGTTCACCTGATTCCCTCTGAGTCTGTTCTCTGGGTCCTGATCCCATCACATTTCCCCTTACCACCATCTTCCTGCTGTTGCTTAGGTCCTGTATTTGATGCTTATGGGTCTTTGGAATCCTGTGCTTGTTGAAGTCAGCAGCATGCTTCATGGCTGCCTGTGACCTTATAGGGGCATCATCGTGCCTCATGAAGCTGACAAGTTTCCCACAAGCATGTGCGCACGCACACACACGTTTATGATGCTTTCTCTATTGTGCTCCACCAGAAAAGAGGATATTCATTTATATCCGTTACATTTTTTATTCTAAGACTTACTGTTATATGCCCCCAAACCTTTCCGCTTGCATGGGCTAGGTGACTGGGGACTCTGATAGGATTTCCTGGAGTATATGATGACAACTGCCTATGGTACCAAGCTCAGCTCACTGGTTCTGTATCTGAAAATGAATAGTGGGTGGTAACAAGGACACACTTTTTTTCCTTTTTTCCTAATTCTATATTATCACATTGAATGTATCAGGGCACATATTCATTGCCTTAGCCTCCTGGGTTGAGTTGCTGTGCTCATGCATAATCAGATAAGGAAAAATGGGCCCCATCCTCATTTAGAAACTCAATGCACCTGGAACAAAGAACTTCTGATTCTGCTTACCATCTGCTGGGGGAAGAGAAGGCCTCCCACTGCCCTATTTGCCACACTTAAATTGGAGGGTGCATTCCCAGCAGGTGGTTGAGAGTGTCTCCACATCCCGGGTGTGGATTTCACCCTCAAATGCCCCAGACGAAGTTGTGTGGGAGTTCTTTGACTTCCTACATTTGGGAGTAGAATGAAATTGAATTTCTGAGTAGGAGGACTGGTAAAGAAGAGTCAATGTTCTGTAAACCATAGACTAAAAGACAGAGACAAAAAGATAATAAGTATATGTTTTATTTAATAATGTTCTCAGTAGTTTCAGTCATTTTTCTGTAATTTTCATGATGAATGCAAGCGATACTTTTCTGCATATCCTTAGTATTGAGAAAACAGGCTAGGGAAATAATTTTTTAGTCAAATATGAAACTGTACATGATTCTAATACCTTGGAGGAGATTTCCTTCTACTTTCCATTGTTCTGTAAATGAAAAGTAAATTATGCTTTGTTAAAAAACTTTCCATTGAATAGTTTTATAGCAAATGTTTCATTCACTTCAATAAATAAATGTACAATATTTTTTGAAAATTGATACTCGGGCTTTGTAAAATTTAACAACTCTACCAAATTAGTCTCTCTGGTTCTTATTCTGCAATAGAAAATTATACTTTTTAACTTTTAAGTAGCATTTAAATAAAATGTCTAATTCATTTCCAAGCCTTTGTGAAGCATTAGACTTGAGATGCACAAAGGTAGTTAATGTTCGAAAGCTAAAGGAGTTTTTATGGTTATGCTCCATCTTAATGAGAGATGCCATCTTAATGAGAGGTAGTATGGCTGAGTAGATAGAACACTGCTTTAGAAATTAGGCTTCTGGAGTCCTCGTAGGAACTCCCAGTGCATCACTCTGTGGCTCTTCGCTGATGCCTTAACCTCTCTGGGCATTTGATATTTTTTTTTTCAATTTTTTTTTATAAAATGGAAATAATAAATGCTGGTGTTCAGGAAGCTCTCAGGGATCTTTGAATAAGATGAGCTTTTTACATGCAAATTATTCAGGAAATGATGGTGGACCTACCTAAAATTTACAAGGGACAATCAGCAGATTTCATTTGTGACCACTAACCCAAGTCAAAATTACTGTAGATCATGGGTTAATTTCTTTGTTCTATGTTTGTGGTATTGTTATTTTGATTGATTTCGGTGAATGGGCATGAGAGAGGAAAGGAAGAAGGAAGAACTGAAAGTATTGAAACAATTATTTTTGCTTCTAAATGTAGGATTGCATTTTAATAGAAACAATAAGTAGAACACATGCACTACCCTGCATGATATGCTATGAGAGGTCTAGAATATTCACAGAACCTCAAGTCTGGCTTTATGCTTAGAAACAAATTGGGGGAGAGTTAGTTTTTGCACTTTTTAAGCACAGAACAAGCTACCTTCAGTACTCTTTTGATTCTTAACAGCAGCAAAGAAAGGAGGAGGGAAGTGGTATCTTAAAAGCTGTGCTCCCTTAAAACTACCATTATGGCTGGTCAACCACGGCCATTCAGCCAGTTGGGATGGGGCTAGAACCTTTGCACTGGTTTCCCCACCCATAGGGACAGGAGCTGTGGGAGCCAAATGCCTTCTGGAGGTGTGGCTATGTCAGGCAAATAGTCTGTTATGGTGGCTGGGGTAAGTGGCAGAGACAGTTGATAGTCATGGGAGATCTGGAATATTTATTCTTAGGAAGACAGGCAGTAGGGAGGGAGGGGTCAGCATCAGTGAGGATAAAAAGTAGGCGGTCAAGCCCAGTGCCGGGCTTTGGAGTGAGACCTTGAGCTTCATGGAGAATAGATTTTGAAGTCTTAGGAATCTAGGGCCAAACTCTGTTCTATCATTTACTTGACAGCATGATTTGGGGACAGGCATGTCACCTCTCAGATTCTCACTTTCTTATTCTGTAAAATGGATTGAATAATCCTTTGTTGGCTTGTTGTAAGGATTTGAACAAGTAGTGTTTGCGAAGAACTAGTAGTTTGTGACATTTATTAGTATTGGAAGGCAGATTGTGGCTTCGGTCCAGGAAGATTGATACCTAACTTCAGAATGTTCAATTCCTTTTGCGTATGGTCAGAATTGATCTGGAGAACAAAAGCAAGTGGGGTAATAGATAGGTCTAAGCCTGGAGGTGGTTCAAGATCCCAACTGCAGAGAATATTACTGAGCCTGGTGACCAGACTGAAGCTGACTGTGTAAGCTTTGTTGTGCATATATGGCCAATTTTACCTTTATCTCCAGGATGGGTTCATGTCTTGTCATCTTTGTGTCTCCTGTACTAGAATGGGACCTGGCACAATATTATAAATAATTAAAACCAGATAGAACAAAAATATAGTATCTTACATGGGATTGTATAGCTTCTAAGAAAGTTAGAGCCCAAAGAACTCTGGCATTCATTTTGTTCTTAAAGAGAAACAGCTTAATCACTCAGTCCTGCTCTCTGACACATGGCTCCAACATTGATATTATATATTGTGAAGCTATCAGATTAAGAAATTATCCCCAGACTAGCAAGCAAATATATGAGGACATGGGGTGGGGTGCTATGGCGTATGTCTGTGTGGGAATAGTGAAATATTAGTTTGTAGACAAGAAATTATTCCAGAAAAGGAATGGATAATCTATATTCTGTTGTACAGCTGCTTCCCTCTAGAAGGATAGTGTGTTTTATATTTCTCTGTAACTTGTAGGACTAAATTTAGCAATGAAATTATTCATGTAGTTATATAATTGTTTTTAGTATCATTGTGAACCATTTCATATAATTGATTAATTGGCCTGGGTTTGTCATAGAGATAACAGGAGATATCAGAAGCATGTGTCCAGAACCCAGTTTTCATGGAGTTCAAGAGATCATTTATTGGCCTCAGACACAGTGTGTTTGTAACTCATGGGCTTCTTTGAGTCTCAGCCCAAACATGTCCAGTTGCTCAAGGAGTATTGTTATTGCTGGTTAAAGCCAAATCAAAAGAAATAATTAGGTATTGGATGGTTTCTGGATGAAATTCATAAACGTCTTGTGAATTCCTAGTCATTAAGCCATGTATGCACTTAGAGTTTATTTCAGGGGTAACCAAAACGTAACTCAGATTTTTCTCACAGAGTTTCCAAAACTGGATTGCTTTTGAGCAAAATCTCTACATGGACAAATGTTACCTGCTATACAAATGCAATGGGGAATTTTGTTAATTAAAAGTGATTTCTAATTTTATATAATCTATTGAAAGAAAATTCCTAAGCCAAATATGAGTGTTCATTGTAGCACATCTAAAACAAACAAGGCCAACAAAAAAACAGTCTAGGCTATCCTTGGAACGGGTCAGTTTTCATCTGTTCCTTTGAAATGATGATGGTCTTGGGCGTAAGAGTATCAACCCAAATAGAGAATACACTAAAAAAAAAAACATTTTCCAGATTTGGGTGGCCGGGCAATATTGTCCTGCTTTCATAGATGAGCCCAGAATTGTATTAACCTGTATATTTATGGCTGCCTTGCAATCACCAATTTTAACACATTTCAAGACTGTGTATGTCTGGACATTCTCTGAGTTTAGATATCAGAACTAGAGCTCCTAAAGGAACCCAGTGCTTTGGAATGAAGAGTTTATAACACAGTTTATCCCCAGTGCCTCACTTAGGCCGAGCCCTTAGAAGACAGTGATGTTTGTTGGTCAGTGTTGTCCCCTATGTTTTGTGTGTGTGTGTGTGTGTGTGTGTGTGTGTGTGTTGCCTTTTATCATACTTGCTGCTGCTTGAGAAGCTTGATGATCACAGTTCTTAGATCTGATATTAGCTTTAGTTACCTATTAAAGACCCAACCTGTGACAGCCTCAATTCAATGGCAATTTATGATTCCCTTAACAGCATGAAGAAATCTGGAAGATGCAGTGCAAAGGATCATGTTAGGTTCCCTGGGAAATAAAATTATGAAATACAGTCTGTGTTTTAGAAAAGCATACCATCTTATGTAAAGGAACAAAACAAATTTGAGGAAGCATTTAAATTTCAATATTTAAGAATATAAGTGATAAGATATGTGGCACAGGAAGTATGAGTGGAAATCAGAGAAGGAGGAGGAGGAGACGGTTTCATGGAGGAACTGGGGCTTGATCCAGACTGATGACATCACAGAGCTTGGATGGAAGCAAAGGTATAGCATATTATGTAAAGGTACATAGCTAATTTCCACCAACCTTGATAAGGGGAACTCAACTTTTCTTTTTGTGAGACCTCTAGTATTCTAGAAATATTCCAAGGTAGTTGGGACCACCTGTGTGGGAATTTCCACTGCAGACTGCACAGAGACTAGTCATTTGCAGTCCTGCTGGTGGTGTGGTACAGAGGATCCAAAGAGAGCAGCTGTTTCAAGTTCATTTGGCTTTTCATGGACAGCACCAGAGCCCTCTCCCATCTCATCCGTATCACAGATTGTCCAACCTTCCTGGGAGTGTGGTCCCTTGCCTTATCATTCCCTTTCAGGAGGCCGTGGTAGTCCTATTAATTGGCTGTTAAACTATTGATTCTAAAAGTCTGATAGTTTCTCTGGGGCCCTGGGCTATCCAGATTATTTGATTGTATATGTGAATGAGCCTGAAGAGACTTGAGCATTCCCTACAGCATATCCACTATGGCCTATTCAGTTGGCTTCACTGAGCAGTATGGATCCTTGAAAGCCTGTATACTATCTAGGGCATCACATCAGAACAACAGGACAGAGAATTTAGTAGGTAGAATGATGACCTTACATTGATTTGAGTGTTCCACACAAGCATAGTTTTGACTGTCCCAAAGAACTGTAAGTTAGTTCGAAAGAATAAATAAATGTGGCAACACAAATGCAAATCAGGTATTTGTGTAGCTGTTTATGTATGGAGATTGCATTTGGGTTCTATTACAGACCTAACTCAAGCTGAGATTTTTGTGTTTTTGTTTTTTTTCTGTATGATTTGCACATTTTCCCATATTGCTTTGTAAGTATTTTAAGTGTGAATGTATGTGTACTTGTGTGTATGTGTGTGCACGCATATGCACTGCTTTCTAGGCTAGCCTGTAAACTCCTTGAGGGTAAAAATTACATCTTTTGAAATCACTGACCGTGCCTACCAGATGGATTTAGGCTCCACTAAAAGCATAAATGTAGCCTAGTTTAATTCACAGAGAATTTGTTTCTGATTCCCCACTTTATTACATCTACCACTCAGACTCTAGTTTATCTCCTTCAAAAGCTTTCTATTTCTTCCTCGTGTTTCATTTCATGCTCAGTGTATATGTGTAGAACCAGTCGACTTCATCTCACTTCTTTTTATTTCCTTGCGTGGGAGCCATTTTAATAGTATTTGTTTCAAGCGAAGGTCTGTTATTTAAAGTAAACACACAGAACTTGGCTAGAGAAAACTACTTGACTAATATTCATACACCAATAAAGCCTTGAAAATGTAAATATAAAATATAATATCATGGTTAGTAATGTTATTCACATACTTTACTAAGTGCAGTTTGGATAGAATATAATCATAGAAGAATCATCCCCTATATTCCATATAAGCATCTTTCATCTGAGGAACTCAAAGAATTTTACTAAAGATATTATAAAACTTATAATCATTCTTTTATAAGCAATGTTTAATGTCAAAACAGAGTTGGGTAAAATATGCAATTAAGTTTGTGTCTGAAGACTCCAGTTTTTTAAATCCTAAAATATTGGTTGGGTGCATGTGAAAGCTCCAGTTCTTTATGGGTAGGTATGGAATTCAGCTCTCTCTCCATTCCTACTACCTAGCTGTGCAGGGCAGAGAAAAGTGTTTGGTTATTCACCTTTACAATTCCAGTGGAGAAGCCATGAGGTTGCTTTTTCCTCCCAGGGTAGCTATTTTGAGCACCAAGGCATTGTGAAACCATTAGATCATAGATGCTAATGGTTGTGAACTAATAGTGTAGGTAGGGGGAAACTAGAATTCTAGGGAAAGCATTATTAGTCTTATTAAAGTTGACAAACTGGCTGCTTGAAGAGTGCTATTGAATGACAGGATCCTGTGGAAAGAGCATCGAACTTAGAGTCCAAATGCCGGAATTTCAAACCTGAGCTCTGAGCTGTGTTAGAGCATGTGACTAGCCATGCAACTTAGGCAATAATAATGATTATAAATATACTAAAAGCTATTCATTGTGAAGTGGTTTCTATTTACCAGGTATTTTGCATCTGTCATTCTAATCCTTACTACGCCACCAAGTGGTACTATTACTTTTCCTGTTCTTCTGGTGGGGAAGTAAACTCAGAGAGGTTCAATAACTTTCTAAAGGTCACACTACCAGTACATTGGTAGAGCTGGGATTTAAAATAAGGTCTATCCAGGCCAACGTCTAGGCTTTTTCCACTAGCCCGTGATACCAATGAGACCTAAGTCACTGTGTTTTAAGCACTTACTATAAGACAGTCAGTGTAAGTGCTTAATGTATATTATTAAATGTGATCTACAGAAAAGTGCCAAAAGGCAGTGAGACCAATATCATTTTACAGATTTATAAACTCCAAAATATTCTCCAAATTTGTTGCCATTTCTAAGTTACAATCCTTTTCTTTAACCTGCAGTGTCTCACATGACCTTGGTAAGTTTCCTGAGTGATAGGGCTGATATTTTTTTTCTTCCATTTTGAAAATAAGGAAAACGGTGCTCAAGGATATCCCTTCTGGTTTTCTCCTGCCTGTGGGTGGTTTCTCTTTCAGCTTCCAGATCCTCTGGCTCCTTCTTGCAGTGTCAGAGCTCCTCAAGGGCTTGTCTCCAACCCCCTTTTCTAGTTCTCCTTTGCTCACTATATCTCCTCAAGGGCATTCATGTTACTGAATGCATTGGTGACTGCATGTTGATGACTTTTTTAAATCTCCACTTTTATGACTTCTAAATTGATGACTCCCTAATTTCTACATGAATGTCTCCCAAATTTAAATCTCTAGCCCTTGGTGTCTCTCTAAGTTCCAGATGTCTGCTCAGCCTCTCCACTTTAATGTCCTAAAGCATCTCAAACTTAACATGAGCAAAACCAAACTGTTGTTTTTCCAAATATTTATCCAATCTGAGGCTCCTACTTTCTTTCCTGACTCAGCTAAAGGCACCAACTCCACCTAATTGCTCAGGGCAAAACCTAGGAGACATCTTTACTTCCTTTCTGTCCCTCAGCCTCCATAGCCAAGCCATCCCCAGCTTTTGACAGCTGTGCCACTGGATTCAGGCTACTTCTTGTCACCCTCACCAGGATGTCTTGGGTCACATTCCCATTATCTCTTACTTTGGGAATGGTGATTGTCCCCTAATTGGTTCCCTGTTACCATTTTATCCACCTGTATAATTCATTCTACACTGAGGCAAAGATGCTTTTTTTTTAATTTCCTAAGTCAGAACATATAAATCTCCTACTTAAAACTTTCCAACAATTTTTCATTGCATTTAGAAAGAAATACGTACAACTTTTCAAGACCCAAGAAGCTCCCACTATCTGTCCCTGCTTGCTCCACTGGCATCATCTTGATCACTCTCTGTTGCTCGCGTACTGTGGCCACATGGCCTTCTTGTTTTTGTTTGTTTGTTTTGTTGCTGTTGTTTTCCCAAACATGCCAACATTGTTCCTGCCTCATGGCCTTTGAACCTTTGAAATATTTTCTCCTAGATTTGTGCATGACTGGCCCTTTCTTTTCACTCAGCTCTCGTTTAAGCATACTCTTTTGCTAACTACCTTTGTTAGGTAGGATCCCCCACCATCATCTAGTCACTTTGTCTTCTGTTGCCCTATTTTTTTCTGTTTGTAGAGTTTGAAATTATCTACTTAAAATTATCTTTCTATTCTAAATATGTTTATTTTACTGCCTTATTGTCTGTCATTCATTGTGATGGGAATCCCCAAGGACAGGAACTTTTTCGGACTTGTTCCCTGTACAAGTGTTCCTGACATATATGACTGTTTCTGCACGTAATCTTTACTAATGACCAAATCACTGAATGGGTAAGAAACAAGAGGCAGTATAGGGTCAGGGTTATGAACCCAGACTTTGGAGCAGGCTGACTCGGTTTTGAGTTCAGGCTTTGCTTACTAGGCATGTCACCTTGGGAAAATTTTCTCTTTGTAAAATGGAAATATTAATAGTAATTATCTTATGGTTTGTTTTGAGGGTTAAAAAATAGAAGTGAAGTACTTAGTGAAGTATATGGCATGTAGCAAGTTTCCAACAGTGCTGGGCTTTCTTATTAAAGGTATCTCTAGCTCCTATGATCTAAGACAATAGGAAGAAAGATCTTTATATCCCACCTCTTATCAGATATGGCCCTGGGACAGGCAGTGAGAAAAGAGCTTGAAGAACATTAGATTTGGCTAGGACAGGGTGCAGGTCTGAAGGTGACCAATAGTTCATGATGTATCTTTTGTGTCTACACAGAGTCTCCATATAGAGCCCATGCCTGCTGTACAACTTCAGGTGTTTTGCTGATTTAGACTATGATGTAAATTGTATTCATGCAGTTATTCAATGAGGCTCTATTACATGTGTCCTAATTTATTTAGTCCAAGAAGTTCAGATAAGTTTGGTATCATGTGAAATTTCACATCTCTTGGTTTTCTTTTATTACCAAGTCCTTTTGAATTCCACGCCCTCTTATTTTTAAAAGTACTAGTATTCTTCCCCTACTTCAAATCTCTACGTCCTAAATGCCACATGATGAAATCTTGATAGCTTCAATTTTATCACTTCTTTAAGAATTATGTAGTGACTCTGTTTTGTTAATTAAGAGGCAGGAAGTGCTGTCTGACAGTAGAACAGAAACTGGGAAACGATCTGTCCTGAAATCTGATATGTGGGGTCATTACAACCCATTGTGAGTAGCACAAGAGCTGGGATGGGTCTCATTTATCCTGCGTCTTTGGTGTCCTACAGTATACATCCTGATTACAGGGGTTCCATAGACGTGCACAAGAGTCATGAGTGAATAGCTGACTCCCCATCTTTCACTTGGTTTTTTTTTGGTTTTGTTTTGGTGTTTTAGAGAAAGTGTGAGTGGAGAGTGGGGGTGTGGAAGAGAGAGAGAATCCAAAGCAGCTCCATACCCAGCACAGAGCCTGATATGGGGCTTGATCCCACAACCCTGGAGTCATGACCTGAGCCAAAAACCAGAGTTGGACACTCAACCAACTGAGCCACCCAGGTGCCCCCCAGTATTCTACTTTTTATGAGCAAGATCAGATTGTTCTTCCAGAGGTGGTCCTAATGGAAGACATCTCATGGTGGTGGAAGGGAAAAATAGCTGCACTGAGTTGGTTGCACAGAAGATAAAGCACCATTGTCACATTGGTCCCTAGCCTAATTTGAGATGCTGTGGTACTCAACAGTAGACAATATATGTCCAGAACAGTTGCAGTTTCATGCCAAATGTTTTTAGGCCACACATGGAGTCTGAGAGTTCTTGGACTGTTAAGTACCAAATGGCACAGAATATTTCAACACATCATTTGAAGGTCATGAGTACAAAGGGTCAGCTCTCCTCTGAACTTGTTCATACTCTCAGCCCATCTGATTTTTATAGCATTGTTGACCTTGAATGCTATGATTTTCACCTTCTTAAACTTGAAAATCTAAATACTACTCTGTGAAGGCATGAATACCGTGGTCCTCAATTACTTCCATTATTCTTTACCTCTTTATCGGCACAGGACACGTATGTATTATAGATCATGTTGGGCATTGGACTCCTGCTCTGGATCAGGATCGAGGAGTTAAGGATGGAATTAAAAATACACATACCCCTTTGACTTCTGATGGTTTTGCCTATATTCTTTCTAATATAGTTTCTATCCATAAAATTTATAAACATGCAAAAAATATAAAATGTAGGGGGTACTTTTATCATCAGGGGAAGCTCTTTATTTTCTATCTTCACTTAGAAACCCTATTTATTCCTTTTTTTAAAGTTGATTTATTTCAAGAGCGAGAGAGTATGAGTGAGCATGGGGGAGGGGCAGAGAGAAAGAGGGAGAGAAAGAATCCCAAGCAGGCTCCATGCTCACAGTGCAGAGCCTGATGTGGGGCTTGAATTCATGGACCACAAAATCATGATCTGAGCTAAAACCAAGAGTTAGATGTTTAACCAACTGAGCCACCCAGAGGCCCCAATTCCTTAAAAAAAATTTTTTTAATTTATTCATTATAGAGGGAAGGGGAAGAGAGAGAATCCCAAGCAAGCTCTTCACTCTAAGTGTTGATCCAGAGGGACACAGGGTTCGAACTCACGATCTGTGAGATCATGACTTGAGCCAAAATCAAGAGTCTGATCCTTACCTGACTGAGCCACCAGGTGCCCCAGACACCCCATTTATTCCTTGCAGGGAGTGTATGTGATTATTTCAGAGCTCATTAAAATGGTGGAGTTGATTTCAGCAGTTCCTCTAAGTGGCATCTGTTCATTCCCCTCAACCTAGCCTTCCTGACTGAGAGAGAACTTTGGCATCCAAAGGGGCTTCTTCCCAGTAAAGTAACTCTACTCTGTATTTAGAAAAAGATCTTCTACAGAAGAGGTTAATCACACTACTTAAGGCAAATTCACAATAGTTAAAATAGATCATTAGGAATTCATTCAGGTGTGGCTCCTGTAAATTGACTTCCAAATTTGCAAGGGAAAAGAGGAATGCTTAGTTTTAAGGACAAGATGTCCAAAAATAATGTTACATTATCAGGAAGGATTATAGTCTGCCAAAAACTGTCAAATCTCCAAAAAAATCAATTCCTGTTTGAAATACTTGGTAAAATTCTTAACCTAGAATAAGTCTGGATATCTATTTTGCTCAAGTAAACAGGAACAACATAGTAAAACCTTGGTTTGCAAGCATAATTTGTTCTGGAAACATGCTTGTAATCGAAAGCACTCCTGTATCAAAGTGAGTTTCAGGAACCATTGGTTCAGTTGTGATCTGGGATGTTCTCATTACAGATTACTCATATTGCAAGACATCACTCCTTTATCAAGTTAAAATTTATTAGAAATGTTTGCTCATCTTGTGGAATGCTCACAGAACAAGTTACTATAAGGTTTTACTGTACTGTTAGATTACTATTAGAGGGTAAGTTCCTTGAGGGCAGAGGGCATTCTTGGTCAACTTTACAGCCCCCCTTTAATACCTCCCATAATATCTTGCACATAGAAAATGTTTAGTAATTTGGTTTTGAGTGAAACTGGATGTTTGGACTTCGTTCTTTATATTTATATTCCCAGAACAAAATTACAAAGAAAAAGTGCAGCTTGGCCCTTGGTGGCCTTTTCCATAGAGTGTGTGGAAAATAATGGGACCCTTAAGTGCAGGAGACCGGGGATCTAGTTTGGCTCTATCATTGACTGGTTATTTAACTTTGTGTTGATAAGCTCTGCTGACCTTAATATGTCTTAACTTTACACTGAAGAAGTGAGGGCTAAGTGCTCTAAAACATGATCATTTGAATATTTATTTTACAATTATTCTAAGCCTAATTTTTTACTTGTGATGGTTACCTAAACAGAGATACCAATTCATTCTACCTTTAGACACTAAATTTTATTCCAAACAACCAAGCCACCCTCCAATTTTCTCAGCCCACGGAGACTTCTCTGATCACATCAATCAGATCCATTTTGTCCAAATATCTGACCGATTATCTGGAGTTTTGAAAACTTACTTTGAGAACTTGTAAAAATAGGGCAGAGTAAAGACACAAATGACTGTCCTTGCTATACCCAGTTGAAGTTTATAGTATTCTAATTACAGTGGACCTGAACCTTTGGTGAGCTGGAGTAATTAAACTATTCGGTGGGAGCAAATCATTACCCATAGGAGATGGATTTGCCCTTCTAGGATGCTGATTAGAGCTCTGAAAGAGGGAATTTACTTAATAGTGCCTGGAAAAGTGAAGGGCATTTTGTTTCCAGAAAGTTGCTTGTTCACACAAAATCAGACTGGATGGACGCTGTTTGTTTTTCTGTGATCGTTTTATAATCGCTTTAGCTTTAACAAACAATTTGGAGAGGAGGGGAGGGGTGGTGGGAATAGAAATAGAAGAATCTCAAAAGGAGGGTCAGAGTCTGCTTTTATTGAGAATCTCCTGGGATTTCTCAATAGAAGCACATTGTGGGGTCATTCTGATGAAATCATAAAAATGAGAGGGAGGAAACCCTGTCCTACATTGAAAGACAGAGGACTGTATGGTTGAGGTGGTGTTTCACACTCTTCCTTATTTAAGATTAGTGATTGTTCTTAAGGGCTCCTTCTCCCACCAGTCCCAGTGGGATAGGGACCAGACCTCATTCTGCAAGAAAAGGAGGCAATTCTTTTTTTTTTTTTTTTTTTAGGGAGAGAGATTTTGTGAACGGTGGGGAGGGAGCAGAGGGAAAGAGAGACAGAATCTCAAGCAGACTCCATGCTCAGTGCAGAGCCCAACATGGGGGCTTGATCCCACCACCCTGGGACCATGATCTGGGCCAAAATAAAGATTTGAATGCCCAACTGAGTCACCCAGGCACTCCAGAGAAGAGGCAATTTCTTTTTTTTTTTTTTAATTTTTTTTTTAGCGTTTAATTATTTTTTAGAGAGAGAGAGAGAGAGAGAGAGAGAGCGAGCAGGGAAGGAGCAGAGAAAGAGGGAGATACTGAATTGAAAGCAGGCTCCAGGCTCTGAACTGCCAGCACAGAACCAGATGCGGGGCTTGAACCCAGGAACCATGAGATCCTGACCTGAGCTGAAGTCGGATGCTTAACCAACTGAACCACCCAGGTGCCCCAGAGGAGGCAATTGTTGATGTGATTTGCCATCTTCTGGAAAAGAAATAATCCTACGTCAAATCAGAAAGGAACTCCCAAGTTCCTTCTAATAAAACTGAGAGTGCCCGGAGAGAGTGTGGGTATTATCCAGACAATTTAGTTAAGTGTCTGTGTGCTAACATAACATTTGAAAAAAAAAAAAAAAGTAATACAAAGAAATTGGAACACAAACTATTATATTTATTCTTTTTTAAAAAAATGTTTATTTTTTATTTTTGTGAGAGAGCATGAGCAAGGAAGGGGCAGAGAGAGAGGTGAGGTGGGGGGGACCCAAAGTGGGCTCCATGCTGACAACAGAGAGCTGGATTCGGGTCTTGAACTCATGAACTGAGATCATGATCTGAGCTGAAGTTGGATGCGCAACTGAGTGAGCCACCCAGGTGTTCCTCGTATTTTTATTCTTAAAGAACTACAAACACTTAAGATAGGATAGGTATACCTGTTGGATACCTCACAACTTTTCAGATTCTGGAATCCGATTGAATACTGCCTCTCTCAGTTTTTATTCCACAATGAATCTTTGTGTTTACTTAGTTTTTATCCTAGCAGTCATCAAAAATGTATCTTGGCAGAGATACATTATCATCGAAAGGAGTGACAAGACCTAATGTTGAAACCATGCTAGTAGTTCAAAGGATGTCTGAGAAATGTGGCTATGCCCTGTGAATTTGTTGAAGTATTTCACAGTGCCTTGGCACACAGTCTAGGAACCATGGGATCAAATAGATGGACTTTTAGGAATGATAAATATGAATAGCTGGGGTCAGCTAAAGACTAATGCAGTCACAACGCAAGGGATCTCGTGGGCCTAAACGTCATGTAATTATGCTATGACTCTAGGACTCCTGAGATAAATGGTGGTTTGGGCTGACTGCCAGCAAATCGAAGCCTGCCCAAGTTTATCTAATTTGTTGATTTGGAACTTTCAAGAGAAATGAGAACACCTTGGAAGGAGAGTCACTGCTCGTAACTTTTAGTCATTCTAATGGCCTTTATCTACTCCCTGAAACTCAATTATGCGCACAAAGAGGTGCAGTGTATTGGGCTAGTTTTTCATGGAATTAATGTTTAGATTGTTGTATTCACAAAATTAATCCCCTTCCCCCTGCCATTGGATTTTTCTATTTCTGATCCATCACTGGATTTTCTGGATTCCATTTTGATCTGTACTTGGGGTGTGGTGTTAGTGTACCTTCTGTTATAGAGAGAACATCGTTTCTGGTAGAACTGATACCATCTAGAACAAGAAGAAATTTTTCAGTAACCTGCCACTCCCTTCACATTTTGCTGATGAGGAGAGGTCCGGTGACTTTTCCAGGGATACTTCTCATTTGGGAGCAAAATAAAGAGCCAATGTCTAGCCTTCTACAACAATGAATGTCCTAATTGACTGTCCTTTTCTACACAGTACCTGTTTAAAGAATCCCCTTTTCCATTCATGGAACTATAGAGGTCTCAGGGCATTTCACCATAAATGACCTCTCCTGGGTGCTCAATCACTGGCTCCTATGGAATTAGCTGGCCTCAGTCTCACACACAGAACATTTAGTCATTACTGCTAACATAACACTGAAGTGGAGAAAGTTCTTTTCAGTATTTGTAGTTTTCTATAGTCATTTCTTAAGTTAGTGATTCCTAATCTACTTAGAATTATAAACCTTTGTATCTAAATGAAAGCAAATGACACCATCCTCTCCTGAAAATGCACACACATACAACTGCATACATTTAGGGGGTTCTGTGGACCTTCTGAACTCCTGTCAACTTCAGGTTAAGAACCTCTGAAGTAAGCGATAGAAAGCTTTTGAAGTATTATTTACTACAAATAATGATTTTGCTCTGGTGTTGTTTGCTAATACGTGTGAATCTCATGTCTTTTAGCCTTGAGGTTGATTTACTTTTTGGATCTTTTCCCCATGAAAGGAAGAGTAAAGATTATTAATAGCTTGTTTCCAAGATTATGACAAATCATAGCCAAAGTTTCTTTTGAAATGAGAGATCATCTATCAGTGGTTTCCAGATCCAGATGTCCTTCATGGGGTTAGGGAGTGGGCTTTTAAAATTAGACATGCCTGCCCTATACCAACCTTGGCCCCATCCAAAGATTCTGATACAGGAGGTATTTTTAACACGTGGCAATGACATTGATGCAGCATGCATGAACTACTGCAAATCCAAAATTCTCAGTTTCTGTAGTTACTATCTGAAGGCTAGAGAGGTGCCAAAATTAGTGAAATAGTTGAGAATTTATTGTAAAATTCCTGGCTTCCTGGATCTGATATACTTAAAAAAATCTTTTTATTAGAAATTATTACTACTCTACAGAAAGTCCTAGAGAGCAATTAAACAAAAATCAGCCTGATCAGATATTAGCATGCTGCCTACAAATAGGCCAGGTTTATTTCGATTTATCGTCTCACCATTGTTCCTTAATTCCCATGACTTCCTTATGGTTTTTTTTTTAATTTTTTTAAACATTTTTATTTATTTTTGAGAGACAGAGAGTAAGCAGGGGAAGGGCAGAGAGAGAGAGGGAGACACAGAATCCGAAGCAGGCTCCAGGCTCTGAGCTGTCAAGCACAGAGCCTGACGCGGGGCTCAAACTCACAGACCGTGAGATCATGACCCGAGCTGAAGTCGGCCGTTTAACCAACTGAGCCACCCAGGCGCCCCTTCTTGTGTTTTAATTTATATTTTCATGGTATTTGTCCATCTCTTTATTTTTAACCATTCTTTGTGATTTTGTTTAGATGTGCCTAGTAAGCGATAGAGTGATATTTTTTTTCCAGTCTATTCTGATATTGTCTCTTTTCTATTTTCATTTGTTATGAATACTGTTAGATTTGGGCTTATTCTATACCTTATTTTGGATTTCTATTTGTGTTTTCTTTCCTTTATTGACTCTTAGATCGATCAAGTTTTTAATATTTTTTACCCTCTTCCCTTTGCTTCCTCCCTCACTCCTTCTATTTCTCATTTCCTTCCTTTAAACACTGATTCATAATTTTTAAAATAAATGTATGTAATGTAATAAGATGTAAAATTATTCAGTATTTCTAGTTGTCTCTCAAAAAATATGAACTTTAGCCGATGATGTCCTGGTAAATGTATAGCCACCAGCTCTCTGAAAGAGGAAAAAGCCCTGATTTATAGAATTTACTAATTTTCCTGGCATAAATAGTTCCATTTGAAATCCCATGGCTGATTTCCAGTTATAAATATGATGTCATTATAATGCATAGTTGGGAAAAAATGCTGAATAGCACACAAGCATAAATATTTCAGATACAACGGCATAGATTACCTTGAGGACATAGGAAATAGTTAAATGTAGTAAAATAATTAGTAAGTGACAGGTTTTGAGTATTTATTATCTTTGCTTCTATTAGAATTAATTTAATGATAAGTTTATGTAATCTTTAAACTTGACTGTGTTTGGGGCACCTGGTTGCTCAGTCAGTTAAGTGTCTGACTCTTGGTTTCAGCTGAGGTCATGATCTCATAGTTTGTGAGAACGAGCCATGTGTCGGCTCTGTGCAGGCAGCACAGAGCCTGCTGGAGATTCTCTCTTTCCCTCTCTCTCTGCTCCTCCCCTGCTCGTGCATGCACACACACTCTCTCTCAAAATACATAAATAAACAAAAAAAAAAGACTGTGTTTAACAACTGGCTTGCAAAATTCCTGAAAATGTAATATCTGGGTTTTTTGAACTAATTCACCCCTGATCTTGGCTGCCACTGAACACTTTCTCCCTTCCCTCCCCGCAGCATGCACACACACACACACACACACACACACACACACACACACACAATATATCTTGTTATTATGGCAGTTTTTAACTCGCTTTATTTTAAATGTGTGAACACACAAATGTTGCTTTCATAGTTAACCATTACATGTGTTGACCTATTTTATCAATTTTTGGTCTTACCACTCTTCCTTAATTCCCACAGTGTCCTTCAGTGTTAATTTGTCATTTTCCTGAAGTACATTCTCCAATAAATCTTTCAGTGAAAGTTAGTGAGTAGTAAACTTTGGTTTTTGTATGTCTGAAAAGGCTTCCATTTTGCTTTCCTTTCTGAAAAATACTTAAATAGTTTGCTTTCCTTTCTGAAAAATGCCCTTAGCTGGGTAATAAGTGCTAAATTGACAGTAATTTTCCTTGAGTACTTCCACAGTGTTTGTTCATTCTTTCCTGGCGTTTACTGTTACTAGTGACAAGTCTACTGACAATATAATTGTCATGATAATCTTTTTTTTTTCTTTTTAATATAGCTTCAGTGTCCTGCAGTTTTGATAAGGTGCCTCTTGGCTAAATTTTTCTTTATTTACCTTGCTCAGTACTTGAAGTATTTAGAAGTAAGTACATGTATTTCTCTTCAGTTCTGCAAAATTCATAGTTACTAAGTTTTCAAGTAATACCTCTTCACAATTTTTCCATTTTATTTCCATTTTCTATAGCATATAGTGGATGTAAATTAGATCTTGTCATCTTTTGTTCTTGTATCTGGTATTTCATACTGAAAAACAACAACAACAACAACAATAACAACAACCCCTAAAATCTCTGTCTCTTTGTGCTTCATTCTGGGTAAATTCTTCAGTTCCGTTATCCAGTTTTATAATTCTTTCTCCAACCATTTTCAGTCCGGGATTTATCATTGCTGTAAATATATATATATATATTTTTTTTTTTCCCCAGTAAAATCTTTCTTACTTCCCAGACTTCTAATTGGTTCTTTTTCATATTTGCCTGTTTTTGTTTTATATATCTTTTATAAAATAACTTCTTGTTCTTTTTAATGAACATCCTCAACATACACATTAAAATTTTTGTCAGACTGCTCCATGAAATTAATGTCTTTAGAATGATTACTCTTCTGAATGTTTATATGGTAGCTGCTTTTCTTCACACTGTGTTTCTTAATGAGTTTTGTAATTTTTATTTAATAGCTCATTTTGAGAGGGAGTTTTTGTTCTCGTTTTGCTATGTTTTAATTTTTTCTTTCTATTTCTATGTGCCTTCCTCCCTTTTTTGTTCAACTGCCACTCCCAACCAATGTGATGTGACCTCTATCCCTTTCCAGACCCATATCCTCTCCTGCTATTTCTGGTCTTCTGTTCTACAGTAAAGCTGAGTGTCTCATAGATGTATCCATTGAGCCCATGGATGGCTGGATTCAATTCCTGACTATGGTGGCTAGCAGCATATTTTGGCTTGTTATGTTATGTTTTAAACAATCTTCACAGGAGGCAATAGCTAGTTTCACTTTCTGCCTTCAAGTAGTAAACCAAGCTCTGGTTGCTCTTCTCAAACCCTCTTCCATCCCTCTTCTCGAACCCCCAATCTGATGTGAAGCACTATAATTTCCATTTACTCCCTAGACTTCCTGAACTGGCTGCTGCTTTCAGACTTGAAACGTAGTGGGTAGACAGCTTCAGCTCACCACACCCAGCTTTGCATTTCTGTTCCTTTTGGAGTCCAAAGGGTCTTTGCCTTGGTTTTAAGTGTGATCATACTTTTTGCTTTTTTATTTTTATATTATCCATTGCATGTGGAGGAGGGGATTTGACAAGCACACATTCCATTATACCACGATGCTTTCTGCTTTCAGAAGTTTAAAACCCAAGGTAGACTGGATTCAGACTGAGATTTTTCAACACATCCTTCATGTTAAGAGTTCTTCCTTTTATGTTTTTAACAGAAATATGGTCTTTCTGTTACTCAAAATAATATGGAAGCCTTTCTACATAATCAGAATAGTCTGGGCCTTTCTATTTTAAATAAAGATTTAGATGAGAAACACTGCAGGTGGTTTGGAGATGATATACCATACATACAATTGTCTCCTGGGGTGTTATTGTTTCCTCTGCTATTTTCCACGATGTCCAAAGTTTTATGAAAGATTCTGCACATATCCAACATAGCATTGGCTTGAGCACATTTTATTGGTTACTTTTGTCTGAAGCTGGTATATTGCCTAAAGCTAGTGACTAATGTCTTGTAACATAATGTCTGCTTATTTATGTTACCTTGACCACTTTTATCTGCTGGCATTCCTAATACAGAGAGTTTTATTTTCTTAATGCCCTCTTTCTATATATTTCTCTGATTCAGGGCAACTTTAGTTCTCAGTGTTTTTAGTAAATCCCTTCTCTAAATCATTTTCTTTAAACCCAGAATGGAACTATACCATTTTGTTTCCCCTCATCTTCTGTCCAAGAGAGCATGCATAAATGAGAACTATTATCTCCTACCCAAACAAAAAATAAAAAATAAACAAAAAATCCCATTATGTTATAGCCTGCAGGATACTTATATTGATAATTAATGTATCTGAATTTCACACACATGAGACTCAAAGAGTGATATAACAGAATTTTGTCCCAGCAGTGTCTATATATAATGTACACAAATATTACCCTGAATTTTCAGAACACAAAAATTGTTTTCTTAGTACTCTCAGAAAACACAGGAAGATTTAATGTTATATAGCCAGACCATGTCGATGTTTCTCCCAAAACTGACGGTAAAGAATGCTGCCTCATCTGCATCACTTTCAGAGATTTGGTCAAACCTGTCACATTCAGGGGGATCAGTATGACTTTAGTGGTCACATTCAGGGGGATCAGTATGACTTTAGTGGTAACCTTTTTTTTTTTTTTTGGTGGGTGTAGCTTTTCTTTCTGGGCAGAGTTATATATTTGAATATAACAAAATAGATATTTCTGTCATGAAGCCAACCTATAGAACCTGGAATTTGACCCTAATGTGTTATAATTCCATTAGATTCTAAATTTCCTGAGTGATTATGCCCTCACAGAACGGGCAGAGTCTAGTGTATCCTTAGGGCCCTCTACCATTGCTCATGGCTCCATGTCTCATGTGGCCCACCCCCACTGACCCTTTTATTTGAATTATAACCATAATTCTGGAGTCCTCAATAACCCCTGTAGCCCACGTTAGAAGCCTTTCCTATGTGCGTATTCTGCACTTGATGCATTAGGCTGCCCTGGAGTCCCAGGAACTCTTCTCCCTCACCCCCTTGCTGCCATTGGACAGTAAAAATCATGAGAGAACAGCCTGCATCTTTCAACATTGTATGGTGCCTGGAGTAAGTGCTAAATACAGGCTTTTGAATGAACCCACACACCGTTTTTCCAAGGGGGGTCTTAAAAAACCCAAAAACTTGGGCTTTCTTATTATTGTGGTTTTCAATGGAATGCTAGTATATGGAAGACACAACAATGTTCCTGCTTACAATAGTCAAAACCTCAGTGGTTTCACATAATAGAAGATTTCTCCCTCATGCCTTCGCTTGGTGTGGTAATTCAGGACCGGGGGTTACTCTGTCATGTGGCTCTCCCATTTCCCGGAGCTTCATCCTGCAGCATATGGGGAATGAGGGAAAACGTGAAAACCTGCGTTCCGCATATAACATCAACTGTAGCGTATTGGCCAGAACTCAGTCCAGTGACTCCAGCCGCTCAGAAGGTGTGCGAAGGTGAGCTAGTTGTGTGTCAGGAGAAAAATGAAGCGAAGGTTGATTAACCCAGCTTTGAACCTGCCGTACGACCATCTAAGGAAGTGTAGAATCTAGTTGCCCTTATCATACAGTGGGTTATATATCTCAAGTATTTTTTTTTTTATCATAACAGATTGGCTATTAGCTACTTGGGACTTAATTGTCAACATGTTCCTTTGCTTTTAGTGTGTCATTTGTTATACTCTCTTGATGTGAACAGAAGTTAGTAGGACTATTTGATTGACAAATGTATTTCTTTAATTTGAGAAGTAACTTTGTACCTTGATGACAGAAGTAAGACATGTTGCTGAAAAAATTATAATGCAGAAAAATATTTTTAAAGAACAGATGAAATTACCTGCCTGAGCATACACCTTAGCAAGTAATACTTGTCTATCAAGGTTTATTTTCTCTTGTTCTAGTCAAATGGGTATTTATAAGGCTTTCACAGTAGAAATCATTTGAGGGAAATAACATCATTTCTTTTTCATTAAGTGCATCTTTTTTTTTTTTTTTTTGGTAGGATCCATTTCGTCTCCATCACTAATCTTTCAACTACTAACTGGTCTGGGATGTGCTCTTTTAAATGAAACAAACTAAAGTAGGCACAATTAACTTACAATAACTGGAGGCAATTCAAATGTTTTTCTTTTCTTTTTTTTTTTAATTGTAAGCAAATCTGCGTTAGCATTCCTAAGAAGTGACCAATTTAGCAATTGCTTTGAAGTATATTTAAATATAAGTTTCAGTATAAAAACAACTATTCCTTGAGTTTTGTGTATGGCAAATAAGGAAATTAAATTTTCCTCTGGAATACTCTTTTTCTTCTGTTTCAAAGAAAGGAGTCATGATTTGGTAAATAAGATAGCTGCCTATAGGTTTTCTTTGATTTCCCAAGCCTAGGTAGTTGGCTGAAAGGGTTCATTCAAATCAAAGATATAAGACTTACTATACAATGTGCAGTATAATTTTTTTAACTTACATCTACCACTGAGAAATTTATAAGTCGAGATTTAAGAGGGCAGGCTTGAGGACTGACTGGCCTCCTATAGTTTCTCTGAAATGTGAAAGATTATTATATCAAAAGTCAGCATTTCATGGCCCCCTTATATCCATAAAGAAAATTAAAATCATATGCTGCACAGCAAGCTTAAACCATTCAGAATGCTCATAAACATATTTAAAGCCAAAATTACAGCTGTTTCTCGACTCTCGGTACCACGTATAGCTCTAGATACAGTTCTTACATTGCTGTGCACACACTGTAACAGTAATTACTGTATTTTAAGCACCACACTATTCTACAAGAGCATTCTTTGGTGGTGATACAGCAACCTGGTGACAAGGAGCCCCTCCTGTACCACGGAACTGCCTTTGCAAGGAAAACACGGAGTGTCCTTAATGTCCTACCAAAGCTTTGTCTTCCTTTATTAGAAAAGGAGAGAACAGGCGTTTTCAAACATGGAACCAAAGGAAGCATTTCATTAAACACGCGTGGTTTGGTAACTTGTACTGGCAGCTTTTCTTTCCATACTTTTGATGCAATTTCAAATTTGGGACTTAATTGACTGCATATCCGTTTAACTGAAGAACTGGTGCCAGTGATAGCCCTAGTTTGTGTGAGCACCTTTTCCTGCCACTGTGCTCTGAAATAGGGATGATTCAACAGCCACACATGAACTTTAATTAACCACTTGAACATACCATATGTTACACGGAGATGTAGGAAGTGTGAAATCCTTTGCAAAATGGAAATTTCTCAGATTCTGACAGCGAGAGTACATTTATTATTATTTAACCCTCATTACTTTTATTTTATGTTTTTATTGTCTCTTTTACCCCCACTTTCAGAGTTTGAGATATTTAGTTTAAGAGCTCTTCCTCAAATAAGGAAGACAAAATGTACATTGAAATGATAATGGACCATACAGTAGAGAAAGTACTTGCCTCCAGAAAGTACTTACTGTAAGTTTGGCGTCTTCTGTTCAGTTGATCCCAACTGTGTTTATATTACCATCTATCTAACAATGTCCAGTAGGAAAGGAGCCTGAGTCGTATGTCATGGTCTTCCCCTGGCACAAATGTAAAATGCGTGTCTCACCCTGCTGCTGCGGGCACTTATGCGTAACGCAGAACTTGGCAGCTCAGAGTTTAACAGTTTGGGCTAAGGACTATCTCCTAATGATATTTTTGCAAAGATGTTTAGCTTACGTCTCTGTACACTGAATTAATTTAAAAAAGAAATAAAGTTCTCCGTTTATTAAGTGGACAAATTAGACATTCTCCAGTAGGAATTCTGCCTCAGTGCAAAGTAAAACAAACATAAGTTATGTATATATTCATTTTCATTCTCAAGAAAGATTCCAAGGATGAACTCTGTTTAAAGTCCTTGAGTATGGCTTGTCTGTGTACTTTTCAGGAGCCTAGAAAGAGACAAAGTCAGGTGGGTCCTAGTATCCGAAAGTCCCTGGCAGAATCTTTAGCCAGAAGAGAGAAGTTTGCTGAATCCTATAGTTACAGAAGGTAGATGGCTCAGTGGAAAGTCTCCCCTCCTGGGGCTCCCAGGTGTCGCAGTCGGTTAAGCCTCTGACTCTTGATTTCAGCTCAGGTCATGATCTCACAGTTCGTGATTTCAAGCCCCTCTCTCTCTGCCCCTCTCCTTCTCTCCCTCTTTTCTTCTCTCCCTCTGCCCCTCTCCCTCTCTCTCTGCCCCTCTCCCTCTCTCTCTGCCCTCTCCCTCTCTCTCTGCCCCTCTCCTTCTCTCCCTCTTTTCCTCTCTCCCTCTCTCTCTGCCCCTCTCCCTCCCTCTCTGCCCTTCTCCCTCTCTCCCTCTCTCTCTGCCCCTCTCCCTCTCTCTCTGCCCCTCTCCCTCTCATTCTCTCTCTCTCTCTCAAAATAAACATTAAGAAAAAAAAAGGTCTCCCTTCCCTTTGGGCCTATAGAGCTAGTCTTTATGTCCCCATGCCATTCTCCCCAGAAAGAGGCTAACACTGTCTTTAAGCAGAGGAGACCTGTCTCCAAGCAAAATCTTTCATATGTGAGTGACATTAATAAAGTAGAATTGCTTTGACCAAGGAAGGAAGATGAAAGGGCAGAACCTCTCTCTTAAACTAACCTTCTGTCTGGTCTTCGCCATGTTTCCTCTCCTTGGAAACCTCAGAAGGAATTTATAGCTTCTCTGAGCACAGTCTGAAAATCATTGACCCGGGACTACTCCTTGGGACTCATTTCCTTTGACCTGGAGAGAAGTCACTTTTTACTTTCTACTTTGTCTGATGAAATAGGGAGGAATATTGGAAACCCAATGTTTGAATTGCGAGCTATTTTATAATATAGATTCCCCTAAAGATGGTAGAATTTCTGTTTATATATAATAACTAGCAACACACATATATTTCCAAATATGGGAAAGAAAACTATGAATACACATATGTGTGTGTTTACAGGATCAGAGTTATGCTTATGCAGAATAAGTAGATACTTATGCTGTGTGATTAGAAAAAAACTTCCTCAAACAAAATATACTCCTCACCGGCCCTGTTGCCTGTGTTGGATCTCCCATAACTTAGTCCTTTGGATAAAGGCAGTTGTTGAAAAAGAAGTATCAGCGAGGGTATGGCGTACATTTTGCCATTATTAACCTTTAATATTTTATTTTCAGTCAGTGCCGCAGAGAACAAGATTAGGAGTGTGAGAAATACAGAATTAAAAAGATTCAAAGAGAAGAGGAAGGATAGAGAAGCAGTTGGGTTTTGGGGAACATTATTTGGATCGGGTTTGGAAGAGTGGCACTCTGACAAGCTGCAGTGTGATGGAGGTTATCCGAGACAGTCATACATTTAAAATCAGAACTGTCTGGGGGCACCTGGGTGGCTCAGTCAGTTAAGCGTCTGACTTCAGGTCGTGATCTCACAGTTCATGAGTTCAAGCCTGGTGTCGGGCTCTGTGCTGAAAGCTCAGAGCCTGGAGCCTGGTTTGGATTCTGTGTCTGTCTGTCTCTCTCTCAAAATAAATAAGCAATAAAAGAAAATTAAAGAAAAATAAAATCAGCTGTCCAGAAAGGAGAATGGAGGTGCTGAGGAAACTTTTGTGGCTTTTGCAATTTTTTTTAACTACTTAGAGTTTGTGTGAGTATACCATGTATATAAAATTACTAATCATTTGGCATCTTTACGTGGGAGATAGCAAGAGGAAGATTGACTTGATGGCCTGAGTTGTACTTGAAATTTTGCAGTTGTGTTGACTTGCTTCCCCACGGATCCCTTTGCTTTTAATCGCTTCGCTTACTGAAACATCTAGATTTTCTTTCCTAAAAATCCACTTAAAAAAGCATCCCTAGGAAGCCCTTAGCTGCATTTGGAGATATACAGGATGGACCAATTTCTGTATCTACCTTGGGCTGCATAGCCAAGGGCAGGGGTGTGACAGGGATGACGGCAGCCTGTCCCTCTGTAAGACTGAGCAGCTATTCTGCACCCAGTGGGCAGTTGGTTCACCATTACAATAGCAGCCATGGAGTTACTGACACTAAAAGATAAACAACCACTCAGAGGTCAGATAAATTCCATCTGCGTACTCAAAACGTGGATCTTGCATAAGGATTCAGAGGAGAGGAAGAGTTTTAAAGATAAATAAATAAATAAAAATAAAGCCAGATGAGAAGGAGGCCTAAAATGATAAATTGCCAAGTTTTAAACGGCCATTAAATTGGAGCAAGTCAAATGGCTACCAAATGGAGTTTCATTTCTCATTTTATTTATAAACATTCACATAAAATTGCAAGGAGAAAAAAGGGAAAATCCTTGAACTCCTGTGAAAGACATTTTGTGCCGCGTATGTTGAATTACTATTAAGTATTCACCTGTCTTAAATGGGCTTTTTCTCCAGCTTCTGCATCATACATCTTAATGTCAGTAACATCTGCAACTGAATGGTAATGCGGATCCGTGGAGATAATCACCAGTTAATAAGAGCTTCAAATTGTGCTTGGGCTAGTGTACACCCTTTAATGTATTTCTTTGGATAATTTACCAGTACAATTTTTTTAAATGCTTATGCTTGATCAAAAAGTGCTTGTGTATGAAATTAGCTGCAAAATCTGAAGTTTTAAAAATTACTAGCCCCGTGGTCCTTTTGCATCACACAGACCTTTTCGTTTTCTTTTGAGCTTAGTTCTCAGAAGTCCTCACTTCTAGGTCATTCTTGGGGTCTCTTCAGTACGTTGCTGATGCGGATGTAACCTTGCTCTTTTTGAGGAAGCCTCTGTGCCACAGATGGAAAGATGGAAGGCGGAACGCCTGTGTGTTTCCTCCATTGAGAAATCTCAAGTGCATTGGGTCTTGCGGGGAAACTTTGACCTTTAGTATTTCTGCTTTTGTTGCTCTGTATTTATTTTGCTGCAGAATGTGATTGGTCATGAAAAATAACCCAGGGGCGATGCGGTGGGTAGTGGAGGCGAGGCAGAGGAGTGACCTGGTTTTGATTAGTTAATTCAGATTAGGGAGTAAATTCTGATTTCACAGCTGCTGTTCAGGTTCAGTGGCACTACCAATTTTTCCATTCCAAGTTCCCATATATAAAGCTGACAGTTTCCTCGGCTAGAACCCTTTTTAATGTTCCTCTTTGGCACAGGCTCTACCTTTCCCCCCATGATTTTCAGTAGCCTTCCTCCCCCATGCAGCTTTGCCAGAGCTACTCAGTTGTGAGCTTCAAATCTCCTGTAATTCCAGTCCTAGCAGGCCCTTAAAAAATGTAGCAATGCACAGATGTGCAGTGAAAATTTTAAAATGTGCACTTTCTTTTAGGAATATGAACACTGAATATCACATAAACTTCTGATGTTCCCCTTGCCACCTTCTAGAGCTAAGCTAACACTTCCTTCTGTGTTTATATTCGGGGCTCTTAAGTCCGTGGTCGGCCCTGCTCTTAGTTCTTGCATTCCCCCATCTCTTTTCTTCTGTGCCAAATAGTGTACTGGTTTTATGATGTGGGCAGGGGCCGATGAGGGAATAGTTTGTGTCCACAGCCTCCATTTTCATTCATGGCCCAGGCTGAGTTTTAATATAGACCTTAGTTAGAGAGAAGTCTCGTTCTCCACAAAGCTCTCTTTTACAGTTTAAATAAAGAAATGATAAACATCAGAAGATCAACAGTTTTCCAAAGAAGCCAATATGTAATAGTCATGCCCAGGAGCACTGTTATAACCGAAAACCTTAAAATGAGTGTTGAATTATAGCTTTGTTCCCGTTTGGTTTTCCTCCCAAACGATGGGGACAATAGGGTCCCTTAAAACGGAAGGGGAATAGAAGGAGGGAGGGAAGTTTGAGGATTGAGACTGAAATGAGTCTGATCATTTAGATGCAGTGAAGCAAAGAAGCAATCTTTAGTTCCGGAGGCTTTTTGGTGGTGGTGGTGGTGTCGGAGGTGAATATGATACCCTGAGAAATGGTTTTGTGTGATCCAGTTGCAAAATAAGTCGTATCACATGAGTCCGTGTTATGTTCAACAAGTGAAGGGAGTATTTTGTGGGTATATGTGTGTGGTGGGCCAATGGAAAGCACCCTCGTAGGGGCTGTGCATCCTTTGAAATAGCAAGAAATGATGGCTCTAATATTTTGCTCTTGTTAAAAAAAAAACCATATTTGTGGTAGATGGGCATCTTCCTATCTTCCTCTTTACAGAGTATTTATGAAGTTAGGGTTTTTCCTATTGTAAAGATGGGCAATCCTCCTTCAGATTACACAGTGAAACCTCATGCGTTTCGGGGTTGCCGGGTCTTTAAAATGCCATCTCTCGTAAGAGACCCCGATAAAGCGAAGGAATCTGACAATGATGCTGGTTTAAATAAGGCACTGGGAGCAGACGGGTTAACGGGCATGAAGCCGGGCTGAGTGATTCGCATTGTCTGGTATCTGGCTTAGCTATGAACTGTAGGAATGGGTTTTTGCATATAGGCCAGCTGGGTGGGCTGCTCGTCATCGCCTGGAAATGGCCATTTCTTCTAGGATGGTGGGTGTGCGAGTTGCTTTCCTTTTTATTGCCTGAAGTGTCTGTAAATATAGAGTGTCTATGTGACGTTAAGAGTTAATCTGTGATTAAAACGATGCGAGCTTGAGAATACTGGATGAAAGGCACTGTAAGTTTGCTATAGTCAAAACAAGGAAGTGAGATGAGGACTGTGATGCAGGAAATTCAGGCTAATGCCGTTCCATGTATCTACAGAGCAAAGCCAAAGCGCCAGTGTAAACCCGAAAAAGACAGCCTGCTGCCATCCCGGCTGCCCAGGAGAGATGGAGGTTCAGTATTTAGGACTTTGGTCTGGAAACCAAGAGGCATAGTTCCAGTTCCAGTTCCAGTGCTGACGTCTGTATTAAAGCTTTTCCCCAAAGGCCAGAGTCCAGTGAGCAGTCCAGTCATTTTCATGTTTTGTGCATTACATTTGCCTGTGAAATGGGGATGACGACACTCTCTGCTGTTCCTTTCCTCGCTGGGGATTTGGTTCGATGGGTGAGACAACATGTGTGTAAGAGCTTTGAGCTCTTTGATGGCAAGGTGCTTGGGGAAACCCAAGCTTGTATGTGCCGTTGGAAAGTATCGGCGGTTTGTGGTGACATGGACGGCTGTCAGCGATCTGCAGTGTCCCCCCCACTCCCCAACACGTTGAACCGGAGCATCCTCCAACCTGCCTGAAAGGCAACATTTAACATCATTGTGGAAACCCACTTTAGGCATTGACACCTTGAAGTAAGATTCACTTAAATGCAGGGGGGGAAACAGCTCTCTCTTCCCCCCACGTATCCTAAGTCTTCCACTCGTACAAATGAAAATAAGGAGATTTATGAAATGGCAATGCAAATCTTCACGCTAATCAACAGAGTTTAGAAAAAATCAGCCAGGAGCCCTGAACATGCCCGTGGCAAGTGTACTGCCTCAGCCTCCAAGAGATAAAGCACACTAGTGCATATCGGGTAGTCTAATTTATTCAGAGTTGTTGCCATATCACAACCTTGTGTTTGATTTTCTTATAAACTAATAATTTCTTGAATGAACTAATACTGCTACAGCCACTAGTACCTCTACCTTGTAGAAGTTTTTTATTGTTGTGTATGCAACTAAATTGAAATATCTTTCACTTGAAATATTGACTTTAATATCTCATTTGAAAAATTCATGAAGCCTTTGATGTTAAATCCATACTCAATTTAGCCAAATGCCATTAGAATATGCAATACGCCTGAATACAGAAAGCATTATTGTCTGTGTTTCTGCAGAAGAATTACATTTTATGACTGTAACGTCAGGATCTTTTTTGGATTTGTGCATGAGGAAAAGAAAGGGAAAAGCAGCACATTAGATGCAAAATGAAAAGTGGTATTGATTAGGCTCTCATTTACCCACTCTCTGCCTCATTCCCTAAATGCATGGAAATAAGGGTTGTGCCACTGCAACTAACAATGCTCTATAATGAATGGAACAATCTTTAGAAAATTAGTGTGAGCATGTATGATAGTGCACAGATGTTGCTCCGAGTAACTGTCATACATTTCTTTTACATCTCCATTTACATAAGTCTCTTTATTTCCTAATAGTATCATAATAGAAACATGACAATAGTTAATGATTTCATAAAACATGTAATGTAAAGGCTGTCAGAAAGGTAGAACGTTAATTGAAACCTATAGCTATACCGCATTAGAATTACATTTCCTAAATGACTCATGTTAAAAATATCCCTCTTGCACAGAGAAAGACAAAGACAGGTATTGAAAAAACAAAGCAAAACTCAGGCTTTTGGCAAATTAAAAAAATGTCCCCTCAGTAAAACACAGACCAACAAATATTGCAAAATCTACTGCGTGCTAATAGAATGTGTTTTTTGCCTTTAGTAATTTATGGGCACTTTCCCCCCATCTATCGATCACATCTTAAAAAGTAAACTGCATTAACATTTTAGACTATAATGGCTCCAGAAAATGTTTGATTTTATCACTACTAAAACATCATCATGGCGCATATTTTCGTTAGCCAGTACAGGAAACAGGATCCTGGTTTTTTTTGTTTGTTTGTTTTTTTGTTTTTTTTAATGAAAGGGCTATCCACACCAGTTATGTTTACACAGGTACTCCATGATGCCCTGAAGGAAACGTCTAGAGAATGGCGCTGAGGATGGGACACACTATTTTTAAGACTACGAAGAGCACATTTATAACATTGGGAAAAAAAAAAGTGGAGGAGAGAAGAGTTGGAGAATGGAGGATCCTTACTCAATGACGTAACTGACTAGCCTGAAGACTACACAGATCCTTTGGGTAGTGTGACGCGGTCCTTGAGTGGCTCCAAGGAGTTAAGCCCCGGTAGCTGCCTGCTCTGTAGCACCATCTGCTGGTCAGTCTGCAGTCTCTGTCGGTCTGGGTGGAGCAGTGGCCTGTTCTGCTCCAGACAAAGGTCACGACTGATT
The DNA here is from genome assembly GCA_030068075.1 of Paguma larvata. Lineage (NCBI taxonomy): Eukaryota > Metazoa > Chordata > Mammalia > Carnivora > Viverridae > Paguma > Paguma larvata. The sequence goes on along the minus strand of CM057833.1, from coordinate 71,843,381 downwards.
TCAGTTTTAACATCCAGCATGCGAGTTGCATTTTTCACCAGAGAGGGGAAGGGGTAAACTATAGTCATTCAGAGAAGGCTAAATGGAGCTGGGAGGGCCTGTAGAATATTATTCACAGCATCTTTTTTAAAGAAGAAAGCAAAGGGGAGTGAGAAGTGTAAGAATCCCATGGATTTTGAGAACGAGACTAAACCGTCTGTGCAAGGAGATTTATTCTCACCTTGGTCCTTCAACATCTTGTGTATCTTCCATTCTATTAAATTAAGGCATTACTGAAATATGTTTAAAATTGAGCACCATCCATCATAGAGATTGAGTTAGAATATCTACATAATATTTACACATCTCAACAGGAAAAGTAATTTTTCTTTTCAGTAGTTATCATTTTTGAAAACCCAGGTTGACTTGCAAGCCGCTCTGTCTCATCCCTTACTAAGCATTTCCTTAGCTGATGCATTTCACTGATTTGATCTCACTGATATGGTAATAAAATCATTGGTCACTCAGACACACAGAGCCTGGTAGCCATGTGTTGAATCACCTGCTGTTAATTCAGATAGAGGTATACAGATGGGACTCGGGGACCCAAATGTGTTAATCTGAGAAATCCCTGGGCAATATCCCATGGATTACAATATTGCTGAAATATCTGGTATATTACTGCAAGTTAAATACTTCTAGAATTAATTATTAAAAGTGTATTTACCAAGGTTTAGTAACTATTTAATATGTGTTGCTTCCCAATGGGAGATTAGCCTATCTAAGGGCTGTGGAATCCTGGGGCCTTTGGAATTAACAAATGATAAGCACCTGATTAAAAATAAATTAAATGCTAGTTAAAGTATTTAGGGAGCTCATTTAAAGTGTTTCATTAATAAGGAGTTTCCCTTCCCATCTTTATTGTTTTAGAATTACTAACTTTATATACCAGAGTAGGAGACAAGATGGCTGCCACAGAAGACTTGGATGAATAACTATATTTCTTAATTACTTTTTTTGTCCTTTGCGAGAGCTTTATTTTTATTTTTTTAAGGAGGTTTCTATGATGTTTTTTTCATCCCCATGAAAGCAGGGACCTTAATGCTGCAGAAATTTTGAAGAAGTATTTGATAACAGGTTCACTAGTCGTAGGCTCTTCTTTCGGAATTTGCCTGGATTTTTTCTGTTTTCCTCTTGGAATACATATGTAAGTGTCCCTGACTCTCTTTTCCAAGTTTTTTTTTTTTTCCTGGAGCTATAATTTCCGTAGTTAATGCAAGAAAAAATTCATTCTCTCTTCTATAGTTCTTCATAGAAAAACATGTAAATCGTAATTTTTGACAAAATGGTTTGAATTTGTCTTTCACATGTACTGAGTGCTTGTTATTATTATTTGTCAGCCATTGTACTGGGCCCATTCACATACCTTCTTTTTGAGGTCAATTTTCAAGGAATTGTCACACTTACAAATTTATATGCATGATATGCACAATGCCCGTCTGCTTAAGTTTGAATCAGGAAAGTTCAAGAGCTGAGACCAACACCGATCTTTTCCTTATACAGAGCTTTTGTAGTGAGGGGGAAGAAAAGAAAAAAAAAAAACACCAAGAATATTTTGAAGCCGATCCAGAAAAACAATGGGAGTTTTACATCAAAACAGACCGAAAGACATGTTTATGGATGAAACTGCGTATTTTGTTTTAATACTTAAATTATGTTTCATGTGTTTGAAATCAATATCTTTGCATCTAAGCTGTTTTTTGGTCTTCTTGGAAGTAACCGTTCCTTGAGACTAGGGTCTCATCGTTACGCAATTAAAAGACATCCTGACTCTCAGTACATTATGCTTGATACAAACAAGTTAAAGTCTTGATGACTTCCAAGCTTGGAGCTCATTCATATCCACATCTAAGCTGTGGGTCTGTAGGAAACTTAGGCTAAGAGGAAGCTGAATGGGAGCGGGGGGATCTGGGGGAGTAGAATACAGGCAAGGATCTGGTGGGGAGAAATGCAGACTTTGATAATGAGGCGCTTGTTCCTCCTGGTTATTCATTGCAACTTTCCAGCAGAAGAGGTCTCTGAGCTGAACATCAGCTGTGTGTCTCTAGATGTCTAGAAGGACTAGATCACAAATTCAAAATAGTCATGAAGATGCACACCTTAAAAAAAAAAAACCAAAAAAACGTGGCAGATGCACCAGATTTATTCAGAGAGGGCATTTCTGCAATCTTAAATAGGACTTGGTCTTAGACTTTTGGTAACAGAAACCTCTCTGGAACCACAGCCTAGATAGATAAAGTGTCAGCAAACAGGAGAACCTGATCACAATACAGAGTTGGAGATTGACTTGTGTGGTTGTGGCTAAGAGCTGAACGTCAATGATAATAATTGAGTCAGTTTATCTTAAGGATCAGGGATAATCAACCTAAAAGACAAAAGGAGTTGCATTCTTCATTTATCAACTACATCTTGAAACCAGAGGACAGAACTGCTTAGGGCTCCTACGTTAGGCAACTCCAAAGAAAAATGTGGCATTTTCACAAATCCTGATGATAAATGTATGTAAAATAAACCTTCCACAGTGAATATGGGTAGATTGACCACCATGGCGAGAGAGAATAAAATCAAGTGAAAATAGAATGTATCTTGGCTGTACTCATTGGCCACAGCCTGTGGTCAGGCAGCAGATGTGGTCTTTATGTTACTAGCAAAGGCTTTGAAACCTCTCCTGGATCACCTCCCACCCTCATGGCTCTCTGAGCAACGCTGATAACAACTAGCCAAGTGACTGATGTTGCTGCTGAAATTACCTCTCTGGTCTCACACAGAGCCATCCTCAGTCCATGGAGAACAGCCAGCATGTCTGTAGAGATGGTGACTTAGGGGCTGAATGCATCCCATTGTATGTGGAGGCTGCGTTATTCCACAGGAGACCTTTCAGTGGGAGGGTTATCTGATGATAGTCGATGCTGCCAGCAGTATTAGTAAATGCTGGACAGTTTGGTCTTGAGGGGGACTCTTAGAAGTTATCATGTGTCCCATTAAGTGTCATGGTTTATGACAGCTATAAACACTGATACTGAGGACCTGGCTGTGGTCACTATATATGTGCATATATACTTATAATGTTCAGCTAGAATTGTGGGAACAGTGTAGAACCCAACATGCTTGGTTATATATATCTAGTATCTAAGTCATGGTGAGACTATTCCCACATTAGTGTCGAATTAAAACTCTTTCTGATGCATTAGCCCCAGAGCTGGTCCATCCCTGATTCCTGACGCTAAAAAGAATGAAATTGACTATTTTCTAAAGCACAGATGTTTGTTTTAAAACATTGGGGAATATGGAATTGCGCTCCGAGGGTAGGGCTCCTCACATCTCTTGGTACTCTATACTTTGCTTGTTGCTTCAGAAAGGGGAGCTGAAAATGGATGTTTCATGAATACAGTCCAAGGCTGAGTGGAAGTACTAGTAGGTTGGTCATTGTGAAAATATAAAATGATTATTGATGATGGCTAACATTGAGTACTTCCTGTGTGCTAGGAACAGTACTGAGTTCTTGTATCCATGACCTAATTGATTTCTCTCACCAATCTTTGATAGAGATACTCTTACTTCTGCATATTTCTCAGAAGACTAAAGCCAGTACAGGTTTTGACTCTGGCCACCTGACTCTGGGGCTCAGTTTCTTTTGAGTGTTCTGGTAATGAGAAAGTTGGTGCCATAGGGAAGTGAAAGCATTAGGGTTAAGATGCATTATAAACTACATTTTAGACCATCAGAAGGCATACAAACTTGGGAAGTCATAAAGCACTAACCCTTTCCCCAACTTAAGATACAAAACTCGCTCTCTCTGATGGCATTGCTGATTCGTCTCTGAGTGGTAACTGTGATAATGAATTTGGTTGGTGCATTCCTTTACACGTTCTTTGAATGTATATTTATCCTTAAACAATGTACCTTGCTGTTTTGCATTGCTTTTAATTAGGCTCTGATATGAATATTTCTTTGCAAGTTGGAAAGATGGAGCCTAGACAGAAAATGGCAGTCATGAGCTTGTGTCTTACATGAGCGTGTCATGCATTGGTGACCTGTTTTACAGGGTTTGGTACTTTCTTAGGACTGCATTCAAGAACTGAACGATTTTGCCAGCATATTTTCAGGGAAAATGTTTCTGAACCACAAATACGTAAGACAGATCTTGAAACAGTTGCCCTTTCTTGTAACCTGGGGGCAGAATCCAGTGTGCCCTCTTGTCTGCACCCTGTGATTGTCAGAATGGCTCATTTTCTTTGATTCTGCGTTTTCTGGCATTTGGAAAATGTGCCCCAAGAAATTAAAATCCTCATCCTCGCTCGGTGCTCCGTGGCAGCTGCCTGCCTGGTGGCTTCTGGTAGTTCCGTGAAACGTGTGGGCAGAGGAACAGAAGGGCTGAGGAAGGAAATAGAGTGACTGGAATAGCATTTGCCGGCAGAATGTTTGTAGCTGAAGGGGGAGCGTATCCAGAGGACACCGTTCGGAATATTTTAAAATCCCAGGTGCACTTCTGCTCCCTGCAATTTAAAGACACATTGCAAATGCAATTTGTGTGACTGTTTCACAGAGTGGCTACATGGCTTCCTTGTTTCCAAGTTGGGGTTCTTGTGGGCCTTCCATAGGCAAAGGGGAGATGAGCTGTGTCTGCTTCTCCTAGGAATGAATGAGCTTTAAAGCAGCTTCTCCTTCCCCAGCACCCAGGATAGAGCCTGTAGGAATCTAAGAAAGTTTTTTTTGGGAAAAAAAATGAATAAATAGACATGTCATCTTTTCCAACTTGAGGCTAACCCAATTGTGGTTATAGTTTTTACTTATGTCTGTTAGCCCCACTATACTTATCTATTTTAGCTCTGAGGCGGGACATGAGCTAAAGACTGCTTTACCCTTAGGTGGATTCTGAGCATACTTTCAGAAGGTGAAAGAAAAGACTTTCCTGTGCCCATCTTCCGTTTACTTACTAAAATCTGAAATTCCACTTGAGAAATTTTATTTAAGGGAGTAGAAGAAGGAAACAAAAGGGAACCTCCTAAAAGTAGTTCAAGGTTCTAAAATTATATATCCCACCAATGAACTTTTTTGAATACTTACCCCCAAATATGCATATTTATCAATTTATAAATTATATATGTACTATTCCATGAATTGTTAATACATAATAGAGCCTGTGCAAACATTTTAACTGGAGGAGACAAAAGTGAAATAAAATATTTCATATAGTAATGGTGTACAAAGTGCTTTGCTTTCACAAAAATTATCGTCATGACCATGATTGGTTATAATCAATAATATTTTATCATCTTGGTTTCATACTATATGATGTAGCTTGGTCTGGTTCTAAATTCAGCTTATTTTGAAATTTTCTTTTGGCGTCTGTTACAGGTAAAAAGGATACTTCATCAAGGTGCATAGGCCTTGTGGCTGCATTTATTAATTTGTGACACTCAGTGTTTAGTTTTCCTCCCCCAATATACAGGTAAACGTTCATCTGTCCTAATGCTAATCAGGTGTCTTTACAGAAGAATTAGAAGGTATGCATTCTTATACTTGAAACAATTTGATTTAAATCCATTTGAGAGCTTTGATCTGGGGGATTTTTAAACAGGTTATTCTATTTTCAAGATGTTATTTTAAACAAGTTATTCTATTTTCAAGTTGTTAAAAAGTATGAATTATGAAGATATAGGAGCTTTTTATAGCTTTTTATAGGCAACAGACATACCATTTTCAGTAGTAAAATCATATTAAAATGGAAATAATGCTAAGTACCAATTTTTAGGTATTCTTTCCTTGGCCTAAGTTTTAGTTTTAGTTTTTTTTTCTTTAATACAGTATTTCTCACCCATGAAACATCAAGTTAAACCTTACAGGCCAGATTAAGTATGTTTTTTTTCCCCCAAATGTCAGCAAGTTCATACCCTTTGATTTTTTTTTTTTTGTAAAAGAAAAAATGCAAACCTATATTTGTGTCACAAGATTTTCTTTCTTTTAAATTTTTTTAATAAAACTTAAAAAAAATGTTTCTTTATTTTTGGGAGAGAGGGGCAGAGAATCCCTAGCAGGCTCCATGCTGTCAGAGCCCAGTGTGGAGCTTGAGATCTGAGATCAAGAGTCCAGACACTTAACTGACTGAGCCACCCAGGTGCCTCAGTGTCGCTAGATTTTCTAGTTCTTGGTCATGAGATAATCAGCCAACCTCTGTGTGGGATAAAAGACTCTTATGGGTTTTTTCTGTCTTATCGCAGAGAATTAGAAATATTTTACTATATTTTAAAGATTTTTTGGTTGTCATGGTTGTTTTTAATGCTGTAGGACTTTGACACTTTTAGCTTCAGCATTTTCGCTATAATAGCTCATTAATGATGCCAGTGAAAACGGGTTTTTTTAACATAAATTTTTAAATCTTCTCACCTATTTTGTGTTTAGTTTACAGTTGTCTAGTTACAACTTGGTAACATAACACAAATGTATTTAAGCAGCCTGAGGGAACCGCACAGTAAAGTGTAAGCAGCTTGATGCACCCTTGTGGACTGCTACATAGTAGATTTCCTTTCCTTTCCTCAGGGTACTTCCTGTACCTTAGGTGACATAGGACCACTTGAATGGCAGACTTATAGGATAACTGGAACAATCTATATTAAATATTAGTAAATCTTTTAATTATTTTACATGAAAAATACATATAGAAGAACTAGTATTTTTCTTCCCTACCCCAGAGTATCCCTATGGGCCTCCCAGATTAGTAGTTGCCTTTCTATCATTGATCCTGTTAGAGTGCAGATCTCCTCGGGTGATGGAAGTACTTGAATTAATTCCACTTTTTTTTGGAAATAGATTTTGATAGAGTGGGAATATGAGTGAAGTAAATGGTCTTGGCCCCCGCTGCTGGTAGGTGGTTATTCGGAACTGGAGGAGAAATGGAGAAGATACTGTGCAACGCGGGGAAGCTAGGAGAATGAAACCTGAATTCTGGGATTTTGCAACAGTATATTCCTTCTTCTGACTTCTGTAGCAATTCGCAGCCATAGCACAGGGCAAAGCAGATGCCCCAGCTGTCCTCTCATCTCGGCTGGGAGTGCAGCTCCGTTCCGGGCCCAGCAGAAGGAAAGGTGTGGGGCCAGGATATGGCCCCCAGCCATGGCCACAGGGTTTGGTTCAAAGCACAAGTGATTTGAACCCCAAGGATGATATTGTTCCATGGATGGTTGGCCTCCATGCCTTGGATTATGAATATAAGGCTGACATTCTTTGTGAGGTCTAATCGCTATGTGTTTGGGTAGCTTTTCCGGATGACGTCATTTTCCAGTGGGGAGGTTGAGATGGCTGCTTAGTTTAACTGCTGCAGTAAGGTCCCACACCAGGTTAGTGGAAAAGCCAGTATTTTCAAAGACCCTCCCAATCCTCTCATGAAGGTTATTTAGGTTGGTAACTTTCTTCCTCTTCTTCTGTCTTGAGCATAGCAGCAGAAATAGGGATTTCGTGTTTTTTGGTGTATTATTTTTATGTCTTGCCAATAGTATCATCATCGGACCTCTTTCCTCCATTTTCCTCTTGCTTACTCTTATATCTCTCCCTGCTGAAACGCAATCTCCAGACCCCGGAAGTCACTAGTGGTACTTGACATCTTTATGACATTCACCATCACAGATGATCATCATCAAATCACCTAATTAAATCATGGCTCCCTTATACTTGATGCTGAGAGGAATAGGATGGGCATTTTATAATAGGGCATTTTAGAGCATTTATGTCTTTCAACATCTATCCATTCTCTGGAGAAAACATGTTCTCCCTTGCAGAGTAGAAATACATCTATTTTCTGTAAATCCAGAATGCCACATCAGCTTATGTTACACTCCATGAGATGAAAAAAAGCCTTCCATGTAGCACATGGAAGATAAAGTCTCTACTCTGTTTGTGCTGAGTCTGATGCTGATGGATGGAAACTTATTAGAGGAATGTGCTCACCATGCTTGGAGACTTTGCTGTTAACAGTTTTCCATATCTCATTTTTCTGATGCGAGTCTTATTTCAGAGAATGCAGATTAGATGATGAAAGACTGAGGAGAAAAATCTACAAAATAAGAAAAGGAAATCCCCCCTAAACTTGTATACTCTGTAGATTGATGGAACTCATCGATGAAGGTGGATGGTGAAGAGGAACCAAAAGCAGTACATGTTCTCCAGTCCTCTTCCTCTACAGTATCCACATGAACACCTCTGATTTCAGTGGCTCCATACCATGAAAAGCAACTCATGAGACATAGAAATAAATTCTATAAAGTATTATTAACTGGGGGATGGTCAGTCTCAGGGAAAATCCTGGACTATGGAACTTTATATACTCTGTGTTTTTAAATAAAGTAGCACTGTACCTATGGGGAAGTGAGATCAACATTCCATCATCACGACTAGATTCTGGAACTCATGAGGGAGGACATGGCAGAGGCCTTACTGGCAGTGCATTGACAAGTTCCAGACATGTAAGGAACTTCATAGGAGAGCTTGGCATTTCTCACAGAACCTCATCTGGACTGTTGCATATAAGATAAGGCACTTTACTGGAAACCCAGCGACATACTCATAGATAATGAACAGCAACGAGAAGAGGGAGATGAAAAACTATTAAAGGCCAATGTAAGTATGATAATTTGACATGACTTAATATAGAAAAAGGCGGTCTTGTAAGGCATAAAACAGTTATTTTCATGATGATGATTTTGAGTAAATAAGAGTGGGTTAAATTATCCGTGCATTTGGTTTGATAAGACAGATAATTTTGTGATATATTTTTTCTAAATCCTTTCAAAAAGGATGAAGTAATAGAAATTTTCATGTATTGAGGACTTATTGGGACAAACATTGATCTGAAGGCTTTTTGAGGCATCTCATTAAATCTTCAGAAAACATGATGAAGAGTCACCATGGTTATTCCCATCTTACAGATGAGGAAATTGAGGCAAAAAAACATTAACTTGCTGAAGCTAAAGGCAGAAGTAGACTCATCCTCAGCCCCCATGTTTAACTACTGTGTCCTACCTCTCTAGTTAAAATAAATAACTATTGCCACCTAAAGTCAAAATCTTAGTTGTCTGGAAATTTTTCTTATCTGGATTCCTGATGATGCTCTGTAAATGAGACATTCATGCATCTATCTAAATAGATCTCATTACAATGAAGTTTCAATTATGTTACCTGGTAAAGTCTTTTCTGAGACTTTAGGTGATGGATAAGAACGTTTTTACAATTAAAGCTTTGACTGTTTTCTGTAGGTAGAGGTTTACATACAGTGTGAAGGGAGCTTCAAGGCTGACAACTTGCTGTCCAGATATTTAGGAGAATATTGGCTCTGTCTCAGAAGTTTAGATTTACAAAATCATTAAGCCTTGCTTATGTTATTCCTTTGCTTCGCAAAAATATTTTTTTAACAGACAGTACAAAGGTAAACTTTAGCTTTGCTCCTGTCAGAATTATCTAATTTCTAATTAGGGGAGCCTGATTTAATGAGGTTTTCCTAAGTAGTTTGGATAAGCTTTGGATGACTGACTTTAAGTAAGGGATGTGGTGCTTTTTTTTTTTTTTTAACTAGTTAATCATTTGTTGCTTTCATAATTGATCAGTCCAGCATTTCTCATAGAGCTGGCATTTGTTGTAGACACTCTGGGACTGAGATGAGGGATGAGAAAGGAAAGCCCACAGGGGTGAGGCGAGCCCTGTGATCCCCTCGTCCCGTGCAGGCTGCGAAGGGGCAGGGCGGTTGCAGCCAGCACACCTGGAGGCCTGCCCTCGAGGACACTCATCATCAGACCCAGGGTCCTGCTCACTACCTCTGCTAAATGCTGCGGCTTGTCCACATACTTGCATTCGTGTACTAGCTGCCAGTGCGATTGCTTTTCTCCACAGCCTTTTTTATTTCTTTTAATGTACACAGGACCATTGGAAATCACTGAAAATTAGGGAGGAGACGGCCATCTGAAAATGTATTGGCCACCATCTTATTTTGAGATGATGAAGGGCACCATAGAGTAGAATATTCTGGAGGTCTCTAACAGTTTATTGGAATCTGTTAAGTTCATTGACGTGCTTGGCAAGTTATCTAAAAACAGGCAAACAAAATGGCAGTCTTAGTTCCCAAGTAGTTGATTTAACCTCAGTTGTTTTATTCAAGATATCTATTAGTCATCTTCATGAATTTAAATAAATATTTCCAGAAAGCAAATATGCTTTGGGTTTTCCAACTGTCTCTGCGTCTTTGGAGTACACCAAATTCAAAAGACAGTGCCTTTAGGGAGAGAGCCTGGTGTGGCAGCTTGGAGAATTTGCTTTGAACAGACAAAAGGCAGCCTAGCACAAACTGCGGTTCGGCCCTCACACGTATCAACGCGTGCTCCCATAACCCATTTCTTTTAAAGAGTAATGAATTACCTCCCCTGTTTTCCTGAACTTCAGCCTCTTTCCAAAGGGCTATGCAGAAAAGTGCATTGATGTGGAACAACCAGGTAAGAGGAGACAGGCTGTCCAACCCATGTTATTAAAGAAATTGGTTCACCTTTTTGATTCCGTGTCATTGTAGTTTCAGCCATTCATTTGTTCAATAAGCAGTTTGGTATGTTCTGAGAAATAATGAATATTGATCATAAAATCGATCACTTATTAAGAAACAGACTAAGGGAAATTGTTTATCCAATCAATTGTAATTTTTGATTTGTTATTTATATTTTCCAATTTCGTCCACCCCTCCCTGAGGCTCTCCCACTCTCAGAAACACCAAGGGAAAGGCATAGAGACCCCGGTTGGAACTTCAGAAAGAGTACAAAACCCAATACATTCATTATAGATCACGTTGGCTGAAATAGCCCATAATAAAAGAGAATGTGATTGAGAACTGCAGACACACTGCCTCTTGCACCTGTGGCTGTTGGGCTGAAACTTTATATAGTAATACGATTTGCTAAAAAGGGTGTGTGCTCGCTGCTCATGATGTGTAAGCTAGCTGGGTCGTGCTTTGGGAGACAAAACAGTTGCACACAATTAAAATGTTTGTACAAGCTAACAAAGATTTTGAGTGAGCCTGGAAGAAGAGATCGATTACTTGGGTTATGTATGGTATTTGTTTTACTGGAACCATTCCTATTTTTTGTTTTTACATGGTTGTGGTACAATAGAAATGAAATGCATCACTCTAGCATTTTCTGAAGCTTTAACAGTGAACATGTGCCCATTTGAGGCATGTTCGAAGTAACAAAATGCTGTAATGTGTAGATAGGTCTTCCAGGGATATAAAGGGGGGAAGGCATACATGTCCTTCAAGATCCTGGGAAAAGGGACCGCTGTCTTCTTCCGCAAAATATTGATGCATACTTTGATGAATCCTCTGCAGAGAGATTGAGTCCTGCTATGAAACAGCTGACCTGATCACCGTTCTAGATATTCTTGTTAAAACAAGGAGTGAATCTGGTACCCCCTCATGTTTCTAGGTTCATTTTTTACTTACGTGGAAAACCAGAATTTGAAACCAATGTATAAACGAATCTCATTCTTGGTAGAAGTGATTCCAACTTTTTGCCCTTTTCCCCACAGTGCATCTAAGGTAGAGAAAATGTAACTGCATCCCCAAGTGGCTAATTAACTTTCTCTGGGATTGTGAGCTCCAGGTGAATACACTGCTCCTGCTCCTACTTCATCTGAAATGTGATTTTGAATATCCCTCTAGCTGGCTGCAGACACTGATGAAAATTGCCTCTCTGTGTCTCTCTCTCTCTCTCTCTCTGTCTCTTTGTCTCTCTCTCTCTCTCTGTCTCTCTGTCTTCCACCCTGTTTTCCAACCCCTTCAAGATCAGAGACCTTCATTCATAGCATGTGGTAGTGGGTCCAAATTCCAACTGAAGTTTCAACAGAAGATGTTTAGTGCTTATCCTAATGGCCACAAAACCTATGAGTCCTTTGTTAAAGAACTAAAAGAATTGTCAATTTTACTAGTTGGACATCCCAGTCGCATTTATTTTTAGACTTGACTCATCTTTTGTCTTTCACCTGCTTTCACCTATTAACTTCAGACTTTTCCTTTGTGAAGTAGTCTTTAGTTTTGTTAGTTCTAATGCCTTCTCCTTGTAAACCTGCATTCAGTCCAGGAGCAAGGACGCCTGGTAATGCAATGTGATCATAATCGTACGAATATTGTATCACAGTGAGTCCTTATGACCATCTCTTCAAAATGATTTCTTTTATTAAACTGTATTATGTCTTTCTAATTCCTTCTCTTTGTTTGTTTTCCTGCCTCAAGGTCTGTACTCCAGCCCTCCCTTGCATGCATCCAGATTCATGTTTCCAGCCCTAACCTCTCCCTTGGGCTCTGGTGCTGTATTTCCAACTCTTTCTTTTCAGATTTTTGTGAAAACCACAGTCATCCTCCTGGTTACACTAGTACTTTTGTGACTTTATAAAGAAAATTTCCTTCACCAGGATTTTTCTTGGGGACGGCCCAGTGGATGCATGTTTACAAGAAGTGCTTGGAAAAGTTCACTGGGATAGGTGGCGAGGTACCTCACAGGGCTGCGTGGGTAACGGTATGCAGCTGAGCTCCTCTCTGAGGTGGAGAGTCTCTGTGGGGAGCTGAGCTCCGATCTTTTCTAGGCACGGCCTGGTGGTGCTGGGCTATGCAACATCTGGAGTAGTAGCCACGTCAGAACTGTGCTGCTTTGTGTAATAAAGGGCTGATACATTTGAAATTCTCAAGGGAAAAATCTGGAAGTGGGAGATAGGTGCTAACAAGGCTAGATGCTATGTGGGAGCTTAAAGACAGTGAGAAAAGAAAAAAAAATCGATATAAGTCTTGTGGCAGGCATGGGTGAAAAAGCTTCTTGGGGATTTTGAAGCTACCGGCTACCTTGCTGTGAAATGTAAGGAAGATCTCCACCACTGTTTTCTTCATAAAATATTCAGTGAAGGCTCCATTATGTATGTTTTGTTTTGTTTTGTTTTGTTTTTGCAACTGAATTCTTTGGAGACTTTCCATGGATGCTGAGTCCTGTGGTTGGGTTGCAGAAGGTTTAAAAATGAGGCACCGCCTGGGGGTGAAGTGAGTGGAGACAGAGGAACAGCTACTCATACTTACCACACTCTTCTCTCCTGGTGACTGCAGACCGTTACCCGGCCTCGGTAGTGTCACACCACATTTATTTCCCCTCACCTGGAGATGTGTGCCGAGGTTGTATCAGCTGGTCTCCCTGCCACTGGGCTTCTTCTCGACCAGTATAAATTTCATGAGACTATAGATTAGTTATCTTAAAACACAATCCGATCACGTTAGAAAATGGAGTTTTATCAGCAGAGGTGACAAACCTATGGCCCCACTTTGAGTGCAATTTTGACTGGCTTCAGCCAGACAACACATTTTTCCTTTATTTTGAAGCTTTTATTTTTTATTTTTTTAAGTTTGTTTCTGTGTCTGTTTGTTTATTGGGGGGAGGGTAGAAAATCCCAAGCAGGGTCCCTACTGTCAGTGTGGAGCCCAGCATGGGGCTCGAACGTATGAACTGTGAGATCATGACCTAAGCTGAAACCAAGAGTCAGACACCTAACTGACTGAGCCACCCAGGCACGCCTGGAAGTTTTTATGTATGTCATATTTGCTATAATTTTCCCAACTGCCTGTTGTCTGACACCCAGCCTGTCTTGCGTTTACATTGGTTGTATGCCTCTGAAGCCAACTGAGTCTACGCTCCTAGAAATTAAGACCACAGGATTGAAGTTAAACGTGAGTTTGAATCTAGCTCCGTGATCTTGGGCAAGCCCTGGGGGCAACCTGAGCCTTTGTTCTCTCATAGGTAAGATGGGAATAAGAATATTTCATTGTGAGGTTGTGATGATTGTACGAAATTCTATTAGCACAAGTAAGCCCTTAAAGTGATAGTAATGAATTTTTATGTCATTACACTAAAACCTTCACAATTTCCAATTATTTTCTAAGAAACCAAACTTATCCTAGCCTCTGGACCCTAAAGCTTTGACCTTGCTGTGTCTTTTTTAGTTTCACCTCTCATTATACTCCTGTGCACACTATATCCATCGACTTTTTCGCTGTCCATATTTCATATAGGCTCCATTTATGACTGTTTCTGTGGCTTTGGGCTTGCCTTCCCCATGTACTTATATTGTTTCTTTCCACATCTTCACCTATCATAAACCTACTTACCTTTCAAGACTCAGTTGAAATATTCCTTCATGAAGACTTCCTTCTTCCCTGCAGATGGAAGTCTCCTTACCCATTGCCAAAATCCAATGATTATCTCAAGGCAGAGGCCATACCTGCCTTACACCTTGAGAATTTAATTTCTTTATTTTCTGGTTTGTCACTTCTTCGAAGCATGGACCATATTTGCTTCATCCTTGTAGTCATCGTGACACCTGGAAGTCTACAATTCTCTGTCCTCAAAAGGGTTCCTGAATGCCGGATCTGTGCGGGGTTCCAGACATATGTTTGGTGCTCAGCACAAATATATCGGCTGTAGGAATACATCGGTGAGGAAACGTGTTAGCAAATGGATGGTAAGCCATTGAATTTGTGACGTCTTAGCTCTCTTGATGCATTTTAGCAATGGAATCAGACCAGCCATCTAAATACTTAAGGTATTCTATTTCTTAAAAACTGCAAAAGGAGTTCTTTGGAAGTTTATGTTCTTTTAACCCATCTTGGCCTTTAATCTTAGTCTATTATGAGGTTTGCTCCTACTTGCTGTTTTTCGCTTACCTCTCTTGCAAGTTCTTAAAGAATGGAACTTGTGTGAGTCAGATTCTTTCTGTCGATTACTTTCATTCCAAATCGTTCTCTTTCTACTTTTTTAACTGGCTATCACCCTGGCTTAGTGTTGGTAAGTTTTTCTTCACTGTCTGTTATTAGGTAGTAATTTTAATTTACTAGTTTCCTAAGTAAGAGGAAAATTACAACTCTCTGAAGAAATGCATTTGTATATAATACCCAAAGTATGTAGAGTTGTATATGTAACTTTTCAAATGTTATTATATGTATTCGCTTTAAGCAAATATGTTGCTTTTGTTTTGCTTATCCCTTTAAGTTTTAATTTCCCAGTAGATATGCCAGCACCAACGAGCCGTGTCAGGCTTTCTGGGAAACAAAGAGGACAACCCTAGTGTCCTTAGGTGTCATATGTACAGATGCATGGGCATAGGAATTGGCACTCACTCCGGTGGTTGAGCAGTAGAGTCATGGAGACCTGAAACATCGTTTAGGAAACTGTCCCAGCAGGTCAGGAGCAACTCTAGCGGTGTGCCATTCTTGTGTGACACTTTCGAGTGGTCTTTGCTGCTCCGTCCCTCTGCTTCCACTTTCCTTTTTGCCCACTACATTTATGAATGGCTTTTCTTTACTTTTCTTTTTTTTTTTTTTTGAAGTTTGAGGTAGCTTTACTGTTGTATGAGGTAACCTGTCTTCTGTCTCCCATCTAACCTTTGAGAAACCCTAAAGTTTTCACCAAAGCATTCAGCATTTGATAGCGGGGAAAGTGAGGACTGGATCCCAAAAGTGCAGAGTCTGGCACCCAGCTGGCCATGAGGTGAGAGCAGAGGCTGTCCCTGGGGTCTCGGTCATTTCAGGTCGAAATGCCACATGTTATAATCAGCCTTGAATCTTCTGGTTTGGGGCAGTGGGTGTCTCAGCTACTGAGAACGAGAAGCTGCTGGGACACTGGCTCCACCTAACTGCTCAGCGGCTGCAAAACCCGACCAGGGCGCCTGGGTCCTTCCCAGAGGAGGAAATCCCACAACTCAAGGCCAAAAAGAGTTTTTACAGGTGAGGAGACTGAGGTTAGGCTGAATGACAAATGGCTTTTCTCCCTACTCTCCTTCTGTTATCTCGTGGCTTCTACATCTCTATGGCTTCTGGTATTTCATAGCTTCAGCTTACTGTCCTTGTGTCTTTCAGAGTGTGTGACACATTAATTCCTCTCTCTAGATCTTTCCACAAGACACCTTCAAATCTTCCGCAGTGAAGATCTGATTGACTAGAGTTCAGTATATAATGACCCCATTGGTTAGAATTCTGCACAGAGTCACTGCATGGGCCTCCCTTATATTTGTTCCTCAAGTGACTGATTTGGAACAGGTGCCAATTCCGGGTACAAACATTTAGAATAAAGATTTCAGGAATAGAGACCTCAAAAGTAGAATAACCCATGAATGAGTAACTAGATGTGGCTTCTTTATTTAGAAGAAGATCATGAGTCTATAGGTTTCTTGGATGGACATTTCATTCTTGATCAATTTTTGTTTAATTTAGAAAATATTTTAAATTATTTGTTTATGGATTATATCTATGTGAGACAAGTTATATTGGAGATTTTAATTTTTCTGTGTAGTTGCACACTGTAGTTAATAATGTCTGGGATATCAAAGAATGGTGGTGCTGAAAGGGGTCTCAAGTCATCTAGTCCAGCAGTTCTCAAATGTATTGAGAATCTTAATTCTTAAAAATCTCAGTCTTAAAAATCATTGGGCGCCTGGGTGGCTCAGTCATTTAAGCATCTGACTTCTGCTCAGGTCATGATCTCACAGTTGGTGAGTTCGAGCCCCACGTTGGACTCTGTGCTGACAGCTCAGAGCCTGGAGCCTGTTTTGGATTCTGTGTCTCCCTCTCTGTCTCTCTGCCACTCCTCTGCTTGTGTGAGCTCTCTCTCTCTCTCTCAGAAACAATTAATGAAAAAACTTTAAAAAAAATATTGAGGATCCCAAAGAGCTTTGGTTTAGTGTGTTGTATCTATTATTTATTGTATTAGATATAAAAGTCAAATGCTCATTAATACATTAAAAATAATACATTATAAATAAAGACTTTTGTGAGAAGCAATACATTTTTATCAGTAAAAAGGGTGGCATTGTTTTACTTATATTTGTGAATCTCTCTAAGGTCTGGTTTAATGGAAGATAGCTAGATTCTCATGCCTGCTTCTTCCTTTAATCTGTTGTGATATTATATGTGTTAAAAGATAAACTGAGGCACATTAAAAGTTTCAGGAGTTTATTTGAGCAAAAATCAGTTCACATTGGCCAGCACCAAACTGAAAGTGATTAGAGGCACTCCATGGACAGGAGCTAGGGGCAGGATTTTTTAATAGGGAAGATGCAGAAGCAGAGAAATTACTTAATTGGCTATAGCTTCAGTAATGGCCTTATTTGGGAAAGCCTACTTGACTCTTTGTGATTAGTTGTTATTGTTTTCTTTTCTCAGATTCAAGTGCATGGACTCTGGCTTCAGTTTTGATCTGCTAGTGTAGGTTATCAAGGCATGAGCACCACCTCAATCTCATGGCCTCCTCTTGTGCTCAAGTGGAAAACCACACTGAACAATTATGAGCAAATGAGAGTAAAATAGGCAGATGACATCTTAGTATTATTATGAAAAGATTTTTTGATCTTACAAACACCCTGAAAGGATTTCTAAGCCCTCTTGGGTCCTAGGACATTTTGAAAACAATGAAAGAATCTCATAGAGGAGAAAATAAAGGCTCAGAGACTGGAACTGACTTGCCCAGGGCTGCACAGTCAGTGGCAGAGCTGGTGTTAGAACTCAGCTATCCTATTTCTTCATTGTATCAGGATTAAAGTCCCAAAGAACCAACTTTGCCCCAATTGTGATCCAAGGACTTGATATAATGCCAGGTCTCCACCTATTTCCTACTGTGGAAACTTGGCTTCAGATAGTTAGCTAGGCTCTAGGAGATGAAGAGGGGTGGTTACACACCATCAGAAGGGGCATAAGCATTAGAATACAGGACAGGAGATCTCCATCCTCTTGTTAGCCTGTGTGCTGCAGTTCCATTTGGAAGCCTTACATACTAAAGGTCTATTATGGGCAAGTAAACAAATCAGGACTTAAGAAGACATGACTGGTTCACACCAGTTCCTTCTCAGCATTTCTCAGGTTAGATCAGAGGGGGCAATTCCAGAAGCACCATTCTCCATTATTGCCTTTAATTTCCCCATGGCCCAAGACTAACATTGTCCGTTCCTTTGTTGTGCTCTTGGCAGAAAGCCATTCCCTCATGGTTAGACTTAATTGGAATCCATGTCAAAGGGGGATGGGGTGGGTTGCCAAGTTGTGCCACTTCCCTGCGTCAGTTCTTTGGGGAATATCTGTGTTCAGTTGATATAATGATGTAATACAAGACTTATTGCACGGTACATGGTATTAAAGGAAGAATGCAATTTAAAAAGTCTTTAAAGTTAATTTTAAGGAAACAAAAAAGTGTCTTTTACTCAAATTTTCACTTGAATATATATGTATATAATGTAAGTATGTGTGTGTCTCTGTGTGTATGTGTGCATGTACATAGATATATATATGCATATATGTATATGCACATATATATACACACATACATGAGTATTTCAATCTCAAGTTAATGGTATTTAGGTAATTATAGTAGTAAACACTCTCAGAGCAGGTGCATGTCCTTTTAGAGAAACATCTGAAAAAGATTGGAATTGTTCAGTTTTAAACTTAGAATTTAAATCATGAGCTTACTATTGACAACCTGTAATTATATGCACTTTAACCCATAAGAACCTTCTGATTATCTGAATAAATAATGAATTTTTAGAAGTTTTCAGATTTAAGAATAAAATGTTATCTGTGTTTCAAGTGGATTTTTCCCCTTTTGAATGAAGAATTTCCATTTTTTGCAACCTTTATGCCTCTTGTCCTGGAATATAAGTGTCCAGGTACTTTTTCATCTCTATTTATACTGTTGAGATTGTAGCTAATTAATCCTGTGCCATGAGGTGGGATTACGTCCTCTTCCAAGGGGAGTTGAAGGAAATGACTGTCCAGCATTCTCTTATTCCATTTTCTCTGTTCTCTGATTTTGCAGAGTATTCTAATCTTCTCCAGATGAGTGCAGTCACAGTCCTTTTTGCTTGACAGCCAAAGACAAAACACCAAGCTGTCCAGAAGATCGAGTGCCATTTTATTCCTCTGTCGACATTCCTGATGAGACAGGCAACACATCAGGAAAGTCTCCCAAGAAGACTTTCTGAGCTTTTATAATATTAGGACTGACATTTTCTAACTGAATTATTATACCATAAACCTTTCTTTTTGTGAAAATCTTAATAAGCCCTCCTTACCAAAATAATTATAGAGGAACAACGTTTTGCCCACTACCCATCAACCAAACTCAGAACATTTTTCTGACCTTTGGGATTTATTTTTCAAAGTTTTTAGAGGAATTTTGAAAGTCCCTTAGATAACTCTTCAAGTCTCATTCTCTGAGACTTGTTCCGCCAGGTAACAATAACCTGAATTTTTAGTTAACCATTTCTTTGTTTTTTTCTACTTGACATTTTTCAACGTTATGAAAATGGGCTTATGCTCTACACGTCTTCTGTGGTTTACTTTTTTCTTGACATGTTAGGAGATTGAGATTCAGCCATTATTCGAGATTCATTCATTACTGTAACTGTTTTATCTTTTTAAACAGAAGAGAATCAGAACTAAGTTAAGTGGTCACTTCTCTGTCACCTTTTTTAGAAGATCTCACCAAATTTTTAGCCACTTGGTTACTTATTCCTGTCAAGTTGTTCATGCTGTGGTTTATTTTTATTTTATAAAAGCCAATGCTACTTACCTGTGATTAGTTGAGAGGCTTTCCGAGGCCGCTGCTATCAACCATAAGCAAAAAAAATCTCTAAAATGCCACGCGTACTTATGACTCAAGAATGTTTTCTGTGACAGTTAGTTTAGAAATTGGGTAAGTGTCTTCTAAAGTATTTACAAAAAGGGGAGAATCTGAAGGAATCAAACAATAGTGTTTATAGTCTTATATATGCTAACAAGAAAAAAGATATTTTTACACGTTGGAGGCCTAGAATGTCCTAGTTCCAGTGAATCGGTCCTTGACAGTTATGAATGGTGGACTAGTTGCATTAAAGCAATGAGGGAGCTAATAGCGGGTTTGAAGCTGGGTTTGAATAAATCATCAACCGAACGCATAACGGCATGGGGAGAACAGGCCAGACCCTGTGCAGCCATGTACTCCCTTGCTGCCTGGAGACCGTGATTCTTGGGCATTGTATAAATATTGGAAATGTGTTTTTGTCTACCTAAAATTTCCTAAATTCTTTAAAATATAATATATTTAAAAATTAAATACATTTAGAGTAAGGTAGTAAAGTTCAATATATATTTTTCTTAAACCCACTCTGCCACCATTATATATAAAGTGTTCATGATTATATGTAAGGTGTTTGGCAGCTTTAAAATTAGGGTGTGTATTTGAAGCCTTAAATGGAATTGACCTTTATATCACTCTTGAATAGGTATAACAGGACTACTGTGCTACCTCCTAGAATCCTTTCAGTGATTATATAATTCCTTCAATATGGTATCATTAAACTTGTAGGAGGTGGAAATCATTACAAAAAGTCCATTCAAATTTGGTTAAAAAGTCTTATGAAAATGATTAATTTATACATATAAATAATATAACCAAAATGCAGGAAAAGAGTTACTAAAACATAATTCTGTACTAAATTAAAACTGAGTGTTTTCACTTTGCCTCTCTTATTATGACAGTTGAATAGTATATGCCATATGAAATAGATGTCTGGTATAAAGAGCAAAGATCAAAAAATAAGTGTTTAGAACAGTCAATTATATGTTAAAAATCTATAAATAGCTTAATAAATATATTCTTCTGTGTAAAAAGCAGAAAATTGCAGACTACAAAGTAGATTATCTAAATGGCACTGTTTGGAAATCACCTTTGGAACAGTACACATTGTCTCATCCAGTTTTATAGCTCCTGCATATAAAACTTGTTTTTAAAAAATGTGTCCTTTTGAAATGTATTTTTTTTTGTTTCATGTTTCATTTCATTCCTGAAATTATTGGAAGTGACTTACATCTTACTGGGTTTGAGAGGGCAGAAGTTGTACTCGATGTAATCAGTAAAGAGAGAAAATATGAGTAAGCAAATGAAAGGCAATGACTAGGAATTCACAGATCGTGTGTCCACAGTCCTATGTATTTGCTAGTACGTGTGCTATCAATCCACAAATATGTCTGAATTTCTTAGCAACCATAGCAAGGAGGGAAAGGCTCTTGTTGTTTATTTTTTCTTTTATGTTTATTTATTTTAAGAGAGAGCATGTGAGCAGGGGAGAGACAGAGAGAGAGAGGGAGAGAGAGAATTCCAAGTAGCTTCCATGCAGCAGCATGGAACCTGATGTGGGGCTCACTCCCACAACCCTGAGATCACGACCTGATCCACCACCCAGGCATCCCTCATGGTTTGGTGATGTATATAAAAACAAGTTTCTTTTTATTTAATGTTATATATATATGTATATATATAGATTACATTTATATACATTTATGTATATATAGATTACATTTATATACATATTACATTTATATTACATTTATATACATATTACATATATATACACACACACACTTATTTATGTGTATATATATATATATATATAAAGCAACCTAGAGTTTTCAGTTGCTGAGAGCTGGGGAAAGTTTCTTTTAAACTTGTATAGCTAACCTGACTTCTAATCTCTAACCATTAGGTTACCCTTAAAGTTATCCCTAAAGTCTACCCTATTTTTTAGTGGCTATTTTATGCTTTATTTTTTTTAATATAATTTATTGTCAAATTGGTTTCCATACAACATCCAGTGCTCATCCCAACAAGTGCCCTCCTCAATGCCCATCACCCACTTTCCCCTCTCCCCCACCCCCCCACCCCTCATGAACCCTCAGTTTGTTCTTAGTATTTAAGAGTCTCTTATGGTTTGCCTCCTTCCCTCTCTGTAACTTTAAAAAAATATTTTTTTAGTTTATAGTTTTTCATGAGTAAATAGTATAGAGACAATAGGGCTCTCCTCAGCCTTAGGATAAGGCTGACTCCTTTTAAAGCTAGAGGAGCCCCAAACAAACAGAACACAGTATTTGTGTGAATTGAAGTAATACCATTACACAAAGATCTAATTGTATGTCAGTGGCCTCAAACACATTTCATTTTCCTCTGATACAGCAATCCAAAGTAAGCATTCCAGGTCAGTAGGTGGCTGTGCCGCGCATTCAGGGATCCAGGGTTTTCCTTCCCATTGCTCTACCCTCCTGCCGGTCTTGTCATCTTCATGGTTGATACAAGGTTGCTGTGGGTTTTAAGCAGTAGCACCCGGGAGAGCATGGAGAAGGCACACCCAGTCTTTAGGGATAGGCCTGAAGGTGGCACATTTTCACTTCTCTTCCTAGTCCATTGGTGAGAACTGTCCTGTAGCCACCGCAAGATTCAGAAGAGGCTGGGAAATGTAGACTAGCCATGTTCTCAGGGAATAGAGAATGACAGATTTTGGCAGAAAACTCAATCATTTGGAAGGAATATTTTCAGGGCAACACTCTGAGGTCTTGTCCATCAATTGAATACCTAATAGAGTGTTCAGTTTTGGTGCTCTTGCCAGCAAAGATGTAGAGAAACTAAAAGTAAACTAATTTCTTCTGGTTCCCATTTACATATATGCTCTTCATTTCTTCTTTATATTCATTCATTTAATGTTATTTCCTAATTTTGTGTATTTTGTGTTCCATAATCAGGTTGGTCTCTCTTAATTAAAAAAATTTGTTTATTATATTTGAGAGAGAGAGAGAGAGAGAGAGAGAGAGACAGAGCATGAGTGGAGGCGGGGCAGAGGGAAGGAGACACAGAAACTGAAGCAGGATGCAGGCACTGAGCTGTCAGCACAGAGCCCAGTGCAGGGCTCGAACTTGTGAACCACGAGATCATGTCCTGAGCCGAAGTCAGAGACTTAAGCAACTGAGCCACCCAGGCGCCCCTCTCTTCCTTTCTTGATATCCTATATCCAGCTAATCAGAATCTCTGATAACACTACCTCTGTAGCATCTCCCAAGTCTGTTATGTTTGGTCTTGGCCATTTCCAACACCATTGACTTAGGTTAGGCACTTACGCCCTCTTGTCTGGATCACTGCCTCTTAAGTAGCCTTTCTGGCTCCAGGCTCCTCCTCATTCACCCCATTCTAAACCAGTACTCTACATTCCCCCGATGGTTGACAGTGAATTTCCACGTTCAGGAAACTGTGCGAGGGGAACAGAGGTGAAACATACTGGGAAACCGCCCTCCGGAAGCTTGTTTTAGAGGAAGATAAAGCATGCGTTCAAATAAACTACACTATTATGTAAAAACTTAGTAATGCAGCTGGAGATAATGCAATGGAAGATCACAAGGTTCATGGTGGATCACCCACCAGAGAAACTTTATGATATCAGAGTCTTCTGTTTTGAATTTCCCAAGAAATATGGGAAAATAAGTTTTGGGCCTGAGTCCTCTACACCTTAGGGAACAATAGTAAGTGGAGAAAATAGCCACAGGAGCTTTCTTCCAGGAATGCTCCAAGAAGCCCCCTGAGGAGCAGAGGAACTGGTATGACTCTGGGATGCAGAGTTGTAGTGGGTCTTATACTGTCTCCTTTCTAGCCTTTGAGGATTTGACCTATGTTCCATGGGAAGGCAAGTGGTAAATATTAAACAAATTTTGGGCAAGAAGGGGATTATTTATTCACTCTAAAGTTAGAATATGTAAAATTTTCTGAAATGATTTTCACACAAGGAGAGGAAAATCTCTTGAAAGGCCGACCACGGTAGAGTCAGACATGGGAACTGTAGCAGGTACAGCAGGTAGCATGTACAGGGAAGGAAGCCCACAGATACTTCCTCTCTTGCCTTCAGACCTTTTTAGGGCAGAAGTAGGACTAATTTTTAGGCCAGTGGGCAGGCTTACTAGTGAATTAGGAATATTAATAAACTTCATAATTATTTCTGAAATCTTTATTTTCCTGTAGCCAATGGAACAGAATGATTCAACAGTTCTAGTTTGATAGGGACAGAGAGTATGAGGCATGAATCCTTCTGAGGGATAAGTCTAATTTTCATGGAAAAACAAATAGTTTTTAATAAGTTATCTTCTTTGTTATCAAGCTAAATTTGAGCTCTTAAGGTAGTAACCACATTGTCATAGAGGATACTTTCAACTGCTAGTGTAAAATAACCCAACCCAAATGGTTTAAACCACATAGGAATTTGTTAGGTTACATGACAAGAATCCTGAGGTTGGGTGGCCCTAGGATTAGTTAATTCAGTGGTTCAGTGATACAACCAAAGACCCACTTCTTTCTAATTTTCCTTAATGCCTTTGTCAGTAAGTCAGCTTCCTTTTTAGTTGAATGAATATGATAAGAGGAAAGGATCCCAAGCAGTGGAATGGCAGGAGTGAAGACACAGAGTCAGGAGGCCCAGAGCAATCTAGAAAACAAAAATTGTTTTATTTGACAGAAACATCGTAATTAACGGGAGCTTTTACCAAAAAAGGTCTTTGGGAACAGGCATTGCGAGGTCATGAATGTGAAACTAATGAATTTGGACTTAATTCTACAGACCCTTCAGAACCATGGATATGTTTTAACTAGGGCAATGGTAGGACCAACAAAGTGCTATAGGAAGATGAATCCAACCAGTCAGTAGTGTGGGCTGGAGGATAGAGGGCCTGGAGGTAGCCTAACGAGCATGAAGCCTAGAACGATAGGTTAAGCAACTGGAAATGAAAGTCTGAAATGCAGAGAAGGCCAAGAAAATTGTGAGTACAAGAGCTGGTACAGAGAGAGCATTTGAAGGAATTTTGTCCACTGGTTGCATGGGAAAGAAGTGAAATGTCAGAATGAATCTGAGATGTCATTAATGCAAATAGAAAACATGGGGTGTGGGAAAAAACAGTTGTTGAGCATGTCTTCTATACTAAACACACATTTTAAAACAGCAATTCACTTCCACAATATATCATTTTGAGGATTTTATTTTATTTACTAATTTGTTGTTTGCTATTTGTTTATTTAAAATCCAAGTTAGTTAACATATAGTGTAATAATAATTTCAGGAATAGATTTAGTGATTCATCACTTACGTAAAACACTCAGTGCTCATGCCTGGGTGTCCTCCTTAATGCCCCTCATCCCTCCAGCACTTCCCCCCACCCAGAACCTCACCAGCAACTTTCAGTTCTCTGTATTTAAGAGTCTCTTATGGTTTGTCACCCTCTTTGTTTTTATATTATTTTTGCTTCCCTTCCCTTATGTTCGTCTGGTTAGTATCTTAAATTCCACATATGAGTGAGATTATAAGATACTCGTCTTTCTCTGACTGACTTATTTTGCTTAGCATAATACCCTCTAGTTCCATTCACATCGTTGCATGGCAAGAGTTCATTCTTTCTGATCACTGAATAATATTCCATTATATATATATATGCGCCACATCTTTATTCATCAGTCAGTGGACATTGGGCTCTTTCCATAATTTGGTTGTTGTCAATAATGCTGCTCTAAACACTGGTGTGCATGTGCCCCTTTAAATCAGCATTTTTGTATCCTTTGGATAAACACCTAATAGTGCAATTGCTGGCTCATAAGGTAGTTCTATTTTTAATTTTTTCAGAACCTCCATACTGTTTTCCAGAGTGGCCACACCAGTTTGTATTCCTACCAGCATTGCAAAAGGAGTCTTCTTTCTCTACATCCTCACCAACATCTGTTGTTGCCTGAGTTGTTAATTTTAGCCATTCTGACAGGTATCAGGTGGTATCTCATCATGGTTTTGATTTGTATTTCCCTGATGAGTGATGTTGAGCATTTTTTCATGTATCTGATAGCCATCTGGGTGTCTTCAGAAAAGTGTCTATTCATGTCTTTTGCCCATATTCTTCTCTGGATCATTTGGTTTTTGGGTGTTGAGTTTGAAAAGCTCTTTATAGGTTTTGGATACTAACCATTTATCCAATATGTCATTTGCAAATATATCTTATCCCATTCCATCGGTTGAATTTTAGTTTGCTGAGTGTTTCCTTTGCTGTGCAGAAGGATTTTTCTTGATGAGGTCCCAACAGTTCATTTTTGCTTTTGTTTCCCTTCCTTGGGAGAATGTCCAGTAAGAAGTTGCTGTGGCTGAGGTCAAAGAGGTTATTGCCTGTTTTCTCCTCTAGGATTTTTATGGTTTCGTGTCTTACATTTAGGACACCTTAAATACATTTAGGTCTTTAATCTATTTTGAGTGTGTTTTTGTGTATGGTGTAAAAAAGTGGTCCAGGTTCATTCTTCTGCATGTTGCTGTCCAGTTTTCTCAACACCATTTGCTGAAGAGACTGTCTTTTTTCCACTGGATATTCTTTTCTGCTTCGTCAAAGATTAGTTGGCCATACATTTGTGGGTCCATTTCTGGGTTCTCTATTCTGTTCTATTGTTTATGTGTCTGTTTTTGTGCCAGTACCATACTGTCTTGATGATTACAGCTTTATAATACAGCTTGAAGTTCGGAATTGTGATGCCTCCAGCTTAGTTTTCTTTTTCAAAATTGCTTTGGCTATTTGGAGTCTTTTGTGGTTCCAATACAAGTTTTAGGATTGTTTGTTCTAGCTCTGTGAAGAATGCTGGTGTAATTTTGATAGAGATTGCATTGGATATGTAGATTGCTTTGGATAGTATGAACATTTTAACATTTATGTTCTTCCAATCCATAAGCATGGAATGTTTTACATTTTTTTTGTATCTTCTTCAATTTTTTCCCTAAATTTTCTGTAGTTTTCAGTGTTTCTTCGGTTAGGTTTATCCCTAGGTATTTTATGGTTTTTGGTGCAATTGTAAATGGGATTGATTCCTTGATTTCTCTTTCTGCTGCTTCATTCTTGGTATATAGAAATGCAACCCATTTCTGTACATTGATTTTATATCTTGTGACTGCTGAATATATGTATCAGTTATAGCAGTTTTTTTGGTGGCGTCTTTTGGATTTTCCACACAGAATATCATGTCGTCTGCAAAGAGTCAGAGTTTGGCTTCCTCCTTGCCAATTCGGATGCCTTTTATTTCTTTGTATTGCCTGATTGCTGAGGCTAGGACTTCCAAAACTATGTTGAATAATCGTGGTGAGAGTGGCCATCCATGTTGTGTTCCTGACCTTAGGGAGAAAGCTCTCAGTGTTTCCCAATTGAGGATGATATTATTGGTGGGTCTTTCATATATGGCCTATATGATCATGAGGTATGATCCTTCTATCCCTACTTTCTGAGGGTTTTTATCATGAAAAGATGCTGTATTTTGTCAAATGCTTTATTAGCATCTACTGAGAGGATCATGTGGTCCTTATCCATTTACTTATTTATTTATTTATTTATTTTAATTTTTATTTACTTTTGAGAGAGAGACAGAGCATGGGGGGGGGAAGGGGGGAAAGAGAGAGAGAGAGAGAGAGAGAGAGAGAGAGAGAGAGAGGAGAGACAGAATCCGAAGCAGGCTCCAGGCTCTGAGCTGTCAGCACAGACCCTGACATGGGGCTTGAACTCACAAACCACCAGATCATGACCTGAGCTGAAGTCAGACACTTAGCCAACTGAGCCATGCAGGAGTCCCCTTATCCTTTCTTTTATAAATGTGATGTATCACATCGATTGATTTGGAGGTATTGAACCAGCCCAGCATCCCAGCAATAAATACCACTTGATCCTGGTGAATAATTCTCTTAATGTATTACTGGATACAGTTTGCTAGTATCTTATTGAGAATTTTTGTGTGTATGTTCATCAGAGAAATTGGTCTGTAGTTCTCCTTTTTAGTGGGGTCCTTGTGTGGTTTTGGAATCAAGGTAATGTTGGCCTTATAGAATGAGTTTGGAAGTTTTCCATTCATTTTTAATTTTGGAACAGCTTCAAAAGAATAGGTGTTAACTTTTCTTTATATGTTTGGTAGAATTCCTCTAGAAAGCCATCTGGCCCTGGATTCCTTTTTGTTAGGAGATTTTTGATTACTAATTCGATTTCTTTACTGGTTATGGGTCTGTTCAAATTTTCTATTTCTTCCTGTTTCAGTTTTGGTAGTTTATATGTTTCCAGGAATTCGTCCATTTCTTCCAGATTGCCCAATTTGTTGGCATATAATTGTTCATAATATTCTCTTATTATTGTATGTATTTCTGTGGCAATGGTTGTGATCTCTCCTCTTTCATTTGTTATTTATTTGAGTGTTTTTCTTTTTGATCAATCTGGCTAGGGGTTTCTCAGTTTTGTTAATTCTTTCCAACAACCAGCTCCTCGTTTCATTGATATGTTCTACTATATATGTATATCACACACACACATATATGTATATGTATATATATATATATATATATTTGGATATTATTGATTTCTGCTCTAAAATTTATTATTTCTCTTCTTTTGCTGGTTTTGGGCTTTATTTGCTGTTTTTCTCCTAGCTCTTTTAGGTGTAAAGTTTTGTGTATTTGAGACCTTTCCTGCTTCTTTAGAAAGGCCTGGATTGCTATATACTTTTCTTTTATGACTGCCTTTGCTGCACCCCAGTAGTTTTGGGCTGTCAGGTTTTCATTTTCATTGACTACCATGTACCTTTTAATTTCCTCTTTAAGTTCTTGGTTAATGCATTCATTCTTTAGTAGGATGTTCTTTAATCTCCAAGTATTCATGGGCTTTCCAAATTTTTTTCTTATGTTTGATTTTGGGTTTCATAGCATTGTGGTCTAAAAATGTGCAAGGTATGATCTTAATCTTTTTGTATTTGTTGAGGGCTGATTTGTGTCCCTGTATGTGATCTATTCTGGAGAATGTTACATGTGCACTCAAGAAGAATGTATATTCTGCTGCTTTAGGATTAAATGTTCTGAATATAACTATTAAGTCCATCTTGTCCGGTGCGTCTTCACAGCCATTGTTTCCTTGTTGATTTTCTGCTTACTTGGTCTGTCCATTGTTGTAAGTGGGGTTTTGAAGTCCCCTACTATTATGGTATTATTATTAATGAGTTTCTTTATGTTTGAGATTAATTGATTTATATATTTGGGTTCTTTCACACTGGGGGCATAAATATTTACAGTGGTTAGATCTTATTGGTGGATAGGCCCATTAATTATGATATAGTGCTCTTCTTCATCTCGTTACAGTCTTTATTTTAAAATCAAGTTTGTCTGGTATAAGTACCGCTACTCCACCTTTCTTTTGATGACTGTTAGCATGATAGATGGTTCTCCATCCCCTTAGCTTCAATCTGCAGGTGTCTTTAGGTCTAAAATGAGTCACTTGTAAGCAGCATACAGATGGGTATTTTTTTTCTTGTCCATTCTGATACCCTGTGTCTTTTGATTGGCGCGTTTAGTCCATGTACATTTAGAGTGAGTACTGAAAGATACGAATTTAGCACCGTTGTGTTGCCTGTTGAGTTTGTGTTTCTGGTGACATTCTCTGCTCATTTTAAGTCTTTGTTGCTTTTGGTTTTTTTGTTTTGTTTTGTCTTTTCTCCATTCAAAGTGTTCCCCTTAAAATTTCTTGCAGGGCTGGTTTGGTGGTCACAATCTCCTTAGTTTTTATTTGCCTGGGAAACTCTTTATCTCTCCTGTTTTGAATGATAGCCTTGCTGGATAAAGAATTCTTGGCTGCAAAATTTTTTCTGATTCAGCACGTTGAATATATCCTGCCACTCCTTTCTGGCCTGCCAAGTTTCTGTGGATATGTGTGCTGTGAACCTGATCTGTCTTTTCTTATAGGACTTTTTTCCCTTAGTGCTTTCATAATTCTTTCCGTGTCTGTGTATTTTGTGAATTTGACTGTGATATGCTTTGGCGATGGTCAGTTTTTGTTGAATCTAATGGGCATTCTCTGTGCTTCTTGGATTTTAATGTCTGTGTCCTTCCCCAGATTAGGAAACTTTTCTACTATAATTTGCTCACATAAACCTTTTGGCCCTTTTTCTCTCTCTTCATCTTCTGGGACTTCTGTGATTCATATGTTACTTCTTTTTAATAAGTCACTGAATTCTCTAAGTCTTGTATTGTGCTGTTTTGCCTTACTTTCCCTCTTTTTTTCTGCTTCATTATTCTCCATAATTTAGTCTTCTTTATCACTGATTCACTGCTCTGCTTTGTCCATCCTTGCTGTCATGGCATCCTTTTGAGATGGCATCTCGGGTACCATTTTTAACTTCATCCTGACTAGATTTTATTTCTTTTATTTCCAAAGAAAGGGACTCTATACCTTTTTCAATTCCAGCTAGTATTCGTATTATCGTGGTTCTAAATTCTAGTTTATACCTCTTGCTTTTATCTGTGTTGATGGCTTCATTTCTTCCTGTTCATTTTTTTGGGGGGTGAATTCCTTCATTTTGTCATGTTGGAGGAAGAAAAAAATTAATAAATTAAAAAATAAAATTAAAAACAAAAGCCAAAGGAAGGTAGATATTAGATGTGTTTTGGTTTGCTTGTTGACAGAAGCTTGATAGAATAGAAAAAAAAGGGAAAAGAAAAAGGAAAAAAGGTAAGAAAAAGTTTTTAAAAAAATAATAGAATAAAATGAAACAAAATGAAACAGAATAAAAAATTAGGAAAAGTAAAAACTAAAGTGAAAAAGAAATAAAAATAAATTTTTCTCTTTTTGTATCCAAGGAGGAAGAAAAAAAAAAGAAAGAAAACAATTTAAGCCAAAATGGAAGCAAATCAAATGAACAAGTAAATGAACCAGTAAACAGAATGAAACCCAATGAAGTTATATCCAGTTTCCACTAGAACTGAAATTATGAAGCCTTCTATATTCCGTACCCTGAGCAAGTGGAGTGACTTGTGCTATTCTTCTAGGAGATGTGCTTGGAAGGCACAGTTGGATGGGGCTTGGTGTAATAGCTCCGTTGTCCACTAGGTGGTGCTGCTTAGCCTACTGAGGTGGGTCAATGTGTGGTGCACATGCATGTGCCCTGGAGAGGTGGAAATGGCTTCATCCAGTTCCCTATCTCTGGCACAGGAGCTTGGCCCTCTCACTGACCCGGAATCAAGCACTCCTCCTTTGTCTCAGGCCTCCTTCCACTCCCCACCTCTACCTGTCCATGTCCAAGCTGTCCACCTGCCAGACAGCATCTCCCTCCAGAGTTTTATCTCAGATGGGTTGTGTTTCAAAGCCCCACACTTTAAAGACCCCTGTGGCTTGGACCCATTGGCCCTCTGGTGGGAGGGTCTTACAGAGCAATGGCCAGGTGCCAGTTTGCCCCCAGAAAACATTTGAGCAATTGTACAGCAGTAGAGGTTCAGAGATGCTGGCAAACCACAGCCCACAGGCGGCACCAAGTTTCACATACTCTGGTGTCTTTGTCCCAATACCAGCAAATGTGGCTGCTCTCTGGGGTCTGCTGGGACTTTTTGCCTGTGGAGAGGCCGTATGGCCTCTACCAAATGCTCTCCAGGTGGGAGAACTGCTTCTCCCTGTGTGGCACATGGACCCTTCAAACTCCACTGCCTGCTGTTGGGGTTTCACCATACTTCCTCACCAGAGCACTGCCAAGCACCGAGCTTCGAATTTCATACTCTCTACTCCCCTGTTTATAGAATCCTGTGGTATTGAAACCCTTTCCTTTCTTCCTGTCCATGGTTTTGGGGAACAGATTTCTTGTTCAGTCTCCTTCTCTTTCTTTCTCTCCAGCTACTTTGGGGGCATGTTTTTCCTGCACTCTTCTGATGCACTGCACTCTCCCCCTTTCTCTGTCCTCTCTCTGCAAAAACAGCTCCCTACCCTACACGGCTTTTCTCTTCTTCAGTTCACCTCTCCACACTGCTTACCTGCACAGTTCTGTGGCTCAAGTTATGCACGTTGTTGTGTTAATCCTCAGATCAGTTTCCTAGGTATTCAAAATGGTTTGGTGCTGATCTACCTGCATTTCAGGGATGAGGCAAGCTCAGGGTCTCTGTGCTGCTCTGCCATCTTAACTCTCCTCTCATATTGGAGGTTTTATTATCCTAGTCTACAAAAGAGGAAACTGAGGTTAGGGGAGAAGTTTAAGAAATGTTCTCATTATTAAGCAAATGGAATAGCCAGAATTTAACCTGGTTCTAATTTCAAAACTCATGCTTTACGCACTCTACTTTCTGGGAGGCAAGGAAACTAATTTGTTTTTATTGATTTTCCTCTTCCATTCAAAAGTCCTCAGTGGCTCTACATTCCCCTGGATAATAAGTTCCAACCATTGTTGCATGACATGCAAAGGCACCCAACCTTTGACTTCAACTTGCTTTTCAGCCTTATCTTCCAATGCAGTCATTTGGTATCTTACTACATTCACCCAATAATGATTATTATTTGGAATTCCTTAAGTACACCAAATGCTCCTATGCTTCTTGTTATGTGGTTTCTTTACCTAGAATGCATTCCCTCCATTATTCCTGTGGAAATTACATCTGTCCATTTCCTCCATCAATCTTTTTTCTGATTATTCGTTTTTACTCACTCTGAACTACTCTATTTGTGGTTTCCTTAGTAACACATTTATACTATCTTCCTGACAGAGCTGTAAGATCCTTAAGGGCAGGGATTGGTTTTACCAGCCTTCATATTCCATGCATAATGTCTATCAAGATCATAAACTTATAGAAAGTGAGGGATGGAGAGAGGAAGGAAGGAAAAAAGAAAGAAAGAGACAAATAATACAGAAAAATAAAAAGAAAGTGACTTGGAAATTACCTTCAATTATATTTTCAAAGTACACTATATACTTATTAAAGGATTACTTATTGAGGAATGGAAAATAGCCATTATGAAGGTAGACGACTATAACTGGAATACTTTACTCCAGAGAAGGCTAAACATTGGCTTTATGATTGTCTTGAAATTCATATTTTTTTTGTAGGAAGTTATAACCAGCTTTTTTCTATGGTCTGGGAAATTTTAACAATAGGAAATGGATTTAAATTAGAGTATATTCCAGTTTGACTTAAGGGAAATCTCGTCAACATTTTAGAACTTAAAAGATCCTCAGTAGCCTTCTAGAGCAACATTACAGTAAGGAATAAAGCCACAACATGGAGCAAAATACAAGTATCTCAAATATCCCTAGAGATCTTTGAAAGAGTTGATAATCTATTCTGAGAGAGTCTTTCCCTTTTGTGATTCATACCACATCATGTTCAACGTATTTGTTCATGTGTCTCTCTCCTGCACTAGGGACGGGAGTGAAAGCAGGGTCTTACTAATCTGTTTTCTCAGAGCTTAGCACAATGCCTGGCACCTCGTAAACATGCGATCAATGTTTGATAAATAAAATTGTATGTACAATGCACAACCATGACACAGGTGAAAGGGACAGCCTTTCACTGCTGAGATGCATTTACAAGGAATTAAACTGGTTGGAAAGTTTGGTAAAATTTTGCCTTTTGATAGCCCGTGATTCAAGAAATACATCAATTAATATTCTACAAAGTTTTGAGTTTTATTTACTGTTTTATTTCCTGAGCATAAAACTTGCTTCTAACATGGAGTTACATGTATACAAGATGGATCCTGCCTTTGAGGAGTTTGAGCTCTCTAGTAAAACCTAGTTGGAGGAAATATGACCAAATTAAAAAAAAAAAAAAAAAGCTGTACCATACAAAACCATAGTTATCAGGAATATCTTAGAAATATTGAAGGTTCATTTCAGACCATTGCAATAAAGTGAATATTGCAATAAAGTGAGTCAAATGAAATTTTTGATTTCCCCATGCATATAAAAGTTAGCTTTATTCTGTAGTTTATTAAGTGTGCAGTAGCATTATGTCTAAAAAAAAAAACAATGTACATACCTTAATTTAAAAATACTTTAGTACTAAAAAGTGCTAACCATTATCTGAACTTCTGACAAGTCATGATCTTTTTGCTGGGGGAGGGTCTTTCCTCGATGTTGATGGTTGTGACTGATCAGGGTGGTTGTTGCTGAAGGTTGGGGTGGCTTTGGAAATTTCTTAAAATAAGACAACAATAAAGTTTGCTACACTGATGGACTCATACTTTCAGAATTTCTCTGTAGCATTTTATCTATAGTAGAACTTCTTTCACAATTGGAGTCAATCCTCTCAAACCCTGATGCTGCTTTATCAACTAAGTCGATGTCATATTTTAAATCCTTTGTTGTCATTTCAACAACTTCACAGCATCTTCACTAAGAATAGATTCCATCTCAAGAAACCACTTTCTTTGCTCATCCATAAAAAGCAACTCCTCATCCGTGAAAGTTTTATCATGAGATTGCAGCCATTCAGTCACATCTTCAGGCTCCACTTCTGAGTCTATTTCTCTTGCTGTTTCCACCACTTCTGCAGTTACTTCCTCCATTGATGTCATGAACCCTGCCAAGTCATCCGTGATGGTTGGAATCCACCTCTTCTAAACTTCTGTTCATGTTGATATTTTCAGCTCTTTCCATGATTCAGGAATGTATCTTACTGTCATCTTGATTTTTTTTTTCTGAAATGTTTTCAATGGACTTTTCTCAGATCCATCAGAGGAATCACAATCTGTGGTAGATATAGCCTCATGATATGTATTTCTTAAATTAGGAGACTTGCGAGTCGAAATTACTCCTTGATCCATTGGCTGCAAAATGGGTGTTTTGTTAGTAGGCATGAAAGCAGCATTCATCTCATTGTCCATCTACATCAGAGCTGTTGGGTAATTTGGTGCATCATCATTGAGCAGTAATATTTTGAAAGAATCTTTTTTTTTTTCCTGAGCAGTAGTTCTCAACAGTGGGCTTCAAATACTCAGTAAAGTATGATGTAAACAGATGGGCTGTCATTGAGGCTTTGTTGTTCCATTTCTAGAGCACAGATAAAGTAGGTTTAGCATAATTCTTAAGGGGCCTAGGATTTTCAGAATGGTACATGAGCATTGGCTTCAACTTAAGTCCCCAGCTGTATTAGCCCCTAATAAGAGAAGCAGTCTGTCCTTTGACCTTTGAGCCAGGCATTGACTTCTCTCTTGTGAAGAAAGTCCTAGATAGCATCTTCTTCCAATTTCAGGTTGTTGTATCTCCATTGAAAATCTGTTGTTTAGTGTAGCCACCTCCATGAATTATCTTAGCTGGGTCTTCTGGATAACTCGCTGCAGCTTCTACATCAGCACCTGCTCCTTCACCTTGCAATGCTATGTTATGAAGACAGCTTCTTTCCTTAAACCCAGGAACCAACCTCTGCTACGTTTCCAGTTTTTCTTCTGTAGCTTCTTTGCTTCTCTCAGCCTTCATGGGATTCAGGAGAGTTAGGGCCTTCCTCTGGATTAGGCTTTGGCTTGAGGAAATGTTGTGACTCGTTTGACCTTTCATCTAGACTACTAAAACTTTCTCTATATCAGCTATAAGACTGTTTCACTTTCTTATTGTTTGTGTGTTCACTGGAATAGCACTTCTAGTTTCCTTCAAGAACTTTTACTTTGCATTCACAACTTGGCTACTTGGCACAAGAGGCCTAACTTTCGGCCTGTCTTGGCTTTCAACATGCCTTCCTGACTGAGCTTAATAATTTCTAGCTTTTGATTTAAACTGAGAGACATGCAGTTCTTTCCTTCACTTGAACTCTTAGAGGCCCTTGTAAGGTTATTAACTGGCCTAATTTCAATATCGCGTGTCTCAGGGAATAGGGAGTTCCAAAAAGAAGAGGAGGGAGATGGAGAAATGCCCGGTGGGTGGGACGGTGAGAACATGCACATTTCTCGATTGAGTTCACCATCTCATAAATGTGCAGATTGTGGCTCCCCAAAACATTTGCAGTAGTAATATCAAAGATCACTGATCACAGATTACCATAACCAACATTAAAATAATGAAAAAATTTGTAACATTGTAAGAATTACCAAAATGTGACCCAGAGGCATGAAGTGAGCAGATAGAGGTGGGGAAGTCTCACTGATAGTCTTGCTTGATGCAGGGTTGCCATAAACTTTCAATCTGTAAAAACCTTAGTATCTGCAAAGCACAATAAAGTGAAGTAGAATAAAGCAAAGTATGCCTGTACCTTGATTAAAAACTGCTATCATTGGAGTGTCTTTATAACAAAGTACACATGAAGCAGAAGTAGAGGCGTTTTGTCTTCTGGATAATGTCCAAATGCCTCTGCACGTGTCTCCTCTTTATAGCTGTCCTGCAGAAATCACATAGGATTGTTATGTACCCATGTTGACTGTTGCTCTCTGGTGTGAATGAGTCTCACCTTCACAGACAATTGCCTTCTAGCAATTTAAATTTTAAGCTTTAATTAATGAAAACCTTTGCCTTCTATTAAAAGAGCTTCATGAACTAGCAAAACTGTATAGGGATTTACATAAATGCATATCTATTTCTGGGTGGCTGTCTGTCTATCATCCAGCTATATTTGGCTTGGCGGGTAGTGGGGCCATTAGGATTCCATCCATGGTCTTTCCTTCCAAAGGGCACTCTCTTCTCACATAGGAGGCACGGATCCTCCTGCGGAAGGGCCCATGTGTGCTGCTGCTTGGGGAAGAGGAGACCGTGGCTATTCACCGTCAGTCCTGTCAGCTGCTTGCCCTCTGTGCTGCTTGATCCCAGATATTTTAACCTCCTGGAGCTTTTTTGCATCTTTTGCTTTTGCTTATCTTCCTTGCTAATCTAAATGCATATCAGATACAATCAGTAACCTCTCCTAATCCTAATCACATGATTCCTTCCCTTTCTCTGCCCTAAAATGCACATTTTGTGTCCTCCAGTAATGTCAACATTCTTTCACTTCATCACAGTTTTGCACAACAGCCCACCTATTTGACATTTTGGAATGCACATTTGTTTCTAGTATTAATTTCTACCTCAGGAATTTACTAAATTGTATGCAGGTATTAACTGAAAAGACATGGCTGCAGCTCCAAGGTGTTGAGTCTGGGAAATGTTTTTCGGAAAGAAGTGTGTTATCAGTTACAAATGCCCTGCATTAGTGGAGGATTTAACCTATAGTGATAAGAGTTCATTGTAGGGCGCACAGCACTGTGTGGGCTGCAGGGAAGGAGCGCTCAGGGTTAGCAGTATACCTGGAGGCTCCCTGATAGGCCATCCTTAGGGAAAAGCCATGAGGGTGAGTGTGATTGGGCTGTATTAAATCATAGTCAGTGTAGAATCGTAGGTGTCACTGTTGGGACCGGTATTTTCTAGAAAGTTGCTTCCGGTGTGAAAACAAACTTCAGAATAGGAATTGGTACCGTTGGATTCAGCAGGGTTTTGTCACTAGGAATGTGGGTAGATCGTCTTCCCATCTAAGGATTCAATCAGGCATGAATTCAGAGTGCACTTGAATTACGTCTTAAGTAGATATAATGAATACACCAATTATATTCTTTTTGTAAACTAAATTAATACAGATTTAGTATTCCTTTATTAAAGTGCTTTTTTTTTTTTTGCGGTAAGGGGAGTTCAGTCAACTGAGACTTTCTTTTTCAGAAAGCTCTGCTTTGCATAAAGCAGCTACATCTAAGGAAAAAAAAAATAGGCAAGGAAAGCAGTAGCCAGGGTTTGGGAGAGAAATCGAGTGAGTGAAACTAAGGGCATATGAAGAACAGTCAATATCCAGCAACAGCGGCAAAACAGTTTCAATTTTCTGGATTATTAATTCAAATTCACACGCACATGCCAGTTAAAATTAAAGGCCTCTTTTTACTGCACTAGTTTAAATTAAAGATTATATTCTGCTCCACAAGTCTGAATTAAATAGCTTATTTTGCACACCAAGCTCTCATTTTAAAGCTAATAAAGAAAAGACATAGCATGTACGCGCAAGCTCGAGACAGGAAGGGTCTAAATTACTACACCTGTTTCACTTGGGAGCTACTTTATTAGTGTTACAAAACTTGGCTTTCAATTTGGCACTCAGAAGCACATTTAGAACAAGCATTTCTTTGTTTTGACAGAGAAGCCGTGGTAAATGAATGACGTTTGAGCTAGGTGTGAAATGTGAAGGTACAAAATTAACTGGTAAGGTAATTACTGTTCTAATTCTGCATAAACAAGCGTTTTGAAAATCATTAATAGTTCAGGGAAATAATGTTAGTGATTAAATAAGGTGGCTTGCATCACTGAGCACAACTAAGCTTCTTTAATTACATTTGAAAGCAAGGGAAAGCAGCTAATTAAAATTAGCACAAGGTTCCTGAATGACCAGCACCGCATTGTTGCTCTAACCTGTATAATTGTGTGTTTATTAATACGTCTTCATTTTCCCTCTTGAGCATTTAACAAAATTATTTAAAATAACTAATAACCTTTAAGGAGTAAATGTGACTGAATCCAGTTATCAAAATGAATCCTACAGGCCTTGCTCAGGTCTGCCATCAATTCCCTTTCCCAGCGCCCATTAACCCTGGTGGGAGCCTCATGGTTGAAACCCAGCAAAGCGACACTTCGCACTCCGTGCCGCGGGAGGAGTAGCATCCGTGGCAGTGCTTTATGGGATCGGGCGTGGCCCTTCATCATCCCTTTAAGGGAAAAAGAAATGTAATTTGCGTTTCAATGTTTCAGTTGTTGACTGTTTTCAGAGTTGTTCATTCATTCATCCATTTAATTAATTCATTTGCTCATAAATGTCATTCTTTCAATAAAATGTATCAAGATTTTGTACAGTTCCTGGGGTTATAGAGGGGAAAAATGATATGGTCCCAGGCTGTATAATTTGCGGGCCCAGTGCCAAGTGAAGATACTGGGTCTCTTGTGCAAAAATTATCCAGGGTTTGATGACAGAGCATTAAGTCAAGTGTGGGGCCCACTGAGTGTGTGCATCTGTGTGTATCTCTGCACGCGTCTGCACTGGTGAGGCTCAACTCCACCAGCTCATCAAGTTGTAAGGATAACACACATGCAGACAGGGACAAGAAATGTGATTCCTCTACACACTAGTAAGGTGCAGGTGGGGGAGTGATTGCCCAGCCCTTGGAAGGGTTCTTGCCCGTGCTGGCCTACACCGATGAGGACACTATTTAGATAATGAGTCTCTGCCTGTTTCCACTGATTTCACCAACTTCTGCCTGCTGGAACCAAAATTCAGCCTTCAAACTGTAAGCTTCCTAAAGACAATAACCCTGGTTTATTCATCTGGAGATAGAAATTCAATAAAAGAACATTAAAATGTGTTCGAAATGTGTTGACTCTTGAATAAATAAAAGTCGTTACCTATTATGATATCAGCTTACATTTCTTTTGAGGGCTCATTATGTGCCAGGCACTGTTCTAAGTGGAGTACAATAATATTTAATGTTCTAGCGAGTCTGTGAGGTAAGTACAGTCATCCACATTTCACCAATGCCAGATTTGTGGAAGAGAATTTTAGTGATTTGCCCAAGAAACTAAGTGACCAAAGTGTATTTGAACTCATATGGTCTGACCCCAGAGCCTGTGTTCTTAATCCCTGTGCTACAAGATGACTTCCCTGGCTGGCTCTCCTTTCTCTGTATTTTGGTTTGTGAGTATAGATGATAGACTTGGATCACTTGAGAATCTGAAACGTTTGTTGTAAGCCAATCAAATAATGGTGGACACCTGAGACACAGGGATGGTGGTGTGTCAGTTCTTTTTTAGTTTACAGAAAGTAATCATTGCCCTAGAGTTTGGGAAATTATACACCGGTAGAAATTTTATGTTTGTGTTGTTATCACAAGCGTCTTTGTGAAGTGGCCCAGTGGACAATGGTGGCTATTGTGTGGGGAGACCCAGTACTCCTCAAGTTTTTCCTATGTTAGGTTTTCCTGAGCTGAGACCTCAGGGTACACCACATCTGAGAGGAAGGCTGCAGAGACTGTGGAAGGCCCTTTTGTATGTTTTGAGGACTTTGAATGTGTATAAAATTTACGATGAAGTAGTGATGTGATGTGTAAAGATGAGCCCTACTGTCATTGTAGCCTACATAATTTTTAAAAAAATGTTTATTTTTGAGAGAGAGTGTGAATCGGGGAGGGGCAGAGTGAGAGAGAGGGAGACACAGAATCTGAAGCAGGCTCCAGACTCTGAGCTGTCAGCACAGAGCCCGACATGGGGCTCGAACTCATGAACTGCGAGATCATGACCTGAGCTGAAGTTGGATGCTTAACTGACCAAGCCGCCCAGGCGCCCCCAATTTTTTTTTTTGTTTTGTTTTTTTTTGAGGAGAAAGTACAGCTGCAGGACTTTCTGTACTCCAAGACCACAAGGGAAGCCTGGTTGGGAATAGCACCTGCTGGTTTATAACTGCTCTAAACAAGACTCTTACAGGAAAGCCTTTCCTTGCCCTCACCTTTTTTGGGGGTATAAAGGAGGGAGTTTCTGCAGTCTCATTTCCATTTTCGTTTTCCTTTAAAATTTCCTCAGATGTGAGGGGTGGGTCAAATAATAAAGCCCTTAAAATTTTTGATTTTGGAATCATTCCTTAGGCAACCACTGTGGTTGGCTTCTCCATGGATGGATGTGACCATGGGTCAGATGTATTGACTTGATTGACCATGCCAATTTTAATTTAATATGAAATGATGCAACTGGAGTATCAGAGAATGACCGGGTCTTAACTCCCACTGCGAAATGAAATTCAGCTACATTAGAAAAAAGGCACCACTGAGGCAGTCTGAGGGATTTCTCTTTGCATTTTGCATTGACTGTGTTAGCCATGCTAATGATGTCCATTGTGATTTTTTTGGAGGATGGCTTTTCCTTTACACTTACTTGTCATAGTTTGTAGTGTTCGTTTGATGATGCAGTTCTCAGTAGACTAGGTACAGCATTTATGTTCATGTCTCTTATCATTTCCTTCCTTCACCCTTGCCCCCACCGTCTAGCACAGTGGTCGAAATGGAGAAAGTATTCAATAAATATTTGCTAAGTGAATAAATGAGTGAGTAAGCATCTTCTATGTTTCCACCTTGTTATTTCTCCTGTGCACTGGTCCTAGGTCTTCAGCTGCTCACTGGATGCCTATAGTTTAATCTCCTCTCTTAGCTGAAAGTCAACATGCCTGAATCCCAACTGCCATTATCCCCCAAATCATATCTATATCCAGCTCCCAGTTTGTCAGTCTCCAGTCTCCCAGCTGTGGAGATTCTAAATTATGGAGTTATTCTTGACCCCTTTCTATTTGCCTAATATACATTTGTTTTCTAAGCATTTCTATTTGCCTTATGTACATTATTCATTTGGTTCCCATAAAGTACCTATCGAATATATTTTATATGATGCTATGTATATTATATATTTATGATATACTGTTCATATATGTATGTTATATATGCATATATATTAGTGTTCCCTTTCCCTTGTTTTTAAATTTTTTTTTTAACGTTTGTTTATTTTTGAGAGAGAGACAAAGTGTGAATGGGGGAGGGGCAGAGAGAGAGGGAGACACAGACACTGAAGCAGGCTCCACACTCTTAGCTGTCAGCACAGAGCCCAGTGCAGGGCTTGAACTCGTAAACCACGAGATCATGACCTGAGCCAAAGTCAGACGCTTAACGGACTGAGCCACCCAGGTGCCCCTCCCTTTCCATTTTAGAATGAAACCCCCCCTGAGGCACAGATAATTTTTTTTATCAAATTCACATGACTGCTGAGTTGTAGAGCTGAATTTTAAGCCACATGTATATATCAGAGTTTAGAGCGTGGACTCAGAAACCACTTTTCATTTTTATTTGTTATGTGGAAGTTCTTCCTTTCCATTGCCATCCCCCAAACCATTTCATCACCCCTTGAGCCTGCACCATTGTAGATTTTTCAAAAAGTTTTATTTCTTTCTCTCTCCTAGCTTTTTACAATGGCCTCAAAATACTGTTCTCCACTTTCTAACTTTCCATGATTTCCCAAAGTCTTTGAAATAAGATCCATCTCCTAAACTTTATTTTATGATCCTCTCCAATCCCATCTCCAGGTAAATAGCTCATCCAGCTCCAATTAGTCGTAAATATATGCTACTTTCTGGCCAGATGGCCTTGCCTACTTCCCTCATCATCTACTTTGCTTTGCCATTGCTGTCTTACATATGAGATCCCCTCGCTCCTTTTTAAGTATTAATCTTATTCAACGTCCAAGCTTCTCCATAAAGCCTCCCCCAATTGCTTCAGTGGATACTAATCTCACCTTCTTCTGAAGTTTTTGAAATACTTATCTACAATATTTATTTGATATTTGCTTACTAGAATGCCTTGCACATTATGCCTAACAAATCCTTGTCAAATGAATGTGTATGTTATTTTATTTGTATGTTTTCCCAATGACTAATGTTCTTAACGTTAGGGATCGTTTCTTATGCAAACCTGTAAACCTTATCTTTGATTATGATTCAATCAAAAGCCTCTGAATACCTAGACATTTTATTCTACTTGTCTTAAAATTGCTGTTTTATATGGAATAAGAGTACAGCTTTCTTTCCTCTAATTAAACTTAACAAATAATTATTGAGCACTTACTGTATGTTAATCCCTGGGAACACAAAGATAAATAAGAGAAGATTTTGCAAAGCCTGAATGTCTCTTAGGGGGAAAAGAAGAGATTCAGTTGACTATAACACAATTAGCGGAGTGCTCATGGCATGCTAGTGTTTTGAAAGGACAAAGAAGAAGGATATTATTTCTCTCTGGGATGGCGGTGGTCAGAGGCATTCACAGAGAGGGAAATGTTTGACTTGAGCATTGAAGAAAAGTAAGATTTCATGAAGTGAAGAATAGAAGGAAGAACATTCCCGACAGAGGAACCATCATGAGCAAAGGCTTGGGGGTGTGATGGAGTGT
The DNA here is from genome assembly GCA_030068075.1 of Paguma larvata. Taxonomy (NCBI): domain Eukaryota; kingdom Metazoa; phylum Chordata; class Mammalia; order Carnivora; family Viverridae; genus Paguma; species Paguma larvata. The sequence continues at coordinate 71,800,747 of CM057833.1, read as the reverse complement.
GCCTGTTTAGGGATTGGCAAGTAGCACAGGATGGCCAGAGCTTGAGGGAGAGTGGAAGGAACTAAGACTGGAGCTGGATTATATAACATCCCGAATGCCATGAATGGGCCCTGAATTTTATCTGGGAGACAGAGAGAAGCCATCAAGTATTTGGAAACTGGACATGGCATAACTTGAACTATGCTTTTGAAAGAAAATTCTGGTAGAAATGTGGTAAATGATTTCATGTGTAGGAGACTGGGAACAGGAAATCTAGTTTGGGGTCAGTTTTAAACTCTGGCGGTAAATGTTGAGATTTAATGCTAGGGCGTATTCTAAACCTGTTTCAGAGATCAACTACTTAGATTCCACAGGTAATGCATCACTTGTAGAATATTGTCAGCTATCCACCTCCCCCCATTGTAATGATTTGTAGGGTTATGCTCATCCCCTGTCCTCTACTTTTGTCCAAGAGCACCCAGTTATTTTAAGGCTAAGGTTAAGGTGTGGGAGACACATTGCAAGGTTTCAGGACAGAGAAAAAACAGATGCAATTCAGTGGGCCTAAAGATAAAGCCGAAACTGTTTCTCTCTTTAGCTCTGTATTTTAATCGGTTCTACACTTGAACAAAAAGAACCACTGGGACAAATTATGGTGTATCTCTCACTAGAATCTCTCATTGCATTTCAGACACTTCTGTCTCAAATTTTGTAGGTTAAGTTATATTTCACCAAGTGAATTTCTCTGATAATTCATGGTCAGTCGCGTGGACATAATTTTCATTTGCGTGACAACTGCGGAAGGTTCACATTCCTGTAACCTGGGGTGAGGGTTGTGGAGAAGGTGTGGGAGTGGGGGGCTGGGAACAGAGCTTGATTTGGTGTTGTAACCATCCTGACACTTTCCATCTCTGGGTACTTATTTTAAATCTCAGTGTCTCATTCCATTAGTGTTTTGATTTTTTAAAAAGGTGCAGCCTCTTTAACCTGTCCTCCATTTCAACGATGTTCTCTTTGAGAACCCAGAGCCAGCAAATTACTTAAAACAGCAAAGTGTCATGATTCAATAGTCATAACTTTTCTTCCTATTAATAATGGTATCCCCCCTGAATCATAGCTACATGTCAATCACATCAATAGATGAGATAAATGATGTTTGGCAACGTTACAAAACACAGACATCTTGGAACCCGGTTATTTTCTATTTTTTAACCTTTAATACTGAGCTAAAATAAATAATAAATCTAAAAAATAATCAATGAGAATATATTACATTCTGCTGAAAATTTAGTGTAAATCTTTCAGTCTTTACAGATTTTGGCCTTATGGTGGTATAGACTGGTGAATTGTAAATTAGGTGTTTTTAAAACACATATGTTTTTAATTAATGCATGATCTAATACAACAATAAATACAACCAAGAATAAAATGCTAATTTATATTTTATATTTAGATATAATCAACTGAGGTTAAAACAGACACTTGATGTTTCCCACATTGATTCAGCATTTATATCTCAGATGCAAAAGGATCCAGTGAATAATAATTTACATATATATACATTTTAAACAGTAAAAATAGATGGAATCATATATAGGTTTGCATGGAAGATAGTGGAACACTAGAAAGCAATTCAATTGTGAGATGTTAAAAACTTAGAAAATTGATACGCAATTTAAGAAAGATGTAAATTATAGCTCCAATTAAATTATGCCGTATTCGGGAGTCTCTATTAGTGTATTCCATGTGTTCTGTGTTCTTTAGCAGTAACCTTCATATTTTTAAAAATTCATAGGGACTTAAAGTATCCATTCTGGCTTTAGAGCTTTTTATCTCTGTGACTGTTAGGGGAGGTCTGGAATGGGGTCGTTGACCCTGCAAAGGAAGCCCCAGTGAGTCAGGCTCAGATAGAGGCAGTGTCCCTGGAGGGTGTTCATTGCAAAAGTTTTCTTCTTTCTGCTGCGGACCTGCCTTTCAGGTATGAACTGTTCTGATTGAGAAACATACAGCGGCACAAATGGGTGGTGATAACTATAAGCTCTGACCATTACACTGACTGGGAGGCCTTGGACAAGTAATTTAACCTGCTTTGCCTTGGTTTTCCCATTTGTAAAATAGAAATCAAACCATTAGTGTTGAAAGACATAATCAAAGTAAAGACAAAATAGCATTGTGCATAGTGCATAGGGACTCTCAGCAAATGTCAGTCAGTTATTGCTGTGTCATCGTGAGCCTGGATTCCACCTCCTCCTTCACTCTGCTTTACCTTGGGTTTCTTCCTGATTTCGAAAACCTAGAACTGGATTTGCTCTCTGTTGGCTGAATCTGTTTCATCTCTTTGTTGCCTTTTTAATTCCAACTTGGTGAGTTTACATTGCTGTCTGGTTATCCACTCTAAATCAAAATACTTATCTTGGACTCCTTACCTTCTCGCTCTTCCCATGTCAATTCGTCTTGAAGTTCAGACAGTTCTTTATTACATCTGTCACTTCCTTTCTGACTCCATTGTTACCGTTTAGTTCCAGGTTCACACTATTCCACAGGTGCACACCCTCCTCTTCCTTCTCCTCCTGCTCACAGATTAATCTTCCCCAAATGTGGCTCTTCGCTTAGTCACTTTCATGCCCACTACCCCTACAAAAACCATTGCCTGCTCAAGTACAGTGACACTTTCCCTGACATTTAAGACTTCTTCGCTTTTCATCACTACCCTACGTTTGTTCATTCATCAAATATTTATTTTAGGCTAGATTGCATAACAGGCAGTGTAGATAAAATAACTTTAAAAGTTAGTCAAAGTCTTTGCCCTCAGGAAGCTTACAATCTAGTGAAAAAGAATTTTTTTATAAAATCTTCTTCTAGATCTCATGTATGTTTTTATTTCTGTGCTTAAAGGGCTCTCCTTTCTTCTCCATTGATTCTAGTACTCGCTTTCCTCCAGATCCTCCTGAAACGTCTTTCTAGAAGCCTCCTCAGGAGGACTGATGGCTCTGAGCACCTAATTCACTGCCAGCTTCAGGAAACACTGCTGCTGATTGCATTCACCTTTGTCTGTAACTCACTGCTCTGCCCTGCCCCAAATGCCAGACAAAGGCACTAAGCATCTGTCTTCTCTGCCTCTAAGACAGATCCTCAAATCATCACTTTTGCAGAATCTCATGGTGAAGAAAAGGAAGACTATAAACAGCTTGATTTTTGAATGTCTTTTCTGCTTGATTTCCTTGGACTTACTTTTGTTTATTTTAGATCCTGAGAACATGGGTAAAAGCTCATATGAGTCTTTGAGATTCAGCTCAAGTTTCCTATGTGAGTCAAAACAAACTCCATGTTTAAAGTTATTGGAGACTGGAACATTTACCGAACATATACTATACATAAGACTTTTACCAGTTGTTATGGGGGAATGCAGATGTGAGCAAGAGCGGTGTCTAGCTCCTGTCCTTCTAGAGTTAAGTAAGGCAGGGGATACATAATAATGTTGAGGAGGGAGATATGAAGACAACCAGTGCCATTGTGAATTCTCCCAAATACTTAAAAAATTATTTATTTATTTATTTACTTATTGAGGGAGAGAGAGAGAGGGGGGAGAGAATATATATCAAGCAGGCTCCGTGCTGTCAGCACAGAGCCCAACGCAGGGCTCGATCTCATGACCTGTGAGATCATGACCTGAGTTAAAATCAAGAGTTGATCACTTAACCAAATGAGCCTCTTAGGCACCCCCCAAATACTTCTTAATAACCATCCACTTAACATCTATTCACAATTCACATATCATCACTAATTACTGTGATATTATGGTTCACTTTTTGTTCCTAACTGGTCTCTCAGGTTCAGATTCCCACATGCTCTCCTACCCTTGCCAGAAGGGTCTGTTATAAATAAGATTGTATCATGTCTATTGTGCCGTGAACCTCTTTCAAAATCTTTTCGTGACTACCCATCATTCTTAGGGTAATACTCAAACTCCTTACCCTGGCTTGCTAATAAGTCAGAATTTGCTTCCTTGTAACATCATGTTTTTATTTGTTCATTCTATAAATACTTACTGATACCTAAAAGGCATCAGGAAATATTCTAAGTGCTACACATATAATAGGCCCCTAAATTTGAGGTTCCTGCTTTCAAAAGGAGTTGAAACAATAAATAAGCAAAGGATTAAGATCATTTCAGAAAGAGTTGTTTCTGTAAAAAATAATTTGAGAACTTTGAAAAGAATCACAATTGCTCAAAGTTAGTTGTCAAGCCAGGTTTAGATAAGACAAAACAATTGGGGGAAAACACTGTTAAAATCCTATCTGCATTAAAGATTACTTCAAAATTGATTTTAAATTTTGTCTCTATCCCAACCACATTTAAACTGGAAATTGTTCATGATGTAATACAGGTATGGTTTATGCAACAGAGAGAAAAAGTTCCAATGAGAAGAATCATTCCCTCCATCACATGACTGATAAATGAACATATATTTGTGGCGTGAGTTAAAATAAACTGCTTAGAGTTTTTGATATCATGTCTTATGTTTGTTAAATACCACTTTTAATCAACTGATCCAATATAGATTCCAAATGCTGTGGGATAGTGAGCTTCGACTGTACTGACAAGGGCTATGAAAACAATGAGACCAGCTAATGTCGTGGAGGACAACATGGCAGTGGATCATGGGGCAGCATTAGCTTGAGTGTCATGAGTAAAGGCCTTTTTTGGCACTGCCCTTGGGAACTTCCGTTGCTCTTTCAGGTGCTTTAACATTCAGTGTTCCCTTCCCTTTTCCTTGTCTTCACACACACGCTATTCTTTTGCCTAGATTATTTGAATTGATTTCCAGTGTTCTCTGTTTTTCTTGGCTGGTTCCAGTAGGTCGAACTGAGATATCTCACTCTCCCAGGAGCCGGCTTCCCCAAGTCTGGATTAGGTGTCCCTCCTATGTGGTTTGTCTGCTGTTTCTCATACGGCGTCGTAATTGCCTGTTTACTCCTCTGAATTCCCTGGCACACTAAGCTTTGCAAGGACCAGGATCTTTGTTTATTTTATTTCCTTCTGTATCCCCAGTACTTAGTATAATGCTTGGCATATAATGCTTGTCAAAGACACATTTATTGAAAAAATGCATGTGTCATAATAAGTAAGTTCAAGATGAAAGAAGAGGAGGACATACCTAGTTAAGTAAACAGCATAAGGCAAACATTTAAGATTTATGGAGACCTGTGAGTAACATGGCTGAAGAACCACAGAATGCTTTTGAAGGAAGTACTTAGTGCCACAGTACAACCTTATAGTGAATGAGCTATACTATGTATACTACCTATATATAGTTGGGATTCTTTTTCTGGAATGAAGTCAATAGGAGTCAAAGGGATGTTAGCGAAGACAAGGCAGAGCATTAGATCTTACTTATTATGAAGAGAAGATCTTTTATCCTGGTTATTTATATCCCATGTTACCAAGAACAAAGCTTGGCACCAAAGTTTCTACTTTTGTTTTTAAAAGAGAAGAATCTATAAGCATCAACAAACATTTTTGGGCAAAGCAAGCCATTCAATCATTCTCAAGTGCAGGTTATAGAGTGTCAGAGTTTGAGGTTTTAGGTTTTTAACTTGGATATTATTAGCTCTGATCAGCTAATCTACTTTCTAAACTGCAGTCATAGTGAAAGAATGCCCAACACTCAATATTATGATTAGCTGAGAAGGGAGATAAAAAGAGTAGGTGTATAAAATACTTATATGGGCTAAAACAAGCAATAATAAAAGTGGAATAAAATATTTTTTAAACTACCCTGTGCAACTATTCATTATACATTGGAATTCAGAATAAAATGGAGCCACTAGAAACTTCTGTCTGAGGGGATTCATTTACTGAAGTACTTATGCCAACTCAGAAGAAGCCATCTCATCTTTAAGAGTGCCTCTCAGCATGGGTCCTCAGGGGAAGCATTAGATCAAGACTCCAAAGTGTTCTCCCCAATTCATTTACATGCCCATCTCGTTGTACCCTAGGATCATCTGTATTGCACATGTGAAAGGCAGTCTTATCCTTCGTCTGCTAGCACCGCATAAAACCAGGCATTGCTAACCCAGCAAGATACCCTGTGATGTTACACATGTATGCTAAAAGTGGATGTTTTCTTGCTGTGATGTTCTCGGTTTGGTTTACAGACAACCTATAAAGCTTTTTGTTAGTGGACATGGCCAAAAAAGCAGACTTTTTTTCAGGTCTCTGGAGTACTTTGGCTAAAAACAAAATGCAGGCACATATTTCCTTATTATTTGGAGCTATAATTTGGCAGGATTGAAGATACGTAAGTTTTTACAACCCCCACCACCCACCCCCCACCAAACTTGAGAAGAAAGGACTTGAAGGAAGAACTCTCAGCTAGTATTAGGAGAGATACAGGATAGATCAGGTACCTTTTTAATGTGTCTCTTTTCCCACTAAAGCCCTGATGTTAGAAGACATTGACTAGTGACAAACAGTGCAATTTTCTTTGTATGTGAACTAGAGCATTTCGGCTAAAAGCTTAAAGGAGCTTACAGGTAAGATGTCACGGCAAGAATTTCTCCCCTGAAAGAATACAACTTAATAAATGTGCAGTGGCTCTGTTTGGACCCCCTACCTGTCTAGAAATACAAAATCACAGTCTGTCTGCTGCCTTAAACTCATGCCTCGTGCACGCATGAGCTGTCCCCCTCTGAGGTTTACTGGAGTGTATTTCATTAGAACCTCTTCGTGGCATCATGAACCTGATTGTAATGAATGGGTTGAACTCTGAAAGCACTGGGCACTGACCTCCCATCTGCTGATATCCTAAATCAGGCCATTAGAGGATTCCACAAGAAAGAGCATGCTGTTTATAGGTTAATTTATCTCTCATTTGGTTCAACTAGATGTGTGCTTATAAAGGTCCTCTAATTGAATCTTATAGATGCCACAGAGATCTTTCCATTTTAAGGAAGTCTTTGGGAATAAATACAGTCAGTTTGCAATTATCTATGGTAATGGAGACCTGGCCAGTACAGATGGGCATGATACAGAGATGGTTCTCGATCCTCATTTATGTGATTAATTTTAAACCTCTATCCCCATCAAATATTGAACGAGAGCTACTACAATGGCTAATCTTGGTCACTTCCCCATTTATTTTATCTGATAACCTTCCAATCAGAATGCTGTAAACAACAGAGGAGGCCCAATGCCTGATGACCGTGTGTATCTCCATAAAACACGGAGTGTAGACACTGATAGAGACAGATGTATGAACTCCCCTGATTAATGACGCAGTGCCATTAGAAAAGCAAGGCATTCCTAGTCTATAGAATATGGATATCACAGTGGCCTGAGACCCAAGAATGATCATGACCGTGTCTGTTCATTGAGTGCCCACTGTATGCTAAGTTCTGGACTAAACATTCACGTTTATTTGCTTCATCTTCACAGTAAACCAGTGAGGTTGGCACCATTGTTATCCCCGTGTTGTAGATGAGGGAACTGAGGCTTAACAGGGATTCAATACTCGTGTTGCAGGCAGTACCAGTGATGACCTGGTGGGGACTGCAGGCTCTATGTGTCCCAGTCCCTAGCTCTTCTCCTCTGCCTCCAGAGCTGGCACCCCCACTTCACCCCTCCTCAGCACGTGAGGCTTTTGGAAATCACCCACCCTGATGCCCATGGTGCCTGCTTGCTGGCCGTCCTCTTGGCACTCCTTGCCTTCACTCTCTACATCTTGATTCGGCATCTTTTAGAGGTTGGTTAACCCTCTTCTACAAGTTCCTGATCGTGAAATACCATGAAATTACCCCTCTTCGCTATTATGATCATCTATACCCTAGTTCCTGGGAAATCATATCTGCTTTTTTTTTTTTATGCTTTTTGAATTCTCTCCATGTTTTGCTCCCTTTGCTAGAGCCAACATATAAACATAAGCTTCATGTTTTTGGTGTGTGTGTTTAAAAAATTTTTTTTTCATGTTTCAGTCATAAGGAGCACCCCATGTCAATTTCTTACTAAAATAGCCTTATGAGTAAAGAGCTTACAAATAGTTTAGAATGCATACTTATTGATATGACACCATCCATGTATACTTTGCAACAGTCAATTTCTAAATATTTGAAGGTTTGTGCTTCTGGTACTTAGTTAATTCATTTATCACCTACCTTTGAGGGATAATTGTGGGTGCATAATTTTAGTAACATCATTATGCCTGTTGATATAATCTAGAGCCGCCACGGTGGTGCAGCCCCTGATTATATGTTCAATTAACTGCCGCATGTTGTCAGCACCTCTCATCCACCAGGTTTTCTTATGTTGGATACTTGTAATAATTTATAGCAAAAATAGTCCTGCCAGGAATTATTGCAGCAATCGTATGCCCTCAGAAACTCACACGTACAAGTGACATGTAGCTTTGTTTACCAGTCTGCATTTTTGGTGAAGAAAATGCGGAGACAGGCTGCCTGACTTCTGGTGTGAGTTGCATGTGACTTTGGACAAGTCACTAACTTTTCTCAGAAACTATTTTGTTTGGGTGTGAAATGAACATGGAAGTGTTTAGCCTGTCTAACCTCACAAGATTATTGTGAAGTTCAATTGGAATAATATATTTAAAAGCACTCTGAAACATGTAAAGCAAGGGTAAAATGTGACATGTGATTACTCTTAGTCTTGACACATATTTTCCTGATGTGATATTCATACACAGTAAGAAACATTTTTACTTTCCAGGTTACGATTGTGCAGTTGAACATTTTTAGTCCATATTTTCATGACAGAGAAAGGCTATATTCACATTTTTGTACTTTTATGTGAATTCTCTACTTGCAGGGACAAAAATCTCCTGCTTCTTTGTTTCCTCAATGAAACGTGTGTGTAGACAGTGTCTTAGCTCGAAGTGCCTGAACTTGGTTACTTAGAGATTGTATGGCTTGAGGAATATACATCATCGGTGCTTATGAACTTAGAGGTTTTTTTAATGGTGCTTTGTCATGGAGGCAATGGTGTTACAGTAATGACTTTTAGTTTACATGGAGACTTTTTAAGACAAATTATTACCTTGCACCCAGGGCCACAAAGGCCTCCATTTTGATCACATCATCTCCACCCCCAGAATAGCTCTGTCCCACGTTTCCATTTTGCTGTAAAGTCATTTGGCTTAGATATTTTTTTTTAGTGGAAACATTAAAATTAAAATAATTTTACAGATACAGGTAATAATTTTACAGATTTAACAGATAAAATTAATATCTATGTATTCTACCATCCAAGGGAAAGAGGAAGACAAAAGAACAGGAGTGCAGTTGGTTTGTAAGGTGACTTGTGGGAATTAAAAAAAAAAAATCCACGGTGGGTCAGCAAATTAGGAAAAGATGCCACTTCTGTGAAGTAACAAACCCTGTCAGGGCATTGAACTTGGAGAGTAGAGTCTAGGCTTGTTTCAGCTGCCACTTACTGCCTTGGTGGTGCCTTAGTGCAGGGTACAAACTGCATGGGGGCACACAGCAGCCCTGAATATAAGAATCTGGGGGGCTCATTTGCCATTGAGTAGAGGGTGGATCATAAACCAGTCTCATCCTGCCTTGTAGACTTGTAGAATGATCAGCCTAGAGTGAGCAGGCTTTCAGAGAAGGGGAGAAGGAAAAAAAAAAAAGGTGATGTCCTTGCCAAAGAATGGGGTATCACTGAAAGAGGCAGGGGGCACCTTCTCCTAATGGGGAACAAAACCCCCAAGCTCCCATAAACATACACGAGGCACCCAAACCCTAGCATCAGGTGGGCCTATAGAGCGGCACTGCTGTGTGCTTCCCTCTCCATCGTCTCCTACCTCACCGTGGATTTTCTGTTGCCCTTTTATGGCAGTTTTATTTTGTCTCGTTTTATTGTTTTACCCCTAATCTGGCGTTATCCTTTTCGTCAGGTTTTATCTGTGCAGGACTATGGGTAAGAAAAAGAGGAAGCTGTCCTCAGGCCCCTCAATCTCTAGGCCTCTAGGCATGGCTCTGGGTATAAGAGCCAAGTACTTCTGGAAATGGAACGATAGGTATTAATCTATTCCATAAATATTTATCGTGTATCTACACTATGCCATGTCTTGGCAACCCATCAGTGATCAATTATACAAGCTATTTTGTCTGTCTGAATATTTCCCACAACGTGTTCAACTCTTCCTTATCATTCAGGTCTTAGTTGAAATGCCCTTTCTTCACCCTCCCAACCAAGTTCCCGTAAGTTTCTAGGGTCTTCTAATAACTCTGTCTTTCATAGCATCCTCCACTTCCGTGATTACTAGTGCAATGGCCTTCCTCCCTGCTGGACTATTTCGGGAGGTTAGGGCCATGACTGCAGTAGCTCTGGGCCTAGCTGAGTGCCAGGCACATACTAGGCCCTCAGTAAGTGCTAGTTAATGCATGAATGAATGATTGACTGCCAAGCATGAGACCTACTAATATACCTTCCTAGAAACCTTTGTGAAAATGCTGTTATGCATTGGAATGGGACGTATTTGTCTACCCTTGAAATCAAATGAGCTTTGAAAAAAAACCAAAGTTGCCTGCTTAGAGTTTTTCCTATAATCTCTATCTAAGAGATCTTTTTAATCAGAGTATTTTATATCAGAATATCAGAAAATGTCTTTTCATAAGTTTTAACAGTAGTAACACAGCCATCTTACATGACAAAACGGGAATCTCAGAATTTAGTTCCCCCGGTGATTTATATGATTAATCGTGGCCTGCTGCAGTAGGGCAATGCTGATAAATAATGATGCGTTGTGATATTTTAATTGTAAAATGGCCATTTCTCTGGTCTTTGATTGATCATGGTTCCTGTGATCCTGACTGAAACCTTTCATGAACCTTTTTATGTTTAATTTCTTCTTTTGAGCTGGCACCATTGTTAATCCTATTTCCATGAACAACACAACATGTGCCCTTTCAAGATGCACCGAAACTTGCTGGCACTGTGTGGCTGCCAACCCCAAAGCAGAGACTAACCTTTTCCCAAGCAGATCTGAAAAGGAAGGGGCCTCAAAAAGCCATTGCTGTCTGTCTTCCCTCCTAGGGAGGTCTCATCATGACGTAGGGACACCCAGTGAGTACAATGTTCTGAAGACCCATAAAACATTATTTGACAAGAAAATTTTGCCTCGGCTATGAGCTGCCTCTAATGAATTACATATGATGCAAGAAGCAGCATGGCTGAAATATTTTTATTAATACTAATAATATTTTTTGCTTACACAGCAACTTTCATTGGAGGAAACTCCAATGAGTTTAGAAGGAAGCTTTAAAGACGTACTTGGGGTAAAATTACTGGCTCATAACTTTTTAGATTCGCTGCTGCCTCTCCGTCATGCCGGAAGCTGGGGGCTGGCTGCAAAGCTAATGGCATTCACCTCAGAGAATTTCAGTATCCAGAGATTCCTGGGCTTACAGATGCCCCAGGAAAATGAAGTGAATTTTTTTTGTATGTTTGTTGGAAGGCGCAGCATCTGAAGATTTTCTTAGGGAGTGAAGTTCAAATGAGTCCACTTGAGAAAAAGTGGAAATGAGAGCTGATTTTGTTATGCTTTGTTGGTCGCCAGTGGCAGGCCACTCTATTGTGTACCTGGCATTATTTCAAGTACTTATATGCACACATTTCATTTTCACAACATCCCTGTGAAGTCGGTGTTACTGTGCTTATAGATGGGTTGACTGAAGCACAGAGTGGGTAAGCCACTATCCCCGCTTGCCTGCACCCTACTAAGAACTGTTCCCACCTGTGCCCCTTGGGTTACAGCCTGCAGAAAATAGGAAAACTTGGACAGCTGTTGGTACGCGCTCAGGAGAGTATCCCCTGTCTTTTGGCACTTAATGCAAATCCCCTTGCATTTTATTCCTTTGGTTCCCCAGCTAGATTGCAGGCTCCGTGAGGATGAGGATTTGAAGTTAGGTTTATAAAATTTAGCTTAGGTTTTTGTAACTAAAAACCAGGACATCTGTTTTAATCAGGGCAGACACTGTTTTCTTATAGGGACAGTGATAGAGGATTTTGAAATTAGGACTATTCTGGCAAACCCAGGACATATATCACCGTAACTATTGTGCTTTGTTTTATAGAAAAGACCAAGACGGGGGGCATCTAGGTAGCTCAGTTGATTGAGCACCTGACTCTTGGTTTCAGCTCAGGTCACGGTCTCACGGTTTCTTGGATTTGAGCCCCACGCTGGACTCTCTGTTGGCAGCGTGGAGCCTGCTTATGATTCTCTCTCTCCCTCTCTCTTTGCTCTTCCCCATCTCGTTCAGTCTCTGTCTCTCTCAAAATAAATGAGTAAACTTAAAAAAAAGAAAAAATCAAGAGGAGAGTAGAGAGTAGCCCACTATCATTTTTTAGGCTAAGTTTATGGGATATGTCCATTTCGGTAGAGAACAGGGCCTCACACTCAGTATTACATGTTCAAAATGTCAGTTTTATTACTATTTATGGGACAATCATGCTCCAGGGAATTTGTTTAATACAAAAGCCAAAATGTAGAATTTATTTATTGTGACTGAAAAATATACTTTTAAAGTTGTATTTCTATGACATCCTTTTTATGTCTGAGTCAGGGCATCTAAAAAACCAAAGAAGCAATCCAGGAAACTTAGAGACCATGGAATGAGGTGTCCACCAAAACTATTGTTGAAGCCACGAAATTATTTCTAGTCATTTAACCGAGAGAAAATATCTTCCTAGTGCCTTGCATTCTTGGACTCAATGTGCAGAATGTAACTACATTAGACAGCTTTAAAGGAGTAGGAAGTCTTTATTATCCAGCCTCCCACCTTTTTATATTGTTGTCCGAGACTTCTAAAACAAACTTGGTCATCTCACCAACAGTCGTCTCTTACTTTCTCTTCCTTAAATATGGCCTGATAATATTTGGAATGCATATTAATCTCATCAGAAGCACATCACAAATTATCTTTTAAGTGAATTAATTCCTAGATGGGGACCCACAAATGGCAAATCACTGCCATTTACATTGATTCTGTTACCTTCCAAGTTCAAAAAGTAACATTCCCGGTGGGTCAACAAAAGTGTGGTGCCAAATGAGGAAGAAATAGAGTCTGGAATCCAAAAAGTTTAGCAACTTCGTGCTGTTAATTTCTTAGCTTGACCTTGGTCAGCCCACTTACTCTCTTTGAATCCTAGTTTCCTTATAATACTAGTGGCTATGGGATAAAACAAAAGAAGATAATGAATGAGAAAGTGCCTGATAATATATACCAGCTAGTTTGATATTTTGGTTCACACCAGTTTGGGGACCATAATATGTAGGACACTTTCAATTGTGAATGATAGCCCAACATAAACTAACGTATGATAATGTAGAGATTAAGCACAGCCAGTTCTGCTATAGCCTGACAAAAGCTAGTCTGTATGGTGAGAATTATGGATGTACTAATTGTCTAAACCACCACTGTATAATGGAACTAGAATACTAACCAAAATTGGCTACGTATGTAATTTAAAATTTTCTATAGAGATGTTAAAAAAAAAGTGAAATTAATTTGAAGATCTATCGCATTCAACCATATATCTTAAATATTATTTTTGGGGCGCCTGGGTGGCTCAGTTGGTTAGGCGGCCAACTTCGACTCAGGTCATGATCTCGCGGTCTGTGAGTTCGAGCCCCGCGTCGGGCTCTGTGCTGACAGCTCAGAGCCTGGAGCCTGGTTCAGATTCTGTATCTCCCTCTCTCTCTGCCCCTCCCCTGCTCATACTCTGTCTCTATGTCTCTCAAAAATAAATAAATGTTAAAAAAAGTTTAAAAAAATATTATTTTTAACATATAGTCAATATAAGACTTAATAGCTATTTTACATTTTTTTTATTTTTACAAAAAATGTAAAAGATTGTATTTTACATTTGCAGCATTTCTCAACTTAAACCAGCCATATTTCAAGTACCCACAGGTAGCTAGTGGCAATTGTACTGGACAATGATGGTCTAACACCTGGATCACATCCTTAGAGCAGGAGTTGGGGCTCAGTACCCAGACTACTTGGATTGAGAGTGGGGATTAAGTGCATAGAAATTGAGATCAATTTCTTAGACAAGAGAGAATGGAATTTGTAGAGACAAAATCATCCTCACTGTTGTCGTCATCATCATCAATGGACTGAGCCACCCAGGCACCCCATCTCTCTTTCCCTCTGTATCCTCCCTTATAAAGCCTGTTATTCAGGCTTTAGAATACCAAAATCTCTTAATTTTCAAGGAATTAAAATTCCTAATCTCCAGGCCATTTTAAGCTAAATTCTATTTAAGTGAATTCTGTAGTTTGCTGAAAACATAGCAGATGCACAGAGTGCTAGATTGGGATTTAGGACTTAGGTCTGACTGAGCTGGACAAAAAGTTCTGTGATCTTCATTCTTAATCTGTAACATAAAAGGGTTCAAATAGGTGTTTTCTAAAGTGTTTTTCAACTCTAAAATTGGTAAAAAACGATGTTATTGAAGTATAATTTATATACAATAAAATGTACTCATTTTATTTAACACATTTAATAAAATGTGTACTCTTTTAATTCAAAGACTTTTGACAGATTTAACACCCTTGTAACTACTGTCACACTCAAGATGTGAAAAACATTTTCGTCTCCTTAAAACATCACCTCTGCTCTTTCCCAGGAAATTGTCTGTTGATGGAGACTGAGATGTTTTCTAGTTTCTAGATCAAGTAACTTGCAGGCATGGCTAAGGTCAGTGCTGAAATGGATTCGAATGAATTTTCTGGGTCCTATAGCCAGTGTATTTTTAACCTAGAAAGCTGTCAACTGTTTTCCAGCAATTTGTACCACTTTATAAAACAGCAACCGCTGAGAATTCCAGTTGCTTCATATCCTTGCCAAGACTTGTTATTGTTGATCTTTTTAATTTTAACCATTCTAATATGTGTGCATAGTGGTATGTCCTTGGGCTTTTGATCTGCCTTTCCCTGGTGACTTAATGATTACAGACCTCTTTCCATGTCCTTATTAGCAATTTGCACATCACCATTTATGAAATGTTCATTCAAATCTTTTTCCCATCTTTAAAAATGGTTTGTTTTTCTTATTATATTTCTGCTCTAGGTATAGTGACTTTTAGTCTGTATGTATTTTCTTTTCTTAATGGCATGTTTAGATGGGCAAATACTTTTAATTCAAAGTTCAGTGTATCAGTCTTTTCTCCTATGATTCAAATATTTTGTCTTAATCTAAAAAATCTTCACTATCCCAAGGAAGATCTTATCCTATATTTGTCCAGAAATTGTATAGTTTCATGTTTCACATTTAGATCTAACCATTTTGAGTTAATTTTGTCTGAGGTAAGGATGGAGATTCATTTTATTCCAAATGTATATCCAGTCATTTCATTGTTTTTAATCTTTTTTCCACTGAATTTTCTGTGCAGATCATACATGTTATATATGATATTGCTATACACAAGCAATAATGTATATAATATAATCATAAAATAAATATATATAATATTTATTACTTCTATGAAATGTTTACATCATAGATTGTTATTCTCATTTTTGTGTCTCTTGTTTCAAGCAACTTGGGACTGAGACAGCTGATCACGAGCCTCTTCTGAATGTGATAGTGAGGGATTAGGAGGCTAGTCCTATGTATGGGGTCTTGACTCCGGACCCCATCTCACAAATTTGCTCAGGAGTCAGTCCTGTGAAGAAGGAATTCTGAAAGGATTTCTATTCGAAAGGAACTACCTGTCAGAATCTACCAGAGTGGATTTCTGGTGATTCTTTCTCTCTTTCCCTCATTTTTTAAAAATTATTATTATTTATTATTTTTTAATGTTTATTTTTGAGAGAGAGACAGTGAGAGAGACAAAGAGAGAGACAGAGCATGAGCAGGGGAGGGGCAGAGAGAGAGGGAGATATAGAATCTGAATAAGGCTCTAGGCTCCGAGCTGTCAGTACAGAGCCCAACGTGGGGCTTGAACTCATGAGCTGTGAGATCATGACCTGAGCCATAGTTGGATGCTCAACTGACTGAGCCACCTAGGTGCTCCATCTCTCTTTCCCTCTGTATCCTCCCTTCTAAAGCCTGTTATTCATATGGCCACCATTCCAATTTCGAAACACTTTAGCCCTCTGTTTCTGTGGATCTGTCCCTAAATGTATAGTACTTGATACACAAGCAAACTAAGTCTGTAAGAGTAGAATTCTCTAATAGTATTCACATTAGACTTCTAAGGGAGACAATTTTTTTTTATCTTTAGTAGCCTAGAAAATAATGTCTATGTAATCTGGATAATGTATACTCCTTGAGTTAGGATGTCTCTCGTTCTGCAGTTACCTTGGCAGACAAAATGTTCACCCGATTCTCTCTGTCACCATTTCCACCATTGTTTGTATTTATCTTGCACTGCATTGAGCTGGTGCGTTGCCCTAAGCTGTGACAGATTTGATTTCTTGTAGCGCTGGTTCCGTTTTTGTTATCCTTCTCATTACTTCTTCTTAGCACCCAGTCCTTGACTTCATAATCCTGGGAGGACCCCGCTTGCAAATCTGCTTTTGGCAGTGCAAGATATCTTCAGCTCTGAGGTCACGTTTCAGGCTTTTGTTCAGTCACAAGTTCTGTTTGGATTTATCCTCGGTGTGTCTACTTGAATATTCAAAAAGTCATCAGCTAGTCTAATTTGTTTTTTTTTTAGCCATGTAAAAGACTGATTTGCTTTGACAGGTGGATCAGAAACAGAATTGGAGCTATTTTATCTGGACCTAATTAAACAACCTTCATTACCGGCAGATATATGTTTGTGACTTAAAATTAGCATGATTGGAATTAAAACTCAAAATATAAGGCATTGAATTCAGATATGGCTGGTTTAAAAATAAATTCCATACATTTTAAATGCAGCAAGTCTGGCTTTTAAATATCCTATAGTGACAAATTCCATTTAGGAGTGTGTTTGTGTGTGTGTGTGTGTGCGTGCGCGTGCGCGCGCGCACAGGCACACATGCACCCATGGCCGTGGCCGTAGATAATAGTACAGATAACAGCCCATATTTTCTGAACAACTCCAGAGCAGCATTCCGAATTGAAACTTTAGTCAAATATTTTTAAAATCTCATTTCTTCTCCTCTCCTCCAACCCCCAAGTATTGAGTACAGCTTTGAGGATTTTATGTAGCTTTCTTTGGCCTCAAAGGTTACAATTCTCTAATCAAATTATTTCTATTCATCATTGTCGAGTTTCTGAGATTTTGTGATTGCCTTTTATTATACGTATCCTGATTGTGTACAGACATATATATATCCAGACATAGTGGAACCCGCTTAAAATGTTCTTTCATGTGTAACATTTAAAGTCATATTAGATTTTTTCTTACAGCATTTTATTTCCTTAACCTTTTGAGAAATATTTTAAAAGATTTTGTGTGTGTATGTACATATATAGGCACACAAATATACATAAAATATTTCTGTAACTGTAGAAGTGCATTCTGGATAATGATAAAAACAGAAATTATCAAATAATTATAAAATAGAAGCTCATCTTTTTGTCTTTCTGTAGACTTTTTGAGGGTTATTATGCACTTAGATACATGAGCCCGATTCTACCTTATGAAGAAAAATAAAAGGTTGAATAAAACATATTGACATTTCTGTTCAACATTAAGGCTGCAGGAATTAGGGTGGATTCCTTTTCCTAACAAACATTAATATGAGATTCCTGGTGTGATGAGAACTGGATATCGAGAATCTAATCCCTCCCCTTTCCTTTGTGCATCAGTGGCCCTCTCCAAATTATTAAAATTCTGGTCTTTTGTGATACTTCTTGATGCATTGTTGCAATTTTAGCCACTTTGAAACACAAGCAAGAGCACATCCTTACTATTTATAGTCTCCTTATGTACCTACCATTTTTAAAAAATAAAATATAAAATAAAGCATTTGTGTTTATCCATGTCCTTTTAACAATTAGAATTTCCAGATGGTCTCTTCTTTTTTATGCTTTTCTGGAATCAAAACAACAGTTCCTGCACGCGTTTGCCACCTTTGTTTGGATTTGCTCAGCGCTTCCTTCTTACTGATGAGAGGTCTGATTCAGCCATTGCTGGTGCTCCTAGTCTTGGTTCAGTCATTTCCCTTCATGTCAAAGAGTTCTGGACTCAACACGGGCTCAGTGGTAGGCATTGCTTTCATCTGTATTCCAAGTGGAGGAATTAACTTTTCAGTGTATATCGTTACCATCTTTGAGTTCTTCTTGAATCCCAGCTTGTATGTATCTGAACTTTAGGTGGTTAGAATTTAATTTGGGAGCACTAGAATGAGCTCAGTGGTCAAATTTGAAATGTTGAGTGCTTGGATTTATTTTCTCCTTCATTACAGGTGGGTCTGTCACCTTACAAAGGGTGCTTATCATTCTTTTCTTCTTTCTCCTTAATGCAGTGGGGATGATAGCCATGTCTTTACCCAAGCTTACTGATATTGTGTGGCAACTCCCTTAGTTCTGGAAGGACTTACAGATAACTGGGCACATTTAGTGAGATGTTGGACAAGGGATTTCTGGATGGTTGCCTTAAATACATCAGTGTGTGAAAGGTTGTGTGTAAAATTCTATCAGCCTTGCTTTGTTAAAGCCCATCAAATCTCATAGCATTAAAAAGTATGACAAAGTTTTGTGATTTTTTTTTTTTTTGAGATAGGCAAATGGAAATTGAAATACTAGCTTCTCAATTTATAGGATTTGTGACCTTGGGCAAATGGCTTAATGTCACTAAGTTTCAGTTTCCTCATGTGTAAACCCAGGAAAAGCACAATCCCTCTCTCAAGGAGAAGTGAGGATTAAATAAAGGGAGTGGAGTGTGGTGGTTGAGATCACAGAGTCTGGGTCTAGATGGCCTACATTCAAGTGCATGTCTCTACTACTTGCCGTGTGATTGTAACCTTTAACCTTGATTGTAATTCATTTAACCTTTCAAGGCTTTGGTTTCCACATTTGAGAATGTGGACTATAGTAGCTTCTACTCACAAGCTTGTGAGGATTAAAGCAGGTATGACCTTTATAAAGCACTTACAACTATACTTGGGGCGTGGGAAAAGGTCTAATAGGGTCATTCGCCTGACAAGTATTTATGAGGTGCCTTCTGTGTGGGAAGTAGTATTTTAGGTGCTGGAGACATAGATGTGAACAAAAGTTTTATTTATTTATTTTGTACAGTGTATACTTTTATATAATATTTTAAAATTTAAAATTTTATTCATTGATTGATTGAAAGGGCTATGTAGAAAAATGAAGCAGAGAAAGAGGATAAGGAGGGTACCAGGCAGGGTAGGCTTACTTGGAAGAAGGTATGTTAGTCAAGACCTGAGGGTGGAGATGATCAAGCCATGTGGTCAAGGAGAGTGAGTAAACACAAAACCCCTATGGCAGGAAACTCAGAGTGAGCAGAATATGACAACAGTAAGAGATGAGGCCAGAAAGAAGATACGGAGCAACTCAGAGGGTCTGACCAGATGCTGTTAGGAATTTGGCTTATACTCTGAGTAAGATGGAGAGTCACTGAAGAGTTTCAGGCAGAAGAATGACATGACCTGACACATTCGTAAGGAACACGAATGGTAAGTTGAGGATGGATTGTAGGAAGCAAGGGTAAAAACGTGGAGAGCATTTAGGAACTGTAGTTATAAACCAGATGCGGGCGAAGGTGCTTGGGTTTGTGATGGTGCTGGTTGGGGAGGGAGAGGAGAGCAGAATGTGGGCATATTCTGAAAGGGGTGCTGTCAGAATTTGTCATCACCAAGTGAGATGACCCATAATTCCTTTGGTACTTTGACTACTACAGAGGAAACATTTATTAAATGGAAGCAAATGGTATTAGTCCGAGGTTTTCTTTGCAAATCTGGCAGCAAACTGGGCTTCCTAAATGCCTCAGGAGGATTCGAGTGTGATGTCAGGAAGGACTTCACTCCTTGTGGCGCCTTGGACTAAATATCCAAGGAGATTTAAATTCCACTTTTCTAAATTCTTTTAGGAAACTACTTAGTCAAGTTTTCTTAGTTGAAGAATCTATTAGATCAGGAGTTAGGTAAACGATACCCTGGGGACCAAATTTAGCCCACCTTTTGTTTTTGTAAATAAAGTTTTATTGAAACACAGCCATGTTCATTAACTCATTAAGTATTGTCTATAGCTGCTTCTGCGCTACAACAGCGTAGTTGAGCATTTGCAAAGTCTAAAGTTTTTACTCTCTCACTCTTAAAAGAAACTGCCTCAGATGGACATTTACGTGTGGCTTAGTGTCGTAAACACAGAGTTATTTTCATTCAGGGTATATTTATTAAAGTATACCGCACCTAGCAATGAATGAAGATATCCAGAGGCACTCATAAATATGTTTTATTTTAGAGGAAGAGTCCAGGCTTTGGAACACTTTTTCCGGAAAGTGTCATCATCATAATGGTACTATTTATCTATGCTTTACTGTATTACAGGGGACTGTCCTAACCACTTCACATTTGCTAGTTCATTTAAGCCTCACAGTAACCTTTCAGGAGATACTATTATTACTCCTGTTTTACAGATGAGAAAAGTGAGGTACAGAGGAGGAAATGAGCCGCTCAGAATTCCACTGTTGGGAAGTGGCAGAGCCAGGGATACAAACATAGGCAGACTGGCTCAAGAGCCCATGCCGTTTGCCTCTTCTTTTCTTCTAACTAGGCAGATTCTGAATAGTTTCTTTGCTAGATACTGCATGTGACTTCTCTCATCAACAGAATCCTAAACTTGGCTATTGAACCTGATCTTGGGAGATTGTTCAATACATTGATCATCAACATCTCTGCCGTTTGAACTGCTTCTGCACAGTGATGCCAGTCAGCTGCCGAGGGGCAGAAAAAGGAATGGAAAATTGCCACATCCCTAATTGTGTTCTTTCCTTTTAAGTCGACAGAATAACAGAAAGGCAGTGCCAATTTTGCCGCCTGCCTTGTAAGTGCAAAGTCTCAAAGAATAATGCAAAATTAATTTTCATATGTTTATGAGTTTATCCAAGCAGAGGGGTTCTTAACTCTTTAAATTTCAGTGTTGGGCTACTAAAAGTGGGTATCATTTTCCTTTAAATAACAGGCCGATTTAAAATAAGAGTGTCTGTCAGAAGTGAAAATACCGTATTTATGCTTCATTGTAATCTATTCATTGCTTTGAGGGCTCTGGGTTCCCAAGGGAGCATTAAAAATCCAAATGGTGTCCCTGAGTGCTGGGTTTTGCATTCGGATCTCTTCTATAGCTTATATGTAAAAGCATGAGTCATCTGACAATCACCTATTGATAACACATTTGAAAAGAAGCAGCCCAACTTCTTCTGGCTACAGTCTACAGTAATTTCGAATCAAAATGTTCCTCCTTTTCCCCATCTTGTGGCCTATTTTAGATGATAACATGCAAATAAGTGCTTTTTTCCTGCTAATTTCACTCATTTTTGGGTAACTGCCACTCTGAAGATGCAGCTGCCACAGATCAAAAGTTTCAAGAAAAGAGAGTGTTGTGGCTGCTGAAAAAGCTTTCTCCTTCCTGGACGAGATACCAGAAGCCCTAGGGCCTGTCAGATGGCAAGAGTCTGATCCGGGGCCCATGGATATGGCTTCTTCCTGTTTCTCTTTGTTGAAAGTTGTTGCTCTCTTATGCACAGTATCCATTCCCAAGGCAGGGGCCCACTGTTCAAGCCTCCAAAGATTGTGAGACTTTAGTTGGCCTAAAAAAAGAAATGAAAGGGTTCTGATTTACATGTATACATTTAACAAGTTGAAATGGAGGAACTCACCAGTTTCTTGTGTTCTCATACATTAAGGGAATGAGCAGAGGAATAACCTCAAAGAATGTGTTTATAAGAGAGTAGCCATTGTTCAGAATGGTGATAGGGACCAGAGGTGCTACTCTCCCTCCCTCCCTCCCTCCCTCCCTCCCTTCCTTCCTTCCTTCCTTCCTTCCTTCCTTCCTTTCTCCCTTTTTTCCCCTTCCTCCCTCCCTCTCTTTTTCTCTTTGTTTCTTTCTTTGCTTTTCTTTCTCTCTCCCTCTCTCCCTCTCTCCCTCTCTCCCTCTCTCCCTCTCTCCCTCTCTCCCTCTCTCCCTCTCTCCCTCTCTCCCTCTCTCCCTCTCTTCCCTCTCTTCCCTCTCTTCCCTCTCTTCCCTCTCCTCCCTCTCTCTCCCTCTCTCCCTCTCTCCCTCTCTCTCCCTCTCTCCCTCTCCCTCCCTCCCTCTCTCCCTCCCTCCCTCTCTCTCTCTCTCTCTCTCTTTCTTTCTTTCTTTCTTTCTTTCTTTCTTTTCTTTCTTTTCTTTCTTTTCTTTCTTTCTGCATTGAGTGCCTACTATGACAGACTCTGTGTTAGGCCTTGAAGATACAATTATAAACAAGGCAAATGGAGGTCATAGTCTTTGTAAAATTTAGCAGAAGAGACATAAATACAACAAATAATTAACAACAAATTATGCACATAATTATGTGATTACACTAAGTAAATTCTGTATAGGAAAGCACAGAATGTGATGGGTGGGGAGAATAATGGGGACCTTAGACTGATGAGCAGAGAAGACCCCCAGGGGAAATGCTACATAAACTGACACATGGGAGATGAATGGGAGGAGGCAGGAGAAGAGGTGGGGCAAGCACATTCCTCGCCCTTGAGGAGGGGCTTCCCTAGGGAAGGACTGAAAGAAGAGCAGAGTGAAGGGCAGAGGGGTGTGAGATGAACGTAGAGAGGTAGTCAAGGGCCACAGCTGTCAGGTGCCAGGAGACCTTATTTACGAGTTTGGGCTTTGTCCTGAGAGCCAGGGAAAAGAGCGAAAATATGTAGGGACTTTACAGTGTGTATATATGCGTGTGTAGATAGTCAAAATTACAAAACTTGATGGATCTTTTCTATGTGTTTGAGAACCTCATCGAAAATTCCTTGGGAATCCACAGTTACTCTCATATGAAATTTTATCCTTAAGTACCTAATCCCATTCCAGTATGTCAAAACTAAACATTTTTTTTTTTGTGTGTGTGTCTCTCAGAAGTCTGGTGAATCATCATGAGTAATTTTGGAGACTGAGTTAGTTGGAATTGAATTCAGAAGACCCAATGAGTGGCAGGGGTTGGCTCACTGATGTTTGGTATATCTGAATTGGGAAAAACTTTGGGGGATTAGAAAAGGAAAGAACAGAGTCCAAGAATTCTTGGGAAGTAGTCCTCTAATTTTTGTTTGTTGTTTTGTTTTTCCAATGTATCTGAAAACTGTTAACGTTTTATTATTAATGCTATTTCAGCAGTATTTGCCCTAGATCTTGACTTTCTGTGCCCAATATGCTGGACTGCTCAATACCATTTCCCATGTTCTCTGCACTACCACTAGTGTGAGGATTTTGAAGCATAGGAACAAATTTCTTAGAATCTCTGTCAGTAGAATTCTGTTTTATGTTCCACCAGGGAAAAACACTTGTATAGAGATGGAAGGTAAAAGAGAATAGGAACCATTATTGCCTCTGGGCAGGTGTTTGGACTATATAGCAGATGACAGGAGGTTTTGCCAGAGGTTTCTGGGCGTTCTGCAGGTTCTCTGTACCACTCAGGTGCCGGAGATGGCTGAGATCATCAGTGCCTTTATGTACTGAATTTAGGCATTTCTTGATCTCCTGAATGCCAATGGTGGCTTCCCCAACCTTTCTCCCTCACTCTTTCCAATAGGTCTTAAGTTTCTAATTCTTTCCGTTGGCATGACATATCTAGAGTGATTTCTGTTTTTCTGACTGAATTCTGATTGATACACAGCAATTTCACTCAGTTCACATTTGTTTAAAACTGAAATAAATTTGTTTAGTGAATTGACCACTGTTTTCCAAGAATACTGTTTAACTAGCCTGGATGATTTATTAGTATTTTCTTGAATATTCTGTTTTTTCTTTTCTCTTTTCTTTTCTTTCAAGAGTGAGCAAGTGGGGCAGGGGCAGAGAGAGAGGGACAGAGGATCCAAAGGGGGACAAGGAGACAGGCTGACAGCAGCAAGCCCAATGCGGGGCTAGAACTCATGAATCACGAGATCATGACCTTACCTGAAGTTGGACGCTCAAGTGACTGAGCCATCCATGTGCCCCTGGAATATTCTGTTCTTAGTCGTGACCTCTGTACTCCTCTATCATCCCCACCCCTGCTATCCTCCATAAAAATCACTGATAGATCTACGTAGCCTGTAAGTTAAAAATCTTCATCTCTTCAGTTTGGAATATGAGGGCCATCAAGAGCTGCCCCCACCCCCGCCATTTTGTCTCCTCATCTCTGATCTTGCCTGTGAATCACTAACATGGTGAGTCCTATATTTGATGTTTCTGAGTCTTTGCTCATGTGATTCTCTTTGCTTACATATATACTTCTTCTTAGTCTGTTAAACCCGTACGTATTCTCGGAGATCCAGTTCAAATATTTCTTCTGCTCTACTTTTTTTTTTCCCTCAGGACTATCTTCCCAACAACTGCAACTAACTTTCAATAGCAACCTATGTGTAAGCCTACTACAATGTTATTCTATTATTTTCTACCTGTTTTGTTTTTCATATTTACCAGTCAGGAAATTCTTTGAGGAATTCTAGCTCTTTTTTTTTTATTTTTTTAATCTCAAGAACCTAGAACCCAATAAATGATCATAGACTTGAAATACTGAGTTGAAATAGCTTGTTACCTCTATGCCATGTGTGGGGAAAAAAAAAACCAGAAACAAAAACAAACAAACAAAAAAAACCCCAAAAGAATATGGCTGGAAGAACCTTCAGAATCTTTTCCATAAAAGTAAAAAAACTTCTCAGAAGTGATCTAATGCTTCATAAAGTAGCCGAGGAAAACTTCAACTTTTCTCTTGCAAAAAGAGGAAAACTACTAAAGAAATTTTCTTGCTTTTCAAAAACTGATGTTTTGAATATGTATTTTTTTCAAGATATAAAAATGTAACTCTTGCTAAAGCCTTTGGGCATATGTACAGTTATAAATATAACATTAAAATACAAGTATACATCATAATTTAATTGTATCATACAATACAAGGAAAGGAAGAGCCTGAGGACTGGCATATTGCTTGCAGGAGAAGCCTCTCGTGGACAGCCAGTGGGGCGGGGTTAGAGATGATAACACAGTGCGTGGGCAGGCAGGCAGGGATTTTTGTGGCGTTAACTAGGATTGCAATGTGAGGGCCTCGGCCTCCCATCTGGCAAAACAATCAGACATGAATTCTGCCAATCGCAGCCATTGATACACCCAAGAAGCAGTTTTAGTCCCGCTAACATGCGCGTGAGCACAGAGAGTATGCTAAATGGCAAACCTTTGTGGTACAGTCTCAATGCCAAGGGGATGAAATTCTTAATTTTCATGTGTTACTGGCTCAGTGTGGAATTTCAAGCAAGTTCTTCAATATCTTTGGGCCTCAGGTACCACATCCATTTATGGGGATAGCAATGTGTGACTTCTACTCACTTCACAAGATGGTTTTGTACTTTCCTTCTATACATTTACATATTCACTTTCAAAGCTGACTCCAGGCAAGATGAGGAAGTAGAGAAGGTTTTTTTCCTGGTACCTTTCCATGTCCTAAATCATAAAACCCCATCTTCTCTTTTGTTTCCTCATTCTGCTGTGGCTCCTATTCCTGCTGGGCCCTGCTAGATAACACAGTAACTATTCTTCGAGTTACAGGTAACGCTTGCATAGCATTTTATGACATACATGAGGGTTTATTTTACCCTTGCAACAACTTTGTGAACAAGTAATTATGTGATTCACATTTTCCAGGCCAGGAGACTGAGGCACAGGTAGTTGTTAAGAATCTTGCTCAGAACCACATATTTAATAAGTTGTAGGTCTTGGTCTGGAACCTATGAATTTTACTCAAAACAAAACAAAAACAAACAAATCCTGAACTAAACTAATCCTTCTGAAGAATACATGAAATTCTTGAAGGTTTAAAAGTTTGGGAATACCAAAGAATGAGCTTATAGAAGAGCTCCCTGGGGGTGAGGTTCGTACTCATCTTTTCCGTGCTTGGATTCCCAGCGCATAGCAAAGTGCCTCACGTGTAGCAATCACTATTTCAAAATAGTAAGTGAGTGAATGAATAAAATAATAAACAAATGAATACATAGAATACCAGTTATAGTATTGATCTATCTCCATTTCTATATATTTGTAATCTACCTATAGATATGTGTATCTTATATATACATTTATGTATGCCTATGTATATGAGCGTATATATATGTTGTTCTGTTTTGTACAAATAGATTATCTTTTTATTCTTTATCCTGACAAAAATGCTATTTGTTACATTTTTATTCCTTTTCTTCACACAGTAAAAAAAAAATGCTAGGCTGGTTGTTATAGGGATATTTTTGTATTTTTTAAAAGTTTATTTACTTAGAGAGTGTGTGCAAGTCAGAGGAGGGGCAGAGACAGAGAGAGAGAGAATCCCAAGCAGGCTCCGGTCTGTCAGTGCGGAGTCAGACACAGCGTTTGATGTCACAAACCGTGAGATCATGACCTGAGCCAAAATCAACAGTTGGATGCTCAACTGACTGAACCACGCAGGTGCTCCAGGATATTTTTTGGATTTTTAAGATAAACTTTTTACTCTGGAATAATTTTAGGTTTGCTGAGAAGTTGCCAAGAGAGCACAGAGTTTCTACATCCCCTCAACACAGCTTCCCCTAAAGGTTACATTCTGCATACATTACCAAAGTTAAGAAACCAACATTGGTATATTAGTATTAAACCGTAGACTTTATTCAGATTTCACTAGTTTTCCCACTAATGTCCTTTTTCTGTTCCAGGGTCAAATTCAGGATAGCACGTTGCGTTTGAGTACCACATCACATTTAAGCATCACATCTTAGTCTCCCCTGGCCTGTGACAATTTCTCAGTTGTTCCTTGTTTTCATGACCTTGACAGTTTTGAAGATGACTGGCCTTTTATTTTGTAGAATGTCTTTTCATCTGGGTTTGTCTGATACTTTCCCCCTGATTAGATTGGAGCTGTACATGTTGGGTGAGAAGGCCACAGAGGCGAAGCGCCCTTCTTGTCCCGTCCTAGCGGGTGTTGCGTGTTACCAGCGTGACTTCCCAGCGGTGATCTTAATCTTGATCACCTGGCCCAGGGTACATTTAGAAAGTTTCTCCACTGTTAACTTGCCCCTCCTTCCCCCTTTTCATGCTCAGTTCTTTAGAAACAAGTCCCTAAATCCAGCCCAGTTCAAGGGCAGGGAAGATGGATGGGACGGCTGGGGGAGAACACTAAGAACCACCTTCTGGAGGGGAGAGGAGTGTCATAAATTATTCAAAATTCTTCTGTGAGGAAGATTTTTAATCTTTTTCTCATTTATTTATTTAGTTGTTAATTTATAGTACTATGGACTCATATATTTATTTTATACTTTGGGCTGTACTCCAATACCATTATTTATTTTTTTGCTCAAATCATTCCAGCTTTGACAGTCTTTTTTAAGTTTTGCCTTTTTAGAGTGTCTCACCTCTCAAAGGAACTCTGCCATGTTCACCTAGCACCGTCAGGAGTGCTTGGCTTGGGGCTTACCCTCCTGACTTTGGAGGCTCCCGTTATATATACTCATGTTGCAGTCAGTTACAGATTTCCTTATCTGTGTGCTCAGTTCACCAACGTCAACCCTATCTCTCTTGCTCAAGACCACTGGTGATGTTGGAACCAGGATGCAGGGTTCCCAAGGCTGCTTCTGAAAAGCAGAAACGTAGTGAAAGTTGCAACGGGCCAAGGCCCTGACATTCTAGTGCTTCAGCTCTGGGAATGCAGGAAAGAATTGGGGAAATAAATTCCCATGAGATTCCATTCACTGTTCCCTTGACTTCTTTAATTTCAGTAGTGATTGGAGGCTTAAGACAGGTGATGAATTTGGTCCAGAATGAGGTTAGTTGAGAAGGAAATGAAAACAGAGGTTGAACAGGAAGATTAGTGGACTTTCTACCTCTGGGCACTGAATGTCTGCGTTGGTCCTCACTAATCAGTTTTCCACATGCCTCATGCCATTTGCTTTACTTAGGATGAGTTCTTAGAGCTCCATTAGGAAGTGTTCAAACTGCTGTTTTGAGCAGGCTGTTTTTTTTTTTTTTCAATGCCCTCCTTTGAACTCATTTCCTTTTCTCTAAGTGTATGCACATAGACGGCTAGTCAAGGGGGAGATTGTGCTATTTAGGAAGCATGGTCCGATTAAAGCCCACATGATGGGGAAATTGCCTGAGAGTCGAAACCTATGACTTCAGGACAGAGAGGCCTCTTTAACACCTACAATAAGCGATTAAAGCCCACATGATGGGGAAATTGCCTGAGAGTCGAAACCTATGACTTCAGGATAGAGAGGCCTCTTTAACACCTACAATAAGACTGTACAGATTTCATAGCTCAGGGCAAAGAGAATGGGCGTCTGATCAATTGGCATGTAAAAATGATGGGAGCCAACTAAATAATAATGTGTCTCTAGACAGGGAGGGGAAACTATCTGGTTTCCTTTAGCCCTGTGATAATTAGAAAACATTTACTATTTTTAAAAAGGCAAAAATAGGAAGATTAGAGTATGGGCATAAATGGTCCTTAGTGATTTCCCTCACACCTGTAATGTCCTGGTTTCTTTCTGTCCCCTCCACTCCTACCCAGACCCTTAACAGTTTTCAAATCCCCATTCCCCTCAAGTTTTCATGAGCATTTACATCATAAGGACAGGACTCAAACGGTGTTGTGAGGCTAAAATTATTTTAGCTTTAGGGAGGAGGAGGACAGAGGGTCAGGGGATATAAAGGAGAAATTGCTCACTGGGAAGCACCCTTTGAAATGCTCCTTGTACCCTTACCCTCTGTTTAGTTTTGAGAAAGTTCCATAGTGGTTGACGGATTATGTAATCTGCTTGGCCACCCCACTGATAATTTTTTGTCATGGGGAGATTGTACAGGTATTTCGATTTTAGCTAGTGTCTAGTTAATAATCAATAGTTCTGTTGTCTAATGAAGTGACGGCCTTGACACCCTGGCCTTTGTGCAGTGTTAAAATAACATTGATCGCTATCATTATCATATGCCCTTGATATACTGAATAAGGACATGGATATCAATCTTGGAGCAAAGTAACATTTCATAAATCTTGTAGAAAAAAAATGAGGATTTTCCAAACAGGCATATGTTTGACAGCAATGTGACAGAGGAGTCTAAGACACCAATAATTTATAATTTATCTCTAAACTCAGATTGAAGAAAGACTCAAAACTAGGATTTAGTAGAAAAAGTGTATTTTTATATGCCAAAGAGGACAAGAAAGCCTTTTTATTTATTTTTATTTTTATTTTTTTTAATAGCAGATGGCGTTAGGAGGAAGGATCCTGTGGCACTTACGGGGCAGAGAGATGGAGTAAGAGTCTAATAATTTTTCTTGGCTCTCCTTTCTGAACTTTATTTTAAATTGGGTGTTCGTTTTAAATGGCTAGATGGTCAGAGCCATGGCGTCTTGTGGAGAGAGCTTTCCATGGGTCTGGCCCTCAGCCAGCCAGACTGAGGAAGTCCAAGGAGAAGGATCCCTTTTTCCAATAGAATCTCTTCATCAGCATCTCAGATTTCAAACTTTTTTTTTTTTGCTCAAAGTTAATATTTTAACCTCTTCACAACTAGTTTTTTTTTTTTTAATTTAGAAATGCACATTAATCATGTGGACTATTCTGATTGTCCTCGTATCAAGGGATTGAGTTGTTCCTTATTGCTAGATAGCGGACGATACAAAATCAGGAGCACTGGCTCAAAATTTCAAGAAAAAATTCTTTCTCACTTTGGTACCATTGCTCCTCTAAGACAAGGCCTTCAAGGATCATAGTCTCTGGTGGACAGACACCCTCACCACAAATGTGGAAACATTTGTTTAGAGAAATAGGCTACACCCAATGATTTTCCAGCCCAGAACAGTTACTGAAAATCGTGTGAAGATTTCAGGATGTGGATAATTCACAGCAATTACTTTTGTGCTACAGAATTATCCCTGCACTGTCCAATGAATTCCTGAACGAGTAAACCAGACAAAAGGGTGCAATAATTCCTTGAAACTTCCAGAATTCTCAAATGGAGAAATCCATTTAAAGGTGGCAAAAAGAGCAGGAACCGTAACCAGGAAGCAGGCAGATCGAACACCAGCGTGTTTTTATTGTCATTAATTTAAGAATGTAGAGATGGTCTCCTATTTTATCTTATCATTTTCATTTAATTTTATTTTGGTTCATTTCATTTTAGTTCAACGTATTTTGATTTTTTTATTTCTACCTTGTTTACCTATATGTATTTATTGTCCTTTATTTATGAATGTAAAGATGGTTTTCTACTTAATAAACACCCTTTTTGTTTCTTATGGTACAAAGAGTTCTTGCTCATGAAAAACCAGACAGCTGGGTATATATCATGTATGTGTTATATGTTATGTGTGTGCTGTGTGTGGGGGTGTGTTCCTGTGTGTAGTTCCACTCTGTGTATGTGCATAGCTCTTATTAGTTCTACTGAAGATACACCCACCAGACAAAAATTACCTCTTTGTAAGCTGAATCTGGAATAGATATTTTAAAATATTAAATTTTAATTGTTACATACTAAAATCTACTTAGATATGAGCAATATCTACAGATACTTAATCTGGTTGGTAGTAATTTAAGTTGAACTAACAATATTCAGGTCTATAACAAAAAATATTCAAATCTATAGCAATCCCTTTTTCTTCTTTGGCTTCCTCTTAAAAGATTATTAGTTTACACTTTTATTTACAAGATTTTTTTTTTGTCGTTACATTTAAAAAATGGAGTACAAGGAGTAAAAGGAGCACCAGCTGTTTCGGAGAGCTTATTCTCAGAAACACTGAGGTGGAGAGGGAGAGGCGTGTGCGTATCTGTATGCCCGTGTACAAGTATTCAGCTCTTTGTAGCCTTGTTGGGCCCCCATGCTTAGTCAAAGACACTCATGAAGAAAAACAACTGATATTTGGGCCTAGAAGGTAGGGATGGTGTGTGGGGGTATGTGTGTCACTCAATGACTAAAGCCTGAAGCTTTTTTTAAATCAATCATTTCCTCTCCTTAAACAAAGGAGGATAGCTTCCGGCCATGTAAAACCTTTACTCACTAATCTGCCAAAAATGTAAATATTTTTATAAATATATTATTTACTAGGCAGGAAGCTTTTGGGGAGGCGGTGGGGTGATAGAGGAGCACAGATAAATGTGCTGGCGGTAAGAGCTTTATGGCCACTCCAGACCCAACTGTCATTCCTTCGGTACTTCCTGTCAGTCTGACTAAATCCTGTCATCCCTCAACCCGGTTTAAATTAACAGGTAATTTGTAAATGTCACTTCAGGTTAGGCCGCTCATTTTGTTTCTACTCTACCAATGCAAAGTCTAGGACTAATTTTTCTTGTCTTCTTTTAATAGGATTTTCATTTATAAATAGAATTATGTTCTGAAAATAAATTACAGTAAGTGATGCACAGAACGGGTAGCAGCGGCACTTTCATAGAATTTCAAGCACCTACATCAGAAGAGATTAATAAAAACACTTCAAAGGCTAAATTCTATTTAAGCAGAAGACAGCTTTTGGTTAATATTTAATCTGAGTAACTGAGATCTTGGTGGAAAATATAATTTTTTAATATCTAAATTAATTTTCAAAACAAAACCATTAATTTTGTTTGGAGAGTTTGTGCAGTGAGAAAGTTTTTAGTAATATATTTGTAGAGGGAAAAGTTAATTAATTTTGTGGTGAAAAAATTAGCTTTTAATACTGTATTTGTTCTAAATGAATTCTTAGTATTTGATCAGGTGTAGGGCTTTAGGATTCTTCTTCCTGAGCCTTTTCCATAGCTAAGGGGCCGGCTCTAGGGGAAGAATCTTTATTCCACTTACTCTTCCATGGCCACCATGCACTTGACCTGGTTCTTTATGCCAAACCTCTCAAGCTCGAACCCTGTACCTCCTCATCCTAAAGACCGCAAGGCTGGGTAATGGCGTTTATCACATGGAAAGCTTTTGGTATTGGCACTGTAGCAGGGTGACTACCATTGTGTAATTTTTTTGCGGAGAGGAAACTATGACTGGGAGTTGCAGTGGGGAATCACGTTAGGTTGAAGGAGAAAATGAGAGACCTTGCCAAGCCACCAGACAAATATTCAGCAACGTTAACTGATTGCTTGAGACAAACAATGTTTGTATGTACATATGTGGCTTGGATAAAGAAATTTGTGGAGCAGTCAAGTTGATCGCTCGTCCCATCTTACCAGGTGTGTCATTTACTAGTTTTGTGGCCTCGGAGCTGAATATTCGTATCTGGTCTGACCCGGCGGGGGTTTCTGCAGCAGAAATATGTTGCCTCTGCTTATAGTCCTATTTTGTGGTAGTTACAGGCTTTACTGCTCCCCTAACCAGGATTGGGTATAGCTGGACTGAGAAAGCTTTTGTCTTTCTTCTACCTTGCAGCAGAGATAGCACCATTTTACCAGGAAGATATAGCAAATTTGTGATACGTCGGATCTGAAATTCATTGAACAGAAGCTCCAGGGGCTCTGTTCCCCTGGAACTAACCATTCTGGTGCTAACCATTCTGGTGCTGTGTTCTCCTGCCTTCTCCCTTCATCCCATTCTGCCAACACTCTTCTTGGACTATTCTCTCTTTGTTGAGTGGGAGATGTAGAAACAAAGAAAGTCAAATTGTTTGGTCCAAGCCTTTGCCAAATTTCATCTCCACCTCTTGGCTACTGTGGTTCAGTGAACAAATGCACTGTGGACTTTTTAATTCCCTAGGATGGTCATCTTCCTACTTGACATAGACGTTTAATCGTTGAACTCGTATGATCACATTACAGAAATTTGGGAGATGGAAAGAAAATGGCTCATGTCGCCACCATCCTGACACACTCTTGTCATATTTCCTTCGAGTATTTTTCTTATATATCAGCCTTTTAATTCTACTGTAACTTTAACGAGTACACATATGATTTATAGCATTTTTCTCTTAATGTGTCATTTTCTTTTCCCATATTTCACATAGCTTTTATAGTTATCGTATTTCCAAAAGAAAAGACTATTAGGTAGAGGAAGCACCATCACAATTCTTTTAACAAGTATCCATATGACACTCGTTTTGCAATAGTAATTTGGAAGAGTTTAAGTCTGCTGCCTTTTGCTGTTATCAATGAATTTTTGCCTGTGACAAAGAACTAACACTTTATCTCAGAAACAGTGCCCCAGTGGGCATGTCTCTGTGTGTGCAGTGTCCGGTCTTTCTGTAGGGCACCCACCTGCCAAAGGTATGGTGCCACATTGCCTAGCAAGCGCCTCCTCGCCTTGTGTTTCAGCTTGTTCATGTCCATCCATCCTTCTCTTTGGTAGACAATATGTGTCGTAAAATACATGGTCACAAAGTAAATTTAGAGCGGGGAGAGTGAGTGAGAGACAGAGCATCCTTTTCTCTAGCTGGCTTACGTCATTAGAGAAATGAATGCTCTTACAATGGACTGTGTTAAATACACAAACAGGTGCCCCTTTTACCCAGATTTTTTTTCATGAGTTAAATAGCATTTTTACTTAAAGTCTTTCCCCTTAAGCCTTGTTTTTTGGAAAAAATGATATAGAATGTTAGGTTGGACAGCCAGGGGAGGTGTGTTTTAAATCTCTGATTCTTCATGTTAACTTATAGCAAATTACTACCAAGGAACAGTAAATGAATTTTTATTGATATAGAAAAAATAGATTGCTTCCCCCCCCCCATATACACACTTCTTAATTGAATAATTTTATTCCCAAGTTCTCATTAGGGTTAGAAGTTTTATTGGAGGTGCTAGGTGACCCTACACCTTTGAATACCATATCTTTCTCAAAATAATAAATTTTCTTCAGTGTTTCACTGAAACCATAAGCTAAAACTAAACCCCCAAAGAGAAATTTAATGTTGATGAAAGCCAATCCCAACATTGCCATTCAATACCATGTTCCCTTGTGGCAAATCATATCCTTTTTTCCTTCCCCTGCAGTATTCTTCCTTGTAGTTAGCAGAAATAAGTGGTAAGGTAGAAATGTACCATTACTAGTCAAGCTTCATGAAATTGACTTTAAAAATCTTTGTAAAATATGAAGCATATGTTTAAGAATAATATTAATTAGGGCTCAGGCAGTTTGCGTATGCCTTAAAAAAAACATGCAATAATAAAAAAAGAGAGAGAGAGAGAGAGAGAGAGAGAGACTTGCTTCTTATTTACACAGCCCGGTACTTTGAAATTTCTCATGGCAGAAAGCAGTCCTTCATGTACATAACCTATGAATTATCCTTGAAATAAAATGTTTAATTACAGTTGACATTTCTGAACCCATTGCAGGTGGTGCCCATGTGAAGAGTGACATTGTTTACTACACCACCAGGCTCTAGGCCTAGTGTCAGAGATTATAAACCAATTTCCATCCCTGCTTTAATGCTGGTTTAATATCAGAAGAAGAACTTTACTGTGTAAATATTAAACATTTTGTTTAAATATTAAGTACCAAAGGTCTTTTCCTTTTGATTATTAAAACAGGAAGAGCCCCAACTTGGAAAGAGGTGCCTTGTTGAATTAAGAACACGACTGCTTCTTTACCTTCGGGTTAATTATCACTGGCCAGAGATGTGTGCTCAGGCAAAATGTCAGTTGTCTACTCGTGCCATTGTGAGTTTCGGTCATTGAACGGCAATAGGTGACCAAGAGTCTGCGTTACGAATAAGGAGTTTCTTAGGGACTCGTGCGTTTTCTCTCATTCTCTCCCTAAGAAGCGGTCTGATGATCGTTGACCAGAAAAGGCTATCTGCTTGCTGGATGCAGGCAGAGCAGAATGGGGAGTCTCCTCCTCCACAAGGAAGTGACCCACGACTGCTCCAGCCGTAGTAGCATTCACGGAGTCTGACCGCCATCAGACTGCAAAGGAGCTAATCATCTGAAGGGTTGACAGGAAGGGGCCTGTTGTGAAATTCATGCTCGTGCACCCACCCGAGATTGGTTAAACCAGAGAGGTAGATATCTATGACTCCCCGGCTTGCAGATGAGTACTCAAGATGGATGCATCTTCCAAGTCATTGGAACAGGAGCTACTGTGTGAATAGTCACAACTCCTCTCCATGGTGGAAGAATGAGCTGTGTCTTTTATTCTGTGGTTTATAGGATTTGTATCCTTTTTCTTATGCATTGTCTTTAAATTCTTGAGGAGAAAACTCTGCATCTAATAGGCAGGAATGAGGGATCCGGATGTCACTCATAACTATTGGGTCTGACTTATTGAAGTGCTTATAAAAGGGCAGATAAGCTCTACTTTTAGGCTTTTGGTATTCAGCATCTCTAAATATGGGAGCATCTTGAGAATTCTAAGAATGATGATGACACCAGACAGATCTCATTAGGGGAATGTTTTAGAGCACCATAGTTTTGATGGGAAGGGGCAGTTGAACTGCTGAATGTATTAATATTTACATATAGAAGATTAGATGGTAACATTACAAAGCAGCTTATAGGACATGCATCATTTTACTAGTACTTCACAAGCACTTTTTAAAAATCTTTTCAATTATTAATCAATTAACATATACGTATATTGAGCATCCATCTTGTGCCTGGCATTGTGGTGAGCCTTCAGACAATTAAGATACGTCTGGAAAGTCAAGATTAATGTATTATCTCCAACTATAAAACTGTTTTACATATTAAACTGGTCAATGGAAGGAAAACCAGGTTGGCTAGTTAGGGTGTGATCAGATTTTATCAGACTTTAGTAACCAGGGAAAGGAATTTGAGAGCGGTACTATCCCTGAGTTGCAGGATTTGGGGAGACTTACATCATAGTACTAAGAGGATCTTTGGTAAGGGGAGGGACTGGGATTGGAGAGACTCTCTAGAGGCTATGGCAGTGATCTACTGATAAATTAAAAAATATTTTTTCCTGTTAGTGCAAGACAGTGGGAACAGACTAGAAATGTGGTTTCTAGAAAATTTTAAATATGGTGGTCACTAGTAGCTCTTTAAAAATTATGTTTCTCATTATTTTTCCTCATACTCTTCATATGAGGAGTATGGAAAATGTAACCCCATGGTAAACAAATTAGTCAGAAATTTGGAAGGCATACATTGTTTTCTTGGTCAGATTACCTATACTCTGTGTGACTTTGGATTTCCTGTGCCTTCTGGCTTCCCTGCCCCTAGATTCAACATGACCACAGCAGATGATCTAACTACCAGATAAGACTTTAAATGTGTTTTAAGCTTCCTGTGTGAAAGATTCTGGAATTAAAGAAATTCTTTTTGATATCCATGACTAAATTTTTTTTCGTGACAGCCTTCCAAAGGGAGGAGGGCAGCTTACATTTGGAATCAAAACTCATACATTGTTGACCTTTTAAACATTGGTTTGCCTTTTCTTCATTTGTGTGTCATTTGTTAGGATCCTTTAAAGATTTCCTCTTCGAGAGATTTGGAGCATTGCTTATTGAATTTGGTCGTTTGCTATGCTTCAATTTTAAATGTCTACTTTAGTGAAATCTTTGAGACCCTTCCTTAGGTGAGATTTCTTTAGTCTTACAGTGCTCTTTTCCAAGTGTAAATATACTTTAAAATGTGAGGAGCTTTTTATGGTGAAGAGTCTTAGTGATGACTGCAGTTAATAATACTGTATTTTATATTTGAAACTTGCTAAGGGAGTAGATCTTAAAAATTCTTATCACAAGAGATAAAATTCATAACTACATATGGTGATAGATGCTAACTAGGTTTATCATGGTGATCACTTTTTCAATATACAAATATCAAATCATTACATTATACACTTAAGCTAATGTAATTTTATGTGTCAATTGTACCTCAACAAAAAAGTCTTTATACTTTCTACTAATGTTATCTCTTTCTACTTTTCACTCAAAAAACTATTATTGACTTACAGAGGAAGATCTCTGCCATACACCAAAGGTGGCGGAAAGTGGAAGATGCCTTCTATTCTTACAAGAACTTGCAGTCCAGTTGGAAAGATCCGACATTTAAACACAATGGCATATGAGTGGCAAAATAACCAGTGATATGCATTTATTCAGAAATATATCCATTACATAGGAAGCATGTGCCAAGTATATAATGTGTCAGGAGATACAAGGTGATCTCCAACTGAAGAGGTCTTTGAATTAGGCCCAGGAGGCAGGTAGGGTTATGATCTGGAGGGAGAGCGTTCTTAGCCCAGGGACTTCCTTTGCAAAGAAAGATACGGAGGCACCAAAGTCTGAGGTGTGGCCGGGGAAGACACACTAACCAGGGGAGAGTACTCTGAAGTCTGTGCCTCGTCTGTGCGCCATACACACAGCACACAAATAGAAATGTTTAAGAGTGCCGTAAAATGGAAAGAAAAATATGAGAATACCAGTAAATATCAAGAAGGAGAGGAAAGGAGTCTGATCCAGGTGAATTACCATTACCTTTGGAAAAACCGTAACTCTTCAGAAATACACAACGTAGGTTTCCATTCATGTCACAAGAGAAGATGGCTTTAGCACTGTGTGCTGGTATCCCTTGTTCCTTGGTCAGAGGTGACCTCTTCCAACTCATCAGAAGCAGATGGAACAATCAACTTCCCCTACTGCTGATTTCTGTATCAAGGAACCGGGGAAACATATTTCATTTTTAAAAGTATCATTGATAGAAATGCTTCTACTTCACTCCTGGGCTCTTTACAGACCATATTATTCTTGGAAATGTCAACATATTAAAACCTATGCAATGTGAAGGTTCAGGGATAAGTTTTCTGGAGATTCTTGAAACAAGAGTCCCTTTTCCAGAGGTAGAACACTCTGGTCTTTTAGGTGATATTACTCCGTAAATACAAATCACTCCAATTACAAATGGCTACTCCTCTTAGAGAATGAAAAGGATTGTTTCTCTAAGTTCTTAAGAGAAAAAAGCC
Organism: Paguma larvata; assembly: GCA_030068075.1. Classification (NCBI taxonomy): domain Eukaryota; kingdom Metazoa; phylum Chordata; class Mammalia; order Carnivora; family Viverridae; genus Paguma; species Paguma larvata. The sequence goes on along the minus strand of CM057833.1, from coordinate 71,762,786 downwards.
TTCATAAATCCACTCACAGCCCAGGAAAAAAACACTCAAAAACTCCAATGTTGTTGTGAAAATAGAGCAATTTTTCCACATGAAGACGAGCACATTAAAAAAAAAGAGTATTCTCTACCCAAAGTTGACTTTGTATTTATTATGTTACTTCCTAGAGACCCCATGATGATGGGCACCATGTTTGAATTTCTCAGGAAACATGTGAAATGTGCCATCTTCAAGATATTTTGACCTAGCTTCTGATTGTCAGGATGCGTTAGTAAAATCACCTCCAGTTTTGGAATGAAAAACCTGAAATAACCTGTCTTCACCTAGATTTGGGGATTGAGATTTGGGTGGCTATACGTTTCACAATGGAAACAAGGCTGAGATGTCTTATGCAGAGATTCTTTAAAAAGCGACAATTATAAAATGATAAACATCTCCCCTCCATTAAGCACATGAGCAAAACAGCACATGCTGTAGTCTGTTAATATATTTTATTGCAGTTCATCCCACTTTTTGGTTTTACTGAAAACAAACTTGCAGAAAATGTTCTATCTTTGAATTAAACATATTGATATTATTTTAGGATACCAAGTTTTAAAAGTCTAGGACTGACCCTCTGTCCACAGGACTGTATAATATCAACATTTTTTTCTTGGCTATTTCACTGTTTTTTATGCACTTTTGACAAAAATCAAATTTTGTTTCAGAAATGATTTCAGATAGATCCATTTCTGTTCAATGGACATTTTAACCTGTTTATGTAAAATTATTTCATCTTTTTTTATTGAAAGGCACTGAGCAGTTCACAAGTAATGATCTGTCTTCTGGTGTGGAATGGTTGTTGAAACAAGTTTAAAAATATGGACGATACTAACATTGAGGAGTGGAATAATTGGGACAGGTTTCTTCTTAGCACTGTTGTGAAAAGAGAATATACATCCAAAAGCCATTGCCTGGTTCTTGCCTAAACAGATAGAATCAGGAAAACCTAGATTACCTTGTCTTGGAATTTATCCATTTTAAAATAGATACCAGTAATTGTTTATTAGCAGAGGTAATTTTTTTTCTTCCAAGATAAGTAACAAAATTATATCAGGTAAAAAGGAAAAAAGGCCAATTTCTTTTATTTTACGTCAGAGTAAACCCTAGTATGAGACATATTGATAAAATTTCTGTGGGCTGGTAATTTTCACAACCTACTTACAAGGCAATAATACAGTTTCCAGATATTCAAATAATATGTATTACAGAGATTTGGAAGCAAAGAAAATGGCTCTAACAAAAAGAAATACAGCCAGAGGTACCCTTCATTTGAACAAATGCATAGAAAAGATCTACTATTAAGTGTCCCTCATAGGAATGTTTGCTTGTCCTGTGTATCAGCCTGATCCTATGAATTATAGCAAATGGATTCCTGCATTTGGAAGAAATATGAATACTTATTATATTTCTCTAATTCCAAGCAGCACAAACTAAAGGAATTTCCTTTCTGCTACTTCACACCTAAACTCCCATCCCTGTTTTGCCTTTTGAGAGGTCTGTGAACTGGAAATTACATCTCAACACAATCAAATTATTACTGAGGCTTGATCTGAAGGGGTAAATGTTTAGGGCATGGCAGTGGGATTTAGCTGTGTAATTCATATTAATACTAATAACAGTCAATTACTAGGCTCCGGAATGTACCTGAAGAATTCCTCCTACACCTAAATACATGAAACAATCTCTTTTAATCAAACTCAATAGCAGGCATAGTGTGACTCTTCATGAAACCGAAGAGAGAAAAGATCTGAATATTAAAAAAAAACCACAATGATAAAAAAAGATTACTTGAATGTATAGAACAAATTCATATTGCTTTCACATCTTCTCAGACATATACAGAGTTGGCGGGAAGACATTGCCAAAGTCCGAATAGATGACACATCAACCTTCATGTGGCTCCTATGAAAACCACGCCATTTCCACATGAAAGCACTGGGAATATGTGATGCTTTGCTCTCCCTGATTAGCAGGCTCTTCCCGGATCTAATAATTTTTTGGGGGAAGAGGTCTAGGTTAAATTTCACATATGGGCCTTCATTGAGTTTACTTTGGTTCTCATTCTGTTTCATTTGACTCCCCTGTTCTCTGAGTTTAATAAAATTATTAACCAATACAAATTGAGTTTCTCGAAAATGCCTCACCCTACAACTCCAGCTTTTGAGAAAGCATTGCCTAGAGAGGAGTTGACTTGAGACAGTATTCTACCTTGTCATGATCTTGTGATAAGCACTCTCGGGATTGGCTATGACCCCCTTCAGCAGGCCTTCCCCTCTCTACCCATGAGATTCCATCACTCCCCCCCATCCCCAATTCCAGTCCTGCAAAACCCACTTCAGTACTTTGGGCATTGGCTGATTTCTCTAACCAGACATACATCTCTTCTAGCTGCTGAATGCAGGCTCTTTACTCAGACTTAAAGCTTTGTGACTTTGGGCAAATTAGTTACCCTCTCTGAGCTTCATTGCCCTTCTCTGTAAAGTGGGAATAATGATAGTTGCTATCTCATAGGGTGGTTGAGGGAATTAAAGCAGTTATGAAATATAAGGCTCCTTTCTGAAAGGCCGCTTAACATATGGTAGGCATATCACAATCCCATATATCTTTGTATAGCACCCTATTTATATACTTTATTGTATTTATATATTGTATTTATAATTCATTATATTTTATTTACACAATGTACCTTATTTTGTCTCCTCAGTGCGTAGGCCCTTATTTTGCTATGTAGACTTAATGGGCAAGCAAAGAATGCGAAGGACCCAAGAAAGCAGCCCACCATGGATGAGAAAGGAGAGGCAGTACTGCAGAGGACAGAATTTGTTTGGAAAATAGGAAGAAGGAGTAAGAGAAGAGGGATCAGAGACCAGATTTAGGTAGAGAATTTGTGGGGTGGGGAGGGGAGCTGAGGGCAGAAGAGAGGAGGAGGAGGAGGGCAGGAAAAGGCAGGGAAGAGGATGGGCCAAGCTGGAGGGGAGATTGCGCATGTCTGAACAGAGATTACTGGGCTCCAGACAGTGCTGTTCACTTTCTGGCATCATCGAGAGACTTCAGTAAAGACATACATTCTTTTTTCTTTTCTTCTCTTCCTCCCCCCTTTCTTTCTCCCCCTTTTGTCCTTTCTTCTCCTTTTACTTTAACATGGAGTTTATTTACTTATGAGTACGGGTTAAGCACAGTACCATTTTTCTTCCTGGTCAGGCTTACTCTATAGGCATAGGTATCAGTAACGTTGCACCCTCAGTGTCTTGTGATGCTCTCCACAGAGGCTTGCGCATGGCACATACACCCTCCCAAAATATTAATTCCATGGCGAATGTGCCATTTTAAAGCTGTCTTTTTTTAATGAACATGTTTTGGAAAGATTTAACTTGACTTCAATCCAGGAACCCAATAATATATGTAACATTTAACATAGACTTCAGATATGGATACTGTTGAAAATGCCTCAGTACTCATGGTCTCATTTCTTTTCTCCACAATAATTTTGCACATAGACAAATCAGGTGCTTTTATTCATTCGTTTATTTTAGGTTGGCTCCACACCCAGCATGGAGCCCAACGAGGGGCTTGAACTCACAACTTGAACTGAGATTGAGCTAGACACTTAACCAACGGAACCACCTAGGCACCCCTTTCATTTTTATTTATACAGGAAGAACACCATTTGTCAGTTTTAAGAACTCAGAGATGTGCTAGTCCTAGAACTGATGAGGTCCTGTGACACCTGCTTTGTCTTCCTGAATGTTTCCAAAGGCCGTGTGGGCCCATACAATCTCTCCATTCTCTGGGCTTCTAGAATTCCATTTACGTTTTTGTCAGCATTCCTTAGCTTTCCTTTATTTTTTGTGCTAATTGTTTCAGGTTTAACTTCTGTAGCACAATTATAAAAGCTCCTTTTGATAAGGGGCTAGTTTCCTAGGGATGCAGAGTCCGTGTCTTAGGCTACAGGTTTCCAACCAGTTTCTTTGTCCTAGTGCAGAAACTAGGCAGAGGGACTGCCCGTTTCTACCTTTCTGTTCTAGGAAGTCTTGCCTTAGGTCATAATACTGACATGGGGATTAGAACCCACAACCTCTGTTCGCCCTTTCTGTGGTTTAGCCCTTTGAGCCATGCCGCATTTCAGTTTAGTAATTAGCACTTAGAAAGCCATTGAGGTCAATCCCCATTGCGCCTGTGTAAAATTTGGGCTCATTTAATTGCCAAAGCCTCTCAGAGAACATTTCTGTATAATTTTGTGTATTTAAAAATAAACTAATGCCATTATCTGTGTTCGCTTAGAATGGGATGCAGCAATAGTGTATGGACAGAACAAAAATCTATTAATACTCACATGTGTGGTAAGGTGACATTCAGATGCATCTGTTTCCTCTCATAAAGTCACCTGCTGGAAGCCTATTGAGTAAATGTTAATGAATTTGGGTGTACCTTAGCTGCAAATGGATCAGATCTTCCTAATGTAACATTACAGCAGCCTAGATTCACTTGGATCATTCTGCTGCTTTAAATTAAATTGAACACCAAAGCCAGCAAAATGTATCAGGGAGGAATTAGATGAGCTACAGAAGCATTTAAAGGGTGTTCTTGGAACCCCAAGAAGAGGAGGAAGATAAGAATATCAGTTTGTATTCTTCCAGCTTAAAGCCTGAGACACACATTTGGAGAGGTGAACGTGATGATTTTGTTGTGTGAGTGGAGTTTGCCATGTGACCTCCACTAATGTTTCAAGATTGCTCCATGGTTTAATCTTTAAAACATCATGCTGAAAGCATGCTGTCAAATGCCTGCCAAATTTAATTTTAAAATTTAGCTGGTTTTTCGCTAGAGGTGAGGAAAAAACACTAAAGATTTTTTTGTTTGTTTTTATTGTTTCAAAAAAAGTGGACACTTGGATTTTTCTATTTGGTCAGTTATTCCTAAAATAGCATGCAATTGCCTCTCAAACCAGATTGAAACTCGTAAGTGAAAGTTTAGCACCTCTTCTCCTATATCTATCTGTCTGTCTTTAATGTGTTGGCATATGCTGAACTTAAGTCCAATATATTTAACTAATTCCTACCCATGTTCAGCATGTTAACATGCACAACCATTTACTTCTTGGCTTTTCAAATGTGTTATCTCCACATCGTGAGGGTATAAATACTTAAGTGTATAATTCATAGGTTTTTGATACACCTTCTCACAGTCGTATTTAAGAGTTTTCTATCTAGTGCATGTACCTTATGACCCTTGCTGACTTACTAATCTCATTTAGAAGATAAATTTGGTCACTCAGCAACAAATACTTCTAGAAAACTTAATTCTGACTATTTTTTTCCTCATTGGGAAAGTTCTGTGTGAAAAGCAGCCTGAATGTTTTGCCTGATAATATTGGTTCTCAGATATCTGTACATTTGTGAATGAAATGAGCTGTTTTCCCAGACTTCACAGGAGGGATTTCTTTTTTCTCCCTCCCAAATAGATATAATTTCACTGGTACTTTCAGGCCAAAGTCTGTCTACCACTATCATATTCTCCAAAGACCCTTTTACTAGGCTCTTATGCAAAATAAAGACCTCAACATAGAGAGATAATTGCACATGGTAGATGCTGATATTGGCCAACGCTAGGAATTCCCAGCATTTGAAGAATTCCAGTATGATCTGTTATACATCATAAGTATTCTATGAGAAACAGAGTAAAGGAGCTAATTTTGGTTTATGGTTACTGTTGATGTACAGCTATTCTAAATCCCACATCAGGTTATGAACATGAACCATACCATGAAATAGCCATACTGGGAACATTGTCGTTGTTTTTTTTTTTTTTTTTTGGTCTAAGTAATGGCTTCCTGTTTTTCCCCCTCCCAAAGGGATTCTTAGTACAAATGAAATGTTCTTATGATGAAAAATATGGAAAAAAATTAAAATTGGAGCTACTTATTCAAGCATCTGTCAATCAATAGAAATATTTTACCTATAATACTTACATAAATATATAAATTTTTCTAGTAGGCACATTAAAAGGTAAAAAGTAATTGGTATAATTAATTTTAATATTTTAACTCCAAATATCTAAAACATTATCGTTTAAACATATAATCACTATATCAAAACTACTAATGTATTTTATATATTTTTTCATGCTAAGTCTTCAAATCTAGTTTATTTCACACTTGTAGCACATTTTGATTCAGATTAGCAATGTTTCTCAATAATAGTTTCTGTAGTAGTTTCTTCTCAATACTTTCTCTACAACAGCTCAATAGGTACTGTAGTTAGTGGCTGCCATATTGAACTCCACAGGTTTAGATGTACCATGTGTTAAAAGCTCTATGACTTTGGGTTTGAATCTTGACTCTACCTCAGTCTCTCTGTGACCACGGGCAAATTAATTAAACTTTATGAGACTTCATTTCCTAATATGTAAAACAGGGGTAAAAATTATTTCTATCTCATTGGTTTGTTATAAGAGTTAAGTGAATTAAAAAAACCTGGCAAATAGTAAATATACAGCTCTAGATGATGCAAAAGGAATGGTAGTACTGAGAAAATTACCTGGGTCTGTAAGAGATTTTGAAGAAATGCATGATATCATAGGTGTATGTCCATATTCTCCACATTATCATCATCCCAGCCATCCAATTCTTAGTGCTTAATTATTATTGCTGTTTTGAGCTCATTCTGCATGTCAGGTATGAACTTGTCTTCTTTTGGGAGTAGCCTTCTCCTACTTCAGGTATTAAGATAAAATGCTTTCTCACACATGGTTTTCTAAGAAGTCAAAGGCTCAAAAGTAAGAAGTGAAGACTTGGCCTAGTTTGAGATACTTTTTTGTTAGGATAAACAACTTAGGTGGATAGAATGCATAGAATGCAGTGATTTTCCATAATATTCATTGGTTGAAAATACACACACAAGTGGAAAATGTTGATTCTCCTGATTGTACAGATTTTCTGCTAGATTCAAAGGAAAATGAGACCCATTTTGTCGGCACACACCTCAACTGGCAGCACTTATATCCCTCAGATAGCTGTCAGAATTCATGGACACCATGGCAATGTTGTAGAAAGCCCATCGTAAGATAATGTTCACAGAGCTGCCAAACACCTATAACAAGTGCCAGACATCAATAACTGTCCACATTGTCAAAAGGAAGCACCAATGACACTGCAACCAACATTGTAATAGCTAACCAAGGGGACAATATTAATTCATGACTGAAGAATCCTTTGGAGCTAGCCAGAGACTAAAAAACCCAAAAAACCAAAAGCCAAAAAATAAACACAAAAAACAAAACAAAAAAAAACACAAAGCGGGAATTCATTCAGACCATCCAGGCTGGCAAAGGCCCATGGAGAAATCAGAGGCCAGCCAATGCCCCGTTACCCAGTCAGGCCCCTGAGGAAAGGGGGATTGAAGAGTACACTGTTCAGAGGTGGCACTTTCTGTCTGCCACAGAAGTTCATAGTTCCTTTTTATCCTTGGGAAGGTGTGCAGAAAAGATCACTGGCATTCTGTCTCCTGTTAAGAATTATTTTGGAAGGTCCTGCTAGAGATTTGAGGAACTTGAAAGTTCACTTTATCCAATCCCCTCAATTACATCTGAAAAGATTGAGGCCCAGACAAGTTAACTAATTGCCCAAAGGCAGATTGCCGGTTCCTGAGAACGTCCAGGACTAGAAGACAGATCTTACCAGCCTGGATTCTGTGCATTATTCTTCCAGGATTTCTGGCTACTCTCCTTTGACTTTGCTAGGGCAAGAATCATTTTCTGATTTTCATTTTAGTTGCCATCCCAGGAATGGGAGAGGAGCTAAAGACAAGAATGGCAGCGAAGTCCCCAGGCTGGCAAATTCATTCAACCACTCTCCCAGGGCGTATTTTCCCAGTAGGTGGTCTTGTGATTCAGTAAACCCAGACTTGTTGGTGCCTTCTCAAAGGTATACTTCATGCTTTCCACACTGTCTCCAAGGTCCAGAGTCTGGATTGCTTCTGTGTTAGCATACTTATTTCCATGCCAGCACTATGAAAGTTTCTGTGAAGGCCTAAAATACAGCCAGAAAATATCCTGGGATCTAGGAAAATGTAAGTCATTTAAAATACTTGTATATATTTAGATAGTGTTAAAATATAGAAATTTCCTCTTTTGTGTTTCTACCAAATCTAAGTAGTATCCTGTTCCCACAGAGGTAAAGTTCCTAGAATGCTCATGTACTGCTAAAAATTAACTTGTTTTATAAATATTACTTTATTCTTACAAATACTAGTTTTGTAGGCAGCTATGGAATTGAGCTAAAAGCTCAGGACTAAAAGCTCAAAGCTCTGGACTTTGAGTTGCAAGAACTGAGATTTTAAGACTCTGATCGGCTGCTTACTAGCAAACACTATTCATCTGAAATGGCTATGATTAGGATTAAATAAAATAACATATGTGCAAGCATTGTATAAACTATAAAGCATTGTCCAAATATAAGAGCTTATTATCTAGCTCAGAATCTAATAGATATTTGCATTTGTATATTGAAATCACTTATATTTATATAAAGTATTTTCTATATGATAGATAGGGATTATGTCCAGATTGGAGATGTTTATTGATAAGCTTCCTATCTAATTTTTGTGACCTATTTATTTTAACAAGACAGCTTACTTTATAGCTGACTTGAAATTTATCTCAAATATTCAGCTGACAGTGACTACAGCTAGCAGACCCACTGTTTATGGTACAAAAATCAAACTAACCATTTATAAAAATTTCTGCAGAAGATTCCAGCTAATGAAAGCACCATTTGTGGCGTGCTAAAACATGCGCACACATAGGTATTGCCCCATTTATCAGACATGAGAGCTAATTACCTCATACACCACTATATCTCTTCCATTCTCTGCATTTCAATTCCCAATATTAACACATAGGTGGTCAAGCTGACCATCGAATAGCCTGCATGAGCATGAATGCATTAAATAATTTAATGTTGGAAGAGTTTATTAAACTGCCACATTCTAATCAGCATGCGTACCTGCCTTCATTAATTTTGCACTGGTCCATGGTGTGTCTCTGCAGCCAACACGGAGAGCACTAATGTTAATAGGAGCTCTTAACAAACAGGACCAGTTAATCAAGGAAAATTTACTATTAACCACATGACCATGCATACTGCAATCTAATTACAATCAGATTTAACCCTCGCCCTACCATACCCATTTAGACATCTTTCTTATTATTTGTCAATGAAACTGTAGAAAATAGGGTATCATTATTTCATTTGGAGTGAGAGAGATATTTACGTCTGCGCACGATTGTGAACATGAGGGGATTTTCTTCTTGCTACTGTCCCATGTTGGAGAGATTCGATTTTGTTTGTTTAAAAGATCACTGAAAGAGAGCCCTGGTTCTAGCCCCTAAATGATTTTTGACTCTTTGGAAATAATTCATTACCAAGAGAGTTTCTCTGAATAAACATCTGTACTCTGAACTGATTCAGGTGTAATTCACCATTTGGCAAGTTACAGTTATTGCTATGTAAATGACCTGAATGTAATGTAGACCATTTAGTTTAATTGTTTAACAAAATAATCTGAGGTATTAATGTTAAGTCCCCTAAGATTGGAGGCCCATCATGTAACTGGGTTGACGAACACCTATCATGACTGGCTGTTTTGCATATTTAGAAGTATATAAAAGGGAAAAGATAGGGTAATCAGGTTTTTTTGTGTTTTCACTTCTTCAGGTTGTCATTGGGCCTGTGTTATTACATTGGATCACATAAGTTTTTATGTTTTTACCATGAGTTTCTGGTTTAGTGATTATGCCATTCGTAGTAAAGAGGTAGAACTCTCTGAATCACAGTAAGAAAGAGAGCTTTAAGAATTCAGAAATGTCAATGCCATTATTTATGAAATATCAAGGAAAGAAGTTATGGCACTTTTATTAGTATTTTGTCTTATGATCACCTTGCTCCCTAGAATATTAGGTCACAAGGAACTAAAGAAAAATCCCAGGAGTTTGCTAAGAATTTCAGCTTGATACCTGAAGGGACTTATAAAAATATTCTTGAAACACTCTTTCCTATTTAAGACATTTCTTCCTAATGGGCCAATCATGACTATCTCCTTATAGTATATTTTAATTTATTTTAGGTCAAATTATCTTACTTTAATGTTATAAACAGTTCCAAGTGGGCCAACTATGGACTTGAATGAACTGTATATTTATTTGGAGTGAGTTTGGGTAAAGGATGCTCTTGTGTTGTGCATCATAGGATAACAGCTCCACATCTGTATTACATTTGTTTTCTTGTGACTCCTGGGTTATAAGCGGTTTGTGTGTGTGTGTGTGTGTGTGTGTGTGTGTGTGTTTCTTGTTTTTTTTTGGTTTTTTTTTCTTTGAGAGAAAGAGACCACAAACAGGGGAGAGGAGCAGAGGGAGAGAGAGAAAGAATCTCCAGCAGGCTCCAACCTCAAAAGCAGGGCTGGATCCCACAACCCTGGGATTAGGACCTGAACTGAAATCAAGAATCAGACACTCAGCTGACTGAGCCATCCAGGCACCCCTATAAGTGTGTTTTTATGGTTTTTCTTGATAGAAAGCAACAACAGTACCTACGTATTATTGCTGCATTATATAGTGGCCCTACCTGTTGAATATTAGCATTATCAAATGGAGAGTTCATCAGATAGCATTCTTTTTACAGAAGAATGGTCCACAAGGAATATCCAAGTAGAACTTGGCCTTGAAAGAAAATGCCATATAATACACAGAATTCAGGCTACACAACTGACCATGAATCTGTCCATTCCCTGAAGAGATAGTGAATTCCACTCTCAGTATCAAATACAACAGGGCTCAAGTTGGCGACATGGCTGAATGTGCTTTGGACCACTGGAAGAAAATATGAGGGAGATCTTGAATGACTCATGCCGCTCTTTTCTGAGAGCTCTAATTTAAGAAATACAATACCTGGCAATACATGTCCTTCTCTTACTGTTCCTAAGAAAGTTATTGAGTAAAATTGTATTCAAAGGGAAAGATTCTCTTGAATTTAGCTAAGAAAAATTATTATCTGAATTTAATGATAACGTTTCCCAAAATGGCTGACAAAGTGTATAAATAACTCTTTTTGGAACTAGTATTTCCTATGTAGACTATCGTTGCTTCACTTTGCTTTGAAGGCGTAGTGTTGTCACCGCGATGTTTTGACCAAGTCTTATCTGTGTATGTCGTTGTGTAAGCAAGGGGTGAGGTTAGGTGGAAAAATGTTTAAGGGATTGGGAGCTCTGAGTTGTGTTTCTGGGTCTGCTCAGTTTTCTCATCTGTGAAGGTGATATGTTAGATTAGCTCGTTTCTAAGGATTTCTGAGCACGTTAAGTACATGAAGTAGTAGAATCTGAGGAATAAGATTCCCTTCAAAAGTTCAGGAGCCTTAGAGGGGCAGTCAGGGAATATTAAATGGATGGCTTTTATTCCATGTTCAAAAACAAAGGTATCTAATTCTAGGTCCCTTGCTTTCTTCTATTTATTGCAAATTTTGTACAAACTCCACACTGAGAGAGGCTAATGCAATATTACCCTGTATAACCTATAAAAATAATTTAGTTTGGAGTTGTCATACGTTAATCACACATAAAGCCTTATCATCAAAGGCCTGGGCCATCAGGTCGTGATGGTACTTTGATTATTTTACACATTATTCACACAGGAAAGAACCAAAAGGCACATTCCACACACAGTTTAAGAAAGAAAAAAGTTTGAGGGTTTATCCTTTTCACGATGTGGTTAATTGTGAAAATGTGGAAGAACATATGTGTTAAATTGGCCAAGCAGTTTCTCTCTCTCTCTCTCTCTCTCTCTCTCTCTCTCTCTCTCTCGTGCACACACACACACACACACACTACCATTGAACATCAGAGGAAAAATTCTGATGTCATGTCAGTTCAAGAAATATGAGCATAATAAATAGCATTCTCCCTAAGTAGTGATTTTTGTCTGGATTCACAGAAAGTGTTCAACAACTAAGACTGCACAACTACTGGAGGTATTACATTTGCTTGAATAACCCCAGAGGGCTTGGAGCTAGGAGCCAGGAAAGGAGAGGGTGCAACGTGGGAAGGTTCTGTGGTGAGCTTGATGCAGGTTCCCCTGCCATCCAGGGAGGGTGAATCCCACAGGAAAACACTTAAAGCACCCACTCGTGAGTGTGCATGCATACGCGCTCAGCGCACGTGCAGACGTGCATGTCCACACAGCTCAACGACATCAGTAATTGGTGTTTTCCTGGGGAAGGCAAACTGAGAGAGTGAAGGAACACAACAGAAGCCATCTTTGATCTGCTGCATCTGTGTGAGTGTACAATGTTAGCCCAATATGCCATTGGCAATTCTCTCGAGAACAGGTAAGAAAAAGGAGAGTTCATAGAAAGAAATGAAAATAGGGAAATCTTGAAACCTAGAAACGAAAACTGAAAAAAACACTTTCCATTTTCTTTATTTATTTTCCCTACATCTTCTTTTTCTTTCTCTGTAACTTCAACTTATTATGCTGTCTCTCTGGAGAGCAGATAAGTCATTTCTAGTGAAGCCCAGAATTGTACTTGTCCTTGGGTTATACTCTCCTAGGGTAACGTAACATTCAGTGCCATGTAACTAGTTAAACAGTTGGCCAGTTGTCGAGGCTATTTCTGGCTTCTGATAGGGGGATGGATCTCAATATGAGATTTACTTAGCAAGGGGACACTTTAAAAAATTCTACCGCAAATCTATTAACATCCAACAAACAATATTTTTCATTATACTCATGTTACTACTATTGAAAGAACCCAAATATTAGAATACATTCATTTGAAATGTGAGATAAGACTGAGCATTTTGCTAAAAAAATTGGATCTAAAATACCAAAAAGAAAATCTCAGAATGTATTTTAATAAATGTTCTATTAAAACCATGATGTGATGTTGTGCCAACTTAATTAATTGTAAAATTTAGTATTCATTAAAACTTCACTGCATTTGAAAACAACTTGTAGGTTTAAATTTTCTCACTTTGTAAAATTTTCAACTACGTATGATGATTGCTGAGAGCTCATAACACGTTGTGAGTCAAGTCAGGTACTTGGAGTCAAATAATTTCAAAAGCAAATTTACAAATATTTTTTGAAAAATAATTACAGCAATATTAGGTTTAATGTGGGTCATGGATATATTTTTAATAAGCATTGGGGGGACGTATGTTGGGAGACAGGGCCCCCAAAAGTAAGAGGGCCTGAGGCTAATGGGGATCTGAAAAAAAAAATAACCTAGACAAAGAGTCAACTGTCTTAAAGTAGCTTCATTGAAGGTACAGGTGTTTTTAAGGGACTGTTTCTAGAATTTTCTGAAGGTGACAGAGCTGCATTCTTTATTCTTAAATTGAAGTGCATCAAGGTAGTCTTGAATATCTGCAGGGATGGTGAATGATTATATGAAGCCCTTGTAGCAGGGCTGCCCTCCCTGCTGCCTTGATACAGCTCTTGGACACCCAGCACTACCTGGTTGTTAACTATAATGATACCCTACATGTGGGCTCACTTTGACTTTCTAGACTCTTCACAGGAGCCTTTGTAACCTTGCTCTGTTTCACATAAAGTCATACAGCTGAATTTGTCTTATATACTGCTCAGCATGTCTTGAAGAAAATATTTTTCTCTCAGGATGTCTCTGGGTTTGGCATGGCCGCACACTAAGAAGACATTCCCCAAATCAACATTAGACAATTTTCTGGAGGAACTCCTTTCCTGGCAGGAGCTTTTCCTTTTATTTGGGGTTTCATCTTCACCCCAATAATCTAGGATAATTTACAGAGTTAGCTAATGTTTATTTACATCAGACTAGCAAAGAAAAAGAAAATGATGGTTCTGAGCCACAAGAATTGTATCCACTTGATTCTGAGACAGAAAGTTAAATAAGTCTGGCAATTTTTTTAAACACTTAGCCTGAGTAACCACACAGTTAGCTGCTGTCAAAACTGGCTTGCAGTGAATTGTGCTATGTGCTGGGCAGGAACTTTTTTCTGAATTACAGCAAGTGGATAATTTTAATTCACACACACTGCCTTTCAGAAGGACACAACACTGTCTCGCCTTTCTCTCCTTCCCCTCTTCCTTCCCCCAGCTCCTCTCTCTCTTTTTCATTCTTGACTCCTACTTTGACTTGCTTTTGGGCAAACTTCTAATCGAAATCTTCGTATCTCTCTCTGGGTCTACTTTCTTCTAGAAAAGACTCATTCTTATAAAAATCATGATAGTTTGACAAGCTGAGGGCAATTACCTGATCAATATCAGTCAGAATGAGAAGCCCATGATGGATGCCCCTTTGGATTGAAAGAAAAGCAGCAGAGACATATTAAATTAAGCTAGTCCCATTTGGCCCATCACCAGAAGATACTGAAACAAGGTAATTTGACCTTTAAAAAAATCAAGAGACTGTCTGCATTACCCTGGTATGAAGAAAGGTCTCAGACAGGGTAATTAGAGAATTTCAATAATTGCTGGCTTTGCAATAAAGGATTTTTTTTCAAGTCTTTTTTGGAGCTCAAACTAGAAATTAAGGAAAATTATTGAGCCCATTTCCTCAGTTCCTATAGAGTAGGTGGGGATATTCCATGGGGCAAGCTGGGCAGAAGACAAAATGGAAAACAAGTCATTGCTACCCCTCAGACACCATAAGTCTTAACCTACCCTTTTCAACTTGGCAGGTTAATAAACGTTTTAATTATACTTTTAGCTTGGTACTTTTTGTAAAGCCAAACAGTAAATCTCTTTAGATTATGTTGTCATTGGCTGTTAACATAGCTAACAAGGCAATAGATCTCAGGTATTTAGCCATCATTACTTCTCATTGGCTCAAATCATCAGAATCAACAACTGTGTACTCAGAGGAGTTAATATGCCCTCAAATCTAAATATCACTATGAAAAGGTGACCTTCACCCACTAACTGTACACAGCGTTTTTAATGATTATACAGTTACAGAAATGAAGAGTGATTTAAAAATTTATTTAAATCATCTCTCTTTCTCTGTGATAGTATCTCAAGGCATTCTTCTACTCTTCTTCATCTGATCCAAAGATTAGTGGCCCTGAAAACCACAAACAAAACACACCAGGATTTTTGGGAACCTGGCATGGGGCACTGTCAATAGAAATCCAGAGTCAGAGAGACTCTTAAGAAGTTGTCTTTTCTGTTCAGTGCCTTACAACTTTAAGTGCATAAAAATTAGCTGGATAGCATGACCCAGACCCCTGCATTTTCACCGGGGCCCCAGCTGATCCTTTACTGGTGGTCCATGGACTACACCTAGTCTTGTGTTCTGTCAGCCTCTGGTGGTAAGGAAAGGACACCAGCTGAAGGTGATGAGAATCAATCACTTTTTGTGAAGGCTACCATGGAAATGGACTGAGACTCATTCAGTCAAATAACACAGTCCAAGGCTTTGATGTTCTGTCACTTGCCTATTAAGGACTGCCACTTCTCTTCCTTCAAGTAGAATCCCTTTGTTTCAGTACAGTTCAGTTTTCTTAAATGTCTTCTTTTTTGCAATAGTGTTCCCAAGGAAAACAATGAGTGTTTATTTTATCTTTTTATCATCAAATACGTTCTCCTCCCTTTTTAACATATGGTGTCAAGGCTTCTGATTTCCTCCCAAGCATAGGACACCTTTCTTGCCAGGAAGAAGAGAAATTTGCAAAGTAATTAATTTCATTTAGAGTTAAAACCAAATGTCTTGAAACATCATCACCTCTATTCTGCCTCTTGCTATTCAGGCCAGCCACACTGGCCTCCTTGTTACTAATATCCTCAAACATGACAGCCAACTCCCACTTTATGGCTTTTATTCCAGCTGTTTTCTCTGTTTGGGACACTCTTTTCAGATTTCCTTCAAGACTTTGCCTAAATCCCACCTTCTTCCTGAGGTCTCTCTTCATCACTTTATTTAACACTGAAATGATTATATAGATATAGATATAGATATAGATATAGATAATCTTTTTTCCCATAGCGCTTACTTTCTTCTAATATATTATTTAATTTACTTAATGTTTTTGTTTATTTTCTCTTAATCCCTAACAGAGTGTAAATTCCATGAAGGTTGGAATTTTATTTTTTAGGCTGATACATAGCAGGTAACTAGAACAGTACCTGGCATACAGTAAGAGTTCAATAAATTTTCATCGGATGAAAGAGTAAATGTCTAATTACATATATTTTCCTTTTCCCAAGCATTTGCATTAAAATCTAAGAAATACTAGAGGAGGCAATTGTTAAGAAAGCAGAAATCACATGTTATTTAGGTTCTTGTAAATTTGCATATGATTCAGAAAATATATTTGAATAGCCGGTAATCTAGGCGAGCCTTAAATTATGCTACAAAGATTATTAGCTCCTCAGCCTACTCCTCCAGCCAACCTTTTCACACTCTTCAGCATGAACACTGATGACTGCTACAACCGAGGGCAGAGGACTCAGAGAAAGTTGCCAACTATAGTGAAAAAGTTGAATGAGTGAAAACCATAATTAACATGATCCTAATTGTATTAAAGATATTTTTAGGGACCTGATGCTACGTTGGCATTTCGTACACATTTGTTGAAACTTATTTTGCCAAATTTATAGGAACAGCTACCATTATGGAGAATTTATGATGTGTTACACATGATGCTGTGCTTCACAAACATTACCTCCCTACTTCTTCATTGACTTGCAAGTGGCAGTGAATCCAACTCAACCTGCTTTAAACAAAGGCAAACAGAAGAAAAAAATGAGTTCGTACGGTTCATGTATCGAGAAAGCAAGAGAAAAAAAAGTATTGATATTGATTACTCAAACATTTAAAATAACATAAGCAAAATATAAATATATTAACTTTCTGAATATTTAAAAATGACATAAGCAGAGTAATTATTCTGAATTTATATTCACATGCTTAAAAAATTTTAATGCTTATTTATTTTTGAGAGAGAGAGAGAGAGATCACGTGAATGGGGGAGAGGCAGAGAGAGAGAGAGGAAGACACAGAATCTCAAGGGGGCTCCAGGCTCTGAGCTGTCAGCATAGTGCCTGATGTGGGGTTCAAACCCATGGACTACGAGATCACGACCTGAGCTGATGTCGGATGCTTAACCAACTACGCAACTCAGGTGCCCCTATATTCACATACTTTAATCAGTTCCTTAGCCATATCTATCTTAACACCATGTTATACTGTGTGATGGTTAATTTTTTGTTTCAACTTGACTTGGCCACAGGTTAACTGCCCAGATACTTGGTTAAACCTTATTCTGGGTAAGGGTATAAGGGTATTCTGGTTGAGCTTAATATTTGACCTGATGGCCTTCCTTGATGTGAGTGGGTCTCATCCAATCTGTTGGAGGCCTAATATTCCATCTCTCTGCCTGGCTTCTTAATTTGGGACATCAGTATTCTCCTGCTCTAAGATTGGAACTGTACCACTTCTCCTGTGGTTCTCTACCTTGCAGATGGCAAATGGTGGGACTTCTCTATAATTGCATGAGTCAATTCCTTATAAGAAGGTTTTTTTTTTTCCTGTAGATACATGGAGACCTATCTGTCTATCATCTGTCCATCAGTACATAGATGAAAAGGTATAGATAGTATATCCATTGTATTGGTTCTATTTCAGTGGAGATCTCTGACTAATACGAAATTTTTTTTAGAAGAATATAAATTTTTCAATATGGTCTTTTATTTGTTTCATAAATTTCTTCCAATGTGCATTTTAAAGTTATTAAACTGAAAATCTTTAACATCTTTGGGATGCCTAGGTGGCTCAATTTGTTCAGTGCCTGACTTCGGCTCAGGTCATGAGCTCACAGTTCGTGGGTTTGAGCCCTGCGTCAGGCTCTGTGCTGACAGCTCAGAGCCTGGAGCCTGCTTTAAATTCTGTGTCTCCCTTTCTCTCTCTGCCTCTCCTCAGCTTATGCTCTGTCTCTGTCTCTCTCTCTCAAAAGTAAACAAACATTAAAAAAATAAAACCTTTGACATCTTCAATTAATTTTTTTGTCTATGCCACAGTATTTTGAAATGAGAAAATCATTATTTTCTATACACATTGAGGTACCAGGTAATCTCAGATCTTATTCTGCAAAATAGAAGACTCTCATATCTATTTTTTACATTGAAATACTTAAATATTTCAGGCCAAATATTTTCACAGATACTGTCTGTTCACCTCTGTTCTTTGACAAATATTTTTTTATAAGACAGAACTCTTCAAATATGTGGTCTGTATGGTTTTTTAATATTTTGCCAGATGTAGATGCTGTGAAATTGTAAACCTTCTCAATTCGTCCAATCTATCCGATTAAAAATAGGAACTCTATTGTAAGATTCTTCCCGCAAATTGAGCCCTTCCCAAACACAACCATAAAATTTCAGAATCTTAAATCTTACCCAGTGTTTGAGCTCTTACTGTTGCATTCGTTCACCTCTTCCCTTGCAGTTGTAGGGATATATTTTATCATCGTATTTGCACACTTTGTCTTCATAACTGCAATTTGCTAAAAGATGAAAAAGCTGAAGTCTGTTGGCACTCCATTTGCTTAATACTTTGGTTAAATATTTTCAACTGAATTTTCACAAAATACATTCCAAATTTGAGATCATTTATAAGAATGAACAATATCCTTTGAGACCAAGAAGGTGGATATAAAAACACAGTTTTTTCAAAAATGGAAATATTTTTAAAATCTGCTTGATCATAGCAAAGAGACAAATCTTCTGTTGTCATGTTGAAGGTTTTTTGTTTTGTTTTGTTTTTAATTTAGTATCAGTATCATCACATTTTGTTGTTCAGTTACTGTGTGTGTCCATATAATTACAGCTCCTATGTTCCTTGGTTGAATATCCCTACTTATTTGGATACAATTATGAATTATATATACATCACAATCCATTCCTAGTGTGTATCTGACCTGTAGGCTTAATTTAACGAGGACTATGTTTTTACCATGATAATGTGTTACACTAAATTTATATTTTTATTATCAAACAAAATAAATAATCGTGGCTTCTGTGTTTTACTTTTAAATTTATTGTACAGTAGCATTCAGTAATTTTAAATGTTTCATCTTTAACTGAATCATCTGATCACACTGATGGGAAACTGGCTTCATTTCCTCTGTGAATAAACCCGACATGTTACCAGCTACTGCTTCACCTTGGCTCTCAATTCATTTTTAAAAAATGGAAAATAAGCACAACTGATTTAAAACTACAGTCCTTTGATCTAAATGAAAAGTCATGGTTCTTGGAGTGATTTGTAAACATACATTCTTCAGCTGTGTTAGTTAAATTCTCTTCTGGGGGATTAGGCTTTAAAACAACTTCTGTGGGGTGCCTGGGTGACTTCTTAGCGTCCAGCTTCGGCTCGGGTCATGATCTCCTGGTTCATGAGTTCGAGCCGACCTCAGGCTCTGTGCTGACAGCTCTGAGCCTGGAACCTGCTTCAGATTTTGCGTCTCCCTTTCTCTCTCTGCCCATGCCCCCTTCGCACTCTGTCTCTCTGTCTCTCAAAAATAAGTAAAGCATTTTAAAAAAAATTAAAATAAAAACTTTTGAAGTAGATACCAATGCTTTCTCAGCAGATTTATATCTTCTAGTTACATGTTAGTGATAGAATTTATGACCTCCAAAGAAAGTAGCAAACATTAAGAAGCCGTATGGGCAAGTATTCAAGCCAACATGAGAAATAAAAACTCAGCACTTTTATTTTTATTAGACATGCATTTTTTGAGCTCATTTCCATGGGAATAAAGTATTTCAAAAATGGAAAAATTGTATCAAAAATTAATTAAATATGTCAATACTAAAAAATAACCAAACCTCTGTACCAAGGGCATTCAGCTTACACATTCTGTGCTCTGTAGAAGAACTGCTTATAGCCTTATTTTCTGCATATATTTTGTGTATACTTATACCATAATTTCTCTCCTTTTTCAGTGACCCCTCACTGGCAGCCTGGTGACTTTATTCACTTCACAAGCTGGGACTTGGACTAGGGCTCTCGTATACCAAGTGATAGGCAGAGTAGGGGGGCCACATATGCTTTCCCCACCACCTGAGACTAGAAGTGAGCTGTCCCTAGTTATGTGCTTATCGGCCCCTTTACAGTGAAAGCCTTATTTATATTATGAGATGCATAGAAATAGAAAAAAAAAATAGAGGCCTTAGTTATACTGCATTTGGAAATAAGAGTGACAGAATGTTCTTGGTCATTTTTCATATTTTTCCCAGTGTTAAAGTGAAAACATGGGTCACTACACACAGTGTAGTGCTCACACACTGCTAGACAAGATCATGCCAAGAACTGTCATTATTATAAAGTGGAGGCCTACCAAACCTAATCCGGCTTATTTTAATGAAACTGCAGTCAAGGACCCATAATACTATGAAACGTCAGA
The DNA here is from genome assembly GCA_030068075.1 of Paguma larvata. Classification (NCBI taxonomy): domain Eukaryota; kingdom Metazoa; phylum Chordata; class Mammalia; order Carnivora; family Viverridae; genus Paguma; species Paguma larvata. The sequence continues at coordinate 71,742,324 of CM057833.1, read as the reverse complement.
TCAGCTGACATTAATCAGGCTCAAGGGAAAGCCAGAATGTCTTCAGGTATTAGCCAGAATGGCCCTCGGCATAGGGAGCAGCAAGTACAAATTTAGGAACAAAACCAACCTCCACAGGGCACAGTAGACATAGTTCTTAGAGAGCCTTGTAGGCCATGGCAAAGATTTCAGGATCTACTTTACATAGTCCAAGAAGCCTTTGGAAGACACTGACTTGGTTAATCTGAGAAGATCATCAGCGGCTCTGTGGAGGGCAGACAGACAGAATAGGAAGGATAGAAGTAGGCAGACCTCTCAGGAGGCCATTGCTATCATCAGTTGGAGGGTGATGATGTTCGGGTTGAGGATTAAATGTATACATGTGGTGAGCATGGTCCCATTTGGGAAATATGTAAAGTGCATTTCTGACAGGATACGTGAATGAATGTGGGAGGTAGAGAGAAGAGTTGAGGATAAATTAAAGGTTTTCCTTTGAACCTCTGGATGAATGTTGGTGCCATGAAGAGATGAGGAGCACTGTGAGGACAATGTTGGAGGGGAAACCAAGAGTTCAGTCTGTTTGTAAAGGTTAAGTCTGACGTGACGTGACTATTAAATGCCCGTGTGTAAAGTTAAGTAGATATTTGGACATATGCATGGTGGACTGGTTGGGGAAGAAATTTAAATAGAACACCAGGGGTACAGAGGTAGTATTTGTAACCAGAAGAGGAGACAGGCTCATTCGAGGAGTGACTATAGATAAACAAGAGAATTGCTGACAGTCCAAAACACTCTTGAAATGTTTGTTCATTAAATATATAACATCCAGCAGTAATATTTCATCAAATTAATATATTGTCATAAATATCAAAATTCCCACATTCTTCTTTAAAAGCACACACACATATACACACAAAACTGTCTTTGTCATATTATTTTGAAAAGTTACGTTGCATAAAATGAATCAGTGATGGGGAGGATTAGGGTACAGGGGTTCTTCTTCAATCATCTTTAAAATAATTCATATTCTTTAAACTCTCTATAGTGCATGATATAGCATTACAACCAAATAAAAGTAATAGACCACTAATCCTCTTTTACTTCATTTATTTATTAGAAAAATACATAGAAATTATTATAAATTTAATAATTCTGAACAGCTAATGAGATAAGCAAATGCCTTCAGGTGTGTTTATTCTCTATCTGATTTGGAGATCTGCCTGTCACAAAAGGTGTATTTCCTATCTGTAGCCGTAAACCAAATTTAATCAAAGTTTACTTTCCCTGGACATAACAATCAGTAATTGCTTTGAATGGAAAGGATTCTGCTCATTTATTAAGGATCTAATGATGGTTTACTGATGAGGTAAGAAGACAGATAGGAGACAAAGAACCAGAGGGATGAGTAAATCAACCAGATACAGAAATAGTTAAGCCATTGACTGAGGAGACATGTTTAGAAATAATACAAGCTGAAGGACTTGGGAATGAAGGGTGGGAAAAAAAAAACCCAAAGCAAAGTGTGTCTGATTATGGAAGGAGCCAGCCTCAAAGATTCTGAATTGGAACTCTGATGATATGGTTTAGCAAAGAAACTTAAATTCCATCTCATTGGCGTGGTCAATTTGAAGAACCTCTTTGATCTGGGAGCAGGAAAGCCAATAAAATACTCAGTGCCTGGACAAAAGCAAGAGAGAGAAGAACAGGCCAAACAAATAAAAGAGTTTCGTTAAAGTCTATCCCACAGCGGAGTGGTTGGTAATAATAGTAGTAATAATAAATATAGAACATTAACATTGACAAAGAACTTTCAAACGAATGATCTCATTTAATCACCATAACAAATCAGTGAGGTAGGCAGTTTATGTCTAATTATCTTCAGGATGTCCAGTTTGCAGATGAGACTTGGAGGGGGTTTCTAATTGCCAAAGCTCACACAGTCTGTGAGGAAAGCATGACCAGTCCTCTCATCTGTCTGGCTTCACATCGCTGTCATACATGGTAATAAGAGAGATCACAGACCTAGGCATTTGCGGGTACTGGCGATGTGTGCCTAAGATGCTGTGCCCTGAGCACATCTCCTTTTAATCCTTTCTTTGCCAAATATATATATATATATTTGCCAAATATATATATATTTTATTAGACAGAGAGCACAGGGGACAAGGGCAGAGGGAGAGAGAAAGAGAGGGAATCTTAAGCAGGGGCCACACTCAATGTGGAACCCAGCTGGGATCATGATCATGACTTGAGCCAAAATTAAGAGTTGAACACTTAACCGATTGATCCACCAGTCAGATGTCTCTGCCAAATATTCTTAAGAGAGAGGTTCCCAAAGTAGACTTGGATTTTTTTTTAGTGGCTTTTGAATTGTCTAGAGTAGACCAACATTATTGCATTTGATTAATGAATATCATTGTCTCCAATGAAATCTTTTTTTCAACTTGAGTTAAATGTGTTTGAATAAACAAATGGCCTTAAGTCCCAGAATATGAGGATGACTGAACTTGAACGATCCTAGTAAGATTTCTCCCTTTTTTGCCATATCCAGAACACCTTATCAAGAATCAAGACATTTGATTCACCATCTTCATAGTGCTTTGTGTACTCCTTAAGGTAGTTAGTTTTCTTTTGACAATTCCCATAGTCACCAGTTGTTTCTTCTTAAGATTGTTCTCCTTTGTTCTTCATTGCATATGAGCTGGGCATTTTGTCAGTGTCTGCTTCTAATGGGAGTTAAAATCTGGCTACCACACCCAAACTCATGGGCAATCTTCTCCTCCTTGGGAAATTAGACAAAAAAGTTGAATCATAGTTATGAGCCCTTTAATCACTTATTACTGAGAGTTATTTTCCTGAGTCATCTGCTGAGAATAAACAATATAATGAAGTTGTAATGATAGTCCAGGTCCATCCAATATAATTTCTAGATTTATCAACTTTAGTTTGTATCTATTTATGCCAAACTATTAAACATTAGTATTTTGATTCATTTCTTATCTCTCAGTTTTATTAGTTATGTTATTAGTATTTCTAACAGTTCCGTTTATAACTAAATGATATATTCTAGTCTCTATTGTTTACTCAACAATTTAGAGAGTATCTATTGATTCCTCACTTGATAAGAGAAAAAATTAGTGAACATACTGTTTTCCGTCTGTTTCCTCTCCTTCCTCCTCTACATCCTAATTCCTGTTTATTGTTACTTTTACATGTTCTCCAGTTGTCTCTCCTGCTTTGTCCACAGGTTAATTTTATGAATTGAAGATAAATACATATATAACTGTATATATAAATATAATCCTCCACAGATCTGAGTGAAGTGATCAGATCCACGCAGAAGGATATGTTAACCAATGTCACTTAATTTCTGCCTCTTGGAGGAGAATGGCTGTTCTAAGCATCAAGAGCAATTGGATTCTTATTTTCTAGCTGTGCTTCCTTATTGTGTGTTTGTTATTTGGACCATGGATTCCATTCTGTAGCAGCTAAATGTCTTTATTTTCTTTACTAAGAGGGAAAAGACAAATGATTTTGTCTTATCAATTTCTGAAGCATGTGATTTGTAATAGAATTTTGACTTGCTTATTAGAAACAGTCTTTATGTTGCACTTTCACTGATTTTACTCATGCTCATTATGCTGGGTGCATAATTATCTTCTTTTTGCATTTTCGTCTCTTGGTATTTTGGTGGTTCAATTCTGTGTCTTCTTTTCAGGTTTCCTGTTTTGTTTTGCTGGAGTACATCCTCAAGTTTGTGTGAGCTCTCTAATAAAATTGATAGTTGCTTGCTAGCTTTCACTCCTGATTAAAGTTTCATGAAATTTCATGAGAAGCTTTTGTTTCAATTTTTCTAATCTATTATGTTTTTACCTCAGATAAATTTTTTCCTATAATTTAGTTGATTATATCTCCAATCTTTGAGAAAGAACACAGTATTATTATCGGGAATTTGAATTAGTTATTTTGGTCTATTCTGGATTGACCTTTCCTGTCTTTTACACTGTCTCATGGTTTCCATTCTCTTATGAGTTAGTTCTAGATTTTTCTCAACTTTATATTTCAAATCACCAAAGTTTATTTTCAGCACTGTTCTTTCATTATTGAATTCTATTGATTTTTTTAAAGAAGTCTTATTTAATTTATGAAAAATCTGTCTAGCTTTCTGATTACTCCTTTATGAAAGTGGTCTAATTGTATTCTGGGATGTAATATCTTCTGGAATATCTCCCAAGGTACCAGTTAGACTTCTTCTTCTTTTTTTTTTTTAGATTCTTTTCTGTTACTTACACTAGCTCTATTTCCTTAGTGTCATTTGTTCTATTTGTTTACTTTTGGTAACATTTTTTTTTTAACGCTCTTGGATAGTAGCTATTAGCATGGCTAAATGAGGCCCATGTAATTAGCATAAATTGATGGCAAGGTTTTTGCTATCATTCCTTTACTTGATTTACCAAAGGACTCTTCCTCTTCCTGGTATGGCCAACAAAGGGCTGGGCTTCTGACAATCAGGCTTCCCTGTGGAGTATGTGAACAAGAAATAAGCAGTCCTCTTCACAATACCACTGAAAGAGAGACTTTACTCTGGAGACAGAAAAGAGTGATTTCTCTAGTTTGATCTTGTGCTAGGCTGGAGCTCTCTTTCCTCCCCATGACTCCAGTTCGCCCATGCTTTGGACTGTGATGTGGCTCTAGAGTTGTCTCCATCTCTGGTCTGTTTCTTTAATCCCAGGCCCCTAATAAGGGCCCTCTGAGGTTAATCTAATACTTTGCTTGGAAATCAGTTCCCAAGTACTTAATTGAGATGGAGGCAAATGCTACTCTGTACCCTTGTGGGAGGTGGTGGGATCATAGTATACAGTCCCAGCTGTTTTACAGACATTCCTTCATTTAATTGTCCTGAACCATGCGCCAAAGCTCATTTCTGATCTTCATGTCTGCCAACTCCAGAAGTGAGTCTTTCTGACGTTCCCTGAGAAGAATGTCATCCATCTCATTAGATTATAATCAATATATGAGATCAGAGATCAATTTTTGTTTCACACTTGTACTTCGAGTTTACAAAAGTATCTGGCATATAGCTGACACTCAATAAATATTTGTGGAATGAATGAATGAATGAACAAATGTATTGATGGATTTTGATATATTCTTTTTGATATATTTTCATTGTTTCAATGAATTTTTTGAGTTATTGATAGGTACTCAGATTATCATTTTCAAATTGATGGAATTTTTAATGAATCATTAAAATCATAATTATGAACGTTATGTACAAGGTTTATGACATATATAAAATAATCAAAATGCTTAATTGTATATATACTATTATTATGACTTCTCAGCTATTACTCAGTTTGTGTGTTTGTTTGTGTGTGTATAGAAAAGGACTAGGAAAAAATACAAATGAGAGTTTAATTTCATTTGTTGAACTTTAAGGGACTTGGATTCATGTTTTCTTTTTATTTCAATTTATTGTAATAATATTTGTGTGATAATAAAAATATCAAGTTTGATTAAATGCTAATAGAAAGAGATGCCCAAATCTTTCTGGGTGATGTAACATGAAAAAATATTTTATTCTGACAATTAAAAAGCCTTCTAATATCTAATCTAAAACCCACTCCCACTCATAGCCTTTACAACTGTCCTGCCCATATGACCCCACCACCCTTTCTAATGATTCAGTATTATCTGCTTACATAATCATTATACCCTTCACTAAAAAGATTTAAATCAATTTTTCTAGGTATTGTGCTAAAATATTGGGATACAAAGATAAATAAGAGTCTGTATGTTTTTAAGATCGTAGCCTAGTATTTTTAAGATCACAGTGGAGATTCAGAGACAGGTTTTCTTTGTATATTTCCTGACTTTAAAGAAACTTTCTCCACCTCCACGGTGCCTTTTACTCCTGGATCTAATTGTAATTGTTGAGTCGACTTTTGTAATTTCCAAGGAAAAAAGTGCAAAGTGAAGATAGGAAAAACAGGAAGAAGGGAAGCAAAAAGGGACAAAAAGGAAAGAAAAGTAAAAGCAGTAATAGAGATTATTTTAATGAGTCAAGGCATATAAGGACAATTGAGAGAAAGAATATCTTTCCTGGGCAGATATGATCCAAACAATTAAAGCTGCTTATTTCGCATACATGTTTTTTCACATTGCAAATTATGTACTACTCTTGTTTCATTTCCATATTCTTAAAGATGTTGCTACTTACTTTGTGGAGTCATTCACTTTTCTGTAAGTTGCTTTGTGTCATTATTCCTATGGCCACCTAGGTGCTGCATAAAAAAGTCTAATACATTTTGTTGAAAGAAAGAGTAAAAGGTGGTTTTGACTGAGAGTTTAAGGGGCTTTTCTATATTAAAGTTCACGATTTTATCTCATGGATTTTATGATATCTATTTTGGCTCCCATGGAAGTGTTATTTCTTACTTAAGTTCTCCATCAATGAGACTTCCAGAAAATTAAGCTATTGCAATAGACAGGGGATTGATGTACTTTTAATGGAATTTCCATATGGATTTATGCCTCTACCATAAGCTCAGGTGGTTAAATAATACCTCTATCCATCCAGTTCTTCATGCCCCAAATCTGGGAGTTATTATGGACACCTGCCTCTTTCTCCATTCCTCCTTCCTATACATCACAAGTCTTATTGATCCGACTTTCAAAATGGATCTTGATTCCCTCCAGTGCACTTTATTTCTGCTGTCAGCATTTCTGATCCTGACTTAGGCCTTGATCATCTCACACGTGGATCACTGAAATTGCTTCCTAATTACACTTCTAGCTGTCTTTGTTGATCCCTTCAATCCATTCCAGATAGCAATAGTAGAAGTGTTTTTAAAAACTCAAATTTAACCACATGGTTCCTCTGCTTAAATGTCTTAAGTGAGCTCCCATTGGTCTTAGAACAAAACCCTTAATTTTTATCATACTCTCAATTAAGTGGTCTTTGCTAGTCATTCTCCTTTTCTCTTGGTGAGTAGAAGAGTTCTTTTCTAATTTAGGGCTTTTGTATACGTTTTTGTTTGGTTGGTTTTTGTTTTTTATTTTTGTTTATGTTTGTTTTGTGTTTGGTTTTTTTTTTTGCCTGAATAGATCCTATCTATGATTCAGATCTCTGATTAAGTCTTATTCCTCAGAGAAGCATTATTACAGTCTCTCCCTGTAACATAGGTCCTACATGGGGAGTGTATTTATAATTAACTATTTTTTTTTGCAGTCGTTATTTGTTTAATGGGTATTTCTCCCACAGAACCTTAAGCCCATGATGGAACTTAAGGGATTTTGGTTGATACCGTATTCTCTGTAACTAGAACAGTGTCCAGCTTAAAGCAGTTGCTCAAAGTAATATGTTGGTTAGTAAGTGAACGGTGGTGGTCGTTGGTCTGGCAGAGATGGCAGTGACAAAGCAGATCTGGTTTCTAGAATATTGGCTAGTTCAGTCTCACATAAGCTGTCCTGGTGCTTTTTCTCAAGTTGTCCTGGGTATTTATCCAGTCAGAGCTATGGTCATTCTGGTCATAAAAGGGTCTTTCTAAAATTACTGAGAAGTTTGTGGCTCCTCAAACAACCTGGAGAAATAAGCTCAGCATTTCAGCATCAAAATAAAGATGAACAGATTCCACAAAGTAGCAGGTGCCTGTTCTTGTCTTTTAATCAAAGGACAGCATGCATGGATAATATATAATAAGCATTTATCAGTGTGCTAATAGTGTTTGAAATTCTATTAGGTGACATGATGAGGAAGCTCAAGATGGATGGAGTTGTTATATATTTGGTGTCTTGACTGTGCCTGCCAGAGCCTTTAAAGTCAGTTTAGTGGTCTATTAATGTGTCCATTACGAACCCAATTTCTTACCTTAGTCATTTTAAATCTCATCTGTCTAATAACTTAGTATATGTTATTAGCCCAAATTCAAACATTTTATACCAACTATAATTCTTAGTTGTTAAACCGGTTTTGACTTATTGGTGCCACATTAAAACCTTAATAGGTGGAATAATTGGCTCTCATAACAATTTGAAGTAAGAGAAGTCATGAGCGAGCACTGTTTCCAGATACCCAAAAAGCTATGAACGAGTCCCCTTTGCCCTCTGAAAAGCTATGAATGAGTCCCCTCTGCCCTCTTTTGCATCTCCCCACCCCTGCTGATTCAGTTTTCTCCCAGTTTCCCAAGCCAGTCCTAATTGGATCCACACAGGAGCCGTTAAACCTGGCTTGGCTCAGGGGAAACACCTTCCGGGGTTTCATATGGGAATCTTTCCCCAGGAGCAGCCAGTCAGTGGTACAAAATGATGGACTTTAGATGTTTTTTTCTTCAGAAGGATAAGCCTGAGGCCATCCTCAGTAAGAAAATTGATTCACCAAGCCTTCTGACTACTCCGCAGCCCTGAAGCATTCCAAAGTTGCCTTTACATTTATTTTAACAACATGCATGAAAATCTACCCCAGTGATTTGTATCCCTTTCCCATTTTTTTAGTAGCACCTAAGCTCCACCCCCTATATGGCAAAGTCAGCCCCCTCCCCGCTCCACAAAATGGACTTGTAGGTACAGGTCTTTTTTGAATTGTAATCCCGCAGACGAGAGTCAGCCAGGCCAATGTGTGTCTAAGTGCTACAGGATCAGATGTCTACAGTCCTGGACCCTTGAACCTGTTTATCCTCCTTGCCTACCTGCAAAGTCTCTGGTGCATCCTGCATGTCTTTGAGTGCCTCCCCCCTCTCTAATTGAGAGAAAGCCTTCTGGGGTGCAATAAAGCTGCTTTAGGAAGGCAAGAAACAGATGGAAAATAAATGGTTTCAGGTGCTTCAGGGACCCAAGTGCTGCTGCAGAAGGCAGAAGCAGAGCATCTAAACACAAAAGAGTATTTGATTTTTGTCTTTTAAATTTTGCAATGGGACAAAGTATCAAGGTAAAGAATCAGAGGTTCTCTCCTTGGTGCACATGATACATAGACTGGATTCCGGTTAAAGCCAGTTGCTCTTTAGAATCGAAAGAAGATTTACTAGTGGTTCTAACCTGTGTGCGGGGTGAAAGGTAGGCCCTAAATCTGATTCCTGGCAAAGCAATTTTTCTTCTACTTTGAGAACTGTTTCACAGGGACAAGGGTGCCTGTGAAAGACTAATGAGTTTGAAATCAGAATTAGGTTCTAATCCTGAATTCAACATGTGCTGCCTATCTGGCCCTGGATAAGTCACTTAGCATCCCAGAGCCTGGGTTTTCTTAACTCTAAAATTGGGATAAAAAAACATGTAATGGAGAGTTTGGGGAAGTACTATATAGTTACATGTGTAAAGTATGGGGCAAATGGTTGCTATCATAAGATCAACACACACTTAAGGTCTGTAGCTCTGTGCCCCATCCTCTCAGTTAAATGTTTCACCCCATTCACCATCCTCATTTCAGAATCCTTACCACATTTCTAAGTAAGAATTGCTTTAGCCGCCACTCCTAGCACTTTACCCTTGTTCTCCTTTATGTCCTTGCAACTATAATCCACAAGGCCAATGTGCTTTAGAGTACAGGGAAAATCCAACGAGATGCAAGATGGGCTCATAAATTTGGGGATGAATTTTGCCAAAGAGTCGAGAGCCTTACCGAATGGTGTTCTTTCCAAAATACACTGCTTTCCAGGAAACAATTAATAATAAATAGTGCTTACTGAGTGCTCACTTTGGGCCAGGTACTATGCCAAGTGCTTGTCTTGAATTTACTGACTTCCTCTGCCTCCCCTAATGCCATGAGAAAGATCCCATTTTCACTCTCATTTTACAATGAGGAAATTAAGACACAAAGCAATTGAGTTCAAGGTCACACAGGTAAAAAGAGAGGGACCCAGCCAGCTAACCAAGGCTGACCTGTCCTAGAGTTCAAGTACTTAACCACTAGGAAGTGTTGTCACTTGAAACAAAGAGAGGAGATTTGTCCCAGTTGCCTGGACTTTTAGCTAAATATAAATCTAGCCTCATGCAGAGCAACAGGTCCAATATAGTTTTACTGATATGCTCTCTGCACTATAACTTCTATACAATGGCTTGGGGCAACCAGGAACATATCCGCTGAGGTTTATTGCCTGGCAGTCTAAGATTTATAACCTACATATGGTGGTGGTGTGTTTTTAACATCCCCCTCATGGATATTTTCTTAGTGAGATAGTAAGTTTCTCAAAGGTTTGTGCACAGCTTTTTATTTCTCTCGCATACCCGTTATTCACAGTGCTTTGGGGCTTGGTAAGTGGTTTTGATTGACTGCCTGAATTTCCGCAACTCTGCATGGTGATCACGGTGATTACATTTGCAAAATGTAAAAGGGCTAGTGCTGTGGTTCAGCTACTTCAGGATTTTATTCCAAGTTCTGGGACTTCCCCCCTAGCCCGGTTTTATAAGACAGCAAACTGGTGGACATCCAATGCACATTGCTTGAGAGTTCACCACCAGAAAACAGCAGTACTAACTACTGTGGGTACGAAGGCAAACAAGACACAGTTGCTGCCCTCCAGGGACTCACAGTGCATTGCAAATTAAGGTAAACAATATGCAACTAGAGAAGTGGGGATCTGCCTGGAAGAATCTGGAATAGCTCTTTAGAGGAAGTAGATTTAACTGAACTTTGCAAAAAAAAAAATTAAAAACAAACCCAAAACAATAGGATTGAGAACAATACGTTGAACACAGAAATTCCAGGAATGCTCCCTTACAGATGAACTAGGATAGAGATGTTAGCCTGAGTGAAGCACACATCTTAAGAGAAAGTTTGTCTTCGCGAACTTAAGTGAAGATAAATAGATCTTCCAAAAAAGTTCTGTACGATTTAAAGAAAGGGAGAACGGATCATATTATGGTTTGCTTGGAAGGGGGATTGGGAGGACCAGTTTCGTAAATACTTTGCATAAAGCAGAAGGTGGAATGCTTTTAAAAATGTGTGGTTTCAGAGCACCTGGGTGGTCAGTCAGTTAAGCCATCCAACTTTTGATTTCAGCTCAGGTCATGATCTCACAGTTCGTGAGTTCAAGCCCCGCATCGGGCTATGCACCGATAGCATGGAGCCTGCTTGGGATTCTTTCTCTCCTTCTCTCTCTGCCCCTCCCCTGTGCTTTCTCTCTCTCTCTCAAAATAAATAAGCATTTTAAAAGTGTATGGTTTGATTCTCACGTCAGCTACAGATGAGGAAAACGTCTTAGAAAGAAACAACTTGTTGCTCATCATGTGCGTAGCCAGTGGCAGAGCAGAAATTCTAACCCAGCTCCGTCTGACTCCAAAGTCTATGCATGTTATGAAATATACCTCATTCTGTCAAATTATCAAAGCCTTTTGCTGGATTATTTATTCTCTGCATTTATAGGAAAATATTAAAAAATACCTAAAAAGTCTTAAATTTACTTTAATTCAGTGTGCATCAAAGTTTCACATTTACTGCCTATTTTTCTTTTCTATTTCTCCCCAAAGTTTTTTTTTAACTAGAACTTTTCAACCTTCTGTGATCTCTTTATAATTCCCTTTAGAATGCATAATTGTGCTCGATCAATTTGTTAGAGGCTTTTGAAGTGTTAAAAAAAACTACATTAAAATTATTTTCTTTCAGGTTTTATGTTAATGAATATAGGTGCTATTCAGAGCAAAGTCAGGGTGTCAGGGGAACTTTAGTTAAAGTTATTCATACATAAACTAAAAAAGGAAACATCTTTAGTGGAGGAAAAATACATTTAATGAGTAAGTACGGCACACAATTCCTCCTTTCAAAAATGTCAGCTCGTATTGAACCTCCATTCTAGATATCTTACAATTACTTTGTCAACAGAAGGTAGAGTAGTGATGGATGACGCATTGGTTCTTGAAACCAAACTTTCTGCGAGTTACTTAGGCTGAAACTAAGTGCTTTTACATTCCATCTTATTGATGATAGTGGTTTTATATTTATCACCCTGTCATTTCAGTTGACTGTATCAGCCTCTTCCCTGTAAGAATATGGACACTAATGGAGGTGTGTCCTTAGTGCTCAGAAGGGTCACAGATTCATTCTGCTAACACAGTCAGGGCACAAACTGCTTCCTGTGGAAACTCAGAGGCAGCTTTACCCATTTCAAAAAGGGATCAACAAAGAGTGCCTTGAGAGGCCTTTGGAAATTGTGTTCTCACTGGCTCTCTTTTGACCATGACCCATCCTTGTGGTGCTGCATGCAGAGGCTCTCGGCGCTCACTAATGGAGCGTTACTGTTTCGCAGCCTCCCCTATAATAGGAAGAATTCTACCAGGACCTTGGCAAGTCCAGGACCTGATTGCAACACTTTATTTATAAGAAATTCTGTCAAGAATCAATAATAGTCTTGGGTCTCAACTTCTTTCTTTAATAATACTTTGATATGATTTGTCACAAGCTGGCCCAGAGTATCCACCAGATTTTATTACTTAGCTTGCAGCACAGTGTCTTATCTTTGAGTCATGAGATCAGCCATGGGGAGACCTTTAAAAAGCTATATTCTTTACTGTTTGGTTATTACAGAAAGTCTATATTACTCAATAATACCTTTTATAGGGTGTGCTGTCACATCTTCACACAGATGTTTAACCCCAATGTAGATAGACTGGATGCCTGGAGGCCATTTTAGTGACATGGACATTGTTTTTCATGATTGGATGCCTGATGTAGCAGTAGCAGCCAAAACAGAAATGAACAGAACTATACAAAAAGAAAAAAAAAAAAAACCCACACAAAAAATATGAAACAAAAACCCTACCACTGTAACAAAAAGCGTTGGCTTCTTTTCCTAACCTGACGTTTCTGACGGAATCTCAAACCAACTGTCCATTTTGACAGAGATTTTGTTTAGAGTCTAGAGTGTTAGGTTTTTATGACCTGAAAGCAGCAGGAATTTGGAGAAGTCAATTTAGATTCCTTTCTTGCACGCGATCAGCTTCTTAGGTTTCACTGTACATCTCAATAAACACGATCCTACGACATCAGTAGCATGCTGTATGGCAGGGCCTCTAAATATGTTTTATACTGCTCAGCCGTGGAATTTATATTGTTGCAGCTAATGCCTGTTGGTAAATGCTCATATCATTCCATGCTGTATTTACAAAACTATATATTGTCAGCCTAGGATTTCGTTTCCCCAATCTGTTTTCCTTCTTTGGAGGAAAATAGCAGAAAATGTTCTAATACTCAATGTAGACAAAACACACACAAACACACACACTGAAACACACTCACAGACACACACACAAACCAAGATTTCAAAATCGTAATCATTTTGAATTTTGAAATTAGAGGAAATGAGGGAGAAACACTCCTTGGAAAGTTATTATTGTAGATCTCTCATGTGTCTGCAAATTGGTACTAATTTTCAGTGTAGATTTAAGAAAATTGTTGGTATGTGAGCAAACATTTTATTTAAAAAGTTTTCCTATTTGTGCCTGTGGCTGCCGCAGTTGTTGTCATGGGGAATTGTGCCCTAGGAGGGTGGCTGGTTTCCCCAGCGGCTCAGATCCTGGCTGACACCGTGCCTAGGCTCAGCATGACCACACTGACACTGACCAGAAGATAACCACGCTCTAGCTCCTTGCCTTGTCCAAGTGTAAACAAAGGTAGCAAAGCCAGGAGGCCACAGTGGTCCAAACTGCTGCTTGGGAGAGGCTGCTCTGAAAACTTCGTCCTCTCTCCGGACGCGGCATGCCTCTCAGTGCAGACTCAGGACACTTCCCGTCTCCTGCTCACATCTCCTCTAACTATACTGACTCTATAGCTAAGGGCTGAGGGGTGACAGGTCTCTGCTCCTGGCACTGCCTTCTTCCTCAGCTTCCCCAGTGTCGAGCATTGCTAAGAATGTGCAGTTACCCGCCTTGAACTTGACTCAAGAATCCCTGGCTGACCTGGAGTCCAAGGGCAAGGGAAAGGACTCCGTATTTGCTAAATATCAAAGGTGTGCCAGAATCTGAGCTCTGGTCCTCCATGTATGCTAGCTCATTTAATGCTCATTATCTCTACAGAGAAGGTACCTATTGTGATACAAATGAGGAGCCCTGCATTCAGCCCTCAGAGGGCTTGCTGCCCTTATATAAACGAGAGTGTGGGAACTGGCCTACAGAGTAAGGGAGGGCAGACTCTAAAATTCGTACTTTTTGTACTGAAAACCATGCTGCTGGCTTCTTCTGTATTACTATGACCCCTGTTCCCTTGGAGATTCTCACAAGCCTACTTTCTGGCCCATTCACCCTCTCGTCCTTGCACTTTCCTCTCTTCCTATCCAAATCCTACCTTGGCCCTACTTCTCTTTGAACTCTTCTCCAGCCTGTGCAAGTTTTTCAGATATTTTTTTCTCAACTTTTTATTTTGTGATAATGACAGATTCACGTGCAATTGTAAGGAATAAAATGCAGAGGAGACCCAGTTTTGCTCAGTTGTAACACTTTATGTCCCCATAGCATAATATCACAAACAGGATATCTATCGACCCTGATGCGCTCCCCCAACCTTCCTGACACTTCATCAGTTTTACGTGTGCTCTTTGGGTATGTGTGGATTAAGTTCTATGCAGTTTTGGGGCACCCGGGTGGCTCAGTCGGTTAAGCTTCCAACTTCAGCTCAGGTCACAATCTCATGCTCTGTGAGTTCAAGCCCCACATAGGACTTTGTGCTGACAGCTCAGAACCTGGAGCCTACTTTGGATTCTGTGACTCCCTCTTTCTACCCTTCCCCGACTCACTCTCTCTCTCTCTCTAAAAAGTGAATACACATGAAAAATATGAAAACTTCTGTGCAATTTGCAATTTTATTACATGTGATTCATGGGATTATCAGCGTGATTAAGATACAGAACGATCTTATGTACTGGCACGATCCTGTGTACTCTCACCTGGTCACAGCCACCTCCGTGGCTATCCTTACCAACTCCTGGCCATTGCTAACGTGTTCCCTGCTTCTCCGATTCTGTCATTTTGCGAACGTTGTATAAATGAAACCATGCGGTGGGTAACATTTTGAAAGTAAACCTACTCAGTCGTGAAACCTCTACTTTGGACTGGAGTACATTTTCTGTGAAATAATTTACTCGTTCCTGTACTTTTTGAAAAATATCTGTAGGCCACCTACAGCTTACTGGGTACTGTTTGAGAGTCTGGAGGTACAGCGATGAACCAAACTGCCAGACATCTCTGTGCCATGTATTTGGGTCCTTATTCGTAGTGACATATGTTGTTCTTGAGATACTTCCTATCTAAACTCTTATCCCATCAGATCATAAGCTCTCTGAGAGCAGAGAATCCATCGCGCAATTTCGCCATTTTCACACATAAGGATTTAGAGCAGCCAACCTTTACTGAGCATACAGAATGTATACCTATGGCGCAGGCAACCCGTAGATCATCCTGGAAGTTCTCCTGTGGAAAGATCTTTAAGGGAAGTGACATTATCACTCTCTTAACATACGGGAAGGGCCTTGCAATGAACAATGACATGTAAAACAACATAAACATATCAGTCCCTTTTCTAGTCCCTTCAGTCTTCAACACCTCTCACTCAGAGGCCTCACACTGCTGACCTCCATGCCCCCTCTCTGGTTGAGCTCCGCCTCTCCTCTTGGATTTGTTGTCGGCCTGTTTTATAGATGCGCTCCATCTTGGGCCACGTCTACACATCAGAAGAGACCAGGGCTTGTCATCATGCAAAAGGTAGGATCATTTCACTTATACTCACTCTTGGCCTCTATCACACACCTGGCCTTCTTTGTGGACTACTTTTCAGTTTTTCTCTGCCTGTCCAGAGGGCAAGGGACAAGTTTCCCCTTATTCTTAACCATGAAGAGTCTATGATGACCTTCAAAAACTTGTGATGATACTCTCAATCTGATGCAGAGGAGAGAAAGATAAACTCAAGAAGTTTGGTAAAGGTTGGTTGGGTTCCAGAAATAGCTCACTAGCAAATTCAGACCTATGGAAAACAAACTCCCAATACGGAATGTGGCTATTATTGTGGTCCCATGGATTTCTAGTGAGTAATAAACCAAGAGGAATGTATTCTATTGTGGGCTTCCCAGCCAAAAATTTGGTGAATACAGAATTAAATTTCCCAGATGTAATTGCTTAAATCGAGTTATTTTCCTTCTGCCCAATTACAAGGCTATTGTCTATTTTATTAGCAATTGTTGACAAAGAATGGAAAGTTAAAACCTCATTGGAGAATGTCATGTTCAGTTTCTGTATAAGGGAACTTCTGGAAACCCCAGGATACACAGTGAATTGGTTCCCAAAATTTACCATTGTCCTGATGGGATGTTTAGGAGGAGAATGCAGTTTTTAGTTCAGCACCTCCAAGAATATTGACTTGGCACCATAATCCATGTGCTGATGCTAAAATGATAGAATGAATCCTTATAGCAAATGATACATTGGAAAGATGAGACCTGAAGTACTCCATGAATTTGAAAAGATTCCTTTATTCAATATATCATCTGTTCAGAGGATTGAGTCGTTGGCACTAGATGAAGCAGACAAGCTTACTGGCAAAGTGAAACATGTGGGCTTTTATGCCTGGCTCCTGATGAATTAGCTGACCTTGCTGGTGCTGCCCAGTGTGCATCTTTCTTAGATTTTGTGTTTTAAGAATCACAGTTTCATTGGGGGCAAAGTGATCTAGATTTGGCAATAAAACATTTTCATGACCACTAGTGCACAAAGGAAATTTTAGGATAACAAAATGGACTTAGCCCATGATTCATTTCAGCATAATTTCAGAGGAAGCCCAATCCTGAACTGGCCACTATCTTCTGTATGTAACACTCCCCACTACCTGTCCATCATTTCGGGAAGAGAGTACAGAACCATCAGGAAATAGACTTCTCCCTGATGGAAATCCACTTGGATTTCTCAGGTTGTTTGGATCTACTGTCTTTGGTTGAGAGTGGGAAGGAAAAAGCCATCTCTCTCATGATGGGAGGTGGAGAGATTTGCCCTTTAATTTATTAACACAATTAATGATTCAGTTGGAAAATCTTGCTTTTTGCAATTAACATAGAGTACAAAGAAGCATTGGTGCACATTAATAAATGTTTTGGCTCTCACAGGTTCTGGAAAGATTTGGGGAAATAAAAATTCCAGAACAATAAGCAAAAATAAAAAGTATGAGGTATTTTTTTTAAAAATTCATTCTCTGACTATTTAGAAGACAATAATTATAGCATTCCAGATAATTATTAGAGAAGATTTAGTGGGAAAGGTAAAACATTTTTATTTGTCAAGCTATCATAATTTTGTCTTAGAAGGAATTTAATATTTCTGCCAGGCCCTAGAGGGAAGATACTAAAATAACAATGGAATGCCTGTAAATGTTAGATCTAGAATTTACCAGGGTGATTACCAATTTAACAGAAACTGTCTTTTAAGAATGGGGCACAGCTAATGTTAACTGATGTTACTGTGACAAGATGCATGAAATTGTCTGAACAGCTGACCTCGTGTAGATTCTGTGGAGCGATGATGATGATGGTTACAATCACAACCTCTGTCCAGCTGATAGACTGAGAATATGTGCCATGAGGGGGTAAATAAGCCTAGGAGAGTGCTACTGCATGCCCTGCAATGGAATAGCATCAGATTCATTCCTAGAGATACAATTTGGATTGCCCATTTGCTTGTTTTTACTCTAAACAATTGTAGGTGAGTCAGAATTTACTGTCAAATTTCTGATGGCTGTACTGTTCATGCTTCATGATAAACTGTCTATATTTCCAGATTCTTTGTCAAGTAATTCGTTACAACTAACCTGATTGAATTTTCTATCTTTTTAAAAAGTTATTGTATATTTTTCGTATACAGATATTGCACTAAGCACTTCCTATGTATTTCATTCTTCTAATATCCAAATGGTGGCAATGTTATTGTCACTCTTATTTTATTTTAGAGAGAGAGAGAGTGTGCGAGCAGGAAGAGGGACAGAGGGAGAGAGAGAGAATCCCAAGCAAGCTCCACACTCAGGGTGGAGCCTATCATGGGGCTTGATCCCACAACACTGAGACCTGAGCCAAAATCAAGAGTCATGTAACCACCCAGGCACCCTGTCACCCCTATCTTTTAAGTGTTGGAACAGAAAGCTAACAAGAGCCTGAGTTCCTACCATAAATAGGACTGGGCACCTACATCTCACTTAAGCCACAGTTGTGTTAGGTTTTTCTTTATATACAGCTAAGCTGAATCCTAACTGATACACTGACCTATGAAGATTCTAAGGAAAAAGAGAATTAAGGCAAGTTTGCCTTCTAGACAATTTACAAATAATAACTCATGTAATTCTTACACTTAGAAAAGATATTATACACCATGTCACAGTTGAGAAAAAAGAGTCTCAAAGAAGTTGTTGTTGTTGTTGTTGTTTTTTAATTTTTTTAACGTTTATTTATTTTTGAGAGACATAGAGACAGACTATGAGCAGGGGAAGGGCAGAGAGGGAGGGAGATACAGAATCTGAAGCAGGCTCCAGGCTCCGAGCTGTCAGCACAGAGCCCGACGCGGGGCTCGAACTCACAGACCGTGAGATCATGACCTGAGCCGAAGTCGGCCGCCCAACCGACTGAGCCACCCAGGCGCCCCCCAAAGAAGTTGTTTTATCTTAACGATGGGAACTTTGGAATCCAGAAAAGGTGTTAGCATCGTGCAGGTAGTAAATACAGGTCAAGCACAGGTCTTTCTAGTTCCAAATCCCTTGCTTATAATTATACCATATTGCCTTAGAATATAAAAATAAAATTCCAAAGCTCCCTATATTCAAAATCACATGATTACTCAAGTTAGGAAGGGAGAGGGAACAGACAAATCCGTTGCTGCTAGAGAAAGTGATGCGGCATTCACTATGTGTTAAATGAAGAATGAAGGAACGAGAACTTCCTTTATACTAGTTCTGCTAGCAGCTATATCTGACCTAAAACAACAACTACAATGATAACGGAACTTTTTCTCTTTTATCAAAAGCACCCAAACAAAACAATACCCATTGAGAAGATTTGGAGATGCCAGACAGCAAATAAACTGGAATGTGGTAGGAATGGCAAAGTTGGGGATTAAGGAGAAGTCTCATAATGAACATTGAGATCACTTCCCTACCAGCTCTACTCCTATGCCCAACTCCAAAATTAGCAGCAGAGGTGGAAATTGGGGGATCTTTCTCTAGCAAAATCAAATCAGTGTAGACCTACAGATAACAGTAGTTGCATGACCCAGTGAAAAAGGTAGTTGGTCATTCATTTGTGCTACAGAGGTGCCCATTAGTTCATGGATGCACTAATATGTGGTTTTCTATCAACTCTTTAATGCCTATGAACAGAGAGTTACAAACTATCTGATGCTTTAATAAAGAGAAGCAAAGAACAGGACTGAAATCTGGACTGTGGAAAGAATGAATATCTTTAGAGAGATAGAGAAGACATTTCACCAATAAATCAACAACAGGATGCTACAAAAAAATGAAACAATCTGAAAAAATAAAATGTTTTTAAAATTAATATATGACAGCCAAAATTTTAATCAAAGTGTTAAATGATGCAGGCAAAAAACATCCCAGAAAGAACAAAAATAGAAAGAAAGAGATGAACAGATGAAATGTTTTGGAACATTTCATGAACCAAAAATGAGGGCTAACATATAATTAATAGGCCTTCCAAAAGGGGTGAATAGAGAAAATAATGGCAAGGAAGTTATTTTTAAAAAAATATTAAAAAATTCAAAAAAAATTGAAGAATACAGTTTCAAAAAAATTTGAAGAATGCAGAAGGCCTTCTGTGTACCTAGCAAACTGATTAAACAAAAGACCATGGCAAAGTGAGTTCTAATGAAATTTTGGAATGTTAGCCATAAAGAGATAGCATTGAGCTTCTAGACTGCAATATTTTGAGATAGAAGAATCAATCAATAGCTTTAAAGTTTGGAGAGGAGAAAGATTCTAAATTTGCCTTTTCTCTGGAAGCTATTGGAGGATGTGCTTCACCAAAACATGGTTGTAAAGGAAAAACAGATCTAGCGTTGGAGAAAGGATAAAGTAATTCTTAGGATGACTCAAAAGGAAATACAGGAGGCAATTACTGTGTAGCAGTCCTAGAAGTTGCCAGTCCAGATTGAAACCAGACGATGAAGAACTTGAGGAGGTTTGATGAGAAAACAGATACTTTACTTGTTAGATTTGACTGGGTGAGAAATTATACTTAGAGGCATACTTTGGGGGTAAGAGTCAATAATTAGATTAAAAAGAAGCCAAACAAAAGAAATGATGACATTATTATTTTAAAAAAAAACAAGCAGTATCAACTACTTGGCCTACAAAAGAAATACATGTGCATAGTAACAACGATAAAAATTGTAGATATGGCTTTAGCTCCAAATTGATAAAACTCTTTTACATGGATCAGGGGAAGGGAGAAGGAGGGTGTGTGTGTGTGTGTGTGTGTGTGTGTGTGTGTGTATGTAAAGAGCTAAAATCTTCATCTACCATTATAAGAGATCAATAGATAATGTTTTAAATTAATAAATCACAATATAGCTGCGTAGCAGTAAACACAGTTCAAAGCATTGAAAAAGTAGTTGTGTGATATATGAGCATGGAAGTGAATGGAGGGACTAATAAATATATTTAAATGTGCAGAGTTTTTTCGTAGTGGTTAAATTCATTAGGAACCATATACTCCTATTGTTTTGATTTTTAAAAAGTCTGTAAAAAACTTCCCATCCTTGCTACTTGACCACTGCTGAAATCTATCAGTTTCCTCTTCAGCTTGGCAATGCCTCCCCTGACTGTCCCAAAGTGTCCTTTCGGTAATGTAGAATTGGGCTAAAATCAGTAGAGTGCACCCTCAGAGTTCTTAGGGCGTTAAGAATTTATTCCCCCCTGTGATGTTGCTTTTTCAGTCTGAGCACAGCAAAGACATGTTACATAACTTGGAGTTTCAACAAACACCTGGAAATCAGGCTGTATGTATTGCTCAGATGAGACCAGACGTGAAGAGATTGGTAGTGACAAGTGGTGTCACTTCTCTCTCTGACAGCAGGCAAGTGGCGCGGTGTATATACAAGGTCTGATACCATGCTTTCAAGATGAAAAAAAAAATGAAAAGGCAAGTGAAAAATAACATTTGAGAAAGAGCTATCTAGGAAAATAATGGCAAATTACACATGATTTAGCTTTGCTCTTAGCTTTTATAAAGACCCAAGAACTATGAACTGAGCAGTTGAGCCCTAATTAAGTCTCCTCTTGATCTCTATGCTGCACCCAGTTCTCAGGCTGCGTTTTAAAAAGGCATCATAGCAGCCTCTAATCCATCTGCTCTTTTCCCTGTCTTGCTTCCTTTTTTTCCTAATTTTTCCTTTTTTTTTTCCTTGAGTAAAAGGAGGTTAATACGAGTCATTGAGAATTAAAAAATAATTACACAATGAAAAAAATCGTTCAGGTGAATTTTAATTAGAGCCTAATTTGATGGGATTTGAACCCAGCATACTGGAAATATACAACAGTAACTTTAGCCATTAAATTGCGTGGCCTTTGTTTAAACTCGGCAAGGATTTAGAGAGATTATTTTGGCTGCTTGAAGACACCATGTTTTTTCCATTAATGCCAAGGAAATATATTGAACGTCTAAATATTACTAATAAAAATAAACGCAAAAGTTGTAAATTTCCAACAATATAAGACCTGTAGTTCCTACCTGAATTTCCAAATGCGTATGTGACATTTCATTAAGCTTAAAGCTGAAGACACACTGTATTATGTCTGACCTCTTTCAGAAAGGAACCTTAAATATTTCCACAATTTGTCATCCTTTGGAATCTAACAATAATAAGGTAGAGAATGTGAAAGGGTCTCTCTAAGCCCCTCTGTGGTCCTGTGCTCAGATAGGAGGCATCGCCCTGCCCTCCCAGTATTACCAACCCCTCCACTGCCTTCCAGTGGGTTGTTTTTCATCCATAAAATGGCACCAATAAAATAAACCAATTTGGATGGAAGATTATGAGGTAGCTTAATGAAAATCAACACCTACGTTAAACCTTTCTGGGAAGGGAATGCATGTTAAGAGAGAAGCAGAATTCCCAAAGGGATTTGATCTCATTTTGTCAGAAGGACGGGATTCTACATTGAACCACCAGGCTTGTAGGACCTTGAGATGTATACCCCTGTGGTTTCATCAGAGCTCAGTCAGCCACTGGAGGGAGCCAAGATGACTCTCAGAGTTTAGTCGAATATGCTGAACTTGTAGGGAAAGATAATTTGAAAATGGCATGTAAGGATGACAGAATTTGAACAAAATCCCTTTTATTTATTTATGCCAAAATCTGTGTGAATGTAAAATGCCATCTCCATGATGCTTTATTTATGGTGTAGCTTTTTCTTTGGGGAAAAAAAAGAAAAAGAAAGGAAAGAAGAATCACGTTGGCTTGAAGATCTCCTCGAACTGAACCTCATGCCCTCTGGCGAGGGAGCGATGTGGTGAGCTTGGACGGCCGAACAAGCCACGGCACATGCCAGACCTGGTGTGGGCACGCTCCCCGACTCTGCTTGCCTGGTCTGATCCGGGCAGGTTTGAAAAGGCACTTCTTGTCATTTAGTGCAGCTAGAAATCATGCCTGTGCCTCTCCATGAATAGAGGGATGTGCAATATGTAAAGTTCCTAAAGACAATTTTATTTATAGCTGTTGCAAACAATGTTTATACAAAGTTTATTAAATATGTCACCCACATTGATTTATCTCAACCAATCTCTTCAATCACTAATATTTATGTGATGGGTTCAGTTGCAACAATTATTTTATGTGCTGTAGAGTATGTTATAACTAGGGATTCACCCTGGCAATTATATGAAAGATAAAATGCTTCCTGAAGACCTCAGGGCAGACCAGGAAGTATATTATTGGACACAAGGTGGTTTTAACTGAATGCCACAGCACGAAATTTAGAGTAAGAAATGTGGAGCTCTTATGCTTAAAAATTAAAGCTGATTTTGTGTCCTTTCTGAAGTTTTCTGATTACTGGAAAGATAGCAAGCTCCTCTGCACATTTCCTTTCCAACATCCAAACCTTGGGCCTAGAAAGGCTTTCCTCCTGATCATTTTGAATTCCTGTCAGCTCTTTCTCATCCACAGCATTTATTTAGTGCCCAAAGTGGGCAGAAGAGTCTACTTGGCATTTGTAAACACCTACCAAGGAAACTAGACACATGTTACTTGCCCAGAAGGAATTGGCATCTGATCTGAGGGGCTGAAGCAGTGTTAACAAAGAAACCAGAATTTTCTAAAGAGCCCCAGGTAACTATTGAAACTGTAAGATGACAGACTCCACAGAACAAAACAAAGCAAAAGTTGTTTCAGACTACAATTGAACTCAATTTCTTCTGTTTCCTAAGAAAGACTCAAAAGTCCTTTGTTTGGCAAAATGACAGACCCACTTTGGTTCAGAGTAGAGCCTCAGGGCATGGTATGAAAGTAGACCATAAAACAAAGAGGTAGGTGAACTGTTTTTGGGCTGAAGTTCACCATTGAAGGGAGAGGGGAAAAGTTTTGGTCACAGGAAGAGAAAGAGAGGTGAACTACAAGGAGGGGAAGGGAGTTTGGAGAAATTCTGTGTGCTAGCGGGGCTGGGAAAGGACCTTTGAGTGCCGGGATGTGTCACATTCGGGTTAGAAAATGTTGCTGTGTTGTAATGTAAGCATATTGCCTGTCTCCAAGTCAGTGTTTTGGGAAATGGGAGTGGGGGCGGGAGTCCAAACTGAAGTAAGTGGTTTCATAAAAGCATATAGTGATAGTCAATAAACTGAAATAATTTGGTCAGAGTAGGAATGCAGAGCAAGAAGGAACTACAAGTGTTTTGCTGATACTCATCCTAACTTCAAAACTCTCTGGGGAGACTGGAGAAATGAGGGGTCACCTGGGGATAATTTAATCCCCTGGACAGAATAAACCCTAGCCTAAGGGTTATGCAGTACTTTTCAAGGGGATGAATAAGTTCTTCTGTTACTTTAATTGTGGTCTGGTTTTACTCTTTTTTCCCTCTGCTACTACTACTACTACTACTACTATTACTATTATTATTATTTTATTATTATTATTATTGTTATTTTCCAAAAACATTTATTTCTCTGCCAGGAAAGCTTATTTTTTTCAATGACTAAATATTCCTCTTTAGTTGCCTTTGGATTTGATTTTTAGTTGGCTTCGTTTCACAGCCTTTTCTAGTGATTAACACTATAGACAATGAAAGTGTTTGGGACCATGGGTTTGAGAATACTGATCTTATATAAAATCAAGTGCTCTCAGATAGAACCTAATGAACTTATAGAAGCTTTGTGGTCACCTCTTTTTAGGAAAGCAACTACCAAGAGCTACATGAATCAATCAATTAATTAACTATTCACCAAGCAATCCTGGCACCAGGCTACAAACTGGACAAATGGCCAGAAAAAGACCTCCATCTGTAGGGAGTTTGCATCTTCATGAGGAGAGAAGTGACTTATTGTTTAAGGAGAACTGTCAAAACAACGTGGAGTGATTCTGATCCTTTCTATCCAATTTATCGTTTGATGCAAAGAGGGGGGAAGAGTTAACTTCAATTTGATTATAGGGATTTGGGCTTTGCTTTACATGCCCATAAAATAAGATTACCTGTAAGGAAAAGTTCACAGAACCTAAGAAATTAGAGACTCTCACTGTGGCTACTGAGGAAAGGTTGTAACATTAATATTAAGTTGGTATCCAGAAAAAAATATATATATAAATATAAATGAACTTAAAGACTTCACAGTTTTACATATTATGATGCCATAGTATCCTTTTATGCTCTTCTTATGGGAATCTTGGTTTACAACTCTTAACAAAGAGTGCTCATTCAGTAGAGCCCGTCAGGGCTAAATATAAGACAATGTTGCTGACAGAACAAGATTCCCCAAATTTCTGTGTTTTGTGAGACCATGAAGACAGAGCGTTTTAGAGCCTACTTTATATATTCCTCCAAATCCCAAGTTCCTTTGACTTGCCAACCCACATTGCTATCTGATTGCCATGATTCCCTGATATATGAAATCATGGTGGAATTTCCTCGGAATTATATATCTTAAGCCATGATAGCATTCAATGACTTCCAGATGCGTTAACAATGATGGTCCATTGCGTAAGGAACTACCACAGATTATCTCCCCTTTGATTTGTCACAGTTTTGTATGGAGTTTATTACCAGTAGAAATATTAGCCTTCTACCACAGCCTATTTCTGAGCTCTTTCGACAATATTGCAAAAAAAAAAAAAAGTCTGTCATCATTTTCCTGACAAAGGAATGGTCAGTGATGTCTGCCAAGCTCCCAGAAAAATGAGGAGCCATAGTCCCGCTGATGTGCCTTCTGTGCTAGGCATGGAGCTAATATCCAGTGTTCTAGAGACTGCTCATTCTTCACTTGAGCACAATGGAAAAGGTAACAGAAGTGGCCATGTCCTGTCAACAATGCGCCGAGTGGGGCAGAGCAGAGTTGTGTCTGCCATCTCCATGTCGGCCTTCTTGCTGCTTCCATGCGTATGATCGGGGATTCTGCACCACAGACCTATACAAACCTAATTGTTCATGTGATTTCCTTTCTGTGCCACTGCAGATGTCCCTTTCTGTAACAATTTAATTAACACTTTAAAATAATGATGCATTAATTAATGCCAAATTACAATGAAAATCCTGGAGAATTACACTTTATATCAACATTAATGCAAAATGAGTTCCTCCTGGATAATTTTTCTTACAATGAATACAAAAAGAGATAATACTAATTAGGCCATCAATTTAAATTTACCATAATTTCAATCCATGTCATTTATCTGTTCCCCAGCACAAAACAATACCAGTCTACCATACGTTTGTATGGCAAATAGGGATGTCTGCATAGCAACCAGACCTGGGTCATTTTTATGGTATTGTGAAGTAGGCTTGAATTGTGAATTTGTATGTCAGTTGTTGAAAACAGGGTGTGTGTGTGAGAGAGAGAAAGAGAGAGAGAGATGATTCCAACACTTGAGTAAAATGAAATGCTCTGACTTAAAGTTACGTGCTCAGTCTTATAATATGCATGGCATAAGTCATCAAGCTTAGTCTATCTGGTTGCATATAATTCAGTTTATTTTCCACTCTTGGGGTCATGACCCAGGAGTTAGAAGAATTGTAGCATCTCCAGGGTCATTCGTTCATGAGCAGACCTAAATCACATCTTCCCAGATTCAAAAGTGACATGATGTGCACCTGTTACATTTCATTTTCATTGCTTCTAATAAGGAGATGTTCCTTTCAGTATCAGGAAGAAAGAGGGCTCAGAAGGTTAATTTTACAATGCTCACTGAAGGAAGAAACGTGACAGTGGTTCCTCAACAGCAGCTACTTTCTTAAGTGCCCCTTCACATGTGCCTTTTGTGTTGAGACATGGTGTCTAGAACATGCAAGATCCGTCAAACATTTTGTTTCTGAGTCAGAACACCCTTGACTAAATATTTTCGTAAAATCCTAAGTATGTTATTCTTACAGAAGTCTTTCAATGGTAAGAGAGCGTGCAGGGCACATTCCTTCTAGGCTTCATCTTAAATTATATTCTCTTTTGGACACGGAATTTCCACCCATCCCATTTTTTGAAACATGTTTTTTAAATATTTATTTATTTTAGAGAGACAGAGTACGAGTGGGGAAGGGGCAAAGAGCAAGGGAGACCCAAATCCAAAGCAGGCTCCAGGCTCTGAGCTGTCAACCCAGGAAGTGGGGCTCGAACCCACAAACTATGAGATCATAACCTGAGCCAAAGTCAGATGCTTAACTGACTGAGCCACCCAGGTGCCCACCACCCATCCCATTTTGACATGGGATTCCCATCTCTTTTATTTAGGAATCCTAACATGTACTTTGCTTAAGTGTCTTAACAAAACATATTTAAGAAAATGACCAATGGAGGGGAACCATTGGATATAGAAATTTACTAACAAAACAAATAATCTTCCAACAATAAAACTCTCTAATTTCAGAGGGGATAACATCACAATGTGGTCAAAATTCTTATACCTCTGGGGTATTTTCCTGGTTTTGCTCCTTACTCCTCAGAGCAATTCGAGTTCTCACCATGCCCCTCTTGAAGACCCTTTCGCCTCTGTATTGAATGACAAGAAAAAATTGGCTCTTTAAAGTTTAGTTGTCCCATGTTCTAAATCAGCAATGGAAATTTCTGCTTGCCCAGGTGTTCTCAAAGAATAGGCAGTGGGCCTAAATGAAGTCTGGCAGAAAGAAATTAATTTTTAAAAATCAATAAGCTCTGACTTTGTTTTTATTCAGCTTTAGGGGAATACATATCAGTGACATTTACCTTGGACTATGTCTCTGTGCCCAAATAACCAGAGCATGTCAGAGCAGACTGGGGGCATGGGTGATCCATTCCACTTAGCAAATCTGGTTGACCGCCAGGTAATAGGTGATGAAGACAGTTGAAAACGTGACCTCGCAGGGCTACTTGGCGTCATATAGTCATTCAACCATATGTATCTACCAGAGGCATAAAATTATGTAATTCAACATGTGTTCCCAGGCTGCACCTGTAGAGTTTTTCATAAAGATGGTAAAATAAGTAAGTGTTTCATCATGGGTGTCATTAATTGTATGCGTGAAATTTCTTCAGATGATTCTAGAAATTAAATACCTTGTATTCCTACCTTAGCCCCATACCTCAAGTCCTGTTTGTGTGTTTGCTTGCCTCTTTCAATATTGCCCTTCTGCTGTCGCCTTACACCATTCTGTTAATCATGAAATGCTAATAGTAAATGACTATGCAAACTCAGGAGCTTCTGACATGAGGCACCTGGCTGGCTCAGTCAGCTAAGTGTCTGACTCTTGATTTTGGCTCCGGTCATGATCTCACGGTTGGTGAGTTCAAGCCCCACAGCAGGCTGTGAACTGACAGCGTAGAGCCTGCTTGGGATTCTCTTTCTGCCCCTTCCCACTAGTGCTCAATCACTCTCTCTCTTTCTCTCTCTCTCTCTCTCTCTCTCTCTCTCTCTCTTCTCTCTCTTTCTCTCTCTTTCTCAAAATAAATAAATAAACATTTAATTAAAAAAAGGATTCTGAGATGGTACTGTTTTACAAAGGTATGGGTTGTGTCACGTTGAAGGCAGATGAATGTTTTCATATCTGTTCTTTTAATAGTCTGTCAGTAAGGCTGTTATAGGAAGAAACTATTTGGGTTATTTCTCACAGTTGACATAATTTAATCCTTCTAGTTTCAGGTTTATTTAGAAACAACCGAAAGGTAAAGGTAATGCCTCTCAGATATTGGATTATGTTAGGTTAGAAATAGTGACTTCACAAAGAAAAAAAATGAGCCTCTTTATTGCATAACCTTTCTGATTTTCTCTCCTCACATGCATCAAAATACAGAATCAGCAGAAACCATAAGATCCTAGGGATTAAGTCTCAACTTATCCTGGTGGGTGGGAACCCGTTTACACTTTGGCTGTGCTACCTTGATCCTGGACTCTGGAATTAGATAGGGATTCATATCTCAGCTCTCCCTCAGACTGGCTACTTACCGTCTCTGAGCTTCAGTTTTCTCATCTGTAAAGTGAAGATGATAATACAAATAGTTTTGAAGACTAAAAGAAAGTGCCTAACATGTTTTGCACGTTTAGTTCAGGTTTTGCCGGTTATTTGAAAACTCATTCATTGGTCCTGCAAACATTGATTGATTGATAACATGGCGTGAGTCACAAGACTCTGGCTCTAAAAAGATGATTAAGATAGACTGTCTGTCCAAATGGGTGACGGGCACAGAGGAGGGCACTTGTTGGGATGAGCACTGGGTGTTGTATGGAAACCAATTTGACAATAAATTTAAAAAAAAAATCTATCCAAAAGAACTTCACAGTTTAGAGGTGCTTATAAGCATAAAGGTAAATAATTAATGTACACCATGCTATGATAGAGTTATGAACAGAATACTATTAAAAAAAGGAGAGACTAACCCTAGGGAATTTTGGGAGAGATCCGCACAAGTGGTGATATTGGACTTGGAGCCCGGCAAAAAATAAAGGCAATATCATACTAAGAAACAGAAACAGAGGCAGCTATAGGAAAGAGGTGGGTTTGTCATGTGACAAGCTATCCCATGTGGTTAGATATGCTATACACAGGATCATAACAGCCTGTTCGTGAGGGGAAAAAAAAAAAAAGGTTCAAGCAAGATTGGATGTAAATGACCAAAATTGAATTTTTTTTTCTATTTGTAACTCTGGGCAGTTTGGCAAAGATATCACAGCCTTAAATTTTTAGGTACGCTATGTCACAAAATTCCTATTTCTAGGGATTTATCTGAAGAGAATTGGTATGAATATGAATAAATATTCTGATACAAGCCTTTGGTTCTTACCAAGATGGCAAATCAGAAGGCCTGTCAGGTCTCCCTGCCTCTAATCAGTCCTAGAGACAATAAGAATAAATGGGAAACAGACTTGGGGAATATACAATGCCACAAAACTGTGAGGAATCAATGAAACCACAGAAGAGTATTGACTTTTCAGTGGTAGTGGCTGGACACAGGGAAGGGAAAGCGACTATCACTGGGACACAGAACATAACTGAATATGGCAGTGAACACACAAACAGAAGAAGGTTTTTTTTTTAAGTTTGTTTATTTTGAGAGAGAGAGAGTGTGTGTGTGTGTGCACGAGCAGGAGAGGGGCAAAGAGAGAATCCCAAGCAGGCTCCACACTGTCAGTGCAGAGCCCAGTGTGGAGCTCAACTTCACAAACTATGAGATCATGACCTGAGTCGAAGTTGGTTGCTTAACTGACTGAGCAATCCATGCGTCCCCAGAAGAAAGTTTTAATTTTTGTTCACAATCTTTTCTCCCATTCTCTTAGGACCATTAATGCCTGCCATTTTCCTAATGACTCAGACTGTGAGTATTTAGGTCTTAGGGGCAGAATCCAGGTAGCATAGCAAAAATCCCTGATGACATGGCATGAAGAATTGGGGTGAACAGGTTCCTTCCCGTCAGCAGTCTACAGGCACCCAGTAGTCCACCCCTTCACTCTGAGCCTCATAGCTGGTGGACTACCACGTAAGGAGTTGGCCTCCTGCCATTGTTGCTTAGGCAAGCTTTTCCCAGCCCTGTTGCCTCATGGAGTTAAAACAATACGGAGTGGTCAACAATGATTACTCTGCTGTGAGTTCACATTTCCTCTTCTCATTAAACTTGCCTAGTCCTACCAAGCTAAGATGTTGGTCCTTGGGCTCTTTCACTGCATATTCCACCAGACAGAATAGTTGATATTCACAGGAAAACAAGTTCTCATGGAACAAGATATGGAAGCTCCTGTGTTGCTTAACTTCTTAGTAGGACATTCACCGAACTGGACAACACATATCTTCTGAAAATAAATTTTTAGAATAGATACGTGAATAATTTAAAATAAGTATGATTAAAGTGACTTATGTAATTGGGAAATAGAACCAGGAATGAGTTAAAAATTAAGATTGAGAAACTCTTCCAGAAGGTAGCAGGAGATAATAAAGAGCTAAAAGTTATACAAGATAAAAGCAGAAGTGGCAATACCTAGATACAAGAAATCTTAGGAGGGAAAAAGATAGGATTACAAATATTTAAAGAAATAATGGAGAAAAATGCCTCAAAAATTTTGAAAAGTGAAAGACCTTAGAATGGGAAGGGCTTATAGAGAAACAACCAAGAGGAATAAAGAAATCCTCATACAGAAATATCAAAAATGGAAAGGATATTGTACCGAGTTCCAGAAAAGAACAGCAGTTCACCTACGAGAAAAAAAGAAAAATCATCATCAGATTTCTGCACAGAAACATTGGATGGAAGAAAACAGTAATGTTTTAAAGTATTAAGGACTTAATTAGAAAGATGTTTCCTGTGGCATTGCTTGTAATAGCAAAATATTGAAAGTGACCTGATTATCCATACAATGGCACACCATGAAGCCACTTAAAAATTATGTTGCAGAAAAATGTTTAAAAACATGAAAAGGTATTTGCAATAAAAAAGTGGTTCTGTGAATAAAACAGATTATATGCATGTATACAATGATTCCAGTTTTGTTTAAGTGGAAAGACTGAAAGAATATGTGCAGAAATTTTTAAGGTTTGTTTTTTTTTAAATCCAGGATAGTTAACATACAGTGTTGTATTAGTTTCAGGTATAGAATATAGTGATTCAACATTTTCTTATATTCCTTGGTGCTCATCATGACAAGTGTTCTCCTTAATCCCCATCGCCTATTTCATCCATCTCAACCCACCTTTCCTCTGGAAACCATCAGTTCTCTATAGTTAACAGCCTGTTTTTATTTTTGTTTTTTGTTGTTGTTGTTGTTTGGTTGGTTGTTTTTATTTATTTTTTTTTTGGTTTGTCTTTTTCTTTCTTTCTTTCTTTGTTAAATTCCACATACGAGTGGAATCATATGGTATCTGTCTTTCTCTGACTGATTTTACTTAGCGTTATATTCTGTAGATCCACCCATGTTGCTACAAATGGCAAGATTTCATTCTTTTAATGGCTGAGTAGTATTGTGTGTGTAACGCACAACTTCTTTATCCATTCACCTATCAATGGACACTGGGGCTGCTTCCATAATTTGGCTGTCGTACATAGTGCTGCAATAAACATAGAGGTGCATATGTCTTTCAAAGTAGTGTTCTCATATTTTTTGGGTAAATGCCCACTCGTGGAATTGCTGGATCATATGAGAATTCTATTTTTAATTTTTTGAAGAAACTTCAGATTGTTTTCCACAGTGGCTGCACTAGTTTACATTCCCACCAACAATGCATGAGGGTTCTTTTTTTTTTCCTCTACATCCTTGCCAACACTTTTTATTTCTTGTGTTTTTGATTTTAGCCATTGTGACAAGTGTGAGGAGATATCTCATTGTAGTTTTGAGTGAGGAGATATCTCATTGTGGTTCTGATTTGCATTTCATTTCCCTGATGATTAGCGATGATGGGCATCTTTTCATGTGTCTGCTGGCCATCTGTACATCTTTGAAGAAATATCTGTTCATGTCCTCTGCCACTTTTAAGTGGATTATTTGAGAGTTTTTTTGATGTTGATTTGTATAAGTTCTTTATGTATTTTGGATATTAACCCTTTATCATATATGTCATTTGCAAATATCTTCTCCCATTCAGTATTTTGTCTTTAGTTTTGTTGATTGTTTCCTGTGCAGATGCTTTTATTTTAACGTAATCTCAATAGTTTATTTTTGCTTTTCTTTCCCTTGCCTCAGGAGACACATCTAGAAAAATGTCGCCATGGCCAATGTCAGAGAAATTACTGCCTGCGCTCTCTTCTAGGATTTTTATGGTTCCAGGTCTCACACTTAGGGCTTTAATCTATTTTCAGTCAATTTATGTGTATGGCCTAAGAAAGTGGTCCAGTTTTATTCTTTTCCATGTAGCTGTCCAATTTTCCCAACACCATTTGTTGAAGAGTCTGTCTTTTTTCCATTGTGTATTCTTGCCTCCTTTGTTGTAGATTAACTGACCATATAATCATGGATTTATTTTTGGGCTCTACATTCTATTTTATTGATCTATAGATCTATTTTCATGCCAGTACCATACTGTTTTGATTACCGCATCTCTGTAGTATACCTTGAAATCTGGGATTGTGATTCCTCCAGTTTTGTTCTTCTTCTTTAAGATTGCCTTGACTATTTGGGTTCTTTTATGATTAAATACAAATTTTAGGATTATTCTAGTTCTGTGAAAATGCTGTTGATATTTTGTTAGGGATTACATTAAATGTGTAGATTGCTTTGGGTAGTATGGACATTCTAACAATATTTGTTCTTCCCATCTGTAAGCATGGGATATTTTTCCATGTTGTGTTGTCTTCAATTTCTTTCATCATTGTTTTATAGTTTTCAGAGTACAGGTTTTTTACTTCCTTGATTAGGTTTATTCCTAGGTATTTTATGATTTTTGGTGAAATTATAAATGGGATTATTTTCATAATTTCCCTTTCTGCTATTTTATTATTACTGTATAGAAATGCAATGAATTTCTGTATACTGATTTTGTATCATGCAACCTTTCTGAATTCATTTATCAGTTCTTGTAGTTTTTTGGTGGAGTTTTTAGGTTTTCTATAAACTATATCATGTCATCAGCAAATAGTGAGAGTTTTACTTCTTCTTTACCAATTTGGATGTCTTTTATATATTTTTGTTGTCTCATTGTTGTGACTAGAACTTCCAGTACTGTGTTGAATAAAAATGGAGAGAGTGGACCTCCTTGTTTCCCTCCTGACCTTAGGGAGAAAACTGATAGTTTTAATGTTGAGTATGATGTTAGCTGTGAGTTTTTCATATATGGACTTTATTATATTGAGGTACGTTCCCTCTAAACCTATTTTGTTGAGGATTTTTATCAGGAAAGGATGTTGTACTTTGTCAAATGCTTTTTCTGCATGTATTGAAAGGATGATATGGTTTTCATCCTTTCTCTTGATATAATGTATCATGATGATTGATTTGTGAGTATTGAATCACTGTTGCATTCCAGGAATAAATCTCACGTGATCATGGTGAATGACTTTTTTAATGTGTTATTGTACATGGTTTGCTAATATTTTGTTGAGAATTTTTGCATCTATGTTCATCAGAGATACTGGCCTTTAGTTTTCTTTTTCGATAGTATCTTTATCTGTTATTAGGGTACTACTGGACTTACAGAATGAATTTGGAAGCTTTCTTTCCTCTTCCATTTTTTAAAATGATTTGAGAAGAATATGTATTAATCGTTCTTTAAATGTTTGGTAGAATTCACCTGTGAGGCCATCTGGTCCCATACTTTTGTTTCTTGGGAGTTTTTTGATTACTGATTCTGTTTCATTGCTAGTAATCTGTCCAAATTTTCTGTTTATTTTTCAGTTTTGGTAGGTTATATGTTTCTAGGAATTTCTCCATTTTTTCTTGGTTGTTCAGCTTCTTGGCATATAATTTTTCATAATATTCTCTTATAATCCTTTGAATTTCTGTGTTGTTGGTTGTTATTTTTGCTCTTTAATTCCTCTTTTTGTTTATTTGAGTTGCCTTTCTCTCTCCCTCCCTCCCTCCCTCTTTCTCTGAGTGTGGCTAAAAGTTTATCAATTTTATTTACCTTTTCAAAGATCCAGCTCCTAGTTTCATTGATATGTTTTATTGTTTTCTTTGTTTCTGTTTTGTTTATTTCTGTGGTAATATTTATTATTTCCTTCCTTCTATTGATTTGGGGTTTTGTTTTTTCTTCTTTTTCTCCCCCCTTTAGGTATACTTTCTGGTTGTTTATTTGAGATTTTTCTTACATCTTGAAGTAGGCCTGTATTGCTATAAACTTCATTCTTAGGACAACTTTTGCTGCATCCCGAAGGTTTTGGACCATTGTATTTTCATTTTCATTTGTCCCCACGTATTTTTTTTTTTATTTCCTCTTTAATTTCTTAGTTGACTCATTCGTTGTTTAGTAGCATGTTATTTAACTTCTATGTATTTGTGTTTTTTCAAAAATTTTCCTTGTGGTTGATTTCTTGTATTTTAGCATTGTGGTTGGAAAAGATGCATGGTATGACCTTAATTTTTTGAATTTGTTGAGACTTGTTTTGTGGCCTAACATGTGTTCTGTTCTGGAGAATGTTCCATGTGCACTTGAAAAGAATGTGTATTCTGCTGTTTTAGGATGGAATGTTCTGAATATATCTGTTAGATCCATCTGGTCCAACGTGTCATTCAAAGCCACTGTTTCCTTGTTGATTTTCTGTTTAGATGATATATCCATTGATGTAAGTGGGGTGTTAAAGTTCCCTACTATTATTGTATTACTATGGGTTATATCCTTTACGTTTGTTATTAGCTGCTTTATGTATTTGGGTGCATCCATGCTGGGTGCAGAAATATTTACAAACATATCTTCCTGTTGGATTGTTTCCTTTATGATTATATAGTATCCTTCTTTGTCTCTTATTATAGTCTTTGTTTTAAAGTCTATTTTGTATGAGTTAAGTATTACTACCCTGGCTTTCCCTTCACTTCCATTTGCATGATAATTTTTCATCCCTTCACTTTCTATCCGCATGTTTCTTTAGGTCTGAAATAAGTCTCTTTTAGGCACTGTATTGATGGGTCTTGCATTTTTATCCATTCCATCATCCTGTGTCTTTTAATTGGGATCTTTAATTCATTTACATTCGAAGTAATTACTGAGAGATATGTACTTATTGTCATTTTGCTACTTGTGTGGTTGTTCTGTAGCTTCTCTCTGTTCCTTTCTTCTTTTGCTCTCTTCTCCCAGAGTTTGCTGGCTTTCTTTAGTGATATACTTTATTTCCTTTCTTTTTATTTTTTTGCACTTCTCTTACTGACTTTTGATTTGTGGTTACCATTAGGTTTATACGTAAATCTTATGCATATAGCAGTCTATATTAAGTTGATGGTCCCATCCTTTACTCCTCCGCTCTCTCCCCCCCACATTTTTAGGTATATGTTGTCATACTTTATATCCTTTTATTTGGTGAGTCTCTTGACTGATTTTTATAGATATACTTATTTTTGCTGCTTTTATGTTTCCTACTTTCTTATTCTTGCTTATGGTCTTTCTTTTCCATTCAAAGAATCTCCTTTTACATTTTTCATAGTACTGGTTTAATGGTGCTGAATTCCTTTAACTTATGTTGGTCCTGGAAACTCTCTCTTTTCTTCTATTCTGAATGATAGTCTCGTTATAGTATTCTTGTTTGCAGGTTTTTTCTTTCAGCACTTTGACTATATCATGCTATTCCCTCTGGCCTGTGAATTTTCTGCAAAAAAGTTGCTGATAGCCTTATGAGTTCCTTATATGTAAATGTTTCCCCTTTCTGCTTTTACAGTTCTCTATTTGTCACTACCTTTTGCTATTTTAATTACCGTATGTCTTGACCTCCTTGGGTTGACCTCCTTGGGTTGATTTTGTTAAGGGACCTCCAGGATCTAGGTATCTGGTTCCTTCCCCAGATATAGGAAGTTTTCAGCTATTATTTCTTCAAATAAGTTTTCTGGCCCCTTTTCTGTTTCTTCTCCTTCTGGGATCTCCAGAATGCTTGATGGTATCACTGAATTCCTTGTACCTGTTTACATTTATTATTATTATTATTTCCTCTGGCATTCAGCTTGATTGCTTTCCATTACACTGTTCTCCAGGTCACTGATCTGTTCTGCTTTCTGTATTTCTGGTATTTATTCCATCTAGTGTATTTTTAATTTCAGTTCTGGAATTCTTCATCTCTGATTGGTTCTTTTTATGTTTTCTATCTCACTGGGGTCTTGCACTCTTTTCTCAAGTCCAGTGAGTATATTTATGACTGTTCCTTTAAATTCTCTATCAGGCATATTACTTATCTCTGTGTCATTTATCTCTCTCACTGTGATTTTGTCCTGTTCTTTCATTTGGTACATTTTCCTCTGTTTCCTCATTTTGTCTAACTCTGTGTCTGTTTCTGTGTGTTATGATTGTCAGCTAAGCTACATCTTCTGCTCTTGAAATCAATGGGCTTATGAATAAGAGGTACTGTAATGTCCTGCAGTGTAGTGTCCCCAGTTCACCAGAGCCTGGCACTTAAGCGGTGTCTCCTGTGTATGTGTGCATATGCCCTACTTTTGTGGCTGAGCCTTGTTTCCCTTTAGTCTCGTCATCTGCAATGGCTCTCTTTGCCTGTTATGGGCACGATTTGGTCCCTGCATTATTAATGAGCCAGCCCAAGTCCACTTGGGCTTGAGTTGAGTCAGACCAGGCATTTGCCAGCACTGTGGAAGCACAGCTGAGAAGCTTTCGTTGGTGGCTGGGGCCTGTAGTCAGACCAAATGCCTTCCCCTAGTCCACTACTGGGGCCACAGCTGGAGCAGTGTATGTGATTATCTTCCCCTCTCCCTGGGGCAGGAGTCACACTGGAGTGGCGATGGTCCCTTTTGGGGCTGCTTGCACACCGCCAGGCTTGTGGCACCACTTTGGATGGGTGCTGGCCACGGGCGTATTAGATGAGGCAAGTCTGCCAGAGAATGCAGGAGTGGGGTGCACGGTGTTAACAAGGTTTGTGGGATCTAGAGCCACTTTAGAAAACTCCTGCCACAGGAATAAAGGGAGCAAGTCCACAGGAGAATGCAGGGGTGGGCACACTGTGCCAGCAAGATTTGAACATGTCTGCTGTAGGAGGCGACCTACAATGGGGGCCTGGCTGGAGGGGTGTGTCCATTGGAGAATATGGGGGGAATGCATCATTAACAGGTTAGGTGGTAAATGTTGGCACTGTGCTGGTTCCTGCAGGTGACCATGTGTCTTGGCTAGGGGAGAGGGGAGGGAAATGGCACCTGTCACCTCCTTTTTCCTGAAGACGCCTCCTAAAGATCCCTGCCCCATCTGCATAGGCTCTGAGATTCGTAAATAAATCTCCTTCCCACATACCCCAGGCATTTTCTAAATTGCTGCTTCTATGCTGTATCTCTGCAGGGGTGTTTGTTCTCTGTCTTTAAGAGCGGGAACTCAGTTTCCCATCACCCTCTTGACTCTCCCAGAGCTGGCCCTGGCTCTGGTTTTCAAACCCAGCTGTTATGGGCATCTGTCTTTTCCATGTGGGTTCCCTGTGCCTGGGGTGCTTGGTGTGCAGGTCTATTTTTGTTGTCTCTTCAGGCCTGCAATATCCCTCCGTCGCATGAACAGTCCCATGCATCCATTTAGCTCCTGACTGTGTCTCTGCCCTTCCTACCCATGTGGCCTCTTCTCTACATTTGGCTGTGGAGAATCCGTTCTGCCAATTTTCAGTCATTTTTCGGGGTGTTTATGCTGGTGTGGGTGTTATCTGGTTCTGTCTGTGGGAGGGGGTGAGTTTAGAATCTAATTCTGCCATCTTCTCTGGAAGTCAAAAATTTTAGTTTTTATTTCTGAGAGTGAGATGGGACAAGAGATAGTATTATTTCCTATTTTTTTTAAACAAGATACATTTTTTTCTGATGTGCTTTTACTACTTGAAGAGGAAAAAAAAATGATACTTAACTATTGACTTAACTTTGATAGAACTCTATGACTGGATACTAATTGAGAGCAATTTTAGACGGACTTGAGACACTTGGAATATGCTGCACCAGTTCGGGTGAGATGTGAAGAGGCTTGAGTTAAGTAAGACAGTGGCAAAGGCGATGGATCCAGCAGGTTCTATCGGTTTGACACTCAGGAAAAATGAACAGGAATTGGTTAGCAATTAGATAGGGGACATGTCAAGGATGACTCTGAAGTTTCTAGCTTCTCTGATATTTTACTTATCAGCTCCTAAATTTAGGTCTGAAAGAACTATTATGTATGCCCTTCTAAAGAAATGTTGTGATACAAAGGCAGATATTTATACTACATTTCCAGCGGCTCCTCTATGAAAGCACGTTTGAAGCTGATTTGTATGTACACGTACATTGTGAACCACAGATATCTTATTTTCAAGAAAAACATGTTCTACAAACTCTTCCCCCACCTGTGTCATTAAGCGAAAGCAGTTGCTTTATTCACCACTAACCTCTGTCTGAGTTCTTTTGAATGCAGGTTCAAAGGCACATTCCATGAATATATCCTTTTTCCCATGTGTGTTGAAACCTGCTGGCAAATATTTCATACCCCTATGGAAAAAATGGGCCAAGTACATGAATTGACAATTTACAATAGAAACACACCAAATGACAACTATCCATAAGAAAAAAATGTTGTTACCTAAGTAATGAAAATTAAACCTAATTTCAAAATGGCAAAAATAATCCCTTTAAAAAAAATCTCTTAAAAAGATAATATATAGTGGTTTCAAGATGTTGGTGAGAAAAATATTTCCTTACATGGCTAGTACACTTTCTGGAAAAATTCACCACCTGAGAAAATCAGCCATACAGTTAAAGATTAATTAGTTAATGTTTAAAGTGGATAATAATATGATAATGGCTAAATAAATTATATATCTACTAAAGGCACATTTTCAAAAAAAACATTTCATGACAGGATAATGTTCATGCTACATGAGTAACAAACTTTATATGCCATAGAATTTCTGTTTTTATTTTGTAAAATTTTTTTTATGTTTATTTTTGAGAGAGAGAGAGAGAGACTGAGTGGGAGCAGGGGAGGGGCCGAGAGAGAAAGAGAGAGACACTGAATCCAAAGCAGGCTCCAAGTTCTGAGCTATTAACACAGGGCCTGATGTAAGGCTCGAACTCACAAACCATGAAATCATTAACTGAGCAGAAATCTGGGACACTTAACTGACTGAGCCTCCCAGGTGCCCCTAGAGTTTTTATTTTTAAAGAATTTATTTGTGCGTTTAAAAAAAAAAAGGAGATGGAAAAAATGATCTGAAATATTGAGTATTTCAGGTATCGAGTATCCCTAAATAGTGGTATCACTGGAAATTTTTACTATCCTTATTCTGCTTTTTTAACTTTCTAAAATGAAGCATGAAGATTTTTAAATCAGACAATTATTAAAAACAATCTATTTCTAATATAATTTCAGTGATGTTGAACGTTCTTTTAAATTCATCTGGTATTTTTTCTTTGTCTACATAGTACATACATAAATAGATAACAGGCACAGATACCGAAATCAGTTCAGTAATTTGGGAAAATTACCACATGGCTATAGACATGTTTATTTAAGTACAGTGTTGTCTAGGAATTGCTCATCATTTAGTCAGAATTTACTGAAAAGCATAAATTCAAAGCATATCAGAGATGGAAAGGACTGAGAAATGACATAGAGCAAACCATTTTGCGAGCGGGCTTTGTGAAAATTTGCTTTCACCCTGAGACACTGGGAAGCCATTGAAGGCTTTCAAATGCAATCGTGAGATCTTTAGATAATTTTGGTCATAATGTGGATAGTTGATTGGTGAGGTAATAGTTGAGGGACAGGATATCCAGATAGACGTCTACTTTAATAATGCGGGGAGGAAGTAATGAACCCTGAATTGGGAAAGTAAACGTGAGGCTGGAGAGCAGATGAGTTTGGGAATGTATTTAGGATGTAGAATTGACATGTTAGGGTCAGATTAATTACGATGAAAAAGAGAGAGAAGAGTTAAATAGAACTGAGTTTTTCTAGGTTAGGGAAGGCGATGCAGTTGCCTGCGACAGGCTAGCAAATGCTCGTCCAGAATGTCACCACATACTGGGCTTTTAGTAAACACCAACTCATTGACTTATTAGGCTACATGTATGTCTTTTTTAAAGGAACCTGAGTATGGATTAATAGGTATTTCCTTTTAGCTTCGCATAGTTTTGAGAAATATAAGAGGAGACTTATAAATCAGACACAGGACATGTGCACTGAGTGTTAACGACGCATTAATAAAATTTACGCCAATATGTTCTGGGCCACTTTCGTCTAGGCCATCATTTTCATAGCAACAGCACCAAAAGCAGCTCCTAGAGAAATAAGACTATTTTTAAGTTTCCTACTTTATATCAATTAGAAACTAATTTGAAATGTTTTAGTGTAAAGGTAGAAGATATCTCTGGTCCAGTCACCAGTTTTAATTAGTTGTTTTTAAACCAATATATTTTCTTCCTTTCTTTGGGCTCCATATGTTCTTCTCCACTGAGATGTGGATTTATACCCTCACAGAGACACAGTAAACAGGCGTATTCATGGAGTGTGCTTTCTTGCAGGCACGTCCTGTTGACAGCACCTTGCATGTTAGAATGATCTTAGGAAAAGAAGATTAAAAAGTAGGAGATGTAGGAGTGCACTGTTCTGTTTTACTGAAGCATTTAGAGATCCAACTACCTCCTCATTAGAGCAATCCCAAAAGTGTTAGACCGCAGCCATCTACCTAATGCTTGCCACATCCCTACCAGGTGGCCAAGTTCTTGTTTGAAAAATCCCACAAAAGGCCTGTCTGCTCTGTAAATATATTGTAAAAGCTGATCTTGTAACAAGTCGAAATTTGTCTTCTCATAGCTTAATATTTATTGATCCTAGTACAATGAAGCCAAGTTCCCATAATGCACACCGGTTCTTTAACTGCTAAGGTCCTTCTTAGTGCTTTTCTTCTTCATTCCTTTCACTTGCTCTTAACGTGCTTTAATCTCTTCATTATCCTGACTGCTCTGTTCTGAACATGCACTTGTTTTGTCCGTATCCCTATTTTTTTTAAATAAATATACTTTTTAAATTATGAAAATAAAAGCCTTATTAATACAATTTCTAAATTTGATAAATGACTATTTAAAACACATTTTTAAGAAAGGCCTTCTTACTGATCTCTGTGGCTCCAATGTGTTTCTGTTTAATTCAGTTTCCAATCAGCCACTGGAGTGGTCTATCCAAACTGCATTTCCTACTGCCTGGGTTAAGGTCCCTAGATGAGCAACATCAACTAGAAGTACAAGTGCAAGAGCGCTATTAGAGGTATTTCCTGTTAAGTTGAAGTGGAGGGTGCTGGAGAAGGCAGTGGGAGCCTTCAGACTGAGAAGCGGACCTGACACTTGTGAAAGGAAGGGGGAACGGGAGGTAGGAAGGGAATAGGAGAAGTCTTAGGCTTTATGCTGCAAAAAAGCAAACAAAATCAACAGAATACATACAGTGTAGTAAAAGTCATGGTAAACTCAGGTTTCTACTTCCATAAAACAAAATGACAAAATATTCTGGAATAATATCTACAGTGTTCAAGGGCAAAAGAAAAGAAATTATTTGAACTAAGAATTAGTCAAAGATATGTGTATTACTCAGGATCCATTTGGGAAAATAAAAATTCACTATAAATACATCCAATAGAGGGAATTTTACATAAAGAATTATTGATGAGTATTGGAAGGGCTGGGAGAGCTACGAGAAGGATGACCAGAGGAACAAAGGTACGAAATGGGCGTTACTGAGAGAGTGGAAGCTGGAGTCAACAAGCCTGTCCTTCCTGCTGCCTGTTGGAAATGCTGTTGCACTTGGGCTGAAGGAGTGCCGCTGAAGGAGGGCTACCTGGACCAAGGCTAAAGCCAAGGAAAAGAGGCTACCTGTGCCCAGTCTGCTTGAGTCTAGAATCAACCTCTCCCTGCTGTTGCCCATCTATAGCTACTGATGGCGATTGCCAATAACTGCCATTGTTGGAGCCAGAGGAAGAAACTTGCCCTTTCTGCTGTCTTATCTCCTACTAGTGTCTTCTGTTAGTAGAACTCATCAGAAAGACAGCTGGCAGAAGACAGAAATGTAGCTTGCAGACTTCTAGCCTTTGTTAATGTACAGGAAAAGCACAGAAGGATAGGAAGAGGGCAAACAGGCAAATGATTGACATAGAAGTATGCCAGCAAACTAGAAGTTATAGTGTAAAATAGAAGTGACAATTTAACATGAAAATTTCTTTTGTTGTATTATAATAAGGTCTTTCCTATAATTTTTATTTTTTTAGATAATGAGATTGTTTTGAGCTTTAGCATATGAATTTGATATATTTTTTTAGAAGAACTAGTATCTTTTAAAAGAACTTTGCTTGTGGTGTTTGCTTGTAGTTTGCAAAGAAGCAAATCACAAACACACACACGAATTTATACCCTTAATACCCTTATTGCCC
This sequence comes from Paguma larvata, assembly GCA_030068075.1. NCBI lineage: Eukaryota > Metazoa > Chordata > Mammalia > Carnivora > Viverridae > Paguma > Paguma larvata. The sequence goes on along the minus strand of CM057833.1, from coordinate 71,699,743 downwards.
TCATCAGTAATTGCTTTGCTTTGTCTAAACTGTCCTTCCACATAGGCAGAAACATAAATCACTATTTCCAAAGGAGGTCCTGGTCTTTGGGCTGGGTTGGAGGATGGAAGGGAATGAATCATGGGCTACATAGCTTGTAGATCTTAGAAGATCTCAAAGGAATAGCAGGTTCCTCTATCCCGAGTAACATCCCATTGGTCTCACCTCTCATTGCAGCCACGGTTGTGACAGACAGTTCCTTGAGCCTTCCATCCATCACATGCTGACAGTGACTTGCTCGAATAAAGGCCTGGAGTCTCCATGTCCTTCACTTTCTGCCTAGGTATCTCTCACTTTTTCAGAAGCTCATAGGAGCAGCCAACCTGTGAGACCAAGAGATGTCAAGGATTTAATGCCCTCAAGGGTACCTCCTGATCAGTAGGAAACAGGGCTGATCTACAGATAATTCTGGTATGTCCTCTGTAAAGCTATTGTGAGTTATTTTCCGTGCTCCTCTGAAAGTTCTGTTTGGAACTGAGCCCCATTTGTCCTTCATGGAGGGCGGGACGAACGTTTCACTCTTATATTGTTTTTTCCCCCTCCTTTTTTTTTTTTCCTCCATCTTCTCTCTACTCTGTGAGATTATCTCATAAACAAACTACCTGCACATAGCTCATTGTTTTAGATTTGGCTTTCTGGGGAGACCCAAAGGTAAGTTACAGGGCAAGTCATAATAGATATCCAGGTAAGCACCATCTTGAAGCATCTGGGCAAAAAAGATAAAATGCCTAATTAGACATTAAATACAAAACAAAAGGTGTTGGTAGATTTGGAATTAGGGTAAAGAAAAGGAACCCCATAGAACCTTTCTAGGTTGCCTGCCACCTTTTACATCAGAAGCAAGGGAGCTGCTAATGGGCTTCAGAAAACTGCTATTTTCTTCTTTCTGCCTCCTTACTACTCCCCCACCTACAACAGTCTTAAGCGAGTGTTCTGTAACGAAAAGAAGTAACACAGGCACACTCCATCTATCTATAAACATATGTAATATATATGTACACGCTACCTATATAGTTATATATAGTTTATACATATATTCACGTATATTCTTTATTGTAGGCTACTTTTACATTTAATATTTCTGCTAGTGGATTTAAATACACTATTTTGACTTTTTAGCCTCACCTCTTTTTTCTCCATGGTTTTATTTGACTTTGTTGTTCTCCATGACTTTATTTGACTTTTAAATTACCAGAGAGTTTTTTCTTTAATGTCCATTTATTTTTGAGATAGATAGGGAGAGCGTGAGCAGGGAAGGGGCAGAGAAAGTGAGAGAGACACAGAATCCGAAGCAGGCTCCAGGCTCTGAGCTGGCAGCCCAGAGCCCAACACGGGGCTCAAACTCACGAACAGTGAGATCATGACCTGAGCTGAAGTTGAACATTCACCCAACTGAGCCACCCAGGGGCCCCACCAGTAATTTTTTTTTTTTAACTCCTTTTTTTTCTTCCCTGAGCTCTATTTTGAGGAAATGTCTAAGATATCCAAAGCACTCTTTTAAACAACTTTTATGAGCTATAATTTCTTAGACTTTGAAAAAACCTAAGATTTGTTTCTGTTACTTTCATGTACAAAAAAGGCACGTTATTAGTGCAATCTTAGGGTCAAAAAACATTTTTTAAGCCACATTGCTTTTTTTTTAAAATAGCATTTGTTGCAGAAGAGAAACTGAGAGCAACTTGGTTTTAATTGCATGGTTGAATATATACTTGGCTCTTACACCATCACCATTCTCTCTCAATCCTGGGTTGAGTTTTTTTTTTAATTAGTTAAAAATTAGATTATTCATTCCATAAATAGTGTATATTTACTACCTATCAAGCAGGATTTCCGGTGGCGGGGGATGTAGCAGTGAATTAAAAATAAAATAAAAAAAAATCCAGCTTTTCTAGAGCTTAACTTCTAATAGAGTGAAAAAAAGCAGTATAAGGTACGTAAATATATGTAATATAACATGAATGCTGAGGATACACTTACTAAATTTAAATATATTATCAGGATAAGTTTCCTCTCATTGATCTACCTTTAATGCCAGCTTTCATTTTAACTCGAAAGTCTTTTATAATATCTGGAAACCCTAATCCTTTAGTTTCTCTCTCTAATTTTAAATTTCTATTCCCTTTTTCTTCATTTTATAGAGTTTTTAAGAGTGTCCTTTAAGTTATTTATTTTGTTTTCTGCAGTATCAATTAGTGACTCCCAGATTCCAATGGTGATTTGATTTAATTTGTTAGTATTCATTCTCATATCATCTTAAAGTCACCTTTTTAAATGAATTTCATTCATTCATTCATTCATTCATTCATTCATCCGTTCAAAAGATACTTGAATTTATTTTGTGCCAGTTGCTAGAGAATGCTAAGATAAAAATACTCAGAGTAATATGCTCTTATAGTGACAAGAGGAAGGAAAAAGAAAAAGAAAAAAAAGCAATTTTTCTTTTCTCTAATGGTCTAAATCTAATCGTGGGAAGAATTTACACTTCTGTACTGCATATTTCTTTTTCATGGGTTATCTGTTGACGTTCGGGATGGAAGGAGTAGACTCAGTTCATAACAGACTGAGATCCTGACCCAACTGCTCATTGACAATGGAGGGCCCCTGAGTTTGTAAAGGGATGAGTTGCTGGCCTTGGCTAAATTATATTTGTATATTCATTTTCCCATTTCTTTTAGTTGTGTATTCAACCAATTTTTGCAGTGGAGTATAATTTGAAGAACATGAGAAAGAGTTGTTAAATATTTATCAAGCTGCTTCTGGAACTTTGAAGCATATGGAACACAGGAACTGGTGGAAACCTAGGCAGAACACGTTGCTTGTATTTTTACCTTTAAAATAGATATTTTTGTAAGGAAATTTGTGATGCTGGCATACCCTGAGTTTTTGGCTCAGTCTATGTGAGGAAATGGTCTAAGTGAAGAAGAAGTAAGAAAAATGGAAAAGTCTGTCAATAGAAATTGGTCCTTAGTCCTGACCCATTGGAAAATAAGTTTGAAAACATTTCTTCCAGAATCAGAATACTGATTTCTCATTTCATAGTGGAATTATATTGACTATAATTTCTTTGTCAGGTACTTTCATAATTATATTAAGGTTCTGTTGCTTATTGGCTCTCTGGATCTTTATATGAGAAATTTCCCATAGTCTATTAGTTTGGAACTCCAAAATATTTTCCATCACTTAATTATGAAAAATAATACATATAAAGTAAAATCGAAAGACTTTATAGTAAACAGTAAACTTTGCTATATGTTTGAAGTTAACATTTTACTGTACTTATTTTTATCACATATATAGTCATTTGTCATCCCTTCATTCATTAACTCATCTTTTTAAAAATTGCAGAGTTCCTTTTCCCTAAATATGTTAGCATTCATAACATTAACTAGGAGTTAATATTTTTCCAGTTTTTAATGTAAAACTTACATACAATGAAATGCACAAATTTAAGTGTACATTTGGTGGGTTTTAACAAATGCTGTATAACTCAAGCCTGTCAAGATACGTAGATTTATCATCCCAAAGTTCTTTAATGAGCTTCTCAGTCAGTTTCTGCTCTGGGTCTGTAGTTTTGTGCATTTTTTTTTTTTGTTGTTGTTGTTTTTTCAGTGTTTTTGTTGTTGTTTTTGTGGAAAAGTCTTATGATGGTTGATTTAATTTATTAATTAAATATAGGCTATTTCATCTTTTCAATTTCATTTAATCAGTTTTGTTAATCTGTCCCTCTCTCCCCCCAGGATTTATCTATTTCATATATATTGTCAATACATTTTTTGGCATCGAGCTGATCGTTGCTTTATAATCCTTTTTCATGTCTGTACGATCAGTAGTGATGATAATTTTTCATTCCTCTTATTTGTAATTTTGTGTTCTTTATGTTTTTTTTTTATCAGTCTAGCTAGAATCTTTTTATTTTGAGCTTTCAAAAAAATTTTTGTCTTTATTAACTTCTCTGTTGTTTTAGTATTTCATTAATATATGCTATTATCTTGATTATTTCCTTCATTTTACTTACTTTGCCTTTACTTTCCCCCTCTTTATTCAGCGTCTTTTTTTTAATGTTTATTTTTGGGAGAGAGACAGAGTATGAGTGGGGGAAGGGCAGAGAGAGAGGGAGACACAATCTGAAGCAGGCTTCAGGCTCTGAGCTGTCAGCACAGAGCCCGACTTGGGGCTTGAACTCAAGAACTATGAGATCATGACCTAAGCTGAAGTTGAATGCTTAACTTACTTAGCCACCCAGGTGCCCCATCTTTTTCTAGCTTCTTAAGTAGCACTCTTATCCCATTGACTTTAGACCTCTTTCTTTTCAAATATAAGCATGTAAAGCTATAAATTTTCCTCAAGTATTGCTTTAGCTGTATCCCATGCATTTTGATATGTTGAATTTCATCGTTGTTCAGTTTGACATATGCCTAATTTCCCTTGTTATTTCTTTTTTGATTCATATATAGTTTAGAAGTCTGTTGTTTAAATTCCAAATATTTGATTTTTTCCCCTAGATATCTTATTTTTATGGCCCTCTAATTTAATTTCATTGTGATCAGAGAGCATCCTTTGTACAATATCAGTTATGTTAAATATATTTTATGACCTGATTTGTGATGAACATTATATGGTCTATCATGTTGAATGTTTAATTTGTGTTTGAAAAAAAATGTTTATTCTCTTACTGTTGGATTTGATGTTCTATACCTACTCACTAGACTAACATGTTGAACATATTGTTTAGATCATCTCTATCTTTACTGAATTTTTGTCTATCAATTACTAAAAGATCATTTTTAAAAATGTCCCACATTGTTTTTGGAATTGTCTATTCCTCCCTTCAAATGTGTTTATTTCTGTTTCATGTATTTTAAAGTCCTTTTAGTAGCATTGCATATACTAATGATTGTCATTTCTTCCAGATAATTTAATTCTTTTATCATTATGAAATTTCTTTCTTTATTTTCGGTAGTACTTTTTGTCTTCAAATTATTTTATCTAATGTTAGTTTAACTACTCTAGTCTTATAATGCTTACTATTTATATGGTATATCTTTTCCATTCATTTACTTTCAACCTATCTGTACCTTTTTTTTTTTTAAGTTTATTTATTTCTTTGGACAGAGAGAGCATGCAAGCAGGGGAAGGGAGTAAAGAGAAAAGGAGAGAGAGAATCCCAAGCAGGCTTCATAGTGCCAGCACAGAGTTTGACATGGGCCTCGAACTCAGGAACTGTGAGATCATGCCCTCAGCTGAGATCAGAAATCGGATACTTAACCAACTGAGGGTACCCCCAACCTATTTGTATCTCTGTATTTAAAATGAACTTCTTGAAGATAAAAAATAGATTAGTGTTACTTGTTTATTTATTTTGATAATCTCAGACTTTTTTTTTTTTTTTTTTTTTTGAGAGACACAAAGAGAGAGCATGCGCACATGCAAGTGGAGGAGAGACAGAGGGAGGGAAAAAATCCCAAGCAGGCTCCACACTTAGCATGGAACCTGACATGGGGGTTTGATTTCAAGACTCTAAGATAATAACCTGAGCCAAAATCAAGTGTTGAATGCTTAACCGACTGAGCCACTCGGGCTCCTCAATCTCTGACTTTTAATAGAGGTTAGTTATTTGTATTTAATATAATTATTGATAGGGTTAGATTTAGTTTTCCTATTTTATAATGCATTTTCCATTTATCTTCTCTGCATTTTCTTCTTCTGTTTCTACATTTTTGTCTCTTTGGGTCTTTGAATATTTTCAGAGTTCTATTTTAATGTACTGTTTTTTTTAATAGACCTCTTTGCATTTTTTAAATAAGTTTCTCTAGGGATTAAAACATACATCTTTAAGTTTTCACAGTAAACTTAGAATTAATATTATGCCATTTCACATAAAATGCAGAATCTTGCACCTGTGTAAATCCATATAATTCCCCTCACTTTGTTCTGTCATGGACATATATTTTACTTCTGTACTCATTATAAACCCCATGAGATAGTATTATAATTTTTACTTTAAAAAGTAAACTTATGAAACTTAAAGAAAGTCATATGAAACTTAAAGAAATTTAGAGGAAAAGCAAATATGACTAATTTGCTAAATTAGTCAAAAAATTAAAGCAAAAATGACTAATTATACTCCTTATATTTGCCATTTTCAGGACCCTTCATTCTTCCTGAGAAAATGAGTTTCCAGTTGGTATAATTTTTCTTCAACCTCAGAACTTCCTTTGACAATTTTTCTAATTTATATCCAGTTTATCCTGTAAATTCTCTTATATTCTTTCTATCTGAAAATGTATTTTCCCTAAATTCTAGAAGGATAATGTTGATGGACATTGAATTTCTATTGACAGTTTTTGCTTGATATTTTGCCTTCATCAGCTTAATGATATTTTTTCCCATTGTCTTCTGGTTTTGTAGTTTCTGAAAAGTAGGTAATATAATGATTTATTTTTCCCTCCTTATGTAATGTCTTCTTTTTCTTTGACTTCTACTGAAATTTTTCTTTGGTTTTGTGCAGTTTTATCTTAACATATCTAGATGTGATTCTCTTCATATTTTTTCCTGCTTGAGATTGCTAAGTTTCTTAAATCTTTAAATTTATGTCTTTCACTTGAACTTTGGAAAACACTAAGCCATTATTTCTTCAAAATATGTTGTTTTATTTTTTCTCCTTTCTTCTGAGTCTCCAGTTACACAAATAAATAGATCTTTTGATATTTCATAAGCCAATAAAGCTCTGTTAATTTATTTTTAAGTATTTTTTCTTTTCCATAGATTGGATAATCACTATTGAACTCCATTCAAATTTACTGAGTATTTTTTCTGTCTTTTCCATTCTCCTGTTAAACTCATACATTTTATATATCAAGTATTATAAATCAGATATTTTCAACTCTAGAATTGCAATTTCTTGAATGATTATTTTGCTGGATATAGAATTCTTGATTTACAGTCTTTTTCTTTCAGCATTTTGAGTATATTATCCCACAGCCTCCTGCCCTTCTTGTCTTCTGTTAAGTCAGTTGTACCTCTTATTAAAGACTTTTTTTTATATTTATTTATATTTGAGAGAGAGAGAGACAGAGCATGAGTGGGGGAAGGGCAGAGAGAGGAGGAGACACGGAATCCAAAGCAGGCTTCGGGCCCTGAGCGAGCTGTCAGCACAGAGCCTCACACAGGGCTCAAACTCATGAACTATGAGATCATGACCTGAGCTGCAGTCGGATGCTTAACCGACTGAGCCACCCGGCACCTCTAAAGACTTTTTGTACATGATGATTTATTTGTTCGTTTTCTCTCTTCCTTATTGCTTTCAAGATTCTCTCTTTGTCTTATGAGAATTTGACTATGATGTGGATGTGTCTAGGTGTGTCTTTCTTTTGGATTATCCTATTAGAGGTGTTTTGAGACTCTTGGATGTATAGGTTAATGTTGTTCATCAAATTTGGAAATTTTCATATATTCTTCAAATATTCTTATTGCCTCTTTACCTCTTTCTCCTTTTTGGGGATTCCCATTATACATATGTTGATATGCTTGATGGTGTACCTCTGGTCTCTGGATCTCTGATCATTAAAAATTTTTTTTCCTCTGTTCCTTAAACAGGATAATTTCAACTGAACTATCTTCAGGTTTGCTTATTTTTCTTCTGCCAGCTCTTATGTTTTTCCCTCTAGCTAATGTTTCATTTTATTTATCATATATTTCATCTCCAGTATTTTTCTTTGTTTTATTTTATAAGTTTATTTTTTTATTCATATTTTCTATTTGGTGTGGTATTATCTTCTCTTTAGTTTTTTTAAATGTAATTTTTATTATTTGAACATATTTATGATATCTTATTTTAAATTTTTGTCTTCTATATACAGTATCTCGGCTCCTCAGGAACAGTTCCTATTGTCTGTTTTCTTTCTTATGTATTGAACATATTTTTCTGCTTCATGTATCTTATAATTTTTTGTAGATACTTAGACATTTTAAATAATATAGCATGGTAACTCTGGGAATAGATCTCTGCTTCCTCCCCCAGACCTCGTTATTGTTGTTGTTGCTGTTTACCTCTCAGTTACTTTTCTGGAAAAATTCTGTAATATCTGTATTCAGTGTTTTGTGCAGCCACTTAAGTCTCATCTCTGCTTAGCTGTCTTAGTGGTCAGATAATGATTGGATAGAGATTTCCTTAAATTCCTTGAGCCAGTAAGTCTCTCACTTTCTGCTGAAGGATGTAATGTGTGGGTTGGAGTAGGCTTTCAGTACTTCAGTAGTTTACAGTTGTGCGTTAATCTTCACTTCTTGCTTGCACAGAGCTTCGTAGTCAGCTGTGGAGAGAGCTTAAAGCCTTTTTAAGTCTTTTGTTGGCATATGCACAGTACTGCACGTGCAGATAGTCTTCTGGATTCCCAGAAACCTGTTAGATCTTATCAAAACCCCCTATTGAGACCTCATTTCACTCATTTTCCTTGAATTTTTTTTGCCACTTAATTACCCCAACTGGTACTGATGCCCTAGAAAGCTATGAACTTAAGCAGCTGCCGCTAACTTTGTTGTTGTTGTTGTTGTTGCAAACGCCCTCTGGGTACTGCTTTCCTTGTCCAGTGAGCTCTGAGTCAGTTTAAATAATATCAAACCATCAGAATGGGATTTTTCCAAGGAATTCTAAGATGGGTCAAATAATGACAATTCTTTGGGGATAGATTTTTAGGAGAATTCCAGACCCATTCTACCCATTCCTGGGGCTGCTAGACTTCCATTTCACTCTTTCTATCATTCCAGAGTGGCTGCTTTTCAAGGCCACTACAGAGATGGAAGGAATGGGATGAGAGCAGGGTAACTTAAAATGCCACAAAGCTTAATATTCTCATTCAATTTATTTAACCTTTTTTTCTTGAATAAACTCTTGAACAACCAATCCTTTGGTTAATTTTAGTAGCCCTTAAAATGAGGACTTGACAATTATTTACCAGTGTTCTCATTGCTTTTATAGAAGAGTGGATTTTTGGAGGTCTTGACTTTGCCAATTCTGCTGTCTAATAAACTGAATAATTTATTGAAATCATAAATATTTACATGTACTAGAGTACTGATTCTTTAAGTACATCATAAATTACCTGAAAATAGAAATTTGAAACAAATGTAATGAAAAGTAAATATAAATAAAATTTTTAATATTCCCTATTTTACCTCAGTAGATAATTTTCCTGGCATATGAACTGGGTTTTTTTTTTTTTTTTTTGGAGACTTTTGTAAAATTTTACTTCTGGTGTGAATGAGGGTGCAAAATGATTTATCAGAGCTTATAAGTTCTATCGATAATTAATACGGCTAATAAGTGTAATTATCAGTATATTTTAAAAGCTTTTAATTTAAATTTTATAAGGAGTATATATTTAAACCTTCGAACATCGGAAGGTATGCAACAATTCTATCTTTTTTAAAGCAAGGGCTTTAAAGAGCATAATACTCCTTGGATTATTGGCTCTCACGGAGTAGATCAGGAATCAGCAAACTACAGTGTGTTGGCCAAATCCAATCTGTTGGGGGCCAAGTCTAGCCAACCCCATTTACTTAAGCTGCTTTAATACTACAAAGACAAAGTTGAGTAGTTTTAACAGACTGTGTGTCCCAGAAAGCCTAAACTGTTTAATATGCCTTCACATAAAAAGTTTTCTGATTTTTGAAGTAGTTTTCACTGGCCATTAGTAGTTCTTGGGATGTATCCAAATCATTAACCATATTTGTGAATAAGTACAGATACCTGGATTCTACCTTAGGCGTTATAACATCAATGAGTTACTTGTTCTCTGATTTTCAGTTGAGTTTGGTAGATGGGAAACACTGCTGGGAGACTGTTAGGAGGGAGAGAGAAAAGTGAGGTCAAGGTGTTTATTTCCCTTGTTTCTTCCCTCCAAGCTCCTCTCATTTAGACATCTCTCTTCATGCATCCTCTCTGTATCAGTGGTTTCATAATCAGCCCCTCTCTTCACACTTTTAGGTTGTAGAGGAGGTATTTGAGCACTTACTATTTTTGGGGGTATTGTAGTTTTCTTAATCCCTATCAACACTTTTGTAAATAATTCCTTTTTTAACCCTCATAAATTATATTCATTTTAATTTGCCTTTCCTTTCAAGCTGGAAATCTAACTAATACAGCAAATCTTTGTACTCCTTTTTTTTTTAGATCAAAACTTCAGCCCATCATTTCTCCATATTGAACTCCTGTCTTCAAAAATGTCTCTTCCTCTTAGTTTTGTGCTATTTTAAATAAAAAAGTCTACCTTCTATTTCTTTAATCAAGTTGTTAATAAAATTATAAACTCTTTGGGGCTAAGAATGGTATCTATGGACAGTTACTAGAACACTCCTTCCTAACTGATTTGATCCATTTGTAACATTTTTTGGTGTTATTCAACTACTTACTAATCTACTTTAAAAGCCCCTATTCCTCATGCCTGCATTTTGGCCATATTTTGATGTCCATGCCCTCTGATTCCTCCAAAGTCTCATATTCATAAGAAGTACATGATGTCAGCGATTATACCTATCTGTTCTCGCTTCAGTCTCTGATCTTCAGTTTCTGACAGGTGGCAGACACAAATTTAGATATACATGACAAAAGGCAGTCTAATAAAGTATTTCAGTTTTTTAAACTTGACTTCCCTTTGAAAGATCCTATAGGAAGCCTTTGCTCCATGTCACTGTTGATGTCCTTGTGACACTTGCGTCTTTACACTTGATCACACCTGTTGACATTGAGGTTCATCAGCATTTTGACAACAGACATTTCTTGGATTTCCCCATTTGGCCAGTCTACATCACACTGAGCACCCTATGCTAGAGAATTAAGATCATTCTAAGGTACCTGATGAAACAGACCCATTTGATATGACATCATGCTACATAGTTTTTAAATTATATAATACATGTATATCTCCTGTTTGGGAAGTTCTGTGTATCTTTATTGGTGACAAAGACATGTTTTTCAAAATTTCCCCGTATATAATGTGCTTTTAATTTCTTTTATGGAATTGCCCATCAGAAATCTGTCATTAAAGATCTCTTCTCCAGAGAGCACAACACAAGTGATCAGAAATAAATTGCTGTTATTATTGTGTGTATACAGAGATATTATTCTTTTTTGTATAACTATTTGTGGTTTCTGAATACAGTAGTTTCATGAATTACACTCAGCTTTAAGACTAATATCGCTTTAGGAGAAGGACTCTGACATAGAAAGTAGAGAAAAAAATATGTAAATTTTATGGAAGAAGGGCCAGGAAACACATGCAGGCTAATTTCACTGCTTGTACTTTTCTTTTCTTTTCTTTTCTTTTCTTTTCTTTTCTCTTCTCTTCTCTTCTCTTCTCTTCTTTTCTTTTTTCCTTTTCTCTTCTTTTCCTTTTTCTCTCCTTTTCTCTTCTCTTCTCCTCTCTCTCTCTCTCTCTCTCTCTCTCTCTCTCTTTTTGAAGTGGACATAACCACAAGATTTTACTGTTTTCGTAATGTAACAAGATATGAGGCTTAGAACTGGATCACTTGGCCCTTTCTCTTCTTATCTCCTCCCAGTTCAACATGTTTGCATCTCTTTAGAGCCAGCATTCTCTTAGAACTGCAGTTGGGTTCAACACATTCAAACCTCAGCTTCTTTATAGTTTTAGCTTTTTTCCGGAAATTTGGCTTAGTTTGCTCACCATAGCCACTCTACTTCCTGTCATAACACCACTTTCCCTAGGCATAAAGAAAATCTTTGCCTTTCTTGTACTGTATCACTTTGTGGGGTTGGTGCTTGCCACATTTCTTGCGGGAAGTCTGGTGGGTTTTAGGAACATTGACCATGGTTGTGACAGTGCTATTGGCACAGAAAGACCGCTTGTATTTTCTTAAAGAATTGAGGCATGTTGGTAAGCTAATAACAAAAGAAAGCAATAGGGGACCACAAATGGAAAAGAATCATTAGTTCTAGCTAGTGATTCCTCTACCCTTACTTTCTGGTGCCAAAATGTGATTATATAAAAAGTGGTAACATAGTGGATTGTGAAACATCTTTCAAATTTTTTCTCTTAGACCATAAATAATGATAATAAACATTTAATAAGCACTTAACTATAGGGGACCCAAAGCTTGGAAACATAGACAAATGGGCATAATAAGTAGCTACTGATATTACAATATATGACTTGTTCATTGGGTTTTCTGATATAGTCAACGTATTGCCTCTCATTATGCTGATCATCACCCTCATATAAGCTCTGTAGAACTTATGTCTTGTACAGTTAAAAGGCAGGTACTTTGGAAATCTTTTGAACAGTTCTGCTAGGCACCTCCAATTCCTTGAATGTTTGGCAAGTCGGCCAGTTTGGACCGGCTACAACCTTGGCTATGACTGCTTCCTTCACCTTATTGGAAATGGATGAAAGTCCATAAAAGAGTTTGTACAACACATCGACTATATCTTTGAATTTTTAAACCACCTTTCTAACTGTGCTATGAAAAATGGCAGCTCTTTCAAAGTAATCTGCATTAAAAGGCTCTGCTGTTTATTGTGAGGATCAGCCCTTTGTCGACTTAGCAGTATCAGCTCAACACATTCAGCTTTTATCAATCTGTAAAAAATATAAAATTATGGTATTTATGTTTCCAGATTTTATGGATACCCTGTATGTATTGAGGAATCTTCTTTTTTCATGTAATCTTCATAACAAATCTATGAGTTAGCGTCTATTATTATCTCCATTTCATAGAGAAGTGGAAGAAGAGGGAGTTTAAGGAACTTTTCCAAAATCACAGAACCGGTAAATAGAAAATTATAGGTTTTAGGTTTCGGGAATGAGAACAAATTAAAGGGAGAAAAATTGGTGAAGAAATATTATGTTAGCTAGTAGAACACAGACATTTTGCTGTGTGTTTATATAATCTGATTATCTGTTAATATAACCTCCTCTGTGGCTTGCACATCAGATATCAGACTTTTAAGGTACACCAAAATGGCCTCCAGAGAGCTTTTCTGATAACCATACCTCACCATGGAAGTGCTAGGTGGCCTTTGACAAATTTTTAGCCTCTCTGTGCCTTCAAAAATGGAGATGATTATTTTAGCTATCTACCTACCAGGTGAGTTACTATTTGGGAATTCAAATACAAATTATTTTTTGACTTCCTTGGAAGAAAGTCATACTATAAAAACAAATTTGGACTATTATAATGACAAGTGTGTGAGTGTACATTAATTTCCCCCTTATGTTGTTATTGCCAGCAGATGGAGGTCGAAATTGAATTGCTGCTGACTGTTGTCCCTTGTTATGGCCTGTGGAGATATGACAATTGAGGAAGAACTTAGAGGAATGCCAAGTAGCAGAGCATGAAGCAGTGGGCGTGACCCACTGCCTTGGACATTTTATGGCTGATAGCACTTGGCAAGGAAAACAACTGCAGCCTCCATAGTAGTCTTGCAAATAGATCTCAACATTAACCATGCCCTCACCCTCACCCCTATTCGATTTGCCCTGTAATATACGCATTTGCCAAAATCCACTCTGCTAATTTTCGGATAATTCACTGGTCTTCTCACAAAATACCTAAATAACTCAATAAATCACACTTGAAGAAAGTTCTTTGTTGCACTGCAAATTTGGGTGTAGAAAGTTGAGGCAATGTGTATGAAACTTCTTGTCCATTCTACTTTGATTCCTTTTGGGCTCGTCTTGGTTCTTTTTTTTTTTTTTTTTTTTTTTTAATCTTTTTGTTTGTTTGTCTGGAGATTATAACCTAGGGAGTCCTTGGATGATCTTCTAGTGGTGCCTGACCCAGGGGAATTAGAAGCACAATATCTGTGCATGCTATCACGTTTATTTGTTTTTTTTTTTTTCCATTAGTAGAGAGTCTGTAGCTTTCACAAGATTCTCGAAGGGGCTTAGGACTTCAAAAAGCTTATGAATTCCTGCTTTGGATCTTTGGTTTATGGGGCAGTGAAACTTTGTATGTTTGCTTTAACGATTGAGACACAGCATTTTATGTGAATGAGAACAAGGGAGTGGTGGAGAAAAACAGCTTGGAGGGCATTATTACCTTTCCCAATCTTCATTTCTTGTCATGAATTATTAATCATGAGGTAACACTTCATCTGATGCTTTGAAAACTCTCCCCCTGGTAAGAACAGCCTAATTGAATTGGAGGAAGTGGAGCAGGAAGAACTAAACGTGGACGTTGATGGTTTCACCAAAAGCAATTATACACCCTGCAGCCTTCTCCACCTGTTTGAAAACCCAAGGCCCACTAATTCTCATGCCACAAGGGAATGGATGGGAAAGTAAAGGAAAAATTAAAATTGTGGAGTTTCAAACAAATCTTCCTTGAGAGTACTTCATTTTGGCAAAAAGGCATATCGGGGAGGGAGGGAGGGAGGATAGGTGGTGTGGGCAGGGGTCTGATATTCAGGAGATGAGTCTCTCTGGAGTGCATTCTGGCAAGGTAACAACAAAAACTTCAATACAGGCATACTTCTACCTCGTAATTCTAATTGCAGCAATGTATATATCTCAAACTTTAAAATAAACATGCACAATAGAATATGAAGGAGTCATTAGAAATCGTGATTAAATACATTTTGATCCAAAACTATGTTTTTGATATTTTGTGTAAAAAAGGCAATAAATCAATATGTACATATACAGAGTATAGTATGATTCACATTGAAGAGAAATGTAAAACTTTGGAATTGAGGAATATGTACCTCAAAGACACATTTTTAGGTAATGTAAACATGGAGAAAGTCTGGTAGGATATGCACTAAGTGATAAAAATGGTTCCCAATGAGTGCTGTGATTGTAGTTCATTTATTTTTGCTTAACTTTGTTTTCTGCAATAAGCATGTATTTTGTTTGTCATTAAATGTACTAATACAAATTTAGACCATATCTTCTTTTGAAAATACAGACTCTAGGTTGAAAATAGATGGTTACATCAGCAAATGACCAACTTTCCAACTCCAAAAGTTGGATCCCACCTATCAGAAATCGATAGGGGTGGGTGCCTGGGTGGCTCAGCCACTTAAGCATCTTACTCCTGCTTTCAGCTCACAGTAGCTGGGTTCAAGCCCCACATTGGGCTCTGTGCTGATGGTGCAGAGGCTGCTTGGGATTCTCTCTCTCCCTCTCTGCCCTCTTTCCATCTCATGCTGTCTCTGTCTCTCTTGAAATAAATAAATACACTTAAAAACAAAGAAACTGAAGCAAACAGAGATGATGGAGAATGCCCTTTCTCCTTCCAGATGACCAGGAGAGGCCAGCCTGGGCTTTTTCCCTGGGTCTGAACCACTCCTTCCTATCCACAACCAACTGAAACCAAGGGAGTTTCCACTATGTTAAATAGCAAATAGAAAGGCTTTTGAAGACATTTGAAAATAAAAGGAAAGAAAATAATCTCAGACCCTACCAGAATCGCCTACTTCATGCTGCTTACATGCTGACTTCCCTTTACCCCATGATTACTCTGATCGTAGCATCTTCTAAACTGTGCCAGAATTACCCTGCTTGATTTCCTTACATGACACACGCTCTCTCTGTCTTGGTTTCCACTGTATCCCCAGTGCTGAGCACAACACTCCATCAGTAAGTGCTGAGTGAACAAATGATTAAATGAATGCGTGCGTGAAGAGTAGCAAGGAACCACCAACTTGCCTACGTTGGATTCCCCAAAAGCAAGTGCAATGAAATCCAAGTCTGGGAAACAGATATTTTTCCAAAGACAGCCCGAGTAGAACAGGCATCTCTGAGGGATAAGAAATGATGACTCAAAACAGCGCATGTGGGGATTTGGAAGGGCTAACAAGGAGAGAAGAGATACCACAAAATCCAGGCTGAAATGAACAGGCAAAGATGAGTTGTTGCAGTTATATTCTACGATTGCAAATGACATTGCTGTAGGCATGGGGGAACAAAGGTTGTTGAGTTTGCAGAGAAGTGGATTCTTGAATGGGCGAAAATTAAATCTGCGGGGTGATTTGATGTGGAGACGGCACACAGGACGATTTTAGCCACATAAACAAGAATGGCCGTGTGCAATGATTTCTATTCAACCCCCCTGGCTTCCTGGCCTAAGCTGATTATTATTAAGCATTTATGCGGCATTTCATATGTACAAGTGCTTTACAATCATTTATTATTTATTCCTCACAACGTGAGAAAGCCACAAATCAAGGGCAGGGATAAAGTTAATACAATTTTATTAAACAAGAGGGGTGTGCCTAGCAGCAGGCTCAGCTACAACCAGGGAGTGTGACCTCACAGGAGAGAAGCAACATGACAATTCCTTTTTCTTTTTTTGTGCTGCAATTTACACTTTTAATCAGTATTAAGTCAGACGACCCTGCACACCTGGGAGAACTCCTGGGAGCCTGGAAACCTGGTGTGCCAACTCCAGGGAAAGCCTGCCTCCAAATCTGTCCTTCCCATCACCAGTTTCCTCCCTCCCTCCCTCCCTCCCCCTCCCCCTCCCCCTCCCTGCGGGCTCCATTTTATTCCTTATATTTCATGGGGTTGTTTTTTTCTCTTTTTTTTTCATGCCCCATATCTCCTTTTGTTTGTTCCTAATTCTTTTTCTCTCATCCCAGTCTTCTTTCCCCTCCCTCTCCTCTCTGATTCTCCTTTCTCTTCTCTGCTTCTGTCCCTGCTTCTCTGTCTCTCCTCCTCTCTCTTCCCCCAGACACACAGAGATGCACGGACACTACACACAGAGAAAGAAGCAGAATCTAATTGTAGGAGGTGCAGAAGGTCGTTTCCTGTCTCAGACGGTACTCCTTCACTGCCTTCTTGTGAGACCTGACACATGGAAAATTTTAACTCGATTCGTACGGGGAGAATAATGCCAGTGTTAATCCAAGTTGCTTGGAAGGTCATTTAAAAACCATTCCGGGTCGTTTTACTCCCACTGCTGGTGTTCTTCAGGCACTTCTCATAAATGCTAATGAATAATTCACCTTGGTAGTATAGACAAACACAGGCTGGTGGTGTTATTTGGAAATCATTCAAATTGACTAATTAGTCATTTCCTTTAGATTTTATTTAACAAAGGAAAAAGGATTTTGAGATATTTGGTAAATCATACGTTACATTACTAAAATCTTAATAACATATTAGTTCGGTGAAGGGTTGATCACATTTAGTGAAAAAGCCTGAATGGTTGCAATTTTTAAAAAATTATATATCAATTTATTACATTCTAGGCAGAATCTTATTAGACAATGAACAAAAATATCTTAGCTAGAGGTCTCACTGGTCTAATTTTGAAGAAAAGATAAGAATTATTTGTTATTAACGCATGTATTGAAACAAAGGATAGTAGATGAACACTCTCCCTAAATCCCTTAAAATACTCTTTTTCATCCATGACCACCTACTATGTCCAGGATACATTGTTCCACATGCTAGCGATAGAGCAGGAAACCGACAGAAAAAGCCCTTGCTTTTATGGAATTTAGAGTCTAGAGGGATATTTTATAAAGATAGAGAAAGACAATTGTTAAATGATTAGATAGATAGATAAAAATGGATGGGTGTCATGTAATGACAAGTGTTAGGTAGAGAATAGAAAGTGGGTATGTTTTGGGGTATATTGGATACTGTTTTTGGAGCAGTCAGGAAAAGCCTTTAGGGAAGGTGACAATAGAGCAGAGACTAAATATTGAAAAGGAATCACTGTGTTAAGATCCAAGCATTTCTAGGAGGTAGATAAGCAAGGTATAAAGACCCGAGGTGAGAACAAGCTTGGTGTGTTGAAGTCTCATGTGTTTCTAGCCTAGTGAAAATAGAGTGGTAAGAGAAAAGCTCTAAGTTTGGTCAGGGACCAAACTGCATTGTTTCTTTCTTTTGCTTATTAAAGGGAAGTTTCATCCCAGCGACTAAATCATTGCAATTCTCTATTATGGGAGGAGCAGAAGGATTTGTTCAGTTGTGACAGATGTGTCTCCCCTCTCCACACATTTCCTTTTAAACCTATAACCGTTCACTCTTCAGCCAGTAGATGTAAGTCTCCAATGTACCAATGAAGAGAAACCTCAGAGATCAGAGGTGGAACTTTCTTGGTTTTTCAACTCAGTGAAAGGTAGAACATAATTGAAATGATGTGTAATAAAGCACATTCTTGGATTTTATCCTCAAGATTATATTAAGATTCTCTTAGTTGGATAAATGGAAGATTTCTGTACTCTACTTACCCCCTTTCCAACCCAGACAAAATCCAAGAAAGAGAAGATAAATGCCTGACTTGACCAGCCACCATCTTTGGAGCCACAAGTCCTCTGCCAAAGCCCTTCTCCATGCTTTACTCCTTCACGAAGAAGTGAGGGCCTGCCCAGTTCAAATTGGATCCCATCTCTGCTTGTCCAGTGGTCACCAATCAGTGGCCTGAGTTATAACATAGACTTAGTAGAAGATGGGGCTCAAAAGACATTTTGGAGTCAGACATGAATGCATCTTGAAAATAATGTTGGATGATGTTGGCAACCTAAATAAAGAGGTAAACTAAGTCAAGCTCAAAATTGTCAAAATTATGAGCTTATTCAGGAATAGCAGAGGAATTGCAGTTCAGGGCATGCAAACTGTATCAAGCTACAGATGAGTCTGTTAAGGGTTTGGGGCAGGCTATATTTTTGGAAATATAAAGAGGAATGTAAAGTTTAGTTAGAGTCTGTTAAAAAACAAAACAAACAAACAAACAAAACCCACAAATTGTGGCCAGCTTTGAAAATTCCCCAAGCAGACTCAAGAACAAGTCCAGTCATATAAACAAAGCTCAATTCAGCTTATTTTGTGAGACCAGCCCAATCTGGGTCATTTCTCATTCATGTCTCTAAAAACCATAAGCAAAAATTTCCTGGGTTGATATGAAGCCACTCCTTGACCCTCTCCCTATTATTTAAAAAGTTCCAATACTATCAGTTTTCTATAAATCAGGCATTTATGGGAAATTGGTCTCCCAGTCCTTAAATTTTGTTCTCCTGAGGGCACATATGTGAGATTTTACATGTTATATTCTCTGGTTCCATTTTAGATGGAAGTCCTTTCATATTTCCCCTTTTACTCAAGATCTTTGCAGAAAGCATTGCCAATCACTTATGGTATTCAGATGTTTATTCATTTTAGTCAAAGGTATAATTCTTTATGTGTGGATTGTGTTGTATGTTTTATGAAGCTGAGGAAGACCATCAGGTGTCTTTTTTCATGAAGCTGAGGAAGGCTGTCTTCAAGAGACTTGTCCTGGGGGGAAGGAAATGATATGGAATTTCAATGACCTCATTTGGGCCACAAGAGGATTGAAAATGAAGACTCTCACCTACATCCTTCTAAGGTGGACCATTTAGTTTCTATGGTCAGTTGAGTTTCAGGAAAAGCCCTTGGCAGGAAAATAATTTTATTTGTCCATATGTTTGGGAAGAAGACATTTGTTTATTAATGCAAAACATTAGAAATTTAATTAAAAAGATTAAATTGAGGACCAAAAATCGCTTCTCTGCCTTTTGGCTAAGATCAAGTGTAAATTGAGGACCAAAAGCCCAGTGATACCTATTGTTTGAAATATACCTCTCGACCAGTGTCCCCAGTTGTCTCTGTTAAATAGATTGAAAATGTCCCAGGTTCTGGGAGCTTGGCCACCTTCTGCTAGCAGCTTGACATTGTCCTTTATTATTTTTAGTTCTTATGTTACTTTCCCTGACTTATTGACATAAAGACAAGATTCTTTTCCAAGTAAGGTGCAAGTTTTCCCCTGTGGAGGAGTGAGGAAGTTTAGGGCTCTGTGGTTTCGTAGGATTACTTCTTCAAGGCTATCTATTTGGGTTTGTTGATATTCAAAAGCTTGGACAGAAGTACTGGAAGCAGTAGATATGACTATAGAAAGATTGTGAATTGCTTTTTCAAGGTCTGCTATTCCAATCCAAGGACAAAAACCTCTGGTGAAAGCATGCCCCAAACCCTTTTTGTCTACCATAGGGTTGTATGTGGGCAGCCACCCCAAATTATAACATTCCTTGTTCCAAAGTATCCTTTTAAGTTGATAGGACAGTGACTCCAAATAAGCTATAAAAGCAGCAGAATGAAAAGTTTTTCTAATCTTGGTGTCAAGGGTGAGGACAAATATCCCAAAACATTCCTTCCAGTTAAGAGGAAGTATAAAGTATATGTTTTCTTCTCCTTAAAAAGAAATACCTAGTGTCTTCTAAGAGTAACACCTAGTTGGGTCTCTTTGCTCAGATTCTTTTCCCTGGAGTGAAAAAGAAGATCTCATAATTAGAAATACAATATTTTATACCGAGCACATGATAATCCGGTTCGCTAGCATTGTGGAGATGGCTATATGACAACTTAAATTTCTAAGTAGAAATACTTAGAGATATAAAGTAACAAGTAAGCTCATCTAGTATAAGTAGGATTTTGCTGGAGGCTTGGAAAATCTCTGGAGAAAAAGCAAGTTAAGTTTTTCTATCATTCACCGTATTTTTTGTTAATTCCTAATGAAATACCATTGAGTGAGAGCACATAAGCTTTTCATTTCCTGGTGTTATTAATGGTTTTCATTGCTCCAGTGTAGAGATACATTAATGGATGCGATGATGCAGTCTCCTGGATTTCAATAGGATGTCAATCATTTTCATCTGGGTCATACAATATAGTATAGTTGCAGATATTAAGTAGGAGATATCCTAGAGTTTTGACACTGATTTTGACAGTGAATTTGACATTTTGACATTGATTTTGAAACATAAAGAAAAATTGGGGGTAAGATTCCAGACCTGACTGAAGGATATCCATTTATCCATAAATGGAAAGCCATAATATTTGGTGTCTTTTTCCAGCAGGAAGGAAGGACATGCGTGGCTCAAAAGTTACCAAAGGAAAATCCTACATGTTTACCAGATAAATTTTGCCGTCCTTCTAAAGACAGTGGCCAGGTTACCAAGTCAGGTTCATCATGGGTAATATTTGCTCTGGCACAAATCTGGCAATCAGTATGTTTAGCAGAATCAAAGTTTTTGTAAGGTGGGGATAAAAGGATGTGTTAAAGCTAAAGTGAAGAATAATGGGAAAACTAGAAAAAGAACAGTTGAAGGCCTGGATGACCTTATTTAACTAAACATAGAGTAATTAAAAAAAAAAACAAAAAACAGGAAAGTCACATAGGCCTGGTCCAGGTATTTTGATTAAGCTGTCTACTTCAGATGCCATCTGCTCAGTTCCTAGAAATTTTCAGTTTCAGGTCACCGGTTGGTGCATAGGTTCACTCAGGTTTGGGGGCTTTCTTTAGATGTGATGCATGAATCTAGGAGTTTATTCCTTGAAGTTTGGCTGCACAAGGATTAGTTAACAGCACCTAGTAAAGGCCTTTCCAGCAATGTTGAAAAGAGTCATTCTGGAGTCTTTTCCAATAGAAGAAATCTCTGGGTTATAAGGTGTGATGTTTGGTGCCTCTGTTTCCAGGGAGTGTTCTGTATATAGATTGTTCTACCAGATGGTGATTATTTTCTATGGATTTGAACAGGCTTTTGCAAAATTGAGGTATATCCCTCTTTATTAGTCGTGGGTCAAAAAAAAATGGGGCTAAGTGTATCACCCATTGTGTAATTATTTCAAAAGGTGAACGTTTATGGATGACAAAGGGAATAGATCTACGATTTAGAAGAACCAACAGTAATGTTTTTGGCCAGGGTATTTGAAGGGTTTCACCTAATTAAGCCGAGTCTTAATAATTCCATTTGTTAAATGTTAGGCCAGCCCTGAAAATAATAAGCACAACGAAAGTGCCACAAAACTGGTCAGACACCACAGACCTGTCTAAATATCTGACCAGTGAAGTGAGTTCCCTGCTCACTATGAAGTTTAACTGGGGGGTGGCAGGGGGCGATAATCTTTTCTAATAGGATTTTAGCTACAGAGGAGGCAGTTTCCTATCTATACAGGAAAACTTCAGTCCAATGTGAAAACATGCATACTATTACTTAGAACATATTTATATCTGTGAAATGGAGGCAACTGTACAAAATTCATCCACCAAACCTCAAATCCACTAGGTAAGCTAAAATGCCTCAGGAGCAGTGTGGGTTAAATTTAGGATGGTGAAATAAGCATGATAAGTGCTTTTCGTGGCCTTGCAGCTGTTTCCCACCAATGTTGATTCGCGAACATTATCATTTTTATCGCTTGACCAGTGATTTAATTTAATTTGTGAATGGTAGTTAATAATGGAAATTTTGGATTTCCTGACAGGACCAGTTTATTATTGGGTCAGAACCAAAGTTTCATTTTTTCACGATACCAACGGCCTTTAGATCTCAAATTTTCTTTTTCTTTTTAAGGGAACAGTTGTTGGTGTTTGCCTGGATAATTCCCTTAGGTCATCACCATAGGAAGTAGTTTTTTGGATCATGACAGAGGTTTGGTCTATGAATCCCATAGGAGCAGGAGCAGCATTTTTTTGTGGAGACATCAGTGAGTGGTTTCCTTTGGCTTCCACAGACAGACTTAGAATGCACAAGGACTTTAATAAGCTTTAAGAGCTGCTCATGGGAGTATAGCATCTAATAAACTTTGGACATAAGAACGATTTTAAATTTTGTTTCTGCTGCAAGTAGGGAAAACCTGTTGCTTCCATAACATCCAAAATCATGGGTTATTTCAAAGGCATATTGACTATTAGTATAGATGTTAGTGACTTTAGCTTTAGCAAAAATACATGCTTGAGTAAGAGCATATAATTTGGCTTGTTGGGCTGAAGTGGCCAAAAGTCGTCATGAAGGGTTAATAGGTGATTCGTGTAAGTCAAACAGTCATGGAGATTTCATCCATGGAGGAAGTAAGAAAGGGAGCAGGGTTGAGTTTGTTACAATAAATAAGAGTGATCAGAGGACCAGTTAGCAAGAGAATTCATAAGAAGTAACATGGCTTCTTGAAAGGTGTTGGGTATGTCGTGAGTTCAAGAGAGCTATAATACCTTGAGTTACAAAGATGGTCAAGGAGGATCTCATAACTATTTCTTGAGTGATCTTCACCAGAAGGGCGGTAGCAGGGATAACCTTAGGCATGGAATATAATTATATCCCAGTCCATGGAATATAATTGTTGGCTGTCATAACCCGGAGGTTGGTGGTAGCCCCCATGTTTTTGGGTAAGTACTTTAAGGAAATTTCCCTCTTTTTCATATACAGAAAGGAAAAGAGTTAGCTGATAGTTTGGATGTCCAAGAGTATGTGAATTTATTAAGCTTCCCTTCAAGATTTTAAATGTCAAGTTATCTTGGTTTTCCCAGGTAATAGGATTAGGTTTAGTGGTTTTTAATAAGACATATAAGGGTTGTGCTGTTAAGGAGAAGATTGGGATCCAGTTGTGACAATAACTCAGCTAGCCCGAGAAAAGCCTGTAATTAACATTTTGTTTTAGGTTTAAGAAATCTTGATGCTATGAAGCTCTTTGGGATCTAGGTGTAAACTTGTTTTTAGATTAAATATACTAAATATCTAGTTTCAGTTTGAACAAATTGCAGCTTTTCTTTTGAGATCTTGTATCCCTTAGTGGCTAAGAGTTTAACAGGTAAATACTATCTTCTTGTGAGGAGGCTTGGAAGGATGAACAGAGAAAAAAATCACCTACATATCGTAGTAAGATGGAGCCTCCAGAAAATTTTATATCATCTAGGTCAGGTTTTAAAATTTGTGAGAACTTTAAGTAAACCCTGGGCCATTGCTATCCATGTATATTGTTGTCCTTCCCAGGTAAAAGCATAAAGGTTTATCAATATTAACAATTTCAGTCTTATCATCTGAATGCACTGTGTAAATCAATCACAATGAAAAATTTGCTTTTGGTAAAGATACATGCTTGTATAGGAATTGGGAAAAACAGGATAGTGAGGAATAGTAATGTTTTTTTTTTTTTACTGCTTGAAGATCTTGGACAGTCTTCATCTGCAACCATTAGGGGTTTTTTTTTGGCAGGTAAAATTGGGTACTATAAGGATTGGTGCAAGGGATAACAACTCTATACTGTGTAGTCTTCTATTATAGGTCTTATGCCCTGTAAAGCTCCTTTGTCTATATGGTATTGATTATTTCTCAGGAGAGGTTTTAAGGGATCTATTTGGATATTAGTGGCAGGGGGAGTGAGTGTACAATGAATTCTGCCTATGTCTTTGGAGGGTTTTGCCCATAGAGTAGGGAACATTAAATCTAATGATGAGAATGAATCTGAAGTTCGATCTTCCCTGGTTTGTAAAGTACATGTGAAATAAAAAGAGTTTGGATTTTCCTGGTGGATAGATTCAAGAGATTTAAATTCAGGGGATTCGAACTCAAGGGTTATTCTCTGTTTTATTATTTTTTATTTTTTTATTTTATTATTTATTTTAGAGAAAGAGAATGAGGGAGAGTGGCAGAAAGGGAGAGAGAGAGAGAATCCCAGGCAGGTTCCATGCTCAGTGCAGAGCCAGATGTGGGGCTTGATTCCACAACTCAGAGATGATGACCTGAGCTGAATTCAAGAATCAGGCACTCAACTGACTGACCCACCCAGGTACCATGAGGGTCATCTTAGTAAGTGAATAGGAGCTGCTTCACTGGGGAGAAATGGGTGTTTATTTTGCAAAGGTCTCAAACAAAAATGTATAGAGTTCAAAATAGGAACATGCTGTGGTTTATTTGACATGCCTAATATTTGAATAAATGTATTATTCCGAGGAGGGGACTGTTTAATTGTAGTGGATTGACCACTAGTAGAGTGGCTCCTGTGTCAATTAATATTTTAGGGGATTAGTCCCCAATTTGGAGAGTAGTTTCCCTCAGCGTATTTAATGGTAGAATGGGAAGCAGACCTTGTGTTTCCTTAGAGCCCCATCACTGGGATGAGTCTGATCCTTAGGTCTTGGAAAGCTATAATTATCTTGACCTTTTTTATTTCTAGCAGTCCTTTCTCCAAAGGCCAGGTTTTTTACAATTATGACAGAGTCCAGTGGGGAGAGTTTGCTTAAGAGATTCTATCTGTTGAAATTGAATATTTAAAATTTTAGTTGCCTTTCTTTTGGATTCTTCTTCTATGGTGCAGTCTCACTGATTAGCTAGATAGACAGACCAAGAATGGACAGTGTTCCCCATTCTATGTAGATTCTCTCGACTAACAGAGATAGATCTCTGTTTAAGCCATTTATAAACATCGAATTAAGCCCACCCTGCTGGATTCAACATTTATAGGGAGCCCAGAATTTTTTCTAAAAACAATGTGGAATCTGCTATGGTAATCATGAATAGATTTGGCATGCTTTTGGGTGTATGCCTGAATTTTGTTCCAGTCTACCGATTTAGGCAAAGCCCTTCGGATGGCAAGATGCAGCCTTATGGCTATGGCATGAGCTTGGTCATATAAAGGAGGTGGTGGTTGAGTTACTTGGAATTATAAAGATTTTTCAAGCCTTTCCCAATTAACAGTTTTCATCCAGTGCTGGGTTTGACCTTCTCCAACAGGCATGTAGTCTAATTGATAAATATCAGAGAAATAGAGAAGTTTGAATTAAAATTTTGAATTCTTCAGCAAATCTATGAGGATCCTCATTGTTACTTTGGGAAAATCTTTTATTATAGTCTAAGTTCAGCTTTGGTCCATGAGATGTAAGAAATGAATGATTTATCAGGATCTTCAGAAGACCTAATTTTTCTTTAAACTTTTTTAACGTTTATTCATTTTTGAGACACAGAAACAAGGTGTGAGCAGGAGAAGGGCAGAGAGAGAGAAGGAGACACAGAATCCGAAGCAGGCTCCAGGCTCTGAGCTGTCAGCACAGAGCCCAGGGCGAGGCTCGAACTTACAGACTGCGAGATCATGACCTGAGCCGAAGTCGGCTGCTTAACCTACTGAGCCACCCAGGCACCCCAGAAGACCTAATTTTAAAAGGAAGAGTTTTAATAGGCTCAGTTGGCAATGTTTCAGCAACAAAGAAGACGGAGAGTTGAGATAAAGGAAAGGATTAGAAAAAGATAGAAGTGGATCTAAAGGAGGTGGAGCAGTGGGTTAGGGGAGATCTTGGCTGGAGTTTTCTGCAAATCAAGCATTTATGGGAAATCAGCCTCAATTCTTATGTTTTGTTTTCCTGAGGGCACATGTGTGAGATTTTCCATTTTATACCCTCCAGTTCCATTTCAGATTGAAATTCTTTTACAGTATAGTGTGCCTTTGATTTTGAGAAGTTACCAAAATATCACAGACTAAATCAATGATAGGGATTGAAGCATAGTTCTTCTCCATTATTTTCCTTCTTCTTTTCTTTAACCTCTTTATCCTTTTTCTTCTCTATCTCTTTCTCTCTCTTCTTTTCTAACACTTTCTAAGTGTAGGCTTAATGAACCATGTGGCATAATGAGAAATGTAATGCCTGGGTCAAACTTTTGAATGCCTACAAGTCCCCAGATTGCAACGATCACCTTATCCTTGTCGCACTGGTAATGGGACACTTAGTTTTACCATCTTCCGACACCACTGAAGAATCTTGCGCTTATCTTTTCCATAGAAATTGTTGCTGCTTCTAAATTCCCAATCACTTCTCTGCATGTAGTCACCTGTATAGTTAAAAGTTATAGAAAACCGTTTAGTTTTCATGCCATATCACACTGCTGGACACTGATGTGATCTCTTTACATTCCAAAATACCACCTACTGAAGGCTATGTATGTAGTAGGTTTTATTGAGGATTTGGAATCAACGGATGAGAGATGGGATAATGGAGTGATTAAAAGGTAATAGATCCCTATGTGTACAGCAAGCTATGAAAGAAAATTAGATGACTTTCTTCTTAACGTTTTGTTTGTTTGTTTGTTTGTTTTTTGAGAGACATAGAGACAGAGCGTGAGCAAGGGAAGGGCAGAGAGAGAGGGAGATACAGAATCTGAAGCAAGCTCCGGGCTCTGAGCCGTCAGCACAGAGCCCAATGCGGGGCTCAAACTCACAGACCATGAGATCATGACCTGAGCCGAAGTCGGCCGCCCAACCGACTGAGCCACCCAGGTGCCCCTTGATGACTTTCTTCTGAAATGCCTTCCTTTTGTTTGAAGAAGGTCATACTTTAGTTTTACTTGGGCTTTCAGTTTATTGGGTGGGGTCCACCCACATCATCTGCTTTACTCGAAGTCTACTTATTTAAATGTTAATCTTGTCCAAAACACCTTTATAGAACATTCAGAATAATGTCTGACCAAATATCTTGGGCACTGTGGCCCATCAAATGGGCACATAAAATTACTTATCTCACTATACATAACCAAAAGACAAGGGAGTGTTATTCAAATAAAGACAGTTCTCTCCTCCATGAGTTTCTGCAGCCAGCTCCTAAACTTTATTTCCTTTCTCCTCAGTACAGAAAATTCCTTTTTTGTTTCCACTTCTTGATTGTCTCTCTCATTTGACAAAACAAATCAGGAGCTCGGATGGTAAAGGTGTGTGTGTGTGTATTTCTGTGCATATAATAAAAATGCAATTCTATGGGGAAGGGTCAGTCTGACATAACCTAGGGAAGCACTGATATGTCAATCTGTATAAACATCTTTCTAAAATTTTGATTATACTTAACCCATTGACCACTTCTTTTTTTTTAAATTATTTTTGAGAGAAAGAGAGAGAACATAAGCAGGAGAAAGGCAGAGAGAGAGAGAGGGAGACACAGAATGTGAAGCAGGCTTCAGTCTCTGAGCTGTCAGCACAGAGCCAAACACGAGGCTGGAACCCATGAACCCCGAGATCATGACCTGAGCTGAAGTCAGAAGCTTAACCGAATGAGCCACCCAGGCGCCCCACCCATTGACCACTTCTATAATTTGATGTGAAGATTTTATAGTCAAAGAATAAAGGAGCTTTGCCCCTTTCTTTATCCTTACACCTTGCTTCCCCAAAGATCCAAAGGAACTGTTGGAATCTTCTACCTTATGCTAAGAAAAAGATTTTCATGGCAAATGAAAATGATTGAGAACTGGTAGATTTCAAAGTTTAAAAATATATTCTAAAGGCTACCATAGGTCTAGGAATTTGTTTTTAAAATAATGCGCTATGCAGAAGAATTCATGAAAAAATAAAAAATAGCTATATCTAAGTCTGAAATTTCACAGAATAACTCCCACTGTGAAATGCTGCCATCTTAGTCAGTCACTCTCTTAGTAAGTGTGAAGGATAATGTGTGCTCCACTTATACCTGACCTCATTGTTTTCATTATATGTGAATTCTCTGATTGAAGTTGGGTTAATAATACAAGAGTGTTTGTTGGAGATTCTTCTATTCTTATTTTCAAGGCCTAAACTTTTGTTCGCATGTGTATCTGAATGTCTATTATACAAGTGGGCATAACTTTTAAAATATACACATACATATATACACAAAAGTCTAAATTTACAAAACATAAATTGAGAAAGCAATTTCTTTTTGTAGCACAATCATGTAAATACAATATAGCTGAAAGGAGAGCTTTTCTTGCTGAAGAGGGAGCAGGTGTTGATGGGAAAGTTGAGGAGGAAAGTAGAAACTTTCTTGGCTTACATTTGCCCATTGTGGCAACCTCCTGTAAATTCAGCTTGCAAATTACTTAAGTAGAAGGAGCTAGTAGATATCCAGGAAAACAATCCTCAGCATGGCTTTTAAAACCTGAACATTGAGGTCATTTAAAATAAATTTCAATATCTGCTCATTCTGATTTCTATTCATTCTAATAAACCATCACCCCTATGAAGCCCTTCCCATTGTTTTTCCTTGAAGGGAAGGAATCATTGCTACTCATAATGTTCCACTAGTGTGTGTTCCCTGTATCTGTTAGTGCTACCCATGCTGCATTTTATTAAATTGTGAGCTTCTTAAGCCAGGTCCTCCTTATCTTTGTATCCAAGAATTTAATACAGTGCCTGGATCAGAATTACATGTGACCAGGGAACATATCCATCCCATAGTTTTAGAATAAGTGTGTTTTGAATGAAAGCATCAAGTTGATCCATACAGCATAAAGTAGGCAATCTTGATTTTAGGTTTTCAACAGTATACTATTTCTTCCCTTCAAATTCAGTTTGAGTAGACAAATGTGTTATCAAATTAAATAAATGTGTGAAATGTATTCATTTACAGAATAAATTAAAATTAAGTTTTTTCTTAATGCTTAGAATTGTATGTGCTTCATTGAAATAAGTAAGATGTTTTGAGAGATTAGGATCTAAGACCTGTCAAATAATTAGTGTTAGAATCATTGAAATTTTTTTTATTATTTTAATATGTTTCAAATTAGAAATTAAAGAGAAAAAGTGGATATATGGAAGTAATGAGATTAAAACAATCCTGTAATCAAAATTGCAGCTTCTTTATTCTGATATCTATGTAAAGTAATGGAGAAAATGTGAAGATAATTATAAGAACAAGAGGTTTAATAGATTCTGAAATCATAGGGTTGGAAATTGCTTCCCAAGATCCCTCTGCCATGAGCACTTTGAATGAAATATGGCTTTGATTTGCTTTTGGATCACAGAGGTACAAAACAATTATATTTCTGAGTGATTGGAGATAGGGGTATGGAAGATAGGATTGACCCAGACTCCTCTCTCCTGGCTGCCATCAGATAACCAGTTTTCCAATCCTTATATAATTTATTTTATTTTTTCTGATAGTATGTAAGTATTGGCAAGAGAAGATCCATGTGTACGGGTAGGGATCAACGCTAGGGTATTGCTAAAGGAAATGATATTCCGAGATGCATTGTTTTACTTTGCTAGACGCTTCCATTTGAGGATGAGACTGTGCTTTACAGCCTACAACATGCTATGCTATTCCCATTTCCTGTTACTCGAGAAGAAAAACTATGGAAGAGATATGCTTCATTCTCATTTAATAGTTAAACAGGAAAGAACTTCTTTCGGATTCTTTTGAAGTAATCACAAGGAGTTTTTGAAATCTCAGCAAAGGGAATGCCCCATGTGTTTCTTCCCCTTCTTTTTTGATTCTATGTCATGGAAAGGATGAAAGAAACACCTTAAGAAGAAGACTACTGAAACTCTTGACATTTTTAAGCAAATATGAAAGCTGAGTAGTCACAGGATTAGTTCCTTAAGAAGGTATAGTTACAATTTGAAAAGCCAGAAGAGTGTTTTTGGGGAAGTGACCCGAAGCACTAGAAGCATGTAAAATTCTAGAAAAGGTAAAACTAAAAATATGAATTATTAAGAAAGAAATACCTGCTCAAACTTTGTATGTAACATTAGGACTGGAATGAATAAAATAGTTAACATTTACTGAGAAAGATACCAGCCCATCTTGGGGTATCATCTCCTTTAAAAATCTTCCTTTAAAGTTATGTTCTTTACTCTTCTTTACTTTATTTAGATACTTAAATGGATATGTAACATTTCTT
Source organism: Paguma larvata (assembly GCA_030068075.1). Classification (NCBI taxonomy): domain Eukaryota; kingdom Metazoa; phylum Chordata; class Mammalia; order Carnivora; family Viverridae; genus Paguma; species Paguma larvata. Next base: position 71,669,319 of record CM057833.1, on the reverse strand, counting down.
AAAAATAATAATTAGTATTTATTTTCATGTCAGCTATAATGACCCTGGAAAGCACATGTACACACACACACACACACACAGTCTTTGGCTTATACTTTTCTTTTTGGGCATGGATGGGCACCACAGTTAGCATGCTAGCCAAATATGATCACAAGAAAATATGTAAGAGGGTAAAAGTGTTTCTTTAGTGGCAACACTGAAAACCCAAATTCTAGTATAGTCATTTGGGTAGAAGAAACAAGTACAGCCTACTGAATGCTTCTTCCTGGCATCTGCCCTGGCTCCTTTGTGCATCCTTTCTGATTGGTCCATGCCCATGTCATTCTGATTTTTGACAATTTTTGATGTCATTCATGATAATATGTATGAGTACAAAGTGACAGACAACACTTCAGAAGTTTTCACAAATTATACATGTATGAGAGCTAGTAGAAGGCCTACTAGCATATTCTCGAGAATATTCACTGCAGCATTGTTTGTAATGGGAAAAAAATGGGAACAACCTAAATGCCCACTGGTAGGAGAATTAATAAATTCCTCACTTTGGTATATTGTACAACAATAAAAATGAAGCAGATCTATTGATATTCTCATGTAAAATCTGTAAGATGTAGTCTTTTTTAAAAAAACAAGTTCCAGAAATATCTACAGAATAGTATTATTTTCATAAAAAGAGAAATTAGAATGCTCATTTATATATGTAAATACAGACAAAAAGGAGCTGGAGAAAGCACATCAAATCAATGACGGTGATTATCTCTATTGATGGTACGTGGTACAGGGATACCGGGCTGGTTGTCACAAGTGATATTAATCTTATGTCCACTGTCTTCATTTTTACAGTGGGAATGCATATTAGTATTGTTTGAGAAACTTAAAAATGTTTTACAAACTTTCTAGGGGTATTGAAGAGAGTCGAGGGGTTGGGGTATATTTGCCAATGTGCTATGTGGCTTTTCTCCTTCACGTCCAGGATATAACCTTCAGATATGGCCCAGTCCATAGGAACACAAGGCAACTGACCTAATGCCAAACCCTCCACTCATTGCTGGCGCAGAGTGTGCTGGGCAAGGAACAATATGCTTCTTCCCAAATATAAACCTGTCTGAAAGTGTTTCACTCTGGATGTATACCAGCCCATTTGCATGTATCTCTTCTTTTTTCCCCACCCCAGCAGTTACATGGGGTTCTTACTGACTAATGAATGCAAAACATGTATTTTTCGGAACACATATAGGGTTTAATAAAACAAGGTATAAAGTGATACATTACAGAGCTAATTTGGGAGATTGGAACAGAGGATCTATCGAATATAAATATCCTTATTCCAGTGAATCAGCATTCTGGATGTTAGGAAGATGGATTGAATCATGTACATGGCAGAGAAGATACGTTAGTAAAAACCCTTGGCCTTAACAGTTCTCTTGTGAAAACCCTGGCCTGCCCACACCTGTCAACAGGGGATAGACTTCCCGGTTATATGCTTATGTGATCTCATGGAACTGTTTTTTGTTCGTTTTGTTTTGTTTTGCTTTTGTTTTTGTTTTGTTTTTTAATAACGAATTAATTGTTATTTCCTAATAGACAATAAGCTTTACAAAGTCAAAGACCATGTGTTTCATTCACCTTTATGTACGCACAACGCCTGCTAAGTAACTTGCAAATGATTCAGTGAATGAAATAAATGAGTACGATAGCTGAGTTTACACTGTGGGAGAGAGCAAAGACTTTTAAATGGCATTTTCCTTAATTCTTCTATTCTCTCAGAAAATAGAGAGGACTCCACTTTGTAAACTGTAGACCAATTTAATGTCATTATTACTGTTTTAGTGAAAATAATATAAGCATCACCATCTGGCACTCATTAGTCTAGAAGTGAGGGATTTGATGATGGTGGATAAGCTGCACCGCAAAGAACTGAAATTTCTAAGACATTTCACCTTGGGACCTTCCATGTATGTGACCAACTCAAAGACCTTCTTAAAGCTAAGAAGCTGTGTGATTGTGATACTCTGGCTGTGTCCTGGTTTTGATATATTATTTAGATAGCCCTGGCAAAGCCATAGTGACAAGTCACACTCTGAACAAACCCTCAAGTAGATCTTACTCCATGCCAGGGACTCTTGAGGTCTTAACATGTATTAACCTAATCCTTTGTTTCCCTAATTAAAGAGGTGATACCTACTTTTTATAGAAAACTTGAAATTGTAAAAGACTGAATTTCTGATTATCTTTAATGAATCTTTGATTTTATACTTACATTTTGTCCCTGGAGGATTATATCAAAAAAATTTTTTAGTGTCAATCTGAGAGGCCTTATTTTCTTAAGAGGATGCATAATGTATTTATTTTATATATTTTCATAATTAATAGATTTGGCCTTGCTTTTGCCATGCCTTATGAATTTTGGTTTTTTTTATTTGGTTTTATTTTCCCTAGTCTGTGGTTTCCTTAGTTTTCTGTGTTTCATTTAGTTTTTAAAATTTTTTTAATTAATCTTTTAAACATTTATTCATTTTTGAGAGACACAGAGAGATAGAGGATGAGTCAGGGAGGGACAGAGAGAGACAGAGACACAAAATCTGAAGCAGGCTCCAGGCTCTGAGCTGTCAGCACAGAGCCCGATGCAGGGCTTGAACCCACATGAGATCATGACCTGAGCTGAAGTCAGACACTTAACCGACTGAACTACCCAGGTGCCCCTCACTTAGTTTTCTGTGTTTCACTATACGATGAATCTTTTAAACATCTATCCTTATTTTTTATACTTATTTATAAATTTATAAGGTAAAATTTTTATTTTTTATTCTACTAATGGTTGCCTTTCAGTTTATGACATACATAATTCAATCTATATTTCTTTAATTTTCAGAGATAAGCACAGAGGGATAACATTCATTGTCCTTTTTGCCTAATAGAGAATTTAACAGGTTAGCCAATGTCATGCTATAGCCTAGGCTTTGTTAATTGTCTGTGGCTGTAGATTCAACACATTACTTTATAATCACTATTTTTACCCTGTAAACTTTTTCCATTAATTGATTTTGGATTTGGCACTGAAACTCATAACCAGTGCTACAAATGCAATTCATAGCCAGATCTGTAAGCACATTTTATTATTTAGTAATAACATTGTTTATTAACAAGAGATACATATGTATATATATTTTTAAGTACATATATGTACCAGATACAGTGCTATATGAACTTTTTCATTGCATATTTGCTATAATTCTCTGAGGAAGTATCTATTTTTACCTCCATTTTCATAGGGCCCTGAAATTCAAATAGGTTAGGCAGTTTATCCAAGGTCAGTAAGTTCAGCTCGTGGTTCCCAAGCTGAGATTTGAATGCAGTACTCTTGGTCCAAGGAAGCCTCAGCTCCTAAAAACCACACTACCACCAGAATATCTCATTTATCTACCTTCTCTAATGATGGGCTTCATTCTTTCAACTCATAGTTATGAAGTTCATAATATGTGATAGACATTTTCTGATGAAATGATGAATCCTTGCCTCATTGCCTAAGATCCGATGTTGAAGAGATTCAATCAAAGAAGCCGCAATGCTAAAGTATAATAAATATTATGGTAGGAGAATTACAACATGCTAGGAACTCTGACAAGGGCTGCACCTTCTCTGGGCATCAGGGCAGGTAGTGCAGACTGGGAGATTTGGGGGAGGGAGATATGAAAGGTGAGGAGGTGTAAGAAACTCAAAGAAGGTGAATATGGCTGGAGAATCAGATTCTATCATTTTAGTGGGAAAAATGAAAATGGCAGATTTAAAAAGAAGAAAGAAGATTGAGAAATAAGGCCAAAGAGATACCTCTATGTTATTTAATAGAGCTTGCCTCTGCCCTGGAATTTTGCTTTGGGCTCATAGAATTTCCCTTTTTAGTTTATAGAGCTTGCGCTGGTTTGAGTCTTTGCAGATCTGTCCATGGTTATTAGCATGTGACGTTTCAAGCTGGCATACAGAGCACTGGAAGTTTGCCGTCCTGTTATTTTGAAGTTTAAAATAAAAATTTAGCTTCTGAAAGTACATGCTTTGGTCAAAAAGAAAATTCTAAAAAGGCAGCTCTGAATTTATGTTTGTTGAGCTGTTGGAAATGATGAGAAGCTCAGTGGAGCTCAACCCCCCATCGAGTTATTAACATGTTCCTGTTAGTTTTTGAGGGATGGTCTCTGAAGAAACCATTGGAATATTAATGCAAGTTTTATGATGAGATAAAAATTCAACAACTAGAACAAAAACCATGCATTAGCCAAAAATAATGGTAGGATACAATTTCCATGGCTACTGAAATATGATTTTGGTTTTCATTAAGCCGAGAAGTAAAATGGTTATTGTATAAGGAGGTATTGAGTTTAGCCCAGTTACATTGTTTGAAAAGAAGCACAAATCTCACTTTTTTACTTTCTATCATCAAAAATCGTAAAGCACCTGAATCAAACTTATGAGATTAAAACTCTAGTAAGAGTATTTGCTAAGAGTATTTGCCTATAAATGTGATACAGGAAATGATTGATAAAGTCCAAATAGAGTACAATGTGCATGAATATTCTATAAATATTATTATTTAATAAGAGTAGAAAGGCTGGACCCTAACATCTTAGAGATGAACAAATGTAATAGAGATCAACTTCTCCATTTCATGTATTTTCAAAATAGATACATTTCAGCATAAAAGCAAGTCCACAGACATAAGTAATTAAAAGCCCGACTACAGAGGCTTCTAATAAACAAGGTAATATATGTTACTTATGTAACGAAAAGCATAGATAGATACACTCTCTCACATCCCCAACTTCCACCAATAAAACAAAACACACACTCACACACACACATACACAAAACAACAAAACCCTCATATCTCAAGGAGAGAAATTCTGGGAGTGAGAGTACTACCATGTAAAGTGTGCTAACATCTAAAGAGGGCATTTAAAATTTTTGGAACTAGACAAAATATTATTCTGAGACATGGATGGGGTAAGGGTTTGTGGAAGATTTTCAAATACTTTTCCTTAGAATTTTGGTAAGGTTCTAGTATTTATTTTCCGTACATGAAATAAAATTCTTTTCCTGAGAGTAAACCAGGCACAGGGTAGTCACTAAATCAGGAGCAGAGGAGTAGTTAAGAGCATGGGCTCTGGATTTAGACACCCCGAGGTCTTAGCTCTGTCACGTACAAGCAGGCACTTTCCCTGTCTGTCTCAGTTTTCTCAGGTATTAAGATAAAAACCAAAATATCTGACTCTCAGATTTATTGTCGGGGTTAGAACAGAGTGTATGTAAAGATCTTTGTTCAGTGGCCCATGTGGATCCTACAAAACTGATTAGATAATGGAGACACCAACCATGAGTATGTAATAGCAAAGAGGATGCAGAGAGGGAGCCCCAATAAAATGAAGTTGTATAATCATCCTTCTTTTTAAATAGTTGCTTGGTGTTCTGGAAGTGGAAATAATTAGAAGCTAGAAGATGTCAGCAGCAAGATACGGCAGCAAGAGCTGCTGTAAGAGCAGGGATAAGAGTAGAGGGAGGGCTGGGACTAGCCCTCAGCATTAAGTAACTTTCAGCTGTACCCCTGTTAGGCAGTCAGACCCCAGAGCAAGTAACTGAATTGTGAGCACTCAAAGCTGGGAGGTTTTCTCTTCATGTCTGCTCTTGGAGCCCCCACTACTGTTGACCTGCTTCTGAATCCTCCTTCCTCCCAGAAATAGTATATCCACTTGGTCTCCAGGACCCTTTTCTCGGTTCTCCTCCTGTTTCCCTGACTGCTATTTCTCAGTCTCCTTTGCACAATTATTTTTTATGCTCCCATCCTCTAAGCGATGGCGTGCCTCAGGGCTCTTTCTTGGAATTCCTCCTCTCTTTATTCTGCAGGCACTCCCTAGGCGAGTTTATATAGGCAGGTGCTCCAAATACATGCAGTACCCCGATGACTCTCATATTTACCTCTCAGTCCTGACTCGTCCCCTGAACTCTCATTTCCTGTATGTCATCTATCCCTCATTTCCATGTGGAATCAGCATCTCCAACCTAACACAAGAAAACAGAGTTCCGCCCTCCTGCCTTCTTCAGCTCACCAAATTACAACTCCTCTTTTCAATAATAACTGAGGTCCCAAAACTTGGATTCATGCAGATTTGTACTCGCCCCACCCCCGCATACCCTAAATCCAATCCACCAAAAACTGTCTGTTCTGCGTTCCAGTATATCTACAACATGACCCTTCTCACCACTTCTGTCCACTCTGATCCCCCTCCCTCAGCTCCAGGCCGTCATCTCTTCTCTCGCTTGCTGCATAGCCTCCGAAATTGTTTCCTTGCTCCCACCCTTCTGCCTCCACCATCTATTCTCAAAATAGCAACTGGAACTACCTTTAAAAAAATAAGTTATGTAATATCACTTCTCTGTTCAAGACACTCATAAGATTTTCAACATCATGTAGAGTAAAGTCGACCCACATCGACCGGGTCTTCCATTTGCTCTCTCACTCACTTTCTGTTTCTTTCTCTTTGGTTACTGTTTGCAGGCCACAAAGCCTTCCTTCTTGTTCTTCAAGCACTCCAAGCATCTGCCTCCCTTGGGCCCTTTGAACTTATTCGTAGCTCTGCTTAAAATGGCTTTCCCCCAAATAGCCAGAGGACTTGCCTGTTTCCTTCATTTAGGTCACTTCACTTCTACTCAAATTTCATATCACCCTGGAGGAGGATTCCCCTGTACGGTCCACTCGAAGTAGCACCGCCTCCGTGCCTTTACTCCCTTACTGTGAGTTATTTTGCTTCTCAGAATGTAACATATTTTATATTATTACATTGCCTTCTTTGGTTTACTATTATATTACTTATACCTAGAAAAATGCTTGGCTCATGCTTAGAGAGAAATAAATATTTATTAAAGGAGTGAATGCCTGGAGTGAGAATAGAAGAGGGCAGTTCTGTTCTACCAGTGGGAAGGGGTCCCTTCTAGTTCTTGCCTGGGATCATTGGAACCCAAGCTGAGTTGGGCAGTAAGTATTCAAGATAGTACCTATGTCTCGTAAGGCTCTAATAAACATCCGATTTAAACTAGGCTGCCTTATGATTTAAAAATGTCAATGCCTCATGAGACATGAGTCTCTATTTTAATATACTCTAGGGATCTAGCCAATACCCTTTCAGTCAATACTCTTTCAGTCAAGAGTAGTTTAGTTTTTAGGATCATTTTTGAAAAGAAAACATATCCCCATAAACTACTCCCAAAAGCTGATAAAGTTTTCTTAAAAAATATATTCATGTCATTTCTGGGACAGAAGGCAATTTGACCACACATTAAAAATAAGATTTTTGGAGCCAGGGAACTCTCTTCTTCCCTTCTCCCTGAGGTCTCTCCTCTCCCTTCCAGTTAGATCTCTTGGTATAAGCCTGGCTAAACAAAGTAAACTGCACATATATTAATAGGAAAACAGCTGTTGAGCTGTTGCAAGAGCAATATCACCAACTAATATTAGGGCAATATATTTTAGTCTCTGAAGACAAAGAGCTTTCAGTTCACCTTTGCATTATAACATTTGCACATTCATAAAAAAGGGGGAGGGGAAGGTATTTCAAACCAAGAATTAGAGCCCTTCAGAGGAGATAAGTTTAAGTTAGGATTCAGATCAGTCACCCTGGAAGGGAAAAAAACAGAGCCAAGATCTGGTTAACCTGTATTTGTAAAGCATTTTGCTTATTTGCTTGTTTTAACCAACATTATTGGACAGATAGTGACCTAGGGGATTTAAAAGCAACTCTGACTGTTAGCAGCCTCCCTGGCTAGGCTCCTCTGTTCTCCCATGTTGGAAGCCCTCTGTCGTTCCTCTCCCCGGGCCTCCCTGTCTCTTGCAATCCACCCATTCCAACTCTTCAATCCAAATCTTCAATCTTTCACTTATATGGCCAATATACGTTCAGATTTGGCCTCCTGTGAAATACAAACTGCTGGTGTCCTTTTCACCACTTTAGCGTATACACTGCTTTTTATGTGTGTGCAGGTAGTGTGTGCATGGGAGTGTATATGTTTTGTCTCCCCCAACTAATTTCTAAGGTTGTGGAGAGCAGAGAGTAGGTTCTTGAAGCACCTCACAGTGCCGTGTACATAGTTGGCTTCCATGAAGTCTCACTGGGGAAGTGGGTGTATGCGAGAGTGGACGCTGCATGGTGTTAGTGGTAAGGAGTCTACACTGGTTGCAATCTGGATCTGCTGCCAAGTTTACACATAGTGGGAAATAAAAATGTCTTCCTCAAGGGTGGTTGAATTGCTTGAGAGATAATACATATTAATTTGACTAGTTCAGAGCCCAGCAAATAGTAAATTCTTATTACACGTTGCCTTGAAAGTGAGTGATGGAATATAAAATTAATGATGGGTTCTGTGTGGTTAATGTAGAGAAAGATGGAATAGCTAACTCTATTCTCGTGATATAGACTGAAAACAAAGAAGCTGGCTGTGGAATCAGACAGACTGAGTTCAACTCCACCATTCACTAGCCGTCTGACTTAGAGACATTTGTAAAGACTTTCAGACCTGTATTTTCCCTATGAAAACATTAATACTTATCTCACAGAGGTGTTACATGGACCAAATGGGAGCGTCGTGAGAGATTTCCTGATGAGGTAACGAATGTGACTTTGTCAGTTTATTTCTGGAGCTGATCACTCCTTGAGCTACGTGAACGGATTCCACTTCAGCTAGTTACCTTGACTCTTCAGTCCTGTGGCAGAGACTACTGGCCAACTGCCCAATTCTGCTCTCTTTCTTGGAACACACAGTTAGACTACCTTTCCTGGCTCTCTTATACTCAGTGATGCCAAATGATTACAACTTCTCCACTGGAATGTGAATGAAAATGCTGTATGCTTCTTCAGGAATTCCTATAAAGACCTTTCACTCCTCCTCCACCATGCAGTTTCCTTTTCACTGGATGAGGATGATGACAGTGTACATGAAGATGGTGAAGCAAAAAGATGGCAGGGAGCATGGTCTCTTGGATGACCAGATCAAAGCTGTTTTACCAACCCAAATATGTGCCCAAGACTCTTGTATTAAAAATATAAACTTCATTTTCATCAGCCTCTAAAAATCTAGAATCTCATTGGTATTGCAGACTACTTACTCTACTTTAGTAGATTCCTATCCTAGGAATAGGATAGCATGGGTAGCTCCATTGATTAAGCCTCCGACTTTGGCTCAGGTCATGATCTCACAGTTCATGAGTTTGAGCCCCACGATGGACTCTGTGCTGACAGCTCAGAGACTGAAGCCTGCTTCGGATTCTGGGTCTCTCTCTCTCTGTCTCTCTCTCTCTCTCTGCCCCTCATGCACACGTGCACTCTCTCTCTTTACCTCTCTCTCTGTGTGTCTCTCTCAAAAATAAACATTAAAAAAGAAAAAAATGGTACTTGCTGAGTGTCATGAAAAAAAATTTAAATATACTCCTACCCTCCAAATTCTCATGCCTGAGAGTTGTACTGTGATATTAAACACTTAATATGTATTAGCTTTTAATCCTATTTCTACTAGCAAAAAATAAAACTGTTTTATTTCTAGACCTGTTGATTTTCAAGGTCAAAAATGTCATATTTTTCCTTTTTTTTCAGTAATAAGGATAACAATTTTCATTTATCATTGATGGTTATTTTTTGTCTTTTGAGTGTTCTTTGTCATAGAATTTTTTCATTTTCTATTGGGTTATTTAACTTATTCTTTAGGGACTTGAAAAAATTTAGATATAATCATTATTATCCCCTGGTTGTGTTTTGTTACTTTTAATAATAATGCTTAGTGATATTTAATCATTAAGTTGGACAATCGCTTCTTTATGGATTCTTCTTTTGATTTCATGTTTTGAAACTCATTTCTAACCCTAAGATTAGATCCTCCCTCTTAAAAAATCTGTGAGTCTGAATGCACACTATACTACCTATATTTGTCTTCTGGACTACTGTGTCACCTTGTTTTCCAAAGTATTAAGCACTGATCTCTAGCTTCTTTCTAAAATCCGACAACTTTATCTTACTTAGTCACATTTCCTTTTATTTCTAATTAAGCATGTGGGACCTAAGTGAACTGAAGAATATTTTCCTCTCCAATATACTAACTTTTATTCTGTCAGTATATCTCTCATATCTCTTTAAGTTCTTTGTTTAATTTATTAATGTTCTCACCAATGCTTTGAAGATTTCATTAACATGCTGTTTACCCCTTCAGATGCTATTAGTGGTGATGGTCCAATAAAACAGAGTTAAACTGATCCCCTATTATCTGATTAGCCAGTCTGCACATTCTAACCTGACACCTTCCTATATTATATTCATCCCATGTTTGCTGTATTCAGATATTTAAGATCTACATATTCAGCCAATTTAAATTAATTTAGCTATCAAGATTTCATGAGATGCTGCACCCAGCACTTTACTATGTGCACTATCAAGGTACCAGATCAAATAATCATCTACCACATTCCCTTTAGCTAATATAATCTTTGTGATTTCAGCCAAAAAGTTTCTAGTTAGTCTAATCTGTTTTATTCTTTGTGAATCTAGGCTATTTATTGCCAGTGGCCCTGTTTTCTTGGAGTTGGATTATCTCTTAGGAGCAGTCTGGATAAATTTTCCTCATTATAGGGCTCAGAATGAAATATTGAGAAGACCAGGAGCTTAGTTACCAACTGAGCAAAGAGTAATGTAATTTTAATATCAATCGATCAATCAACAAGCTTTTATTGAAACAATCATATGCACAGCCCTGAGTGCTAAACGGGCTACAGACATATAAAACAAAGATTGTTTTAGTCAGGGATCTTTTGGTTGTAAGTCACAGAAGCACAGCTCAAGCTAGTTAAATCACCAATGGAAACTTATTGGAAGATTCCAGGTTAGCTCACAGAATGGAAGGAAACAATGCTATAGCCATCTGAAAGGAAATAAAAACCTGGGTCTTGATGCTTTGAAATCTTACCTCTCTTTTCTGTGCCTCTTGTCTCTGGATGTCAGTTTCGTTCTCTTTCTCCATATACCTGGGAATGTGTATTAGAGTTCTCTAGAGAAACAGAACCAATAGGATGGATATGCAAATATATGTGTATATTTGTATAAATATGTTTGGATATACATATAAGTGTGAAGAGATTTGTTGTAAGGGATTGGCTCATGTGATTATGGAGGCTGGAAAGACTCAAGATTTGGTGGGTGAGTTGGTAAAGTGGAGATCCAGAAGAGCTGATGATTCCAATCTAAAGGATGATAGGTTCAAAAGCCAGGAAGAACCAAGGTTTCTGTTTGTATCTAAAGGCGGGACAAAAAGTCAGCATACCAGTTTGAAGGTAGTGAGGCAGGAAGAATTCTCTCTTATTTGGAGGAGGGTCAACCTTTTTATTTTATGCAGGCCTTCAACTGATTGGATGAGGTCCACCCACAATAGGGAGTGCTTTATTTAGCCTATCGATTTAAATATTAATCTCATCCAAAAACACACTCACAAAAACACCTAGAATAATGTTTGACTAAATATTTGGGTGCCTTGTGGCCTAGTCAAGTTGGCATATAGGCTTAACCATCACAGAACATACCTGTCATCAGCTAGGAAGTCTGACTCTAATGGCTTGCATATCAAATAGACAAGAGATCTTCTTTTTCCTTCTGGCTCCCATTGGGGAAATCCTAGAGAAGAATTCTCATTAGTTACTCTATGGACAAATCACTGTGACTACCAGGATATAGTATTATAAACGATCCAACCTTGGTCACCTGGCTATTTCTTTGATTGGAAAGATAGGATGGAATATTTTGCATAGATAGAGAAGCAATTTTGATCCCCAACAAAAACATATTATTAAAATTGGCAAGAAGCAGTTCCTCCAAAGATATAGGGATGAGATGGTCAAGTGCAAATCAGACAATAAGTAACTGCCATGCAGAGTCAAAGAGCTTGCAAGCTATTTTTAAAAACAAAGCCAACACAGTGATTCATAAGCAGCATATAATGATGTATCCCACATTGACATATCCAAAAAGTACATGATGATTCATGGAATTGAGAAGTCCAGAAAAGCTTTTATAACCAGTGAAGTTTTCATGAAAGAGGCAGGATTCAAACTGGGCCTTGAAAGATTGACAGGTAGGTAGAGAGATTAGTGAAGACCTTGGAGGCGAGTGAGGAAGGAATGGCCATGCAAGCTACTGAGGAGATTTCCAAAGCAGAGAGAAGGGAGGACAGCATCTCGAGGTCAGTTACAGAGGAACTCAAGGAACCACTTGTACAAGCATATCTCCAAAACATTTACCCATTAACCTTCTCTGCTATGTCTTGTACCTAGCTACAAAATATTTTCTCCATCTCTTTTCTTTGCTGAAACTTGAATGTTCCTTAAAGATCCATTTCGTCTTTAGTGACTATGCTGTATCATACAGGCTGGGGTGCTTCTGGTTTAAACTGGGAAAGGAATTAGCCTTGTTCTCATTTATCATGGACTTCTAAATCAGCATGCCTTCACTCCCCAGTAAAACTCACTAGTCTTTTGAGATTCATGATGTTAGACCATTGTTGTCCTTTTGCGAACTCACTTCTCCCTAGCTTTGGGTCACTGGAGACTTTGAAACAGTCCCTGCAGGCCTCTTTTCTACCCCAAGTTCAGTGACATCATGAGCCCAGGGGTGGTATCCGTGCCAAAATTCTAAGCTTGTGCTTTCTTGTCTTGTTCACCTCTAAAGACTTTGTCTACCATTTATTTCACCCTCCCATTACAATGGCCACTCTCGAAACGTACAGGCACTCAGAATGCACTATGCTGTTTCTGGTCCTAAAAGCAATGAGATGGTATCTTAAGCCTTCTCAGCAGATTTTTCTCTAGCCACAACTTGATTTACCTCTCTTTTCCTACTTGTATAGAATGGGTGTCTCTTCTGTTCTAAGCCAGTCCTTCCCCCTTTATCCTTGACTCTCGATTCTCATTTGCCCTCTGAGGCTTTAATCCATCTTTCCTCGCTTTTGTCTTAAGTATCTTCTACCTTTTTGGAGGAGAGGTATTTCTTCCTTGTAGCTTGTAAACTTGTTTCTATTTTTCTCCCATTGCATACCTCTCTTGTTATCATACTTTTAAGAAATAGACTATTTTCCATTCTTTATTTCTAAGCCCCTCCTAAGTCCTACTGCAGTCTTCCTTATAGTCAAGTTCAGTGGAAATGTTCCACAGTATGGCACTCTGTGCCACCGTACTCTCTTTGGTTTTCCATGATCCTCTCTGTTCCTTTTAGAGAGAATTTGTTCATTCCTCTCTTAATTTTGATTTTTCTCCAAGGCTATGACTCTTCCAAAATTTCCCGAGGGACCTCACCTGCTTCCATGGTTTCAAGCCACCACTTACAGGCTGCTGGTTCTGAAATCTGTGAATCTGTATGTTCAGTCTAGAACTCTGTTCTGAGTTTTAAACTTAGAGATCCATTTTTTTCCCCACAGAAAGATCTATCTGGATATGCCCTTATTGCTTCAACATTAATAAATACAAAACTGAGTGGATTACCTTAATCTGCTTCTCTAATAATACCCTCAGCTTCAAGGATCTCCCCCACCCAGTCATCCAGGTTAGAAACCCGAGAATCATTCTTGAATTCCCCTCCTTTCCCACTACCATGCTCAGTTGTTCAACAAGTATTATTGACTGGATATCTGGAATGCTTTCAGAAGCCAGAGATTTGTTCCCTAATCTCATGTCCCCTACTCTCTCATTTAGGTTTTATTACCTTTCTCTGGGGTTACCAAAATAGTCTGTTAAGTGCCATCCTAGTCTTCATTTTATCTACTAATGTATCTCCCAAATGTAGCTTTCATGTAGCAGATAGAGGGGTTTATCTAAAATTCATATGTGACCGCCGCCTCTTTCCCGTTTAGTATCCTTCAGTGATTTTTCCCATTGTTTTCATGTAACGTAACTTCATGTACCTTAGTGTTAGACACAGGATCTTCCCTCTCTGATCATGTTAACCGAGTATACAATTTCTTGTTTGTCTCCCAACCTCATTTTCGACAACATCGGCAGATGGAATTGAATATAGATCCCCATCATGCTATTCCTTGAGCCTCACTTTTGCTCATGCTATAAACTCTGACTTGAATGTGCCTTTTCCTTTTGTTCACCTATTCTTTTCATTCTTTCAGACATAGTTTTGGCATCACTTTGAGCAAGAGGTCTTTCCCATCATCTGCTGATTGGGTTAGGTGCCTTTATCAGTTAGATCAGTTTAGAAAACAGAAGTCACTCTCGATATTTCAAGCAGGAAGAAATTTACTACCAGAAATTTGATGATTTTAATATCACTACCAGTTTCTGTGCTGGTCAGGAAAATCTAAGTTATGTCGAAGACACAAATTAACCTCAAAACCTATGGCTTAGTGTAACAAAGTGTTGCTATACTAAGCTAGGCTATGATGCTATGATGGCTAGCTTGGGTCAGTCAGTACCTAGGAATTTACTCTGCTGTACCCAGTCACTTAGAGACTCAAGCTGACAGGGACTCAAATACCTTATACCTGTGCCAGTTGGAACTTCTGGTCTTCTTAGTTGCCTCAGCAGGTGAAGAGTCTGAAGAAATTCACATGACTTGTCACTGTCTTATCCTGGAAATAACACTTATCACTTCTGCTCATTTAATTGTCTTGGTCTAGTCACATGGTCCCTTTCAACTAAAAGGGTACTGTGATATGCAGTTTTCTGTGTGCCTGGACAAAAGGGGACTAGATATTGGTGAGCACTGCTTTAAAGATGGAGACACTGAAGCTCAGAGAGGTTTATTTCCCCACATTTGCAGGTTAATACTTGGCAGAACTGGAGTTCAGGTTTCATTAATGTTCAGAAATGTCTGTTGCCCTTCTTTTGGTCTCTCCCTGCGAGTCTCTCCTCCTGGAAGAGAATTATGCTTGTAGTCTTTCTGATGTTAGGGCTGCTTGGACCAAGTGAGGGTAGGTGAAAGTAACACATACCACTCCCAAGCAGAAGGTTTAGCAGGCACCATGCATTTTCCTCATTGTGCTCCTCTGTGTGTTCCAAGAGTGGCCGTTTCCCCGAACAGTAGCCGTATCTTCCACCTGGACTCAAGAGTATGTGGAGCAGAGCTTCAGGCAACCTGCAGGCAACACTTACCACGAGTAAAGTTTTAGACTGTGTTGTTGTAAGCCTGTGAGATTTCGAGGTTGTTCATTACCTTAGTGCAAACAGAGTAAAATCTGACTAATGCAGATACTGAGGAACTCACAAAATCCAACAAAAGATTGAGTATCCAGGCTTCAGAAAGGAGTGGAATCTAAGTGTCTGTAAAGAATTTCATGGGGTGCCTGGGTGGCTCAGTCGGTTAAGCATCTGACTGTGGCCCAGTTCGTGATCTCACAGTTCATGGGTTCGAGCCCCACATCGAGCTCTTTACTGACAGGTCACAGCCTGGAGCCTGCTTTGGATTCTGTGTCTCCCCCTCTCTCTCTGCCCCTCTCCTGGTCATATTCCATCTCTCCCTCAAAAAAATAAATATTAAAAACATATTTTTAAAAATAAAAAGAATTTCAGTAAAGGCCCATGGATAAACTCTAATTGGTCTTGAATTAGAATGATTTATGTCAAACTCCTTCTGATTGTGTGTGTCTCTCTGATCAAGATCCACATCCCTAAGGGAGAGAGAGGGACAGTCTTACTGGTCCAGAATGGTCACGTACCCATCTGCCCCTCTGCCAGGGAGAGCAGGGGCTGGTGGAAGGCAACCCAAAACAGCTGACCATCCCGCTGGGACCACGCGGAATGGGCTGGCGGTAATTCCCCGAAGCAATTCAGATGCTGACATCCAAAAAGAGGGGAAGAAATGGCCTCCCTAATATCAGCTCATTGAAATAACAGTAATTATTCATCATTGACATGCCCCCTGTATCCGTTTCTTTCTCTCTCCTTCATAATCACATGAAATCGTCTTTCTGCCCCCTGCTTCCCAAACTAAGCATCCTTAATAACCTCATAGAAGTCTTTTATTTGGCCGTGCCCAGCCTCCCGTCCCCTCTGCTCAAATCAATAAGAAAAAATAAAGATAATCTACATTAATTTGGTTGTAGTTGTTTTAACATCCCCTGAAACCTTGAAGTTCAGCAGTACTGGGCCAGCTTGAAGAAAACCTTTCTGACAGGAAAGCGAGTTTCAAAAAAAATGTTCCCCAGTTTGCTAGGCTTATAAGCCTAGGGCAAGTTTAATTAAACTCAATGGAGCATTTTAAAGTGAAGAAAAAATTAGGACAGCAAGAAAAACGTGTTGATTGTTTCCTAATTATGCTGTGGACTTTCTCTCTAATGCATCCCCCCTCCTTTCCCTCCCTAAATAAAACAACTGGCACGTTAAGTTTGCACATAGCAGATTACATCTCAAGCATGCATTCTGCACCAGGCAGGCACACCGCTTCCCATTCCACTGTCGGGCTTGCTTTTTGGAGACATTCATGCTTTTGTTATTTCATGGAGATACTTAATCAAATACAGAGCGGGGCAGGGGGTGGTGGGGGGAGTGGAATTCGGAGAACACATTAGATTCCAGCAGTTTCCACCCTTTATGTTGGAAGCCCAACATTGATTAGCCTCTCCCTACCAACATGGACTCCTTACTTTATAATATTTAGACCACTGAACAGTCTGTATTTTCAAAGACATGACGAATTTGCTTTTCTCTTTTAATTCATGAGGCACGTGTTAACATAAAGTGATCTTTTCAGAACAGGATAACCACAGGACTGATAGAATTATGTCCCAAAAACAAGCAAACAAACAAACAAACCAAAAAACAAGACCAGAGCTTGTAATCCATTCATTCCACTCACATGTCCTGCTCTGCACCAGGCACCGTACACGTAGCCTTGATATGAGCATGTAGACCGTCTCCGTTAGGATTTGAGATATAATAAAGAAACTCATGGATCTTGGGGACTCTAGAGCCCCTGGCTGGGAACCTGAGTGCTGGGACTGTGTGACTGTTCAGGTGTTCAAGACTCCTGGAGCGCTACTGATGAGAAGGCTGTAGGTGTGGATGTGAAGAGAAAAGATGGCTTCAGGTAAAACCCTTGAGCCAGATCCTGGTAGCACATAAAGAAAAATCAATTTTTATCTCAAATGGTGCCTCAGAATTCTTTTGAAAGAAGCAAAAGTAGTTAGTGCTTTAATAACACTGTGAATCAGCTACTGCTGTGAGCAGTTTACATATATTAACAAATTTTATCATCTTGGCATTCTAATAAGGCACAGAGAAGTTACATGGTGGGCCTGAGGTCACACAGCTGATTAGTGCCAGGACCAAAATTTGAAGTGATGCAATCTAGCTGTTAAATTAGTGGTTAAATTTGCACATATAAGATGGTTACTATACGTGGTCTAATAGAGAAAAAACATAGGAACCCCACTAAACTCAGCAGTTCCAAACTTTTTTGACACCAAGAACCTCTACCCTCCTCCTCCTCCTCCCCGCTCTCTTCCTCCTCCTCCTCCTCCTCCTCCTCTTCCCTCTCCTCCTCCCTCTCCTCCTCCCTCTCCTCCTCCCTCTCCTCCTCCCTCTCCTCCTCTTTCTCCTTTCCTTTCCTTTCCTTTCCTTTCCTTTCCTTTCCTTTCCTTTCCTTTCCTTATTTCCCTTCCTTTCCCTTCTTTCTTTGCTTTTCTTTCCCCACATGGACTCTTGTGCTTTGAAAGATACTGTCTACTGCCTCATGAAAGGACAAAGAGCTCAAAATGAAATGAAATTCATTCCATTTTATTTAAAAATAAATATGTCATGTAGAATTTTGGAAGACTCTGGAAGAATGTATGTCAGAAAATTACATTAATGATAATAAAGAGCTGGAGCCCCAGCCTGGCTCTGTCGGGGTAGAGCATGTGACTCTTGATCTCAGGGTTGAGTTCAAGCCCCACTTCGGGCATAGAGCCTACTTAAAAAAAATAGTACAGAGCTAAAATTGTCCCAAAATTTAGGAATCTAGGTAAGTTGAATCTAAAATCACTTTGGAGACTGATAGATTAGGTTAGGTTCCCTGTTAAAACCAATAGTACAGTTTCTCAACCCTTTTCCCCCCATTCAACTTTCAAGGGCACCTGGGTGGCTCAGTTGGTTGAGCATCAACTTCAGCTCAGATCATAGTCTCATGTGTGAGCCCCGCATCGGGCTTTCTGCTGTCAACACACACCCCATTTTGGATCCTCTGTCCTGACCTCTCTGCCTCTCCCCCACTTGCGCTCTCTCCTCTCTCAAAAAATAAATCAAACCTTAAAAAATATAAAGCAACAATTTTCAAAAGTTTTGGGGTAGACAACTTGGAATATCCTTAGGTAATATATCAGAATCTCTAAGGGAATGTGCTGAATTTGAAGAAAACCTCCATGTGATTCTGAAATGTCTGCGCCTGGACAGGGGGATGAGGTCGTTCCCTACATCCTGCTCCACGGCCCTCAGAGCCCAGCGGAGAATCACCAAACTCTGCTCACCAGTTATCAGCTATCCTTCCTCTCCGTCTAGCCCGTGTGAAGTCCTGCATGTGAGTACTGACCAGGCGACCCGACCCAAATTAGAGCCCTAAAAATGCATGCAGCAGCACCTCCCGGAGCCCACATGGAGTGGTGGTGAAGAGTTAGGCTGAGAGCAAATGGCAGCTGGGCGCTAGCAGCCCTGACTGTGCATGTGCTCAGTTCCCGGGGCCTCCCTGGGCTGCAGCTTCCCCACCTGTCAAACATGCACATGCGACCAAAACTTGTCTACAATCCAGTTCAACCCTAAATGTGGTTGACTCTGAAATAAAAGAACAGCGTGCACACCGGGGCCTAATATAAAATATAATAACATTTGCCAGGTTTGCTGTTTCAGAGCCAGAGTCCCTGACAATAAAGCAAAGTCTCTAACCTGCTATTTGAGGCCTTGAGAATGTCATCACCTTCTTCTTCTGGTCTTTCTGTCTTGCTCTTCAAATGATTCTAACTGATTTTTTACTATTAGAACTCCCCTTAGACCTTAACACATTAAAAAATATATATACTGTTTTCCCTTTTGCTAGAAATCTATTTTTTCACTTTCTAGAACTCCATAATCTCCATTTTTCAAAATCTCATCCAAATCTCATGGCACAGTCAAATTTTTGTTACCTTCTTCTTTAGATCTTAGACCAGAGTGGATTAGACTTCTGGACGGAAGGGACTCACTCTTCCACAGTCTTTTCCTTCTCTCTCTCCTATGAATGTAGGTTGTAATGCCTGATAGTAGAGTTCAGGTTTCTAAACCCCAGCACTGCGGTATTTGAGGCCCGATGTTCCTTTGCTATGGGTGCCTGTCCTCTGTATTGTAGGATGTTTGGTGCGTCTCTGACCCCTACTCTCCAGAAGCCAGGAACCCCCCCCGCCACCAAAATTTTCTCTGGAAATTACCAAAATTTACCTCTCCTGGGGGTAAAATTGCACCCAGGTAAGAGCCACTGGTCTAGATACTTGTGTATATATTCTAGCTTCTCTTCTCCCACAGGATTTAGCTCAGTACCTGCTAACATAAATATTTATAGAAGAATAAATTAATAAATCATTGTTGAATAATTATTTGTATAATGAATGGATTTCTGTCACATCACTGCGATCCAGCTATCTGCTCTATTAGGTCTCGAGTCAAAAGAAGAGGCAAATGTTTGTGGTGGTCAGCCGGAAAGTCTGCTTGGCAGGACTGAGATTTACCTAAAGCTTCTCCTAACCTTGCACTCTGATTACCTCTCTTCTAAGAAATAAGAAGCTTGAACTTGTCCTATGGTTTTCCATCTGATCGATACTAACACTTTCCTCTTTTCTGATTGTCCATCCATGTAGTGGAAGAAACTTGGCCCTTTTTTCAAGAGACCGTGCTTTTGTGTTTATGGTGCTAGCCAGGTCTGAGAACACTATCAGGGAGTAACAGCAGTGGTCTGGGGGAAGAGCAGAGGGATAAAGGCTGTCGCTTGAGAATCAGAGATTCAGAAGAAAGTCCAAGCCTAGAGTGACTATATTTGCTAACACAAATTCATTTGTCTCCATGTAGGTCGTTCAAATATGGTAAAAGTATTTCAAAGTAGGACTCGTTCTTGGATGAGTGGACATTTTGGTTTCAAAAAAAAAAAATAATAAGTTAGGGAGCTGACATGGGAAAGGGTTGGGGTAGAGAGTGATTGAGCAATGCATGGGACATTGAGGCCCAGTGAATCTCTTCCATGTTCAAAGGTCATGGGGGACAGGTCACGAGGAAGGTAAAGTTCTCTCTCAAAAAGGCAATAGCATTTCAGGCGCTTGCCAGCAAATGGAACCAAGAGCAGGGTCAGAAGAGAGCAAAAGCTGACAGGTTGTATGTCTGTATCTCTGATGGGATACCAACTTTGAAAAACGCCAGCTGGTTGAGTCTGCTATTGTTCGGGATTCTTTTCACCCCTCTATTTGTAAAGCTAATTGAGAGCTGACTTAGTCTGCACAGCAAGACTGATGCCTCTTCTAAACCCATTGCCTCTTTTCCTTTAGCTTAAAGCTCAGTCACTATCAGTTTCTTCCACTGCTTCTCTCAACTCCGAATTTAATGAATTGGTCCTGGGAATCATTCAATATTCTTCTACATTAATAATATAACAACATCACAATAACAGTAACAGTAATCACCCCATCAAAGCAATAGGTAAAGATTTCGGAGCACTTACTACGTGCAAGTATCATGCAAAGCCTTTGCATATATTGTTAGTAATCCTCCCCGTGCTAGCCCTGTGAGCCATTACTCTTGTTTTGAAGATAAGGGAGCTGAGGCTTAAATAGTTTAATAAATGCTTGATGTAACACAGCTGATAACTGGGTAAGTCTCGAATTTGAATCCAAATCTGTCTGGTTCTAGAAACTGCACAACCAGGAGATTATACTTTTCTCCATGGTTCCTAACATAGAACTTTTGATAGGCGGTTATTCCAGTAAGAACACGGCAATAATGGAAAGGCACCCAGCCAGTATGTCAGAGCCATGCTGCTAAGGCCTCCCGGAGGCTGTCCTATTCCCTCTGTCAGTCCGGAACACACACTGCAGGCAGGAGTAGATGTTCCATAGGTGCCTATGGACTTCCTCACGGGTCCCGAAGTTCGAGTGTTAGTGCTGTGAGATTTGACAAGCAAATGAGCTAGTAGAGCTCAACAAACCTTGTCTGTTGTATTTGTTCTTTGTTTCAGTTTCAGATATTGTTATTAATTGTGCAAAAGTGAAAAATAAACATCATCGGTGTTTTGAGGTTGACTGACTTCTGGGACAGAGAAGAGAGACCGTTAAAGAATTTAAATCCTACCTGAATAGATGGTTAGGGGTGGCAGCTCCCATAAACTATGCCTGTCTCATGCCTGACCTTTGTCCCAGTCTCGGAATCAAAGTCCGTGGAGCCTCTCTTTGGTTCCTACTTTGAATCTGGCCCAGGTCAATAGCCAGTAAAAGGAAATTGTGCTGAATTATCACAATTTTTATTTGTGCTGACTTATTGGAAATCAGGCAAGACAGATGAGTTGCAGTATCTACACACTTGATTACCCCCTTCCCCAATTTTTCTGTGGTTTCATTTTGGATCTCTTTGCTACAGCATTTTAGCTCCAACTTTGGGCACTGAATCATGCTCCGATGTCCCATCAAGCATCTCGGTAATGTGATAAATTCATCCAAAGTCTCACAGTGCCATCCTGCACGTGACAAATGCAATAACACGTCAGGCTCAGAATGATACCCATATTAGGCAGATACTCCCTCTGCTGACAGCAGGTGTTTCTGCTTTATCTGAAAATAATTCACTGAATAGATAATTGGTGAATCCCCAGTGGGAACAAAACTTGATTCTGTCTGAGCATAGGTTACCAAGTGTACCACCATAAAATAATTGATTTTGTGATATATTAAGTGGGGACGTACTCAAGACTACTGAACTTTTCACTTAGGGCCTGGGGCTGAAGTTGAACTAGGCTCCCAAAGGTGAAGAACCCATGCATGACACGGGCAGGGCTTCACACTCCGACAGCCAATTTAACTTTCATTTTCTTTATTAATCTAATATGTTCTACCTTTCACCAGGACGTGATGTGCAGGGAGTTTCATTAAAACGGTTGAGTTGTTATTGGAGATAATCACGGAAGGAATGTATCACAAAAGTCAAGAAAGTCTGAATCATTTTTTATGCTGTTGTTTTAGAGAAGAGGTTTCAGATGCTGATAGGGAAGTTACTCTAGCTATAGGGCGAATTTAATTGCGTTTTTAGAAACTTCTTTTAATCCTGTAATAACAAAAAAATTAAATCAGTGCTGACATTTTTTGTTGCCAGAAGAAGGTAGTAAAAGGGTAAAGAAATAATTGTTAGTTCTGAGAATATAATTAGCGACTTTAATGCTTTAATCTAAAAAATGCATATTTTGAGCCTAGGTGAATGATTAAAGAAAAGATATTGAAAGTCTTTGAAATTTCTAACTGTGTTTGTTTTTAATTGTGAGTTATGATCACTGTAATTAGCTCTTTAGCGCATTTATAATGTAAACAAATATAAATTTCCACAAGTTCAGGGGTATTTCAGGGCAAATAAGATTGACACCCTGACCTCTGGTTCTGTGCATTAAGCCTTTCTTACTTATAATGTCTGCCACAAGTTCATTCTCTGCTTTGGGGAGAGGAAAGGAGGTTAAAGAAATGAAGATCAAACAATGGAAGACTAGAGTCAAGGTTGGGCTGTATTTGGAGATTTATTCCAAAGGGGTGATGAGGCTGTTCCCGTGAGTAGCTAGGGCTCCCCTCTGGCTCATCAAGGGAGGGCTGCATTTCCGCTCCCCCTGTCCCTCTGGATGGAGCCTCAGGTTGGGTCTGAGTTAGAAGCGCCAGAGGAAGGGCCAGGTTACAGATAAAGGAAAGCTCTCCGATGCTGAGCTTCTCTGAACGCGCAACCTGACTATTCTGCTCTGCCTCTTTCCTGCTCCACCTTGACAGAACCATGAAACCTCATTACTATGCACTAGAAAAGGGAAAAAAAAAAACCCAGAGGGATCTGGGGAATGAACTTTTTGGGGGTCTTATTTCTCTCAGAGGTGCACATTAAAATTCTCTCTTTCATTCATTAATGTGAATACAAGCTGCCTGAGAAAATAGCTGGTGGGACCTCCCTTAATGAATAGTGGGGCTTTTCTATGCTCTAGAGGCTTAAAATTGGGTTTCATCCCTCTGAGGATTTTTTTTTTCCTTCTCCTTCTGTCTTCTTAACACTACATGTTTGGTTAGATTTCTAGGACTCACCTAGGCTGTGACCTGCCACATCTAGTTCTAATCGCTCATATGATTAGATCGGGCCACCCACAGATAGGCAGGAGGGGGCTGGTGTCAGAGACTCCCAGAAGTTCGGGTATCTTTCCAACATTATTTGAAAGTTTCTACTCTGTCAATCATATGCGATCCAACTTGTTCTTGTGAAGTTCCTCATACTGCTTGGTTTAGAATAGGCCAGGGATGGATATAAAAATCTTTTCTCTTTTGCTTTCAGGGTTTTTACTTTGGTCTGAAATGGAATTAACCCTTTTTGGAATTTCATGGCTTAGTTTCTTTGAATTTTGACCTCAACTTACTTAATTTTCTCCCGTATCTTCCAGATGAGCTCGGCTACGCCATCCCGCTGTGTTTGTGCCGCGCTCCAACACTTATCCTCCAAATCATCCGTTTGGGGCGCTTTCTGCAATTACACTGCCAGTTCTCTTCCTAAGTACATCTCTAAATTTCCTAAGGACACATTGTGTGTTTTCTACTTGTCTCTGTCTCTGGGATCAACACATAGTGGATGCTCAATTAGTGTTTTCATGAGAATGACGATCATCGCCAGAAAGCTATGTCTTCACGAGTTTGCGCCTCACTCTCATCATTGGCAACCTTAGGATGGCCAGGAGCCGTTATTTAGAGCAAGATCAGTTAGGAAGTGTGTATAGAGAAAGGTAGGATGGTATTCAAGTTTAGTAAAAGAGGGACATAAGTGAAAAATGCTTAGGAGCAATGGTACAGTTTCCTAAAGCTCCAGAAACGGTTCTGGATCACTCGCTATCCATTCGTTTGATGTTTACTGAGTGCCAGGTATTATGCTAACACAGTTTTATCTTTTTATTGTTTAATATTGTAAAGCTACTCTCTATACATTGTAAGTCAATGGAATTTATGGTCTTGTAGGCTGTCCAGTGTATTGGACCACCTAAAAATTCTGTGGCATATTTTATAGTCATGATATTCTGGACTTCACATCGTTGGTAGAGAGCGACTTTGTCAATAATGGTCTACCAGTTTGCCAGTAGGCTTTCAAAAAAGCCCAGATAATTTTTTCGGTGGAACCCAAAGAGCATTTGGTGATTAGAAGGCCAGGATCAAGTTCTTTTGAAAACATTATCTACTGAAAGCCTACCTTCAGCATCACGGGCTCTATTTTGTATCTTAAGGAAACATTTAACTGCTTAAGATTTAGCACACATGGTGTAAGAAGTTAATATTGTACAGCCAAAGTGAGCAAACGAATAAAGAAAGGCGGTGCTTCCTCTGCAGGATCAGATCTGTTACCCGTTATTTGGTCCTGCTGCTGAGGGAGAAAAATAAGTCTTGGATATTACAGCTGTCACTGTGACATCTGTTGTTCCAGGATCCGTGACTGCTCCAGTCACCACCTGACCCGGATCATCACCATAACATTCTGTCCACTATTAAACTGTGAAAGGCCCTCGCCCTCCAGGTGGTACTTCAAGGTTGACATACCAAGGTGTTCGTCTCTGTCCCCCCCGAATGCCTCTCAGCTGAAAAATACAGCCTCACTTTGTGCAGAATTGATGGAGAACCAAGTCTCCCAGGGTTCAAGGGGAGCAGCGGAGAGCAAGAGTTCTTGAGGCGTAGCCCGGTTCTGTGCTTAATCACTTGTCACTACTACTGGAGGGCCTCAGAGCGTTCAGACGTGTTGCTTTTTTTTTTTTCTTTGTTGTCAGTTCCCCTTTTCTCTTGAACAGATGAGTCCAGCTCTCCAAGCAACGATAACAAAGCTGCATACACAGCCAAGCTCACAAAATAGATAAGTAAGGGGCTATGAGTCCTCCGTAACACATAAAGAATATTTTACTTCTAGAAAGTTCCTCTAAATAGAGCCCTACTTCTGGTTGTATGTGTTTGGTCCACATCATTAATGACTTAAACGAGTAGCAACTGCTAATTTAGATGCAAACTTGACGCATCGCACAAAGTAGACCACGTGAGTTACCAAAATCAGGCGTGCACATACATTTACAGGAATGTAATAAATATGTAAAGTAAGGTACATCTCTGCCGTAAAGAGCTTTCCTTCCACGAGCTTATTCGCTTATTCGTTCATTTATCCATTCTTTCATTTGGAACCTATTTATTGAGACTCCATAAAGGCACTGTGCTGGCAACTAGGGTACAGCAGCATTAGAAAGAGATACATTATCTGCTCTCTTGAAGTTGAGCATGACAAGAAAAAGCAGGGTTCACATCTGTATTTTGATACAGATTTCTCCTCTGTATTGAAAGGCAGAAAAACCTAACCCCGCCCAGCCCCAGAGCCATTTGAGAGTCGGTGAGAAGCGGTTTACTTTCATTACACAGTGAAGGCACCAGATGATCTAAATCACAAAAGAAAACACAGGAGCCACAAGCTGCTCCTCTCGTGGTGTACTTCAATTTCCTTTCCTTCCATTTCCCTACGATTTCTAACACTAATTCTGCTACTAGTTAAACGTATGATCTTAAAGCACTTAACTTCTTTAAGCCTCGATTCTCTCACATGTAAGATTCCTTGAGTTGATGTCTAAGATTTTTAAATTTTTTTTAAGTTTATTGTGAGAGATTGAGAGAAAAAGAGAGAGAGAGAGAGAGAGCAGGGGAGGGGCAGAGAGAGAGGGAGAGAGACTCCCAAGCAGGCTCCCTGCCATCAGCACAGAGCCCAACATGGGGCTCGATCCTAGGAACCCAGACATCATGACCTGAGCTGAAATCAAGAGTCGGACGCTCAACCGACTGAGCTACCCAGACATCCCTAAGATTTTTTTTTTACCTGGAAAATATTCTATTCCCTTTCAGACAAGCTGAGGTCTTGTAAATTCACTGTCTTTAAAGTGCCTCAGGACATTTGCAGTGGCGGCCTAAGTAAGCACTATGTTTGAGCAGGCAGGATGGGAAAATGCAGGATCCACGCTGCCCAAGCAGCCTCTGCGTCCTGGGTCCTCTACTCACCTGGAGAGCCCCTGGAGTGGGAGCCTGAACAGAGACACGTGATCCGGAGCTGGTAGTATTTCCCCAGCTCAGAACACAGCAGAAGCCTTGATGAGGGAGCAGCTCGGTCCCACACTTTGTGGCATCTGCCGTTGCTTTAGTTGCTTTATAGGTTTGCATTTGTGGTGCTAGGTCTTGTCTTTTTTTTTCACTATTGACACAGTGCCTGAAGATTTAAGTAGTTGCTACCAGGTGAGTGTTGTCATCTTGTATAATGGCTATACTGGTTTATAACGGCAGATACCCAGACCTGGGTAACTGAGACAGGGGAAGAACGCACTAAAAATTAAACCTCATATTTTATGTTTTCTCTATAACAAAAATTAGCTTAAGTATCTATTTAAGCAGTCACCATCAATTATTGTATAACAACTGAAAGGACAATAAAATGTTGGATAAAATTGAAAAATCAATATAGGCACCTAAGAGCCCTAAATACTTTTCCCACTGAACCTAAATTTTAGACCTCTGCTTTAGTTATTATTGGTTCTTTCTTTGCACGAATTTTCTTTCACAAACAGCTAATATTCTGGAGCCTATACTGAGCAGATCAAGTACTTTGGGAAATAGTATATCAGAAGGCCCTGGTTAGACGAATGGATTCTGAAGTAGCAAAACTGTGAAAACAACGTGAGGTTGGTGGCACGACAGAATATTTTAGAATCTAGAATATATTTTAGAATGTTTTTTTCTGAAAAAAGAAATTTGGAAATGAGATGCTCAAAAGTCCATTTTCCCACTGACTGAACTGGTCCTCTACCTCATCATTCCTTCTCAGACGCTTTCAGGCTCTCTAACTCTATCAAAATAGGAAGACACATTCATTTACACTGACGAGGATTTTAAAGATGGTGTTAGTGGACTATCATGGGTCTTTTCTAAGAAAACAATTACCAAAGTATGTTTTATGCCCTTGTGATTACGGGGCAGGAGTGAGAGAAAGGAAGAAACATGTTCATGGAATTTAATGTATTCTGTAAAGTTTGTACTTAAAAGCTAACCCTGAGACACCTGAGTGGATTAGTTGGCTAAGTGTCCAACGTCGTCTCAGGCCATGATCTCACAGTTCGTGAGTTCAAGCCCCATGTCGGGCTCTGTGCTGACGGCTCAGAGACTGGAGTCTGCTTCGGATTCTTTGTCTCCCTCTCTTTCTACCCTTCCCCTGCTCGTGCTCTGTCTCTCTCTCAAAAATAAACAAACATTAAAAAAATTTAAAAAATTAAAAAAAAAGCTAAGCCCTGAGCTCTTGACTATCTCAAGGTGAAGAAAGTGTTACGTTACTCATGGTGGCGGCCTGTCAGACTGAACATGCCACAGATGGATAAGGAGAGTCTTGGCAAATCAAAAAATGGATTCAGTGCAGGGCGAGCACGGGGTTTGAGACTGCCTTGAAGGAGCAAGGCAGAGATGGGTGGGGTGTCGTGCCTCAGTAAAAACCCCAGCTGCAGAGTGGGAATGGTTTTCTTCAGGATTCTCTTGTTAGGAGCCGCTTTACCCTCTGGTGATTTGCACCAGCGGGTTGGCGCTCCTGCGAACACACATGAAGCAAACAGCCATCTTCACAGATGAGGACATTATGTTCCCAGAGTAAACATTGGCAAGTATCAGGTTCATCTCGCTGAAACCACAAGGGTCTGTTGTTACATGATAGGTACCTGGGTTTACTCAGAACTTGTAGGACATGTGAGTTTTAAAGCAGATGCAGTTGGTAAGAAGAGGATTGCATTGATCTATACCAAAGCTAACAGGAAAGGACAGAATCAGATAAACTCTTTAAAGAATTGGAAAATTTGAGTCGAGGGCTACACTGCCTAATACGGTAGCCATTATTATGGTAGTGACTATTGGGCATCTGAGATGTGGCTGGTACAGATCGAGATGTGCTTTCAGTGTAAAATGCACAATGGGCTTTGAAGACTTGGCATGATAAAGAATATAAATTACCTCATTAATAAATGTTTATACTGATTATATACTCAAATAACAATAGTGTGGATAGGTTGGGCTAAATAACATATTATTAAAATTGATATCACCTGTTTCTTTTTAAGGTTTTTTTTTTTTATATGGCCATTAGGAAATTTAAAATTACCCATGTGGCTTGTGTTTGTGGTACACACTGTATTTTTGTTGGGCAGCAGTGGCCTAGAGGCTGTTCCCATGAGCAAGCTGCATGTATATGAATGTGGGGGAACACACCAGGATGGATACTTGTGTTAAGGAGTTAAAAACCCATGTTTCTAAAATAAATCCTATAGGATACTATTTTACATATCTTGTGATTATGCATATCTGGCTATGCCATGGATCAAGTAGTGTGTCCTAAAATAACACTATTCAACAAAATCTCATCTACATATCGGCTTGGAATAGAAGCATCATCTACCTACCAACAAGAAGGAAGAGAACGTAGGAGTATAAGGAACCAGTGTTAAAGTTGGGGAATAGAGGCGATTCATTCAATGCATAAAAGTGCTTTTCAGCAGCTCCCACAATTAGAGAAATTCCAGAAACAATTAAAGGATTTGAAAGTCCCCAAGGATTTGCTCTAAGAAAGCCTACTGTCTTCTAGAAACCCCCAGGAGAATCGAAGAAATGTGTTGCCTTAATGGGATTTTGCTGTTCTAGGTAATTTTCAACATGCTGACCATTTCTTCCCCGTCTCACTCCAGAAGGGTTCTGTGTGAATGGGTCTCCGAAGAGAAAATGTTTTGTTTCCTTATGAAGCCCCTCAAAGGCTCCTCCGGCTTAACCCCTCCTGAAGCGAAGGACGCCTTCTCCGAAGACCGTTCTATTGCTCGAGCACTCTTGCTCACTGCGCCCGAGATGTTTTTCAACCCCAGTGTAATTATCTCCATGATGGAGGAGGCTCCAGATGCATTTATCTGCCCCTCTCTGTGACTGGAAAATGTATTCCATATTCAGTTAAACTCAGTAATTAAAATGGCCTAATCTGCATTCACTTCGTAACCACAGGCTGAAACTCCCCCTCCCTCAACCCCGGAGGTGGGAGGGCTGCCACTCTCAAACCCACCACGAAGAGCTCTGATTGGCCAGTGCGTAGTTAGAACAGGTGAAATAATCTAATCTGGAATATTGCTCTCCTCACCTTTTTTAATAAACATTTTGCCTCACCACAGACCTTAATATAACAGCAGTAAAGGCAAGAGAGGAAATTGGAAACATGGCCAGGAGTGTGCCTTATGGTTCATAACGGCCCCAAATTGTGACTGTTTATTAAAACTAACACCCTTTTGTGAGGGTGCGGATCAAAATATCCAGTGGTTTCTCTTCTTTGATATTTCCATTTTTTTTTTTAAATAGCACTGAGTTTAAGTTTCAGTTTCAGGGTTTAATTAAGTTTCTAAAATCGTTTCTGACTAAAACATCGACATAAAAAAAGCAACTTGTCCGTAATTTGGCGCCATCAAATATTGCCATCATTTATTTCAGTCAGTAGGAGATGTGTGTGGATGGATTACCTCTTGGGCCACCGGGACAAGAAAGAGTTAAGGCAGGTGAAGGAAAGGAGGAGTGGGAAGGCCAGAGAACTGCCTCACAAAATACAATTAAGGGCCTTTCCCAGGCCTGGGGCGCTTGGTGCTGCCAGGGGAAGGGAGCTCGGAGCACAATGTTCTCCTTGTCCACATACCTCCCTTTTGTTTCAGCAGCACTTTGGATCCCACACATGCAAAAGTTTGAATTTCCTGTTGGCTCCGAGGTGAGATTTATAACATTTATTAAGGTTACTATTCATTGTGAATTTACTGGGCAATAAGCCTAAGAGCTTTTAGGGGTTTAATTGCCTATGTTTACAGGGATTGCAAAGCTCCCCACAGTGTCACGGACAGTCAAGTTGGCCAAATGTGGACTTCTCAGGGTGTCCAGAGTGCATGTCCTAGGCTAAGGGGAAGGTCCGGGGAGGAGCTGAAGGACGGGCTCGAAAGGACACAGTCCTCTTGGAGCACGAGTTTGGTTTTCTGCTCTGGCTGTTTTGGTCCACTTCTCTCTGGCTCCTCTAGCTCATTGTGGCCATGTTGGAAGACACATTTGAATTTTCCATTTTTTCCAGGAAGAAAGAAATAATTTGAAATTATTGGATTAGGGGAGAGGGAAGGAGGCTATGGAAGGAGCGGAAGTGAACGCGTGTTACAGGCATGACGTGGGCTAACTAAACATGTTCACATACAGGGTCACGTTCCCAACAGTCCTGGCAGGTAGAGACCTTCATTCTCACTTGACAAATGAGGTAATGGAGGCCGAGAGAAATGAAATAATTTGCCAAAGTTGAAACTTCTAGTAAACAGAAGAGCTGAGGTTTGAACTCCATTTTGCTTTGGCTTCCCAGTACCAGTTCGGAGCCCTCCACACTCCACTGACACCTTTTCCAGCTGGCTGATGTTCATTTAACCAAAGCAGTCAGTTCCCTGCTGTCTGTCATAAGGATGTTGGAAAGTAGAAGGTTAAAATGTTTTGTTTTTTAAGGCCTCGGTTTGCTTTGTTGCAGAAAGAGAACTTTTCCACCATGGTCTTATCCCTTGGCCTCGCCAGAGCCTTCCAGCATGGAGTCGAGTGGAATAAAGCGCATTGAACAGTGTAGGAGCTACGCACGAAAAATGGACAGATGTCAGTCAGTCCCTGAGAATGGAAACTACTCAGGCGGCTCTGTAATTTGATGAAAAAGGTGGAAAGGGAAAAGTCCAGTCCAAGGGCCCATTTCCTTTTTTCGTTCATTTGTTTATAAAACACATACTTGGTAAGCACCCTCTGCACCAGGCACTGTGGTAGGCACCGGGGACGCTAGGTCCGTGCACACTTCACCTGCTCCCTTCCTGCCCTGCAGAGGCAGGCAGGATGCCTTCAGGGCCCTGTGTCTTAAAGGCTCTTCCGGCTCTGCCCAAGGTCTGCCGTGGGGATGAACTTCCCAGGCTACTTTAGATGTACTTTTACCATGGGGAAGAATCAAAGCCATAAAGAAATAAAATAATGGGGCGCCTGGGTGGCTCGGTCGGTTAAGCATCCGACTTCAGCTCAGGTCATGATCTCACTGCTTGTGAGTTCAAGCCCCGGGACGGATTCTGTGCTGACAGCTCAGAGCCTGGAGCCTGCTTCGGATTCTGTGTCTCCTTCTCTCTCTGCCTCTCCCATGCTCATGCTCTGTCTCTTTCTGTCTCTCAGTAATAAATAAACATTAAAAAAATTGAAAAAAGAAATAAAATGATGAAAGAGCTGATGAGCAGTGTACTGTTTATATGAAATAAACATATATATGTGTATGAAAGTATACATACATAGTATTATCTTCATATAGAATAAATAAATGAACAAACGTATATACATACGTGTGTGTGTGTGATCAGACTGATGTCCAGTCCAAATTGCCAAATTTCCAAATTGCCAAATTGCCATTGCAAATTTGTGATTGGGATTCTAATAGCCAGTGAACCTAAAGGCACAGAGGACTAAACAGTTGAGCCATCATCGTCGGAACTGTATTGTTCAGGACGTTTGCTAATTTATTGATGCAGCCAAGGTAGAAGCAGATTCGGTTATTCAGCTGTAGAATAAATTGGAATATTTTGGTGCATTTCTTTTAAAAAAAAAAAAACCACTTTAAAGCCTATGTATTAAAATGACAAAGTCTCAAATAGGGGTCTCTTTTTCTAAACAAAAGATATGCAAATTGCAATTCAAGATTTATATTATGATAAAAACCGAAATACAAAAGAGTCATTATCCGGCGGAATGTAAAAGTGCGTTGCTTCATGAGTCTATAATGATATAATGGGATGTTGATGTAGTGAGAGGTGTCAGAAGGGAGACAATGACCTTAAAATTTTAAGTCAGAAACGTTAGAATGGAACAGTCAGTATCTATCTACCCACCTAACTCCCCATCGATTTCTTGCATATTGCATATTTTGAAAATTCGAGGCGAAGAGCAGCACATTTTCGTCTTCCAGCATCATAGCCGTAACAAATGAGTCGGGGAGAATGCGTGAATACTTTTGATAAAGCCATTCCAACTCCGAAGTTGGAAAAAGATTTGCCTTGAATTTTAGACTCACAGGGCTGTTTCTCTTAAGAGCCGGTAGTGTGTTATTCCCGGCCTAGCCACGGGGTCGGTGCCTGCACAGCAAGTGTCAGGAACCCCAGTGCTCTCTGCACAAGGAAGACTTGCAAGTTGGTTGCGGGGATTCCCCAAGTTCAAGACAATGGGAAGGATTTCCAGTTGATCGCTGCGTGTCACTGAAAGAGAACGAGTCAACTTCAAGACACCGCGTCAGAACAGGATAGAATTCTTCTGTCAAACCCCAGAGAAACTGCAGCAGACTGATATTTAGATTTGAGGTGATTCTGCTGGCTTATTCTAAAACATGGAGGCAAGACTGTGTGTGTGTGTGTGTGTGTGTGTGTTTCCAGTGGAGACATAGTTTAAGTAATCAAGTGATACACCACATGTGAAGCAGATGTACAGGCTGGTTCCCACTACCAAGCGGAGCAGAAGGCCTGCGTTAGCTTTATTTGGCAGCAATTTATATACTCGCTTCACTTTTTGATCTTAACTTAAACAAAGGACGTTGGTCCCAGCCACCACTGATTTCAGGGCACCAGCTCTGCCTTCTTTCTGAAAGGCTGCAGAACTGTGACACCTCGGAAATCAGATGGTGGCACAGTATGGAAGTATCTTAAATGCTTATTTATTGTTTTCGTGAGCTCAACCCTCGCTATCTTGTTTCTGAGCGTGCAGTTGAGTGCACTGAATGTTGCAGGCAGAAGGACCTCACTCCTATACAAATGTCCGAACCTTGGCAGAGCCATTCCCAGAACTTCAGAACAAACCCAGACAAGCCCAGGGACTCCGAATGAGGCCTGAGAAAATACTCTCGGACCAAACTCCTGATAATTTTCCAGTTCAGAAAGTTGCTGAGGGTCTTCTGTCAGGGCGAGCTCATGGTTTATGATTTTTGAGCCTGTGTGACGTTCCTTTCTATTTCATCTTGACTTAATGTCATTAGTCTTCCTTCACAGAAACCTGAGTGTTCATTTTCTAATCTATCTAGATGATACGCTGACAGCATTTTCCCTGATCGAGACTTTACCATTTATGTCTCTGCCTCTGTTAATCATTTTCAGAAATGAGATTTATAGTAAAAAGGATTAAATCAATTCTGACTACCTCCAAATTTCCAGGTTTTCGGGGATTCTTGATGAACACAGAAACCATGGCCCCTCAGAGATGCTTTACTAAGAAGATCTTTCTTACCTGTGTTAGTTGGCCTTTCAGAGCGGGCCGCCTCTCTGTGGATTATAGCAAGTCAACTTCTCTGTGGTTTGTTTGGCAACCGTACCGCAGAGGCCGCCCTCTGAGCAAGTCAAGCTATTTTTGATTGGAAATAGATTAGTGAGCTATCAATTCTCCTCTCCTTCATTCTCCATCGTTCCTTCTTTCCCTTCTTCCGAGCCCTAAAATGAGTACCCTTAGGAAACGTGTCAGCCTATTTCAATTAAGTGTTTATCTTTTGAGTTTCTCATCATGGGGTAAATTATGACATTTTTAACAGGCAGGGGTTGAAGAGAAAAATTGCACCGGTCCAAACTAAATCACAGCTTATTTTCTTCCTTTCTAATTTCTCTAATCTTCGGCGGACTTGAAATACCATGACTACTATGCATCAGGCCTTATGCAAGGCAAGGGACTTCCACGAATATAATCACTTTCTCTCCTTCTTTTGTTCCTTCTTTCCCACAGCCCTTCCTTTTCTTTTTCCAGATTTACTCTCATTATTTTGCTTCACTGAAGAGATTTTTTAGTCTCTCTTAGTCAGCTTGGATCTCCTCCTTTGATATTCGTGATGATTAAGTACAGGGTTAGCAGTCCCTGACTTTTTTTTTTTTCTCCTTCCCTATACACTGCCTATCCCACGAGATCTGCTATCTCAGCAAAGGCACAGGGATCGTATCCTCGGTCACGTGTCTAGGCCACCAGACTCAGTGCCTTTAAGTTCACTGAGCCAGTTCTCCACCAACAGTTGTTTAAGGCGTCCGCCCCATGTGATCCCATGAGCTGTGTGCTGCAGTGTAGGGCACACCCGGACCATAATCCTCCTGGGCTGCTTTTCTGTGGCCCTGTGCTCATCCCCTTGGTCTAGGGAGATATTTGGGCTTCCCTGGCTTTTACCCTCATTACTACATAGATTCTAGGTCCTAAGATATAACCTGAAATTCAACTGGACTCTCTCCTTTTTGGGCCATTCTGGGAAACTACTAGAGATATAATGAACTTATACCCCTAAGCCCCTTCCCCAATACCATTTTACGTGGTTACTGAAGGGCATGTCACAGTCCCCAGGTTTGAAAGCGTGGAGGTGGGTAACGTGTCAAACATTTTTGCCTCGATTCAGAATCTTTTTTTGCCATGGTGACCTGGCCCCTGCCTGTATATTCTAACGTCATCGTGGAGTCATCTCTCCATTTTTCTGGTGATGCTTAAGTATTTGTACGTGTAAGATTCATATCACACACACACACAAAGATTTCAGTGTCCAGGACCCTTGCCATGAATGCCTTCTACTGTTTCTCCATAGCGATTATTCTTGGAGGTGCTAGAAATACCCTGAAGGTCTTTGGACTGAGATGGTGTAGTGACCTGTACACTTCTGGTCACCATTTCCTATGCTAGCATTCAGGGACCAGGAGAGAACCAGAAAGTGAATTTCTGGCAGTTCATCAGGATGTGATAGGTTAAAAAGGGACACGAGAAGCAATAGCCTGAGCATCTTACTCCTTTGTTTGTTGATAATAAGGGATTTAGCAAGCAGGAGTAGAATAACAAATATTACTAATTCATGGCCTCAGGAATTTCATGAGTCACATCACATAGGGTGCTCCCACCATCACCACCCACAACAAGTAAGCTCCTGCTGTATACACAGGACACTCTGATTTCATGGACAATGCAGAATGTTATAAAATATAGTTATTTTTTTCCCAGGGACTTATGGTGAGTCTAAGAGAGGCACTATACACTTTTAAAGAAAAGACACTACCACATAACACTTGTTTGGACCTTAGCGCTGAAAATGTTCCCAAGACGGTATAATGACTGGAACTGAAACAAAGTACAACTTTACCTAGGGACAGAGTTGGCTTCATGGGTGTGCGACCTGTGTGGTGTCGTGAGATCTCACACTTGGTTTAATTCTCTGCTGCCTCTATCTTAAAATTCTTCATAATTTAATCGTTGAATTTGTGTTTCGTGAGTGAAGTCCTGAGGCCCAGGCCCAGTGAGGACTTCTCATTGCCCTGTTCACACACAGAATTCACAGTGTCCAATGAGCATGGACTTCTGAAGCCAAACAGTGCGCTGGAAGTGATGACATGGAAAGAAAGGAAATGATAGGATGACCCATGGTTCATTTTCCTTTCAGTCCTTCCTTATTCATCAGTACTGAAGGTAGCAGTTGGTAGACGGTGTGTATCAAGAAGTGCAATAAAAACAGTTGAGTTTGTTTTGTGCAGCACTGCTGCTAGTTTGATAACAAAACACCTATGCACATACAAACTACTACAAAATAAAAATTGTGCAGTTTCAGTAAATCTGCATACAATTTAAATACTTTATATTTAAAACTGTTTAAAACTGTCATTGCACGGTATAAAGGTGAACAGTAAATTCAGGCTAATAATTTAAAATTTCAATTTTATTTACTTAGAGGGACATTAAATAGCAATTAAAAACTGTCATGGCAGTTCAAGAGAGAGACAACAGAAGAAGGAGAAAAAAATTTTTATAATTTGCTATGTCTAATGGCATTTGTTTCCTGTTCTTTGAGCAAGGGCTTCCACATTTTCATTCTTCACAGGGCACTACAGATTATATAGTACCTGCCTGAGAGTCCTGGTGGAAAGATGAAACCAAGAGAAGCAAAGAGCTTCTATTGGAAGTGCTACCTGTGTGCCCTGAAACTGATTTCCCTGATTTGGTCCATGAGTACCAAAATGAAAGTGTGAACGAACACTCCAAAACATCTGTTCTATTGATTCTAAACTTGGAAAATTAAACCTACCCCCCATGCTTGGTAAATTCTCAATTTTTTTTTCTTCTACTTACTCTGTGCTTTTTCATTTTTTACATGTTCAACTCTTAAGTCCTCATCTATGATTGACTTGGGGTAAGGTGTAGGACCAGGGCAATTAAATTTTTCTAAAAGTGCTCCATAGCTACTTGTGATCTTAATTGTCTCCTCAATACTATTTAATCACCTAATTTTTATTTCTAAACTTCTTATAAACATTTCTTGCACCTCCCAGCCATTTCTATACCTTTGCCATTTGCACCCCTGAACACTACCTGTGTTTCCACTATGCTTCTGTTGGGTTCTTGGTTCCAACCCAGCAACCATCCCAATATCTTCCTTATGGATTTGCCTTTGCCACCTGTTACATCATACACCGTTTCTGCCCGGAATAGTATTATACAACCATCTGGTCACTCCTATTTATCCCTTCTCCAATTATGAAAAAATGGAGATTTCTCAGTCTCCACCTCACTTTGGCTACAGATTCACCAAAAAGGAGATGAAAGTGCTTCATAAAGCACTCTACAAATATAGAGCATAATTGTTAAAGACATTTTAATTGTATTGATAATAGTTAATACTTGCTTAAGGCTTATTATATGCCAGGTAGTATTCAGAACCTTTCCATGTATTAATTTCTTTATATCCTCACAACAGAGAGGTTAAGTAACTTGTTAAATAGCAAATAAGCGAGAACTCAGACATTCCTGAGGAGAGATTTTGGAAAGTCTTATAATATTGTTCAACCATGTGCAATACACTGATCCATTAGCATGCATTTATGAAGACTCTACTTCTGTATGCCCAAGAGGAAGGGGGCAGCAGAACTCCCCAAACTTTCATATCCAGAATTGCCTTCCAGAAAATCTGCCCACTCTTTGCCTCTATGATTTCTCTTGTTCAGTTTTGTTTGATTGGGTTTTTTTGCTTTATTTTTGTTTTTGTTTTCCTTAGTTTTGGAGAATAGATCTTCTCAGGGAAGTCCGTTTTTGCTTTGATTGTCCACCCAAGACGGGAGCATGGAGAGCATTCGTGCCTTTGCAGCCTCCCCCAAATGCTTGCTAGAGCTGTGTGGCCACCAGCCTACAAGCTTGCTCCGCAATCCACTGGGAACTTCTTAGCAGGACCACCCAGAAGCTGCAGCTGGTGCTGAGTAAGGTGGCCGCCTGTTTACATGAGAATGTGAGCTGAAGGAAGTGGACGGTACCTGCTTTCTGTTGTCAGCCAGAGCCTGGATTCCTGTGGAAAGATCTGATGTGTAATCTAGAAATATTCATAGATTTTTGGCCCTCACTATTTTCCAGACATAAGGTATTCCCTTCCCAGAGGGAAGGGGCAGAAAGGAGCTTCTGTAGAGCCAGCTGCGGGTCTGGGAACGTGGGTCAGGCCGACTCCAAATGTACTGATCACAGATAGACCTCGTTGAAAGAACCACTTTCTTGTACAAAGACTTTCCATTGAATCATATCCCATGCACTATCTATGGCTTGTCAGAGAGAAACAACACTGAATTGTAAGGAAAAAAGAGGTGTCCTCAAAACCTGTATCTTTTGTGGATAGCCCAGTTCATGCCTAGCTGCTCCACGAGGACATCTGGCAGTAGCTGCAGAAGAAAGTTTTTCTGCCTGATGAAGACCAGTGTCTGGAAAAGCTGACCTGTGGGGGTGGGGGTGCGTAGAAAAAAGGAAGAGGTTTTTAGAGCTGTTAGCCATGCCTTTATAATGCAGTGTAGGTGACAGGCTTTCGCTGGACAGGTTATCCTACCTCTATGTTTTTGTAAATCAAATCCTTTGCAATTCTGTTTTGGCACTCTTTAGAGGGCTCACAAGCTAAGAATTTCTAACATCTACATCCAAGGTAAATTCCGATCTTCAAACATCAATTTGCCATGAGTCGAGGGGGATCTGTGTTAACAGCTCTGTCCCTTTGGCTGAGGCTTTTTAACGAGGCCCCTCTGCACCCTTGGGGGCCATGCTCCAAACAGGCCCTGGGAAGGAGAACAGAGAAGGGCGGCCATCTAGAGACAAACACTACGGGCGGGTGAGGCTTTTCCTCCCTTGTTAGCACAGAGTACATTCGTCTGAGGCTGTGCCTAGAGAGAGAAAACTTACTAAAATCCATCGAATTGGTACTATGTACCAGGCGTTTAATCACACAACAGCCCCATGAGAGAAGAAGGAAATGAGATAACACTTAATGAGCACCCACTATCCAATGGGCATGGAGCTAGTAGCTTTACAATGTATTGTTTCATTTAGTCTTTATAATTAGGGTTGCCATAGTTAGCAAATTAAAATCTAGTTAACATCCAGTTAAATTTGAATTTTCGATAAGCAACAGATATTTCTCAGTGTAAGTACATCCCGTATAATATTTGGGATATACTGTTATTAAAAAAAAAGTTGTCGAAATTTAATATTTGAAAGTAGGTCTTGTGTTTTATTGGCAACTCTATTTAAAGTAATCTTAAGAAGTAGGAATTATTATTCCCATTTTATAATCGAGAGAACTAAGACTTGGAGGCATTAAGAAATTCGCCCAAGATAGTAAATAGTAGCAGAGGTGGAATACCAATCTGATTTTGTTTGATTCTAAATCCTATACAATTCAGCAACTAGACCATACAGTCCCCTCATCCTAGATTATAAATAGAGGTCAGTTTTTATTTAGTTAAATAAGCTGCCTCGGAGAGCTAACTTCAATTTATTTTTTATTTTCTCAAATTTTTTAATGTTTGTTTATTTTTGAGAGAGAGGGAGAGACAGAGCACAAGCAGGAGGAGGGGCAGAGAAAGAGAGACACAGAATCTGAAGCAGGCTCCAGACTCTGAGCTGTCAGCACAGAGCCCTACATGGGGCTCAAACTTATGAACCGTGAGAGCACGACCTGAGCCAGTTGGACACTTAACCGATTGAGCCACCCAGGCGCCCTGCCAACTTCAATTTTAAATAGTAACTATTTATTAATGATCTACCTGATCCAAAACCTTATGTTAGAACTGGAGGGAAGAAGGAATGCATGACCAAGATAATTAAAGACCCAGGGCCTGCCCTCACAGGAAAATATAATGTAGTCAAGAAAATAAGAGGGAGAGAAATGCCGAATGTATTATAATCTAGGACCCATGGTGAGCTCTTCCATAGACGGGCTGGGGTGCGTGTTGCCGAGTGAAGAAAATGGAGGAACATCCTCAGTGACCCACCAGGAGCAAGATTCTTCCTTGTAGGAATCAGCGACTGCTCTTTGTGGGCTCCTGGATGTGCACGGTTCCAGGTTATATAGTGACTTTTGTGGTTTGCCAGTGGTGTGGCTGCACCGTGGCTTGCTTCACTGATGACAGGGCAACCGTGGCAAATATGTGCAGCCAGGAGGCTGCCCCTTCCCTCCTTCAGTGCTTAGTGTGAAACCTGCCCATAGCTTCCAGCTTGAGTGAAGCAGGTGATCAAGAAAGACTCAAAAGCACGCAGAATCCAAGAAAGCAAGTATTAGCAGCTCAAAGAAATTAGAATCCTCATAAGAAATTAGAATCCTTGAGTACTTCCTTTGTATCAAGCACCATGTCAAATACTTTATAAATATTATTACTTTTTTTAATTAAAAATTTTTTTTAAAACTTTATTATTATTTTTTTAAATATTCATTTTTTGAGATAGATACAGAGTGCAAGCAGAGGAGGGGTAGAGAGAGAGGGAAACAATCTGAAGCAGGCTCCAGGCTCTGAGCTGTCAGCACAGAGCCCGACGCGGGGCTCGACCTCATGAACTGTAAGATCATGACCTGAACCAAAGCCGGACGCTTAACCGGCTGAGTCACCCAGGTGTCCCTATTAAGTATTATTCCTAAACATTGAAAGGAAACAGTAAGAGGGCAACTTTTATCTCTGTCTTACAGATGAGAATACTGAGGCTCAAAGACAGTAAGGGACATGCTGAAGTTCATACAGCTAATGTGAGAGTCTGTCTGCTCTGAACCCTGCTTTTCATATAGCCATGGAGTTCCCTCCTTGAAACAAAGGGAGCTAAACCTTCTTCCCTTCAGATAGGCAAGAAAATTCACCACTGAACAGCAACCAAAGAGAGATGCTGTTTAGGACCTTAGTGAAAAGAAGAGGGGCTGAGTCTAATATCGTTCTCTCTTATCTCTTAATTGAAGCCAGGGGTACCCAGGACCGTTCTTGTAGCTGACATCAAAAATAGAAATCAACACTGTGCAAATACATATCTAATAGTATAGCTTATGGTGTGGTTCCTTTTCCCCATATCATTTTACAAAATAGAAAAGATTCGGGCAGAGAAACTTAGAAGTGGACATAGAAAAAGCTTCTATTTTGATAGTAAGGGGCTTTTTAAAGTTGAAGTTCTGTTTTTGATAAGAAAAAGCTTTTAAGAATGCTTTTTATATAGTATTGTATATCTGTATTTATACTCCATTTCTTCCTTCACTTTGCTTCTTCGATGTTCAGTGCTAAGTTCGCCTCCATATTTTCCCAATGGCTAACGTTCTGCTTCTGAAAATTATCCATTAAAATTTTATCCATTTTGTATTTTGGTGAGACAGTATGAGGAAATGCCATTGTGAAATTAGATTTTCCTTTGACATCAGGCGCCCAGTCAGCAATCCAATCCCATGTGTTTCTATTGAGACATTAGGGTTTGATATAATTTTGGGCAGAAAACATTTTAAAAATGAAACAATTGAATTTTCTAGATGGTCTTGGGGACCACTTAGCTTAAGAGAATACACTTCCAAATCAAAAGCCTTTCAATCATTTTAAATATTATTTGGATGATATTTGCTCTGCGTGTAGTAGCAGTTTGAATTTGTATTGAATGTTTGACCGGCTCATGCACACATAGATGATGTATGAAATTATTATTTCATATTTTTCTAGTGTTTGCATTGCAAGTGACATCTGGCTGACAGGAACTTGGAGAAATGGGATAGGAAGTGAATGCTGCAGTTACCACAAGCATCGTATTTATCAAAAGGTTTAAGGTTGGTCTGTCTTTGTTTAACATATGAAACTTGGAGCAAGCGCCAAGAAGCCCTGTGTTTTGGTGTTGCGTGCGTTTTTTAACCTAGTTGTTTAGTAAAGGAGTAGTCAAAGAATACACACTAATTGTATTATTTGTTCTGCTCATGAAACTAAATATTATACACCCCAAGTTTGAGGAAACACACTTAAATTGGATTTGATATAATTTCCATACATTTCACCTGTGTTCAGAGAATTTACAGATTTCAGGTTAGAAAAGCATGCGTGTTGAACACTGGTCATCATTACTCAGAAAGAGCAAGGTGGAAGAAAAAAAGCTCAACTGCATTTTTAGTTTTATTTTTTAATTTGTGAATGTGCAAAATGAAAGTAAGCCATGTGAAAACACGTAGTACCGTGTTTGCAAGCTCTGACACTATTGAAATACATACCCGCAAATATAAACGTTCTCTTATCATCCTTTTCAGGACGGTCATGGTGCAAACTATTAATTCAGTCGTGAGATTTAGCCTTCATTTAACAAAAATGTATGAGCCTACTAGGGGACTGAGGACTAGCCTAGTATTGGAATTCTGCAGAGAAGTCAGACACTCCCAGCTCTTAATAAACTCACAGGCAGCAGAGAAGACCAGTATGAAACAACTAAGTTTGATACAGGATTACAGTTGCCGTGCTAAGGTTTAGATCGCCGAAGAAGTAAGAATAAAATGGTGACGGTGGCCCATCTCCCAAAGCAGGTTCGTAAACAAAGAAGGCAGTCTGGCCATGGCGAAAACCTTTCAGTGAGTGTATTAAAGTGAGACATCCTCATTTTTTTTTGAAACTTGAAAATTTCAGGAAAATAGAAGGATGGCAAAAATCATCCTTGTTCTTAATCATCTAAAAATAAATACTGCCAACCTGCTCTAACATGTCCTTCCCATCATTTCTCAATAACTATTTTTTGAAAGCATTGTGATAGCACACCAATACACTGCATATATTTAAAAAAAATAGTTTGCTGCTTAAAAAGAACAGTGTCATTGTTGAATGCACTTCTGTGTCATTTTAAACTCTTCCGTACATAGTTATTAATGATTGTATAATAGTCCGATTGATATTCCGTGCCATACCTGAAGATATCTGGGTTGTTTTTCATCTCCCTTAACCGACCATAAGTTGCTAACTTCTAAGAAAAAGAGAATGTGGGAGAAGAGAGATAAATCTCCAATGGTGGGATTTCCCGCACCAGAATAAAACATGAAAAAGGTAAGTAACATTTATTCAGCATCTGTTACTGTGCTGCGTACTTTACATATGCTACTTTGCTTATTGCCACAGGAATCCTGGTTCAAGGGTGCTGTAACATAGACTGGATTCCCCCAGAGCTGGCCTCAAATTTAACTGCCAGCTTTATCCAGCTGTGTGATTTCCAGAAAATTAGTTAATCTCTCTGACTCTCAGCTTCCTCACTTCCGAATTGGG
Organism: Paguma larvata; assembly: GCA_030068075.1. Lineage (NCBI taxonomy): Eukaryota > Metazoa > Chordata > Mammalia > Carnivora > Viverridae > Paguma > Paguma larvata. The sequence continues at coordinate 71,626,450 of CM057833.1, read as the reverse complement.
GCAGGATTATCATCCATTCACTTAACAATAGTATATTAAGCTTGCGAGGCATTAGAGACTGGAGATGAGTGCGGTGTGTGTCATGCCTTTGAGGAGTTGATGGCCTAGCGGCAGAATCAGACGTAGAAAGAAACAGGCCTGGCAGGTCCCGGGAGAACTCAGACGAGACAGGGATACATTCTTCCTGGTGGAGTAACAGTTGGTCTGGGCCCTAAGTCCTGAGGAGCAGGTTTTAACTTGCGGTTCCTAATAAGAGGGTTTATCTTCTGCTAATCAAGTGACTACATGGCTGTGCTGTGCATTCTTACCCTTGTCCCTGCCCTGAAGAAGCTTACCAGCTAGTTTCAGTCCTGCCAGAAGAATGTGGCTTCTTGTTTTATAGACCGGCACACTAATTTATTAAATCACCTGGTTTGGAGGTGATTGGTTTCTGCCAGTGTCCTTCCTTCTAAGAGATGTGTCTAACTGTGAAATGATAGAAAAGATATATTGGTCTCTGCCCCAGTTCCTGACACAGAGCTCATGAAATGACAAGGGTTTGGGGGACTCTGGGTGGGCTCCGGGCTCCTGGATTACTCCTGGATGAGGGCTTGTCACTGGAAAGTCCAGGCCATGAGAAACTTGGACATTTCAGTCTCACCCCTCCATCCTCCAGTGAGGGGAGAAGGGCTGAAGATGGAATTACTGGATGGATATGCTTATGCGACAGAGCCTCCACCAAAGTCTTAAAAGTATGAGATTCAGAGAGCGTCCAGGTTGGTGAACAGGTGGCAGTGCTGGGGCGGGGGGGTGGAGGGAGGATAGCAAGCTCAAAGAGGGCATGGAAGCCCCATGCCTTGCCCTGAGCGTCTCTTCCATCGGTACAGTCACCTGTAAACTGGCAAACGCAAGTAAATGTTTCTCTGCATTCTGTGAGCTGCTCTAGCAAATTAACGGAGCCCAAGGAGGGGATCATTGGAACCTTTCATCCAATGGTGTCTGAAGGGGGCTGGGGGAAGTCTAATGGGGCTGCCTTTAAACCTTATTGGATCCAATACTGTCTCCTGGTAGACAGTATCAGAACTGAGTTCATTGTAGGACGCCCAGCTAGTGTTGCGGAGAATTTCTTGTGATGAGGAAAAAACCCTCCTCATATTCGGTGACCCCAAATCCCATGTGAGTAGACAAGGAGACTCACAGGAGAGGAAGACATAGTAGGGAAGAGCTGGGGTTTTCCCCACACAGAAGGTGGAAAGTGAGTTTCTTCTTTATGCTAACCTTGTAAACAAAGGGTCCTGTTGACCCAGGGGTCACCTTTTGACACCATTATTTTAAAGCCCCGTTAATCCGAATAAAACTGTTAGCAGAACGTCTGGGTTTTACAAAAGGGCAATGGCATGAAGCAACGCACAGACATGCTCAGTAAGCAGATGTGGGCCTCTGCCTATTAAGTCCCTCTCTACTAAAAGTTCCCAAATCTTAAATTAAGGCTTGAATACTCAGACCTAACAGCAAGTTTTCAAACATTCATAATTTAGCAAATTAAAATGTTTCAGACAGCATTAAAGTTGTCACTTGAACCAGAAAATTTTAGTAATTTTTTTCTCCTTCCAAAATTTTATCCAGAAGTATATGTGAATGTTCACCAAATATGAAAAGGTAAATATATTTGCAAATTTTACTAGTGAACCCCAATTTTAAAATAAAACAATCTGCAACTCCTGTCTTCTGTTATAAACCAATGGTGCATAATGGGGCACCTGGGTGGCTCAGTCGGTTGAGCGTCCGACTTCAGCTCAGGTCATGATCTCACGGTCCATGAGTTTGAGCCCTGCGTTGGGCTCTGCGCTGGGTTCTGCGCTGACAGCTCAGAGCCTGGAGCCTGCTTCGGATTCTGTGTCTCCCTTTCTCTCTCTCTCTGCCCCTTCCCTGCTCATGCTCTGTCTCTCAAAAATGAATAAATGTTAAAAAAAAGAAATTCAAACCAATAGCGGATCAGTTAGCTGTGGCTATCACACTATGGCATGACAAGCCACTCCACGATTCAGTGACTCAAAACAGTCATTCATTTAGCTTTTGAGGGTTGAGTTGACCGTGATTGGACTGACCTCCACCGGTCATGTCTCCTGGTGGCTCTGTTCCGTGTGCCATCCTTTTCTTAGGACCTGTGGGTTACTTTAGGCCTGGCCTTCTCATGGCAATGGTAGAATCACAAAAGACAGTCTGAATGCTTTTCAAACCTCTGCCTGCGTCCTCTCTGCTAATATCCTGCTGGCCAGATAAGTCACTTAGCCGAGTCAAGGTTTGGGAGAGCACTGCAGAGTTACATGTCAAACAGCATAGACACAAACAGCACAGATACAGTGAAGAATGGGGGCTATTAGCATGGTTTGTCCCAAATGGCCATAGCAGTGTTCTGCAGAGAAGAATGGGCTTTAAATAGGCTTATTATTTTTTAATGACCATTTATTTAAAGCCTTCTATATTTTGGGCACTGACTTATTATCTCATTATTGTCCCGCGGGCCTACAAAATGCATCTCACTATCCCTATTTGCAGATGAAGCAAATCGAGGCTCAGAGACGCCGCGTAGCATGCTTCAGCCCTCGTGGCTGGGGAGTGGCAGAGTCTGGACCTAAATCCCGCCTGCCCCTGGGCTCCGGCCTTTGCGTTCTGTTCCTTGTCCTACGTAACACTGCCTCTATGTAAAATTCCGCTTGTGAAATTTAAGACCAGGAAGGAATGTTAGAACTCCTCTCATCTAATCTTTTTATTTTGTAGATGAAACAACTGAGCCCCAGAGAGAGGATTTCCACATTTTTATCGTATTAATTAATAGAAAACCAAGGGACCAGACACTGACTTTTTTGATTCCTCATTCTCTCCATTATTTCATACCTTTTTTTTTTTTATTGTACACACATTTTCTGAATGTCTGCTGTGTGCCAGACATTGTGTCGATTCAGCTGTCTGTTGCTGACGTCGTATTCTGATTATGGAAACGAAGAGAAGAGAAAGTCTTTTGAGTGTCTACTGTATGATCCAACGGATGCCCATGTTTTCCTGAGATTTACCATAAACTGAAAAGCCCGAGCTGCCACATCAGTCTGTGTCCTCCAAAGCACAGGACAGATTTTCTCCCTGGCACTGACCCTCCCCACATTCCCCAGAGGCCGGGTGGGCCTGGGAGGCTGCGGACCTGTGCGGGGAGGCTGCGCACTGGCGCTCCCTGCTCATGGCGAAGCTGAGCACCTAGCTCAACGTTGGCAGCGGTGTAACAACGCTGAAATCATACAGCTCCCAGGCCCCAACTTAATTAGAGCTGACCTTAAGATGAATTTTGCAAGCCACTTAAATAGATCTCTCTTTTTGGAAAGTTTTCAGAGTGAAAAGGAGAAAACAATAAAATGCCTCCAATTTCCAGTCCCTCCCTCTGAGATCTGCTACACGCGCCCCCATGCTCTCCCCGGCACTGAGTCATTATCCCCAGTGGGTCCTGCAAGCCTAAGACTGATGGAAAACGAGGTTTAGAGTGGTTTGCATGGGCTCAAAGCCGCCCTCCCCACGTGGCTGGGCCCACTGTATTGGCTGTGGGGGGACAACGAGGGTGTGGAGGAAAGCCGGAGGCAAACCTGCCTGGGCATGGGAGGTGTTGGGGTGAGTCCCTCAGCCTTTCCCCTCTTGAAAAAGAAAGTGCCGTCCATACCCAGGCTGGGGCCTGGCACATAGTAGGTGCTCCGTAACATTCGTTGAAGGAATGACGACTGAATGAGTGACTCATTCCCTAGTGCTGTTGCTTTCTGGTTGTGTTTCACTTGATTTGGGGGAAAGTCTCTTTGCTCAGAGCCCCGGTACTGCATAGAAGATCAAGGTCGAGGCCGTGCCTTCAGTCGTTCAACCACCACGTGTGAGAGTTTACTGTGATCCGGGCACTGACGATGTGACAGTTCACAAATCTGTACAGTGCTACTCTTGAGAGCTTGCAGTCTGATGAGATAAATTAGACATGTGGTTTTAACCCTGAACTTCCCATGTATTAGTTCTTATTGGATACAGCCTTCAGGGTCCTCCTATGTAAAAAACAAAAGTGTAATAATAGTATCTAAGTCAATTTCGATTTATATGTATATAAAGTATTTAAAATATTGTCTGACCTCCAAAAAGCACTAAGGGAATGTTTGTGACCGCCTCACATATCACTGTGGGGATTCCATGTGACAATGTGTGTGAAGAGCTGCTGACCAGGGTGCTGGCATACATTAAAAACTTTGTAAACTATAGATATTATTATTCCCTGTGACGAGCAACTTTAAACCCTATAGCCATTCTAACTTAATGTGGAGGAGGTGGGAAGGGGTAGGGACGTAGATTCGGGGGAGAGTAAAGCTGGGTCTCAGGCAACTAAAATTTGACCTGTTCTCAGATTCTCAGGCAGATATTTGAGTGACTCCCATACACACACTTTCCAGCACTTTTAAGGGTATATTTTCGAGGAACAGCACCTGTGTCCCTAACTTAAATCTTCCTGAAAGTCGAAATCCCTTATTCTGGAGTCACTCCCATTTTATGGACCATTTTTCTACTTGGCCAGTTATTCTAGAATGCAACTGGAGGGAATTTCCCAGCAAGACCAGTGGAAGCCATGCCAGCCAGGCTACTGTGTGTGTGTGTGTGTGTGTGTGTGTGTGTGTGTGTGTGTTGGGGGAAGGGCAGCTCCTTTCTGTTCTTGAGGGATTCTTCCCCATCCTCAGAGACTGTCAGCATCCGTAGAATGATGTATTTTCCTCCACGCTTATGCTTCTTTCCTGTATCAAGTGTTTCTCACTTGGTATTGCCCTGTTCCTTGGGATCCAATGAAACCATTAGAGATCCGCCATTAATCATTCTTCATTTTATCCCCTTCTTCCTTTCCCCCCAGACTTCCACTAGAGCCTCTTCTCCTGTATATAATCACTCCAACCTGTTATTTTTCCTTCTCTGTGGGTTTCTCCCTCCATTTGAATAGCTCACTCATAAACAGCATCATTGAGACTCAAGATAAGTAGATGTACAAGTGCCTCTGTACTCGAGGCTTCCCATCTGGGCAAATCCTCATCCTCCACTGAAGCATGTCTACGGCTTAAGTTTCCACAGCCCTCTTCAGCAGCAGAGGAACGTCTGCTCCCTCTTCTTCCTTCTCGTCGCACACCCACAAATGCGGCACCCACAGAGTCACGCCCAGCCCTCCAAACAGCCCCAAGTAAGCCATGCACCCGGCATACACCTGTGTCAGCAAAGCAGGAGAGTGGTGACCATGGTGATCGGCGTAGGAGGAGGAGAAAGGTATGTGAGGACATTAGAACACACACCTCAAAGGCCACAGCGCAGAGTGACTTAGGAACAGTCAGCAGGAATAAGAGAAGTTATTATAAGCAAGATTCCCAGTGAGTTGCTCCGTGCTCTCCCAGGAAATAGAAGAAGAGAAACGCGGCCTTATATTGCAGCAGGAGAGAGTTTCGCTAAACATAAAGAAGAGCCACTTGACATTAGAAGTGAATAATCCCAGAAACAAGCAACCAAGTGAGTTCCTGAAAGCTGCGTTACAAAATGAAAGATAATCATGTATTTTGAGTAGTTTAGAAAGAGATTTTCCTGGAGATGAAGTTGGGAGTGGGTTGGGGTTGCTCTAGACAAATACATATAATCTTAGAACTGGAAAGGGCATTAAGGGCCTACACCATCTGTTTCACAGAAAAGGCACAGAATACATTTACCTAAGGTTTCAAGGCTAGCTAGTGTTTGATCCTCCATGCTTTCTGACTCCTAGTTCAGTGCTCTCTCTGGAGCCCCAATTTAATTTAAAGACTGCATCCACTTGAAGGTTTTTTTTTTTTTCTTTTGTAAAAGGAGGAGAAGGAAGAAGAGGAAGATAAAGAGAAACAAAAATGACGGGTGCTTGGTTTACCATTATGGATTCTGGTCAGTTCAGGATGTGTAAAGGCTAATCCCCCCTTCCTGGGGAGAAGCAACAATTAACAATAACAGGTAACCATTATCCCTGAAGCCGAGTACTAAACCCGTGCATCTGAAGATGTGCAGTTATGTCTTCATTTTGTCGTTTAAAGGACTGGGTTCCATAGGCAGAGAAGGAGCTGTGCTGAGTAGCGACACTTACCATTTGCTCCTCCAAACACATTCTGTAGGAGGGCGTGGGATTTCACAGCAGTGAGAGCAAAACTATTCACAGCAGTACCATATGCTCCCCACCATCAGGAGCGGCGGTACTGGTCACTGGGCTTGGCAGGCAAACCAACTGAATGGAAATTCTGGAGACCACAGTAGGAGTTTTCTCTTTGTGGGTTTTGGATGGTAAAATCTTCAATCTGTTCCACAGGCAGAAATCAGAGTGAAGAATAATTCTACACAAATTGTGTGCGCGTGTACGTGTGTGTGTGTGTGTGAAAGAACATGATTACGTGTTACTTCTAGAAAAGTTAAAGGAAAAGCAGAGCCTCAGGGTTTATCTTGTACTAGCCTACAGAGGTAGGAGACCGAACCTTGTATGCAAAAGGAGAGAAGATTGAGAAAGATGGAGAAGGATTATTTTTAGTATAAATTCCATGTTTTCAGTTTTTTTGTCTAAGAAAAAAAGTAAGATTGAGAAGAATTTCCCAAATGCCAAGACCGTTTAATAGCAGAATTACAACTGACGATAAATGCAGCACTTTTTAAAGCTTGTCCTTTCTCTGTTATTAACTTTGTTCTTTCGGCTGTGCCAGAGAAAGCACAAGAGACAGAAATTGGCAGAAATATGGGTCTGAAGAACAGAAATTCAACTCAAATGAAAATACCGTGAAAACCTCTAGTAAAAAAAAGTCTTTAGTTTAATAGCACAACTTTCATCATCAGGAAAAGGTTTATTTGAATTAAAAGTAAAATTTAGGATGCTCTATTATCTAATCATTAGCAATTCTGTGCACGTATGGGCTATTTTCTGTTTCCAAAGTGGTTTGCAATCATTAGTTAATCCACTCAGCATGCTTAGTCTAAATTGTGTTATATGCATATAATAGATAAGGACGGCTGTTGGGGTGCGGCCGCATGACACAGCGGGCTGAGGAGACACTGCTAAGTCAGGGGCTGTGACTTCTCGTCTGAACCACCCCATTCGTCCGCCGCGGGAGCCAGGCCTCGACTGCGGGAGGTCAAAGCAAGGATTCAACTTGTCTGAAAAACAAATGCATATATTCTAGAGAATATCTTTTCCAACAATCGTCGGAATGGCCTGGAGTTTTCATTTCCCTTTGGCATCGTGGGGGCCCCGTCTCAGCTGTCCTCGTAGGTCAAAGAGATTTTAAAGAGCCAGTCTCCGAAGTCTCTCCATTGAGAGACAGCACGGCGGTTCCTACGGATACGTGCGGATGCTGACCAATATCCTTTTCCACATGAGGACACAGTCCTGAGAGTTTAAATGCATGGGAATGAGTCAGTGGGATAATTTTACATTCTTTCCTCTTTGGTCGTCAATAATGCTAGTCTGGATTGTTATCTTGCCAACTTCAGTTTTTCTCTTGATAAGAAGAATGCCCTAAGCAAGATGTTGCTTTTAAGTGTTCTAAAGTAAGTTTGTCGAAGATGGACCAGGGCTTGTGCCCAGCACAGCTTGTCCGCATCATGCCCGCCTTATGACTGCATGCCTTCCCTCTAGTTTTGTTTGCTCCCACCCGAACCAAACACATGAATGTGTAGCTCCAATAATGTACTCAGTATGTTTAATTAGCTGTTACATAACATGTAGGAAGGTGTGGCTTTTTAGACACATTCTTTGTTTTCTCCCAGTTTTTTTCTAACTAACACTGTCTGGTGGCTTTTTTGCTTGTTTTTCTTGTTTGTTTGCTTTCATTCTTTCCAGAGTAAGAGTCTGTCCAGATTAAACTTACCTAACTGCTGGTCTTTCAGGTTTTAGATTTTCTTTAGTTTGGTCGTTAGACCCATTAAGTTAATTTTGTCCTGCGGCACCTAGGTGGCTCAGTCGGTTAAGCATCAGACTTCGGCTCAAGTCACCATCTCGTGGTTTGTGAGTTCAAACCCCACGTTAGGCTCTGTGCTGACAGCTCAGAGCCTGGAGCCTGCTTTGGAATCTGTGACTCCCTTCTTTCTGCCCCTCTCCCACTCCCACTCTGTTTCTCTCAGTCTCTTAAAAAATAAATTAAAAAAAAATTTACAAAAATTAAATCTGTCCTTCCTTGCGCTATGTGTGTAACGCAGTTACCACTCAATAAATGGATACCCATGATAAAATAGTACTTAAGCTTGTGTTAAGGAGTTTCCTTTTGTAAAGTTTCAGGATTTTGAAATTGCATTTCAATGTCCATAATTTCACAATCTTTCTGAATCATTTGCTTGGTAAGATTTTAATTTTTTGAAAGATGTCTAGTAAGTCTTACTGTGTCCTGATAATGAAAAAAAAAAATGACCAGCACTTCATGATTTCATTTGGAGACTATTCAGAAATTCTTTTACATGTATTAACCGATTCCCAGTGACAACTGCCCCCAAAACGCCCCCATAGAGCACACAGCCAGCCGTGGGTGATTCACTATGGTGTCACTGGGAGAGATTACGAGGCCCACGGCTGCGACGGTGCCAGTCCATGCCTTTTCAGTGAGAGAGCTTTCAGTCTCCACAGAGTGTTAATCTGGCCACAAAATGGGAGACGGCTGAGTCTGCCCGGAATGTCTGGCTGTTGGTTGGCAGACGCGGCCCTTTCTTCACCTTGGATCTGCTGGGCTAAGGATGCTTTCATAGTAATTTTCCAATGTCTTCCTTGATCAGTAGACTGCAGCATTTTATCATTTTGCAGATTTTGTTTTCTTCATGGGTTATTACTTCCACTGAACTGCACTTAACATCTATTAGCTTAGGTCTCCAGAAGATCAAAGTCCCTCTGTATCTGATTATTCTGCTCTTTGCAATTTGTGTCTCCCCCTCACTCCATCCCCTCCCCGCCAATCCAGGAGCCTTGCACGTTTACAGATTTGGTTTCAGTGTCTTCCCCTAAATCGTTTATAGACATAAAAGCATCATAAAGAGGGCATTGTGTCTTTAGAAAGAGGATAGGAGAGAAAAAAAAGTGAAGACAGCAGTAGTAATTCCTGTATTATTTCTATCTCAGTATGCATCATTGAAAACTCATGTGTAAAATCTTTTAAAACTCATGTTTAAATATTTTTCTTTTTGAAATGGGGTGGGTGAGGGAGGAAGAAAGAAGTGCTAATGCAATAGAATTATGCTAATGTTATAAAAGTTAAATTCCTATTGAGGTTTCTTCTTTTTCTAAATCACTCTACCCCCCTCCTTTTTTTTTTTTTCCAAAGCTCTGTCCAGTCTCCCCACGTTTTAGTTAAAAACATTTGCATTGTCTTTTTTAGGAACCTGTCCACAGGGCCAACATTCCATTCATTTTATGGTTTACTGTTAACCTTAATGACTAGGTTCTAATGGAGGATTTTATTCCCTTTCTGAACGTTTAGTAAATAAGAATCATCCTCTAAATTTAGTCTCTTAGTTGTGATGTACCAAAGGCCCTCTATCATATGTCAACCCGGTCTCAACGGTAGACCAAAGCTGGCCCGGTCCCGGCATTTGCACTAGCCCTAAGAAGAGTATTTTTAGAAACAATGTAAGAGGCCTATACACACCTATCAGCAGGCATGAAGTGGGTGCTTGTGAATTGAGACAGGTATTAAAAACTCAAACTACATCTGGAAGCTGAAAAAAATAACTCTAAGTTGGTTTGAATCTGAAGAAATTACCGAAACAAAGACCAGGAGCTTTTTTGTAAGGATATTTCCTTGTCAGAAATGCTTAACACTGTTCTCCATGGTGAATAAAAGAAGGAAACGCAAGAAGGAGAAGAAAAAGTGTGAGCTAGAGCATGGCTTTTCTTGAATGTGTTTACAGAGCGTAGGAGGACCCTATGAAAATGAAGACTCTGATCCAGTAGGATTGGAGTGGGCCCTGAGAGTTTAACATGCTTCCAAGTGATTCAGCTACTGCCGATCCAGGGACCACTCGTTGGCAAAGAGGTAGAGGGTTTCTCTGTGCCCCATAGCTAGTCTGACACGGTACCTCTCACTTTTTTTTTTTTTTGATATTTATTTATTTTTGGGAGAGCACAAGCAGGGGAGGGGCCAAGAGAGAGAGACAGAGGATCTGAAGCAGGCTCCGTGCTGACAGGCTGACTGACAGCAGCAGGCCAGATGTGGGCTCGAACCCGCACACCGTGAGATCATGACCTAAGCAGAAGTTGGATGCTCAACCAACTGAGCCACCCAGGCGCCCCGCCTCTCACTTTACCTAGGACAGGAGACCCTCTTCTTCTGAGATGGTAGTCTCTGAGGATGGATGCTTGGAAGTCCTCGATCAGTGAATTTCTATCTTTATATTTTAATACTCCAGGATCTTTACAAACCCTAATGCTCTGGCCACATCCCTTATCAATTAAATCAGAATCTCTGTGAATAGTACCCAGGCATCAGTATTTTAAAAAATTCTCCAGAGGATCCCAGTATACAGCCAAGTTTGAGAACCAATGGCTTAAACAAGATATGTTGACTAGAATTAAGAGCAGCCAACATGTGTTGGCTGCTTCTATACAAATACCTGGTACTGTGATAAATATATACAATTTTTAAATTTAATCATCAGATAAGCCCCTTTTGCAGATCAGGAAACAGGCAGAGATTATGTAGCTAAGTAGCTGGTGAACTGATACCAGGAGGCAAAAAGAGTAACATCATCTGGAAATAAGCGTTTGGTGGAGGAGCTGACAACTTGCTCAGTAAGGAACATTTGCCCTTGAGTCTAAGGTTTTTCTTTTATTTGTATTTTTGCCTTGCACATAATAGTTGGTGGCTTCATGTTTAAAATTCCACCCCCCTCTCTTGCTGCACACCCATCCTCAAAGACCCAGGCGTGTCCTAGACTCGAGATGAGATAAATTGCCTTCAGTTGCTGGCTTCTGGAGCCTTGACTCTGGGGAGGCTTTGTTTTTGTCTCATTTCAGGCTGCTGTGGCCTCTTTTACCCCTAACTGGGCAGCAGGGGGAGCTACGGCTACCAGAAAAAAAAGCCTGCATAACTGCCCCCAAGTGATCTGACTTTTATTTCCTAAAAGAACAATTTCCTAGCAGTTCTTCATCCAACATCTAATACCTGCTACCCCAGACCCCTGCGTATAGACAAATAGCCCATGTGGGTATGCTGACACCAGAGGAATCTCAGGGCCCCTCATGAGGCCCAGGGACAACTGAGAAGAGGCTGCACCAATACAATAGTTAGTGTAGTCAAGATGGCTGATAAGTTCGGAAAGGAGTCATATAATCCACTGCACTTTCCTGAATGATATTCCTCATTCAGGGAGGACTGAACAACTATAATAAAATATGTAAAATAGAAACATGAGCTTTCTTTTTAAACTCTTATCAATGATTTGAATAGAAACTTTTGTATCCGTTCCCTTGACTTTAAATGGGTATGTATTAGGTCAATATATGTTCATTTAACTTAGGTTGTACCTCTGTTAGAGGACACAGGGTTGGTGAGGAGTCGGAATCCCCAAAACAACACTGTCATGTTAAAAGAGTTTGAAGGAAATTTGAAAAGTCCTAGAGAGAGATAATTCTCCCTCAGTTCACTGCAGAGAAGGGTACTCATTTACCCGCAACCATAAATTCAGGAAGGCTGCTTCCCAAACCTGAGAACCTTTTTAGAATTGCTGCGGCTCAGACCCTTAGATGGTGGTGTTCTCAGAGGAGATTAAGTCCTGTTATCGTGAGTACATTAGGATGTCCAAGTAGAACTAGAAGCTAAATAGATCAGCTTGTTCCATAAGAAACCCCTGCTCTCGTAAGTACTCTTTGCCTGGCCTCCACTTCACCCTCCCTCCTCAGCCCTGATACAGGAAATCACAAGGAAATGGTGATGGGCGTCCGATGCCATATTCATTCACAAAGACCATCTCTGTAGCATTCCTGTTCTACCCTGAATTCTAGGGTGTTCATGTGTCATCTCTGGGAAGAATTTAAAGATGATGGAACTAGAACCTATACTGTTAAACAGATTTTTGGCCAATATGATGTTAGGGGCCTTTAATATGCTGCCATGAGTTGATAAAGCTCTTGGAAATTGATTTGTAAACTTCATGAAGGGCATGATGGTCTGTTCAATGGAGTTTCAAAGTGTGATCTATATGGCTTTGAGCCACTGGAACAATTGTTAGCCAAACGATATGAAAATGTATCCAGTGCTTATCTACCTTAATTTCACTCATTGTATTCTTCACAAATGTGTCTCAATTATGTGTGAGCTTGCTTCTCTTCTCCAGGATGGACTCAGTCTAGTAAAGGAACTGGGCTATTGCATTGCAAGCTGACAGATTAGTAGTGGCACAAATGCATGCAAAAATACACAGACAAGTCTTTGCTCTATAGTCGAAGCCTCCCTGGTAATTCTCCTGGGTCCTTGAAATTAAGTTGCCAATTTACTTACACCAGCTAAGAAGTCTGCTTCTCCTCACTGAGCTCAGTCTGAGAGCCCCTCTGTTACTTGACTAGCATGTGAGAGTTACATGCTCTACCCCTGCCCTGCTGACTCTACTTGGGATCATGAGCCAGACCAGGGACATTTAGAAACACACACAATCCCCTCTGCAGGAAAACATTTCACATGAGAAAAGGAGAAGTGACAATCTTATTAAGAAAGCTGACTCTTTAAACAGGATTTTTTTTTTTTTTTAATCTCACTGACTGTGGAAGCTTACACACTGGTAAAGGCTCAAAGGAAAGGTGGTCTGTAGTTTGAGAGACTTCCCAGCCACAGCACAGATCAAGTTCACCAGTTTGTGGGATCACAGACCAAGGAGACAAAGAGGTGTGGGTGGGTGGTCAGACCAGGGAGCTGTCCCTCCTCTCTAGGAATAGGAATTGCACTTCTGCATGTTTTGTTTCTTGGTTAAAAAAAAAAAAAAAAGTGGTGGGTGGTTTTCCCCTAATGTCCTAATAGGCTGCCTGAGGCGTATAAGCATGAACAATAAACCTTGTTAGATGATCACCTGAAAAGGAAAATTGAGACCTTATTCAAATTTGATGGAGAAAACACACTCATACACTCCCTGCCATCTTGTCATAAGCAGAGGTGGGGACTTTCCAGGGAAGTGGTGGAGGATCGATGCACGTTGGAGGGCCAACCAGTATGAGAATTGGGAACAGGTTCAACTGTACTGACCCTTCCACCCGTGTGGCCCTAAATGCCGGGCCAATAACTCTTTCGGGGGCATCACACAGGTAAGGGTTTTGGTTCTTCTTTCCTGAGCTCAGCTTCTTCTATCACAGCCCACGATGAACCAGTCTGGAGGGTCAGAGATAAACGAGGCTTCTTTAGGAATTGGCCCCATCTAACCTTCATGGATACCCCTTTCTTCCTTTCCCTTTCTCTACTTGTGCTTTTTATTCATTGTTGGATCTGCCTCCTGGATAAAGAATTCCAGTTTTTCTATAATTCGCCTTCTTAGGTGAGCCAAATTTTCACAAATTTGGACCAAAGAAATTACTACAGTCCTACCAAATTTGAAGCAAGCTCCCAAGCAGGGGGTTCCTTTTGAAAGTCTCCTCTCTGGCTTAACCTTCGATACTTTTCTTTCTGAGAAATGATTCACTCTCCCGCTTTTGATGGGCCCTGTTTAGCAGGTGTGACAGATGCTGTTGATTTGCTCACTCAACACCTCTTTCCAACCTCCTCCTTTCTTGCCCCCCTTCACTGCGGACGTAGGAAAAGCTCCATAGTGCTTTCCCACTCACTTTCCCAGCCTCCTTTAGATCCGGCAGAAAGAGGGTGGGGGTGGGGTTTGCACTTCTGTTAGTGGGAGTCCACGGCAGTCATAGCGCTGCTTCTGGGAAAGTGGTTTTCTTCCTAACAAATGGTAGAAATAAAGCCAGCACCAACCCTTCTTACTTTCTTCCACTGAATATAGGTGAGGCTTGAAGGTACAGCTACTATCTGGCAATAAGGAAACACTAAAGATATCAGAGTGGAGATAAAGAAGGAACTTGGTTCTTGTCGACTTGGTTGAGTTATTATAGCTCCACCCATCATGTATGGATATCCTGGATTTTCTGCCAATTCTTGTTAGGTTGCAAAAAACACATATTGAAGCCAGAAATCTCAGGTATTCTGTTACTTATAGATTATTATGTCCCTAAGTAAGAATAAGTAACATAAAAATCAAACCCAAATTAACTTTTCCACGCCCCAAAACTCTAACACTAGCCCTGTGTTAGAGGAAGTTATTAACATGATCAGTCGTGTTGCCTTATTTTTGCCATTTTACAGATAGGGCAACTAAAGGCTAAGGATCTAAAGCAGCCTTACCAAGGTCACACAGTAAGCTGCTAAAAGGTGGGGAATAGAGCCAAGAGCTCTCTAATCCCAGGCGAGGCCTCCTCTGCTCTGTCTCTCCTCCTCAGCTGGGAAAAATGTCAAAGGATTTATCAAAAACAGCCTGAAGCTAGATTAGGTATTTTAATACCCAAAGCACTTAATTACTAATACAGTTTAAGGTACATTAACCTAATTGGAAACTTTCTACATATGGCATAGGGTTTTTTTTTTTCCCCCTGAAAAAATTTAATAGTATTTTTTCCAACTTTTCTACTAGCCCGCCGCATCTGTATGTGTTATTACTGCTTTTCGAACTTAGAAGAATATCACAGCCAAGACCTGAATTAATATTATTTTCTCCTATAAAAGAACAAATAGTATAACAAGAATAAAATGAGAGGAAAAGTAAATATGAAATTGTACCTGACGATTGTATATCTCACCCACTTAACATGCTGGGAAGCTGGCAGGACTCCGTCATTGGAACCCAGAGGTCATCCTTGGCCGTGCCTCCCCCTCACATCCCCCGTCCCGTCCACACCACATCCTGTTGTGTCTAGCAATCCTCGCCACCCTCCAGCGAGGCCCTTAGGTCAGGCCCTCCACGTTCTCCTCTGGATTACTGTGATGGCCATCCGGCTGGTCTCTTAGATGGTTCCAGTCTGTTCCCCACACTGCAGTAGGAGAGATCCTCATAAGATGCAAACCAGATTGGTCAGTTCCCCATTTTAAACGCTTCAGTGATTCCTCGTGGCCCTCAGGATAAGTCCAAACTCCTTGCTATGGCTCCCTGCTATGACCTTCATTGCCTGTTTTATGTCTCATTCCCTAGTCTTAATTTGACACTCCATCCATATCGAGCCATTTGGATTTCCTTAGGCTGGCTAGCCTTTTCCTGCCTCCAAGCTCTTGCAGAAGCTGACCACTGCTGGGACCGCCCACGTCCTGCTCTTCCTTGCCCTTCCTCCCACTAATTCCCAAGCTAACTCCCAATCATTTACTGCTGCCCAAGCGCCACTTTCTTTGGAATCTTACCTGGACCACCTCCTCCCCAGACTGGGGTAAAGGCCTCTCTAATGTGTTCCCATAGCAACCTGGCGTAAGACATACTGAGATAATGCTGAAATTATTTGCTTGTGTGTCTGTCTTCCCCAGGGGGCATCCTGAAAGCAGGGACTCTATTTTGTTCACCTTTGCTTCATCAGCACCTAGCACAGTGATGCTTACCAAATACTCAGTAAAAATAATTGTTCAGTGAATGGAAGAAAAGCACACTCACCTTGCATCAAGGACTGTACAAAAGACTAGTAAGCAGGTGGGCAGGAAGGATGATTTTACTGTTTCTGAAGTCACAGAGAGCGTGTTTATCCTGTGAAAGTATCGAAAGTATCCATCCTTGATGAGGGACTGGCAGTCAACACACTGGGTCCCAATGGAGAAAGCTGACAGATTGAGAAGCTGACCACACTCTGAGAAGGAATGGATGTAGAAGCTCCTTGCAGATCCTTACAAGCCTCATGGGGGTTCAGTGTGGGGCAGAGGGATTTGGGGGTTCTAGTTGTACATGCGAAGTTTTAGACTCCTCTGTCTCCTGACCCCTTCCTCGCCTCCCCACCACTCCTTCCTGCCGATGCCATTATCCTGGTGTTTTTAGCCACAAAAAAAAAGAGGTGCCTCCAGAACCTGCCTCCCTTTTTAAGCCAGATCACTTCATAAATTATCCACACGCAGATAACCTGTAGAAGCTAAAGCTGACATTTCACACTAGAACATTATGTATGAAGAAGCACTAAGTGGGGAACTGATGGCATTTCCCTGCACTCTCTCCTAATGCACCTTGTTACCTCTAAGTAACAGAGTAGTCCACGCAGTCTGCACTGATGTCAGCCTTCAGCCAGCAGTATAGCTGAACCACAAATGGTGGCCTGTGTGGAAATGCCACGCCTCTCAGGACCCTCGGGGTCTATGGCCTTTATTCATCATGTAAGCACAACAGCTGATGAGGCCACCTTGTTTCTTTCCATGCCTGTGGGTATGGCAGCTTGTGGGCATGGTAGCCTGTGGTCATCACACTTCTCAGAGGTCAACCTCAATGTCAGGAAAGCTTTGCATGGAACTTCCAAGAAACAGGCAAACCACCTTTGAGAGAGCTATTATCTGAGGCTGGCTCTGCACCTAAGGGAAGAATCCATGTATGAGTGAGTCAGTGGATACAGGAAGTAGGCTGCCTGTGTGTTCGGAACGGCCATCTTCCATGTGTGCTCAAAGTAGCCACAGTGGCTCCTGACTTGAGTTGCCACGCCAAGCTGGGACAGGAGTTGGTGTTGTGGGAAGATCGTCTCCTACAGATGTCCCAAAAGACTGACACAATCAAAAGGACCAGAAGGCCTTTAAAAGCAATGGGGGGAAGAAGTGACAGAAATGATAGCTTCAGGGGTGCACAAAGTCTTCTTGTCTGGAACTTTGTGAGGTCTTACATTTCAGTTGATAAATAAATACTGAGGGTTTAATATACGTTGGACAGGACACTCTGTGCTGTGGATGCTTTGACATAAATAACACAGTCCCCGTCTTCAAGGAGCTGTCCCTTTAATGTGGGGAATAAGAAATTGACTTAATAAGCTCATATACTGAGTGAAAAAATTGCATCAGTGAAACAAGAAAAAAGGGAATCAGGAAAAGGGGAAACTGCTGCTAGCCAGGATTACCTGGAAGGCTCCCTGGAAGTCTAGCCAGTTGACCAGACGTGGCTGCAGGGATAGGATTATCACGGGACTCATCTGCTCACCGCCTGACACCCTCCCCACCCTCCACACACTTAGGACTGAGGTCTGAGTGGCTGTCATGTTGAAAATTCCCTGGTAGACACTAAGGAACATGTGGAAACAATAACCAACTTTTACTAACTCACTTAATGGGATTTGGGGCCTCTGGGAACTCCGTCTTTTATTCTCCTGTAGGACCAAAACATTACTATTCTCTACTCCCACCTGAGGAAGAATATCAGTCTTCTGTCACACGAGGCTTTTCTGTCTCCCTGCAAATGGTTTCCCAAAGGACACCTAGATTCACAGATGCTTCTTCTAAGGGACACTGGTAACACTTGCATGCACAAAGGATGAATTGGTAGTGTCCTCATCATAATCATCGATCAACCTCATTTGAGTCCTTTTCCCATTACCTTCTCCCTCCTCTTAGTTCTAAGATGAAGATAACTTCCTTTTCTGACTGTGGAAACATTTAAACTTTTGACCAACCTTGAGAACCCTTTGTACCCAAAGCATAAGGCTGTGTTCTTTCTCCCTGGCTTGTAACACGGCCTCCTAAAATCCTGTCTGCATGTGAGCCTCCTTGCCTTCAAATCCCTTCCCACTCTCCCCTTGACTCCCCAGCCCAGTTATTTTAAAAGTTTGCCCCATGGCAGAGGATTTTAACCTCCTGAATCTTACTGTAATACTCATGTGTGTCAAAGAACTAGAGCTTACAGCCACCTTTTTACTGTCGTTATTTTAACCAGGATGAAGGCCTGGCAAACAAGGTGCCAGAGTAAAGGAGAGGAAGCTGCTTTTTGGCATTTTATGCAAATTGGCTTATTTTTTTCTAGGCTTGTGTTGGCAGGATTCTCATAAGCTGCCTTTTCCACCACTGCAGTGAGTGGGTACATGCTGGACACACGCATTTATACACATACTCGCTCATGTCCCCATGCACACGCATACACGCCATACACACAGGCAAACAACCTTGACAATGTCGGAAGTTGGCCTAGAGTCGATGCTGAAATGCCCTTATTAAGAGACATAGATGGGGACTAAGGGGAAGTACTAAAGCAGCAGAGCGTAACACTGAAGAGTATTCCCTTTGTCGTTTCTTATCTCCTAGATCTCTTAATTTCTTCTCCATTAAAAGGGGGCTAAGAGTCGCGCCTGCCTCCTCAGTGACATGAATTAACATCTAGAAAGCAGTAAGAACAGGGCTTGGCACAGTGTGAGTACCTTAAGTGTTCAGTAAATACATAAAATAAACATGTAAGTCCAGAGCCCAGCATACAGTACATTCTCTATGTGTTATTGAAGAAGCTCTATTCTATTGCTTTAAAAATCCGCCCACCACCACCACCTTAGAGGAGCCATCCATTCAGGGTTCTTTCCATGAACAGCTGCTAGGTAGTTCTGGGTCCCCACTCACCACCTTCCCCATGTGGTATAGCTTTAAGAAAAGTTTTAGAGATTACCTATACTGAAGCAAGTTTAATCTGCATCCAAAATGGGTAGCATTTCTCCATCCCGAAGCTGGGTTAAGGCTTGAATGGGCCTAGCCTATGACATCAGTATTTTTCCTGAAGCCAATAGACCAGTGTGTTGGAAACTTGTTTTTGATAAGTGACCTATAGTGAGAAAAACATTTTCCATTGTGACCCAGTACAGAGGCACATATGTTAATGGCTGAAACAAAAACTCCTTAAAGCTGTACTCTTGCCATATACAACCCACTTGGATATTTTCTCTTCCTCCTATTTAATTTTTTAAAATAATCTTTATGACTACTAAATTGATTTCAAAATCCAGCAATGGGTCATGATCTGTAGTTTGACAAACACCAAGTCAGACCAAAAGTACCTTGAGGAACAGGCTAATGATAAGAAATGGAATCCTATAAAAGACTCTAAAAGTTCTTTAATGGAAGAAAGATGACTATTGATTTGGGTCTGTGTACCCATGTTTCATTCTCTTTGAGAATTTAAATTGCAAAGATAAATTCTCAGCTTCAGGTGTGTTTCTTAAAAAAAATGGCGTTGCTTTACAAAGCAGAAATAATGGCACACCAGGTGGCATTCTGGGACACATAGGTTTCTCTAGGACAAGTAATTGTACTGAGGATTATCCAATTGAACTCTGAAGAATTGAAGCACGTAATCGAGTATAGTAGAAACAGGGATATCAACTACTTCTCTTTGGCCGAGATTTACAAAAATCTTTGAAATACAGTGATACCTTAAAATCTGCAAGTTCTTTTGGCAACTGATCTCAAAATAAATCAAGATGAGACCCCATTCCCGTTGGACAAACTGCCATGGCGTTTTGCTTTCCTACATAACAAACATCAGTAATGCCTTTATTTCTGCATAGTACTTGGCAATTTGCACAGTGTTTTAATGCATGTTACCTCCACCTCATAGCAATCCCGTGAGGTATACTGGGCAGATATATTAATACGTTGTATTTGAGACTGCAATGGCATTTAAGACTTAATGGTTTACATTTTCATCATAAAGAGGGAACATTTTGAAACATGTTGTTAGCTAATAACAAGAGGCAGTGCAATGTGGAAAGAACACTAGATTGGGCCTCAAAGACACGTGTTAAGATTCACAGTGTGCTAATTACCAGGTCTGTGCTCTGGGGAAGGTCTCCTAAGCTATAGCCTCGTGTTAAATTTAGCAAGCAGAGAGGCGGGAGTCGTGCCCACGAATGGAAGATTGACGTGGTGGAAGTAACATGAACTTGAGTGTCAGACCTGGATTCAAATCTTGTCTTTGACTCAAGCTGTGTCAACTTAGGCAAACAGTGTAGCCTCTCTAAACTTTAGTTTCTTCAGCTGTAAAATAGGCATTACAGTGAAATATCACTGGCCAATTAAAATGTCCTTCTAATTAATAGAACATACCTGCTTCCAAGTGCTTCCAATTTATTCCAAGTAAGTGTCAATTTAAAAAAGAAAATCTAAGTCATTGCTTGACAACTTTCCATGGTTTTCCATTGCACTTCAGATAGACGAAAATCTTTGCCCTGCGCCACAAGGCCCCACATGATATGATCTTTGACCATCTCTCCAGCCTTACTCTGTTCCTCTCTTTCCTTCTGTTAAACACATTTAGCCAAAAATGGTACTGTACTGGTCTTCACTGAGTTCTTTATGGCTCCAGGCATTTTGTTTTTAGAGCCTGTGCCCCCTGCTCTTTCTTCTGCCTGAAACAATCTCCCCCCCCCACCATCCCGATCCCCTGTTCCACTCATTCTCATCCTTTACATTTCAATGTAAATGCCACCATGTTGAGGAAGACTTCCTGAACTCCATCTGGTCAGGTCCTTATGTTCTGTACCATCATGGGAGCCTATTGTTAGTCTTTAGAGCCCACAGATATAATTCGATAATTGCTGATATAATTATTTGCATAATTTGGTCTCCTCTTGCTGGAGTTTAAATTTCAGAAGGGCAGAACTACGACTATCTTGTTCATGGCTATTACCTCAGGACATGGCCTTTGGAGTTACACTCCCTTCATTTGAACCCTTCTAGCTGGGTAATCTTAAAGAGCTACTTGCTCTCTCTCTGTGCTTCACTTCTCCGTAATGGGTGAGGGTGGAGAATTTTTATTCCCATAGAATTACGTGAAGGTAAAGTGAGAAAACATATGATAAAGTGCTATCATTCAGGGCTCAAAACAGAACATGTGACAGATGTTAGGTGATAAATATTAGTTGAATTAACAAATTAGTTAATGAAATGAGATAAAGCTTGTAAAGAACCACATGCAAGGCCTGGAATAATAGGAGGCCATAATTGTTAGAAGCATCCTTCCTTCAGTACTGAGGGGATCCCTCAGCAGGAGCTATCATCAAAAGAGTTGAAGGAAATATTGAGGGGACAAAGATACAAGGAAAAAGAGAAATGTATTATTATCTAAGTAGCCAACTCGTAAGCTGCTTTTTGGTCATTTCTGAAGGAGATGATTCTATGGACCCTTACCACTGAGTGTAAATTTTGGCAGCAGATTGGGGAGGGAAGGGAGCATGTGGTGAGTTGAGGGTGAGCTGCCAGTTCATGGAACAGCAGTGAAACGGGGACACTGTGTGTGAGGCGTGAAGGGCCACTGGCGCTTCACTACTGATGCAAATGAGACTTAGAACAGAAGTAGTAGGAAGACTTCAGGAGACCTTGGAAGACTGCAAGTAGGACGTAGGAAGAAAAGAAAACAAGTTCCTCAGGGAGTTTGGAGAGTCAGAAGTAGAGGTAGTGGAAAGTCTTACTGTATGGCAGGATCCATAAAAGAGAAAGTCTTGTGACCAAATGCACAGAATGAGGAATGAAACCGGTTTTGCCTGGGCTACCAGAGACCTTGCTTTGCAACATGAACTAGCAGTGAGGGTGTGCAGGAATTAAAAAGAAAATTGGATGACTTTCACAGGTGTTAAGATGCTCTGAGCTCGCCTGGTGTATTGACATGGATAGGGTTTGACAGCAGGACTCATTGGGGGTTTGAGCCGAAGATCATGAAAGATCATAGCTCATCAAGCAAGATGGAAACGTGAAGGTGGAGCTGAAGAATTGCCGGGAGGGACTGAAGACAGATAACAGCTTGCAGGAGGCAGTTGATGCTTAAATAAATAAATAAATAAATAAATAAATAAAAATTTTAAAATCAGTTGAGAATACACAACAGATCAAGGAAAAAAAATCTTTGATGCTATTGGCCAAGATTGAAGGTAAAAATGCTCGTGTTTGCCTCAGCCTTAGAGACTGGGACCGAGGTGTTTCTATGACATGGCTTTGGATCTGGTTAAGACTCCTGTGTTCTCTTGCCAATCAAATCTCCCTACCTGGCGATTAGTTCTTTAGTTCTCATCGCTACCAAAAGCCCACACTGGGAGCTTGATTTCTCAAAGACAGAATACCATTTGGCAGCCAGGAAGGAAGGGGTTAAAGAAGCATGGTTGTGGCACAGCTGGGAGCCATTAACAATTACATTCTTGGACAGAAACCCAGCAGGAAGCTGACAAGGGGCTGCAGAGACACAATGGCCTCTAAAAAGTAAAAACTTGATTCAGAAATGAATGAGCTGCCTTTACCAGTGAACCTTCAGCAAAACCTAAATCCCCTAATTAAAAATGAAAAGTAGATATTGGCTAAGAGTTTACATTATGCCTAGCCATAAATCAGGGTTTTTAATAAGGAAGATAATGAGTAAATTCATAACGTCCAGAGATATATTTTTTAAACTTCATGAGATACAGGAGTGATCCTGACCTGACCTCAAAATTGGTAAGTGGACGTAAGGCCCCTAGTACATTCAGTCGTTTGCCTCTCAGTTCTGTTTCTCTTTTGACGGCAAGAGGTTTGATTCTGGAGATACAGAAGTAAATCTCAGGGTTATATTATCTCACACGGAGTTCCCAGGCCCCGTGTTTTTCAGTTTACTTTCTCCCTGCCTCTGATCACCTCAAGACCCAATCTTCCTACTGATTTCTCTTATTTCTCTTTAATCCACTGGATTCCATGCCAGACATCGATTGTCCCTAATATCCTCTGATAAACTAAATGCACCAATTCATGACAAATTGGCAGAAACCTATGGGTTATTTTGTGTAGTTCCCCACAATATTCTGTGAGAATCTTTTGAAAAATCCCATCCAATCCTCATTTCTTTCTCCTCCTTGCTTATATTCCCTCTCTACCATCCCTATTGATCCAATCTGATCATATTCAGTTTGGCACTTTATTTCATGTTGTCTTTGAGCCATTCAGTTGTCTAATGTATAAAGTATTACCTTCTACCGAAGATTACAAACAGCTTGACAAGCAGGGGCATGCCTCATGATTCATTTTCTTCTCTCCTGCTTCATACAGTGCTATTTACTCAATAAACCTTAAAGGGTAATAAGGCCTTTTAGAGCTGAACAGGGCATCTCCATGTCACTGAAAACTGCCCTGGATGCTTCAGAAGATACTGGTAGAGAGGGAGCCAAAGAGTGTGTTGACATATAAATTAGACCTAGTCAAAAAACCTTCTCCGCATAGGACCCTTAAGGAGCATATAACATAAAAAAGTTAGATGGAGGTGTATACAGCCAACATAACTGATACTGTTTACAGAAGATTTGAGACAAATTGAAGATGAGAGAGAACCATTTCCTTACTTGATCGCCATCACTACTGGCTAGCCCAACACCCAGCACAATAGAGGAACTCAATCATATATGCCGAGTGGTTAGTCAAGAATCAGTGATAATGTTAGTAATTGGCTAGATTAATGAGGGAATATTTCTCAGATAAATTGGGAAGCATATTGATTTAATTGTAAGAAGAGATTTAATTGTAAGAAGTTTGAGGCTTCATAGGAAAGGAGACCGCTTAGGCAAAAGCCGTAAGAAATCGTAGGGAAGAGAAAGCAGTAGAATGCTTTTTATTTTTAAGAGAGGGGGTTAAGAGATAATGCAGGAAGCAAGATTATACGCTCCAGAGAGTGGTGAGCATTGGAGAAGTGAGTAGAAAAAGATCTTGGGCAGAAAATAATTTAGGTTGGTGGTATCAGAAATTTGAGAGGCCATCAGGAAGTTATGTCAGTTAGAGAGATTAACCCAAACAGATCAGTAGTCTATCATGAACAGGAAGGTATGGGGGGAAAATGCAAGGGGGTGGGGGCTGGCTTTGGCTACATGTTATCAAGGAGTGTCATTTTCTGGGACCCAGTGATACAGACTTCTGTGATGTTAAACTCAAGCTGATAAGTCCCTGGAGGACTTAGAAGGCATTTTACTGGCCTCATTTGGAAGGTGAAGCCATTGAACTCAAATCTTAGGAATGTGTTACTTTGTTCTCTTAATAATAATAGTGAATTTTCTCAGAGCTAGCAATATACAAATTCAAGATGCCTGGACTGAGTTGAAAGTGTTCTGCAAAATGGACGGTTCAACCGATGATTGGACTTGGAAATCTGTGCCAGTAAGACCAGCTTCTACCAGCCCAATGAAGTCGTCTGACCAGTTTTCACAGCTGAATGAGAGCTGAAAGGTTCAGACACATGGTTCCTTGATGATTAGGTCGTATATGAGCAAAAACCCAGGTAAGGAGCCATGTTTCACTGGCGCCAAGAATCACCCTCACCCTTACCTCTTCGAAATGCCAGCTGGAATTTTGTAAATGGACATAAAGGAGGAAGCAGCTATGCCAGGCACCGTCAAGTCATGATCAATGGTCAAGATACTGTGGAGGAGGTGTAAGTAGTGCTGATACATACCACTTCTGTGATAAGATTTTTATCTTTTTTTTTTGAGAGATAGTCCCCAATTTTAGCAGAATCCTTGGCTAGAAGGAAAATACAACCTCACATTTCTATCAATTTTGATTTATATTCGTTTTTCTCTGTGAATATGACACACATTTGTCAAGGAAAAAATATTTCATAGAAGCATTTTTTTAATGCTGTAGGTAGAAATTGCCTGTGCTTTCTAATTAGACCCTATAAAAAGCCAGTTCCCACGTGCACCAAAGTTCCCTTGGGTTACCAATAGCAAGCCTCCTAGGAATGTCGGGAAATTCAGGCAGAATCGTTGGGGCCAATCTCATGCCATCTGCTCAGCATCCTCAAAAATGCTATTCCAGAAGGCAGTTCTTCGAGTTCTTAAGCGTCTTTTTGACTTGAGTCAGTGCGGCTGATAAAAATAACCTTCATATTTTGAATCACAATCCCATGCACACTTTCCTAAAAAAATTGGGCAAAAATTTGTCAGTCTCTCTAGTCTCACTCATTGTCTGTCTCACAAACTGTGCTTAGCTCTAAGAACCGCTCTCCTTTCCTAATGGCTGTGTGTTAAGAGATGTTGTCATCCTGTTAAAGAGTGTGCCAAGCAGATGTCTCCTTTTGATCACCTGTCCTCTGTTTCTGTGGACTTTGCCTTTAAGCGCCTCTACTGTTTGAGTGATAAGCCCATATCCGGTGCACAGTCTTGCCAGTAGGGTGAGAGGAATGTCTTTAACTATTTATTATCACTTTCTGTAAACTCAACTCAAATATAGAAGGAGGCAAGTAGAAACTAAAAAAGATGTCTTCTTAAGATTCATAGTGCTTCCTCTGAAAACAGCATATTCTTTATCAAGGACTGAGAAAGTGTCCTTTTCCCTTTTTCCTTCGGCATATGAAATATTTACTTGTTAGGCTGCCTCTGAAAGAACCGTTTTCCATAGAGCTATAGTGGCCCGGCCCATCAGTGTGCTGGTTAATTAAGTGTGACCTAAACCAACTTGACTTGAGCTCCGCATTAAATGCACAAAACCCATTTGAGCTGACCAGCAGCAGAAGTGGTACTCAGAGAAATTGGAAAGGATTTCCCCAAATGCTTTCTACTTACTTACAGCACTCAAGTAATGGTTGAAGATTAGCATATGACATGACAGATCACATTAAGTCATGTCTTTGCAGCGCTTTATGACAGCACTATCACATTAGCTTCTTAGCACTGGCACATCGAGGCATGCAAATGTTTTCAGGCCCTCTTATTCAAATCTACAAGCTGACATGGCAGCCCTGATATGATTATTAGTCATTTGAGAGACTTTAATTCACGTCATCAGATAACAGGTTCTGCTAAAAGGTTAGAGAAACTGTCTGCTTTTAATGAAGCTCTCAAAAAAGACCCTCAAAAACCCCGTTACACACCAAGAGCCTGGTTTGACTTTATTGACAAGACACCCCCCCCAAGAATGAACTTGAGTGGAATAACTAAATAGGCATCCAGACATCAGAAATATTGTCTACTTTTCAGAGAAGACCATGTTGGATGATTTTGATTTGCTCCTTCCTCACTGCACCCCCTCAGCCCGTTCTAATTTGTCTGCGGCCTCCAGTGCGCAGCATGGACGACCCTAAGACATTTTTAGAAGCTGATATGCAACATGAGTCTAAAAGGCATAAGGATAATTATTCCTAGAACAGTCATTACACTTCGGGCATAAGCACTGTCGTAGCTCACAGTAATGGGTTAATAGTGTCTGGCCAAGCATGGCATGACTAAGTGGTGATGTGATTGAGGATCATTGGAGTTTGTAATCCATAGTTTGTTTGCTGTAAATCGGTTTTGTAGGCAAATGTTTTGTTTTATAATGCGGTGTTCTGCACTTAGACCCCCATAGAAACCGTCTTTTCAGAATGTCTCTGCATAGATCAATGGAGTCTGGCACCAATGATGATCTTGTTAGAATAAAGGAAGATGGCACTGGGAAGCTGAGCTGGTGCGCTGCGATGCGCCGAGAGCCAGGCAGAGACCTCTGCAGGTGGAAGAGGTGTTTGGTGAAAGAGAAGAATGAAAAAGAAACGAGTGAAAAAAACAAACATTTTCTGAAACCTGGAAAAGTGAATGCCAATGCATCAAATGCATTTTTTCCTTCTCTTTTTTTTGTTTTGTTTTGTTTTTAAGGGACAGAATGGTGGATACTGAAAAAACATTGCTGGAGAGCTTCAAGAGAGCAGACAGTGAAAGTGTTGAGCGGTCTCGAAAACCTATGTTTTATTCTTTGGTAATTTTTTTTTTAATGTTCAGTGTCATCTTGTTCCCTCAGATTTCTGAGGGAAAGACAGATATATTTACAGTTTATAATACGCTAATTTACAACCATTCTGCTATTTAAGAAAATACTCAAAATGATTTGATTTGTGGTTGATTTCATTTCTTTCTATGCATAGGTGTTAACATAGATTGCCTTTAAGTGAATTATGAATTTAGTGCGACTCATCTTCCCTTTGCCTCTAACTTTCTTTTCCTTCTTTCTCGTCAATTTGAGCACTGTTTTTGAGACCCCCTTACATATACTCTATCTCTGTCCTTCTTTGTAGCTTTCCTTCCAACTTAATTTACAATGTTTTCTGAAATAATCTTGACTGAAAGTGTGAGTAAGCTACTAAATATGGAGAACACAGTGGGGCGTGGAAAAACTATAGTGTAAGCAGGTTCTGATTTAACTGAGAGCTGCTCTAAAGAAATGGTCTGACAAGAGCAAAGAAATAAAGGAAAAGGCATTAGATTATATAAATTAGAACATTCTCTTCCGTTTTTTCCCCGTCATCCTTTTTTGCCCCTTTTGCCCCTTCATCCTGTCAGCGTGAACCTTCCCACCAGCAGAAAGTATAGATACATACCACGCGTCTGACAGAAGATGACTCTTGGGAGAATTTCAGTGGCCATCAGGAAAACGCTGCTGACCCTTCCCTCCTCACCCATTGCCTCCTGCTACTCTGACCCACAAAGCAGGATCTAGGTGGAGACTTCAGTTGTGTAGCATGTAGTGGGGATCGGCCCTGAGCTACACTCCACTCAATGCTAGCAACTCACGTGCTGTGCGTTTGGCCCCTCTTCTGCCCTTCCATGGAGACTGCGAAGCAGGGAAAGTGAGCAACTCTTTTTCTGCAGGCTGATTCAATTTTGTGAAAATTCTGCTTTCGCCATATAATAAAAGCAATAGCAAGCCCATCCTCAGTACCCCTAAATTCACTTTCCATTTTGGTCGATGTCTCCTCCTGCCTTTTAAGGTTTTCAAGACCCATTTTATTTTTCTTCTTTCAATTAGAGCTGACCTCCCTTCATTTTCAAGCACACCATTAAAAAAAAAAAAAAAAGTCTTCCTTTCCTCCTTTTCATGCTTTTCTCCTGAAAATAACTCCTCTAAATTCTGAGTATCCTAAGGATGCCGGTGCCTTACTCATCTTTGTGTGCCCACTGCCTAGCTCAGATGGTCAGTAAGTGTTTGGTGGCTGCATGAATGAGTAAATGGAGAAATAACTTTGGAAACTATTGTAACTCTGCAGAGAGCTATATTCTGATTTCTGGGAGAGTTCTCCCTTGTCCCCGCAACAGGACAGTGTTTTTCTGATCACAGCCCTCCTGCCTCCCTGTGACCCTCACTTCATGTGTAATGTGTATTATGTGTGTATCCATGTGCGTGCGGACTACATATTTGTCTTTGCTTTTAATATTTCTCCATATCACAGATTAGGAATTTAGTAATATTTTGGCTCATAGACACTTGCCCAAGAATTGTAGTAAAATTATCAGCCATGTACAACCAGCTACTGCTGGTGCTTTAAAACCTCTGCTTCCTTGGTGTAATAGCCCCCACCAGAACTTGGATCTGGTCACCTGCACAAACTCCCCTGTGATGCTGGTGCCTCATCCTCCCAATATTTTTTAAAGAAAGGGTTTAACAAATGTCCCGAATGTGTTCTTGGCTCACCTGCCTGTTCTGGGGGCCTCAGAGACCAAATCTGGGCTCTCTGGTCTCCAAGACATATAAAGTGTATACAAATAATTTAAGAATAGCACTTGGACGCCAACATTTAACATCCCACAAAATTTGCACTGGCTTAAGCCAATTTCCCAGTGCAGTGTTCTCCCATTTCTATTCCTCTCCATCTCAGGGTTTTAAAAGAAAACAAACATCTGCATGCATAGATTAGAGCCCTCCCATAAACACATGTTCCTATCAAAACCAATCAAAATGGAAAAAAGAAAGAACAGAATATCATACATTTTTCTTCAAATCTGATGTCTGATTTTCATTAGGTTTAACCTTATTTCTTTTAGATCCTAGGCAGTGACCCAGTATTTATTTTCCTGGCTGGGCCCTGTTCTTGCCAATATTTCACTCTGGCTCCTGGAGGCCTTGCTGGGGAGTTCAAGGCTCTCACCCTCCCTCTTCTCTTCTGCTGCCCCTCGGAGACACTCATTTGTCACGTGCATCCTTCTCTTCGTCTCCGAGTTAATTCCGAGCCCTTTCTTTCCTCCTATTCACTGCTTCTTAATTTCTCCCTTTCTTATTGGATTTATGACTGAATCCTTTAATTTATTCATCATATAATGTCTTTGTAACTCGTTTTTTCTAGTAATTTACACTGGACCATATGCTTTCTGCTGCTGCCTCCTATTATATTGATCTGTAAAGCTTCTGGGGGCAATGATTAGCATGAAAGGAGCGCCGCAAATGAAAGTTATATTGTATCCTATTTGTTCTCTTTTGAACAAAATATATTTCAGAGTTCTCCAAGTGGTGTCAGATGTTCTCTAACTTTGCAGGGCTTTGTATGATGTTAGTGATATGTATGTATGTATATATACGTATACATATATACGTATATATGTATATATATGTTTTGTATGTATGTTGTATCTGTGTATATATATATATATACTATATATATGTTTACTATGTATACTATATAATCTGTATACTATATATATATATATATATATATATATATATATATATATATGCCTTTTCCGCAATTCAAAACACACATTATTTTTTAAGTTGGACAGTGACGTGAAATTAATACAGTTTTCAGATTCAGTTCACTAGTTGTATTTTGTAGACAGTGCAGATGCAGGAAGCCAAAACTTCTAAAATTTCTTATAAAAGGAGTCTGAGCCCCATAGCAATTAGCTTCTGTGCAGAGGGCATTCTCTGTGTGATATGCCCGATCTGTGTGCATAGGTCGCATGAGATAACACAGAGGCTAGTGCTTTGTTAATTGTAAAGAGAGTGCAAATACCAACATAGAAACTGTTGCCCAGGAGTGGCACTCACCTCTTCGAGTCCTGACCTCCTCATGCATACAGCAAAGGTGACATCGGTGCCTATCCCTAGCAACGTCCTGACGATCAGGGGAGAAATGCGTGCAAAAATACTTTATCAATAGCAAACAATTTAATGAAATATTGATAAATATTATATAAAAGGCAGTATTCATAGTCTTTGTTCTTTGTTCATATTCTTTGTTCTTCAAGTTTCATCGGGACTAAAACATGTTCACTTGAATTCTATAAACAAAGCCTTGACCGGGGGTATTTGTGCTAACAAGTAACATGCCATGACAGTTTAAAGATGTCAGTCAACCAAAAATACACAGTGCCATTACTTCTAAACAAAATCTTTAAAAAAAATCTGTGACTTTCCTTACTCAGCAAATGATACAATCAATAAGTAGTCATGCAACCGCTAAGAGGTCTTTCATGGGCCGCGACATATTGAATGCTGGGAATTGTGCATCTCCAGGTCATTTTAGGAATATACCTGAGGCTCAGTCCATAAATCTGAGGATACACTTCCTCGAACCAGAGGGGAGCCAGAAACGTTAAGCCTTGGAGAAGGTTGGAACACAGTTTAACTGGACCTCTGTGACCAGCTTTCGATATTACCTGAGCCACTTTTCACCATGAGTCTGTGAGGGAATTGGGCTGGGCCTTAGAATCTCATTCTTTATCTGTGGGACCCTGAGTTCAAATACAGTGTACGTGGAAGCCCGTTTTGTACAACAGGTGCAGATGGGACTATTGGAATTGAAATGCGTGTAGATGTCCAAAGTTCTGTTCGCCTGAGTTCCGTTCATCCTGTATCAGCCTCCCTATTTCAGAATCCTCCCTGCACCTCAGAAAACCATTGGTTGAAACGACTTGCCCAACTCTTTCTGGCTTCTTCCAAGGAAGGTTTTTATCTTCTGTCTTCTGTCATCCAAGGTCTTACCCAGAGTTTTTTCTGTTGTGTCTCCTCCAGTCTCCTCCATTCTTTGTTATTTTGAGAAATTTCAGAGATAGTAAAAAAAATAGAAAAACAAATGCTCATATTTATAATACCTAATATTGGTAATATTTTGTCTTATTTGTTTTTAATATTTTTAAGAAATAGACCTTTACTGGGGCACATACCCTCAGTCGGCTAAGTGTCCAACTTCGGCTCAGGTCATGATCTCACGATTCGTGAGCTCAAGTCTCACGTTGGGCTCTGTGCTAACAATTCAGAGCCTAGAGCCTGCTTCGGATCCCGTGTCACCCTTTTTCTCTGCCCCTCGCCACCTCATGCTCTCTCTCTCTCCCTCACTCTCAATCTCTCTTTCGCTCTCTCTCTCTCAAAAATAATTTTAAAAAATTTTTAAAAAGAAATAGAACTTTACTTATTCATATATATTTGAGACTATAGCCAAAAATATACAATATTACTTATATATTTATCAAACAATAAATTATTTAATTAAATATTAAATAATATTTATTTATTTCTCTCTTCCCAGAGGCAATCATTATCATGAATTTGTTGTGCATCCTTTTCATCTATATTTTAAGACAAAAACAAAACAAAACTATATATGCTTCTATAAATAATATATGGCATTTTTTGGCTATGATTTTAGAATGGATGTAATGTTCTGTTTCTTGGGTTTTTTGTTTTGTGTTGTGTTGTTTTGTTTTAATTTCTGTTTAGGATTATGTAAAGGAGATGTAGTCAGGTTGATTTTTTTTTTACTGTTGTGTAATTCTTCTTCATATGAATAGTCCACATTCTCTACTTATGAGCTTTTAGGCAGTTTTTTCCCTCCATAAAATGTATACTTGTATAACTTTTCATAGCTGTGTCTCCACTCTCTGTAGCTGTAAGGGTCTCTCTAAATGTACATCTGAACGTGGTCTTGTTGGACCCAAAGGTATTTTCTTTAAACGGTTTACTAGAGAATGCACATTCTCTCCAAAATGCTGGTAACAGCTCATCTCTTAGTGCTCTCATTGCCAGTATTTCATATTCCTGAATTTTTAAATTGTTATACATGTTGATTAAAAGAACTACAAAAGAGTTCCTAATATTGGTGAATTATCACTTTTTTGGGGGATAATAATTTGTATTTCCTTATCACTGAGTTTGAGCATTTTAGAAAATATCTTAGGACCATTAGAATTTTCTTTTCTGTGAATTGCAGTTCAGTATTTTGACTTGTTTTCTGATTTGCTGGTTTTTTTTTTTCTCACTGTTTTTAAAATTTCTTTAAATGTAGTCTGGAAATTAATTATTAATCAATTATCTACTATATGTTACAAATATCTCCTTCAGTGTGTCATCATTATTTTATTTCTGTATTATTCTTATGTTCATTTTACAGGCAAAAGTGTAGGATACATAGACCTTGAGAAATGAATTCTAAAACTTCATGTGGAAGAGTAAAAGTATATGACTAATGGAGAAAATTTAAAATAGGCGAGCAAAGAGGTGGTGTGGCTGTGGCAGTTTCTTTTTGCTGCAGTACCGAAGTCCCCATATTTTTGGTGGGTATCAGACCCAGGGGCTAAACTCAGTGTCTAGAGGACACCCAGGCATGGTCCTTACTACATGGCCACATGCAGGTTCAAAGACAGTAATGGAGACTCTACCTTGCATCAGATTCTCCTCACTTCCAATCTCTGACTTCCAGAAGAGTCCAGTCCCTTTTAAAAGTTCACCCGATTAGGTCAGGTCCATACAGAATAATCTCCCTCTTTTAAGGTCAACTCATTTGAAACCTTAATTACATCTGCAAATCCCTTCAGCAACACCTAGATTAGTATTTGACTAAATGACAGGGAAAAGACATATATGCACCAAGGGGCCAGAATCTTTGGTCATCTTTGAATTCTGTCTACTTTAGAAGGTCCTTTTTCCCCTCCCTTTCAATACACTTCCCTTTAAATCTGTGGTTCTTGGACAGGGATAAGCTTGCTTCCTGGGGATATTTGGCAATATCTACAAACATTTTAAGTTGTCAGGACTAGGGGAGATGGTGCCATTGGTGTCTAGTGGCATAGATACCACAATTCACTGGATAGCCTCCCACAACAAAGAACACCTCCCCTAAAATGTCAGTAGTGCTGAGGTTGAGAAACCCTCTTTTATGTTTGCATTGCTTTCTAGTAGACTTCCGATAATATTTACCTGATCCATCTTCTCCCATACCTTTATTTTCTACCGTCTCTGTCATTTGCTTTTAGTCTAGTCTCTTCAAAAAAGCTTATATCTAGCTATTATTTTATCTAATCTGGGAATCTCTGTCTCTATTCCATGACTTTGCTGCTTACGTGAGTTATTATTACTTTTAAATTTGTTCTGTCACAATCTTGGCTTTTACCCCTTTGTTCTTGCTTTCTGGTGGGTAATAAGCTTTGCTTGTTTCTTTTTTTCCTTCTCTCCTCCTTTGGAAGTTAGATATTCCAAGTTTATTCTTTCACTGACAAACTTTTACTTAATGTGTTTTACGTAAGTTAGAATTAATCAGTATTTTCTTTTCTTCCTGAATAAAATTCCAGCATATTTCAAACTTCCCTCTCAATCAACATCATTGGAATGCCCAAGTTGCTACCTATTTTTTTCTTATTTTCTAATGAATGTTACTTAATTCTTGTTTTAAAATATTAACTCTGGTTTTATCATGACTATCAGTCCTGATTATTTATAGATATTAGTAGTAATGGTATGTTTAATATATTTATAGTCATTTCTGCTGTAGATTCACCCCCTTGCATTGCTGAAGTCCTGGCTCATCTTTTTCTTGCATCCCACACTTTCCTTTTAATATATTTTTATCTCACGGAAGCAATTTTAAAGTAGTTCCTTGAACGAGGCCCTGTGGGTAGAAAACTTTATAATCTCTAGGATGTCTGTTAATATACCTGTTTTAATCTCATCTGAAGCGATAGCCTGGCTTGTGTTTGAATTCTAGGCTAATGGCAAATTTTGCTCGAATTTTCAAATATATTAATTGGATCGTTTTCAGACATACATGTTTGCTGATGATGGGTCTGTTGCTAAATTTATTGTCATTCCTCTGAGATAATCTCCCTTTCCTCTAGTGGTTTTTATGATTTTTTTTTCTTTATCCATGATATTCTATAAATTCTCTACAGTGTTTCTAAGTGTAGGCTTATTTTTAATTCTACCAAGCACTCAATGTGTCTTTTCCATTTAAATTCCTGTTTTTGTCATATCTGAAATGTTCTCAACTATTTCTCATCAAACATTATCTACCAGCCATTCTTTCTGTGCTCTACTTTCAAAACTCTTATCAGAAATAGGTACATCACTCCCTGTTTCTCCTACTGCATACAGCTAAAAAATCTTGGACATCACGTATAGAGTAAACAGCAAGAAGACCGAGAGGCTATGAGAAACAGGCAGACTCTTTAGGGACCGCAGGCCCCTAGACAACATGGTGGTAAATCTCATGGGCTTTATTTTTACCACATATATCCCAGAGTGGGTCCTGGAGGAGGCAGCAACCCAGAAACACCTAATGCGTAAACAAAAAAAAACTCTAAGAAAAGCTGACTCTTTCTATCCAAAAGACTAGGAAAAGAGAAACCTAGCGAAACAGAAAACTTACAAGAAGTAACACTCTACTCTAGCCAGACATCACAGAAAAATCTGTGGTTCCACCCATACCTTTCCCAGCAGAGGCCTAGTGAGGAGTCTAGACTTCCGTCCTTGCCTGACTGGAATCCGGTGTGTCCATCCCCCAACCCACCAGGGTGATAGCAGAGAAGCCTGAGTGGAAAGCCAGGATTTTTAACCCAGGGAAAGTAACAAGGAAACTCCCACCTCTGTGATATCAGTGAGACCACTGGGGAGCCTAGACTTCCCCTATCGCTTGATGGAGGAGGCCTGGTGGAGAGCAGGCCTTCCACCACCTTCCAGAGGTAACAGAGGATGCCTACCACTGCAGCGTCAGCAGATGTGGGGAGTCTGAACTCTTACCCCTTACTAGTAGTAATGAGAACCCCAACGCCCCAGAGGCCCAGCAGGGAACTTGGACCCCCACCCTGACCTGTCAGTAATAACACGGTGGTGCTTATGCAGCATCAGAAAAGCTCTGCCAAAACAGAAGATTTAGATAAAATCAAGAGTCACACAACACAATACCTCAAATTTCCAGGGTACAATTGAAAATCATTCATCGTACCAGGAATGAGGGAAATCTCAATTTGGGAAATCTCAATGAAGGAAATCTCAATTTGAATGAGAGAAGAGAATCAACAGATGCCAACACTGGGATGATACAGATATTAAAATTATCTGACAAGGATTTTAAAGCAGTCATCATAAAAATGCTTTGAATGAGCAATTACAAAGAAGTTTGACACAAATGAAAAAAGTACAAAGTCTCATAAGAGAAACAGAAGATATAAAGAAGAACCAAAGGGAAATTTTTAATTGAAATATACAAAACTAAAAAAACTCAGCGGATGATCTCAGAAGAAGAATGGCAAGGACAAAGGAAAAAAAGAGTGAACTCAAAGATAGAGCAATAGAAATCGCCCAGTCTGGGGGTACGGGGAGGGAAAGGAAAGGGGGGAAAGCATCAGAACCTCAGGAACTACAACAAAAGATCTAACATTTGTGTAATCCAAATCCAAAGGATGGTGATAAGACAGGACTGAAAAAGCATTTGAGAAAAGAGATGAAAATTTCCCAGATTTAGAAAACCAAACAAGAACCCATAAATCTATGGATTCAAGAATCCAACAAAATTCAGAATAAACTCAAGAAAATCTACTCCAAGACACATGTAATCAATCTTCTGAAAACTAAAGGCAAATAAATAATCCTAAAAGCAGCAAGAAATGGCAGTTCACCTATGGGGGGGGAACTGTTTGGATGGCAGTGATTTTAGATCAGCCAAATGATGAAGGTCAAGTCAACAGGAAGAAGTCACATTGATAGTATGTGCCCTTAATATGATGGGATGAAATGGCACTTTACTTCTGTGGATTTCTTCATAAAATTCACAACCCCAGTCTAATCATGAGAAAAAGAAAAGACAAATCCGAAGAAGGGGACATTCTATAAAATACCTGACCGTTACTTCTCAAAACTGTTAAGGACATGAAAAACAAGGAAAGTCTGAAATACTGTCATAGCCAAGAGGAGCCATGACAGGTAATGTAATGTCGTATCTTGTGTGAGAGCCTGGAATAGAAAAAGGATATTAGATAAAAAACTAAGAAACTATGAATAAAGTGTGGACTTTAGTTAGTAATAATGCATCGATATTGATTAATTAATTACAACAAATGTACCATCCTGTTTAAGATGTTAATTAATAGGGTAAAATGAGCATGGGGCCGGTAGGAAGTCTCCTGTACTCCCTTTGCAAGTTTTCTGTAAGTCCAGAACTGTTCTAAAATATAAAGTTTATTTCAGAAATAAGTAAATGATCTAAATATACCAGTTAAAAGACAATTTGACAGAGTGGTTTAAAAACATAACTTAAGTACCTGCTGTCTATGAGAAACTACAGGTTTCCTCCACTCTCCAAAAGTGGAAGATTCCTATGAAACCTTTTGTAAGCTGAAAGGTACAAAGGGAAATATATCCCCTGTTTTCTGAAAGTTCGCATTACACCACTTTGCTTTTATGAAAGATCTCCATCAGTATAGTACTGACTTTTTTCACGAAAGGAAAAATACTCCGCAGATTCCTTTCACATAATGAAAACAAGCATTAATGTAGATCTTTCATAAAAGCAAAGTAGTGTAATGCGAACTTTTGGAAAGCAGGGGACACCTGTGTATATATTTAGGCAAGCTGAAACTGAAAGATTGGAAAAGTATATGCCATGCAAATATTAATCCAAAGAAAGCAGGTGAGGCTATTTTATTATCAGAATAAGTGGACTTCAGAGCAAAGAAAATGATGAGGGGCAAGGAGACATTCACACAATTATACATACATATTGTGCCGATGTTAATTTCTTAGTAATTATATTAAATGTAATGTGTAAGATGTAACCATTGGATGAAACCGGGTAAAGGGGATATGAGACCTCAGTTTACTATTTTCATGAATTCCTGTGAATCTGTAACTATTCTAAAATAAAACATTTTTTAAAACCATTGGATATTTATTGTAGCTTCTCATGCTATTTTTCATATTTCTTGGCTTTCATCGGTCCCATTTCTAATTTCTTTGTGTTCTTTTAGGGGAGATTTCCTTTGTTCTCTCTTCCAATTCTCTCCTTAGCTGTATCTTTTTACTTATTTAGATTTTTTCTTTTCTTTTCTTTTTCCAGTTTTTTTAAAAGTTTATTTATTTATTTTGAAAGAGAGAGAATGTGAACAAGGAAGGGGCAGAGAAAGAGGGAGAATCTCAATCAGACTCTGCACTGTCAGCACAGAATCCATGCAGGGCTCGAACCCACAAAACCATGAGATCATGACCTGAGCCAAAATCAAAGAGTAGAACACTTAACCAACTGAGCCTCCCAGTTGCCCCTTCTTTTTCCAGTTTTATTGAGAAATAATTGACATGCAACACTGTCTAAGTTTAAGTTGTACGGCATAATGGTTTCATTTACATATATTGTGAAATGATTGCCAGAATAGGTTAAGCTAACATCTGTCTTCTCATATAGATACAATGAAAATAAAGGAAAGGAAAAAAGAAAATGGGGGAAAAAAATCCTCCTTATGATGAGAACTCTTGGGATTAACACTCTTAACTTTCCTTTATGTCACGCAGCAGTACTAAGTATAGTCATTCCGTTGTACCTTACGTCCCTAGTGCTTATTTATCTTATAACTGGAAATTTGTCCTTTTGTCCACCTTTCTCCAAATCCCTCTCCCCCATCCTTCACTTCTGGTCAGCACCAGTCTAATCTCTGTTGAGTTTGTTTTCTTGTTTTGTTCATTTTATTTTGTCTTAGATTCCACATATAAGTGAGATCATGCAGTGTTTGTCTTTCCCTGACTTATTTCACTTAACATAATGCCTCCAAGGTCCATGCATTCTAGTGCAGTTGGTAGGATTAACTCATTTTTTAGGGCTGAATAATATTTCACTGTATATATATACATATATGTGTGTGTGTGTGTGCATGTGTATGTGTGTGTATGTATATATATATGTATATATATATATATACAATTTCTTTATCCATTCATCTACTAATGGACATCTTTTTGCTTCTCTGGGTAATTTCCAACGTCCTATCCTCCAGGTGGGCGATTCTTTCTTCTTCTTGGTCAAGTCTGTTTTTGAAACTCTGTATTGAATTTTTTGGTTCAGTTATTATATTTTCCAACTCTAGGATTTCTGTTTTTTATTTGTTTTTTATGGTTGTTTTTGATGGTGTTTTCTTGTCGAACTTCTTTTGTTCATGCATGCTCTAATTTTGTTTAGTTGTCTATATTTTCTTATAGTTCACTAATCTTCCTTAAGAGGATTATTCTGAATTCTTTGGCAGTTCACAAAACTCATTTCTTTAGGGGTCAGTTATTGGACCTTTATTAGTTTTCATTGGTGATATCATCTTTACTCAAGATTTTGTGATCCTTTATTCCTTATGTTGGCATCTCTGCATTTGAGTAATAGGGCTCCTCTATCAGACTTTACAGGTTTGCTTCGGCAAAGGCAGTTTTTCACCAGTCAGCTCAGTTTGGGGTTTTGGGTGTGTCTGCTGGCACTATCCTAGGACAGGTGGGGTTTTTGGGGGAGGCAACTATTCAAGCTCTGAGGATGGAGCTCTTCCACTGCTGAGAATAGTCGGATAGGACTGCTGACTTGGTTGCCTACCCATGTGAGGCTGTGGGACGGGCCCCGTGGTTGCCTGGATTCACAGGTCAGGCTTACTAGATGGTTGGGACTGAGTACTCTATTCAGCATTAAACGGGGCCATGAATTAGCTTCCTTGCCCTGACACGGCAGTAGGATAGGACCCAGGACCTGTAGAACTTATTGTTTGTGGACCTGAATCAGGCCAGGGTGTGCACTGAGTTCCCTGGTCAGATTAGGATACCAGTTTTGCTCTGCAGACAAGGAAGCCCCAGGCTGTGCTCTCTCTCTGTTTAAGTGTCATTATACAGAGGGCTGTTGAATGGGTTGTGCTGCTTCCCATGTGCTCTGGTTAGGTTCCCTGGTCAGACAGGCTGACGGCTGTCTTCAGCAATGAGCGAGGCTATGAATTAGACCCCCTGTCACCCTACCAAAGGGTGAAGCAGCTCTAAAGCTGGTAAAGCTCTTTGTTGTATTAATTCAAGTCGATCCACACCCTGGGTTCCGTGACTGAACAAGGCCCCTGGCTTTGTTCTGCAAACTATCAGCTCTGCCTGCCAGCCTTTCGGCTCAAGTGCTGCTGGGCGTTCAGGAGTTGTCTTTAGCTTTTCTAGTCAGATGAGGGAGGCACTGATTAGATGAGAAGACACTCCACAGCAGGTGGGGCTGGGTATCAATTCCCTTGCCTGGGTGGGAAGGGGAGGAGCTGCTCCCGGCTTCTCCATTTCCCATGAGGGGCAGGGAGCTTCAGCTTTGGCTGTAACTAATCACCCCACCTGCATATATCATGGAAATATTCTACACCTGGTCCTGGCTTTGCTCTGGGGGTGCTCAGCTATTCCTGCTCACCTTTCAAGTGGAGCAGCACGGGGGCACACTGCTTTCAGGAGTTGTTGCCAGGAATTCTGGTCAGGTTGGGGCAGAAGACACCCTCCACAGTAAGGGGGCTGTGACGCAGCCCCCTTGCCTGGGCTTGGGCAAACTGGGCTCTAGAGCTGGTAAAATTCCTTGTTGGAGGATCTGGATTGGGCAGACCTGCACCTCACCGAGTTTCCTGGTCGGAGTGTGTCCCCGGCTTGCTTCTGCAAGTGAGCAAAGTCACCGGTTGCGATTACTGCTTAGGCACTACAGGTATGAACTTGGTCTGCCAAGACCCATGTCCTGGTTGTTGCAAGCCTGTCCTCCTTCTCCGTCATCAATTCCCTGTGGTCAGTCCCCACAGGTTCCCCTGCAGGTCCCCACCCTGCAATCCCTGTGGTATGAGTAAGGGGTCTTGCAAAATAATCCACAATGCAGGGGGGGGGGGCTGGTTGTTTCCCTTGGGTTCCCAACTGGAAGAACTGGAGGCTCAGGGGAGACTGCTTCACATGGTGCTGTGCCGGCCTGGGGGAAGGTCCATGGCATCGATGTGAAGCGCTTCTCTTGCCCTCCTAATGCGGTCCTGGTCTCTGTGGTACAGGGGGAGTACTTCGGCCTCACCCCCATGTTCTTGGATTCTCTCAGTGGTGTCTTGTTCTTGAATATTTGCTGTTGTTCTTATGAGAGGCAGCAAATTGAGGAATGACCTATGCTGCCATCTCGGTGACCTAGGGTTTTTTAAAGCTGGCTACATTTCTTCCGGATTCTTTTCCGCGTCTGCCTAATTGCTTGTGCTTATTTCTTGACCTCGTAGCTATCATATGTCCTTCTTATCTCTGATTCCCTAGGAGTAAATTTCTCCTTTTGTTGCTCATTGTCTCTCATAGATGCTGGAATTCCTCATTTTCCATGCTTGCTTTCTTCCATGCGTGGCCTGGCTGTGGTGGCCCGCTGTAAGGGGGTTTGTAGTTGTTACGTAATCAGGCTCTACGGCTTTCTCATTAACGTGTCTGCTGTTTACATTCCCACACCGCATGGCTCAAACTCAAGCCCAGTCCCCGAACATGGATTTGCATCCGTCACAGTTATTATTTATATTTGTGGGCCAAGGTGGGCTGCCGGCCTTAAGCTTCAACCCCGCCAGAGGACAGATATATTCCAGTTCCCTTTTATGGTAGTCAGCTTGTTCCTGGCTCCCAAGTTTAGACAGTGATCCCACTTCGACTTCCTTTTATACACAGTTTGCATTTTAAACTATTATCACCACGTGGTTGTTAAAACTCCACTCCTAAGATTTTCCTTCGTAAGTCATAAGTCATTTCAGTTACTGCCATGGATTTTTTTTTTTTTTGATGTTTTATTTATTTTAGAGAGAGAGTGCGGGCAGAGAGGGAGGGACAAAGGATCCGAAGTGGGCTCTGTGCTGACAGCAGTGAGCCTGATGTGGGGCTTAAACTCAGGAACCATGAGATCATGACCTAAACAGAAGTCAGATATTCTGAACCACCCAGGCATCCCTGGACTTTGTATCTTAATGTACCCGGTACCTAAGTTTTCCCTTTCTTACATTCAAGGTCAGCTATATGTTTTAGGGGTAAAAAGCCCAAACAGTTTTATTTGGTGTTTCTAAGCACTTGAAACAGAAGAGGGAATTGTTAAATATGTTCTTAATATCACTGCTTTACCCCCCGAATGCTTCTATATACATTACTACCTTCTACCATGTATTCCTGGGTTTATCTGAGGGTCTCTTTCCTCTTTTAAGGCAGGAACCATAGCTCATCAAATTTTGTACCTTTATGACGCCTATGATATTTCCTGGCCCAGAATAAATCTTTGTTGAATAAATGCAT
Source organism: Paguma larvata (assembly GCA_030068075.1). Lineage (NCBI taxonomy): Eukaryota > Metazoa > Chordata > Mammalia > Carnivora > Viverridae > Paguma > Paguma larvata. The sequence continues at coordinate 71,585,231 of CM057833.1, read as the reverse complement.
TAATTAAGGGATTAGATGACTGGACAAGCATTTTCTTGCCACACCCTACTTTTGATGAATACCTCTGTTTAGACATAAAGCTCATACAAGATTTATTATCGCTAGATGTCTGAGATTCTGTTAATCAACTTGTCCAAGACCACAGAGGGATAGAGTTGAATAAAAACAACACAACAAAACAGTCACAAAGTTATTAATTCTATCCACTCGCAAGTTTATACCATGGTTCAGACTGGCTTCACGCTTTCTACCTGACAGAGAAAATTGTCCTTACCTACTAATGGCAGAGGGACATTAGGTTTCACAATTAGTCAGGAAGGGACCTCTAGACTCTGGAAAAGGCGCTTGAGAAAATAAAGGAGACCTGGAAAGCAATAAAATGAAGCACTTATTCTGTTTATTTTTAGTAGTCGTAAAATATAATTTGAACAAATATCTGTCAATACGCCAGATTCCCTATAACCTTCTTTTCTCCTTTCAAATATTCATTGTCAGGAAGTGTACTAAAACCCAGGAATTTGGTTTTGACAGCATGCTGAAATCCTCATCCCCTTCAGTCATTTTATTGCATAAAATAATTCTTAGTTGGCTCAAGATTATTCTGGCCTGTACAAGGCTGTCCTCACCTGACTCAGGCCCTTTCCAGCCTCATCTGCCATTATAAAATATACTCTGTTCTCTCATCTGACTTCTCCGAATTGACTGGACAAGTCACGCGTCCTTCATGTCTCTGTCTTCAAGCATTTCATTCTGGAAAAAGAGATGGTCTTGTTGCTTCCTTCTTAGGCAAAGTTAAATATTCCTTAGAAATCCTCCCATTTGACCTTTATTAAACTCTAGTTTAATTATTAGTATAATATGAAATAACATTATAGGTCTTTCTTGAGCAGTAGAAAAATTTTTAAGTATATATTATTTTTGAGAGACAGAGAGACAGAGTGTGAGCAGGGGAGGGACAGAGAGTGAGGGAGACACAGAATCCAAAGCAGGCTCTGGGCTCTGAGCTGTCAACGCAGAGCCCGATGCGGGGCTTGAACTGATAAACTGTGAGATCATGACCAGAGCCAAAGTCGGACGCTTACCCGACTGAGCCACTCCGGTGCCCCAGGAGTAGACATTTTTAAAAGACAGATACTCTTAAGGTAGTACTCGGCCCCTAGTATCAACCCAAGAATACTTGATAAAACAAAAGTGTTTCCAAAACTCTGTATGCAAAAGGACATTTTCTCCCTGGAATCTGACCCTCTAATGAATAAGCAACTGACCTAGTTTGAGAAATCCTCAGCAGGTCCCCTTGGTTTGCAAGGGCCCCTCTGTTCTTTCATTAGGACTCTTGGTTGCCTCATGGCTGCACCTGCTCGTTTCTGCCTTAGCGGGCCAGTGAATACTTGGCCCATTGCCAGAATAACCATCTTATCTGTCACAGAATGAAAGGAAGCACTGTTAATAATTATACCAAGACAACAGGTACAAACTGGGACTGTCCTGAGCACACTGGGATGTATGACCACGCTACCTACTGACTGCTTAACTTCGTATGTTTGCCAGAGACTTACAGACCAGTATTTTTCTTTTTTTTTAATGTTTGTTTATTCCTGAGATAGAGCACGTGAGCACACTTGAGCAGAGAGAGAGAGAGAGAGAGAGAGAGAGAGAGAACGAGAATCCCAAGTAGGCTACTCACTGTAAGCACAGAACCCAACACGGGGCCAAACCCATGAATCCTGAGATCATGACCTGAGCCAAAATCAAGAGTCGGACGCTTAACTAACTGAGACACCCAGGTGCTGCCCCTGGATTAGTATTTTTCTAACTGAAGGTCATATTCTTTTCTAATAACCACCACTTACAGTACACCCATTAGAGACTAGACTCTACAATAAACTACTTCTTTTTGACAGACGAGGAAATTAAGGCTGTAGATGAAGTGATTTGGCCAAGACCACCCAGATATGAATCGGTAGATATAGGATTTGAACATGGGTCTGTCTGACCCCAAGGCACCTTTCCTCTTTGCCGTGAAGTCCTTATTTTACGCCCCACCAAAGGCTCATATAAATTCCATTGCTGTCGGCAATTTTTACCGTGTAAAATCTCCCTGAACATAAGTGAGGCATTTGCTAGGGCTTGGAAACATTTGGAGGGTTGAACATTTTCTTTGTGTCGGTAAGACTTAACTTGAATAGTTGAGATTTTCGTTTCTCACCGTGCCATTTTCTCGGGGCTCCACACCTGTCTCTCCCTTCTCTCTCTCTCTGTCATCTGAACTCCTTTAATCCTTTATCCACCTTTTTTCACCCCTCACTATTAAAAGTCCTTTGCATGACTGAGATTCCATGAATTTCTTATTCAGAGAAACAAGCCTAGGTGTTGGTTCAGCTCGTCAGTATGTTAATATATGGAGCTCACAGCAATTTGACACCCCACACCCCAATGAACCAGAGGTTGGGTGAATTGTAGTTGTTATGTTTCCCTAGGTTGTTATAAGGTTTAACACTTGCAGACAAGAGTGCAGCTCCAGGGATAAGACCAGTTTTTCCAGGGGTTAGAGAACCCCTGGGCTTAGTTTCGATTAATCCCCCCTGTTAGCGGCACCTCATACTTGCCCAGCTAGGACAGCCTCAGTGCCAGAGCCTCCCACCAACAAGGAGGCGCTCAGGGGCCTGACTCAGTGGCCACAAATTCCAGGTGTGATGTGGGAGAGTGTCTGTGATAAGAGACGATAAAAGCGGTAGGAACTGTGAAAAATCTATTGTACAGGAGGTGAAAGGGGAGAGATTAACTCAGTAAGTTGTCAGCTCATTTTCTTACTGCGCTATCATGAGCTTTAACTAAAAATAAAAAAAAAATCTGTTTGATCTCCTGTATTGGAGATGTATTTCAAGGCCTGTATCTGTCACTGAAATCTACAAAGTGTGCTTCAGCTATAAATCTCTATCCTTGAATGTACACATGCAATTATCTTAGATCTGGCTTCCATAAAAATGACAATTGTCATTCCTGGTCTTGCTTTCCTTCGTACAAATATAACGTTTATGTTTAAAAAATAACCTTCAATTGATAGGTAACAGAGGAATTTACGCCATTATCATATTGAATGTAATATTCTTAAACGTCTTTTAGTAGACAGGAAAAAACAATCCTTTAACTTAAACTTTATTTCTTCCAGTGGGTCAGCACTAAAAAGTCATCAGTAAAATTACCTTACAAATTCAATGTTGTGAGATTCCATGGGTTAGAAACAGTTTGGATTTGCGTGGGTCCTGCCTGTGATATTGTTTCTAATTATGAATATGATACTGGTTTGAGACAATAAGCTGTTTCCTCAAAGCTGCCATGCTGTTCTCCAAAAATTGTATAAACTCTGTCATTGCCAGACTCAGTTTTCCAAAGCACCCCAGGTTCTTACTATTTTATGTCTGTGCTCTGTATTTGAGAACCGGTCGTGCCTTCAAATATACGAGCTTAAACTAAAAATAAACTTAAGAAAAATAAAATGTAAGTCAATATGGTAGGAACGAATAGTCGTTCAAACTGTCATGAGTTTTGTACTCATATAAGTCAGGCCATCATTCCGTGGGGGAGCGATTGTGCCTAGCAGACTGTGTGGCACATTGTAGGTGTTAATACACATTTGTTAAGGAGGTAAGAATATTATAATGGGGGCGATTGGGTGGCTCAGTCAGTCAATTGTCTGACTCTTGATTTCAGCTCAGGTCATGATCTCACAGGCATGAGATGGAGCCCCGGGTCAGCTCAGTGCTGAGCCTGGAGCCTGATTCAGATTCTCTCTCTCCCTCCCCTCTCTCTGCCCCTCCCCTGCTCATGCTCACTTACTCTATCTCTGTCTCAAAATATATAAACAAAAACCTTAAAAAGAGAATATTATAACAGTAATAATGATAGGTTACATATGCTGAGAGCTGCCAAGACCCAGGACCCTGTTCTCACTGTTGCACATATATCATTTTGCCTTTTTTTTCTCATTAAAACTCTATCAGAGGGGGTGCTTGGGTAGCTCAGTCGATTAAGCACCTGACTCTTGATTTCAGCCCAGGTAATGATCCCAGGGTCACTGGATCGAGCACCTCATCAGGCTCTACACTGGGCATGGAGTCTGCTTCAGATTCTCTCTCCCTCCTCCCTCCCTCCCTCCCTCCCTCCCCCTCCCTCTCTCTCTCTCTCTCTCTCTCTCTCTCTCTCCCTCTCTCTCTCTTTCTCTCTCTCAAAAACAAACAAAACAAAAACAGAAAAAAAAAAACACATCTCTTTGAGATAGATTTTACAAATGAGAAGCTAGGGACATAGAGAAGTATAGTAACCAGCCCAGAAACTCCAGTGAGACAGAGTAAAGCAAACACACAGACACCCAGGGCTTAAATCTGAAGCCCACAGTCTCAGTTACTATGCTATGCTGAATGCAGTTTTGATGGTTCTATGTGAACTAACTTCCAGCTCAATAGATTTTGTCTCAGTGTTAAAGGTTAAATAGTACGTGTTTGAAGTTGTTATTTAGCATCAAACTCAGTACAATATGCTTGCCATACTTTATCCCACTTTAATCCTTCACCAGCTCCGAGGAGGCTGTTACTATTCTGATGATACTGACAGAAGTAATGAACTGTTGACGAAGTCCAGAACTAGCCCCAGGTCATATAACATAAATGCCAAACAGAAGGTCTGATATGTTTGTTCATATATATTGTGTGTATGTATATATATATTATATATATATAATTTATATGTGATATATATACTTCTCATAAATATTAAAATATTACAAATAAGATTATATATATTAGAATTTATTTTAAGGACTGAATTGTCTCATTGCTGTTCTGGGACTGGCAAGTCCAGAACCTGTGAAGCAGGCAGGGAGGCTGGAGACTCAGCAGGGGCTGATGCTGCAGTCCCGAGGCATAGACGGTGGGATTGGTTGTGATGAACTGCCTTTAGTGGCCACTAAATATCCTGCAACACTGCATTTCAAGGGGACCCTCAGAGATCCACATGGATGGTTTTCAAACTCTGTTTAGTCTGTACTACTCTAGACTTGGGCAAAAGAGGCTTTCGGCCAAGGTTCTGTACTTCAGGGTACCTTGTCTCGGTGTTTGTAACCTTCCCCATCAATTACAGCCTGGGGTCTGTGGGGCTGATGGGAATGTCCCACCAGGACCCTCTTCCGACTGTCTAGACCATGGTCTAGGCACCCCAGACTCTGGATTTCTTGGCTCTGATGTCCTGAACTTGAACAGGTATCTCCCCCAAGCTTTACCATCAGACGATGTACCACAGGCAAATTTGCAGAGGCTGTGGACAGGGTATCTGGTTGTGGGCTTGGTGCTCACGAGTTCCTGTGAAGTCCTGCTGCGGGAGATTGGTAAGAAACTGTGAGCAGACTATAGGCTGAGTACCAGGGGCAGAGAGCCAGGAGTTGGCCTCACCTCATTCCAGAATTTTCCATCACAAACTCAGGAGTCCAAGAATTCTAGATTTGAACATGTTCTTCTCGACCCTTACAAATATATATTTGACAGAGTAGGAGGATAGAATGTGTCTTATTTGTCGATTGTTTAGTTTTATTTATGATGTTTCATTTAAAATATTATATATTATATTAAATATTAAATTTTTAAATATTAAATATATTAAATATTATACATACATTATATATTAGATGTATGGTCTCCATTTATACTCTTGTCCTGGACTCCACAAACGTCAAGAATGAGTTTCTCCTTAGGACCTCTTGATGATTCTCAGAGTTACCTAAGGAAATAAAGAGGCTGAGCATGCAGGGTTTGGGCTTCCCGATCCCATCTTTAGGCAGAATAGTGCTTTTATTTGTTTCTCATGTCAGATTTTATTGAAAAAAATAATAATTCTTCTGGCTTAAAGTAAATGTTTAAAAACACATAGGCAATTATAATGTTAAAATTTAAAGTGACTTTAGAAGTCTACTAAAACTTCCTGATCTTACTAATGAGAAAACCAAGAATGATAGATGGTGAGAAACCTCCAGAGTCCTTGTCTAATGTTCTTTGCTATCTTGCTTGTGGTTATGTCCTGTTGGGGATGCAGTCTGGGATGGAAATACAGCACAGTTCAGTTTTCTCGAAGATACCCAGCACACCTTCGCAGGTACCCCCTATTTCAGTAGCTCAGTTGTCTAGAGTTCTCTCCCCTTGCACCAGTATTTATTGAAATGTAGACACAAGGTGGCTCAACCATTTGGAAAGAATAAAAATTGTATGGTACTGCTCCCGAGGGCAATGGTATTTTAAGCCTGTTTTCTAATTGTAAAATGAAGTATTTCATAGTGAGCAAATAAGGGGGGCATTTTGTGTGTGCATTTGACTTAAATAGAGAAGCTTTAGGGTTTGATATCTTACATAATGTTTATACCCGTTGGGCTACCCCTGGAGGTAAAGGATTATTAATGATATAGGCTACCTAGAAAGAGTTAAAGTTTCTCACTTCTTTCTCTCTCTTCAGTTGGCAGAGAGAATCTAAGGGCAATAATCCCACCTAGCAGTGACCACAGATTTACCATCCCACTGCCCATGAAACAGTAGAATCTCCTTGGAAGATTTCTGGGGAGTAGGGGTGGACCTGTTCTGCAATAGCAGAATCTGCAGCTTCCTGCTCGAGAGACCAAAAACTCTGAGTCCATCCTCCCTGCACTGAGCACAGGTGCACAGCCACCACTTGTCTCAGTCCGCCCAGCCCCACCCTACTTTCTGATGCCAACTATTGTTTCTCCCAGGCCTGCTCCCTTCCATAGCTTTCAGCTCCCCTCTCCTCCCACTGCCAACCTCCACACGTAGCTGCTGTCTACCTTCAGCAAGGCTCTGGGGCGCTCATTCCCACGGCATCCACCCTGGCAACTTTTCATCATCGCACAAGCAGTAACTCAGTTCTCAGTCCCTCAGGATGGTGACTGAGCTATGGTGGAGGGGTGATGCTGGCATTGTCTAAAGCTCCCCTCTCTATACCTGTAGATCAGAATCCCCCTGTCCTGAGGCTTAGGGGGACACAGAGCCCTCAGTGGAGGACTTTTACAGTCCAGGCAGGAAGCCACTCCATATTTGGCTCTAGGCAGCATACAGTGTGAGGCCTAGAAGGACAGTGGGAAGAGCAATGTGCCCAGAGAACACGGAGACAAACCCTGGATACTAGTCTGTGAAGTTCAGGACATCATCTTCTAATATGCATGTCAGTGTGACTAGGCAACCAGGTTCTAATGACATATGCTAAAAAAATCTGCTGCTGATACTTCTAGATTGAATGATTACATACTATTGATTACATACTGTTTTCTCTTTATATTCAGGTTTCAGAATTTGTTTATTAAAATTTTTTTAAAAGAGGAGCATGATTAATTGCCCTCAACTTTCAAAAAAACAATTAAAAAAACCTGAATACATATCCAAAGTGTAGTAGTAACGAAAGCTATTCTTAACAAAACCACATATGTATTTTATATACATACTTTGAAACTCTATGATGTTTTGCCTACATGTATTATAAAATATATAATATTAATAATATATGATTTGAAACAATGCATAATTTATTAAATAGAGTATAGGTTTGCTCTGTGAATTTGAAGTAAGGTTAAGGATAAACTAGGGGACAATAAAGCTGCTAAATAATTGGGTTTCCCCCCACATTTCAGATGGAAGAGAATAGAACCCTGCCCTCCTCCTAGAGGATCACCTGGCTCGATAGAGAGGTTGTAAGTGTCGTGGTAAAGAACCTGGCCTCTGCAGTCCCGTCGTATGGGTTCATATTTCAGACCTATTACCTACTGAACAAGTTACTTACCCTTCCTGGGCCGTAGTCTCCTCAAGTGCGAAATGGAAATGACAACGGGGGTGCCTGGGGGGCTTAGTCGGTTGAGTATCTGACTCTTGGTTTTGGCTCAAGTCATGATCTCGTGCTTAATGAGTTTGAGCCCCTTCTTGGGCTCTGCGATGATAGCGCAAAGCCTGCTTGGGATTCTCTCTGTCTTTCTCTCTCTACCCCTCCCCTGCTCACACAGTCTAAATACATAAATAAATAAGTGAGCAAAAACTTTAAAAAAAAAAAAGGAAATAATAACAAATCCTACATCATAGGGTTGATGTACAGCTAAATCTCTTACATATTTTTTACAAAATCAATTTTTCCTTTCTCAAAATGATAGCAGAGTTGGCAACTCAGATAGTAAGAAAGTTGTTTGAAGTTCTTGCCAGCGAATGCCATACCTTATTTGTGATGAGTTATGAACAGAGATCATTGAAATCCCGTGGAAATATTAAGTATCGTTAACTGAAGGCTTCCAGATTCTAGACTCAATAGTTGTCTATTTACCCCAGTCGACTCTCAGATTAAGTTCAGAGTTATTGTAAATATTGTTTTCTGTTTGAACAGAAAGCCAAGACTGGATTTAGCTGGGACTGTTAGCAATTGAAGATTGTATTTATTTGCACCTAAGCATGATGTTTCTTTAAATTTCACATTTTGTATATATATAAGATATATATTTATGTATATATACATATAATATATACATATGTATTTACACACATATTTACATATATATTTACATACATACATATAATATATACACATATATTTACATATATACATACACACTTACATATACGTGTGTATATATATATATGTAGAGAGTATTAAAAAGGTTAAAATAGTAAAAGTGGTATGTGTGGGTATGTGTGTGTGTGTATAAATGGAAGCAAGTAGTAAAATCGAATACTCAGTCTATCCGGGAAAACTGAAAAGTGAAAAGTTCTACAGACACCGCAGCCTGGGCACCATTATTCACCTGGTGACAGGTACCCGAGCTGTAGATATGGTATCTGAAGGAAATAAACAGTCTTACACATGCAAACCTTGCAAACAAAATACTAAAAGTGATAGCTGTTGTCACTTCTCTAGCAACTTTAACAAAATTCTTGTATTCCACTGAATTAAGTGGGAAGAACACTAGGAATTCTAGATTCTAACCATGCCTTTGCTTCTGAGCGTCTTTGTGGGCTTTAGGCTGGTTACTTCATCTGTTGAACCCTCAGTTTCCTTGTGGAGAGATTGGATGAGATGATTTACAAAGCATCGTCTAGCTCTAAGATTATGTGACTCTGAATTCCATACATATGAGGACTTCGAAGGAAGATGGAGACCAATCAATTTTAATAGGAAATAGAATCTGTGTGACTTTGAAATAAATGCCAAAAGAATTGAAATAAAAATATAAACTCCCAATTAAATTTCTTATAAATATGTAATTATGTAACATCTTTTTAGGATGCTATGTACTCTTGCCCAGTAATTTCTAGCAACATATTTTTTAGCAACACCTGAAAAATATAGAAAGCTTTGCTAACCACTAACAATTGTCCTTTCTCATATCATGTTTCCACTTCTCTCTCTTTTTGAATGTGAATATAAAGTGGAGGGAGAGGGATGTTCCTTTCCCTGGGGGGCCATGGTTTGACTACAAGTCCCAGAATATGTCACAAGAGAAAAGCCAAGTTTATGGTTTGGGTTAATCTTTAAACTTCATCTTCATTGTTTGAATCTCTAAAGTCTCTAGGATTTTTATGTTTTTAGAATCCTACTTCTTGATAACTAGACAAGATATTGAAATTTTATGGCTAAAAATGCTTTATGGCCTCCTAATTGAAAAAAAGAATCTCCATATTATTGCGTGATCACTGTGTGTCAGACTCTGTGCTAAGCACTTCCTTAGTCCTCCCAACCTATTGTAGGAAGTGCTATAAAAACCCATTTTTACAGAGGAGGAAATGAGAATGTAGAAATTTTCGTCACATAAATTCTAAATGTGAGAATTGGAAATCAAAACCTTTGTCACTTTGGCTTTAAACTCTATCATTTTCTTTAACATCATTAACAAGGCTGCGAATGCTTAGTTTCCTAAAGTTTATTTTAATTTAAATATGTACTGTGTTACTTCAGTTTTTTATAGTTGATAGATTTAGCTCTTCTGAGCAGTATATGTATACATATATATATTCCTTTTATGGTGCTGAGCAGTATATACATATATATATATATATTCTTTCCTTTTATGGTGCTGAATCAGACAAGGAAATATCTTCCAATCAATGACTACATCTTGATAGTACCATCTTTCATTTAACAAATACTACCTAAATGCACTTACTGTGTATCAAGCACTAACATTTTACATATAGCAACTTAATTAATTTTCATTCTAATAAAATGACTAAATACTATGATCACATCCAGCGTTACAGATGAGAAACAAACTAAGCCACACAAAAGACAGGACACTGGCCCAACATCATACAGCCAATAAATGGCTGGAACTGAAACCCAAGTAGTCTGGCTCCAGTCTGGGATTTTTAACTAGTTTATTACACTTTATTGTTTCAACAGTTTTCAATACTATCTTCTCACTTCACAGTTTTAAATGTTTAAGCTTAAATGAACTGCTCTGGCTACTGACAGCGCTCACAGGACTGAGTAGTGAGCTCACCCAGGAATAACCAGAAACAATCCCCAGCACTTGAGAACCTGTTGCATACCAGGCACTGGACAAATACCACAGGCAGCACAAGTTACAGAAAAACAAATACAGCTCTATCAGTCTTTCATTACGTCTGATTAACACCACAACCAGTTTGGTGGTGATCTTTTTCGATAGTTCTGCAGGGACAAGAATTCTGGACAAGAGTTCACCACTGAAATTTGTGCTCGCTATTAAGAGTTCACTTTCCCCACTGTGGCAGCCTTTCCCAAAGGCTTATACTTCAAGTGTGAGTTCTTGGCTCCAGTCTATAGATGAGCTCCTTATTTTAGAAAGTTCAGCAAATGTGAGGGCCATCAGCACACTGTTGGGTGGGGGGTCCTGAGAGGTGGGTAAGTTTGGCAATGGTCCAACTGTATCAGCTGCACACCCCCACTTTTTCTTCCCTCTACGTTCTTTACTCCCCACAGGGTGCCTAAGAAAATAATCATGTTATATTAGCTTAGCTTTATGGAAAAACTCAACTAACATATTGAACACACTGGATATGGATTCATTAAAAACTGCCTCGCAAAGTTGGCCCCGATACTGAGCAATATGAAGAGGAAGAAGCAAATCGCATTGAGAATCAGGAATTTCCAGCTGTTAGAATGAAACACCCCAAAGGCTGTGGAAGATGTAATGCCTCAAGAACGGAAGGAAAGTGCTGACGGTTTGTGTTTCTGATGGCACCCACAGTTAGTAGATATGCAGGTGATCCCGACGAGCTAAGGCTGCCTTCGCAGTCGGGGGACAGATGCCAGAACCGTGGTAATAGTGGGTGCCTAAAGAGACCCCAGCAAGAGGGTACGACGTGACAGGGATGGAGCTTTCCCGAAGACACGAATATCAGAGGCGGATGCTGGTAGAGGACATAGTCAGTCTGCTTAGCTGGCGATGGCAGGCTCCTGCTGGGATAAAAAATAGGAGGCAAAATATGAGGAAAATCTGATAAAAAGCATATTTTTAAACCGCTGTGTGCGAGACAGCATGGGTTAGTGCTCGCGCTCTCCCCACGGCTGGGTTGCAAACGGAGCTGGCTCCGAGTACCTCTCCCTGCTTGGGAAGGCTGCTTCTCCAAGACGGGGCTGACATTTTTGGCGCGGTGGTCTGGAGAAGTTTGCGTTGGCACCCTCTGGATTGAAACTGGACTCTGGATAAACAAAGTTCTGCCGTTCCCAGCGCTGCCAGACCCTTAAACTCCATAAACATCAGTATTCATCCCCCACACCGCCACCACCACCACCCCCGTGAAAATGAAAAGAAAACGAAACTGTATTGGAGATTGTTTCCCTTGAATAAACACCAAACATACTCTAAAAACCAAAGCTGCTCTCCTCTCCGATATTAAACCCGGTAATTACACTATGAAACCTAAGCCTATAAATTCAAGGTTGGGAAGGTAAAATTGCGGAGAGGGAGAAACCCAGTGACATGTGTCCACTTTGCACATGTGTGGACCTTTTTTCTTTTAAATGCTCATCAGTATGATACCAACCTGACTCTAGTGCCGTGAAAATGATCGCACCCCACTGTTCCGACGAGGACCTCCCTTTGTGCTCAGAATGCCGGACTCAAAAGCATAAGCGTTCTAGATACAAGGAAATCGATGCCCTTCGATACATTTAGAGTTTGTGTGTCTGGAAATGTGTGTTCTCCCCTGTGTCTGAATTGATGAAATCTTTGAAAAGAGATGCTGAAGCTGTGGCGTCCTGTCTAACAGGCAGCTGGCTTAGCAAGAGGCTGAGCGTCTGAAGACACGCGATGTCGTTTTTAAATCAGGCCCCATTTTCGGTTTGTTTGCCCAGGTGGCCCCCGTCCTCCACAATGAAATAATATCATTCAGGCCTCCTCCACACTCTGGTTCCGGTGACACTCTTCCTCGCCGTGCAGAATGGCGTTCGGGCAGCAGTGCTTTCCAACAATTAGCTGGAAACACTGGGAAGAAGATTTTTTTTTTTGTCCTAACGCTTTGTTTACTCTGCCTCATTCTGAAAGTGGCATTAGTTTGCTAATGATAAGACCCTTGACTTTCAGTTCAGAATCCATTTAATTCATTTAATGTGTTTTTTTTTTTAATTTTTAAGTTTATTTTGAGCGAGTACACGCAGGGAAGGGGGAGAGAGAGAGGGAGAGAGAGAATCTGAAGCAGGCTCCGTGCCATCGGCACAGAGCCCATTGTGGGGCTCAAACCCACAGAACTGAGATCATGACCTGAGCCAAAATCAAGAGTCTGACACTCAACCGACTGAGCCACCCAGGCGCCCCTTAATTCATTTCATATTTTAATATAGAGACAGGTTTGGAATAGTTGGGACCATTAAAAGTAAACTTTTTAAGATAAAATTTTTCTCGTGCTCCAGACGAGAAAGACCTCACCCGGTTTAGTGGCATGTTTTATACACCAGAGAGATAAAGCTAATATAGCAGCAAAATAAATGTACTCTCGGCCCACTTGGCCAGATTTATCCTTTAGAACTGGATTCCTCCACTTTGTATTTAAAGGGAATTTGTCTACTCGTCAGGATATTTCTTTGTACTTTTGTCCTTTCTCCCCAATCTATTCTATTAACAATATCTTTTCGCTCTCTTTCCAGAAAGATGCGATTAGGTTCTTATCTTGCTTTTTTAATGTGGCTTTCTGCTTCCTTAATTTAGGTCACAGCTGCATTTGTGCCAACCAGGGCCTTGTACTGGACCATCTTGCCACGTCTATAGCTGCACTTGGTGGATTGCAAGGTCAATGCCTCCCAGCTCTATGTGGGGCATACCCCTTCTGCTGACCCAAATTGGAAACAATTTAAACTTTGCTTGTGGCCTTTTCTTTCTCTTCCATGTTCTATTTCTATGTGTTCTCAAGCCTTCTTATCCTCAGGCAAAGATAGATGAGAGTCACCACTTTTTATTGTCATGGTGCCACAGGGTGTTTTATTCTGCAGATGATAGTCTTTCACACACCTGTGAACACACAGATAAGCAGGCTGGTGCATAAAAACTCTTTTATTAAAGGCTAAGATATGCCAGAGATGCAGCTATGAGGGGCTGTGGGCTCCCATGCCAGGAAGGCTTCCTTCACTCTTTCCTCCAACTTCCTGTGTAGTAAAGCATTACTTTGGTGTTTAATTTTGACTGTTAAATCCTCTGCTAAAATGACACACTACAGATCTGTCCTAAGAGCAAATGTAGAGCAAAATTATAAGCCCAAGCAGATATAAACCATATTTCTGGGCTGAGTGGTAAAAAATAGAGTCCCAACTTTCAGACAGGCAGATGTTTATAAATTGATAACAATTAAAACAAGAGCTTGTCACGCAAGAGTGGGACAATAGTGATGTGAGGTGCAATCTTCAAAAACTATGCCGGCCATATGACAGTTTCACATTCAAGTGATGGCAGGGGGTCAGTTTATCACAGAGAACAGGAATTGGGTAAAACAGGAACATGAGAGGAAGAGAGGCAGAAAATGAATTATTAGAAAGACCCACAGGCTAGTTAAGGCTTTGGGGTCTCTATGTCACCGTGTAGGCACTCAGCAAATGAATCCTGAAAAATCAGATGGTTATTTGATGGGGTTAATGTATATTTTGGGTCTCCGACACAACCAAGAACACAATATAATCAGTTCACTTATAAATCTTAATTGGGTTGGGCAGAGCAATGTATGAGCAAAGGAATGAGAACTAATTGTTGTCATCCACACTCACAATGGATATATTTGTATATCGGAATGCTCGCTCATCTGTTAATCTAAAATAGCAGACATATCTGAGGAAAAAAAGCCTCTGTTAACTGTGTGGAATTGTCTTCGTCATAAAAACATCTATTTGGGAAATAAAGGAATGAGGAAATAAAGGAACAAACGTTCCACATTCCATTGAGGACTGAATTTGGATTATCTTAAAGGTTACTGTCACCAAGTACTGGTCAGGTGACATGTTTTCCAACAGAATCCTAAACAAGTAGAACAGACCATAACGATGAGTCACTAACTAGAGGCAGAGTGTACTCACTCTAATGGATGAGGCTGGATCACGACCCATCTGCACTGACACAGCTTTGCAGTGTTGAAATGACTGCAGCACGGATTATAGTTAATTACATTTTTAAAGTAGTTTACATTATTACTCTTTAATTTCTTTACTTGGAATCATTAATGGACAATTTACAAACAACAGAGGAATATCTTCTAACAACCTATTTCCAGAAATCTATTTGTACACGTTGGTTTTGTTAAGATAAATTAAAGGGCGCACACAGACTTGTAAACTATGAATTGGTGAAAAAGTCATTGTTAAGAATCAAAGGAAGAATTAGAGAAATCTGACATAAAATCCTTCTTCCCTTGTTCACTTTCTCTGTAAAACATGCTGTATGTTACTCTGAATCTTTCTTCAACTAATTCCCCTGACATTTACCCCTCCCACTCACCTGCTCTTAAAATATATGACCCTAAACTTGACACTTTTTTAGATGAAAAGAACTTCTCTTGTTTCTGGTATTTCAAGCTGTGGATTTCCCTGTCGTATTTTACTGGTCAGTCCAACACCATCTGCTTTCTAATTTCCTGACTTTTCTCTCTCTCTCTCTCTCTCTTTTTTTTTTCCTGATCTATTTCTGTTCCCTTTTTGAGTTTTACTATTGCTGTGTGGTATGTGTATATATACATCTTCTGCACTAAGGGGAACCATGAGAGAGAGAGAAGGTAGATTCACAGACTAAGTCTGCCATTTTGAAACAGGTTCTTGTAAGAAAGATCCCTCGGAGAAGGACATAGCTCAGTGTTGGGATAAAAAGTGGCAAGGAGATTAAAGGACAGTGTTGTACATTTTCTTAGAAGTTCTGTAAATTTTCTATTTTACCCTATTTTCTGTCTGTTCTTCTTAAATTGAACCATTATCTGATTTTTACACCTTTATTTTACTCTTTCTTATCTGCTAATACAAGTTCCTTTAATTCTCCTTTATTTTTGACTTATTATTATTGCTCATAGAGAAAAAATTACATCAATACAATTTTATTAACTCTAGGTACACATGTAACTGGTCTTTGACATGTAAAGATAGAAATCAAATAATTTTATTATTTCAAGTCATCCATATTTTAAGCTAATAAACTAGTTTTATAAGAGATACAATAATATTCTACAGCCTTGGGAACACATAGTCATGGGACTTAATTATAGGGAGGGATAGAAGATATGTTAGAGAGATTTTTCAAACTTACAAAAGACATACCAAAATTCATACTGTATAATAAAGATTATAATAAATTTAATAAATATGACAAATTACTTTATACATTCAAGCCTTCTTATATCTTTTAGTAAAATTTTATTTCTGGGATTTTTATATATAAACTGCTTACATTTTGATAAACTTATTGGTAGGTATTTTATATTTTTTATTACCTATTAACAATTAGATATTTGTTTCACAATAATTTTCAAATAGTTTTTACTGAAATATACAAAAATTACTTTTATATATTTTTATTTTGTAAGTGATCCAGTTACTAAAGTAGATCATATTAATTTGAATATCTTTCATTGATTCTTCGGGGTTTTCTAAGTAGGAAATTGTAGGTAAGAAATTGTATCATAGGTAAATGATTTCCTTATCTCAATATTTTCCTCTCTCATTTCTTTCCCTTGCTCTTTACAGAAGCTGAAATTTTCACCGATGGTAGTTTTCATTCTTGTCTTGGTCATTACTCAATAATATTCCCTTTAGTATTTAACAATTTATCATGCACTGGCAGGATTGATGATTGATTGATTGATTTTATTCTTCCTCTTTGTCAACATAGCTGAGGCTTAAGAATTATAGAGATACAGAGGCGCCTGGGTGGCTCAGTCGGTTAAGTGGCCGACTCGGCTCAGGTCATGATCTCACAGTCTGTGAGTTCCAGCCCCGCGTCAGGCTTTGTGCTGACAGCTCGGAGTCTGGAGCCTGCTTCGGATTCTGTGTCTCCCTCTCTCTCTGACCCTCCCCCACTCATGCTTTGTCTCTCCTACTCTCAAAAATAAATAAAAACATTAAAAAAATTAAAAAAAAGAATTATAGAGATATAGAAAGTAAAACAAAGACCATTGATAAATCCAGCGAAATTCCAATAAAAATACTTGGTGGTATAAGTAAGTCTGAAATGTATGCAGGAATGTGAATTCTTAAAAATAACCAAAAAGCTTTTACAAAAGAAGAACAATGAGAAGAAATTTCTCCTGCCTCATAATAAATATATTTACAAAATAGAATAGCAAATATAATTATAAAATTATGATAAAGTGTTCATTCACCCAGTACATACTGACTATAGCTTTGCTAGATTTAGTAGATAAAAATATAGGACACTGGTTAAATTTGTATTTCAGATACACAGTGAATTATTTTTTAGTGTAAGAGTGTTCCGTGCAATACTTGGAACACAGTTATAGAAAAAAAAATACATTGTTTTTTTTGAAATGCAAACTTAACTGGAAGTCCTGTGTTTTATATAGCATCTCAACTCAATACCTGTATGTTTGTAGATGTATTATAGGCAAATAACTTCTCCGTCCCAATATTTATATCTCCTATTCCTTTAACTTTTTTTTTTTTACAGAGGCTAGATTTCCAGTGGCAATAGTTTTCATTCTTGTCTTGTACTTTATTCAATGATAAAGCCTTTAGTATTTTTTAAGTATTTAACCATATATATGTAACATGTATAGATAGATATGAATATACATGTATACTTACATATATACATATATGGGGAACAAAATGGAGAAATGGACAAAATCTCTGTCCTCCTAGAACTCTTAGAAATAGCAAAAATAGATAAAGGATATACAGCTCAAAACAAATCTGAGTGTATTCAAGCACATAGTACATAATAAAGATAGTATTTCATGTTAGTGGAAAAGCAGATAAATTATTTAAAAAATATCAATGATATAATTGGCTTTCCATTGGAAAGAGACCTAATAAAGCCAGACTGCAAGCTTATACTACACATAAGATTTAAATTCCTGACAGCTAAAACAAAAAAAAATTGAAAAAATCTATGAGAATCTCTTCATTGTTTTAGGATGAGCAAGGTATTTCTAAGCAAATGCAAACTGAAAATATGTAAAGAAAAATACTGGTAGATTTTGCATTAATAATAATTTCTTTCAACAAATCTATTAAAGACAAGTAATGTATTGATGAGTAGAAAATATTTATAGCATATGTAAGAAAATAGCAAATATTAATTTTTAAATCTCAACAAATCTAGAAAAGCAAAACAAAATGTACTATGGAGAAACTACCTAAATAGGAATTTTTAAATCTATTCATAATGAAGAAAATTCAAATCAACAATGACAAGTTGCCAGTTTTCACTTTTCAAATCAATAAGAACAAAGATAAAATATGTGATATTAACAAAAATGTGGGAAAATGTATACTCTGTGAACGATTTTGGATATATATATACAGTGATGTGGCACATTCATTTTAGAGAATACTTGGCCATTATTTAACAATATTTTACTACATGTTCTCTTTGGTTTTGAACTTCCACTTTTAGAAATCTCACCCATGAAAATATTTACATGTATACACACATGTAAATTTCAATGATCATAATACCACCTTGTTTATATTAAAACATAGAAACAACCTACATATCCACTGTAGTAGGCTGGACAATGGCCTCCAAAATGATCAAGGTCCAATGTCTGGAACCAGTTATTGTTACTTTCTGTGACAAAAAGGGGACCATAACTTAGTTATAAATGTAACTCATAACTTATAAAATAAGGTATCATTTAAGTTAAAGATCTTGTAATGGGGAGATTCTCTCAGATTATCCAGGTGGGTCCTTCACAAGCACAAGTATCCTTAGAAAAAGGAGAGAGAGAAAGATTTGACCCACACAGAGGAGAAGGCCATATGTAGATGGGGCAGAGAGACATTTGATGCGGCCAGTGTCAGGGGTTGGAGCGATGTGGCCACAAGTCGAAGGATGCTGGCAGCCACTAGAAGCTGGAAGACGCAGGGAATGGATTCTCCCTAGTGCCTCTGGAGGGAGGATAGCCCTACCGACAATTTGATTTCAGCCCAGTGATACTGACTTCAGATTTCTAGTCTCCAGACCAATGAAAGAATGAGGTAGGTTTAAGTCCTCTAATTTGTGCTAATTTGCTACAGTGGCCACAGGAAAATAATATCCCCCCAAAAGAGAAATGGTTATATAAATCGTTATGCTCAGAGATGGGAATTTAATCACTGCACCAAAGGGCGGGTCTATTATTTACATGGAAAATATTCTAAGACCTAAATTGCTGTTGCGTACTATTTATAGCATAATCTCATGTATGTGAAAAAAGTGAACCCATACGTGTATACATATAAATGTGTAGATAGGTACTAGCGTAGATATTATTTTTAAACATAAATGCCAAAATTACCCACAGGAGGAGTGTAAGTTGCAGGAGAAAAAAGGAAATTTTCATAGTATTATGTTATTTAGGTATTTCATAACATGCATATATTTGTATATTATTTGTATCATTTTTTATACAGAAAAATGTGATAGATGTTTCCCCCAGACTACATTTTTAGACTTCCGATATGCAATCTCTTTGAATGCTTATTTAATGTTTGTCTCCTTCACTAGACTTAAAGTTGCGTGAGAGTAAGAACTTCACCTGTCTTGTTCACTTTTGTCTCCAACACCTAATGCATTGCTGTCACATGTTATAGTCTAAAATATATATATATGTGGAATGAATGACGGGCTGTAACATCTACCAGTAGCCGCCAAAGGTGAGCGCACTCATGAACTGACAGCTAAGGCAGGCAGAGCCTTAAGAAATGACAGCATATACCTTCATTTCTTCAGACCTTCCCTTCGAAAATATGACAGCAGCAGCAGCTTAAGCAGAAAGACACACCCAAATGTCCCACCTCTGTTTCCATTAGATAACTAACTCACTGTCATAAGCTTGGAATATTCTGAGGGGGTCCCAGCTGATCTGCTCTGCTTGCCATGCTGAGGCCAGAGCCTCGTCCTTCAGAAGCAGTATGGTGAGTCAGTGCTTGCAGACACGGGGCAAATCCAGAATGGCATTTGTAGAAACAAGTATGACTCCTTTCCTGCAGAAGTTTCCAGAGCAGATGCCAATGTCTTTGCCATTCATTCATCCTTGAGGAGAAGGGCTTGCTTGACTGAAGCAAGGTAGGGAATCGAGCCAGTTGACCTTCTTAGGTGGTGAGTGTCCCCTGCCCCCCTGTGCCTGGCATGGACAGGGTCCCTGGCAGATGAGTACATGAAGACTCTGGGGCATAATGAGTATAAGGAAAAATTAGCCTGAACAAAAAATCACTTAGCTCTCAAATGTCTAGTGATATTTATAGAAGTTGTGGGTTAAATTTCACTTCACTGACTTTGTCCTTTACATTGACAAGCTAGATAAGATGATCTCGTCTTAAATAATCTTTTGTGTTTAGGTATTTCTCTGGCAGTTTTGTATTACAATTTAAAAATAGACTACCCTATGCCTATACTCATGTTGGCTATGGTATTTTGAACTTGATTTCTGAGGCTGCTGACAGCTTTTGAAAGATTTAACAACTGGCAGCAAGAAAAACTCCCAGAGAATGTGTTCTATGAAAATTTTTCTCCTAAAAAAAAATAATAAAAGAGAGAGAGAGAGAGAGACATCATTTAGCAGGTAATATATTGCAATAAAAATATGGTTATGCAATAATGGTTCATTAATATGACAAATCATAACATAACCTTTTCTATTTAACGTAAAAAGCAATTTATTGAAATGAAGACATCTTTCCTATGGCGTATTTCCATAGTCATTGGTTTGAAAGGTTTCTTTTTTATTATTATTCTAAACAGTCATTTTGATTTGCACAGGAGATAACAGTTGTTCATGACATTTTTATTTCTGCATAAACAGATTTCCATTTTGGCGAAGGTTAATACAGTAGGAATTTGTTTTTAGTTTTGGGTATACTGCGATACCACTAGAGCACTTTGTTTGGTATGGAGCCGCTAATTTATCCTTTATGCCTTTACGATCTTGTCAGTGCCGCATGTCTCCCTTAGTTTTTCTAATCTAAAATAATCCCAGTGAAATCCTTTGATTGTCTGTTTGGACCTGCTCCATTCCTAAAGCAGGAATGTAATGGGCTTTATGGCACTTACTTGGGAGTAATTTATCCAGCAGAGTGACTATAGATACTTGTTTTAATAAGAATATGCTTTATGGTAAGTGGGGACTGCTATTTAATTAGCCAAAGGGAAAGTAGTTCATGATACAATCTGTTCCAATCATCTTGGACATTAAACAAAAAGTCAGGCTAAGTTATTTATGAACATGCACTTTATTTGTAGTTGCTTTGAGCAAACCTCTTCTCTGAAACTTTATAGCATTTTCTGAGTGAGCCGAATAGTGGTGTGGGAGGACTTGGGTAAGAAAAGGACATGAGCGCATCCTATAAAATTTTTGAAAAAGAAACAGAAGTTTTGCTTCTTGCTCTCAAGGATGTGAGTAGAGGCATACCAAACGGAAAACAGAGAACTATGATTTATCCTCTGCCATTTGGTGCATTTGGTGGAGAATTGCCATCCTGAGCACACAGTTGGTGAAAGAATGTTGTGGGGTGTTAGTAAGGTGCACGCACGTGTGTGTGTCCCTTAGATTTCCATTGCTTCCAACAGGAACGTGTTTCTGAAAATTCACAGTTATGGTCCTATATATTACATGATAAAAATAAAAGAAATTTAAGAAATGCAATGAAGACCCAACCGTTTCAATTCTTAGAACAAAATTTAGCACATGGACATATTTTAAGAAATCTTCTCTTCCTAATGAAATTATAATAATGGTATAATAGGTGTAAGTAGTATCCATTTCTAATTGGCCAACATGTAATTGACCATTCAGAGGATTGCCATAGCAGTATCTATGGATGGATGAAAAAAAATAGAAGGAAGGAAACAAAATCTGAGACTGTATTCCTAGGATATTACCTCCTTGGTTATGTATGGTTTGCTCAATAGTTTTATGTCTTTTCACTCTTCCCTGTGTAAACTGTTCTAAGCACAAAGAAGTCACCTACTAGAAGCACAAAGAACCCAGAAGCTAGAATCTGAAGACAAATACAGCTCTGCTATATTTTACCCCCACGGCCTTGGGAAACACTTAAACTAGTAAAGTTTATTTCCGTGTGTGCCCTCTCAGCTTTGCTGCACCGCAGAGAGAATCACATGAGCTGATATTCTGAGTGTCTTTTGTAAAGTGAAGGTCTAGCGTAAGTTAGCACTTGCTTATAAAACTGCTTGAGCATCGGGTTGGGGTTATAGTCACGTACACACATCCCTGTACAGGGTCTTCTACACTGTCGGGGCTCAGAACTGGTCCTGAGTACTCTCTAAATGGTCTTTAGTTTTCTGTACCTATTTCCTACGCCGCCATTAGTTAGGCCATGATAGATATCTTGTTCTTTTCAAAATAACTTTAAAAACTACAACTCAAAAAAGAGGTCTAAATCGCAGTTTGTCTCTGTCATCTAAGCAACCAAAGCGCTGTCATCACAATTGGCCTATCAGTGGCAGTGCAAAGATGTGGCGCCCACACTAAGGTCATAATTTATGGAGCACATGGTGGGCAAAGGACTCTGGTGACCATGAAGTGAGTCAGTGGTACGGGCTACCCTACCTCTACCATTGTATAATTTTCATATCATTTTTATTTTTCACCTTTAGTTTCTCTTTTCCATTGGCAGGTTTTCTCCTTCTCTCTCTTATCACTCTCTCTCTCTCCCCCCAGTTCTCCTCGGGAAATCTTTTCAGCTGCCTAAACAAAAACCAAAAGATGGCTGCGTGTATTAAGTCATCTCCTAGACAGCTTAGGGAGGTTACAGAAGGTTTTGGAGTCATTACTGGTTCAACGATTGACTGCCACATGGTCTCAGTCATCAGGAAACAGAGGCAGTGCAGTCGCCCCTTGAAAGGAGAGCCTGATTGAGCCTGTGGATAGTACTCCTAACGTAAGGAGACAGAAAAGGAAATACTAAAGACCGAACTTTCCTTCAACTCTGTGGTCTCACACATCCCTCAGTGACTTGGAAAGTTTTCTGACATGAGACAGTGTGCAGAGCGAGCTAGTCACTCCCTTTCCTCCTCCTGAAGACGTGTAAACAGCTGGTGCATGCAATCCCCCTGGCTGGGGAGAAGTAAATGCATGACTGATGTTAAACAAATATAGGCTTGTACCAGGAACTCAGAAATATTACATATACAACACGACAGAGGGCCCAGCATGGTTCATGGTCATTTCAGGTGTTAAGTGTCCAGCTTTGGGGTATCAGAGTCAATTTTTTTAAAAGGCTGTTTGTTTCTTCTTTGTAATTCTTTATTAGGTCCTTTTGCTACAGTTTCCTTGGCATGGCATCATATAATTATGAAAACTGTTGATCACCATAATGCTAGTGTTCCTCAATTTTTGTTGGTTTTAATTGTAAAATTTGATTCATGTTATTTTAATCTTGAGAAATCGGTGAGCTATAACTTTTCTCTCAACCCATGGTTGCAACCCAATGGATGGCACCAATGTGAGCTCAGGGGGCCAGGAGGGTGGTAAAAGTGAGTGTGATCTCAGCTTCTGTCAACTACATTTTTCTCATAAGAAGTACTTGGTGTCCAAAGGTCCTGACTATGTAACAGGAAGCTTGGATATGCAGTTTAGACTTAAATGTAGACATCTGATTCATCACGTAACACTTATGAAATGAGTCTTTGTATCACTGATCTAAGTGGTAGGTGGAGTGAATTAAATACACTGTCCTGTCCTCTAGGACAGTGTCAGCCTGGCTGACACCGAGGCTTAATAAGCCACGGTTGTCTTCATCTTGTTATGTGGTAGCTGCTCAACCAATCTGTTGACAAATTTAAATGAGAAATATAAAATACACTGAAAATCAAGCAAACATAGGACATAATAGGAATGAATTTAATGGGCTAATTTCTCTTTTATCACCAACTCTGTAATGCTGAAATTTGTGGAATCCTTAGGGTTTAGGAAGAATGGGGTAAATGTCTGTCTCTATATGAGGATTTATGCTTGTTTTTACCATTAAGGCATTTTTCATATTTTGTGCTTTACTGTTATCCTTCTCACCAGACCTGCAAGTTCCTTGCAGAATATCTTCCTTTCATGTCATTTCATCATTTCTTTTTTTAATCCACACCGACTTCTATAACTTCTTTAACAGGATAGCTGCTCAATAACCGTTCCACGCTGCATGAGTAACGGATGAACGAGTGAATGAATGAATGACCATAGCTTAGTCCAGAATAGAGCCTGTGTGCATCAAATCCTTGTTGCTCTTTCCACTTCACTGGAGTTATTTCAGACCCCATATGATACCATTTTCTATATAAGTAAACTCTCAGAAAAGAAAATTATGTTACAATCACACTCAAAATGGAGGTCACCCTGAAATTGCTGTGTTAAAATGATTATCTTGCATGAACCTACGTGTCTTGAGAATAATTAATGTCCTACGTCAGTTAGTGCTTCTGTTCTTCCTGTTTGAGGTCCCTTATTATAGATTTCCTAACATTATTTTTTAATGGGAAAGAGAAAGGTATAAATTATGGAAATTAAAAATATGAATGTTTCTATTTACATTATTGTTCATAATCATAACCTAATTCTTAAAGTTCTGTGCTAAGAGCTAAGTATATAATCTGAACTCTATTCTATTTGATTTGATAAAACATTTTGCTATTTCTTATTCTGAAAGGGCAACAAAAAAATGTCAGTTCGCCTGTTTGAGAAGCTATTAGAAACAGTCTTTAAAAACTCTTTCCCTTCAAAGCACTCTTGCATCGGTTCCTTTCTCTCACATCAGCCATGAGAAGTGGACAGGACAGACAGGATTATCTCCACTTTGCAGAGAAAACAGAGATTTGCGAATTTATGCTCATTTGGTCCTTATATAGGACACTACCTATGCTTGACCCACAGGAGTTGCTAGATCTACAAAACTAACCATAGCTTCCTCTGAAGTAGCTGACAGCCTAGTTGAGGCAATATTACCCTTAGACTGAGGTAGCCAAGGCCCCTGGACTAGACTCTAAGCTTTAGAGGGCCCTAAATCCTTCTTCTGACTGTTCTTCTCTCCATGGGGCCAAGGAGATGTGCTTACCCAGAAGTTGAGCCACCCTCCCTTCTAGACCACATACCAGAGACCCAGAATTCCTTCCCCAATGAGGAAGCCCTGCTTCCTGGCTGTGCACAGCCTCTTCTCCAGGTTCACCCTCCCAACAGCACACCACTCATGTCTAGACTCAGTAGGATTTCAGCCTCAAAGACCCACAGGTGCAAAGAAGAACAAAGGATGAGAAGAGAAGAGCAGGCAGCTCAAAACAAACATTAGGGACAGGCCTGAGAAGGGTAAGTAGGGAAGTCAGCAATTACAACACCACCCATGGTTAAGTGGTTAGGATGGAAGTGAACAGAAAATGCTATGGAAAGACTGAAGGAGGACACCAACCCAGCTAGAGAATGAGAGTGGAAGAGGGATGTTGGCAAGGCTCTTAGAGAAGAAATTGAGCTGCGGAGGCTGGCTTAGAATTACGTTATGAGGGCAGAAAAGGAACGAAGGGCTTTTTAGTAGATGGAGAGATGTGTAAAGGCACAGAGGAGTGAAATCATGTGGAAAATCATGAACCTGCAAGTTCTTCCATGTGGTTGAAGAAACAGAGAAAGAGGGGCTAAAAGGTTGTAGGGGAGAGATGGACAGTTATTGATATTTTCTGCCAGCATTCATTCCCCTTTTTTGGGGGGGTAATATGAACCTGATTTTATTTGGATTCTTCCCATTGACTACTGTTGGGCGGGGTTAGAAGGACGCCCTCCATTCTGTTAGACTGAAGATAAAAAGAGTGACAAAGTGCTGAAAATCACTGAGGTCCTTGTGTTTACAGAGCATTTCCATGTGGAACAGTCAAGCAGCTTCTAACTTAGATGCCTTTTGGAACAGCACAGCTTCTCCCTGCACTAAATCTCTGCAACCTTCCTTTCCGACCTGCCAACACTGCACAGCCTTCTAACAAATTTGACTTTTGATTAAAGGAGTCATAGTTGGTGTCATTTGATGGAAATCAAAGAGTCCTAGTCAATACTGGAAGAAAGCAAAGTTTGATTATTAAAGGCCTTGAATGCCATGCTGTGGAATTTGGACTTTATTTTGAAGGCAATGAAGAATTATAAAAAAAGATAGTAACATGAATGAAATGGTTGAATCATTTGCCAAAACGTCTGGCTGCTCCAACTGACCAACTTCGTAAGGATCTGGAATTCTCCATAGAGGTAATAACGTTAAATAGGTAACTCCCAGTAATACAGAAACAAAACAAAACAAAAACCTCATAGCTTTTATTATTCTTTCTATTCTTAAAGGAAATGTAACTTTTCAAATGACTTAATTTTGCTCATAAATGAATAAATATTGAGCTCATAGCACTCTCTATGCCTATTCTTTTTAGTATTTAGATCCTGAAATAGTAATTTTTACCTACATTAAGTTGTTTATAAATACGTAGGAGTAGCATTGTGTATACTTTTTCTTTGTGATTTTTATACACTTTTGTACATTCTAATCATAAATATTAAGAATAGATTCTTTGGGGCGCCTGGGTGGCTCAGTTGGTTGAGTGTCCGACTTCAGCTCAGGTCATGATCTCACGGTCTGTGAGTTTGAGCCCCGCGTCGGGCTCTGTGCTGACGGCTCAGAGCTTGAAAGCCTGCTTCAGATTCTGTGTCTCCCTCTCTCTGCCCGTTCCCTGCTCACACGCACACACTCTCTCTCTCAAAAATAAATAAACATTAAAAAAAAAAAAAAAAGAATAGATTCTTTAAGGAGCACATAGGTGGCACAGTCGGATTTGGATAAGTGTCCAAATCTTGATTAAGTGTCCAACTCTTGATCTCAGCTCAGGTCATGATCTTACAGTTCGTGAGTTCAAGCCCCTCATTGGGCTCTGTGCCGATGGTGCAAAGTTTGCTTGGGATTCTGTCTCTCTTTCTCTTTGCCCCTCCCCCTGCTTGTGCTCTCTCTCTCTCTCTCTCTCTCTCTCTCTCTCAAATAGTAAAAACTTAAAAAAAAAGAATAGATTCTTTAAGAATTAGTGAAATGAGAATAAACAGTCTGTTCTGAAAGCATATGTTTAGTATGCTACATCCATCTATCTTATTCAAAAATTATTCTTATACGCTTTACAGGGGAAAGACAATTTTGGTATGTTTTACTCTTAAAGTAACTTATTCATTCATTTAGCAACTGTATTAAGGTGTTTTAACGCAAGGTGCTATACTAGACACAGTTTTTGATGGCTCACTAAAGTAGTCTTAAACATCTAGTGAGAGACAAAGCAACTGTGCACTATGCATTGTTTTACAGTTACTCTGACAATTCTAAGATTAGTCTTTTTAAATAAAATCTCTTCAAACTTTGAAAATACAAGTGTTCCAGGGATCTGGCAAATCCAGGAGATTACATGCGACTGTCAGGGAGTGTGTGGGTGTATCTGAAGGTTTTGCAAGTTGGGGGCCTACAAGGTAAGAATGAGACCTTGAGGCCCTTATGACTTTATTAGCTATTGTACTCTGAAGACAACAAGCCTACATGTTTTGAAATTTACAGTTTCCTGGAGCTTTTCCACAAACAGTTTTGACGTAGTATAGAATACTTGATCAACTGTCACCCAAGGCGATTTGAAGGAAATGCAGGAAATAGAAGGGTCTATTTTGAACCTTGAAAATGCAAGGTCTTCTTTTTCACCATGATGAAGAAAAATAAACCCTTACAGAGAAGATCTATGGAACACTGAGGTTGAAATCCCGAGCTCTGCATTACTAAAATTTCTGGACATCGTCTCAAAGCTGCTAAGCAGTATTTGCAGCTCTTTGCAAAGCTTGCCAGAAGACAACTCTAGTGAGAACTGGAATTTTATGATCATAGATATTACACCTGACGCTATGTCATGGTTAAAAATGAATTTGGAAAGATACGAGGACTCAATTAGCAAGGCAATGACGAATAAGCAGCATTCCAGAAATCCTCACTCTGTGATACTTTGACATTTATAGCTGTGTGACTTTAAGGAAGATGCCTAATCTAATTCAGTCCCAGTCATCTCATCTTCAGACATAGCTAAGAATACCTACTTCTTAAGATTACTGGGACAATTTCATGAGATAACGTATATAAAGTGCAAAATGAAATTCCTGGCATATACTAGGAGCTGAATAGATGCCGTGTCCTTTCTGTTCTTGTTAGTGCTGTATGTGATTTACTCCCAGGAGAAGGCAAAGCTCTTGTTAAAATGGCATTCGTTTTACTGATAATAGAATTAAAAAGTTATCTGCCAATTATTGAGGACCAGCTTTGTTCCAGATGAATAATATAGTGTGTTTATATCACACAATTACATGAAGGAAGCCTTATTACTTCCATTTTGCATATAAATAAAAGAAGACCCAGAGAGGTTAGATGACTCGACCAGGGACATGTAACTAGTAAGGGAAGCCACATGTGATTCTAGGCCTGATTCTAAAGCCCCTACCCTTTCTATCCGTGCACACATGCCAGTCAAGAGGCGATGATTAGAAGCCGATCAGTCATTTACAGAAATCATTGTAAGAGTGGCTACAATAGCAAAAGGGCTTCACCATGAGAGACATCTTAATATCGCCTGGGCATTTTTTCCTATTCCCTGATGTTTTTTAATTATAAACTTTTATTTCTTAATTTTCTTAAAATCCCTTGGTTGAAATTTTTCAATTCAAATTCTGATATTTACAAATACACCCATTCGAACTTCCTAAGGAGTTAATTTTCCCATGATGTCTCATTTGCTAATGCACACATCTATGAGTATTACAAGGCTTTCTGATCAAATAGGAGCAGGCTGGGGGATGGATAGAAGCTAGTATTTATACCTTAATTCCCTGGGCTGGAGTGTTAATGTATGAATATCACTAGGCCTCAGGGTGCAGTCATAGGAGATGTTCTCAGTTAATTTCGCTATTTCATAAAGAAAGAGTCAAGAATCTTATCCCAGGTCCCTCCACAGGGATTCATCTTCCACTTCATACTGTCAATAGCCTTCACAAGAAGGCTTGATAAGTTCTCCTCAATGATTATGGTCTATTGTACTTGTGTTTTACTGTCATTAATTATATATGTGAATATATACACGAATCCACACCCGCCCCGAGTGAGAAGGGCTACACGCTTATTCCCTCCACCCCCATGATTTTTCTGAAAAACTTTTTCCACATTAGAGTCATTCTGGAGAACAGGAATCTCTATCGTTCCCTTGCTGTTCTCTGTTTCTATCCATCTAGTGGGCTAGAGTACCATGGTGTCAGCGGGTACCCTATGCAGTCTCAGCACTAAGCACATTGGTATGTTGTTGTAACTTGCCATTTTCCCCTCTTAAAAGTTTTTCCAAAAAAAAAAAAAAGTCTTTCTATACTGCGTTATAAATACTAATCAAATGTTAGTAGAAAAAACACATAAATTCATGTTATTTTGTTTTTAAAGGCTTTATAGGAGGTTGAGATTGGGGGTGGGGGAGGAGCAGGACAAGGAGGAGTATTGTTTTCACTTAATTTCGTGTTGACCAATATTTTTACTGTGAATAAAATTAAAATATACTTTTTCCTGAGTCTTTACCAAGATATATATTTATTAATGTTAGGCATTCTAGAGCATATATCCAACTTCTTCCAAGGGTCAGACCAATGGACGGATCATTTTTGCTTGAAGATTCAGTTCTCCCACCATCATCCATTAGCACTTGCTCATGATGACAAATTCAAGTTTCGGACTCATTGATATCTCTTCACTTTTCTTCTTACCTGGGGATAGAAAGTGAATTTTCTTCTTAGATACCTGAGAAATGTATATGGAACCCAATCACTGGGCCTACTGCAGTGGGTGATGTCATAAGTCAACTAAAAGAAATGCAATGAATGGTGGGATTCTTTTCCTTCCTTCCTCCCTCCCTCCCTTCCTTCTTTCCTCCCTCCCTCCTTCCCTTCTCTCTCTCTCTCTTTCTCTCTTTCTTTCATGGTGAGATTCCTAAGTTTATTGAAAAGATCGACTGAATATATTAATGAATAAAGTCTAATTAGAAATATGACAGGGTTCGATTCCTACATCAAAGAAATCAGTGCGATCCACTCATGGCAACCTTATTCTATTGTAACAATCATTATGCCAACCCTAAAATGGAAGTAATGGAAGAACACAGTACTGCCTCAGAATTGAAGGCTTGGAATGGTTACTTCTTGAAAGCAAGAAATCTCATTCTTTGAAAATTCATGAAAAAAATGTTGAATGACAATTTTTTGAGTTATTCAAGGTACTTTTTAGACTAGAATATGTTAGATGATATTTAAAAAATATATGAATATACTATGCTTAAAAACTTAGAATATTATAGCATAAGCTAGAGTTTCTGTAATCCCAGAGGTAACCACTATTCTGAGTTTGATGGGTATTCTTCTAATCCTTTTTTTTTTTTTTTTTTTTTTGCTCCCTAATCCCTCTGATTGTGTGTTGTGGATTTTGGCCAAAAGTGCAAGTATGATTATGGCAATAGCATTGATTTTCAGGTGTGGCTTGTAGAATTAGTCTCATTACTTTAAAGTCATAGCTTGTATAATTCATTTTTATAATTCTGTTTAGTATTTCCCCAGGCCTTCCAATACTTAAAAAGAAACACACAACAGGGGAATAACTCCTGAGGCAGCACTCAGATGGCGGGAATTCTACAATCACTTATTAAATTGGCCTCCTAAATCCTGAGCGGATTTAGTAAGATGGAATTTCAAAGGGCGTTACAATGTATTGAATACCATTTTACTTAAAAGAAAACTGGAGTTCAGAAAATTAGATCTAGTGGGGCTCCTATGGGAAGCTTCCTTTTTCTTCCACCCTCCTCATCCCTCCCACCCCTCTCTTAATATCTTGCAGAGAAAGGCAAGAAGAGCCACACATCAAACTAAAGAAATCATCCAAACCTTTGTTCTTGCTTACTCGACTTTAGCCATTCTACTCTTTTATGATGCTGCTTGGTCTGAGTTATTATTAGGATTTATAAGCAGTCCCATGATAGACTTAGATTTTTTAGGTGTTTATAACTGTCATAAAAATTTAGTGTGGCATGCAAGGTCTCAACCTGGCAGTAAATTTTGCAGTAATACTTCTCCATATTGTAAGAAAGTTGTTTGTCCATCTTCAAGGAGTTGGGAAAAGGGTGGAACAGAACAAGAATTTCATTGTACTAGGAAAATTTTGTCACTGGGAGGAAGAAGCTACTTTATTTTGCAGGAAGAAACTATTCTAAGTGCCTTGAAGAACGGTACCCCACGTCAGAGTAGATTAGAACACGGAGCAGCCTCAGAAGTTACCAGCTGCTTCACTTTGGGCAAATTATTTAACCTCTCTGTCCCTGAAAATTCTTCATTTGCACAATGAGGACAGTAATAGTATCCACCTTATAAGGTTTGGAGGAGCACTGAATTAGTTAATATATGGCAAACGTTTAGAATAGTGCTAGGCTCATAAAAGAACTATGTGTTTCTATTTAATCTTATCTTAGAGAGCTGGCTAAATTCTCTGAATTCTTGTCCAGACATACTCACTGATAATGAAGCAGTGTTTTGAGGTATCTAGAGGTTAACATAAAACATAATTATTATAGTCCTTATGTATCATGTATAGTCAGAGAGCGACTGTAAGTAGGATATTCCACGTTTATCTTTTTGCTTAGACACAGTCTAGGGACAAGAAACAGAACTCTTTGAAATGCTGCCATACTTACAGAGAGGGAGATGCAGAGAAAGCTGAACCCTTAAGTGGGGAAGAGGACGTGTTCTGGAGTGAGGGCAGCATGTCCAGCAAAAATCATGGTTTGGATCTTGGTTAACTTGAGTCTCAAGCAGATATTAGTCTCCGATCTTATTTCCCAGAAGGTCTTATCGTTTAGGATTATGTATGGTTGACTCTGAAGAAAAGAGTTTCTTTCTAAAGAAAATCTGAAGGTTCTTCTAAACAACTTTTCCCAAAGATAAGAATCAGCTTAGCGGGTAAACAGGGTACTTTCCTAGCAGATCCTTGGTAGTCTGACTTTTGTAAAAAGCTGCTTTTTGAGCTCTGACTGTTGAATAACAATCTCTTTTTTAAAGGTTGCTGTAAATTTTAGCATGACATTTGGGAAGAAACAGGGTCAGAGCGTAATCTTTCTATTTTCCACATTTGAATTGCGACTGTTTCCATTTTTTCTCCTTTAAGCCAGTGAGGGGTGTGTATGAGTGTGCATGTGTGAATCTAACTATTCATAGATGGCGTGTTCACTTTTGTAGTGAAATTACCAAGCGAGAAGAAGAGAACTGAAATTCTCCTATATCCTAGGCATGCACGGAGGACATTGTACATGAGCTGTTTGATCCTTACAGTAATTTTGAGAGATATTTTTATTCCCATTTAAAAGAAGAGAAAGCCAAGGTCCAGACAAGACGAGCTTGCAGAATAGTAAGAAATGGAACCTAGATTTGAGTATAGGTCTGCTCCAAGGCACATTTTCTTGCTCATCATATAGAACCCACTTGTGAGGTGGACCTGCCTTTAGGAGTTCACAAGTTGCTACATCGTGGAAGTAGCCACACAATAGAATACATACGTGAAGTTTGTTCCTGGCTCTCCCTTCATCCATCTCCCTGTCATCATCCTTCCCAATCCTTCACTGTGATATCTGTTTTTTCTCATTCTGTCCTCAACTCACCAAATCCAAATTCAATACTCTTTCAAAAGCTGATTGCCTAAGTCTCAGGTATCAGGATCATGCTTGGGAACCAGAGCTAACCCAATAAACCGGTTCATCCTAAATCTACTCATCGCAACTTGCAGTGATGCATTCCTGGTCCTTCCAGCCTACTCTGCTGCTTCCATACCCCTTCAGGACACTGTAACATTGAGCATGCCGGCACAGATTTAAAACTGACATGAAGCAGAGACAGAAAGTAGCTTTCATGTATTTTTCTCATAAACAGTTTTCACATTAGTGTGGTACTATTTCCTCTTGATTCTTTCTGAGCCAATGACACGTTCTTATTTGAAACTCTTTGAGGTTGAAGACTAGTAGCTTCCATGTTCAAGTCACATTTTGCATCTCTTCTCTTCTCCATCCTCCCCTCCCTTTACTGTGTGTAATTTGTGCCTATCCCTCAACCCCAGTAGATGACAGATATGTTTGCAGACAGGGTTTGGGGATTTTATTAACCGCTGAGTCCTGACCTTCAGCATCAGTGGCCTGCAGCAGTTGCAGGGAAGCAGAGGTTAAAGCCAGGGCATTTCAAGGTCAAAATCCCTGAGTTCACATTCTTGCTCTGTTATTTATTAACAGTGTGATAATAGGCAGATTATTAAGCATCACTGAATCTCGGTTTCCTTATCTGTAAAATGGAAAGAATAATAGAGCCTGGTTCATGGAGTTGTTGTAAGGACTCAATAAGACAGTTTATGCAAAGCACTTCATACATTATATCAGTTATATCGCTTTAAAACTGGGGAAGAAAATACTTCATATAGGATCTGGCACGTAGTGATTTATCATTATCATATGTGGCAAAAATTTGAAGTTGTCAAAGACAGAAGCGTCAGGCCTATGGGGCAGTGATTTGTAAAGATGAAAGTAGAACATTGAGCATCATGTGAATTGCGTAGGGCGAAATTAACATTAGCTCCAGCTCATTCAACTTGTAATCTAGCTTTATTCCTTAAAGGGAACTTACCAAAATCATGTCGATTCTTGACCCAAATTAATTAGTTATCATTATTTAGTTATATTCACAAATAACTATTCAATACTGACTACTTAGCAGGAATTATTTATTAGATAAATTATGCTCAAAAGATGTAGCTTAGTAGACATTATCCAAAAAAGACATCTAAAAGGTAATGCACTTCATTTTATATAAATCTTTCCATTTTTACTTTTAAAATTTATTGCCATATAAATTGCATTCAGGTATAAGAGCTTGTGATCTGATTAGAAGCTATAAATGTTCTCGTTAGGATGCAGAGTTAATTTTCAGTGTATGGTCAGCTTGGCGATTCCAGAGTGATTTTTACCACTTGGGACAGTTCTCTTAAATCCATCTAATCCGTCAACTATACGGTCTTGCTACATAGATTATAAAATATGGTAATATCCTTTGTAACTTAACGTGTGCTGCAAGAACTCTTTTCATACACTCCGGAATCCTTAGCACCTAGACCAGCGCCTCATACACTTGATCATGAAATTTTTTCCTGCTACATGCTGGATTTTGTGCTAGATTCTATTAGTGTAGATAAGAAGTGGCTCCCACTAGGATCGTATTTACCATACACTGGAAGAGAAAATAAGTAAATCAATTGAAATGAAGTAAAAGGTAGATGCTTGGTGTAGAAAAATGGCAATTCTGCCTGCAGAATTTGGAGATGAAAAATTTAAGTGTTCGAGTAGTAGGAGTGTTCCAGATCAGCATAAATCGAAGTTGGAGGATGTACAGACAGAGGGACAGTCTAGAATGATTGGATTTAGGGAAACCACAGCACTGTCAGTATTTTCAAGTAGTTTGAAATGATCAGAGCCCATGGCATGAAAGGATAGTCTCAAGGAGTAGGCAGGAGATGAGGGCAGTACTGCCCCATCATGGAAAGTCTTGTGCCCTTAAAGAGCCAACTCTTTGGTGTTATGAGCAAAGGGGATCCATTAATGTAGAGTTATCAAAATAGAGTGACATCGTTTTTGTCTCTTGAAAAGATCAATTTAGCAACAGTATGAGGATCTGTTGGAAGGTGAAAAAAACTGGAGGAAATGGGAAATGTCTCATAATTTAGGTAGAAATAATGAAAGTTTTAACTAAGGCAGGGTCGTGGTGGCAGCTGGGAGAGATTGTAAGGCTAGAATAAAAGGAACCTATTGATACGAATGAGGCAAGCAGAGAAGGAAAGGCCAAGGTTTCTTACTTGGGTAAAGGCTGGATGGCAAAACCAGTAATCAAAAATGTAAATTCAGTTTTGAAAAAGTTGGATTTTCATGTGGAGATGTTCAGGAGGTAGTTATTACACATATGGGTTTAGCTCAGAAGAGAAGTTGGGTGGTAATATTTCTGGTATCTTCAGGGTTTATAAAATCATCCAGAGAGATTATTTAAAAATAGAAGAGAAAAAGTATGAGACCTCTAAAGAGTCTGAGTTCTCGGAGCAATTGTCCTATAGGAGAGGCCTCCGGTGGACAAGCCCTGTCCACATACCCAGTGCTCTCAGATAGCTTCTTACTTATACTGTCATTCTAAAAAGAGGAAAGGAGACTTTCGCATTAAGATCATTTTTTAAAAAAAGAAAAGAGTGAAAAAGAAGCATAAGCAGAAACAAAGGTATGAGCCTGAACTTCAGATTTATCAATGAAGACAGGAGTCTGCAGACTCAGATGTGTAGATACGACCGTCTGTGCCAGCTGAGCCACGCGAGCATCGGAAGAAAATCCTGCAGCTTCCATATGTGTTTGTTGGCCAAATAAGTGAGAATGAAGTTAACCTTTACTGAGACTTAATAACAGATTAAAATAGTCCTCACTCACCCCGTGTTCGAGAGGACCATGTGTCATCTAAGGGTCGTCGGAAGAAGGCTAGCAGTTCTGTAAGGTGAAAGGGCAAAGTAGAGTCACCTTCAACTCATCTGTTTATTTTACCCAAACTGTGCTATTTTCTGGCTTGTGTAGGGCCAGGCATGTGAATTTACAGATTGTGTTATCGGATTGTAACTTAAAAAAACCCTTCTAAAATGGACTAGTGGTTCACAAATTTTCTGGCAAAGAAATAACGCTGATTGAAGATAGTGTCGTAATGCAAGCACAGATGAAAACAGGGAAGGTAATAAAGCTGACAGTCCATTCACAGAATAAACTCTTTCTGTGAGCTAAAAGCAATTAAGATTTATTTGGATCTTCCAACATCTTCCAAATGAGTAAAAAATATTAAAAAATAAACGTAAAATATGGGTTTATCATTCACTGTCATGACAATAAGCCTCAAATGGAACATATGCACTGAGATATCCGCTAATGATCTTTCAAAATA
The DNA here is from genome assembly GCA_030068075.1 of Paguma larvata. Lineage (NCBI taxonomy): Eukaryota > Metazoa > Chordata > Mammalia > Carnivora > Viverridae > Paguma > Paguma larvata. The sequence continues at coordinate 71,549,484 of CM057833.1, read as the reverse complement.
AGGTTTATTTGACCTCATTCTTATAAATTTATATTCGGCGAATATATTTTCATCTATCGAGAGAATGTGAGGTAACATAATTGATAAAATACCTATATAGGAATTTGGTTTGGTATCTTGAATTTTTCTAAAGGTAGGAACAAACAAGCAATAAGATCTGGAGAGCAGTGAGTTACGGAGTGGAGGGATATTTGAGCAGAGTTCAGGAAAGTCAAAATGGATGGCCATTGCTTGCATCCTCTTTCGTATAAGCTGAGAAAGGGGTTCGCTGTATTTCTCTGTGTAATGCATTTCTGAAAAGAAACCCACAATCTCCTCATCACAGTATTGATTGCATTATTGAAATTAAATCTCTGAGCCAGAACAGGGTGCAGAGGCAAGAGGAGGAGAAATTTTAGCAATGTGATGATTTTATTAAATGCGTGAGAGCCTCAGTGCCAGAAATTACAAGTGCAATCATCGGTCCTAGTTTCACAGACCATTAAGCAAACAACCTGTTTCTGTTTGGACTATTTTATTTGATTCAGGTAACATAAAAGACTTTCATAACAAGAAATCCATGAAGAAAAGTTTACTTATCAATATGCTTCCATTTAATCATGCAAACTTCCATATGAATAATATAGCTATATATTGCAAGCTGTGTCATCGATACTGGAATATTGGCCATCCTTAAGATTCATGAGTTTTTCCATAGCCATCTGTTGGTTCTGGGTGATCACAAAGTGCAATCTTCAGTAGCAATCGTAGTTAAAGGTTTATAGAAGTAAATCCGACATGGAAAGTGTAGTGTGAACCCCATTTACTGTCAATACCTGAATTGCTTTGATGCATTACAATTCCCAGAATGTGAAGAGCTAAAGGAAAATAATATCGGTACATTCAGTAAAGCCAAAAATTAGACTTTCAGTGATGATTACATACAGATACTAATATCTAGGAATTACATGATTGCCGATAAATGAAAATGACAATACTTAAAGACAAAAGTTTTAAATATAATAAATTTAGGTTTCTTTTAAGGAAATGAGTATTTTTCATAACTTGGGGGGAAAATAGTACAAACTCTACAAATCTGGAGATATAAATGACTAGCATTTGCTGGGTAGGTAATGTATGACAAGAATTAGTATTTGGCACGTAAGGTTCTTGGTGAGCAAAGGCCAGGTAAATCCCAATGTGAAGAAGAATATGGCAGTGATGGAGTGTAGTGATAGGAGGGATTAAGAAGCTGAACAGTGTTTATAAAAAGCATTGTGTAAGAATGTTAAGAAGCCACCTTAACGGACTCACTGTAATTACTCCCATCAGTGACACATGCAAGTAGCTATAGAAAAAATTGTACAGTCATCACATGGACTCAGAATTTTATCTAACTATAGTATTTCTTAACCTGTTCCCAGGTTGGCTCACGAAGTCGAGGTAAACAATCTCTTTCACAAAGATAAATAGTAAACCTACATTTTTGCATTTGTCCTAGGATCTAAATTCTCTGGGCACATCCCACACTGAGCAATGAAGATCAAAAGAAATGATCATTCAGAAATAATCTTAACCACTGAACCAAAAATGGGATCCACATTTCAAACACTTATTTTCACCAAGGGGAAGAAAAATGGTTTTCTGAATTAGAAACACTTTCAAGAAACTAAGGAGGTGATATGGGAACAAAGTAGGGTAAGAGTAAGAAAACTGTAACCTTCTTTTGAAGCCCTTCTGAGGAGGGCTTCAAAAATAAGAGAAGGAGTGCCTAAGTCTCAGCAAAAACTGCCCATGGAGAGACTCCAGATGGAACATGGTTTTGGCATCATGTGTTTATCTAAGCAGGAATTCATGTGCATCTGGGACAGTTTTGTGAGTCTATTGCAAAATTTGTGTTATGTACAAATCAATTGTAATCAAATAGCAATCAATCTCATCTTCAATATGTATTGACCAATTTTTTAGTGATAATTGGCTGAGATTTTCATTGAGTTTAACAGTGGACTATTTCCCTCATCTTTGTTACTGTTTCGTACCCCTACCAACAATTCCTACCCTAATGAAATATATTAAAACAAAACCACCTGCTCTTGGCCTCCTTACTTCATGCTGAGTCACTGACTGGTTCCTTTTGCTGGCTTTTGATCCCAGCTGTTAAGTCCAAGCCTTTGGTCCCCTTTGGCTACTCATCTTTCTTAAGGCTAAGCTTTTCATCTTCTTGACATTTATGCCTCCTCTTCTTCTGCCTCCTGTTCTCACCAGTGTAAGGGATCTTCTGGAACTTTTCCAATTTTCTTAGATTTCCTCCCTCTCATACCTCTCTTGCTTCTGCAGCTAATATTTGCATGTCTTGGACCCATTTCACTTGGTCTGTCCTTTAGATGATATAGAGAGGTCTCCTTACACTCAGATTTCATAACCCAGTTCTTCTTGCCCTTCAGATATCAATATCAAACTGTCTTCTAAGACATCACTGAAGCTTCCTCTTTGAACATACTCCAGAATTCACGTGTTAAGAACTACAGAGATTGGCAGGCAATTCTTTTAACTAGACACTTAAGAAACCGCCTCCATTTTTCTGGAAATGAAACATAGCATGCAATTAGTATTTACAGATGCAGTCGTGGAGAAATTAATATCAGGAAGCAGATGGGTAGGGGAAGGGGAAAAGGGGATGAAATATTGAAGTCTTTTGTGGATGACCAAGGGGAAAAAAAAAAGAAAAAACTTCCACCATTCTGATAGTCATTGTATAAATGCACAAAAATAACCAAATTAGATATATCCAATTTCAAGCTCCTCCCACCTCTGGATATTTTTGTCTTTAAATCTGGCACCTCTGCAGTGAGTGTGAAATGGTGGTGACAGTGACAAAGACTACTAGGCATAAATCCCCCCAGAAAGCAAACGACCAGCATATTCTCAATGCCAACGACAACAAGGGGGTAACAGAGCCAGCAAAAGAAAGTTTAGTGTAGAATAATAGTAACAGCTAATACAAACAGGAGGCAGAGAGGACATGCCTCTTGTCTGTTCGAGGACTGCTCTTGATGATATATATTGCAATTCCTGGACTTGGTGGTAGAGAACACACATATTTGGGAATCAAAGCAGAACATAGTTATGAATGAAGCTCTGTGGATTTCCCCCACGTGACCTGGTCCCCTTATTATTGTCAATGGCTGCTTCTTGCTATCTATGGAGACTTTGGGGAGTCAGCTTCATAATAAGGGCTTTTTGAGCTCCAAATAGTATAAGATATTTGGCATCTGTACACCTACATCTTCCTATAACAGCGTATTTTATAGTTTGGTGAAAGAAGTAAATCCATATGAAGCAAAAGTGGCAAAAGCTTTTAGTGATTTTTATGGTTATATGTGAAGATACATTTGGCACATTCCATTTCTGAAAGTTTTTTTTTCTGTAGGTAGTAATAGTTTCCCCTCCATGCCAACTCTCCTTCTCGTGTTCACTCTTCTGGCTCTGATCAGTGCCCTTCCTTTTCTAAACTCTTCACTCCTCCCCCTGGAGGATAGAAGGCAAACACTCTCCTTCTTGGGAGAAGAACCTTCTCTTCACATCAGGCGACTACAGAAATAACAAAGAGATGTGCTGCCCACTCATCGTCCACTATCTCTGCATACAGATGGCTGTTTCAAAGGTGATCTTCTAAGAAGCCCCAAACTGGCAGTTTGCCAGTGTGAAGCAACTACCATCTAATCTGGCCAACCCCAGAAGGATGGGGGATTAGACTGCTGAGAAATCACCAGAAAAACTGAGGCTTCTGTTTGCTCTCAGCCTGTTTCTGTTTCTAGTCAGGATGAGGTAGTCTCTACAATAAAACCCAGGACAGCAATGTTGTTGCACTAAAATCAACAGGCCCCCCAATTTAACTCCAAGCTTCAAATCCAAGTATGTGTTCTAGAAGCAAATGAAAGTACCTGCTGCTTAGAGCTTGCCGCAGTGCCTGGTCATAACAGGTATAAATGAAGAAGTTATTAACCTGTGAGCTTTCTGATGTTTGTGGGCTTAAACGCAGGTCCTTGGTGCTATAATTCTACTAGGAGTGGCGGTGGTGGTGTTTGTGTGTGTGCGTGCGCATTCGTGCGTGTTCATGCGTGTGTGTGAATATTTATTACAAACTTATTCTTCACCTAGGAAGTTCTTGGCAGGAATTTAAAATGTAAGGGTTATAAACTAATAAATGTGCTTTGAACAGTGCCAGGTTTACAGTCAAGAGAGGCCAGTACATGGCACTATTAAGGATAACAAGAAGAATTCTCTGATGGGAACTCTAATAAATGTAGTAGCATGCTGTAATAAAGAGCACTAGAAAATGGATGAGGTATAACAAAATTATTCATAAAGAGAAATGGAAAAGGATGTCATGCTGAGTGGTTACATGCAGTTATATAGACACTAACAAGGTTATCACGAGAAGCTGAGTGCTAGTACGTTCACATATGTTTTCTAACTAGCACAAAGAGAGACTGTTTTTATCTTGAAGAACAGGAGAGCCTGGAGTTAGAGGTGTGCTAAATCTCGCTACTGATTTTTAATAATTCAGAGCCAAATAGCAATAATGGTTCGTGTAGGTCAGTTTAATGAACAAAGCAACCTCACTTCAGGTTGTTTGATAGAAGGTTCTCTGCCGAGTTGCTAACTGGTATACTTTACAGCTATCTCCAGGGTTCTTTTTGATATGATATTATCCTCCTCACACACTGTGCTTTCTATACACCAAAATATAATGTGATGCCACGAGCGAGGATGAAAACACTAAAAGAATTTTCAAATGAGCCCATGAGCTCTTGCTCTGAAGCCACAGTAATGCTGGAAAAACAGAGGCAGCTGTCCTGCTCACATGCCTCTCAAATAAAGTTTTCTAGGAACCACAGTAATTCAAAGAGCTGGCTAGGAAGTCTTCCGACCATCCTTGGAACTGAGGAGAGAGGCTTACCCACGATACTTTCCTTCTCTGATGCTTAACCATCACAAGACAGTGACGGATTAATGCAAGGTTAGGCTGCTTGTAACCAATTCGCTAAATACAATGGTAAGCAATCATTTTATTGACACGTGGGACATGCGGGGTCTTCTATTCCTGCGAATCTCCCTTCGTGATAAGTGTATATAGTGTGGTTATCCCAGTATGATTTAAATTGAACCCGTGGAAAGAAGTTTTAACCTAGAGATTTGAGGCATTTAGATTTCTTTTTCAGACCAAAATCCTATCAAGATATAGCTGTGAGTATCAGCAGCAGTGTCTCAAGCCAATAAAAATCATTGAAAGTATTTTTCCTACGGAATTTGGACTTTGAGGATTTTCTTTCAGATTCCATTTTAATTGAAGCCCCGAGTCCATTCTATATGGGGGGAAACCAGCAAACTCACTAACATTAGAATTCTGCAGCTTTGGCCACATAACCTTCTTCACTGACCTGAGCCTCATAGAATGAAGGCTTGTCTACATTTCTATCCTTTTCAGAAACCTAACGTGGTATTTGGTGTGCTAGTTAATAGTACTCATGTAAAGACTGGCAACGTGTGTGTTGTTTCAGTGGATTAGCTTTTCGAATATTTCTCCTTTCTCTGGTCTTCTCCAGCATTGCCGAATGTATGCTTAGGCATTTTGGAAACACTTGGAAAGTAAAGGCACAGATAATAAAGGGTAGGCTCCCTCTGATTCCCTCCCAAGCCCCCCAAGAATTTTGTATGGAGCGGATCCCTTGACAACTGGTTCCACCTAGATGTCACGCCTTGCCAGGTAGTATTCAGTTACAGGTGACTTCTCTTGCCAGAGATTCCTAATTAATCGGAGGTATACCCCATCCCTCTCAAGTGCCACTTGCCCTGAATTTATTTAGTGGGGCTGTAGGCCTGGAACAGAGGCAAGGTTCTTACTCTTGGGTTATAAATGCTATCATTGTGCGTGCGCGCGTTCTCCACAGTAAGCCACCTGCTTAGGGAGGGCTGTGTTTCTCAGAGAGTTTTCACACTGATGGTTCGGTGGAGCTAACGCATTTATGAATGGAAAGATTGAGGGCAGGGGTTTGGGCATGGGGTTCAAATGGAGAAACAGAGTATTTGTTTCTTAACTCACGAAAACACACTCTCCTCTGCTCTCCAGGAAGAGCACGGCCCGCTGGTGGAGCAGGTGACAACTTTCACAACTGAAGGTCAAGAAGGATTAAATCCCCACCCCCATCTCATGAATTAAAACAATATTGTACGGTTGCAAAACTTACAGTGGGCAAGCAATCACCTCCTTCACATACTTTGAGCCTCATGACAGTATAGGAAATGTATTGTCCACCCCATTTAATAGGTGAGAAAACCAAGGTTTATAAACTATGAGATTTGCCACTCAGATCCTAATAGGGAGTGTTGAAGGGAATTGCTGTTTTCCGTAAGTCTATTGATCCCTGCCTCCAAAAACAGCTATGGGTCGTTTGTCAGATATTAACACCTTTACTTAGTTCTTTTCGTAGCTACCACGGGAAACAGGAAGCAGAGACCTCATGGCTTAGGAAAGAGACAGGTGAACTTGGAGGAAGCTGGATAGATCTGTGCCCTGACGTCATGCATGAGGGGAGAGCGTGGGGAGATCTGCAGGCAGTGGGGGGAAGCCGGTGCATGGGGGCCTCAGGGAAGAAACAGATAGTAAATGTTCCTAATAGAGGAGAGAGGCGGGGAGCTGGGATAAACTCTAAAGACCAACTTCTCCTTCCCAAGTTTGCCTTGGGGAGCAATACATCGGAAAGTGATTAGTGAAGGCCTTAACGCTTTGTATGTGAGAGTAAGTAACATTTATCGAAGGGAGGCGAGTGCAAGCAGAACCTTCCTTTCCAAGGAGTGACTGAAATTCTGCTTCTAAAGGCTCCCGATTCCCTACCTCCCTGGGTCCCACGGGGCAGTCCTTAGTGTGGTAAACCCTGGAACAAATTCTCCTGGAAGGAATGCGTTCGAGAAATGAGCATTTCAGATAGAAGGAAAAATGAGAAGTACCAGGAAATGTTTCGAAGACAGTGTATCATTGTTACTGGGAGGAAGTGTCACACGTAACTTCGGACTAACTGTTTATGTGGTGGAAAATCAATTTTGAAAAATGTAAGCAGTGGCCGCAGCGGGGCTCTGGCTAGGATTTGAAATAAACCTCCCTTAAGTGGGACATAATTATTTTCTTTGGTTTCTAAAATATTGGCTTTCATAAGCAATGAAAATATTTATTTAATGCTACTGACCCTAACCTGTTTATCAAATAGAACCAGAGTCCCAGGAATTAAATCCTGGCACCAGCTCACCAACGTGTGGGTGACGTCAGCTGGAGGGGGAGGTGACCTCTCGCTGGGACACACTCGAGAGGAGGGTCGCAGTGATAAAAATGCCAAACGCGCGTACCATCTCATTCTCCATGCTGAATCCCCACCAACCTTGCCAGCCACGTTTTATCTATGAAACAGATTTATGGTTCTAAAAAGCAGAACACACTCATCAAATGAATTTATTTTAAATACCGAAGCCAAATTGGAATTTTTCATTGCATCTGTGACTTTTTACAATGAATCTGGATATAGTTTTGTACCCACTTCCAGTCTGGAACAAGTTCTCTCTTACTAAGTATTTGGTCTACCCACCTTCCTCTGGGAACCACAGCGAAGGCTTCAATTCCCTCACCCAAGTGGGTGTCTCCCAAAATGACGGTTCTGTATATATAATCAGGACCTGCGAAGTTAGGCTACTTAGTCTGACTTTTTGCATACCCCCTGGCCTGTGGAGTATTGCCATATTCTAAAGAATTTTCTGCCCTTTACACTTTTACTTGGTAGGACATACACAGAGTCGCCACTCAATAATACTTCCGGTTATACATTTTGCTATCTAGATTAAGCTTCGACAGAAGATGTAGAGATTTTATTCAAGCAATACTTTTTGACATTGGCAATTAGGAACCAGTTGGTATGGCCAGCAAACAAATAAGTTAATGTGATTGTAAGCTTAAAAAAAGCTGGGGACTTTTTTTTTTTAACTTTCTTTGTCCTGAAGGATAATGTAAACAGGAAAACCCCACAAATCACAAAAATGTGCAGCTCAGTGATTTATCACAAGACAAACATCTCTGTGCCCCCCATCCAGGCCTAAAAATGTAATGGTTGTTACAGCGTTCCTTCTATTCATTAATTCAGATATTTTCTGTGCCCCTGCTGTGCCAAGCACTGTCCTAGGCATACTTACTGTATAGTGGAAAAGACACACAATGTGCAAATAAAAATATAACACCATAGGCAGGGATGTGCTCTGCAGGAGAAGGGACATAGAGGGAGAAGGCATAGGAGGGGGCAGCTACTGCATATGTGGCATTACCAAGAGGGACATTGTAGTTTTAGGTCGTGTCCCTGGCTGCCTAGCTTAAAGTGCGAATTTCTTTTTAAATTTTTTTTAACGTTTATTTATTTTTGAGACATAGGGACAGAGCATGAGCAGGAGAAGGGCAGAGAGAGAGGGAGACACAGAATCCGAAGCAGGCTCCAGGCTCTGAGCTGTCAGCACAGAGCCTGACGCAGGGCTCGAACTCACAGACCTTGAGATCATGACCTGAGCTGAAGTCAGCCGCTTAACCAACTGAGCCACCCAAGCGCCCTTAAAGTGTGAATTAATAACTATGTCGAGCAAATGGAGAGTGGTAGAATCCAGTATTCGTGACAGAACAAAGCAAACACAAAACCAAACAGAAAACAACAAAAAACAATTGTAAACTAGTCGGTTTTGCGAACCACAAGGCTAGGCACATGGCATTTGTGAGGATAGAAGAAACAACTGGTCGTGAAACTTCAGTGTGGAGCCTCAGGGCAGGACACGTGATTCTTTTCCAGGCACTTCCTTCTGAGCTGTTGCACTGAGCTGAGATTTTACAAGTTCACGAGCGCTCTAAATGTAGACACCAGACTATTGCATTTGGACCAAGCGGTGTTCACTCATCCATGGCTGGCCTTCACCTTCCTAAATGTTTCCCAAACTGGCGGCTGTGTATTTTGAAATGCCGGTGATAAAGAGTGAAGACAAAGTATTATAAAAGACAAAAAGCTCAAGAAATGAAATACTCCTCAATTTTAATATTGGCATTGCTAGCAACCCACCAAATGTCACTTTCAGCCTCTGAAGATCAGAGAAACTAACTGGAGACGGAAAGATAGAAAACTGAGATCCAAGCCCATCAGGAATGTTATTCGGTCAAAGCTGCAGAACTCACATATAGGATCGGCTCAGTTTCAGTTAAAACGGGACCTAAATGGAAAATCTCAAGGGCCAATTTCAATAGGAAAATCTTTCCAGGGCTTTTCTCCCCCTTCTTCTTCTCAGGATGTAGCCTGTAAGGACACTGAGGGAGGGAGGGATGGGAAGAGAGAGAGAGAGAGAATGAATAGGGGTAGAGGGAGAAGGAAGGAGGAAAAGAGGAAGTGAAAAAGAAAAAAGAGAAGAGAGAGAAGGCAGGAAAAGGAGGAAGAAGGAGTGACCCTTGATATTGACATTTTGAGGAATATTAGAAATTTGCAAAAAAATAGAATTGAAATGTCTGTGAGATTCTCACATGCCTCCTTTATTTTGCCGGTTAGAAAATTATCTTTAAAATATGCTACCTCTGTATTTTGATTCTTTTTTATATCCATTGAAAATTGATATTCCTAGCATTGTGCCCTCCACGTAGTAGTCCTTCAATAAATGTATCCTGATGATATTGATTTTACTGAATCCATTTCCCACTTTCTTTTTAATGACTCCGAATAATCCTCATAATTAAGTTAAATCAATAGTAACACAAGTGTGGAATTCAGCATTAAAAAACTCATGTAGTCATTCACTCCATCAATCAATAAATATTAATTGCACTTCAGGCAGTGTTCTTAGATGCTGGGGGCATATATTTCCCTTGCTCCAGAGATTATAAAATCTAGCTAGAATGACATTTGAAAACCATCATCATTATCATCACCACCATCATCATCACCACCACCACCATCATCACTAACACATAACTCAGTGACAGGCACCCTTATAGCAGTTCACATATATTAACTCACTTCATCTTCACAGCAACATTTGAAATAGATAATAATAATATTAGTGTCATTTATTTTTGGTGAGGAAACAAAGGCTCCAGAAAATGAAGAGCTCTAAAAAGTGAATTTCAGTACAGCGCTGAAGTCGTGTGAATCATAATGCGTTGGTTAAAATGATGCCTCAAAGCAGCTATTGGCATCGATAGAAAAAGAGGATTAAGATTCCTCTTCCTCCACGTATCCTCCCTCCACTTATAGAAAAAAAAAAAATCTGAATGGCTTTACATATTTTTAATTTAAATTTTATCTTTTACTGTTCTAACTTTTTAAGAAGAGAATCACTGGTGATAATGGTTACAATGCTTTATATACTTGATGGTTTGGAAGTTATTAGTTATGATAGAGAAGGTAGGACAGATTACATGACATGATCCAGAGCCTTCCAAAATGAGGGGAAAGGGCACTCCAATTGAGATGTAAGCAAAGGCACTCTCCTTGGGAATTTAGAGCCCCATGTTTCATTTTCTGACCTTACTACATAGACTTCCACACCATCTGGGCCTGCCATTGGGTAATAACTGTGTCCAGCAACCCCCGGGACCCAACCAATTTATCATCTACTCTGCTGGAGAGATTTTTGGTTGCTTGCATCCTGTCCTGGGCTGTGGGGTCTAGCGAAGCCAAAGGGTTGCTAATTGCCATGTTAAATTCTCCTGGCCTCAGCTATTCTCTCCCCTGAGTCTCTCAATCTCCCAGTCCAATTGGGGACATCCGTAGGAATTTATCTGCACGCCAGGAGCTCAAAAAGCATTTACTGCTAGTTTGTCTGTATCAGCAGAGGAGAAAGGTGGTTTTAGTCAGGGTGGCTGTGCTCTGCATTTTATGATGCTATTTCATAATAGGAGGTTGCAATCTTCTGCCTACTATATGATAAAAGGGAAAGGAATTCACAACAACTCGTGTTTGGGGAAACATTTTCTTGAATTTAAGGTTATCCATCAAGATAACAGTTATTACTAATGCCCTTATCTGATGTTGTCTAAATAAAGTCCATTAACTGACTTTACATTCCCAGGTCCAGTTGCAGTAACTTTATTATAGCTGTCAATACCCTGTTGAAAATCATAATTCTAGCATTGATCTCGACTTCTTCTTTGCTTAAAGACCCTTTGGCATCTCCACCGAATTTCTGGAGTTTACAAAATTTGTGGCATTTGGGTGGAGGATTTAAAAAGTCGACATGTGAACAGGAGTCCCCAGGTGATCTTCCTTATGCGATATTTTAGACAATTTAATTCTGTTCCACAAAATATAGAATCAGTGACTCAGGGTGAATTTTTTTTTCTCTCCACTTTCAAGTTTAAAAATATTTTTAGACAGCATGAAATGCATTTGCCTCATTTTCACAAGCATCGTATAAACATGGCTGTGCCTGCTTCATCACGGCTCACCAGGACGCCATCCCTGATGTGACCTATACTTTTTTATGTTGACCTGAAAAACTCCTCCTTCAGTTGACTCAAAGGTGAAATTTTATAATGTCTCTTAGTGAGAATATGCTTGACATATTTGTGATGCCGAATGGGCTTCGTTTCTCCAAAATTACAGAGAAGAACAATGTGATTGGCATCGCCAACCAAAGACAAGATGAACAGGAAAAGTAGGAGATGGGGTCCGGTGGGTGGTGTCAGGCGTATAGGAATATTGCATTACTGACTTAGGGGGTGGAAGACGTGGGGCAGGTACTCCAGTACAGACCACAGTGAAGGTCTCCTCCAAAGGAATATGGATCTGAAGGACCTGTCACTGCCCTTGGCGAGTACTTTTTCCAGCCTTCCTGCTTTGTATGCTGCATTTTCTTCCCAAACCAAATGATGGGGGCTGGTGTCCACAGGCACTGAGCAAGAGGATTTATAGAACAGGATTTATCCCTGGCCTGGCCACACCTTGTTCTCTTTTCTAGTCGCATTTTGTTTTTGTTTTTGTTTTTGTTTTTTGGTCTTTTTGCTCTTTCAGGTGGAACTCCAGCCTGTGGTCATTTTAGAGGCCAGCTAACATGATAGAAGGGATAGCAGCTTTAGAGCCCATGAAACCTGAGCCCTGGTCCTGACTCTGCCACAAGTAATGTGTAGGACCTTAGGCAAATTACTTAATCTTTTTATTAATATTCAGATTCCTTATCTGCAAAGTGGAAATTAAGATTGCCTACCTTGCAGAGTTGTTTGTGAGAATTTAATTAAACTTTATAAATATAGTGACCAGCACAGTATAAGTTACATGGTAGGGACCCAATTATAATAATAATGGAACATAAACAGATAAATGAAAATATAGGGTATTGTAATCTGGTGTCTTTGTATTTTTTTTTTCAGTGGCTGCAATGTTATTTCTGGGGAAATATGATTTGTCCAGTGAAAGAGGAATTTGTTTTCAGATACTTTCTCCCTTTACGAGATGACAAAGAAATTTACATTTATTTCTCAGTTTCTTTGATGCAAACATTGGGTAGGACAGTAAGAGAATTAAATTGTTAGGTGAGTCCAATTGAAGACCTAAAAAAATAATTGCTTTATAGGCAGTTTAGGAAATGAAGTAATTTGATTTTAATTTTCTTGTTTAAAAGGCATTCTGAACACTCATCAGATATTTGGATGGTTGGACCACACGTTCAGCTTCTATAATAGGTAGGGTTAGATCGGGGTGAGGTCCCAAGTCCCTTCAGTACCTGAAGGCAGTTTGATTTGCTGATGCACAGATGGGGAAACACAATCCTGAGTCTCGCTGAGCTCAGGAAAGGACCCTTTGTTTGTATCCCTAAGTCAGGGTCATTTCAGGACCACAGAAATCACCTGGGATATTTTACAACATATATGTTATATATTACATATATATTACATAGTATATATATATATATATATGTATATATATATATATATATACATACAATATTTTGCAATTTAACAATCAACGTTTCATAATAAAACAGGTGGTAATATGATGTACTGTACTTCCACAGAAGTTTTAAGTCTTAAGGGTTTTTCCTGACTCTGATTCCCTCCAGTGTCTTAACCTCTCTATTCTGATCTTTCATCCATAAAAGAAGGGCCTTCAACTATGACAGGCATAGCAATAATTATAAAAATGAAAAGAATAGCTGCTCCCTGAATTAATCCAGTATTGTGATGATAGGTGAGACCCTGAAGTTTGCCTGAGTTCAAAGAACTGGCGACGTGGCCTCGGGCACTTTAATTTCCTTACCTGTAAAATGGGAGCAGGAGGAAGATGAACCTCAGAGGGCTGTGGTGAGGGTTAATTGAATAATATGCATAAGGTGTTTGCCACAGCTCAAGAATGAATGTCAGCCGGTGGTGGCGGTGGGATAGCGGTGGTGACCAGGAGCTTGCTCCTTAATTTAATTCTTACAGCCGGCAACCTCGTAAGTATTAATCTCCGTATTTTATAGAAGAAGTAACTGAAGTTCAGGGAGGTTAAGCAATTTTGGAAATGTCATGTGGCTGGGAAGTAACAGCCCGACATTGAAACCGGGTCTGTTTAATTTTAACCAAAGGAAGGATACTTTCTAGCTTTATAATTCTATAAAAGTTCTACTTTGAGTAGAGTTACAAAATGGCACTTATGAGTTAGTTGTTCCATCTTTTCACTCTCAAAGCACTTTATACATTTAACCAGCAAAGTATTCATCGGATCTTTTACTTTGATTGCTTTGCACTTGTCTGGCCAACAGCAGACAGTGAGCTTTTTGAGGATAAGAATCATGGTTTCCAAGGCCAAGGGATGTGGATCCTGGCACATAATAGATGTTTAAGAAATGTCTTTCTTTTTTCTTAATGTTTATTTATTTTTGAGACAGCCACCAGCAAGAGCAGGGGAGGGAGGCACAGAATCCGAAGCAGGCTCCAGGCTCTGAGCTGTCAGTACAGAGCTGGATATGGGATTTGAACCCACGAACTGTGAGATCGTGACCTGAGCTGAAGTCTGACGCTTAACCAACTGAGCCACCCAGGAGCCCCAAGAAGTGTCTTTTGAACAAAGTAGATTTTAAGAAAATACAGAGTCTATGGCAAAACAAAGCAGAACAAAACAAAAACAATTTCTTTGGGTTAATTCAACTTTATGGAATAAAAACAGAAACACAGAGGCTAGGGAAGTAACATTTTATCAGGGCAGGAGGAGAATAAACAGATACTGAAGGTAAGCTACTGTTTAACCTTGAGGCAGGAAATGGGGTTCATTTTCAGGAATCTGTTCCTGAAACCATTGTTCCAAACTAAGATTTCACTGATTCTTGCAGCGAACAGAATTAAAATTAATCAAAATGTTTATATACAGAGAAATTGTAAACTTAAGAGGTTCGACTATTAAATTTGGACCAAACAGAGGCAGTTAAGTTTCAAAGACATTCTAGGAGAGATTCACTACGGTTGGTGTTTCCCATTAAAATTTACACCATCCATCATCCTAATAGATTATCCATATGATTTGTCCATCACACCAGAACAAAATGCTATCCGGTCTCCTTGATACAATGTCTTAAAATATATATATATATGTATATGTATGTATATATACATATACATACATATACATATATATATGTAAAAAAAAAAAAGAAAGCAAGAAATACCACACTGTTCCTTTTCTAGTTTTTCTTCTTTGAAGTTGTTCATAGCACACAAGGTCTGGCATCAGGAGTAATTAGAGTAAACCATGCAGAAATCCCAAAGGAAGCAGGCAGGTAGGATAATGTTTGCTGAATTAAAAACTTAAAAAGAAAGCTCCGTGTTTTAGAGGACGAGAAGGTGAATAAATCCTTCCCAGGATGATTGAACGAGTGAATCGGTTTTACCTGTCGAAATCAGACTTTCAATGGCCATATTCTAAGGTGTAATCATGATTATGGGAAAAATTTGAGAGGGATTTTTTAGTAATTAACAGTACCGTACACATGATAGGCAGACAATTTTTTTGAAGATTATGAGCAACAGTAATTGTGCAGTAGAATCACCCAGGTGATGGTCTGCATCTCAGGCCCACGGAAGCTGACAGTCCAGTCTGTAGGGATGGGTTCACGCCCCTGCCCTGCCTGCCTTCTGGAGAGATCGTCTGACTCTATCGACATTGTGAAGACTCCTGACAGATAAAAGACCCTTGCAGAGAAAGTCTTCATTTTCCTCAAATTCATTTTAACTTTTTTTGGTTAATTTAGTTTGTGTCACATGCATAATGCTTTTATATTTCCTTTCCTTTTGAAGATATGATGATGCAAAGTATTGAAAAACAAAATCGTGTGAAAGTAGGGGCTTTGGATTAAGCACGGAAACATTACTGGAAACATATTTATACTAAAAAACGTATTCATTTACCTCAAATTTGAATTTCACTGGGCAGCTTATATTTTTCTGGCTACTCTATACGAAAAGGAAGGAGTTATAGCACAGAGACAGCTAGTCTACCATTTACAGATGACCTCACATATGAACTGGTGCAGAGATGATGACATTTGTCACCTCAAATAACATAATTAGTCTAAATCTTACAAACGTTTCCTTTGTTTGGGAAATAGGAATTCAAAAGTGGCGTTGATAATGTAACGGCCTCTGTCGTAACCTTTTTCATGACTTTTCTGAATTCATTTTTAATTTAACGCATTGTTTTTGTTGTTTTTAAAGAACAAAATAATTTTTCAGTAAAAATAGCCCGAAAGAAACTTGAGTGTCTTCCAAACCCAAAGTTGTACTTAAAAAAGGTACCAGGACGAAAATGCACAGAGCCACCAAGACTTTCAGGAAGTCTCCACGAAGTAGGCGATGGTGATAAGGATCTCTCCAGCATTTCCATCTGCCCCTGTGTTCTAAACAGGGCGGCAGGTGTGGCCACAAGTCGAACAGATGTTTCCACATGTGGGAGTTGGGGTTTGAATCTATTTGCTGCTTCTGTCTTTTCCTCTCTATCATTCATGGTGGCGACGTGTGTTTTCATGCTGTCAAGCTCCCTTGCCTTACTTTATGCCTCTATTTGGTAGGGCCGTGGGCTGTGGTGTGCTATTTCTTTCTTGCATATTTTTATGATTGTTAAGAACTCTTTTTTTTTTTTAATTTTAGTCTTGCTGTTTTGAGACTCCTGAATCAGACTTTCTGGTCACTGTTTTAGGGTATGATTTTATAGCAGATAGAGAGGGAAGGAGAGGGAGAAAGAAAAAAACAGTGGAGACATTCTTCTTAAGGGGAAAAAATAAAAGCCTCAGCCAAAGGCAGATGACTGTGCCCTTGTTCTGCCTTGACCTGGAAGTTGAACCGCCCCAGGAAGTCATTAACACATCAGTAGTGACTGTTTTGTCAGGTCTTATTGTTTAATTAGATCACAACTTAGGTCCTGATTCTAAAATCCTTTTGGCACATGCCATAATTCTCAGCACTTAGTATCAAATACTGCCTAACGGCTGCCTATGTAAAGCAAAAAGAAGGCAAATTCAATATTTGAACTAATTTAATTTCTTTTTTAAATAACAGACGCTTAGAGTGAAAGTTTCTAGTGATCAATCACTCAAACTTTTTTTGAGTAATTGCACCCCGTGGCTCCCAAATGCTCAATTTGGCTACAAGGCTTCCCTTCAATCGCACGAAGTGCCCTTCACCATGTCTGGAGAATGACAAGTCTTCAGTTCCTTTCAACAATATATGCGGTTTGAAGATGTGTCGTCTGTGTTCATGGACTATGACAACCTCTCCAGACACAAAGCTGAATCAAAGTTCTAGACCTGAGGAAGGAGGAGATTTGTGGCAGATTTCAGGTATTAGGCCCTACTAGCTCTGGTTTATCAAAGTTGGCTTTCCGGGGACACATCACAGAAATGAACACCATTGAGAATCAGAGGAAACATATGTAAGGTCCTAGAAATCTCAGTCCACAAGAGGTTTTCCCCTCTCACCAAGTTGATGTTTCAAGTGCTAGATATTTTCAGTATCAAATGCCTAAAATGGCTTATTGCTCTTTCTCTACGGAGACCATACCACAGACCAGTGGATCTGATTACTGGGATTTTTTTCCTCTAGAGAAGTTGCCTGCATTCCATTTGGCTTAATTTCATAATATAGCTACAAGTGATGGTAGCATAAACAGGTGTTCCCTTTTCTTTTTTCTTCCTTTCATTTGTGTGTGTGTGTGTGTGTGTGTGTGTGTGTGTGTGAAAATCCATCAAATATTTTTGTAGCTGGTATCTTCCTCTATCATCTCCATTTAACCAAGTTTGACATGTTGAGCTGTGTTCATGTTTCCTTTTATACTTCTGTATTTCCTACGCCTGTAGAGTTGTGACTTTGCTTTTCCAAATTTCATTATTCGTTTTCAATATTTTTTCCATAGTGTAAGAAGCACTGTTCAAGTTGTCATAAGAGGGTAATATAGGAGTACTTGGGAGAGACACCATCTCAGATTGCTGAGGTACAGGGAGGGGTAGAGGAAAGTTTTCCTTGCTGAGAAGTCATTGCACGTGGAGAACTCAAGAGGAGTGAGCAGAGGGGACAAACAAATAAAACCTTAAGCTGTGAGTTCCATTTGAAAAGAAGGTAAATGGTGAAGATTGAGCTAAAGGTGACAAGATTAGAGAGAAAAGCAAGAATCGAATTTTAAAGACATTGCCCACTTCAGTAGGGTTTGGTTTTATCCTAATGGTAAAGAGAAGTAATGAAGGGTTTTAAGGAGACCAGTTGGATTTCTGTTTTTTAAAGATCACTCTGGCAACATGTGCAAAATAGATTAAGGTGTAGGAGAAAAGTTGAGTAAGAGCGATAGGAGGATATTTTAGAAAACTAAGCAAAAAACAGTGTCCCAAGTGCAGGTGGCAATAATGCAAAAAGCCAACCAGGTAGAATCCATACAGTTTGGTGACTCGTTAAGTGATGGTGAGAGTGAGTATAAGGCAGTGAAGGATGGCACTTGGTGTTTAGGCTTGAGAAAATAAGAGAATTGTAGAGATGATTCACTCATTATTGAGAAAGAAAATACAACAATGAAAGGTCCAGTCTGGATAGGAGATAGATTCCATTTGGCACGTGCTGAGTTTATGGTGCATGTTATACACTCTAGTACAGATATACAACTGGCTGATTGAGTCATAAATACAGGATCCATCAGTTTGGAGAGGGTAGTGAAGTCTTGAGAATACATGAGACCACCCTGAGAGAGATTTAGAGTGAGATTAGAGAGTCTGTGACAATTGAGGTATGCACAAAAGAAAATTAAGCATGGAGGATAATGATAAAGAATAGCCATAGAGGGGGACATCTGGGTGGCTCAGTTAGTTAAGCACCGGACTCTTGGTTTTGGCTCAGGTCATGATCTCATGGTTTGTGAGGCTCAGACTGGCAGCACAGAGCCTGCTTGGGATTCTCCCTCTGCCTTTCCCCCACTTGTTCTCTTTCTCTCAAAATAATAAATAAACTGAAAATTAAAGAAGAATAGAGGTAGGAATAAATCAAAAGAGAGTATTGTGTCACCAAAAAGGGGAAGAAATCACTTCTTTTTTTGTTTTGTTTTGTCAATGTTTATTTATTTTTGAGAGAGACAGAGCATGAGCAGGGGAGAGGAAGAGAGAGAGACACACACAGAATCTGAAGCAGGCTCCAGGCTCTGAGCCGTCATCACAGAGCCCAGCGCGAACCATGAGATCTCGGCCTGCGATGAAGTCGTACGCTTAACCGACTGAACCACCCGGGTGCCCCAAGGGAATAAACCATTTCAAGAAGTGCTCAATACTATCAAATACAGAAGTGGATACCGAAAGGCTTATTGCACTTGGTAGCAGGGCAGGCATCAGCGACTTTGTCAAAAAATGATTTCATGAGAGTAATTGTTGTAGAGCCAATTGCAATGGGATTCATTTAGTCAGTTTTGGTAATTCGTGTCCTTCAAAGAATTTATCCATTTAATCGAAGCTGTCCTATTTATTGATATAAAATTTTCATAATCTTTAATTATCAGCATATTTCCTCTAGGATTTATGATGATGTCTTTTATTTCAATCTGGATGTAGGTAATTTGTCTCTTTTCTCTTTATATCTTCATTAGTCTAGTTAGGTATGTATCAATTTTGTTGACTTTTTCAGTGGAATATCATTTGGTTTTATTGGTTCGCTCTATTCTCCATTTTATCAACCTCTTCTCTTTATTATTTCCTTCCTTCTGCTTGTTCGGAGTTTAATTTGCTCTTCCTTCTTTAGTTTCTTAATGTAGGAAGTGAGATCATTGAGTTCAGAATTTTTCCCTTTTCCAATATAATCAATTGAAGCTATAAAATTTACCTCAAGCAAGTTCAGCTGCATCCATGTTTTTGATATGTTGTTTTTTAATGTTTGTTCATTTCAATATATTTTCTAAATTTCCTCATGAATTCTTCATTCTTCCATGGGTTGTTTAATTTTTTTATATTTATTTCACTTTTGAGAGAGAGAGAGACAGAGACAGAGACAGAGTGCAGGCAGGGGAGGGGCAGAGAGAGAGAGAGAGAGAGAGAGAGAAGGGAGACACAGAATCCAAAGCAGGCTCCAGGTTCTGAGCTGTCAGCACAGAGCCCATCATGTGGCTTGAACCCACAAACCATGAGATCATGAACCTGAGCTGAGTCGGTCGCTTAACTGACTAAGTCACCCAGGCACCCATCTTCCATGGGTTATTTAGAAGCATATTGCTTTATCGCCAAATATTTGAGTTTAGAGATAAATTTCTGTTTTTTGTTTCTAATTTAATTTTTATGGTTAGATAACATGCACTATATGATTTCAATTTTATTTTAAGTTTACTGAATTTTTTTGACTTCCTATATAGTCTAGGTAAATGTTTGTGTACACTTAGAAAAACATGTATTCGCTTGTGTTAGTTGGGGCATTCCATAAATGTCAATTATGCCAAGTTGTTTAGTGTAGCTCAACTCTTCTATATTCTTACTGACTTTCTGTCCGTTGCTTTATGGATATTTGTCTCTTCAATTTATTTATATTTTGCTCTATGTGCTTTGAAACCCTTTTATCAGGCGCATATGTACTCAGGATTTTTTTGTCTCCTTGATGGATCAGTTCCTTTAACATGAAACTCCAGGCACTAGACCTGGTTCCAAAATCTATTTTATGAGGTATTACTTAGAGCCACTCCAGTTGTTTTATGCTTTGAGTTGTTATGGTATATTTTTTCCTTCTTTTTGCATTTAACCTAGCTGTGTTTTTATGTTTAAAATGAGTTTCTTGTTAACAGCATAGAATTGAGTCTTTTATTATCTAGTCTGACCAGTTTTTGCCTTTTATCTGGAGGGTTCAGACCATTTATATTTAATATAATTATTGAGGTGGACAAGTTTAAATTATCAACTTGCTATTTTTTGTTTCTACTTATGACAGCTGTTCTTTGTTTCTTCTATACTCTTTTCATGCCTTTTTGTGGATTAAGTATTTTTGAATTCTACTTTACCTCTGCTATTGGCTTATTAGTTATACTTCTTTGGGGTACTTTAGTGATTGCTCTAGGGCTTCCAAAATATATTTTACTTATCACAATTGCTTTTCCATTTAGGATAGCTAACGCTACCTATTTGCCAAGTCTGGGGAGTTTCCTAGGATATAAGAATTTTAGTGCTTAAGCCAGGAAATCCCCAGGCACTTAGGAAGAAGATAGATCACCCTAGTTTTTGTGAATAATAATATATATGTAATATATATTAATATATATGTAATAATAATAAAACAGTACGTTATAAAGCCCATAATACATTACTACTTAGATTTGCTTTAAGCAGTCAATTATCTTTTACAGAATTTTAAAACGTAAGAAAGCTTGCTGTGTTTATTCACATCCTTACAGTTCTTCAGATCATTTATTCCTTTGTGATATTCAAGTTTCCATTTGGTATCATTTTCTTTGATAAAATTTTTTTGTTGAACTGTAAGTAATGCTAGTTACCTACTGTTCATGTCTGCAGGGGACAAATACTCTCCAATTTATTTTAAATTTAAATTTTATTAAGACATTATTTTGTTAGAGCAGTTTAAGTCAACAAAATTGAGAGAAAGGTACAGAGATTTCCTCAAAGTCTCTAGCCCCTATGTAGTCTCTTCCATCATCAACATCCCCCAGCAAAGTGGTACGTTGATTCTAATGGATGAACCTGCACTTACATATCAAGTCACCCTAAATCTGTATTTTACAGTAGAGTTTTCTCTTGGTGTGAGTTTGGACAATACTTGGAAACCACTCGTATTTTACTGTATCCATAATTGTTCCTTTTCCAGAATGTCGCATAGTCGTAATTACACACTCTATAGTCTTTACAGATTGGCTTCTTTCACTTAATAACATTTAGAGTTACTTCATGTCTCCTTATGGCTTGATGGCTCATTTCTTTTTAGCACTAAATAATAATCCATTGTCTGGATGTACTATAGTTTATTTATCCATTCACATACTGAAGGACATCTTAGTTGCTTCCAAGTTTTGTCAATTATGAATAAAGCTGCTATAAACATCCACGTACAGGTTTCTGTGTGAACATAACTTTCTCTTTTTCTTTTTTTTAATTTTTTTTAACATTTTAATTTTATTTTGACATAGAGATAGAGCGTGAGCAAGGGAAGGCCAGAGAGGGAGGGAGATACAGAATCTGAAGCAACCTCCAGGCTCTGAGCCGTCAGCACAGAGCCCGACACGGGGCTCGAACTCACAGACCACCACCCAGGCGCCCCTGAACGTAACTTTTTCAGCTCCTTCGAAGAAATACCAAGGAGTGCAGTTGCTGTATCGTATGGTAATAGGGTGTTTAGTTTTGTAAGAAACTGCAAAACTGTCTTTCAAAGTGACTGCACCATTTTGTATTTGCTCCACATCCTAGTCAGCGTTTGGTGTTGTCATTCTTCTAGATTTGGGCCATTCTTATAGGTATTGGCATTGTTTTAATTTGTATATTCCTAATGACATATCAAGTGGGTATCTTTTCACATACTTATTTTCCATCAGCATATCTTCTTTGGTGAGGTGTCTCTTAAAGTCTTGGCCCATATTTTAATTATTTGTTTTCTTTGTCGTGTTTTAATTTCTCTCTGTTTTTATTTTCTGCAAGAACTTTTATTTCACCTCCTTCTTCAAAGACATTTTCATATGCGTAGACTTCTAAGTTCAGAGTGGTTTCAGCACTTTAGAGATACCATTCTATTTTCTTCCGACTTTCATATTTCTTGCAAGAAGTCTTAGTTTCCTATCTTTGTTCTCTATGTAATGTATCTTTTTTCTCTATTTCTAAGATTTTACCCCTAGCAGTGCTTTCCTCAGTATAGTTCTCCCTTGGTCTGCATGTACGTGCATGTATTTATCTCACTTTGGACTTAGGTTGAGCTTTTTTAGAATCTAGCTTTAGAGTTTTCAGTCATTTGGGGAAAGTTTTGGCCATTATTTCTTCAAATCTTTTCTGGCTCCCCCTCTAGGACTCAATGACACATATTTGAAACCACTTTATCATGTTCTGTAGATTACTGAGACTCTGTTCTCTCTCTCTTTTGTTTCAGTCTTTTTTCACTTTTTGCTTTATTCTGTTGGCATAACTCAAATTACTGAACATATCATTTCATCTGCAGTGTCTAATTTATTATTAATCTCACCAAGTAAGATTTCCATTTCTGATTTGTATTTTTTATTTTTAGAAGTTTTCATTATTTCTCTCTTCTATTTTTCACTGCTCTTCCTTTGTTACCATAATTTACATGGTATAATAGTTGTTTCTACATCCTTGTCTGTTAGTGTTATCATCTCTGGGGATGTTTCCATTGACCAATTTTCTGGGCTGTGTTTAGTTTACTTCTCTGTATCCTTGGGCCAGAAACGGACTCTAAGTAAAAATCTAGGGGCATTGTAGGGCTCATCTCTTCCAGGTCCTTTTTCTCGGGGATCACAGCTCTCCACTGCCTGTTGCCCCAATTCTGAAAACAGTTACTTCCTATGTTTTGTCAAACCTTCTAATAATTATGAAGGCAATTTGAGTGTGGTTCCTTGCTTCTCCGTCATGGCAAGAAGCAGATGTGCAGCCGCTAAAATTTGGGGTTGTTACTTGGAGTTATTATGACGATAATTGAATAATACAAAAAAAAAATTTCTATGTGCCAGGCTTGTCACCAAGGGTATAAAAATGAACAAGAAGCAGTACCTGCTGTCAAAGAACTCAGGGAGTCAGACATAGATGATGAGCCAGTGTGTTCAATACCATAGTAATAGTGTGTTCCAGATACATAGGAGCTCTCAACTTTACCTTTGGGAACCAGTGTACTCTTGTAGTATGAAAGTCAAAGCTGAGTCCTAAAGGATTAATAAGGATGATTCTTTTTTTTGTTTTAAAGAATGGGATAGAGGCAAGCTTTTTAATTTTTTTTAATGTTTATTTATTTTTGAGACAGAAACAGAGCATGAGCGGGGGAGGGGCAGAGAGAGAGAGAGAGACACAGAATGTGAAGCAGGCTCCAGGCTCTGAGCCATCAGCCCAGAGCCCGACGCGGGGCTCGAACTCACAGACCGCGAGATCATGACCTGAGCCGAAGTCGGACACTCAACCGACTGAGCCACCCAGGCGCCCCAATAAGGATGATTCTAAATCACATCTAATATAGGGAAAAGATGTCCCATGCAGAAGAGACAGCATGGGCAAAGGCATAAGGAAAAGCAATAGCAGGATGTGGTTAGGAGACTGTGAGAAGTTTGGCCTTTCTAGAGCCTAAAAGGGGAGTAGCCAGTGAGAATCAGAGTCTAGAGAAGATGGTAGAGATTAATCACGGAGGGCCTTGTCAGCTGCATTAATGAGTTGGGCTTTATCCAAGGTTATAGGAAGGCACTGGGATGTTTTAGGAAAAGGACCAGTGTTTAAACAATACATACAGTGGATTAGAGAATAAATTACAATACCAAGGCCAGGGGTATTTCAGCGGTCCAGGGAGGAGACACTGACTGGCCGAACTGGAGTTGTGATCCCTCGAATGAGGAGAAAAACAAGATTTGATAAATAATGATACCTCCCACTTCTTGAGTGTTTACTGCATTCTAGGCCCTTTCTAAGTACTCTGCATTAACACATTTATAGCCCTTATAACAACCCTATAAAGCAGATGCTTTTGATATCCTAATTTAATGATCAGAAACCGAACACCACAAATTAAGTAACCTACGTTTCATAGCCAGTAAGCGGGAAAATGAAGACGACCCCTTACAACCTGGCTGCAGAATCTATATTTTTAATAACGGTATTGTGCTGCTTCAGGATGACTGCTCACTGTTATAATTACTTGCTTACTTGTCCGATTTCTCTTCCTGACTGGAAACTCTCAGAAAGTAAAGACTACTTCTTGATCTTTGTAATATCTCCCAGGAGATACTGCAGAAACTGGGTAGACAGGCAACTTGCTGTCCTAGAGGATCAACAAGTAGAGAAGTAAATTTTTAAAAAAAATTCAAAGAGTGCTATGAATAAGTAAGATAAAGTAAAATAGGCTAGGGAGTTTCTTTGAGAAGTGTGTCGGAGAAGTCCTCCCTGAGGAGGCAACGCTGAGCTGAGGTCACCCAGGTGTCTGAAATTGCCTTGCTCTAGGAAGAGAAGGAAAGCCTGTGTTTCAAGAATAGTGAGGGAGGGAGAAGACTGTGTGTGTAGTAGCAGAGAGGGGTATAAAGCCAGATCCATTCCTAGAACAAGTCTTGTGAGAAATTTGCATCTTATTTCAAGTGCAATGAACAGTCAGGGGAGAGTTTTGGTGGGGATGGGGGTGGCAAAGGATGATAAGATCTCATTTACATTTGAAAAGAAACTTTGAAAAATGGAAAGGAAGGAAGTGAAAATTAGAGAAGGGAAGCTTAGTGTTTGAGGTATGGAGTTGGATAATCTTGTAAAACTACAATCTAAGATGTGGCTGTCTTTACGGGTCATTGGAGTTTAGGAACAGAAGAAATTTGAGGTCAGGCTCTAATCTGTTTAGATGTTTAAACTTTGAGAATGATAACTGTTGATGATTGAGAGATGTGCTATGTCACCCAAAAAAGGCAAAGAGCATCTAGATAGAAACTGAGTCATGGGGGAAATTTTGCATAGGCCTATGATGTGGTTGTTAAGAAAGAGAAGAAGGGGGCGCCTGGGCGGCTCAGTTGGTTAAGCATCTGACTCTTGTTCAGCTCAGGTCATGATCTCATGGACATGAGATCAAGTCCTGCATTGGGCTCATGGGCGTGAAGCCTGCTTAAGATTCTCTCTTTCTCTCCCTTTGCCCTCTCCCTGCTCTCTTTTGGAAGGAAGGAAGGGAGGGAGGAAGGGAGGAAAAGGAGGGAGGGAGGAAGGAAGGAAAGGGAGAAAGAAAATAGAGAAATGAGAAAGGAAGGAAGGAGGAAGGAAGGAGAGGCTGATGGGTGAGGACTATGGGAAAATAGTTGAGCAAATCACTGAAGGGCTAGACAAGGGGAGCATTTTTGCCATGCCAAAATATGCCTCTGGTATAAGGATTATTTTCAGCTAAAGGCAATCAAAACCCAGCAGATTCAGGAAAAACTCCCCCTCAACTATCTAAATTTATATTGGAAAGAGGGCCTGTATCAGGAAGACAGCTATTACCAGAGATAACTTTTTACCTAAGAAATTTATATGCATAACAAGGCAAACTTTGTTTTCCAAGCATCTCCTCTGCCTTTCTGTGAATGGCCTTCCCCAGACCCAGGATGCCACCCCTCAGCTCAGGATGTTATATAAGCCTCACTTACCTGGTTGCCCTTTGGGTCTCATATTTTTATGGGGCTTCCATATGTACAAAATTTGTTTGTTATTCTCCCATTAATCTGTCTTATATAAATTTATTTATTAGGCCAGACAAAGAACCTAGAAGGGAAGAAGGGAAATTTTTTCACCCCTACACTTGTAATGAATACAGCGATGGACCCTGATGAGCATCTGGAAAATAAAGTTCGGTTTCAGTCAAAGTCAGGAAATAGAATGTTTGTGGAAAATGGTGAGTACAGGAGAGCCACTAATAGGAGAGCAGGTGTTCCACAGTTCACAAGGCAAGAGTATCACAGAGAGGATGGACAAGCGGGATAAGGAATACTCTCTGCCTTCACTCTCTCTGGGTCTGTCCCAGCTTTCGTGTATAACTTCCTGGGTCCATTTGATTTGAAAAGAGCCCATCTGGCAGTTTTGGATAAAGTAAATATTCCCACCCCATTTATAAAAATATAGCGGAGCTCGGTGTAGGTGACCCAAGATGGAGGGGTGGCGGGAAGACAAAGCATCTTAATTAGCTTAGAGTATACAACGCTAATGTGGTGCAGAGGGTGAGTGGTGGGAAGTGAGAGACAGAGACAAATACACAAGGAAACAAAGAAAGAATGAAATTAGAGAAGGATGATAAAACTTACAAAAGAAAGAAAGAAGGAAAGACAGAAAAAGAAAAAGAGGCCAGGCAGAGAAACCAACATAGGATGTTGGTTTTTTGTTGTATTAAGATATCAAAATACACCTGGACTTCAGTGAAAGAACGAAATGTATTGTCCATTAATTTGGTAATCTTATCAAAAAGCATATGGGTTTGTGAAAAGATAATAGATAACAGAGCAAAAAGAATTAGGGTAATTTTCTTTTTTCTTCTTCTTCTTTTTTTTTTATATCATCTAACTTCTATACATATGAAAAGTAAATGTTTCCACTAGGGAATAAAACACTCAGCAAACCCTGTTTAGCATCTATGAGCAGGTTTGTCATATGGTTACTAAAATGAGTTATATTCAATCTTCAGTCTGTATGTTCATTCTGTATGTCCCCAGGCCCTGGCCTTAGGGACTGCACACATGTGCTGGAAGTCACATATACTCTATGAGAATCAGAATTAAAAATTATAGCTGCTTCATCTAAGAAGACAATAGGGAATCCCAGCTATTACAGCCCTGTAGGAGCACTTTTCCCGATAATGTTTCAGTCACATTCCATGGGAAGATACCGGGTGCTGTTGTTTTAACAAGTGTGTTGGTTCATTGCTTCGCAAATGGTAGGCACGCTGCAGGACTTCAGGGGTGGCACCGTATTCCTTCAACCCATGTTGGGCAGTGTTAACCCTGAACCCCCAGTCAGACATCCATCAGTTGACCCTCCGGGGGCCATCATTATTCTCGAACATGCTTCTTTGCTCCAATCAAGCCACTCTGCTTACTATTCTCTGTATACGACTTGCTAATTTTAGTACATATTGCTCTGAATCATAGCATGTCAGAGCTGAAAAGGCTCTTAGAGATTTCGGCCAGCCCTCCTCAATTTACACCTGAGGAAACACATTTCAGGAGTCCTTCAGAGCCTACCTCAGAACTTATTTCCCACAGACTGCTTCCCCTGTTAAATTGCAGCCAGCTCTGGAAACCACTCTTTTTCTTTGTGCTTCCTTTGCTAATATAATTTCTGTGTCTCCAAGAAGGAAGCCTTGGATAAGTCAATGTGCTTCTCCCAGCATCTGTTTCCTTTGTTACAATAGGAAAGGGCTGGATTTGGTAATCTCTAAAGTCCCTTTCTCCTGTATTTTGGTTCTACAAATTTATCTTTGAAGTCTCATATTCAAAGACTCGGTCATATTCGAACAATTCGGAATTGTTCTCGGTCATATATGCGGGCAGTCCTTGCTTTGCATGGTATCTTAACTGACACTGGTGCCTGCCGGTGCCTGTTCCTCACTGGAACACTCCTTGGTGTCTGACCTCAAATGCCATGTACTACAAAACCGTACAAAGTCAAGAATCATTGCCAATTTGCATGTGTTTCAGCTAATGCTGCACAGTGCAAGGCAAGGATCGCCTGTAGTTTTCTACTCTTCAGCAGTTTTGTGCCCCTTGGAATTCATTCTCCAGATTTTCTTTGAGGAACTAACCTTCCCTTAGTAGATAAACTATAATTAAAGACATTGACCTTCCCTGGCTACGGATGATCACATGACCAGAAGTAGACCACTCAGGTGTTCTCCCTGGAATTTATAACTTGACCCAAAGCATCCCAGAGATTGAAAAAGGCTGAAATATATGCACCTGATGTGGTTGTTCTGCAGGAAGTGTTCACTGGTTTTATTTACCAGTTCCTGTTAGAACTAATCTGGTCCCTACACCTTCCAACGTCTGATTCTTTAGATTCTGAGGATTAGCCTCTGTCATTGTACAACATCCCCGTTTTGCTTCTGTTATGCAGAATCGATTTGCATTGTAAGCAACGGAAACACCTTCACTGATACGGTGTTTCTGGTTTTGCTTGAACCAGAATATTTTTTGCCTCCTACAAACTCCAGAAACCAATAGTATCCATCCATTGTTCCTCCAGTTTCTGAGTATCTACTCGTTTCTTGCCTTTTTATGATCAGACTCTCATCTCGCTTTAGCTGCACCTTTGAAAATTATGTTTTGCTGAATATAAAGGCGTTTTTGTAATTTCTTAACTTTCTGGATATTTCCTAGTAGCGTTTGACTATATGGAAACTGCCTTCTGCTTTTTTCTCTGACACGCCGTGGTGTGCCAGTTTGGCCCCCGCTTCTCGAATAACTGTCCCATTCCTCTTTTAAGCCCTCTTTTTTATGTCATAAGTAGGTATGTGTATAGGCTGTATCCCTAGCCCTCTCTGTGCTTCTCTGCCCTGTGTCTCTCAGCCCCTACCCCGAGCATAGGATAGTCTGTTGAGTAAAGACAAAAGTTACATAGGGCATATCTCCTTGTAGATTTTACTTGACACCAGGGAGGAGAAAACCTTATTTTTATATTAATTCAATAGTAAAATGAATTTTTAAGGTAAGAATTTTCTATGTGCAGTGCGTTAGTTGAGAGATAGTTGTCCACTCCTTAGCATCTAACTATTTTCACTCACGCACAAGTAAAACAGGCTGGCACTCCTCTCTGTTGCAGGATATGATCTGCCCAGGATGTTCAAATTTACTCTTAGGATAGTTTAACCAAGTGATTAAGAGTATAGGCTTTGAAATCAGATGGGCATGGCTCCACATTCCAGCACTTTCTAGACAGGTGACCTTAAGCAAGTTATTTAACTTCCCTTAGCTTAAGTCTTCTCATCTCTGAAATAGGACAAGAATGTCTACTTTATAGAACTGGCGTAAGAGTCAAATGAGATAATGCCTGTAAGATGAAATGTGTCCACTGAAAGCTAATTGCTGCAGAAAATTACTATTCATATATATAAATAACAGTCAGCTCTTTATCTCTAGCCCTAGGCATCAAGTTCTAGTTCATAACTTACAATGATTATTTAGTTGTCTTGTTTAAATTCCATTTATCTAAACTGAGCTTTTCTCTCTCTCTCTGTCTCTCTCTCTCTCTCTCTCCCTCTCTCCCTCTCCTTCTCTCTCTCTCCTTCTCTCTCTCTCCTTCTCTCTCTCTCTCTGTCTCTCTCTGTCTCTGACTATTTTTTCCAATGGCATCACCATTCTGTCCAGGCATAAACTTCTGACACATTCACCCAAATTACCACAATATGTCCAATCTCTTGACTAGACTAAAATTCAGAATCTTGCCTCTACAGCGTCTCATTTAAATCTCTTTTATTATTTGTTTGTTTGTTTACAATCAGTGAACATACTTGACACGTCATTATCACCTAAAGTCCACAGCTTACACAAGAGCTCACCCTTGGTGGCGTACATCCTGTAAGTTTTGATAAATGGGCAGTGACATGCGTAGTAGCACACAAGAGTTTCAGTGCTCTATACATCCATACCTTCCTCCCCACTGGCACCTCGTGAGCTGTCTTTTGGGTCTTCTGCTCATTTTTTTATTGGGTTGTTTCCATATTGTTGAATTTTAAGGGCTCTTTGTACAGTCTGCCTAACAATCTCCTATCACCTCTGCCTTTTGCAAATATTTTCTCCCAGTCTGTGAAGAAATAATTTCTCCTCAGTATTTCCAATATTTAACTATAGATTTGTCTTCATCTCTTTTCTTCCATTGGTAAAGCTCCTTCTGTCAGAATTTATAGAATGAGATCAGTCTATCTAGGTATGACTTAGGACCACAATCTCCAAAGCTTTAAATATCAGCTCTGTAACTTACTAGCTGTGTAATTTTTAACAACTTAAGCACCAGCAATTGTGAAAATTCCTCATGGAGTTGTTAAAAAATTAAATGAGTTAATACTTGAAGAAGCTTAGAACACCTCTTGGCACATACAAGCTCAAAATATGTGTTAGCTATCATTATTACCCATTTTTTTCATGTGTTGGCTCTTTCAGATATTTGGAAACAATTTTGATATCTCTCTTTGCCTGTTTTTCATTTTTCTCCTTCAAGTTTACCACATCTAGTTTCTTCATTATACATAAACATTTATTTTGGAGTCAGAAAGACTTGGGCTTGAGTACCAACCAGCTTTGCTACTTCCTGCATGTATAAATTTGGGCACATTACTTAACCCACTGAAGCTTTTTTGTCCTAAGTAAAAAGAAAGAGAACTGTTGTGCTATGCTGAATAGTAGCCCCAAGAATATTCATTCAGGTCTTCATTCCTGAAAACCGTGAACATTACTTCCCATGGAAAATGATGCAAATAGATGAAGATGAAGATGAAGAGATTGTTCTGGGTTATCTAGGCAGACCCAAACTGTAGTCACAAGTGTCCTTCAAAGAGGGAGGTGAAGGCAGAGACTTGACTACAGCAGCAGAGAAAGCAGTGACGATGTAGCAAAGGATGAACATATACAACTACAAACCGCGAATGCTGACATCCACCAAAGGCTGGAAGAGGTAAGGAACAGATGACCCTCTAGAACCTCTAAAAGGAAAGAGCCCTATGACCGACACCTTGTTTTCGCTCCATAGACTCGTTTCTGACTTCCGGCCTCCAGAACCAAAAGAGAATCAATTTTTTTGTTTGTTGAGGAAGAAGATCCAGCTACCAATCCCAGGTGACGATTCCTACCTTGTGGTCATTAGCTAAGAGAATTACACTGCCAGCCACCAGAAGTTGGAGCCCACAGATATCGGCCACTGCATCCCCAGTGAGCTCGGAATCACCAAGGAGAACTCAGCTCACGAGGTGTGGTTGGAAGAACAGTTAATCACCGGACGGAGAAAAGGCACAGCAAGATAAGGGTCTGCGTTGTGTGCCTGTCTCCCCTGGTCAGCAGGACATCCTGATAGCCCACATAGGTGATGGACCACACAGACCCCTCTTGTCCTGCAGGTGAAAACTCTGTTTCCTCCCTGACAAAAGGAAGATACACTAGTGCACTGGCCAGTTGCAGGGGATACGCACCGAAGCGTATGAGGAAGTTCACTGTGTACCCAGAATAAGGAAAGATTTCTCCTAATAAGGAAAGAAAATCTAAACTATTTCTTGACACTAGCCTCCATATGAGGGAATGTTCCAGACCCAGGGCACTGGCGAGGCAATCCCAGGGCCTGGCAAGAGGAAGCACTATGGCTACTTCTCTAACACTGTTGTTTTAAGCCTCTAACCTCATCATGTTTTGAACAATACAACAGGAAATTAATACAATTATATTAATCAGTTTCAGTTTTTAAGAAGATCAAATGAGAAGTATAAAGTGCCCACCACATGCTTCGCGTAGTGCCTTATACGAAATAAGTATACCGTGTCCCGATGCTTAAAAAATGACTCAGACCACAGAGAGGCAAATGGATTAAAAAGATTAAATATGCGTGGAAAGCAAATTACATGTTTGCTGCATATCCCACATAAGCAATGAAGGTGATCACAGACTAGAGAGAAGTAGAAAGATTTCAAGTATTTTTGGAGGGTAGAGAGAATTTGGCCATGCGTTACAGGGAGAAGAGAAGAGGTAAAGAGAACTAAAGAGTCAAGATGGACTGCCAGCTTGCTGGCCTGAGCAATCTTACCGTCTGTTCTTCCCTTTTCCCTCTGGGGACCTAAGGCTCACATATACTGAAGTGAAGTGGCTAGGCAGTGGGAGTGGAACAAAATAATTGGCCTACTTTTCCACTGGTCTGCCATTAACTTGCCCCAGACACCATCACAGCCTGCAAATAACCAGAGCTATGTTTCACGTCTGAGTTTTTTGTTTTAAATCAGCCATGTTTTCCCATAACATAAATACTTATGGCACTTGCAACTTTGTTCTCTGACTTCAGAATGACCTAAAGTCTGCCACGACGACAGTAACCCCAGGACCTTCCAAAGTACTGTGCCCTATAGAACTGTTCCCTTGAAGGGAACCGTCAGAAATCAAGGACCTGATTCAGGAAGCAAGGTAAAGCTTTCAGAAACATTTGGCATCAGTATGGCTGTACTGCCTTGCCCCTGGATAATTTAATCAAGTGACAAATGTGTCCAGTGGGTCTCCATTTAGTATGTGGAGTAGCCAGGAAAAAATGAAATGGAAAGAAAAAAGCCATACAGCAGTTGTGTTTGTCTGGGCCCACAGTTTATGTGATTGATTTTGGATATAGAATTCTTTCTTTTTTGACACAATCAATTACACTGACAAATTTTTTCTAATCTCAGATCTGTGCATACCTGCGAATTGCAGTGTTTCCAGAAGACTCATTATAATCATTGCTGAATATTTATTGAGAACCCACTGGGCACAGAGAACTGTACTAGGCATGTGATCAAGAGAGAGCCTATTTCCAGCCAAGTCCTTTTGTTTCCACCCTGTTCTGGGAGTAATAACATACCTAAGGAAAGTGAAATTCTACACATAATCAAACTTATTATCTGATTTGATCATTATTTTGATTGCTACTTATGATTTATAATAGAGGTCATTATTTTATTACATACTTTCTGTATATAATTAAGTTACTTAAAATGAAGACTTTCATTCAGCTCAAGTTAGTAAGAATAATGTATTTCTGATTTTCTCATCATCAGCTAAAGAGAAACTGAGCCACAAAAAAGGTATTATACTATTGAACTTTTTTTCAAAAATTTAGAATGCATTGTATATATAAATGGGAAGATTGATGGCATTTACTATGAGATAAATTTCATTGTTTCAAAAAATTATCACAAGTCTGTCAAGGAAACGAAGTACCTCACGTTCTATGTGGGGCTTGAATTCTCTGATCATATTACAAGTTTCAACTTGTAACAGGTAAAAAAGATCACATTGTTATAGTTGCACATATATTTTGTAAAAGACAAAAGGGCCGAATTGATAAAGGAGAAAAGAAAAATCAGTGCTTTCAAAACAGAATTTCATGCTTTTCATTGTTAGTGAGTTGGTTTATGTGTCAGGTAAACTTTGATCTTAAAATATCTTTCACGGGCATGATTTCCTCCAGAGACTCTTTTCCGTCTTGATATCCTCATAAGCGAAACAAGAATAAATATTTTGTTCCATAAAATATTCCTCCCATGACTATTCGTATCTCTCAAACTTGTCTTTGTGTGAAGGAAGTTGTAGCCAATTTTTTGGGAGATGTTTTTAGCTTTTCAGAAAGCTTTTCTCTGAAATGGAAATCATTTTCTAAACATCCTAAACCTTTAGGAGGAGGGGAGGAATATTCCCATATCACGTCACCTTGATTTAATGTGCACTGTCCATAGCACATTTTGTCTTGGTTTCTATCCCTCTATTTCCTTGCTCTCTCACCTCCTCTTCCCCTTCTTCTCTCCCTGCGCCTTCCCTCTCCTCTGCTGCCCTTAGCAGGATGCCTGTGTCAGGGCAGAAAATGAGAGAATGTTAGCATTTCCGCACCATGCCTTTCAGCTCTGCTCTGGCAGGTGGGGGTGCCTCACCCATCCGCCTGAGCTATTTCGCGCTAAGCCATTTAGGTACATTCTGTGCACCCCCTCAGACAGTGTCTTCATTATTGTGCCAGCATCTTCTTGGAAACCTAAGCCAGATGAGTTAGTCAAAAGCATATTCTCTGTGATCACAAAAAGTAATCTGGACTGTGCTTGGGCTATATTTAAACTGAATTTAAAATGATAAGGTCTGCGTGTGTTTCCCTCTCGGATAGAAGAGAAGTAATTTATTTTCCCACTGGCTCCTATTTCTGTTAGCAGGATCTTTGAATTAGTTGTGTCCTAATTAATTCATTCATCAATGCAAATTTGGATATTTTTGCATTCTTAGCTCTTCCTTAACTTTTTTGCAGTGTTTATAAAGACATCACAACTGCCAAAGGCAATCAGGTTTGTTAGGGTCCCCCTGATTCATCCTCCCCAGGGGTCCTGTTCATCTTCTCATTGCTCGGAACTCCATTGCAAAAGTGGGGGCCTGGCACCCACCTAGGACCAAACCTCATTTTTTCAAGGAGCTAGTTTCCTCTAGTCAGCCCAAAAGAGAGTCAATAAACTGCAGCACTTTTGTGAAGGGTTTTTATCAAGAACAGGTCCACTGCACATGAAAGGCTCATGATTCCTTATTAAAGTTTTTATATACTAACCCCGATGGTGATTTCCACCCATTTTATTGTGACATTTAAGTGTCGTGTGACTTTCTGCATAGCAAGTCCCAAACTTGCGAATTTAGGACTTAGTAATAACCTGAGAATATGAATAAGGAGTGGTGGCTGAAATTTTGCTTTCCCTTCACCTTCCTCTCGTCCCCTGCCACCCACCATCCTCTCCACCCCTACGGGGATAATGAACTAGGCTTCGTTTCAAAAGTCAGAGTGCCAGGGCCAAAGAATTACCTCTCCTCATGCAAACATATTTGGATAAGTTATTACTGGCCTGGACTTACTCACCCAACTTCAGAGTTCCCCTTCCATCAAAAGATCCCAGGGTATTTCTGCTCCTCTGATTGGAAGAGAGAGAGAGATTATTTCCCTTTTTTTGAAGTTCAAATTCATTCATTAGAGAAATGCATATTTTATTTCTACCATGGTGACTGTGTCCAAAAGAAATATTCTACAGACAGTATCTGACTTGTCAGTAGTTCTAATATGTGCTCACACTTCATTTCTAAGTCATATGTTTAGAATTTCCTATAGAAATATCATGACAACTGGTTGATTTGTTCCCTACCTTTCCACCCCTCAACACACACAACTATTGTACTCTGGCACATATTTACCCTGGACTATGGTGATGGTGGTATCAGTTCACCTATGTAAACACCATATATCACACAGAGTCCATGAGAAAACACATATGTATATCTGGAACATATTTTCCCTTTTCATGTTAGAACATGACAGGAAAAGGTAGGTGCTTCGGGGGTACTAGTTAACATGACATTTATTGGCTCCTTAAATGATTCTTTCAGTCAACTCCTCACCTACTCAAACTGAAGCATTGAGGACAGAAATTTTCTGGGGGACAGAGGCACCAGGCTCAGTCTACACGTAAACCGGTTGGATGGATAGCTTCAAGATTAAAGATAGAGTGTAGCTGTTGTAGCCGGAAAAAGCAGACTATAGATCTTGGCTCCGTTACTTATTGATTTTTTTCCCTTTTTAAATCTCAAATGTATATAGTTAAAATGACAATAATAGTAGTACCTATTGCAACAGACTTCTTGGAAATTTTTTGGGATGATGCATGAAAAGTACTTTGTACAATACCTAACCCAGAGAATGCTAGTTGTGGTTGAGGAAGGTACCTTTTGCTAACTACCCTATTATGATTTCCCCTTCTCCAGAAATTGCCTCGTACCCCCCAAAAGCAGGACTGGGTCTCAACAGCTATTCCAATAATATTTGACTCTGTCCACTTAACCATAGTTAGTTGTAATGGACAGTGACTCAGGCGAGTAAGATTTGCCCTCAAAGAATTTTGGATTCAAGAGCCTTAAGAATGGGAGCTGGAAGTGATTTCACTTTAGTGACAACAATCAAAAGACAAGGTTCCAAAATTTTTGCAGTTCAAGTTCCCAAAGTTCAGGTTCCCTATATCCTATAGTTTTGAAAGCAGATCATTACTCTCTTCCTTAGATTTTATGAGATACCCTAGATCCTTCCAATAGATCCCCATAACCTTCTGTTTTTTTTTTAAGTTAAACTGGCTTCATGTGATTTCTGAAGTTTACAAAATTTCTTTCTAACCGTAATTAGTAGTAGTCATTGTAATGGTAAAAGTGACACCATCACCAGGAGTAATAGGGATAGTGTAATCCAAACTCTTTGGCTTCGTACTCAGTGTGTTACAGTCTGGCCCCAACCTTTATATGTACTATTTACATCCTTGGTAATAGTTTCAGATTTTACTCTTGAACGTATAGCTTCATGGAACCTATATGATATCACAGAGAGAAGTCATTCATTAAATATATGTTGAGCAAATGGAGGTTCTTGTGAAGGACGTAAAGCTAGATCAGATATGTAAGAATCTAGAGTTTAGAGTGAAAAGTGAAGTTTTGGGAAAGTACTTTAAAGCAGGCATTTTAGTGGGCAGTGGTCAAAAGGTGTGCATCTCATGGTGCTGTTGAATTACAGACTGAACCTAGACCAACGAATAAATCATTTTCTTTCTGTAAGCAATATACTGATCATTAGGAATGGTAAATTTTTAAAGTTATCCTTTAAAATTACCCCTAAAAGTAGATGAGTCATTAATGTAAAAAGAATCTTCGTAAAAGCACATCTTTCTCTGTTTGCTGTAACACAGCTACTCCCTTCGGTCTCCACAACACTAGCTGTTGTAGGGGTTGTATCCAACAGTGACTTCTGATAGTAGTCTTTGAGAAGTCGAGGTAAAGGCTATTGAGCACAGCTTTTGAAACCTTTGAGTTGAGTTGGCTTTTCGAATTTATAGACTTAGCCAGGACGTAGTGCTTACTTGACAAAGGTTCTGACTTTGGATGCTAGTTACTTGAAAAGTCAAAATACTATAATGATGAGAAGTTGGAAAAACACCTGTAGAAACAACCTTTCTAAAAATTCTTCTTGCTGAAGAAATTAGAAGCTCTGGGAGGGTGTGTGCATAAAAATACCCAGCAGACTACTGTCCTCCTAGACTTTCTACATGGAACTATCTGGCAGAAATTTAACATGGCCTTGCCCCTGTTCTATTGTTTGAAAAGGGCAGAGATTCTTTTATGGGGAAATGGGAGGAGAACAGAAATGTATTTTAATTTACTTTTATGATAAATATCATTAAATCAAAATTTAAAGCTATATATTTTTATTTTCAGTTTGATGCTCATAATGCAAGAAGGAGTTATTTAATAAGAGATTGAAATAAGCATTTGCTAACAATGAAGTCATTATTTTAATGAAACCTGATCAACTTTCCTGAATAATTTGGGATTTTTTTAAACAACATATTTCAAGGCAGAAAGGAAAAAAAAAAAGGAAAAGACCATACGTTTGGCAGAAATGAAAAATGGTTACTATGGCAGCTTGATTTGGACACGGAAAACCTGTTTCAAGCTATTCATAAACCCAACTCTTGCAAACTATTTATTATGTACAATAAATTATATGAAACATGTAATGAAAAAATGAGAGTGACTTGTTTTAGAATTCGGAGAGTTAATGAAAACTATTTGAGAGGGAAGGGCCGGGTAAGATGCGGATTCCGGTGTTCCCTGCTGAACCAGCTTAATGAATTTTTATCCATACCAAGAGGACCCCCACTCTTCACCGGTTGACACAAATGTCATGTTCGTTAAGGAAGAAAAAAAATGTGGAATGTGCCCTAACCACATAAAGTGCACCACTTCCACCATCCGAACACGATTCATTTAGCCTCTATTCTTCATGCCTGAGTGGACGTTTCTCGTAACATACCCAAGACCAAACTTGGAGATAGTGATGCGGGGGGGGAGAGAGGTATTGCCAACTCTCATATTCTGAGCTGCTTATTCTCTGTGAGGGCTTTAAACAGACACTGATAATATTTCCAAGTGGAGCATGTATGGTTCCGTAAGTCCAGAGGAGCTGGAGATTCTGTGTCAAATATATGTGTTTCTGCATATTCATGAAACAAGATAAGGACTTGGTTTCTGATGTGAAAGATACAGGATCTAATTGTCAAAAACATTTACATTCTTTTTCATTTTTTAAATTCATTTATTTAGAGAGAGAGAGAGAGAGCGAGACAGGGACAGAGAGAGAGGGAGAAAATCCCAAGCTGCTGTCAGTACAGTCCACACTGTCAGTACAGAGCCCAATGCGGAGCTCAGACTCACAAACCATGAGATCATGCCCTGAGACTAAGTCAGATGCTTAACTGACTGAGCAGTTCAGGTGCCCCAACATTCTTTTTTTTTTTTTTTTTAGTTTTATTTATATATTTTGAGAAAGAGAGCATGAGATGAGGAGGGGCTGAAAGAGATGGATAGAGAGAGAATCCCAAGCAAGCTCCATGCTCCACGCCGACTGAGCCCAAGGCAGGGCTCCATCTCATGACAGTGAGATCATGACCTGAGCCAAAATCAAGAGTCCAACACTTACTCGACTGAGCCACCCAGGTGCCGACCCCCCAAATTTATATTCTTAAAACATGAATCATTAGAAGCAATATGCAGTCACGTGTTCAGTGGTTTCACAGGGATAGTGAATGCCATAGAAATATTACAATGGGGCAAATGAATTTGGGTGGGGATGAAGATAGGTGATGTATTGCTATATTTATCTCAAAATCCAAAAGATGGTGCTTTATAGAATGGAAGCAGTTTGGAAAAGAAGTAAGGAATAGGATGACAGGAAGGTTTTAAAGTGGAGGTCTGGTGGGCAGAACAGTACATGCTAATGAAAGCAGTACTTAGTGTTAAAGTGTTATCTTATAAAAAGGCAGTAAATAATCCAAACTGTATGCAAAAAAAAAAAAAAAGTATTCAAGAGATGTGGGTGGTAAGAAAATGAAAGTAAAATCCTATGAAGTTCCTGAATTTGTAAAGTGGTCAAAATAAACTCTCTCCTTATAAACAAGATTAAACAGGGCCATGTTATATCCCTGAAGCCAGACCACCGAGTAAATCTGAGCTTCACGGTTACAAATTATGTCACTGCTAGTGGCTCAGTTTCTTCATATATAAGACGGGTATAGATAATGCCATACCTAAGGAATAGAATTATCACAGGGACTAAATAAGTGAATATTTGTAAAGCACTTACAATAAATAATACCTGGCACAAAATAAGCATTTTATCAGTGGTTATTAATTTAAATTTTAAAAAATATATGCCTGATTTTTTTAATGCTCTAAAATGTCTCTCATCAAGTAAATTTAAGAATTAACCTCCTTATTAGCATCTTTACGTTAGTTTACTTTTTTAATAGCTGTATTGAAGTAAAACTGACACATAACTAACAATAAAGTGCCTATCTTTAAAGTGTAAAATGTGACCAGTTTTCACACACACAAACACACATGCACACACGTATTCACAACTCCGAAATGATCTCCACAGTCAAAACCATGAACATATATAACACCCTCAAAAATGTCCTCCTGCTCCAGTCCTTCACTTCCATTTCTCTTTTCTACCCCTCTGTCCTCAGGCAAACACTTAAAAGCTTTCCTTATTGTACACTACTTTGCATTTTCTACAGTTGTACATACATGGAATCGTACGATTTCTACTCTTTTGGTTAGGGCAGTGGTCTGGCTTCTTCACTACAGCATAAATATGTTGATATTAGTCCATATTTTTTGCATACATTACTAGCTTACTCATATTTACTTCTTTTTTTTTTTAAAGCTAGCTGAGTTCCGTCCACTGCTAGATTTATTTTTTTATGTTTTTATTTATTTTTGAGAGCAGGAGAGACAAAGCATGAGTGGGGAGGGTCAGAGAGAGAGAGGGAGACACAGAATCTGAAGCAGGCTCCAGGCTCCGAGCTGTCAGCACAGAGCCCGACGCGGGGCTCGAACTCACAGACTGTGAGATCATGACCTGAGCTGAAGTCGGACACTCAACCGACTGAGCCACCCAGGCGCCCCCATTTTTACTTCTGAGTAATATTCTTCAGCAATACAACTTGTATGGATATACCACAATTTGAATATTCATTCACCTCTTGATAGACATTTGGGTTGTTTTCAGTTTTTATCTGGAAATAAGTATGAATAAACCTCCTATGAACATTTATATGTGTTTTATATGCATGGCCACATGTGCTTTCTCTTGTCTTGGGTAAATATATTGAGATAGAATGGCTGGGTCATATATTACCGTATTGAACTTTGTAAGAAACCACCAAACTGTTCTCCAGTGAACAGTAGGTTTTACATTCCTACCAGCGGTGCTCTGTTTTCTCACATGCTCATCAACACTGACTACATCAATGTTTTAATTTTAGACATTCTGAAAGGTGTTTAGAATATTATCTTAATTCTAAGTTTCTTTACCCCAGTGATTAATAATGTTGAACATAGTTTCATGTTCTTATTTGACAAACATATAATTTCTTTGGTGAAATATCTATCTCAATCTGTTGCTCATATTTTATTGTATTGTTTGTTTCCTTATTATCGAGTTTCATTTTCTCAGTCTGTCTCTAATTTTTTATTCTCTTTCAAGTAGGACTAGTTTTTAATTTTGATTAAATTTGATTTATCATTTTTAATGGATTATTCATTTCATATATCTAAGAAATTTTTACATAACCCAGGAGCAGAAAGATTTTCTCCTATTTTTTTAGAACTTTTGTAGTTTGGGATTTTATGAAGTCTATGGCCCATTTTCAGTTAGGTTCCACAATATAAGGTATAGATCGAAGTTTATTTTTGACATGTAAATTCCAATTATTTCAGTTCTATTTGTTGAAAAGACTATCTTTTCACCACTGAATTACCTTGTACCTTTGTCAAAAATCAAGTGACCATATATGTGTGGATCTATTTCTGAATTCTGTTCTGTTTCATTGATATGTTGGTCTGTATCTTGATTTTAATATCTTTATAAAAAATTCTTGATAACACATAAGTCCTCCAGCTTCATTCTTCTTCAAAATTGTTCTACCTTTTCTAGGTTCATTGAACTTCCACATGAATTTTAGAATCAACTTATTGA
Source organism: Paguma larvata (assembly GCA_030068075.1). Classification (NCBI taxonomy): domain Eukaryota; kingdom Metazoa; phylum Chordata; class Mammalia; order Carnivora; family Viverridae; genus Paguma; species Paguma larvata. The sequence continues at coordinate 71,508,504 of CM057833.1, read as the reverse complement.
TTTCAACATTAAAAAATCATTTTACAACTCTGATTAGGATTGTATTGTACCTCTAGGTCAACTTGAGGGATAATGGATATCTTAATACTGAGTATTTTGATCTATGCATTCATATTTCTCCATTTATTTATGTAGTCTTCTATGGCAGTGTTTTCAAGTTTTCAATTTGTGGGTTTTATATTATATATACAAGATATATAACTATTTCATATTTTTATGCTTTTAAAAATGATACTGACTTTTAATTTCAATTTCAGTTTGTGTGTTAGAATATAAAAATATACTGATTTTGCATATTGATCTTCTATCCCGTAACTTTGCTAAGTTAACTCATGCTTCCATACAATTTTATGATAGACACTTGTGATTGTATATAAATAAAGACAGTTTTACTGTTTTGTATTCAATCTAGATACTTCTTTTTTCTTGTCTTCTTTTGCCATCTACAGCCTCCAGTACAATTTTGAATAGAAGTAAGGGTAGTATGAATTCTTTCCTTGCTCCTCATCTTATGGAGAAGGCATTCAATCTTCTACCATTACCAATGATTATAATGCCGTAGGTTTTTCGTAGATGTCATTTAACAATTTAAGTAAATTCTCATATATTCCTAATTTGCAGATATTTTTTAAGTTTATTCTTATGTATTTTTAGAGAGAGAAATAGAGAGCAAGTGGTGGAGGGGCAGAAAGAGAGAAGGAGAGAGAATCCCAGCAAGGCTCTGCACTGTCAGCACTGACCCCAACGTGGGGACTCAAACTCAGGAATCGTGAGATCATTACCTGAGCCAAAATCATGAGTTAGGCACCTAACCAACTGAGCCACCCAGGCACAACTGCAGATATTTTTAGTTAGAAATAAATGTTGGAGTTTGTTTAATGCTTTCTTTCCTCTCCTGAGATGATGATATGATTGTTTCTTGTTTGTTTTTAGTCTGCTAATATAGTGAATTACATTGATTGATTTTCAGATGTTAAACACATCTTGCATCCGTGGCATAAACCTCACTTGGTTATGATGTATTTGCTTTTTACATATTAGATTGAAAAGCTAAACATTTTGAAGAATTTTTGAATCTATGTTCATGAAGGTATTGGTCTCTAGTTGACTTTTTGTTTTCTTCTTTTAAAATATTTATTTTTGGGAGTGTGCAAGCAGGGGAGGGGCAGAGAGAGGGGGACAAAGGATCCAAAGTGGGCTCTGCACTGACAGGCCCGCAGCAGCGACCCCAATGTGGGACTCAAACTCACAAACCCTGAGATCGTGACCTGAGCTGAAGTGGTATGCTCAACCAACTGAACTACTCAGGTGCCTCTGTTTACTTGTTTTCTTTTGTTTCCCTGGTATCTGCTGTTGGAGTAATGCTGGCTTCACAAAATGATTAGGAAATATTCTTTTCTCTTCAGTTTTCTGAAAGAGTTTGTGTTGAGTTGGTGTTATTTCTTCCCTCAAAGTGCCAATGAAGACTTCTGAGCTTGTAGTTTTCTTTGTGGGAAGGTTTTTTAACTATATAATAATTTATTTAGTATATATAGGACCATTAGGGTTATCTATTCCTTTTGGAGTGAACTTTCAGTAGTTCATGATTTCTTGGAAAAGATTTATCTATTCCATCTAAGTTGTCAGATATATTGATACTAAGCTGTCATATTCTCCTATGATCCTTTTAGAATCTGTGGTATCTGTAGTGATGTCACCTCTCTCATTCATGATAATACTAATTTGTATCTCCTCCCTTTACTTTTTTTTCTGATCACTTAAATATCTATCATTTTAGTGATCTGCTGAAACAACCAGCTTTTGGGTTCATGGGTTTTCTCTATTTTATTTTTTTTTTATTTTTAGAGTGAGACAGAGACAGACAGAGCATGAGTGGAGTAGAGGAGCAGAGGGGGAGAGAGAGAGAATCTTAAAGCAAGCTCCACACTCAGCACAGAGCTCCATGCAGCAATCGATCCCATGACCCTGGGATCATGACCTGAGCAAAAATCAAAAGTTGTACACAACCGACTGAGCCATGCAGTCACTCCGATTTTCTCTATTTAAAAATTTTATTGATTCTGCTCTGATTTTTATATTATTTCCTTTATTCTGCTTATTTTGGTTTAATTAGCCTTTTTAAAAAATTTATTAAGCTAAGACTACTAACTTAGAAATATATATTTTTTAAAATTTTTTAATGTTTATTTTTGAGACAGAGAGAGAGAGAGAGACAGAGGATGAGTGAGGTAGGGGCAGAGAGAGACGGAGACACAGAATCTGAAGCAGGCTCTAGGCTCTGAGCTGTCAGTACAGAGCCCGATGCGGGGCTCGAACTCACAGACCGCGAGATCATGACCTGAGCCGAAGTCAGACGCTCAACCGACTGAGCCACCCACGCACCCCAAGAGATATATTTATTTATAAGCTAGGCATTTAGTGATATTTTCCCCTTCAAATGGGATTTTCCCTGCATCCCACAAATTTGGTATGTTTTGTTTTCATATTCATTGATTTTAAAGGAGTTTCTAATATCCATTTTTATTTCTTACCTGACCAATCGGTTATTTTCAATTCTGTTAATTGGTTTCAAGTATTTGGGGATTTTTCAGATATCTTTCTGCTTTTGACTTCTATTTACATAACATTGCAATTACATTGTAGTTAGAAAATATTCTTTGTATGCCTTGAATTTTTCAAGCTTATTGAGACTTGTTTCATTGCCTAAAATAAGACTTATCTTGGTATATGCCTTATGTAGACTAGGAAAAGAAAAATTCTATTCTTTTGGGAGAGAGTGTTTTTTAAATATCAACTAGATCTAGATGGTCAATGCGTTCTCCTTATTTGTTTATCAATTATTGAAGGTGGAGTGTTAAAATCTCATTTATAATTATGTATTTGTCTTTTTATCCTTGGAGTTCTTTTTTTTTTTAGTATAATTTATTGTCAAGATGGCTAACATACAGTGTATATAATGCGCTTATGGCTTTGACAGTAGATTCCCATGATTCATCACTTCCATACAACACCCAGTGCTCATCCCAAGTGCCCTCCTCAGTGCCCATTGCCCATTGCCCATTTCCCCCTCTTTCACCCCCCCATCAACCCTCAGTTTTGTTCTCTGTATTTAAGAGTCTCTTACGGTTTGCCTCCCTCTCTGAAACTAATATTTCCTCTTCCCTTCCCCCATGGTCTTCTGTTAAGCTTCTTAAATTCCACATATGAGTGAAAATATATATCTGTCTTTCTCTGACTAACTCATTTCACTTAGCATAATACCCTCTAGTTCATCCAATATTTCATTCTTTCTCATTGCCAAGTAGTATTCCATTGTATATATAAACCACATATTCTTTATCCATTCATCAGTTGATGGACATTTGGGCTCTTGTAGCCATAATCTGGCTATTTTTGAAAGTGCCACTATAAACATTGGGGTACGTGTGCCCCTATGAATCAGTACTCCTGTATCCTTTGGATAAATTCCTAGTAGTGCTATTGTGGGTCATAAGATAATTCTGTTATTAATTTTTTGAGGAACCTCCATACTGTTTTCCAGAGTGGCTGTATCAGTTTGCATTCCCACCAACACTGCAAGAGCGTTCCCATTTCTCCATATCCTCACCAACATCTGTTGTTTCCTGAGTTGTTAATTTTAGCTGTTCTGACCGGTGTGAGGTGGTATCTCAGTGAGGTTTTGATTCGTATTTCCCTGGTAATAAGTGATGTTTGCATTTTCTCATGTGTCTGTTGGCCGTCTGGATATCTTCTTTGGGAGTGTGTATTCATATCTTCTACCCATTTCTTCATTGGGTTATTGTTTTTCAGGTACTGAGTTTGGTAAGTTCTTTATAGATTTTGGATACTAACCCTTTATCTGATATGTCATCTGCAAATATCTTTTACCATTCCGTTGGATACTCTTTCTTGCTTTGTCAACAATTAGTCGGCCATGCATTTGTGGGTCCAATTCTGGCTTGTCTATTTTATTCCATTGGTCTATGTGTCTGTTTTTGTGCCAATACTATACTTTCTTGATGATTACTGCTTTGTAGTAGAGGCTAAAGTCTGAGATTGTAATGCCTCCCACTTGAGTTTTCTTTTTCAACATTACTTTGGCTATTCGGGGTCTTTTTGGTTGCATACAAATTTTAAGTTTGTTTGCTCTAGCTCTGAGAAGAATGCCGATGCAATTTTGATTGAGATTGCATTGAATGTGTAGATTGCTTTGGATAGTATTGACATTTTAACAATATTTATTCTTCCAAACCATGATCATGGAATGTTTTTTCCATTTCTTTATGTCTTCTTCAATTTCTTTCATAAGTTTTCTATAGTTTTTAGCATACAGATATTTTACATCTTTAGTTAGATTTATTTCTAGGTATTTTATGGTTCTTGGTGCAATCGTAAATGGAATCGATTTCTTGATTTCATTTCTGTTGCTTCTTTATTGGGGTATAGAAATGCAACAATTTCTATACATTAATTTTATATCCTGTGGCTTTGCTGAATTCATGTATCAGTTATAGAGGTTTTTTGGTGGAGTCTTTCAGGTTTTCCATGTAGAGTATGATGTCATTTCCAAAAAGTGAAAGTGAATTCTTCTTTGCCAGTCTGGATGCAACTTATTTCATTTTGTCTGATTGCTGAGGTTAGGACTTTCAACACTATGTTAAACAACAGTAGTAAGAGTAGGACACACCTGTTGTGTTCCTGATATTAGGGGGAAAGCTCTCACTTTTTCAGCATTGAGGGTATTATTAGCTGTGGGCTTTTCATATGTGGCTTTTATGATGTTAAGATATGTTCCTTCTATCCCGACTTTCTTGAGGGTTTTTAATAAGAAAGGATGCTGTGTTTTGTCAAATGCTTTTTGATCATGGTTTTTATCCTTTCTTCTATTAATGTGATGTATCGGATTGATTGACTTGCAAATATTGAACCAGCCATACACTCCAGGAATAAATCCCACTTGATCATAGTGAATATTTCTTTTAATATATTGTTTAATTCAATTTGGTAGTATCTTGTTGAGAATTTTTGCATCCATGTTCATCAGAGATATTGGCCTATAATTCTCCTTTTTTGTGGGGTCTCTTTCTGGTTTGGGAATCAAGGTAATTCTGGCTTCATAGAATGAATACGGAAGATTTCCTTCCGTTTCTATTTTTTGGAACAGCTTGAGAAGGATAGGTATTAACTCTGTTTTAAGTGTCTGATAGAATTCCCCTGGGAAGCCATCTGGCCTAGGACTCTTATTTGTTGGGAGATTTTTTGATTACTAATTCAGTTTCTTCACTGTTTATGAGTCTGTTCCAGTTTTGTATTTCTTCCCATTTGAGTTTTAGTAGTGTGTGGGTGTCTAGGAATCTGTCTATTTCTTCCAGATTGTCCAGTTTGTTGGCATATAGTATTCTCTAATAATAGTTTGTATTTCTGAAGTATTGGTTTGATCTCTCCTCTTTCATTTGTGATTTTATCTATTTGGGTCCTCTCTCTTTTCTTTTTGAGAAGTCTGGATAGGGGTTTATCAATTTTATTTATTTTTTCAAAAAATCAGCCTTAGATTCATTGATCTGTTCTGTTTTTTTTTATTCTATATTGTTTATTTCTGCTCTAATCTTTATTATTTCCCTTCTGCTGACTTTGAAGTTTCTTTGCTGTTCTGCTTCTAGTTCCTTTAGGTTTTGTATTTGGGATTTTTCTTGTTTCCTGAGATAGGCCTGTATTGCAATGTATTTTCCTCTTCGGACTGCCTTTGCTGCATCACAAAGGGTTTGGACTGTCATGTTTTCATTTTAATTTGCTTCCATATATTTTTTAATTTCTTCTTTATTGCCTGGTTGACCCATTCATTCTTTAGCAGGATGTTCTTTAGCCTCCATGCATTTGGAGGCTTTCCAAAATTTTTCTTGTGGTTGATATCAAATTTCATAGCATTGTGATCTGCAAATATGCATGGGATAATCTCAATTCTTTTATATTTATTGAGGGCTGTTTTGTGACCCAGTATGTAATCTATCTTGGAGAATGTTCATGTGCACTTGAGAAGAATGTGTATTCTGCTGCTTTGGGATGAAAAGTTCTGAATATGTCTGTCAGGTCTATCTGGTCCAGTGTATCATTCAAGGCCATTGTTTCTTTATTTATTTCCTGCCTAGATGATCTGTTCACTGCTGTAAGTGGAGTATTAAATTCCCCTGCATTACCATATTCTTATCAGTAAGATTGCTTTTGTTTGTGATTAACTGATTATATATTTATTTGGATGTGCTCAAATTAGGGGCATAAACATTTATAATTGTTAGCTCTTTATGGATAGACCTCTTAATTATGATATGATGCCCTTCTTCATCTCTTGTTGCAGCCTTTAGTTTAAAATCTAGTTTGTCTGATATAAGTATGGCTACTCCAGCTTGCTGTTGATTTCCAGTAGCATGATAGTTTGTTCTTCATCCCCTTACTTTCAATCTGAAGGTGTCCTCAGGTCTAAAATGAGTCTCTTGTAGACAGCATATAGATGGATCTTGTTATTTTATCCATTCTGATATCCTATGTCTTTTGATTGGGGCATTTAGTCCATTTACATTCAGAGTTATTGTTGAAATACATGGATTTAGTGTCATTGTGTTATCTGTAGGTTTCATGCTTGTGGTGGTCTCTGGTCATTTGTAGTCTTTGCAGCATTCCACTCACAGAGTCCCCCTTAGGATCTCCTGAAGGGCTGGTTTGGTGGTTATGAACGCCTTTAGTTTTTGTTTGTCTGTGAAAGTCTTTATCTCTCTTTCTATTCTGAATGACAGCCTTGCTGGATAAAGGATTCTTGGCTCTTTTTTTTTTTTTTTCCCATATTCAGCACACTGAATATTCCTTGCCACTCCTTTCTGGCCTGCTAAGTTTCAGTGGACAGGTACGTGACTGCCCTTTTGTGTCTATGCTTATAGGTTAAGGCCCATTTGTCCATTGCTGCTTTCAGAATTCTCCTTTTATCTTTGTATTTTGCCAGTTTCACTATGGTATGCCATGGTGAACACCTATTCTTGTTGAATGTAAAGGGAGTTCTCTGTGCCTCCTGGATTTGAATGTCTGCTTACTTCCCCAGATTAGGGAAGTTCTTAGCTATGATTTGTTCAAGTAAATTTTCTGCCCCTTTCTCTCTTCTTCTAGAACTCCTATGATACGGATATTATTATGTCTCTCATCAAATCACTTAGTTCTCTAATCCCCCCCTGGTGGTCTAGTATTTTGTTATCTCTTTTTTTCTTGGCTTCATCATTTTCCATAATTTTATCTTCTATTTCATTTATCTTCTATTTCACTTATTCTCCCCTCTGCTTTCTCCATCCTTGCTGTCACTACATCTAATTTATTTTGCACCTCATTTACAGCATCTCTTAATTCATTGTGACTATTTCTTACTTCCTTAATCTCTGCAGCAAAGATTATCTGCCATCTTCTATGCTTTCTTCAAGCCCAGCTATTAATCTTATGACTATTATTCTAAATTCTTGATCAGATATATTGTTTATATGTGTTTTGACCAATCCTCTTGCAGTCATTTCTTCTTAGAATTTCTTTTGAAGAGAATTCTTCTGTTTCATCATTTTGGCTAGTTTTCTGATCTTTGTGTGTTTTAATGGCTTGCTATGTGTCCTTCTGTAACATAAGGTGTCATCCGCTTTCCAGGGCCTGGCCTTCAGGAGGTGTTTCTGGAGTGTGTTGTGTGGTCTCTGTTGTTGTGACTCTGGTTGCTTTATCTCCCCACTCGTAGTGGTGGTTTGGACCTTCTGCCAGGTGTGCTTTGATTTGTTCATTGAAGTAACCCTGGAAAAAAATTTCAAAGGGGGAATGGTGGTAGAAGAAGCCTTATCCCATACAAAGAGAAAAATGACAGGAGCAGGGAAAAAGAAGAGAAAAAAAAAAACAATTGACGAGGCAGAAAATCAGAGAAACTATACAGCTTAATCCAGAGAGAGAGAGAAGAAAAAAAAAGAAGAAAAAAAAGAAGAAAATACAGAAGAGGTATAAAAAGAATAGATTAAAAATGTCTGTTTAAACAAACCAACAACCAGAATAGAGAAGAAATAGGAGAAAGAAAAGGTAAAACGTATAAGAATTGACCAAGAATCAAATCAGAAAATACAAAACCACTGGACCAATATCTGATGGTGCCTTGGAACTGGTGGCTTCGATGGTCTGGAGGAGGGGTCATCTGTTTCGGTAGGTGTCAGTCTTGCTCCATTAGACATGCAGTTACCAGACATGGAGGGGCAAGGTTTGGTGTAGGTGGTCCTGCCTCCACTGTGAGCCTGCTGTCCATTCCCTGAAGCCTCACCTTGTTGGGGAGAAAAATGATGACATCCCAGTCTTTCCTCCCCAGACTAGGTGTCCCAGACCACTCTGTTCAGGCCATCCTCACGGTGCCTCACGGGCGCAAGTGGGCCAGTTTGTCCCACTCCACAGTCTCCCATGCCTCCCAGGCACTTGGCTCAGATTTAAACCCTGATGTCTTAAAAGGTTCTACTCTGCATTGCTTGGTTCCAGGGTAGTGCCAATCCGCCCAGCCATCCAACAAAGGGCCTCTCACTGACAGGTACCTAAAGGGTCTTTTGTCCTTGGAGCAGCTATATACCTTCTTCCCACAGCACTCGAGGGCAGGCCCCAGTCTGGAAAAAGCTCTGCAGCCCCAGATAGAGTTAGAAATTGGTTCTGTCTCCATTTTTTTTGTTGTTTTTTCTCTTGTCCAAATACCATCCTAACTTCCACAGCCTCTCTTTCTCTTCCTTTTGTCTCTCTACAGAAGGGGATCTCTCTCCTCTGTGCTTACACTGCCCATTTTATCTCTCCCAATTTGCTGTCAGGCATCTATGGCCTGCCAAGTTGTCCCTGTGTGTCCCTGGAGATGTTTCTGTCACTCTCTAGCCAAGATCCCTAGAATTCCAAGTAGTCTGGCCTCAATACTGCTGTGTTTGAGGGAGAAGGGAATTTCAGGTCCCTCTGCTTCTCTGCCATGTTGACTCTAGCTCCCTCTATCCTTCTATGGACTTTGTGTTATGTATTTTGAAGTTCTGTTGTTAAATGCATAAACATTTAAGATTATTATATCCATCCACTGATGAATGGATAAAGAAGAGGTAGTGTGTGTTATGGATATGTATATATATATATTATGTGTATATATATAATATATATAATGGAATATTACTCAACCATAAAAAAGAATGAAATCTTGCCATTTGCAACTATGTGGATGGAGCTGGAGAGTATTATGCTAAGTGAAATGTCAGCCAGAGAAAGACATTTGATTTCACTCATATGTGGATTTTAAGAAACAAAACAAATAATCAAAGGGGAAAAAAGAGAGAGACAAACCAAAAAACAGACTCTTAACTATAAAGAACAAACTGACTTACCAGAGGGGAGGTGGGCAGGGGCATGGATTACACAGGTGATGCAGATTAAGGAGTGCATTTGTTCTGATGAGCACCAGGTGTTGTAAGTATTAAATCCCTAAATTGTACAGCTGAAACTAACATTATACTGTATGTTAACTAACTGGAATTTAAATAAAAACTAAAAAAAATTATTTTATCCTTTTGATGATTTCAACCATATCTCATTATGAAATTTACTTCTTTATCCATGGTAATATTCTTTGCTCTAAAATTGGCTTTGTCTCATTAATATGGCTACTCCAAATTTGTTTTGATTGGCACTAGCACAGTACACATATCTCTTTCCATCTTTTACTTATAATTTGTTTATATCTATATATGTAAAATGTATTTTTTGCAGGCCAAGCAAGGTCTTGCTCTTTTATCTAATCTGAAAATGTTTGCCTTTTAATTGAGGCATTTAAACTATTTACCATTAATGTAATTGTTGATGTAGTTGGGTTAAAATCTACCGTCTTTTTACTAATTTCTAATTCCATGTTGTTTATTTCCCTTTTTAAAAATCTGATTTCTTTTCTAGTAATTATTTGGGCTTATCATCTGTAACTCTTTTTTGTGTGATTTCAGTAGTTTATTATAGTAATCATTGTTTACTTATCACACTCTATTTTTAAGTGCTGTTGTACCACTTCATGCATAAGAAACTTATAACAGTATACTTCAATTTATCCCCAACCACGCATGTACTATTATTTTCATACATTTTACTTCTACATATGTTAGAGACCCCACAACACATTTTTTTATTTTTTCTTTAGTTATCTTTTAAAGGAATTTAAATAATAAGAAAATATATTTTTATGTACCTATAGTTACTATTTTAGAATTTCTTCAGTTCTGGATGCAGATTTCCTTCTTTTCCTCTAATTTTTCTTTTGCTTGAAGAACTTCCTTTAACATTTCTTATAATGCAAATGAGCTAATAATTTCTTTCTACTTTTGTATGTCTTAAAAGTCTTACATTTGCTTCATTTTGGAAAGATATTTCACCTGGGTATAAAATTTTAGGTTGATTTTTTTTTCCCATAATGCTTTAAAGATGCACCTCCATTGTCTTCTGGCTTGCATTTTTTATTACTTAGAAAGAAGTCTGGATAAATCCTCTTATCTTTGTTCCTCTGAATAAAATGTGTCATTTATTCTCTGACTGCATTTAAAATTTTCTATAGGTCATCAGTTTTAAGCCATTTTATTACAAAGATTGCTGTAGTTTCCTTCAAGCTTTCTAAGCTTGGGAATCGTTGAGTTTTTTCAATTTATAGCGTTAGAGATTCAACTAAACTTGAAAATGTTTTAGCATTTATTTTTTCAAATTTTTTTCTTATACTTTCTGCCTTTCCTCCTCCCTTCCTTTTGGGAATTCAATTACACTTGGGTTACATTATTTTAAGTAGTCCTATATCTCCTTAAAGCTTGGCTATGTTTTTGTTTTACTTTTTTTGTCACTTTTCTCTCTGGGTTTTATTTTGAATGGTTTCTGTTTCTGTATTTTCAAGTTCACTATTTTTTTCTTCTAAAATGTCTAATATGCTATTAATGCAACTGAATATTGTTTTGCATTCCAGCATTGTACTTTCTTCCTGAGAAATTCTATTTGAATCTTTCTTAGATCTTCTTTCTTGTTAACATGCTCAATTTCTCCCTAAGCTTCTTGAACAAATAGAATATGACTACAATAACTGCTATAATGCCTTTGTTCTATTAATTTCATTATCTATGTCATTTCTTGATTAAGTTCTTTTTCTCTTCATTGGGAATTGTGTTTCCCTGCATCTTAGCATACTCACAAGGCTTGATTGTATGATAGGCAATGCAAAATTTGCCTTTGTTGGGTACTGACTATTCTTTTATCCCTGTAAGTATTCCTGAATTATGACGTACAGTGCAGTAAAGTTACTTGGAAAAAGTTCTATCTTTTTGTGTCTTGGTTTTAAGCTTTCTTAGGTGGCGCCAGAGAAATGATCAATGTAGAATTAATTTTGCCCTAATACTGAGGCAAAATCCTTGTGAGTATTCTCTCTGATGCCCCATGAATTATGAGGTTTTTCTTCTCTGCTTGGTGGGAACAGAAACTATTCCTACCCATATGAGCTTTAGTCTTTCTTCCCTCTGATTTCTTCTGGTAGTTCCTTTTCCCACTGCAGATAATTTTCTCACACATTTGTACCAATCAGTACTGACCACAGGGGAAGACCCTCTAGAGATCTCTGGATCTTTCTCTCTATGCAGATCTTTCATCTCTATTACTCTTCTCTGGAAACTCCTGCTTCCTTGGGTTCTCTAGAATCCCAGTTTTGTTTCCTCAACTCATGGAAACTATCAGGCCTTGTCTAGGTTTCCCCCATCTGTAGGACAACCTGAAAACTCTCAGGACCGTAAGTCAGGGCAAATGTATAATTCATTTTGTGTATTTCTTCTCTGTCAAGAATCAGTTTCTCATTATCGATGTGAAATATCTTCAAAGTTTGTATTTTATGTATTCCATCTCATTTTTCAATTGTTTCACATAGAAAAGTAACTCTGGTTTCTGTTACTCATTCAAGGCCTAAGTAACAATATATATATTTTTTTATTTCCTCAACTTCATACTTTTTGTTACTCATTTTTATCTTCTTTCTCTGATATTCCATAGGCAGTGGGCTATGGATAATGCTTTTGATATATTCAGAATACACTTACATCTTTGCATCTTTTTCATAAATACCCCCTTAAAGCCATCATCATGTCTTTCCTGGTTATTCCGGTAACTTTTTAATTATTCTTCCTGATTTTTCCCTTATCCACCGACAGTCTATTCTCAATCCAGTAACTAGAATGATCCCTTTAATAGCTGTGGCAAACAAAACAAAACAAAACAAAACAAAACACAGCCACCCTTCTGTTCAGAACCATGCAGGGGCTCCCCACTTTAACCATAGTGAGAGTTAATATATATAATGGTCTAAGGCACTATATAATCTTGTGTTTTTTTCCTATCTCTTTAACATCATCTCCAACTACTTTCCCTCCAGGCTATTCCTTTTTAGTTAGCAGGTCTCCTTGCTGTTCTTTGAACCACTCAGACACACAATGCCTTGGGGCCTTTCCACTTGGTATTCCTTCTGCCTGGAAGGCTATTACCTCAAAAACCTGTATGGCTTGCTTCCTTGCCAAATCACTTGTGTTATCTTACCTTATATAAAGCTGCATCTTAATAGCACCCACCACCTCAGTCCAGACACTCCTAATATCGTTTTGTGCTTGATTTTTGTCCTTAGCTCTCGTCACCATCTGACATAATTATTCCATCCTAGTCTCTGAGATGCCTTAATATTTCATGAGTACAACAGATATTTTCTAGCTTCCTTTTATATTTACTATGCCCTCTTCTTGAAAGAGTCTGCCAGCAAAATATATATATATATAGTTGTCTCCTTTAAGTCTTTCTTCAAATGTCATCCTCTCCATGGGGTCATCATTAATTATTGTATTTAAAATTGAATCTCTCCCCTGACTCCCTGCTTTATATATCCCCTTTTTATACTTTTTTTTTTTCTGAGGAGGACTTCTAAAATGATACACTATACATTTTATTATCTATGTGTTTATTCTCTACTCTGTACTAAAATGGAAGCTACATGTGGACAGGTAGATATCTCCCTGCCTGCCTGCCTTCCTTACTTCCTTTCTGATCCTTCTGATTTATCTCTAGAACCTAGACATGTAACCAGTCTATATTAGGTCCTTGGTAAATAACAGCTTATTAATTTTTAATGATCATTTTTCTGGAAATGACCAAGTTCATAACCTAGAAGAGGATATGCAGACTGATTTGACACATTTTCTCCATTATGTAGGGATTCCAAAATCCATACATTTTGCATTTTCCCCTCTAAAAATGTATTTTATGGAGGCAGAAATGTTCTTACACAGTTAGTAGTTAAGAAGTAACTAGTATATTTAAGCACCCAACATTGATGTCACAACCTTCAACTCTACCATCCAACTTTCAGTCCCACAGCAGAATGGAAACTGCAAAATAATTGGGAAAAATGCTTCTTAATTAGTAAGTACCCTGAGAGGGGACAGAAATTAACATTGGTTTATTTCCCACTATACCTCAGACCCATTATTTAATCCTTATTACACGTCTGTTAGGTGTGTTACTGTGAGCATTTTACAGATGAAGAATCTGAGATCAAAGGAGTAACTGGCCATCAGATCAGGATCTGGAATTTGAACACAGCTTTTGTTCATACTAAGCCCACCTCTTTGTACCTACACCGTGCTGCTTCACAATAAGGGAAGAATGTAACCTAGACACAAATATTCAAAAAGACTAAGAGGACCGCAGGCCATCCCGCATACCACAATCAGCATTGAGGACGTCATCTCTGGATAGCCCAGCACAGTCATTAATGTTCATAATGATAAAACCAAGTCATCAAAAAAAAGATTAATTACATTCCATCCACTCTGTTTAAGAAGGCAGGGAAGTGTGAAATCCATTTTAGAAAGATTTCCATCAAAAATGATTAAAATTTTCAGCTATCCAGAATGATTCATTCCCTGGGGTTTCCACATAGCCAAATATGTAAATGAAAAAGCACAAATATTGCCCATTTCCCACAAAACAAAACAAACAAGAAAACTACATAAAAGAGGTGCAGAAGGACTCAGTCAAATTGAGGATTGGATATTCCTACAGTGTATATACACTGACAAAACTGGTAGGCATCCAGTTTTTATGCTATATCCACTGGTCAAGTGGCCATTTGAATGGTTGGTACCCTTGCCAGAAAGGTTTTAATTATTTTGATTATTTCTTCTGCTGTACAGTCTTTTAGGGCTGGATAAATTTATTCCCTATACTCTTGGGCATATAGTTGGAATCATTGAGTCTACTTTACCCACAGCTCCCTCAAAAACCTATCTTTACTTCAAATACAAAAGACAGGTTATCTTTATATTATAAAAGTGAAGCTAATACTCTTTAATTTGCATTTATAAAAACAAGAAATGAATGTATTCCCTATCTCAGTCTGTACTAATCTGTGGTAGCTGGTAGATAGTCAATAAATGTTGGTAGAAAGAATTTTTGCTGTCCATTAGTAGAAGAATAGTTATATTCATTGTGTTAAATTATAGCACATCTAGATGATGGAATGATGTATACTTATTTCAAATAATGACCGGACAGAGGCTGAGGTAGATATTTATTTACCCTTGTATCCTTATCTCCTAGAATTCATATCATCTAATAAGCATCCAGTAGATATTGGTTGGAAGAATTAATAAATGAAATATAAAATTAATTAATAAGTGGTAAAACTATGATTTTTGATACAATAATATGAGTAATATATAATTTGAGGAAAAGCATATGAATGTAACTGAATCAAGAAATAATCTGGAATACTACATAGTAAATTATTACTAGTAGTTACCCTGGGGACTTATGAGAGACTTACTTTTTATTTTATTTATATATTACTTAACCATTCACCATAAATACATATATAGTTAAAATAATTTATGTTACAGCTATCACATGAATCTGGAATTTAAGTGTTCATCAGAGAAATTAAAAAAATGAGATGATACCAACTACTTACAATATAGAACCTTGAAAAGAATAAATGGCGATGTAGTCAGAAGCAATTTCTCAGTATTAGAAAGACTTAGTAGGCAAAGAGTGAAGAGGTGCAAAAACTTAAACAGAAAAGAAACTATCAAAAATATAGAGTGGAGGGATGGGGAGTGACAGCTTAATGGATATGGAGATTCCCTTGGGGTTATGAAAATGTTTTGGAACTAAATAGAGGTAATAGTTGCACATTATGAATGAATTAAATTTCACTGAATTGTTTGTTCACTTTAAAATGGTTAATTTTATGTTATGTGAATTTCACTTTAGTAAAATAAAATATACGTGTACGTATGTGAATACACACACACACACACATATACACATGCATATCATTGGATGAAAATAAAACAAAGATGTGTAAAGGCCCAGAAAGGTATCCAGACCAAGGATGTGGAGATACTTAATTGGAATAAAGTCCCAAAATAAAGTAGGACAAGGATTGGTTCTAATCACCAGTGCCTAATTCTTAGAGAAATAAATTGTAGTATCTACTCTTATGAGAGGAACTTTCTGATTGATACTACCTTCCAGAGAAAGATAACAGAAGAAAAAAATCAAATTCTGATAACAGGAAAGGTCAGCCACTCTGTTATGTAGATCACAAAATCCTGTGCCTCCTCACCAGCAGAGACCACATGTGCTTCCTCTTTGTGTTCTCAGAACCTGACATGGTGCCTGACACAATAAATGATAAATGTGGAATGAGTGATAGTTTAACAAGGGGAATGATGCTGGAATGAAGTGGCCCTCACATAACACATAACATTATGTGTCATGTTGGCCAATGGAGGACCAAATGTATGAGCCCCTATTGTGGTCCTCGAACCAAAGCAAGCAACTAAGAATGCTTCATTCCTTCCCTACTGAGCCTTCTACCCACCAAGATGTCCAAGAATCAATTAGGAAGTTAGTGAAAAATGTATAATCCTAGGTTCCAATATTCTGGCTCAGGAGGTCTCAGGTGGGGGCCAGAACCCAGTATTTCAGAAGAGGTTCCCTGGTTTTCATGCAGATAGTCTGTGAACCACACTTTAAAAAAACAAATGGAAGATCAGGACTGGGAATGGTCTAGGTCTTTTCACAGGAAGTACAGAATAAGTAGCCACTGCATTCTTTTGTTTTCATTCACTAAAAGAATAACTTTATAACTGCTAAAATTTTCATTTCAGAAAATGAAAATGCCTTCTGGTGTCTTGAGCTTTAGAAAGAGCCACATGGTTGAAGAGTCTCTCTCAGGGGTGTTACAATACGTTCCTTTGCACTAAGCAGGAATTCCACTGGCTGTCTACTAGGCTTCCTTTCCACTCAAGTTCTCTGATTCTATAATGAAAAGAGGTTGAGGGAGGAGTAGAGGTACATGATTCATATATATGTAACTGCTTTGAAAAATGTGGGTTACTATAAAAATATGAAATATTTTCCTAATATTCATGATTTGGGGGTAGTAGTCGAACATCATTTTTTGAATGTTTCTGTACTTCATTTCCATTTTATGGAAATATTTAATAGAATATTGTATACAAATGGATGAATTTGGGGAACTTGAATTTTATTTATAAAATATAATGGACATGTTTTCAGGACTTACTTTGCTTCAGTTTTAATAATTTCTACTTTTTTCTGATTTAAAAACTTTCACAGTAGAAAATTTATAAAAGTTAAAAAGTTAAAGAAGAAAATAAGATACAACCACACAGTATTTCACCACTGAGAGATAATCTCTGTTAGCATTTGGAACTATTTTTCTTCCCCTTCCTTCCAAATACACACACATCAACAAAAGCTTTTATGGTGAGAATTTTGCTGTTGTTTTACATAGGCTTGAAAACATATTCTTAATCAACAGCCTACTATACTATTAGCAAATGGATTAACATCAGCACGAAATGGCCCTTGGGTCAAGTGTGATATTGACTAGTAGAGAACTGAACTCAGTAGCCCATATGGCCATCTCCAAACTGAGGCAAGAAAAAAGAATTCTGTTTTTTATTTAAGGTGTTTCTTATCTCTGGACATTTAGATTATTTCCATTTTTTCTTATAACAAGTATTTGATAAAAATGCTTGCACATGGTTCATTGACTTCTATATCTTTAGGTTAGATTCTCAGATATGAAGATTATAGTTCAAATCCTATCAACATTTGTAGACATTCTATACATACTTTTAAAGTACTTTACAGAAAGATTGCCCCAAATTATGCTTCTACCAACCACGGGTTGGTAAGAGTTCGTCTCTTACTATACAGTGGCAAGAGTGACTACTCGTAATAAAAACAAAACAGAAAACTGGTCCACCAAATTTAATGGGAAAAAATTTGACTCATGTTTTTACTTAGTCTCCTTTGGTTGCCAGTTAAGTTGAATATGTTTGCAAACCCATGGAACTTATTTGTATCTTCTTTTAATGTTCTAGTTTATTAGAACAGTAGGCCCAACTGTGGAGAAGTTTAATCTTCAAAATTCTTCATAGTGGTGGTTTGTTTGTTTATTTATTTATTTATTCATTCATTCATTCATTCATTTATTTATTTATTTTAGAAGTGGGGGGAAATGTAGATAGGAAGAGAGAATATTTTAAAGAGGATGCACTTACCAAGTTATTTTAATATTTATCATATTAAAATTTAAAAAGTTGTTGCATTACTTGATATCTCCAGAGCTGTGAAATGGAAACTTTTTTCTTAAGCAGAATGATATGACAATAAATATGAATGACTTTTTCATCAGCATTGAAAGGCACAATGCAATAAAAAATTTTCCAGTAACTATACCAAAATTTTGTTTTTATTTTTTTAAGTTTATTTATTTATTTTGGGAGGGAGGGGCAGAAAGGGGGAGAGAGATAACTTCAAGCCGGATCTATGATGTCAGCACAGCCTGACTCGGGGCTCAAACTCATGAATCACAGTATCATGACCTAACCCAAAATCAAGAGCTGGCCGCTCAACTGACTGAGCCACCCACATGCCCCCAAATTTTGTTTTTAATAAACTGAAAGTTTCAGTCAGAAAGAGAGAGTTTCAGGGACACCTGGGTGGCTCAGTCGGTTAAGCGTCCAACTTTGGCTCAGGTCATGATCTCACAATTCGTGAGTTAGAGTCCCACGTTGGGCTCTGTGCTGACAGCCCAGAGCCTGTAGCCTGCTTCGGATTCTGTGTCTCCCTCTCACTTTGCCCC
Organism: Paguma larvata; assembly: GCA_030068075.1. Classification (NCBI taxonomy): domain Eukaryota; kingdom Metazoa; phylum Chordata; class Mammalia; order Carnivora; family Viverridae; genus Paguma; species Paguma larvata. Next base: position 71,490,257 of record CM057833.1, on the reverse strand, counting down.
TCCTCCCCTCACTTTCTCTCTCTCTCTCTCTCTCTCTCTCTCTCTCTCTCTCTCTCTGTCTCTCTGTCTCTCTGTCTCTCTCTCTCTCTCTGTGTCTGTCTCTCTCTCAAAAACAAACATTAAAAAAAAAGAGATAGTTTCATGCATATTTATTTTTATATTTAAAAAATCCTCAAGTTGACGGAGTTTCTTCAATTTGTACAATTATCGAGATTATCAACATCTCCTATTTGGGTAACTGCCCGCAGGTTATTGGTGCTGTCTTACATGTGAAAATAAGCCCATTCTATAAGGTACTGTACAGTCAAACTTCTGTATGTTTTTTTCTCAATTAAGCTTTTTCCCATAAAACAAAACATTTGCTAAAAGAAGTAATATAAATACATCACTAAATTTTAACGCTTCCACAGTCTATTAAAGGGATGCACTTTTAGAGCAAGATTTAAATGAACACAACTTTCTGGATACTATGCCTTTGCCAAACTTTACCTGATCAACTTTATTTAATCCTACTTTGTTTCAGAAAGCAAACTTTTCCTTTCATTTTTGATTCTTCATGTGTTGAAGATATGGATTGTGCTCAGTTTCCTAGCAGTGGCATTAGCCTTGATAGCTGGAATCCTGGGTTAAGAGATTGTGCCTTGCTTTACTATTGGTATTCAGATCTCACTTCTTAGTCTCTCTACTTTCTTGTACAAAGGAAAAATTGCCTTCTCTTTAATTATTTTCTTTCTCTACTTTTCACTTATGGTTAGAAATGGCCAAAAACATCATGGCAATTTAAAAATGGTTTTTGTTACTCTCCTATTAGTTTGCATGTCAAAATCTAGTCTGTGGTTCAAAATGCGCAAGAAAGACGTGTTGCTATTCATATGCCATGACTAATCTCAGTGTTCAAGCCTTCCATCCCATTGTATATTAGAGAATACAAACTTAAACTTGGTAATTAAAGGAATCCCAGACTTGTACCCAGTCTTTTGGGTAAATATTGGGTTAATTCAAAGTATAGATTCTTCTTAGTGATATTTCTCTCATTCCTTATGTTTCTCAAAACGGTGTCTGGGTTCATAGAAAAGCTTCTGTATCCTGCCTCCTTTCAAAGAGGAAGGAAGCCTGTGTGTGTCCTTCACATCTTTGCTGGTCTATTATGTGACAAAGCCAATGAGGTCTTTTTAGTCACCAGGCATGTAGCACTAGTGCCCACTGAATTGTCAATATTGCTTGGGAGGGGGTGCTGGCATAATGCCATTGACATTTATGGCTGGTAAATTTCAAGAAAATGTCCAGCAGCTTTCACTGCTCTGTCAGCCCTACCTCGGCTGTTACTGATTCTGCAGGACCTCTGGTCAGCTTCCTTTCAGCCGCTCCTAATCTCACTCTGGTGGTCTCTTCGTAAATCCATTGTTTCTCAATACAGCTATCTTCTTGTGCCTCTTAGATTCATAAGGCAACTTCTAGGTCTCCTCCATACTCCCACCTTCTGTTTCAACAGTTCAGACAGCCCTTTCTCCTCTGTGGAGGTGAGCCTGATGTTGATGGGAGCCGTCCCGTGAAGGTTCTTCTCAGGACTTCCCTCTGATTGAATACTTGCAGGTGAGCAATTTCTAAATGACATCCTAGAAACGTCTTAGGCGGCATCCTGTGGCTATCATCATGCTGACCTGAGGTATTTCCTTCATAGGTCTGTAATTTTCCTGAGCTACACCTGCCTGAAACATCAAGTACTGAGAAGTTTTCCAAACTTTCTGTCTTTTCTCTTGCATCTTCCTGAGGGGAAATCCAGGACCCTGAACTTCGATTCCTGCCTCCTTCCTTCAAATTCTTTTCAGAGCCACTGTCAGGGCTACATCTTTTGCTTTCTTTTAGTGGAAATTGAGCTTTCCCTACATTAAATTCTTTTTCCTCTCCATACTAAAGCATATTTTCAAATCTCCATGGTTTAATTTGTATATGTGAGTACCTCTTAAAATTTAGAAACTCCCTTTCTTTTGCCACAAATCCTGATTCACAAGACCTTTGTCTCACTACACACTGATAAAAAATAAACAATGACCTTCTTTGAACAATGATGGTTTTCCTCTTTGTATTCCTGCTTTAATAATCCAAATCCTGCCTGAGATAATGGATGTCTCTGGCTGAATAGGGGGAGGGTCAATTAATTTATTTCAAAAAGTCTTATCCTTGTTGGAGTTGAAACTGATGATATTGATAAATTACTTTTATCTTCCAGCTGTTTCCAAATTCATTTTAGAGGAACCATTCCTTTTCTCTAGAACCTACTTTTAAAAACAAAGTGTTTTTAAACAAAGATATACTATAGTTTATCTTCAGCTACACAATAGCTTCCATGTAGTACTACCCATAAAGATTCTGATGAAAATTTGTTTTTTAAAAAAATTTCAATTCAATTCAACAAGCATCAGCTAATATTTTTAATCGGCCTATAATTATTCATCATATAGGGAAAAGGGGGTTATCAAAGGGAAAGACAAAGTTTATAAGTCCTCAAATATAAGGAACCAGATACCTATATGAAATAATCAGAATATAACACAAGACTAGGAATAATTATGTCAACACACACATACTATTTATGATAGATAATAGATATTTATTGTTCTTTATATGTGTTGTATAGATAACACAGTGTAGGCAATCTGGGCAACTCAAAAATAATTCAAGTTAGAGAGGACATTAAGGAGGAAGTGAGATGGCTAGACCTCACATTTTTGGTAGAATCTGGAAATGTGGAAATGAGGAAATCAGCTGTTGCAGGCAAGAGGGAAACAACCTGAGGAGCAACTTGGGAAAGAATTGTGGGTTCGGAGGACAGTTCTGTTATGTTAAGCTTTAAATTGGCTGAACAACACAAGTCATTCTAGAAGAATGTACTTTTTCAGATATTTGTTCTTGGCATCGCTTCCCTTGTTTTCCCCACCTCCATATTTTTCATAAAGTAAATGCTTTGTCATACATATTCTTCCTCTTCATGAGATTGATGGTGCTCATTCCGTGGCTCCTGTTTGCTTGGTCACAGCTGTCCACGAGAATCTTTCTTCTCCCAAGTGGTCTGTCTAAGCAAGGCTCGTAGCAAATAATGGGCAGCCCAAGGGTCAGCCCCGATGGGGCTTGCAAGCTTTTAACTTTGGAGGAAAGCCATTTTTGCTACTAGTGAGACTTAGGAGAGTTTGTTTTTCTCCTTACATTGCAGCTAAATTTCCATTGAAATAATAATAGCTCAAAAAACAAAAAAAAAGAAAAGATCCTACCCTTTCATCTTTTCTCATTCCTTTTGCTGCCAAATATGTTGGGAAAAATGAGAAGGCATACACTGCTAAAACTCTCTCCCCACCCACAACTCTGCTGAAACTACCTCCTCCGCAGTCCCAGGGGCCTAAAGAGACCCATCGCAAAGATTTTTATTTTCATTTAAGTATCCTTGCCCTTGCCACCACCTCGGCACTTTAGCCAAGCCCTCTTAAAATGTTTTTTCTTGGTTTCTAGTATGGAACACTCTTCCGATTTGCCTCCTACCTCCCCAGACTATTCTTCTTCTGCCTCCTCTTGCTTCCCAAATACAATGATTTTCTAAGGTTCTGTCATCATCTCTACTTTTTCTCACCTTGAATTCTATACGTAGAGGATCTTATTTACCTTTAATATTCTTTCTATGCAGACAACCCTTAAATACATATCATATATTCATATATAATTTAAATATGTATTATATATTAAATATTATATATGTATATATTATATACTTATTTATATTTATATATTTAAATGGTATATTTATAAAATATATATATATCTACAAATAGATAGGTATAGATCGATAGTGTCTACAGTAATACCACCTTGAACGTGCCTGACCTTGTCTGATCTCAGAAGTTGAACAGGGTCGGGCCTGGTTAGTGCTTGGATGAGAGATACAGATCGATAGATATCTCCAACTGACTTCTCCGATGGGACTACAATCCAGCATTTCCAAATGCTTGCTGAACATTGCCATTTAGATAGTCCTGCTAATCACTTTAAATTCAATGTGTCCGAAGCTGAAACTCCCATCTCCCTTCTTAGGTGTCCTCTTCACTCCCATGTCTCCATCACTGGCAGTCAGGTGCTGGAGCTGGCCCTTACCAGCTTGTGAGGGCTCTCACTGTGTGCACCACGTCCAACTCCAGGTTGGCCACGGTGGGAGCGTTTACACCGCAGAATGGCAAATGCTACAAATTGCAGCTTTGTTTTAGTCTCCTCTTCTCTCTCTTCTTCCTTCCACCCTTCCTCCTCCACTCCCTTTCTTCCTTCCTTCCTTCCTTCCTTCCTTCCTTCCATTTTTCTTTCTTTTTCTCTCCCTTTCTCTCTCTCTCTCTCTCTCTCTCTCTCTCTCTCTCTCTCTGAGAACGTTTTCTGGCACACCACTGGTTATTGTCATACCACTCTCTCAGTCACCTAAGCTTGACACTTGGGGGTAATGTTGGAGTATTTGCTTTTCCTCGTTTCTTTTCCTCATACCCTCAAGCCATTAAACTATCAAGTCCTCCAATGCTTAGGTCACTCCAGACTTTATTATTTTTTTATATCTCCTGGCCAATTTCTTTCCAGACTTCTCTCTCAGTTCTTCCCTTATCTCAAACCAACTTAGCAAAATGCTGCTAAGTTAATCTTGTGAAGGAACAGCTGTGATCATAGTTAAAATTTGCCAGTGATGTTCCTTGCATATCAAAGTTGAGTCATTGGTTTGCAGTCAAGATCAGCCACAATCCGGCCCCTAGTGCCTCTCCAGCGTGCCACATCTCAGGATGCTGAGTCCTGGTTTGTGCCTAGATCATAAGCACTTGGGAAGCCCTGGAGGATGAAATTGTCTAACTGACCAAATGAGGAAGACTTGTGGACTCTGGGCCTATTTTGTTCCTACTGAATTCCCCCTTTACCGTTTCCACCCACCTAAATCTAACCTATATGTCAAGGTTCAACCCAGTGCTCACTTTTCCATTGGAAATTATCTTTTTCCATTCTCTGAGGACCCAGCCTCTGAACATTTTACTTTTGTAATCACATAACCTTCTTTGCCTTTTATTAAGCAAATATACTACATTCTATTTTTCTTCAGTGAGAAGGACCATGGTGAGCTTCTTCTTAACTCTAATGGGCATACAACCAAAATGTTTTGAATAAATTGTTATGACTGAGAACATCTAGGGCTTATGTAACATATTTTCTTTCAAAAATTATCTCATACTTTCTCATTTTTTACAACATTATAATGCAGGAAGAAATTAGAAATTGATCTCATTTGTAACATTACTCATTGGGAAATTGAGGGCTACCACTAAGATGGTTTATGCCCAAGACTTCAGATTTCTTGCCTCTCTAACATTATTTCTTACCACGCACACCCTTTAAATTCTAGGCAGAGTTGATATGCTTGGATGATGGCTTGGTTCATACCATCTTCCTTAGACATAAAAGGAAGGATATTAAGGAAATTAAGGCAATATTATACTGGACGCTAAGCTCTATGGCGACAGAGACCCAGTCTGTTTTATTCTCCAGAATAATACCGGTACCCAGTTTGGCTCAACATTATTCTGTTAAATTAATGAACCACACTGCCTGTATTGTTTCAACACTATAAGCAGAAGGATGAATACCGTTCCTAGTATTATCTTGCAAAAGTTTATTTTGCAAAGTCTTTTTTTTTTTTCAAGCTACAAAATCACTATGTTGTAGATTGAGGACTTTCCCCCAAGGGCTTTATTGGTTTATTTATTTACAGAGTTTGACTATAGCTTGGCAGATAGCATCAGTAACTGAGCACAGAGGAAGAGTAATCGGGCACTGTTTTAAAATTTACTGATGACCTCCTGCAGCAGTAATACTTTAACACGGGCAGTGTGAATAACATCTCTAAAAATGTTTTACCCTTACTTATCTACTAGATGATGGCTGATGTCTTCAAGTGCATAAGGTTCTAGTTAATGATCATTGAGCATATTTATCTTGCTCTAAATACGTTTACCTTGCTCTCATTCTGGAGTTTGGGTTTTGTTTGTTTGCTTTTGTTTTGTTTGTTTATTTCTAAACAGTAGACTGTGAGGTTTCCCCTTTGTTTTCCTCCTAGATCTGGAAATGGCTCCCCTAGCAAAAGCTAAATAGCTCTTCAAAATGTGTGTACACAGACTGGTTGACAATACAAATTGGTATACCATGTGAGTAGATATTGCCATCTAAAGAATATCACCAGAGGCCAAGATCCAAAATGAGAAAAAGGAATTTCTGAAACTCTTGAAGGTAATAGATAACATGCCCGGCCTACCCAGAATTGGGGAACCAGCTATTAATATTCTGTCTGTATAGACTAGTACATATCATCTGGCTTACCCATCTCCTCCTCTCAATATAGCATATGATTTTATACTAATATTTTATCTTCAGTTTTAATTTTTGTTATGTTATACCCCATACCAATATTTATGATGAAAGCTCTGTTCTACTAAACATACCTCCCCCATGGAAAGTTTTAATATTCCTTATGCGTCTTGTGTAGCTAACAATTATTGGATTATGGCTTATGGAAGCTTGTTTCAAAGTGTAGGTTTCCGTAAACTTTTTTTGTATTTAGTGTTAAAATGAAATAGTAAGGCCCCTTAACCCATCTGGCAACCTATTTCAGTATATCATGATTCTGAAATATGAATGTAAAAAGAAGAAGCATTATCTTAGCCTGGTCCCTTCCATTCCTATCTCTGGATAATATTTTCCCAGATTAGTGTGACTGGTAGACTGTTGTTTAAACTAGTCGATGCAAATTAGGCTTATAATTTCCTTTGGAATAAAAATCTGCTCTCGCTCACCTAATCTGTAGTTGAGTATTATCCAGACTGTTGCTTTGTGTTTCTGTTAAAGACAGAAGAGTTAGAAGAACAGTAAATATAATCCATTATCATCTACTTCACATATGGGCTTTAAATGATTTTTTTTAGTTTAACATAAATTTTATAAAATGTTGGCTGTCATCTATAAAACAGCTACGCTCTACATTTACTTTAACAAATTTCTTGGAAAATAGTAAATAATCAAAACTTCCAACACATATCATGGTGGATAAGGTTCTTTTTTAGTTATAGTAGAACCATGGCCAATGACCAAACACTAGCTAATGTTCATACTATCAATATAGGAAAAACATGTAAATCTATAAATAATATGAATTATATTTTCATTGCAAGGAAAATGATTATAAATTAAATAAGTCCTTTGGCCTTTTCAATGATGATTAATAATAATGGCCAATAATAATAGACTGCATTTATTGAGTGCTACCCATCTGCCAAATTCTTAACATAAATTAACACTAATCCTCACAATGACCCTGAATATATATTATTCCTATATTGCAGGTGAGGAAGTCAAAGGTAAGAAAGGCTATATAACTTGCTCAGTGCTTCATATTGGATAATTACAGAGTTGGAACATAGAGCCCTGTCTCTCTGGTTTCAGTGTCCATCCTGTTTGAGTATCTTGCCCTCCACCTCTAATTCCATATAGCCATCTCCCACAATTTGGAAAAGGTAAACTTCTTGATGAGTTTATAGGCTACCTGGCTGACTTACAAATAAGTCTTTTTCTTACAGATATTTATAAGTAGGACCCTAAGTACTCATTTCTATGGATTTTTCAGTCTCCCATATTGCATCAAAGTATACCTTGACCTCTGACCCACTCCTCAATTTTCATAGTGATTACTGATGACCTTTTTCTCAGCCAGCCAGCTGTTTATATCTCTACCTATGCTTGGAGAAGCAAACCCAGCCTCCAGCTCCTCTGGCCAAGCAGGAAGCTTGTCTCACTCATTCTCATCTGCAGAATCTCTCACAATGCCTGGCACTAGATGAATGAGTGTTTTGTAGCTAATTGTTTCCCTACAAAGACCCAGAGCTCCTGGAATATCAGGACCACATCTAAGGGCTTGAACGTGTCTGCCTTAGGGCCTAGAGGCCAGAGCCCAAACCCACGTGGTAAAATGTAGTGAAGGGGTGAGTCAGTCACTCAATCAACTGAGCAGCATAGGAGAATCGCAGTCCCCCTAAAAATAGAAGGAGAATTATAAACGAATTGGCAAAATGTCTTGCCACCGACTGTTTTTTATGGGATATTTTGGATAATGATAAATTAATACAAATAATAATAACAAGAGCTCTCACTCCCAGAAACTGTGCCAGATTCTTTACATATAAGTATTATCTCATTTAATTCTCAGAAAAAAAATAGACCACATTTTTCTGTTTTAGAGGTGAGGAGTTTGAAATTCAGGGAAGTCACTGCTATGAAGTACCGAGCCACAATTTCAACACAGGTTTGTCTTCCTTTAGTTCACATGCTTTTCCACGATACCAAGTCTGGAATTTGTCCAGAAAAATGGAGGTTCCTGGTTCTTATAAAATACAACTGATCGTTTCACATGGTTTGTGTAATTACAGACTTACAGCAGTTCGATGAGTTTTTATCAACTGTTTATATACTTAAAAATAGACTCTCTAGCAAGTATATTGTTGTTTTCATGAAATTATTAAGTGTGCATCCAAAAATTGGAAGCCAAATAAGGCAACCATTGACCACACTGATATTTTAGGAGGGTGTGTGTGTGTGTGTGTGTGTGTGTGTGTGTGTTGTTAGCCACAATACTAAGAGAATTCAATTCTGGAGATTGGTGATTATTTCTCATTTACCTTCAGGGTCAACACAGGAAGAAAGTCCTCAAAACACATCATTTATATCAAAAGGTAGCTTATACCCCATCTGATGAAAGACAAGCTGGAAAACATTTGAAATACCGTAGGCAGGCATCGATTTTGGTGATCCGTAGTAGAGCTGCATGTCACCTTATTATGCGATTATCCAAATAAAAGATGGATCTAGAAAAGAAGAATAAAATCCTAAGCAAATAGCTTGTTCTTTACCCAAGTTCACCCTGGAAGATGTCTCCTCTCTGGTTCTACTTCTTACGTTAACCTCCTAATTTCGTTTGTGTTTACTTAATTATTTATCCATTTCAGAAAGAAATTTACCAGTAAAATGACTAATTTTTAAAAAGAAACCAAATGTATTTCGGAGGCTCTGCCAATGTGTAATGTCTTCTAACGCTGGCCAAAAATAGCAGTAGACTAATTTTGAAATAACTGTTTTCTCTGTAGAATTTTCAATGTTATTCTCATTTGCCCTCCTTTCTTGAATCCCCCACCTCCAAACTCCCACCCCGGAAAAAAAGAAAAACAGATTACAGTAAATTTTGGCAAGGAGTTCTATTTGCATCATTTTCTTAGAAGTCACGTGCTTTGGATTTCCTCTTGTTTATGATATATTAAAATGCCTTCCAGATGTTTTTAATTATGAAAAAAAAAAGTTTTCAAGAAAGCAGAGTAATCCAAATAAAGTTTCCTCTTTTTTTAATGGCCAATAAATTAGTATATTCCAGCTTATCAAACTGCCCCATAATTCTGAGGATGACCTCTTTAAAGAAGGTCAGGCACTGAGTGAGACAGCTCCATTTGGGCAGGGGCCGAGTTTTACCAAGAACACTTTCAGTTCCTGTTTCCAATTGAGGCTGCTCCCTGCCTAGGGCCTAGCCTCGTGTACAAGCCCATTGGCTAGAATTGCTTAAATGTCCCACACAAATATAAACACCTCCACAGTGTTGGGAAGATGAAAGGAATAGCTTATTGATATTGTATATGCTAACGTTTGGATGTGGGACACGAAAGATAGCATTTAACTGCTGGTATGCAGTGCTGAAGCTGGGCTGGATGAAGAGGTTTTCATTTACTGATGTTGGAAGCGTGCCCAGACTGCCATAGTAGAATTCAGGGAGAAACACAGAGAGGAGGAGAACCACAGAATGGTTTTCGCGAACATCCATATGGGCCAGAAGAATAAATCCATATGAAGACTGTGTCTCCAGAAATGAAAGCACTGGCCACTGGGGAACAATTGTGAGCACCCCTCCCCAAGTCCCAACTTGGCTCTCTTCATTTGTACTCGAAGGTAACTGTCCGTTCATCCTAATTTTGATTCAGAGCATGAGTAAGACTATAACGCAGCTGAAAGAGAAAGACAGTCAGGGCAGGGCAGGAAGAAACCTTAGCCTGCTTCGCCTGTTGTTGTTTTAAGCTTAGCAAGGAGAATAAATGTGTTTTTCTTTTACTAATGTTACCAAAAGAGAAAGAGCTTTGTGGATTATAGACATGGTAGCTTTTTAAAATGTATCTGCTGAACATCTGTCTTGTGGGACAGACCAGGAACCTTTTAGGAAGTACAGATTTTGTGACTCACAATGCGAATTCAAATTTAAATGGGACCTTCATTGGCCTCACTTAATGGAGCATTTTATGGTAATTAACTCTCTCATCTCTCTACCCCACCCCATCTCTCTGTAACTTTCAGCATATTTGCCAAATATGAGTAAGTGTGTTGACGATGATAGTTTTGGAGAGATAGTTCATCAAAATAGATGTCGTCCAGGAAGTGGTGCTTGAGAAAATTTTAAATAAAGTAAGACAATATTACACGTGCAAACTAGCCACTCGATCTTTATTTACTGCATTCCAACAATATACAAAGAAGAAATGGAATTCTGTAGAAGGGAGAAATTTAAAAGTTTCACTAGATAAGAGTAGATGGGGCAAGAGTGGAAAGTTCTAGGGTATTCTAGAGACTTCCAGTTCAGAGATTAAGGGGATTGGAATTTACAGGAATCGATAGGTATCTTGAGGAGAGAAAAGGAAGATCACCAATGCGACAAGGACAGTTACCTTGTCTAGGCATTCAGAACTTTGAATTTTGCAAGCAAACCTAAAATAAATACCAGATGGAGTGAAAATAATTTTCGTTTCTGCAGTCAAAGTGTACCTTATGGTAATGGGCAGAAGATCCCAGAACAATAGAGTGGGGATGTCTATAAATAGCAGTATCATCTGCAGTGATAACAAGACAAGAAAGGAATCAGATTAAAGAAAGCATCACTAGTGGCCATTCATGACTGCCTGATCCAATTTGAATTAAAAATTTGGAAGACTCTTTGGGAAAGTGTTACATACAGGAAAAGAACAGTCAACAAATGAATCATGTGAAATAGGGCCATCCTTACCGAATCGATGAAATTTTTGAATTTACCAAATAGTATCAACCTAATGAACAGAGGTAAAGAAACACAGATCAGTGGTTTGACAGCTCAGTTTAGTAAACATTTATTTCTCACTTACTATGTGTCAGGCAGAGTTCTGAGTACTCTTGAAACAAAGATTACCAGTAACACTGAAGCAAGAATTCCCTTGGCTGCTCTAGCCGGAAGATGCACCTGCTGATATGGCTTCAGCGAAAAGACATCCCCCTTAGATGTAGGAGGCCCACTGTAATTATTTAAGCTTTCATCTTTAGGAGGAAAACAAGTAGGGCAGTGAGGGAAAGAAAAACAACTCCCAGCTCTTTCTTCTATCAAATCAGAGCTGTAATCCACGGAGAGATAAGTGTCCCAGGTATATCACTCTCATAGTCAAATAGTATTGCCCACATTCCCCTGATTAGTCCTTGACCTAAGAGTTTATTGTTTGGTATTCCAAGTATGACTTGCTCAGAAATAACCTGAATGCAGTCCCAAGATCCCTCCTCCTCCTCCTCCTCCTCTTCCTTCCTCCCCACCTTGCTCTCTCCATCCTAGCTATACTTGCTTTCTTGCCACTCACGCTAAGCATACTCCCAACTCAGGTTGCTATCTTTGTGATTTTTTAAAATCTGGATATTATTACCATAGATATCCTGCATGGCTTCTGCAAAATATGACTTGATCAAAGTGGCCTTCCCTGAACACCTTCTGCAGAATAGCTCCACTCACCCACCACTACCTCCATCCCCTTTATTCCGCTCTATTTGTCTTCAGATTATTTATCATCATAAATTATATAATTTGGGGGTTATTTCTTGCCTTCTGCCACTTGAATGTAAACTCCATGAAAGCAGGGCCTTTGACTACTTTATTTCTTACTAGTCTCCCAAAACTAGAGTAATAGCTAGCTTATAGTAGGTGTTCAATAAACATTTGTTCAGTATAGGAATTAGTGTCCAAGGAAAAGCACAAAATTCACTTGGACACAGACAAAATATAGAGGGATTCTAGGTGGAAGTGTCATGAAGGTCTTAGGAAAGATGATTGATGTGTATCTACTATGTGCCCAGGTCACTGGTGGTAGTGGAGGAGAGGAGAGGGAGAGAGAGAAAAAAAGGGAGAGATTCTTATCCAACAGTATTCTTCAAAGGTTCTACAATGTCAGATCATAATGATATCTGAGAATAATTACTATAAAGGCTTTGAAAGTCATTATGAGAGATGACTTAAGGAAATGGTAATTTTCTCAGCCTAAAGAAAACGAGGCACAGAGGAGATAGGAGTAGGAGTCAGAAGATGGAACACTATAGTTGTCTTTACATATTCCAGAGATAGCCTCTGAAATAGTGAGTAGCCTTATTTTCTATGGTTATGACAGAAAATTTTTGAAAGATTTGGTAATTTTGTTTTAAAATTCGAATCATTAGAGCTGTCACAAAGTGAAATAAACTCCATCACTATATTAAATCAGAACTTATCTGAGAAGGCCACTGTAAACTAGACTCCTGTTTTAGTAAGGGGTTGTACCTGATAACTTACCATTAAGTATCTTTCAAACTAGCTTTCTACACATGTGCATGTACACACACACATACCCGTTGGGTTTTAACTATAGATCATCTAGCTAGTTTCTAAACTAGAGGATACCCAGTTAAAGTTGAAGTTCAGATAAGCAATGCATTGTATTTTTTAATTATAAGTAGGTCTTATGCAATATTAAGAGGAAACTTACATCAGTATTTCCTTTGTTGTTGATCTGAAATTCAAATTTAACTGGACATCCTGTATTTTATCTGGCAGCCTTATGCTTTAGGGAACAATATAACAAATAAAGGTGTGTAAGTCTTCAGAATTGAGAATTTCCATAATTGATGTAATAAACATAAAGCAAGGGGTTGGCCTACCAGAATTTATTCAAACATCTATGGACATTATAGTTTTGGCACAGATTTGGGGGTATAGGTCTTAAAACCATACTACCAGGTGAGGTTTTTTTCTCTTTTTTTTTTCATTTTTAAATCATATCTGACTGTATTATTTCACAGTTTTCAAGAATTCTAAAATGTATTTGTTTTAATGTTGATTTCGGGGGCACCATACTGTCTCTAGAATTTCACAGAAGACTTTGTTCTAAATGATTCACAACATATCATGGTGGCAATTTGGCTTTCTTAGTATTTTCTTAACAATCTAATTTCCATTTCAGTTATTTGGCACACAGTCTTTAGCACTAATTATTAGCATTAATGCTGACAAATGATTGGATTCACTTTTAATGGAGTGTAATTTAAAAGTTATAATTATGTTGAAATTAAAATAACCACAGAATAGTTACCAAACAACTTACTAAAATTTTATTTTGGGTCACCAGAAGCATGGACCAAATGACACTAACAGAAGGAGAATGTTTCTGTTTAGCAGCTGAAGAGATGCTGTTATAAAGGAGTAAAGCATAAAAACTTTGAAATTATAAAAATTCTTGACAATTGTCTAAATCATAAATTCATTTTTAAACTACTTCCAATTTTGTGCATCAAGTGAGGAGTTGTAAATATTTTCAGTTCCACTATTTCTAAATGACCACTTTCAACATTCACATGAAATGCAACGGCCTTGTATAAAACTCTCTCTGACCTCAAAAGGCTTAGGCCTACTTCGGAAGGTAATACGAACAGACATGAAGCAATTACAAGAAAATTTATTCAGTGTGCTATCAAGTTCTAAAACCAAAAATTTAAAAAATAGAGAAATCACGTGATGGAGCCATTGGGATAGCTTCTCAGAGAAATGGAGGCTTCATGTGCCCCTTGTAGAGTGGGCTGGGAACGGGTCCTCAGAGAGGAGGGTGAATATAAGGCCAAGGAAGAAGCAATATGCATAAAACTTTGGACAAGAAACCAAGAATGAGGGTAGGAGAAGCCAGTGGTGACACAGAAAGCAAGGAAAAAAATAGAATACTTCTGTTTGGAAATCGTGGCCCATGGTTGTGAACAGGAGACACAGTCGTATCGATCAGAACCTTAAAGGCCACACCACAGGGTTTAGGCTCGCTGTCACAGGCGATGTAGACCCGTCATATATGCCTGTCCAAGAAATGGACATCACGAGAGTGGCATTTCCTGTGGTATTCATTGCTAAGTCAGCTCAGCAAAACTGACCCAGAACGCTTCTGTACTCTTCAACCAGAACTCAGAGGACAGAAGCTGACATTATTGTTCTTTGAGTACTTACTTGTTCAAGATGGTTGTTTGTTTGTTTGTTTACAGATTTCCAAGCTCGTAGGGTGCCTTCTACTCAGAATGAAAACCCACAAACTTCTCTGTGTGGATGCAAACCAATATTTAGGTCTCTGAGAATTCCAGGAGGGTTGGTGGTTTGGTGAGCAGAAGGTGCGAGAATAGCTTGATCCTGACTCCTCGCCACGGGCAGATCCCCCCACTGACAGCCACAGGGATTTGGCCTATGTCTGGGCTCTCAGATGCGGGCATTAAGATTACTTTCTGAGCATTAATCTCTTTGAGACCAGGCACACTGTTCAAAGAGATGTCACTTCCATGCCGTTCTTCCCCAACCAAAGAGGGAGGTGTTTTTGTGAGAGAGATTTTTGCCAGCTCGTCCATCAGAGAATATTTATTTGTTCATTAATTTCTTTTATGAACATTGTACAAGTTACACAGTACAGTACCTTCTGATCATTTATTGCCCAGATTTATGCTCCGTGACTTGATGGAAAGAAAGTGCAGCCCCAGCATGGAGCTCCATCATTCCCTGTGTAAGCAGTTGTGCCACGATTTACAGGGCAGAGGCATTCTTGTTAGACACTGTAATGAGCACTTGTCTTATTTATACATCTTCCTTAACATTGTGTCCCCTTTAAAAATATTTTTATTTTAAAATGGCATGCAAGGAAATAGCTCAGCATGCGTTAAGGGAAAAAAAGAAGAAGAAACAACAAACCACTGATAAATCCATCTGTTAAAAACCACAGTACACAAATTAAAAGAGTAAGTTAACATTATATGTCTTAATCCCCTGGTGCCATTGTTCGTGCTTAGTATTTCTTGCGGAATATTCAAAAGATATTTTTTCCAGTAGACCAACTCCTTTTAGTTCACACCCTGGAAATGCTTTGCTTGTTTTAAATAGGTCCATTATGCTCTCGAACACCCCCATATTTACTAAAGTCCGGCTTTCGGAAAACTAGCTCTCTGGTTTTCCTCCTCTATTATTTATGTTGTCTTCTCCAAGTCTCCCTTCAGACAATCCATAGTTACCCAAAGCGTATTAAATTCCTCACCAAAGTTTGCCTACTGAATGCAAACCATGATTCTGCCTCTCGCAGAGCAAGATGCAGTAACTCAACAGTTCTAAGATTTCTTTCTTAATTCTTAAAGGTTTCCCTTCCTCCATCCCTTGTGAGATAGGTGAGGAAAGCAATTGCCCCCACTGCTTAATGCATCACAACTCAGAAACTCACTCCATCCTTGTAATTCTGAATCCCAGCCCAGCTGGCGGTTCCTGGATTTCAGACACTGAATATGAGTTCAGCACTTTTAAATCAATCACTCTGAACAGTATTTCTGTCAAATGGAAACCTTTTCTTCTTTGGCAGAAAGGCTTTCCTGATTTTGACTGCAGCCCTGGAGAACTGAACAGTCTCATAAATGAAACCAGGATGTAGAGGAAAAATTAAACTAGATATAATTTTCTAACGTTGTCACTGGAAGAGTCCTGTTCCATTTACTGTTCAGGGAGATGAAGGCCCCTCTGTACCCTGTAAGATTTTTCAAACAGTTTCCCCATCCCAGGTTAATGGCTTGTTGCAGTTTGACTAACAGGGGGTTACTTAGGTTAGGTGGAAATAGAAGGAGGAATGAAGCGCTCCTTAGAGTCTATTCCTCTAACTTAAAATTCTCCCTCCTATTATTAAAATGTTTTTAGAATTTTGTTACATCATAAATTTTGCTATTTATTGCTCTTAGTAGGTTATGTCCTCCTTTGAAAGTCCTGTTGTTGGTGGGATTGACTGGGTAGTACAGAGGCCTCTTGGCTTAGCCATGCAGCAGCTTCAGAAATAATCCTTCTTCCACTTTGCTTGGATGAGATTAAATCTCAGGCCTTGAAAATGAAGAAATAATGTCAAAGCCCTGAAAATGGTATAAGAGACCAACTCTTTTGGGGATTTAGATAATAATAACTCAACAAAATTTTTATAGTTTTTACTATGCACAGAGTAAACTCTTCTTGACTCTTTCCATGTACCCCCTGTTGAGTACCATATGTGATCCATCGTCCCCAAACATCGAGGTAACACAGAAACTGATGCTTCCTATATTCTCAACTTCCTACTATGCTCTGTATTTCATGTACCCATGGGTTTCCCATCACCTAAAATAATCTAAAATATATACAGAAATATAGACTGTAGGATTTATTAAGGAAAGTCCATGGAGAGGTGCTGATTTCCTCTGCCAGATTGTACTCTTGGATTTTTTCAAATGCCATTTCCTGCCATTTTTCATACAATGACTATTTCTTATATCTTGATTTCTTCAAAATCCTCCAAATATTTCACGTTAGATACCTTGAAATGATTTTATCTCTAGACAGCCATTGATTTGTGGACATTGAACATGAGGTTTTTAAGTTCTAAGATACATTGGGATTGGTAGTTATATCTAAATATGAACCATGAAGAAGAAAGGTTTCAACATACACGAACATGACTAGCAAACTTTATGGAAATAATATTGCAATAATTACATTCATTCACTCAATGTTTATCCAACACATATTTATTGAGCATTTACTATTACTGAGTGCTAGACCCTAGCTTAGCTATTATAATTCAGAAGTAAGAGAAACAGACATGATCCCTGACTTCATGAATTCTGGACTTTAGCTTCTTTGAAACAGGAGGACCAAACTCTTGAATTCTTTAGAGAAACATCACTGCACTCAATTGTAATAGAATTCTAACAGTCCAATTTAAATGTGCGGCAATAAACAAAAAGCACTAAGAAAAGGCCATATAAGTGGTGTGTTTCAGGGCACCTGGGTGGTCAGTTGAGCGTGCAACTCTCGATTTCAGCTCAGGAAATAATCCCAGAGTCATAGGATCAAGCTCCACATGGGGCTCCATGTTGAATATGGAGCCTGCTTAGGATTCTCTCTCTTTCTCCGCCACTGCCCCTCTTCCCTACTCACTCTTTCTCTCTCTCTCTCTCAAAAAAAAAAAAAAAAAAAGTGTTTCAAATGGATGGCTAGGAAAATCATTGAGCCTTTGAGCTAAAAATCACGGTCAAGATCTTATATCCCAGCTTCATTATTAACCCAAATTAAATTCTTGTTTATGTTAACACAGTGGTTGATGGCTGAGTTGAGTCCACAATACACATCTCTTGACATCCAGGAAAGTAGCTTATAACCAACCAGTGCTCTTTATTTGTCTGATAAATACAAATTCAAGTGTGTTCGTTGCATCATAAAATATAGTGGGTTGAATTGTGTCACCAGCCCCCAAATTCACATGTTGAAATCCTGCCCTCCAATATGTTAGAATTTGATCTTCTTTGGAAATAGAGTCATTGCAGATATAATTAGCTACATTAAGATGAAGTCAGCCGGACAGAGGGTGGGCCTCTCATCTAATATGGCTGGGGTCTTTGTCAAAAGGAGAAACTTGGAAACTGCCATGTGCCCTGGGAATGCGCCATGTAAAAATTGGTGTTACACCGTCACAAATCAGGGAACTACTGGGAAGCTAGGAGAGATGCTTGGAACACATCTTCCCTCTTGTCTTCCGAGAGAGCATGAAAACTGTGGACACCTTGATCTCAGATTTCTTGCCTCCAGAATCATGAGACAATAAATGTCCATTGTTCAAGTCACATACTTTCTGGCACTTCCTTTCAATAGTCTTAGGTAACTAATATGGAAGCCAGTTGTATTTTAGGCTTGCTTGGTTTGCTTTTCATTCACGTATTTATTGAACGCCTACTATGTGCCTAGTACTGCGCAAAACATTGGAGATACAAAGGTGAATAAGACCCAGTGCCTCTCTTCAAAATATACATGAATATTCCAAAGCATTAAATAATGATGTTGTTGGGTTCCTCCCACCCCAATCTGGGATCCGCTTCCATCTATGTGGTTTTTTCCTCAATAAATATGATGTATTCCCCCAATCAACACTGGAAGACTAGATTCCACTTCTATCGTGGGCCCAGCCTCTTCCCTGGAAATATATGAAGCTTGCTTCCCAGACGTAGTAACCCTCTCCAATCAGTGAGTCATGGGCTGGGGGTGGGATTCAGGCCAGTGACAATCCCTTAGCGTGCTATTAAACCAAGCATCTCAAATCCACCCACGAGAAGAGTGCAGGGAGGCCAGCACTGAGTCCCTGTCATGCTTTATCAGGGCCATAAAGTGAGTATTTAAAATTTTAAAGTTTTCAAATGAAATATACAAAAGTTGATTATTTAGCAGTTTATCAACATTACCCCCCTTGTGGCAAAGGGAGCAGACAATAAAATTGTTCAAAAGAGAATTCAAAACTACTTTCTGCCATTTTACTGCAACTTTAAAGAGGTCTAAAAACAAGTCTCCCAGAAGGCCCCTGGCCGGCTTCGCTGCTTCCACCCCTGAGAGCGTGTGTGCATTCCTACAGCTGATGCTGCTGGAGTCCATCCCTGTCCATTCCCACAGGGACCCCTCGGTCGCGCCTTCCAGGGCCTGTGCCTGTAACAACCAGAAGCCAGAGCAAACTGCGGGAACTGGCCCGCAGAACCAACAGTGAAATGAATCGTGACTTACATTGTTACTACTTCATCACGACCTGTTGCCTTTCTCCATTTCCCAGTGACTGCCCTGCACCCTTCTGTCCCCACTGCCACAATGGCCGCTTCCATGCAAAGACCAGTGAGAATGAAATTAAAGGAATACAACATTAGGCAAAGGTTATAATTGCCCTTCAGTAATTTCTCTTCATGGGGATGGTAGGATTCCCACATATGCACTACAGGAAAGGAGAGAAACAAATCGTGTTTCTCTCAAGTTATGGGGAACATGCATGCTATTTATGTTTCTAGAAATCCCACTGGTAGAGCCTGAAAGATGAACTTTTAAGTGAATTTATGATAGTCTAATTATCCATGGTTTTTAGTGCAGTTCCTATTTTTTACTTGAGGCCGACTCTCTTTAAATCTTACCTTATCTAGGAAAAGAAAATATATAGGCTCATAATGTCCAGAGCATCCCTTTTAAACGGCAGAGGATAAGCCGAAAGGTCTAGTACATACGGATCTCTTTAAAGCCTCTTGGCCCTTTTACATTTTTGCTTTATTGTCTCTTCTCAGCTAAAAGAGAGCACAATGGGAAACCTAAATGTACCCACTATGGATTTATATTGGACTTTCTGGAAGTAGGCCTCCGCCGGGGTGGGTACCATGCTCTCACTTCCACTGTCTAAGACAATGGGAGCACGTACAATTGTGCCTATAGAGTGAGTGGCCCAAAGTGAACTACAGAGAAAAACCCAAGTTCCAACAGATGGTTATGAGATCACAGAGAGGGAGAAAAAGTCCAGGAACATATTATTGTTAGAGTTACATACTCAATCACTTAGTCGTTTATATTCAAAAATATTTATTGAGCTTCTGGTATGTGCCGGGAACTGTGTTAACCTCCGTGGACACGATGTTGCACAAATATTGACACATTTACTATCCTCACGGAGCTCACAGTTGATGAGAGGGTGACATCTATCAAATAAGGATATAAATACATTAAAAATACAAGTGTAAGTGCTGCGAACAATCTATAGTGTTATGCGGGTATCAAGTGGGCCAGTTTTGCCTAGTCTGAGGTGTAGGTACTGGGAAGAGGACCCCAGGGGAGCCTTGCCTGAAAAAGTAATCAATGAGCGAAGATTTAAAGAAACCGTAGCAATCAACTATACAGCCAAAGGTGGAGGCGGGGATTGGAATGGGATAGAGAACATTCCAGGCAGTGTGTGGAAAGAGGTCACACATCCTTTGTAGAAGGAAGAAGGGCCCATTTAAGGAGCTTGAAGACCTGGTACCTGAACACCTGGAGGGAAAGGTGTGAAATGAAGCTAGCTGGTGTGGTTGGTAGGAGGCAGCCCATCCATGCAGGGCTTGGCAGACCCTATTAAAGCTTTGGAAGTGATCCAAAGAGCAATGGAGAGCTATTGAAAGGCTTGAAGGAAGGAGAGTAACATGAAGAGAAAACAATTGTCCTGCTAGGATCAGGTGGAATTAGCTACAGTCTGTGAAAGCTTCCTGCTCCCCCCCGCAACTCCACTCCCAGACCAGAGCCACGTCTCCTGGAAACCCAAAGCAATCCCAGTTTACCGCAGGAGTCCTAAAGGCTGACACTAATTTTCTTTTCCTGCACATTGACTGGAAATTTTCATATTCCCCAAAAAAGGGGCCAGCAAACTTTTACTTAAGATGCGGCCATTTGGACTACACACCCAGCAAGATTAGCAACTAATGGTAGACTTAGAAGACAAAATATTCCATTGGGAGGATCTCAGCAAATCACCTGCTAGGAGAGCAAGTAAAACTTGTTGAGACTATTTCCGTATCACCTGTAATTTGCTTCAATATCGGTAACCAACTTCTAACACACCGCATATTTCAGACTTTCAAAGATTATCGAAAGTGATAGTAATGTAATGTAAGTTGTTTACCTTCAGAAATATTGGGCTGATTTATAATAACAGAGCAATAACCACACTTCCACGTTACTGGCCAAGAAAACCTGGCTATTACCCAAATTTGGGTAAATCACACCACAAACACATGTTAATTTTGGCTGCCCCTCCTTACTTAACTAAATGTTTATTTCAAATTATCTGAGCTCCCTGCGTTCATTTTGTATCCCCTCTTCCGTACACTGTGGATGGAGGACTCTCTTCAAAACCTGAATTCACTCCTGCCATTTGGCAGCTGCAAAGCCTTAGCTGGCTTCCCAATTATTGGGGGCTATAGGCCAACAGCAGCAAGGCCCCTAGTGGTCCCGTGGGAAGCCCCACCTGTGTCTCCAATTCCACCTGGCCCCCCACTCCCCGCAACTTCCTGTGCCTGGCACTACGTGGGAGGGGAAACAGTGCTACGAACAAGATCCAGCCTCTGTCCTCGAGGCGTATATGGTCTGGTGAGAATGTTCTATGATGTTACATGGATTCCATGATTGCCATGTAAATGGGCGACTTCGGACTCAGTAAATGCAGTATGTTTACAGAGCCCAGATGACCAACACTTAATCCAGGCTCATAGAATAAGAGACATTTTTCTGGATTCAAAGTCCTCTAACTTGTTGCTCCAGCAACAGTCTGGTGAAGACCACATAATTTAAAACTTAATTATATGTGTTCTGATACAGGCCTCTCTTTTTTTTTTCTTCTATGCTAATCTTATTCCCCGAATTATATTGTAAGCCCCTTGAAGGCAAAGACTATTTATTACTTACACTTCTATATCCTGAGCATTGTCTGTATGGTGCTGACCACATGGTGTGTGCTTCTAAATCTATGTTGACCAATTAATAGGACAGTAAATTCTTGCCTCAGAGTGTGAGAGGCAAGGGAGGAATGGTAAAAGACCTGGATATACCAAATCAACAAGGAATAGAAAGCAATGGCCCTGTGGAAAATGCTGGCACAACGACAAGGTTTTATTGGTACTTCAATTTTTTTCAGTTTAACAGTGATAATGATATAACGACTCTATGATTTAATTGGCAGGTAGGAACCAGAACAAGACCTCACTAACTCACGCTAATGAGAGCTAGGCCCACTGCAGTCCAATGGAGGCTGCTCTTAGTAATTGATTTTCTATTTTTAAAATATGTGCTTAGCTCACTCTGGCCAACATACACACCAGTTGACTGCAACACAGAATATACTTTGTTCTTTCATTTTGTCGAGTGTGGTTGCATTTTAATTATTTACGATAATACTTAATAGTATATTAGTAAGTGTCCCGTCGTGCAGCATATAAAAATAATGAAGTCTCAGTAATATGAGAACATGATAGAGCTCTCAGCTATTAAATCTTTGCTGAGAAGTGAGGGGAGACTGGGGGGTTCTTTGTGAGAATTGGGGGTTGCAGATTAGGGAAGTGAAAATTAGCAAAGTTTTTCTGAATTACATTTATGAAGTATATATATGGTGGTATTTTAAAATGCATTGAATATGACTAATATGTTTGAATATGACAAATATGTTAAAATACATGGTTCTTTTATGTGGGCTGCTTAGTAGATATTAAGACTTAAAAAAAAAAATAGGCCTCAGCTGGCTTTTCACTTGATGGCATCCTTTTATATACTTTATTTTTATTTCCAACTCCCACAAAACACATTCTATCTCCAGATTATTAAGAATAATTTGAGCATGTGAAGGTTTTTTAAATTTCAAATTAATCTTTCTTATGGTTATGGATGGAATTATAATCATTTCCTGGGGAAAAATAAGATTAATGTTTTAAAAGTTATATAAGACTTCATATTTTTGCTATTGGTATATTTTACATAGTTTTTTTTTTTACTTAAATATTCTGTTACATCCAACTTTCCAATTCTAAATTCCAGAAATAAATTTTACGAGATTCAGTTGAATAAATGTCTGCCAGAAGACTCCACCAAATTCTACCTCCAAACACCATCCCCCAGCCTGGAAAAAGAATGGGGGGGAATCATTCTTTCTCTGCAGCAGGGTCTTTGGTCTTTTCCACCCTTTGAGATCTGTTTGCCCAGTTCCTTTGTCTTGGTAATTGAAACTGTCTCCCAGTCCTTTCTGGCCTTCTCTGTAGACTGTTTCTTCTCTTTCTTCGAATAGCTCCTTCTGCATTTCCGTGCCGTTTCGTCCTCATCCCTGTGTTTGTTCTCTCACAGCTCATCCCTCATTCTCTTAAAACCCTTGTTGGCACCATGTTCTTGTTCTAATTGGTTCTATTCCCTCACCCACTAATTTTATGAGTTCTCTTTCTCTCCCACATTCACCGAGTACTAAAATAAGACTTTTGTCTCATTACTAAAATATTGAGAATATCTGTGTGTTGAGGTTGTACATTTCAAGTGGCCAATTTTTATGGTACAGTTTGTATCATGACTTTAATTGTTGACAGAATAGGAATTGAATGCCCATAATAAGAGCACCCATCGAAGGCATAATCATATTATAAAAATAAAAATTCAGAGAGAAAGAGGTCTTATTTCTACTTTAAGGATTGATAGCAAAGGCAAACTTGCAAATAAATATCAAAATTATTAGCCCAGATGAATACTTTGGCAGTGCATCTTCTGTTTATGTGTTCTGTTTATAAAATGAAGAGAATATATGTATAAATATGTATCTAATCACTCCCAGGGATTAAAATTTTTATTTGCCTTATACAAGTACTGGACAACTTCTCTGGAAACTTGGTTATAAGGATTAATGATACCTCGTATGAATAGGGAGTAGATTTGCAAGACGTGGTATCCAAGGAACATGGCTAGTGCAAACAACTTAGAAAATATGACATACTCAGTTTCCCAAGAGGAGGCCCCAGGGCCTCAGATCAGTTGGAAACTAAAGTGGGTAAAGAATACAAGGTGAACTATACTTGGGAGAATCCTTCAAGAGGTTTGAGGATGGTTGTAGCACCCCCATCACCGTATCAGCAACTGAGACCAAGTATTTTGTTCTCAAGGCAAGACCCTTGCCAGAATAAAGTGGAACAGAATCAGATGCAGGGCTAGGGTTTCCCAGAATAGGAAATTTCAAGAGAGTAGGCAGAAATGGAAACAAAATGAAACAAAATCTCAGTCAAGGAACTTTGAGCACATGAGGGTAAGACTCAGGAGCTCAATGGCCATGACAGGAGCACTGGGCCTTTGATCTAATTAGTAGCACACAAACTATAAGAACACAGTGGTTAGGGCTGAAGTGATTAGATTCCACTGCACGTGAGTTGTGAGAAAAAAAAATATTGATGGCTTTGGGAACTCCAGTGAGTGTCACCCCTCAGGAGAAGTAATTAAGAAACACAGCTGGGTAAGACAGAATCAGAAGCTGACAAGCAATGATTTCCAAAGTAAAATATCTATGGCTATATATGTATCCATTGAAGTACACAAATAAATATGCATTTATGATAAGTATGCACATATACCAACACAGCACAGCTACTTTCCATCTTGCATCAGAGAAATTTATGCCATAAAGGGTCTAGGTTAATGTGTAGAAATACCACTACTTTATATACTCCAAATACATCCAGACACCTATGAAATTTGACATGTTCCACATTCTAGTGCCTTACAGTTTCAAAGTACACTAGGTACATACTAGAGAACAGAAGAAAGGAATTTTTCTGAGGACTTCCATTTTTCAGCAGTGACAAACCAGATAGCTTGAAACTCTCCCAGCGACGAGAGAAATTTCAGAAAAGCAGATATATAACATACATCCTTTTAAATGCATAGGCCAGATCACAAGAATGTCAGGGAAAACCTCATGGTTCAAAAATAGAAAATCAGTTGACAAGAAGTGCTCTGAGCACTGCTGATACTTTAGTGTTTGTAGCAAGAGGTTACCAGATTTAGGGACCAAGGAGTAAGAGGCAAGGTGTAGAAGCCATAGTAAGGGAGAGAGTAACAACTGAGACCCTATTTATAAAACTGAAACCAGGCAGCATAAATTTAAGAAAACTGCCCACCTCTATAGAAAAAAAGGATGCTTTTCTGTATAAACATAAGCTCTAAGTAGGAGGGAGGGGATTACACACTTAAGGATTTATAATCTTTTTAATCTTGTGCTTTTCTCTAGGCAGATACGATTTCAAATCAGTGTGAGCAAGAACCAGCTTAAACTAAGAAATTTACATATCATGGGCCCAAGCTGGAATGATGTGTACAAGCAAACACACACACACACCCCTAAGATACTATACAAAAGGCTAGACAGCTCTTGAAATAGAAGAAATAGAACATGTAAAATTTTTAAATACAATCATATAAAACTAATGATCTGTTTAAACACAAGATTAGATCTAGCTAAAGAGAGAATTAGGAAACAGGAAGACAGATATCTGGAAAATATTCTTATGACGTAGCATAGAAAGATAAAAGAAAAGGATAAAATAGAAGAAATTTTAAGAGACATTGAGGATCAAATAAAATAAAGTCAAACACATATTCTGGAGAAGTCCAAAAGAAGAGAGCAGGAAGAATGGAGAAGAGACAATATTGAAATGATAATTGAGAAATTTTTCCAAATTTATATGAACATGAATTATCAGATCAAGCAGTATAAGTAACCCAAAATCCACACCTAGACATATCATCCTGAAACTTCAGAACACCAAATTTTTGAAAAGCTTCTAAAGGCATTCAAAGAAAAGAAAGAACACCTTTGAAAGAATAAAAATATACTGACAGCATAATTATTAATAACAGTACTAGCAGTCAAAAGAGACTGCTTTCAGTATGTTGAACTCACATAGTTGCAGTCTCCCGTCAAAATTCAGCTCAAATATCATGGCTGATAGTACCACACAAACATCAATAAGGTATGAAAAGTTTTTTATTAATCACAGAATGAGGCTTTATGGCGAGAACAGATGCCAAAGCAGTTCTGAAAATAGCTTGAAAGTGCATGGAATGGAGACTGTCTTGTGATGGTTACATATCAGAGGCTGAGGTGAGGATTTCCTCACATCGTTTAAACCTTTTATATGTGAGATCCACAGTGTTATGGTTGTAGTAATCCATCATGAGATGCCATTCCTCCTCTCTGGGTTAAAAACAGACCAGTTTGGATTTTTAAATAGAAAAACAGTAGAGATAATTTCCCTTTTCTAAATACATCTTATATAACAGGGTTCAATCCTTAAAAACCTTATTTTAATTTATAGTGGCATATTGACTATTTGAACTTGGGACAGGGAGGTGGAAATGTCTGTCAGATCTTTTTCCCAAGCCAATTGTAAGTCCCAAAGAATTTAATTTTAATTTATTTATCATTGGGGCAGAGTATTTGTGCCCATTATGGGGTATTTTAGAGCAATGGGTAATATGGCTATGGGAAATTTAAGCAAGACAATAGTTCTGATGGTTAATATGTATCATATTTCTTTGTGCTTTACGTTATGTTCAACAACTCCCCTGAGATTACAGGTGATATCTCATTTGAATTTAGTGGAATGTCCAAGTGTAACTGTAATTTGAGCCCCAGTGTTGATTAAGGGCAAGAAGTTTACCCATCGATGTATCTCAACGGATGTTAAATTCAGAACCTATGTTACAGAGGCACAAAAATCAATCGATTTTGTCTTTTTATAGTATAATCTGTTTTTGTAAATTTGGGTTTCCAATTGGGTCGGTTTATGGAACTTTGAGTTCATTTTTTGTTTCTCTTACCCTATATACAGGGTTTTTTAAATTCAGGGATTTGTTTGTTTGTTCGTTGCAGTTACTGAATATAGTTTAAGGAGGTCCTCTCCACCTTGCTTATATTTATATTTCTTCCCCCTTTGAGTTTCACATTAGTATCATCAGGGTTAAGGTCTTACCTCATAGTAATGGTTGAATTAATGACTTAGCTGTGCCACAGGGGTGCCATCGTCATTAGCCCTATAATCCTGAGTACCAAGGTCTTTTTAGGTGGCAGAGGCATAGTTAGCAGCAGCAGCAGCAAAGGTAGACTCCCTGGGTCCCAGGGAGAAATATGCTTGTAGGAGCATGGACATCAGCATCTTACCTCCATATGAGTGATCACCCAATGGGTCTGTATAGTGTACAGGGTATCTGATTTTCTCCAGAGAGCTCTGCAGAATGGGGACCAATATCAGAGTCAAAACCAGTGGTCACAAAGTAAGAGCTGTTGCCATTCTACTAGCATCAGTCATGGCTAATGGCTTATGGCTTGATTCCATGGCCGGAATTAAGAAAAACCATTCGATCTAAGACAGAGATGGGCACACAACCCAGGGCCTCTTTAAAGAGGGCCCCAATCCTATATGTCTGTCCTTAAATGCCAATTATCAAAGCTTTTAACTTAGGTTTACTAGGACTCAGCAAATGCAGTGTGAAGAAAAACAGTAGAGGTGCAAACTTTCCAGGAGGTAGCAACACAACTAAAGGAACATACCAGTCAGCAGGCAGCAGTGTCATTTAGCGGGGCGAGGCAAGAGATGAAGTCACTGCCTAGATAGCTTGCTTGCTGTACCAGTTGCTGTGTTCACTCCTCAAAGACAGAATGGATCCCCCTCTTGCCCAAAATATGGTTCGGCTGTCATAACTAATAATACCACACATATACCAAGAGGATATGGAAAGGTTTATAATATTCACAGTGAAACTTTCTGGGGTGAACAGAGCAGGTTCTTAAGTAGGTCCAATATATGGTTTTACAGCGGAGAGGGGCAAATGGGTTGGGGTTTACGATGAAGTTAGGAGCTGTGTATGGGTTAAGAGTTCTCTCATGCGGACCATGTTTGCATGATTTGAACGTTCTGTTAACTCTAAAAGATGGAGCACCCAGGCTTTCCTTTTTTTAATTTTTTTAATGTTTATTATTTTTTGAGAAAGAGAGAGAAATAGAGGATGAGTGGGGGAGAAGCAGCAAGAGAGGGAGGCACAGATCCAAAGCAGGCTCCAGGCTCTGAGCTGTCAGCACAGAGCCTGGTGTGGGGCTTGAACTCACAAACTGTGAGATCATGACCTGAACTGAGTGAGGGATGGGCAGAGAGAGGGAGACACAGAATCCAAAGCAGCCTCCAGGCTCTGAGCACCCCGTCAGCACCCCATCACCCAGGCTTTCTTACCAGCTTTCCCAGATGAGTGGCCGAAGGAGATGGGCAAATGATGAGACTCAAAAAGGAATAGCAGTCAAACATTAAATATGGAACCAGTCTATTACATATATGATTAATTAACTATTATTCAAGAATGGTGGTAAAGTAAAATATTCTTTATAAAAAAAAACCTGAGTTTATCATAAGTAGACTCTCAGTGAAGTACTGATGACTGAAGAATATATTTCCAATCAAAGAAACATAAACTCAGCAGGTGTGTCTGAGATGTAAGATGGAGTGGTGAGCAAAGATCGGGTAATGTTACCTGGTAGAACCCACGATGAGGCCCAGACTAACATTGCTGAAACTCATTAAGTTCCCTGGTTACACTCACAGAGCACCATGTTAGTGGTGTTAGTGGCTGACATGGTGGCAACGTGCAAGGTAAGGAATGTCCCAGACCTCGTAGAATTTACATTCTCATGGCGAAAGGAAGGCTGTGTGCACACAAACTGGCTGCTCCGGCTGCTTCTGCAAATTCTTGTGGTCCCAACACCACATTCTGTTGGTTTCTGTTCTTTGATTTTACAGGCCATTCACCTCAGGTGCAAGTACACATCTATTGCTCTGCTACTTTCCACAAAAGAAAATGGGTTGGGCATTATGGGCACAGAGCCCGAGGCTTTTACCCAGAATCAGAAAGGGGAGAGGCACCTGGATGACTCAGTTGGTTAAGCGTCAAACTTCAGCTCAGGGCATGATCTCACAGTACGTGAGTTCGAGCCCTGCGTCGGGCTCTGTGCTGATGGCTCAGAGCCTGGAGCCTGCTTCAGATTCTGTGTCTGCCTCTCTCTCTGCCCTTCCCCTGCTCATGCTCTCTCTCTCTCTCTCAAAAATAAACATTGAAAAAAAAAAGAAAAGGAAGGGGAGAGAGCACCTCAGGTCCTGAAACAATACCCTAACACCTTACGCTGACATTCCAGACTCTCTGAAACATTTTCAAAGCTGCTGACCCAGCCACAGATCAACAGTACCTTCCTAATAAAGCTATTTAAAATTAAGTATTCCTTCCTTTGTTCTGTCAAACAGCTTTTTCCTACCTCTTTTTTAGCATTCATTCTCATCTGCTTCTATTATTCCTCATTGTATCCTTGGTGAGCCCCCGTACCATAATCCTGCTGCACACAATCCCTGAGTTGAGAAGGTCCGTGCTTGATTCCCAGGTTGCCTCTTTCTCAGTTGTACAATCTTAGGCAAGGTCGCTTAATTTCTCTGAGCCTTAGATTCCTCATCTACAAAAAGGGAATACTAATAGTATTTAATCATATCGTATACAGAGGATCGAAAGTGGTACAGCCTACCATGTGTTTTGTTTAAAACTTGGCACAAATGACAAAAAAATAATTTAGCAATTGTTATTGACTCGTTTCCCCCACTGGGGATAAGTCTTTGAAGGTGAGAGACTCTGTCACAATCCGCTTGATAAATACGCATCACCGAGCACTGGGACATACATAGAGTCTTATATGTATATACACATACAGGGCTCAGTAAAATTAACATTTATTCTTAAATTCATTAAGTTCAATTTCATATTCAGTCCTCCACTAGAGGCGTGCTTCTCTCTGCTTCACATCCCTCTTTGTTTTATCTCAATTTTTTTTAAATCTCTTTCGGTTTCTTTACCTGTTTGTCTTCTCAATCTCAATAGTCACGAAAGTCCCAAGAGATAGGTGAGAAAAATAAGATTAAGAAAACCCTCTTCATGAGGCAAAGCAGTCCTGGAATATAAATGGAATTTAATTTCAGAACCACACTGGAATAAGGACGGCCAGGCATCAACCTGAGCTCCGAGCAGTGTAGTCGCAGCAACAGGCCTGTCCACCAGCTCCCCGCCAGCGGGCCGGTGTGGGGCAGTGTCATGGCCCAAAGGCAGTGAACTGCGGCAGTGGCTCGGGTCAGCTTGGCGGCCCTGTGTGTGGTTGTCCTCCCAGGGTCTGGCAGAGGTATCGGAAAGTTCTGTCTCCATGCTGATTTCTGGAGTATAAAACTTCAAACTCCATCACGGTGGCTGCCATTAACTGATGAAATCAATTAAGCGAGCAGCACTACCTGCTGAAAACTGACCTAGCAAAGACACAGAGGAAGGGACGGCAGTGTGGAGGAAAGGAAACAAAGAGACACTGGACTGGGTTTTCTTCAGGCTGTGTTTTTAGGAACATAAGTTCCATCCGTGTGTGCTTCTATACCGCTTGGAGCAAGTGCTTCCCCAGCAACTCGAAACAACCCCCCGCTTGGCCTCATTCCTTAACCTCACTACGTTATTACAGTTAATACTGTGGTTAATGGTTTCTGGAAAGACGATATCTATCAGCATCTGAGTGTACACATTTTGGCCTAAACATTGAGAAATCATAGGTATGTAATGCAAAGCCTGGGTGTGCCTGCCTGTAGAAAGTAGCTTATTAGGATTAATCTTTTACAGAGTGACTAATGCACAGGGAATGAGGCCCCTTCCTCTCTGACTTGCAGACGTTTCGTCCAAGCTTCCAAACAGGTCTCTTTGGAATGCAGCTGGTCGCTATTGAAAACTCCGCTCCAAGATACGGAACTTAAAAACCTTGCCTTTTTTTAAAAAAAAAAAAAACTTTTGTATACTCTAGCAAGTTCTTGAAAATCAAATGGCAGAATCTAAGCAGAAGACTGACTGCCAACACGCATGCCCAGTGGGGGAAACGTGTGTGGGGATTCATCCAGCATGCTCCAAGAGCTGCAAGTGCAGCCTGGTAGAACTCTGTATTACCTTCTGCTCGGATTCCTGAGCGCTGCCAGACTTTTGTTTGAAAAAGCATCTTTATGAAGCAGTACATTTGTTACGTTGTATCTGAGAAGACTTTTCTTTCACCTTGGTTCCTGCTTTTAACTTAAGTGCACTGATTTGCTCTCTTGAACTGCTCTTACAGGAGGGACCAAAAGCACACAAGGCAGGTGACATTATGCTGAGGATACCAGGCTGACCTTATTAGCAGGGGATATTTTTTCTGCTAAAATTAGTGCAAGACAATAAGAGTTTTTGTACTAGTGCTGTAGGCAGCTAATAAAAGTCAAATTCTTTTCCAGGGAAATGTAATTGTTACTCCTTGTAAAAAGAGGGGAGAGGGGGGAGGGATTGCCGTTTTATCAATAAAAGCATACAGAGCTGAGTACCTACACAAAGAAATTTTCAGTATAATTTATGGCATTTCATCACGTTGAACTGCATTCCAAGTAATTCACCCTGGCAGTTTTACTCTCAAAATGGAAATCTTTATATTTTTCTTGCCTTCATCAAATGAAATGAGTTTGTGTTCAACTGTAGTCCATATACTTGATAATTTGTCTGACTGGGTAAGGTTATTAGTAATTTAAGAAATAAACCCATTTGGATTTTCAGAGAGACTTAACAGAAATAGGAGATTGCTATGATGATCTCTTAAAAATTACAATGTAACACACAACAGCAAGATTTAAGTAACAAGATTTTCCATATACCAATAACACCAAGGAAATTCAAACTCAAATTCCCTCGATTAATTTCCAAGGATTAAGTGGTTGGCATTGAAGTCAATGAAAGATACATTTTACAAAGCACAGAGGTCATTCAGTTCAGAAAAGCAGAAAGAACGCATACTATCTTTAGAGTTTCCGTGGTTAAAATGCACTCAGATCAATTGGAGGAAAGATTTTATAAGATTCTCCAGTCTGGTCAGAATGAAGCGGAAGGAGGTGGTCACAGCCGGAGGATCCTAAAGGTCTCAAGTGATAAAATATGAGGCCCATAAGGGCACTTGAAGATTATGTAGCACAACCCCATAGTTTTATAAAGGAGGAAATTGAGGCTCGAGGAGATTAAATGACATGGCTAACACCACTCAGCA
This sequence comes from Paguma larvata, assembly GCA_030068075.1. Classification (NCBI taxonomy): domain Eukaryota; kingdom Metazoa; phylum Chordata; class Mammalia; order Carnivora; family Viverridae; genus Paguma; species Paguma larvata. Next base: position 71,458,371 of record CM057833.1, on the reverse strand, counting down.
GGTCTGTATAGGTGTTCACCTCTTGCCTTTCAGATAGAGATCTTTTAACTCTCCATCAAATTCTTTCAAGAATTAATGATTTTTTTTAATTTTGTTTTGATTCCTTTTGATTTTATATTTTGTAATGAGGATGATGACTCTTGCGTAAAATACTGATACAGAGATTTTTCAAAATTGTTACTCACTTATCTTTAGCTTCCATTTAGCCTCTTGTGACATGACAAAAAAAATGCAGATAGCATTTTACATTTGGATTTGATTTTTCAATTTACAAAACACTTGAATATCTAAGACTTGCCAACAGTGTAAGAGCTACTTACTATTTACCCAAATGAGGATGAGCAAGGTTAGACGAATTTGCCAAGGACACACAGTCAGGCAATACAGAAGTCAAAATTTGAACACAGTACTTTTTATTGTGTATACCACCGAAGCTATGGGTGGATAACTAAGGTGAAGGGATCAACTCATAAGGGTCTCGCTGAGGAGGAACTGAATCATTCATTTGTTATCTTTCTGTAAGAGCTTCGTTTGGTAGCTAAGAGCATGAGATTTTTACCCAAACAGAAGTCCCACCTTTACCTTACGAGTTCGGGGACATTGGTTAAGTGATCTCTTTAAGTCGCAGTCGTCTGTTTAATAGTTGTAATAATAACCATAGATTTTTCTATAACTGTTAAGTGGCAAGAAAGAGAAAGAGAGAGAGAGTTATGCTTCTATGAATTTCAGTAAACACTGTTGGTAATTATCTTTTATATCTCTCAGAATACAGGCCCCTTAAGAGAGAAGATGTGTGTTTTGTCTTTAACGTAGAATCTCAACAACGACAAGACATGTGCAGCTATATATCCCCAGAACTTAGTGTGTTTCCAGAAGAGAATAGGTGTCCAATAAACCATTGTTATTGTTATCATAGCATTTAATATCAACTCTGAAGATAAACTCTACCCTGGGTTGACTGACTGGTTGGCTTCTTATTTCTTTATTTAAGTATGAAATGAGAAGCATGAATTTTCGATTCTGTCTTAAGGTCTCAGTTCTCACATGCCTCTCATGTGGTAAGCATTTGCTCTACTATTGTTTCTCTGGTGTTTAAAGTGATAACATATAAGGCTTGTAGCAATGGTCTCTAGCTACTTGTCTGGCAAGCTAAAGGTATTATCTGATACTCAACCAAAGAAACCATCGAGTCCAATGGCAGAGGAAAATTAGCTATGTGGCACTTACTGATAAATTATACTATACTTATTATACTTTTTGAAATTGAAGGGTTTTGTTGATACACAAGTTTTAATTCATGCACTAGTTTCAGCTACCTCATAAGATGCACCTTGACCAAAAACTGATTTTTGTTTTATTTTGCATTAATTTATTTGCAAATAAGATTAAGATGACACACAAATATATACACAAATATATATGTATATTTTGTATGACAAGTTGACTGAGAGAGAGAAAGCTCAAGCTTAGTTTACAGACGTTTCTGCAGGATATTCACACACCATCCAAAGGTGAACACGCGCAGCATGATACTCACTTTTTCTGGGACATCCTTGAAGGACAGTGGTAAGGGGGAAATCCTACCAGAGGACAAAACTTCAGGCAGGACAACCAGAGGCACTAGATGGTAAATGACAAGAGGTAGGTGTTTGTATAGATTCATAGGTGGTAACCAATGGTTTGCCTGGATGGTTAGGAACTTGGAAGGAACATGATTGGAAAATTGGCAACAAAGAAATTTGGAGAAGAAGTAGGTGGATGAATTTCTCTAAATGAGCAAAGAAAGAAAAAAGTGAAGATATTTGTGTCTCGTGTGAGTGATCACCAAGGGGGTACTTTAGCAGAGCAGGTTTTTAATAATCAAGAGGACAGGATGAGCCATCCTATGGATACCAATCAGCTTCTTTCCCCAGCCACCCCTGTTATTGCCCAACGGGCTCATGAACCATGTGGCCATGGTGGAAGGGATAGAGGGCTCAGCAATACAGACTTCCACCTACCAACACCAGCTTGGCATCAGGTACTGCTGAATGCCCAGTGGGCCAGCATCAGAGACCAACACAGAGTCCCTGATATGGCACCATTCTCTAGAATGATCAGCCAGCTATCTGGTTGATTGCATTGGACTGACTTTATCATGGGAGAGGCAATGCTTTGTTCTTACTGGAATGGACACTTATCCTGAGCATGGATTTGCTTTCCCTGTACACAGTGCTTCTGTCAAAACTGCTATCCATGGGCGTACAGAATGTTTTACCCACTGTCACGGTACACAACTGTATTTCTGATCAAAAAACTAACTTCACAGTGAATGAAATTGAGAAGGGAATTCTAGGCAGGACAGGAGGAAAAGGATATGCAAATATTAAAAGCATATATACCAGCAGAGAGGCAGGAAAGGCCAGGGGATATTTGGTGATTATCAAATACTAAAGCCTGGTTCGCGATGGGGATGGGGGTGGTGAGGGGACTGCAGCCGCCCTCCAGTTTGGTAGCCGGTGGCAGGGCAGAAGAAAAGCACACTCCAAGGCAAGTGGATTTTATTAACCGGCCCCTGGACATGCACTAAAAGTCCTAAAGTCAGAGGATGCAAACATCAGAATTGCATTGAAAACGTTCAACTCTAGCAGAAGCGGAAGCAGAAATGGAGTGAGGCACCCCTTGTATCTTCCAGGTCCTAGAAACCTGAGGGTAAAACTAGGCTTGCAGTAACAGTCACAAGGGGTTATTTTCCTGACTATTCACAGACCCCTCCCACTAATTTTTCTTTCTTCCCTAAATGGATCTGAGAGTCCTCAAAGGTGTCTCCTGCAAGGCCAAGTCCCTTTATTTCGTGATAATCACTATTTCCTTCTCCCTGTTTAAGTGTGTAGGATCTGGAGCAAGACTGCCTGGAACTAAGTCCTGCCTCTTCCACTCACTAGCTGAGTGAATGCAGTCAGGTTATAATGAATAAATAACTTCGTATATATAAAGAACTTAGAACAGTGCCTAGCACACAATAAATGCTTGTAATTCCAAATGGTTGTAATTCCAATTAGAAAAGTGTTTTTCGTACTGAGTCAGAATACATTATTGGTCCATAAATCAATTTGGTAGGACTAACCAGCATATTTTTTTACATGAAAGAATATAGGATACAATATAATAGAAAATATCAGTTGAATATAGAAAATATCAGAGTGTACTGGCTGGCAGGGGTCAGCATCCTTTCATGAAACTTTCAGTATACATGGATGTGTGTATACATATGCATGTGTGTGTTACTCAGCTGGGATAGAAAACACATTTCTCACCATACTTAATCATCAGAAAAGCAGATGTATTATTTTTACTGTTTTATCCATAACCCCTAGTTCTTGGAAATAGCAGGAACTCATAAATATTGGTTGGGATCAGTGAATGGATGCATGAGAACACTGGCTTCCTGTGGTCATGTTCCCTGTGGTTGTCAATGTCCAAAGGAGCTGTTTGGTCGCTAATGCACAGTCAAAGGGCAAAGGCTGCTGTGTCTGTGGCCGCCCACTGGCAACTACATCAAGGTCACTGATGGAACCGCGGTCCCTACCAAAGACATGCCTTCCCCTGGCTGCAGAAGGTGTTGACATCAGTGTTGCCAAGGGCTATCCTTCCAATGTTCTGTTGAGATTGAGGTGAAGTTAACTGTTGTTTTTCACCTTACAGCCACCTGAGATTCAGACACAAGTCTGTGAGGCTGACAGTAGGACAATGACTGCAGGTATGCTGTCGTCTTCAAAATCATCGCTTTCCTATGACATTAGTCCATCTTTCTGGAACCAAAACTCTCTTCTTAGTTTCTATCTTCTTTGAATCTTTTTTTTTTAAGTACTAAACCTATCATAATAATAGAGCCCTGTAAGCAGCCTTGCCTACCTACATCTATTTCAACATGCCTATATCCTATGGTGAACACAGTTGATCTCATGCCATCATCAGGATCTTTGGTAACATTCTTAGCAAGTCAATGGCAGTGTTAACTGAGATGTAGCAACATTAACCTGGGGAATTTAGGACACTGTGCACCCATTCAAGGATAATCCTCAAAACATGAAACAACCAGTTTGGGAAGAACACGGACCGACAAAGTTGATGCCACCAACAATCAGAAAGGACTCCAGACATAAACAACACTGTAGCTGTGAGCCATTGTACACTGGCTGAATCTCAGCTTTAACTTCCATGATTGTTTTGGGTTATGTTTTCAAAAGTTCAAGTTAACAGAGATTTCTGAGCAATAGCGTGGAGGTTAGAGGACAAAAGAAAAGTTGGATTATTAAAGTCCCCTGGCAGAGGGCAGGTAGTTGATGGAATGATCCGTGGTTGTGTTGCCATGAACTGGGCCTAAATGAATTGGTAGCTGTTTTTAATGATCACAGCTTAAGAACATCCAGAGAACTACCCTTGAGAATTTACCAGAAAGTAACTGCAAATACCATACACAGAGTCTTCCAAAGCATTCAAAACCTCAAAACCGTATAGTGCACAGACATCTCACCTATTGATCTGACTTTCCTGTGGAGTTAGAGAAAACAAGACTTTTTACAATTCATGAAATTAGAACATCATTCTTAAGTTGATGATAAGCCTGCTAACTGTTGGTTCTGACTTGGCCCGGAAATGCCCTGTAACATGTTGCAGTGCTAGACCTTTCAAACTGAAAGATTAATTTTGATGTGGAAAAAAAAAAGTTGTATCCCGGTTGCACTTGATTTTTGAGACAGTAAAATTCTTGATTATGTGAGGCGCTAACACTTTTTTTTTTTAATTCACTAACCTTGCAATTTTTATCAGGAGTACAGAGAACAAATAACTAACCTGATCAATGCCAACATCTCCTTTCAGATTCTCCTATGTATTAAAACATAACTTTAACATTTACATTGGTTGGAGTTGTATGCTTTTCATTTTGTCTCTGAGTTAAACATTAGCTATTTTTACCCTACCCTATTCTGTTATCACATACAGATACAAAATTATACTTGTTTGTTGACAGAGAGCGAAAGGAAAAAAAAAAGTTAATGACAGAAAGCATTTTGTAGGTGTTCTGAGAGCCCAGAGAGGAAACAGGAATGTTGTTTACAATTTTTCTGTCTCTTATCTACGTCCTCCCTAATATTCTTTCTCCTAGATTCTTTAACACATTTTTTTTAATGTCCATTTCCTCTTTGTTTCTCATGAAGGAGACGTGCGTTGGGGATGCTGACTCGGTTAGGCGTGCTCTGACAAGAACGCTCACTGCAACACATAAAGCACAAACCTGTTAAGGATTTCACCTTTTAAGAAATGACAGAATAATTACAGGACAACATGTCCTTCATGAGTAAAAACAACCAAACTAAAGTGCTTTCAAGGCTGGCGTGGCCTACTTCTCTCCTGGCAAGCTGCATAAATCATCAGCTGCGAGGGGACTGTTTCACGGCACGTGGCACACGAGCGCGCGCGGCTTCTGCGCGCGCGCGTGCGCAGACGTGCCTGTTGGAGGGCGCACGGACACCTCATGGGTTAATGCGCTCGGTTTCAGGTTAGTTGAAACTCTGATAATAACCCCCCAATACATTTTACGTCCATCTCTCTCCCCCTTAATCTTTAAACCTCAGGCTGCTTTAAGGGGAAAATTTAATCCATATATGTCTGCCTCATTTTCATTTAAATCGTCCAAAAGTTGTTTTAGAAGAGTTCTTTGATGTCCTAGACTCCCTTGAGCTTTTTCTTAGCCTATTTTCTTAAAAACAGGAATTAGCATTTTCCCAGGTATGGAGGGGCTCTAGTTCTCTTTCTCCCCAAACTCAACCCCCACCATCCCCATCCCAGGTCTCCATTGGAAAAAAAAAAAAAAAGTTTGGAGTCACCGAGAGAGTGCGGGTACAGAAAACAGCTTATCTGAGGATCAGAAGCATTTACAAATATGAAGTCTTAATGCAGGGCCCCGCGTTGAGGTTAATAATTAACATTTCTGCTCTCTTGGGGCCTCATTCTACCCAGAGGACCTGCCGGGGGAGGTCCTTGCCGTCTCCCCACACCTGACTGGTGCCTTCCTTCTGGAGAATTCAGAGACGTGGCCCTTAATGCAAGAAGCAGTTTTTTCTGCCTTATCATATTTTTGATAGACCTACAGATATGCCCATGTTGAAACCCACATTTTTTGCCTTCCGGGTGGTACTTTACTTCTTTGCTTTGCACCTAATGTGTATCATTTTATTCTGGTTTTCACATTCAGGACAGACTTCTTAATCATTTTTAGATACACAAAAGTAGGCATATTCCATTTTACTGTGCACAGTATTATCCAAAGAGTAATCTGTGTTTGGCTAAAACTCAAGGGTTCCCACAGCGAAGTCCTAACTTTAATCAATGGAGAAATCTCAGAAAATTGTTTAGAAGAAATGCACAGTTAGAGAAAGAGAGCAAGTGTTAGAGTCCCGTATTTCTCACTTCTTGAAGACTTTCAAAATAAGGGAGTTCTATTTCAAATATACTTTCTTTTTCCTCAACACCGTTGAAGCTTCCCATTTCAGATTAAATTCAGTTAATAGCAGAGGGGATGGATCTGCGATAGCGGCTTCTGTGAATCCTCCTGAAGAAATCCACAGTCTCCGTACGCCGAGTGGCGAGTCATTTTGGAATGGGAATATAGGATTCCAGTTTGGGACGCTCAGAATCAGTGGACTGTATCTATTGTTTTTGAATGCGAGGCCGGTCATGTCACCCCGTTTAAAGCCTTCAGGGGCTGCTCACTGCATCCAGAATAAGGAACAAAATTCAGGATTAAAAAGTCAGCCGAGCTCTACCGGATGTCATTGCCGTCACTGTCTCCGCTCCATCTCCGTGGGTGCCGCGTCAGAGCCTTAGAAGCCCCGCCTTTCTATCCTGCATATACTCGCAGATCTCTGTGCCTTCGCGGATGGCGACGCCTGTCTTAGGAGTGCTCTCCTGCTTTTTATGCCCGCTCAATTTTCCGGGATCCAAGGCCTACCTCAAAGAGATATCTCTGTGTAGATTCGCTTAACTCCTTCAGACAAGTTTATTCTCATCTGTCTCTCTCTCTCACAGCCTTCCCCATGACAGTGTCAGCTTTTGGAGGGAGGCAATGTACAGCATTAATTGTTCTGTCTGCAGCACGTTGCATGCAGACAGAGTGACCTGCCAGTACCAGGCAGAGGGACCTTGTGGGGATAGCCAGCTGCACACATCCTCAAATGCCACCAAGAAGAAGCCAGTCAGGCCGGGCTGCAGGTCCCGCAACCCACTTCAACCAGAGCAGCCTCGCTTTTATCTTTTGCATTCTAGGCCTCAACAGCAGCTAGTAGCCTCTTATCAGATATGTATTAAATGGATGGATGGACAAATGGATGGATGGATGGATGGATAGATGGATGGATGGATGGATAGATGGATGGATGGATGGATAGATGGATGGGTAATTAGAGTGCAAAAGCTTAGAATTCAATCCAGTTTGACAAATCCACAAATATTTATTAAGCACATATATACAGTGTCCAGTGCTAGATCCAATGAGATCGAGAAAGAAGTAACTACTTGAATGTCCCCTTGAAGAAATTTGGGATTGGATAGTGAGTGGGGGCTTTACTACGTAAAGAAATAGATAAATAAATAAATAATAGGATTTCCAGAGTCAAACAGTAATGTAAGCCCCGCAGGTGGCTTTGAGGCCAAAGTTTCAAATGCAATTCCAAACTGAAGGAGGGCCGAGTGATGCTTTAAATAATGCCTAAAATAATAGTATTTTTAAGTCGCCATATACTTTTCCACAGATAACCTTCTCTAAAACTCAAGACTATGCCTTGAAAGTATTCTAATGCATGCTTTAAAGACACATGAGATAAAATAACAACACCAAGAACAATAAATAGGTAAGTGACCAAGTGACCAGCCCTATTTCATGGCTAGACAGCAACAGAACCGAGAGAGAAGAATCCACATGTGTTCACCAGGGGCAGGTCCAGGTTTTGTGGAGCCTAAAGTATATACAGTTAGGGGGAGCATCTTCAAAAAAGGAAGACACCATCATGAATACAAAATTAGAAGGTAAATATTTCTTTAGAATGAGAAACAAATCACAACATTATTTTTATTTTTTTAATTAATCGCATGACATACATTAATGGTGCTTTTTTTCTCTACATTTTTTTAGCTATATACTCTGTTCAGACTTCTGGCCCTGGGGTTTATCCTGTATCCATCTATCAGGACCAAAATTATGGTAACCAGCCAGCTTGGTGTAGTTAAAAACAGTCACTAGGGCTGTGTAAGAGCTGGCCTCTACTTAAGCCGTGTCCAAGTTTAGAACACCCTACACCGTTCATTTATGACCTCACTTACTGCCTCCCTTATGGGGTAGTCAGGTTTGAGCACGTGTTTAAAGCCAAAAAAAGAAGCTTTCGTTTGGGGTCATTAAATGGACCTTGAGATCTCCAGAAAGCCCCTGGTGCTGGTATGGGAGAGGGGGGGTAGGTATCTTCTTTTTCAGAACCGCGTCACTCCTGAATCAATGTTCACCAAAAAAGTTTCTCCTCAATATCACTTACTATTTTATGACCAGCTCTAAACACAGTACATGGCAGGCAGACAGCACATGAACCATATTTGGTGAGTGAAAGAAGGAATGAATGACAAGGCGATGTTTTATGTTCAAGAACATCACCCGGAGTCGTGATGCTGAAGCGCCTACTGCGTGGTCCGGAGAGAACATTTGGAGGAGGATTCCCTAGTAGACAGTGGCTGGAAAGTTCTACCCAACCATTATCTAAGAGTTGGACAGAAAACAGAAGCAGAAGGGAGGTAACAGGGTCAGTCGGTAAATGAGCAGGAACTTCTGGGACTTTTATGCGGTTCTCTTCGCCATACCATAGCAAAATCCTTCTTTTCATGGCACCGAGTCTTTGCTGAGTCAGATGATATTTCTGTTGGTTTAGTGATCGACTTCTTGTGGATCTTGTAAGAACTGCCCTGGTTCACTTTCTGTGCCCGCATTTCACTTTCCAGCTTCGTACCTGTTTGTCCACTGGTGACCTGTTGCATCGACCCTGAAGAGTCAGCAATGTTGCTAACAGCCCCGTGCACATCCTCTCCTTCACTACCCAAAACGGACAAAGGCATTCCACAGGAGTCAAGGCAGACAAGCTGTCTCCCCCCTCACCGTTGGCGGTCATGCACGTCCAGTTCTTTGCGCCAGCCCAATGCTCTCGCTCAGTGAATGCACACGTATAGCGTCTCCTGCTGACTCTGGTAATCACTTCCCAAATTGCTCCACATGTAGTGACATGGGCTCCAGCTCTGTAGTTTACTGAGTTTTAGTCTTCCATTTCTCTCTGTTTTTTTTTTTTTTCCATCCATGTAACTGTAGGTCCTCTGAGGTTCCAGATGAGCAACACCACTTGATGCCCTACGTTCAGCTTTTCCTTCCATAGAGCTCAGTCACTAACCCGGTTGCATACCAAGACTTTTTGATCTTGGTTACCCTCTTGTGCACCTTTTTTATTTGTCTCCAGTATATATTTCCTGGAATATGATATTTGTGTGGGAGCCTAACCGTAGGGTTGATATGCTTTGACCTTTGGTGTTCAAATCATTTGTGAAATCTTCTGCATGGCCTTTCACTTTCAGTTTCCCGTCATTACTTTCTTCCGTTATTTTGCTTCATTCACCATCTGCATTTGCTTATTGCACACCCAAATGTGTCAGACATTTCAATGACAAAAGAAAAAATACACAGACACACCACCATCTTCTTTTCTAAGTTTTAATGTGTTGTGATCCCTAAACAAACTCCAGAGTCCTCTGCAGAAGATAGTTATTAAGTAGAACAATCAAATACAGTAGAAACTCAATGAACTTCTCAATGAACTAAGGTAGGCTGAACATAAGGAGATAAAGGGTGTTGTTAAGATCTTTTTTGGGCATTTTCCATGCAATGCTTTTTATAGTGTATCTCCCTAATGTTTGCCTAAACAACTTCTAGCCCTTCTGTTTTCAGATTCTAAAGTGCTTCGCAGAGCTTTATAACACTCTTCAGACTTTATATTTTGGGGTCCATATCTATGTTTCCTCTAAAACCATGGACTCCACTGGAGGACAGGGAGTTTATCTGCTGTTTACCATTGTATCCCTGTTCTAGAAGATAGTAGGTGCTCAGTGAGTGTTTTTTGAAGAAGTAATGAATGGATCTCACTTTATTCTTTTCATTGTTGTTGATATTCAATATGAACATTTTCTGTTTTTTATTTCTATCATTCTACTTGTTTCCTCTTCCCTTTATTTTTAGAGTTGTAGCACTTTTCAACCTTCACCTCAGTCTTGTCTTATCTTTTACATTCTTTTTTCATTTTTTTTTTGACTTTCAACTTCAGAGTCATCATCATCATGTGTTTTCCTCTACCATTGTCTACCAATTTGCAGCTCTTTAGGAGCCCGTAATAGAATTAGGGGTGCCATTTTGAGAACAATAATTCTAACTTATAATGCAAAATTATAGATGGGTGCCTAGGTTGGAAAGTCAACCTCCCTCTGCCTACTCTTCTGTCAGTTTCTCTTAGAAATGGCACATGATATTGTATAACTAAGACACTGAGAATAATTCTTAAAGCAAAACAAATTTATTTTAAAGAATCATTGAACAGAATAAGAAGATAAACATGGTGTACAGGTAAAGGGGGCTGTGAGGATAGATAAGCAGAAGTAGGAACGAGATAATAAATTTGAGAGTCAAGTAGGAATGAGATAATAAATTTGAGAGTCAAGAATGTGGGACCTAACATCAAGAGATCATGAAAATCTATAGCATACTGATCAATAGCTTTTGATTTATAAAGGCATGGGTTTCATTCATTAGCTGTGTGACCTCGGGCAAATTACTTAACCCTTCTCTGCTGCTGTTTTTTGTAAAATACCATACAGGTTCTCTGTACTGTTTAAGTTGGTTGATGCCTGATATAGTGCTCAATAAATAGCAGCCATTAGAGCTATAGTTTGTTTGAACCATAAGAAAAACCTTCATTCAGGAGTTACAGAAGAAGGGACAAGAGCAAGAGGGGAAGAACAATATTAACTAAACCAGTCTCTAGTTTCTTTGGCATTGCTGTACCTCCCATACGATCCAGTCACCATTAGCAGCCAGGAAGCGATGAAACCAGTAGAATTTCTAGCTCCTGAAAGCCTCGTTTCAGTGAATGAAATGAAATGCTTGCATTCCAGGAGCTGACTGTTGTCTCTGACCAGTGCAAATAAGTGAATCACAGCATCTCGGCTGGATATGAAACGTGGGCACACAGCAGTTCTCCCTCAAAACAGCACCACCAAAATTATGAGGTTCCCATTGCCCAAACCATGATGAGTTTGCTTTGGGGGCCCTTCGCTCTTGGACACTTGGTTATTGATGCTCTGACTAGAAAGCTCAAGGAAAAGGGCCAGCTTTGGTTCTGTGGTTCCTCTCGGGAAGAATGGAGAAGCTGGAGAGGCCCATTTTTCTCAGGCAGTTTGCCTCCAAGCCACAGACTATATCATGTTGGTAAAATGATAAACACTGGTGATCACCACCCACATTTGCATCTATATTCATAAAGCAGAATGTATTCTACGTAGCAAACCCAGCACCCTTGTTTATTATTTCTTTGTGCAACATGAAATAGGGGTCTGAACAAATAATCTTCCTCTCGTGTTTAATCCTTAGGCTAGGCTCTTGTTTTCTGGCTTTTAGACATTCTCGAAATGTTCAAACAGCCTGCTAAACACTATTTCTCGTTCTTGAAATACAATATTTTGAACTCTATTATTCCACCTTCATCTGCTTCCCATGTAATCTCATAGCATGGAGTCATTTAAAAGAAATATTGTTCCTGTGTGGCTTTCTTATTCTAACTTAAGACCAAATTCTGGGCTATTGTAAAGTTTAGAAAAGCTACCTCAAACATCTGAATACTTAGCTTACTCACCACATAGATTTTTTAACATTTCTTCAAGTACTAAACCATAGGAAGCCCGTCCCATCCATTTCTCTAAACACTGGCTCCACAACTCAGAGGTTATTTTCAATGGCCAAGACAAAGTATGATTATAGGAAACATTTCTCCCTATTTTTCTCAAACCCTGGAGGCTGGTCTCTTCTGGCTCAGCTCTGGAAAACCAGTCTCAAGGATTTCAGAGCAGGCATGGGAAGTCTTCCAGGTATAAAGCTCTCAACCCCGCCTCCCCCCTCCCCCCCACCACCCAGGGACAGCATGTACTGAAGCTGGCCCAGAATTAATTCTCTGAACTCCCCATGAGTAGTTTTGGCTTGGTGTTGAGTTTCTGTTGTGGCTCCACTAGGTATCTTTTGCTTCAGTCCATAGTAAGCCCAGATTTTATAGGTCTTCTGCAAATTGGAGTAAAATGTCTGGGCCTATTTTACTCCCTAGGCCTACTTTAGAACTAAATTCATTTCATCGTGTGGCAGGTTATGACAACAGGCCAGTAATTACTCATCTCCTCATTTACTATCACTATAACTTAGGGAGGAGGGAGTTCTTACCGGTTTTATTTAAAGTTCCCATCTCTTTCGCTTCTTCCGTCTGTATTACCATCTATGAATCTTGAATTATGGCATGTCTTCAATATGTTTCTTTCTTCAATATGTATCTGCTTTTAATATATAACATTGAAAGTTACACACAGTTGTAGATGTCACTTATCTGATGATCAAAGAGTGAAAGGGATAAAAAGAAGTATAGCTTTGGCCAGACATGACACGATGAAGCATTGTTAGGTTGCTCTTGGTGTTTGAGGGTGGGACTCCTTTTTCAAACAGGATAGAAGAAGCTGTCTTTAAAATGCATGGCCAGCCACCAAGGCAAAGCACGACGGATGCCGTTTAAAAGGAGATTGTATCTCTGCAACAGCCAGTAAACTTTTTTTTTGGAAAGAAGTGTTCATCGAGGACTTAGCATCAACTTTGTATGTAAATGCATACTAAAAATAAACCATGCATTATGGATGATAGGTACCTGGCTCTGTCTCAAGGATTTTGCAGACTAGTTGGAAAGCAAGCCCCTTACCTACAAAACATTTCATCCAAACGTCCATTTCCATTTCCAACCAATGTGTCGTGCTGTAATTTTTTCCCTACAAGAACCTCCAGACTAGCTGTCGGGGTGACAGACACTCTGCCTTATCACTAGCTCCATGTAGACCAACATATGGAAAAGTAAAAAAAGGATCTGCAGCCCAAACAATGTGCTTCTGTTGCTTGTTTCTGAGTGTTCTGTTGGGCTGGTGCTCTAGCTGTCCCACTGATAATGTTTTCTGGTCTTAAAAAGTGATGAAACCAAACATAAGTTAGCAAAGTATCCAAGAGGAACAAAGGAAAATGTGGAAAACATCTGTGGTCTCAAATGATATGTTTTCATTTGATTTCATTGAAAATGTTTGCAGATCTACAATATTTGAAATGTATGGCTCTCTCTTGGATAATTTAACTTTCAATATAAGCAAGTTCCTCAGTAAAAATCTATCGAGGTATCAGTGGGTGACAAGTTAATACAAACTGACTGTTTTTGAGAATGCACTTTGAGCATTTTCGATATTTCGCACTATCGAGTCTCTTCCATGTTTTTTGGCACTACAGGGTCTCTTGTATGCTTTTTCTCTCTTTCTGCATATTTGGCCTCTGTCTCTGCCTTCAATATGTGGATCAGTCATGCTCTGGACCTCAACTAGGAACCCCCAGTTCTAGGAAAAGATGTTATCCTCCATCCCAACGTTTGGCTCTCCATCCAAAGTTTGGGCCTTATCCTACGTGTTTTGCAGAGAGACCAGCATCCAGGAGAGGCTCCACCCTCAGACATTTGTTTAGAAAGCTGCGGAGGTTGGTTGCTCTCATGCACGCTTTTATTTAGGTCCTTTAAGCCCCTATCCTGGAGGTGTAGCTGTTTGCGCCGTCTGCATTGCACTTTTCACCTACTCTGTTTAGGTAAATGGAGGTTCTTTCTCCAGCAAAGAAATTGTGACCCCATCCTTCGCCCCATTGCCTGAGTACAATGGCACAGGCAAGAAAGGCTCAGAGCACAGATGATCGGCTTTTGAGAAATCCAAGGGGGGCCAAGATGACAGCCTCTGACACAGGCGGGCATGGCAGAAGTGCATTAATTATCCATAACTACAAGCATCTCCATGTGCACACTTTCCACCTGCTGGGCCTAACTCTGTGACAGTCTGACTTTACCCACTGTGGGAATCTTTAAAAGGTATCATCCTTATGAACATTCTTTGAGCACTTGCAACGTGAGAACATTATGAGAGGTTCTGGGAACCGAAAAGAGAAAAGACAGATTTCCCACCCTCTAGAAACTCATAGTCTACGTAAGAAAGAATTGAACAAAAAAGCCGAGATACAAGGGGCACTGTGTTCTGTGCCATGTGAATGTTGAAAATAATATAGACCACAAGATTTTAGGAAAGGAAGTACTTCAATCTGGAGTGTGGCTCTACACATATTTGAATGTCTTTGTTTTTTTATTTTTTTAAATTTTTTAATGCTTATTTATTTTGAGAGAGAGAGAAAGAGTGTGAGCAGGAGAGAGGCAGACAGAGAGGGAGACACAGAATCCAAAGCGGCTCTGGGGTCTGAGCTGTCAGCACAGAGCCTGATGTGGGGCTCGAACCCATAAGCGAGATCATGACCTGAACCGAAGTCAGATGCTCAACCAACTGAGCCATCCAGGTGCCCCTGAATGTCTTAGAATAGGTCCTTAAGTTCTTGTGCACAAGAACTTTGGTGCAATGCAATGGAATCTGGTGGGGTTAGGTACCCATAAGCTAAAAACAGGAAGGTTTTTATATAGGATATTGTCTGCAAGTTAAAGTTGTGTACGCTTTTCATGGAAGTAAGAAACCAGAATATAGAGGTAGTCAGCCCTGTCTCGAAGTGTGCTAGATTGAGCTGCTAGGGAGCCATGTAGACAAAGCTGCTGAGGCCCTCGTTTGCACAGGAAAGCCTTGATAGATAAGAGAAAACACTGAGGCTGCAGGCTCCTGCTTTGAACTGTGCAGATGTGAGATGTGCAAAGAATGTTACAAGCCCCCTGCTTTGACACAGATAAGGGAAGCCGAGAGAAGATAGAGCTCTGGGTCGGAAGGCTGAGAGCCTTGAGAAAAGGCAATGCTAATGCATTTCAACCAGCGAAGGCTTCTAGCAACTGGGATACGGGAGAGTCGGGGACAGGAAGGATGCCAGAAAGAACCAGAGGTGGCAATGTATAGTGGCAGAGCAAAAGCCAAGCATCTAGAGATTCTCCTGGCCTTCCAAAAGACGTATTTTTGCCTGAAGACCTCAGAACCATGCAGAGGATGAACTTTCTAAATCATCTTCTGTGTCTCTGGCCATTTCCACCCTCTCTGCGGCCTAACAAACTCGTAAGCCTACGATGTCTGGTTCACCAGACTAATTCTTAATAAAATTCAATCGCACTGAAACTGAATTTCTAATTCCCCAGGTATTGACCCAGAGTTGACTCCACTCCTTCGGATTGTATCAAAGGACTCAGTGTCCCCAGAATCCCACACATTTCCACATGGACCCAGGGGCCAGTGCATGTTGGTGCTTTGCATCAGTTGGGAAAGCCAATGCCTCCTGGGAGATATAGATTTTTCAAGCATTAAGTTTGTCTTGTTCTAGCCCAAGCATGATAGTGGCGACTTTAGTAAATTTTTAACTTGTCATTAAAGTGCCTTTCATATCAGAATTTTCAAGGACACTGATAGCTGAACAGGAAGAAAGGGCAAGCATAGGAATTATACAAATAAGCAATCATTCTTTGAATACAAAAGGGAAATTCACCTTTTTGAGGATGTTTCAAGAAATGTTTTTTAAAAAGTGTATTTTTGCTGATAGATTGCTGTTAGGGACACCTCTAAACCTATCACCCATAAGAATATTGCTTTGCTACCTTTTTCTTAAGAAGTAAAATGAATGAAGTTAGAAAATGCAAAACTTCCAATGTGTTTTCAATTGTAGATCATGGAACTTTCGTCCCGAAATTTGGGGAAGATAACTTTTAATTACAGTAATAAGAACCACATGGGCAATGATTGATGTGAACCTGATGTGTCCTATCCTTTTATTAATCTTTTTAATTAGAGGCAAAAGAATTTTTTATCTGCCGGGAAGGAGATGAGATGGGCTGTGATGCCCTACTGCACTGTGGGGCTAGAGAACCTGATTGCTCACCTAGAGTCCCTGTGAACCTGGGGCCAGGAGGTGACGGACCCAAAGCTGGGAACACGTGTTTCCAGCTGGGAATTCTTCTATCTCTTGCTGCAAATCATCTGTATGAACAACCTTTTTATCCCCTCCTTTCTTTCTGTTGGACTGGTTTTTGCTGGCACTGTTAAACTAGGGAGTTAGGGAGAGGGTTTAAATTGTTGCCACACCAGTGTTGGGAGCTCACATCTGCCAGGACAGGAAGGATGAGGAGCTGAAATGGCAGATGTCGAGGGGAATGGAAAGGGAGCCGAGGGTATGAAAGAATCATGGCAGAAAGTGTACTTAGGCCACAGAAACAAAAATAATGAGGTCAGCATTAACTGGAATTGCTGAATGATGACAGAATTGACAAAATAAAAACAAAACAGGGGTGGGAAAATTTTTTAAAAAATAATCAACAGTTATGAAGGATGATATAATACCCTCCTTAAAGGCTGATTAAAGTTCTTTGGACTCTGTGATATAGAATCATATATTAAACAAATTTTATTGAGATCTTACTATGCCTTGGGGTTGCTATTATTGGGAAGATGACTTAGAAGAGTCATAATCTCAAGAAAGATATAAACACAAATGTGGATGTGGAGATACAATAAAGAAATTATTGAATTGGCAGGTAGGTAAGAGGGCAGGGTAGATCTTGACAGGGTGAGAAGCACATGAGATGACTCATCAAAGAAGAAGAATTTCAAAGAAGAGGTATATATGGAGAAAAGTTGTTTGGGTAGAAAGAATACCTATTGAAAGCTATTGGGCTACAAAGCACCCTTTCCTGTTCAGAAAACTGTGTAGTTTGGCATGGGTCTGGATCTGATGGATGATGCACAGTGAGGCTTGAGAGGCAGGAGGAGGCCAAGTCAAAAAGGAACTTTATTGTATGATGGGAACCCACCAATGGAGCTTACATAAAGAGTCATTGGAGGGGCGTCTAGGTGGCTCAGTCAGTTAAGTGTCCAACTCTTGGTTTTGGTTCAGGTCATGATCTCATGGTTCATGGGTTCGGGCCCCGCGTAGGGCTCCATGCTGATAGCTCAGAGCCCGAAGCCTACTTCAGGTTCTGTGTCTCCCTCTCTCTCTGCCCCTCTACTGCTTGTGGTCTCTAAATAAAATTTTTTTTATTAAAAAAAATTTTTAAATAAGTCATTGGAGTTAAGGATAAATTAGTCATTGGAGTTAAGGAGTGAGGGTTAAGGATATAAGCTGTAGAGTTAGAAAGACTCTGGATAATAGATTCACCCTTCCCTAGGTGCCCAACTTGTGACAGCATGAATGACCTGGGCCTGTGTCTGAATAATCATAACTCTGCTTACCACTCACTCCAAGCCTCAGTCTTCTCATCCATAAGGAGGGAACAATACCTCCCTGAGAGTTTCAATGAAGAGACCATGAAAGCACCTAGCATGTGGTAGGTATTCAATAAATGTTACTTTCAGTTGCTTTTATAACTCCTGGTTCAATAGAAATTAGCTACCAAGAACTTCAGTTTAAAAAAAATGTATATTATTTTCTCATAAGGCAGGGTGCTAGCCCCATCCAGTAAGAGTTTTAAGGGAAAAATAAACAGAAGTTCAATTCCAGAGTTTCGAATGAGCTTAAATGGTTCCCAAAGAGCTAAATCTTTTATAGTCCACTTATCACATGCACTGCAGTCAAAATAGGTCAGTGTAATAAATACTTTAAAGGAGAAAGAAGGCTTTGGGAGAGGAGTGGATTATTAGAAGCCCTACTGAGAGAAGAATCTTCATACAAGACTTTGGATGATGACCAGCATCTATTCAGAGACAAGATCCTGCTTCTTCCTCTTCAAACCTGGTTTGAAACCATGTAGATCAGGCTTTCCTTACACAAGAGATGTATGTAGTATGAGGTGAAGGTAGTAAGAACAGCAGGGCATGGTGGGTTCACTGAGACTGAAGGCAAGTCCAGGCCATACAGGGGGATGCTGAGGAGGGAATACAAATGCTCCTGTGCTGTATGGAAGACTTCAGGGGGTGCAGGGACAACCTCCTACCTGCCGTCCTGCAGTGAGTGCAGGGACTGGAAAATGGTGCTGTGCTCATGTTTCCTGAGACTGTTCTCTCTTGCCCTCTCATCCCCTGGTGCTAGTCTGTGTGACTTATTTTATGATCCAGTTCATGTTCTTGGACTTTGATCAGATGGGACACAGAGCTAAAACAGATAAATTTTGGCTTTTCTTTTTCAAAAATCTAAAGAGCTTTTAAGTCAATGCTCCCAAACATGACCCGCCTTGGGTCTTTTTGTATTTGGCGTGCTACTCTGTGCATGTGTGGGGGAGAGGACCCACCAAGGGTGTGTTCCAATCCCTTCAAATACATTATCGCCCACAGGAAATGTCAAAATTTCTTGGCTCTCTTCATGTATATAATGACCTGTAGGAGTCAAACTGTGGAGCTCTGCAAGAGAAAGGAAATAGAGCAAGAGAAAAACCAGCACAGGCCACTCCACAAGGGAAGGGACCTATTATTAAATAATCTTTTTTAAGATAACACATGATTGGGTTCTTTTTAGTCCACTGTTGTCTTTAGTGGGATTTGTTGTCAACACAGCTCCAAGAGCTAAAAGTTCTCCTTTCTTCCCTTCCCTCCACTTCCCTCCTTCTCTCCCTCTCTTTCTTTCTCTTCCTTTCTTTCCCTCCCTCCCTCCCTCCCTCTCTCTCTTTCTCTTCCTTTCTCTCTCTCTCTTTATTCTCTCTCCCTCCCTCCCTTCATTGCTCCTTACCCCCACCTCTCTCTCTCTTTTCTTTCTCCCTTCCTCCCTTCCCTTCCCTTCCCTTCCCTTCCCTTCTCTTCCCTTCCCTTCCCTTCCCTTCCCTTCCCTTCCCTTCCCTTCCCTTCCCTTCCCTTCCCTTCCCTTCTCTTCCTTCTCAAACAGGTACTGGTTTGCTTAATTAGGATCCAGTGCTGTGTGGCACCTCCCAGGAGTGAGCAGTGCCATTTGTAAGAAGCACTTGTATAAAACATGTGAAATTGTAAATTAGCCTTCATGAAAGTGACTACAGTCTCACTTGTGTTTCAGGGTTCTTGATGCACCCTCACTCTACTCCCTTAACAACTTTCTTTGCATACCCCTCTTGTGTTTTTTAATTGAGCAAACCAACCTCTTTTTGTCCACACATACAGCAAGCATCACTTGGGGGGTATGTTAACCTGGCCATTGAAGTAGCAAAGATTCTGAGGTAGCATGCACTCAAAACTTGGATTTCACCCAGCATTTCATTGTAGTAAGTCCAGTTTTGTGGGACCAAGGATAGAAATCTCTAGTTAGATATTCTGATAATATTCTGATTCTTGAGGCTTAAGTAAGAAAGGCTGGTGGCAGAGAAACTTTGGAGTTTCTGAGGGGATTCTGATACCTGAACCAGGCCATGTCAGATGCCTTCTACTCATTCCAAGTCATTCCAACCCTAGCTGGTTACCAGGACAGCTGAGGGCATGGCTGTGACAGGCGCTCTTGTTGGTTGCTTTCTTCCTCATCTCGCGATTTTACTTCTGTATTTCCTCCACAGACTCACTCCCCCCCACCCCCACTCCTCACCAGATACTGAACAGTTTCTTATTTGTCTGAGCTTTAAGCTTTAACTCTAGACCATTTAGGTTCTTTTGAGTTTTAGCCAACATAGAACCACTCCAAGACTAACTTCATCTCTTAAAGATTACTGACTTGATGGAAATTTGGAAGCCTAAAGGGAACCGTGGAAAATGTTTTGACTTGTATTTTTCCAGCTATTTTAGTTCTGCCAACTGAAGATCAGTGGGAAAGAAGATAAAAGGAAATCTCTGGTTAATTCAATCTCATCCAGTTCATCAATCCCAAGATCGCATTAATTAATAAGCCGTGTTATTCAACAAACTTATTGAGCACTTTTTTAGGTTAAATAATATACTGGGAGTTAAGGATACAAAAATTGATAAGATACAGTCACTGGTAGATCAAGAGATCTCAGTTGAGAATTTCGAATCTACATTTTTTACAATCAGGATTCTGATGTACATAGTCTGAGGATCAAATTTTAGAAAACTCTGGTTAGCAAGGATTCAGTTTTCTAAAACCTTACTTTATTTTCAAATACATGAAAGTAGAGAATGTTCAGTGCCCTTTAATTCTGATGTCTAGTCCTGTCTGCAACAGGGATCTTGAGCCCACTTGGTGAAAGTTTTGGTAAACAAAGAGCATATGTTGACAACATCTCAATTTTTATTAATGACCCCAAATCAATCATTTGCTAGCAAGAATTGTCAGGCTTAGCTCTCCTGGTACTACAGATCTCTTCCTCTGTATGTTATCCATAAATATCCTAATAGTTTTGCAAAAGTTTTTAAAATGGTGATAACTGAATGTTGGGGGCAGAGGGAGAAGTGATACTCTCATTTGCCTTAAGTGCCTCAACATTAGTGAAGGCAGCAGATCTGAGCAGTTTATATAACTCTGCTCATGAGAAGAAGCAGCTTTCTCCAGTCTTGGCATTGGTTTCTAATGTTCTTTCCTCTTGCCTGTAATTAGAGCGTTGATTTAAGTCCTAACAAAGTACTTAAAAAGGTACAGGACACTCTGGACTTGCTGAGGGAAAATAAAAGACTCTGCTCTTCGAAACGAATGTCTCTTGGACTGAACATGGAGAACCCGAGGACAGGATTGTGAGCGTGCCATAAGCAAAACACAGTCTACATTTTCAGATCTTGGAACAGCTCTTTGGTCAGGGTATCAGTTTGGCCCTATAACCTGCTCAGATAAAAACATAATAGTGGTAGTGTATTCATGGGATATTATTTTTAAAGTATTACTGTAGAACTCTATAATCGCATAAGTATGTATGATTAAACAAGAGAGCTTTGACATTTGAGAACCTAACAGTTACGATTATAGCTTTTTATGAGTGGATGACCCAAAGGGTGAGGCATCTGATTTGCAGGGCCGATACTCAGCTAGTACCCATTGGTTTATCTCTACTGGTCGTTAATGGCGGACATCTTTTCTGACTGGCTGGGTGCCCATTTTGATCAGTCAATGGGCCCTCCTGGGCTTTACAAATTTTTGGTATCGTCCCTGTGATTTATGATATTATTAAGATGTATTCTTGAGTCTCACTTATTCTGAGTGAATGGGCCCAGCTGGATTATACTCATCAGGTCTGAAGGGGATGCTTACATTTTCAACTAGACTTCACAGAACAATATGCTTTATTGATGTCCACACAAATAATGGTTTTCAACACTGTGAGATTATTGAGAACGTGAAGAATCTGCTAAATTGTAGTTCAAATCAGGCAAACACATATGTTTACACATTTTGAAACCTGAGCAGACCATGATTATTTTCCATGTACTCTCCCCCAAACTCAAGTTTAGAAAGAAACTCTGTTGAACCCTCCATCTGAGGTTTCAGCACAACTTACTTGGCTAGTACTGGAAGTACCATGGAGAAGACTGACATGGTCTCTGTTACCGAAACCTATAACATATCTCTCACTACCACAAAATGTCCCATGACTACCACTGCTGGTACTTTACTTCTCTCAGGACTCATGTTTGCCAAACTCCTTATTTTTGTTCTCGCCTTCTCAGAAACACTTTAATCTGTCCATGGGCTTCTCCAGATTGATCAAGCAATTACTATGTTATAGGCAGCATTCTATATGTGTCATTTAGTATACCTGACCACACTGTGAAACAGGTACTCTAACAAAACCCATTTTGCAGATTGGTAAATTTAGTTCTACAGAACTTAAGTAACTTGCTCAAGGTTACAAAATCAAATATAACAAAGCCTCTTTCAAATTCAGGCAGTCTTACCTCAGAACTGGTAAATATATGATTATTACCCAGTTGGAGTCAATGTTGAGTAAATAAATTTAAAATTTTAAGGAACTAAACTTTATATGTGCTACATAGTGCCTCTTGTTTTACTGCAGAGTCAGGGCTAGAGTCATTGACTTTCCTGGTTGAAAGGTATCTTAGAGCTCTCAGAGGGGAACCAAGAAAAAGTTTCTTCAGCATTATCTCTGAGGGTCATCACACTTGAGGCCAACAATAGGCTTCAAGTGTATATATATATATATTCATTTTTCATCTATCATATATATATATAGAGAGAGAGAAATGTTTATTATAGGAATTGGTTTACACAATTACAGAGATGGAGAAATCCTATAATCTACTCTCTGCAAGCTGGAGAATCAGAAAACCAAATGACCTAATTATGTTCAAATTCCAAAGGTTTGACAATCCGAGGCCAATGGCATAAGCCCTGGCCTGAGTCAGAAAACCCAAGAACCAGGACGTTGATGCTGGGGGACAGGATAAGATGGATGTCTCTGCTCAAACAGAGAGAACAATTTGCCCTTCCTCCTTTTTGTTTTATTCATTCATTCATTCATTCATTCATTCATTCAGGTCCTGAAGGGATTGGATGATGCCCACCCGCATTGGTGAGGGTGATCTTCTTTATTTACTACTGATGGAAATGCTAATCTCTTCCAGAGACAACCTCACAGACACGCCCAGAAATAATGATACACAAGCTATCTGGACATCTCTTCACCCAGTCAAATTAATACATAAAATTAACCATCAAATCACATAAAATTAGCCAACCCATTTCAATCGTAATTGACTTTGTAGACCGTTCTTCCTGGAGAAGAAAAACAGTCTACAAAGTCAGACTTCGTAGTTCCATTCCTGAAATACTCCTTTTGGTAACCTCCACCCACCGGGGCTACTCCTCTCTTCTAGAGTGATCCAGAATAAGTCTACTCTATTTTGATAGGCCTTCTTTCACATCTCTAGTTATGAATTTTCTCTTGTATAGTCCATGTTTCAAAGATGTCAAGGATGCCTGTGGTGAAATTTGTCCCACAGATGGGATTTACTTTGCCCGAATAATATTGGCCTTCACAGAAGGGCTTTTCTTTTTAATTAAAGTATAGCTAATATTTAAAAGTTGGGAAGTTGAATCCCCATCCTTCTCTTGATAATGATGCTCTCTAAAGCATGTTACCTGTGTCCCTGGGTAGCATCAATCAGCCAAGTAGCCACTGCTCCATTACATGGGCAGTCTCCTCTGCTCTGGGCCCTCTCCATGATTCATCATCCTGCTGACACTTCTATTTTTCTTGAGACAAAAAATATTTCTTGGACCCATTTCTCTCTCCAAGGATGATGGAAAAAGAAGGTCTGAGAAGTCTGCATTTTCAGAAAAATAGGAGCGGGAATAACTCTTTAAGGAGGTGAAAATTGTTCTTTCTACCTGGCTTGCTTTGCTCACATTTATTATTTGCTTGGCTCTTATATGCTTCCGAGTTCATGACCTGGGCTTTAATTTCTTTTCTTTTTTTCTTTTTTTTTTTTGTAAAGCATGTTTGCCAAACCTCTTACCATTGTTCTCACCCTCTCGAAAATGCTTTAGTGTGTTCTCATGCTTCTCTAGATATTTTCAACCAACGTAGAAGGCATGTATCTTTGCCCTAAAATGCTAGTTTGTGACTTAAACTCCTGCTTGTATTTCCCCTGCTTCTCCAACCAGAATCTTTTGTCCACTTACATGTTAAATGTCAAGACAAAAAAAAAAGTGGCATACATCCAAGTATTTTCTTTGAGGTTTATATAAAAATGATATGGAGACAAATCTTTGAGATGTAACCTGGTAAGGCCAGGTCATGGTCAGGTCTTAAAAGACAAAATGCAGAATCTTCCTGTTGGCTTTCTCAACCAAGGTGTCAGGATGTCATGAACCAAATTGGAATCTCAATGGAGTGTCTTCAGGCATTGTATTTTTAGAAAAAAAAGTGGTCCTTAATAACTGTAACTGGGCAAGAGCTCATCTTTATAGCCCATTATATTGATAGAAAGAGCAACTAATGACCCCTCATTAAAATCTAAAGCCTCCAATTATTTTATTATTGTTATTTAATATCTATTGAGTTCTAGCTTTAATTTTACCCAGTTGGTCCTCAGGATGTAAATGTCTTAGTTGGTATGGAATTTAATTTATGCTTCTTCTTGGCTAATATCAAGAATCTCTTTCCAACTCTGTAGCTCCTTACCTCTCCCAACACACACACACACACACACACACACACACACACACACACACACACACACAGGCGTGCACTTAAGGGCACCCACCAGAGACACACAAATCTGTACCTTTCCTTGGTACACTTTATTTTCTCTATTATTTCTGGAACAGGAAGAATGAAAGGAACTTGCTAGAAGAAGCAAAAGGAAAGATGACTTTATTTTAATCAGCTGTTGAAATAGGATTCTTTTAGCTCCTTTTACACTTACTACAGATAAAGAATTTGAACTATAATATTTTGTCCAAAGGTAAATTAGATTTTATTCTCATGTTCCCTGAACTTTAACTCCAGTCGATCAGTGACTGAATAACTATTTCAGAGAAGAGAAACCAAGGCAGAGTTTTCATGCTTTTAAACTGAACAGTCTGACCACAGAGTGAGCCTATCACACTGTCACTTTCTGGTGGGGTAAGAAAGGTCTGTCTCAATCTGTGAGTTTTGCTTCGGAAGCAGTAGCTAAATTTCTATCTCTGAAAGTTAAAATACTCTCATGACTGTTTATGGCATAACATTGGTGGGCCTCTGCGGTGAGTCATCCCTGCAACCTTGAATTGTGTGTCCACTTTCTCATGGAGCATTCTTCAGACTCCTTTGGTCATTTATTCAGTTTTTTACACACATTTGTGGAGTGCATGCTAAGTGTACTAGGTGTCTCTATTCACTATAGAGAAAAAAATGAAGACCAAGCCACCTCATAAAACCTCAGGACTAGTATCTCTGGGTTGCTTATGTTAGAGATTACGTTCAAAGTATTTAGCAAACAGTAGAGGCCCTGCCTGGTCATAACGGATACCAACAATATTGGTTCATAAAGGCTGAATTACCAGCCCTGTGCCTACCTCCCAGTTGGGGAACTGTGAAAAAAAAAAGTTCTAATCAATTTTCTTGAAAGGATATCCAAAATCTTGCAATAATAAAGAAAAATGCAACTTATGTGCAGTGTTGTTCCCTCCTTTCCTCCTCCACACAGCTACTATGTGGTCTCTTCTCTTCCTGACAAAGCCTGGTCATCTGTCTTGAATTTAATTTTACAGAATTCCTATGATATTACACTTACTATCCACTTAGGCAAATGAGCTGAAGATCTGCAAATAGATTTTTTTTTACAATACCAAAGACAATATTAGGATTAGAAGAAACATGCACTCCCCTCAACAAAGACATATTTGGTTTTTTTTGCTTGATCCCTCTCTCTCCTCCACTCTCCTGTCTCTCCTTTCCTCATTAATAAAATGTGGATCAAGATAATAAGAAGAAATTTTAGGATAAGACACAAGCGTGGGGAGGGACAGAAAGTTGTAGTTTCCCCCTTCATTGTCAATGATCCCTTTGAAAATTATCAACAACCTGGTAGTGGGGTAGAATATAGTTAGACACGAGGAGAAGCGCCTCAGTATCTCATTTAGACCTACATCTTTAGAATATTGTTCTCCTTTTTTGAAATGATATTTTCTATAAGTGACAATGAATAAAAGTAGCTTAGAATTATTGCAATATAAGACATTATTAATAAAGTTATTATTAATAAAGTAGACAAGAATTATTATAATAGAAACACATATAACTTCCAAAAGCATTTTAATATATTAGTTGAAATGACTCATAAGGCATTAAAAATAATACTGCACCCTATTTAAGACCTTAACAGTCTAGAACAGCAAGAAAAAACACACAATGAACCAAAGTGCAAAGTATTTTAGGGTTATTAAATACTGTTTCTCACAATGTATTTTTTTAACAACTTTAGTGAGGCATATTTACATATATAATTCACCTATTTCAAGTGTTAAATTAGCATTTTTGTCCAGTAAACCAAATCATATCATCATCAGCATAAATCAATGTGAGAACTTTTTCATCACCCCAATGAGATCTGTCATCCCTATTTACTCTTAATCCCCATTCCTAGCCCCTGCCCCAAGCAACCATAATGCAATTTCTATCTCTATTTGCCTTTCCTAGATGTTTGATACAAATGGAATCATATAGAATA
The DNA here is from genome assembly GCA_030068075.1 of Paguma larvata. Classification (NCBI taxonomy): domain Eukaryota; kingdom Metazoa; phylum Chordata; class Mammalia; order Carnivora; family Viverridae; genus Paguma; species Paguma larvata. The sequence goes on along the minus strand of CM057833.1, from coordinate 71,432,010 downwards.
TGGCTTCCAGTGTTGGCTTCTTTCACTTAGCATAATGCTTCTGAGGTCATCCCTGTCAGAGCATGTGTCAATAATTTGTTCCTTTTGATGGCCGAGTGATAGTCCATTGTACAGAAATGCCAGCTTTTGTATATTCCTTCACCAGCTGGTGAATATTTAGATTATTTCCAGTTTTTTGAGTATTGTGAGGAATGTTGCTCTTAAGATTGTGAATAATGTCAAAGTCTGGGTGGATGTATATTTTCATTCCTCTTAGGTAGATCTCTAGGAATGGAATACCCAGGCCTTATTAGACAGGGAATTATAATAGGAGTGGGGGAGAACAAAGTCTGAATTAAGGCAAATCTCTGTTGAAGCTACAACTCTTACATTACACTCTATCTCTGTGAGTCTTAATTTTATTTCATCTGTACTATAGAGATCCAGTGTCTATCACATGGGGCTATCATGATACGCAAATGATAAAATATAAGTTAAATTCCCCGTCTAAATCCAAGCACATAGAAGTTATTCAGTTTTGGTAACTACTATCAATGAAGCATTACAATCAGGAAAGAAGAATTTAAGATGATAATTCTTCTAAAATTCTCAGAGCACAAAGTAAGCATGCCTCAGACCAGGCTTAAACATTTTCTCACTGTGGACACAGCAGAAACTTAGCTTGTTTAAGCCTTCAATTTCCTAATTTGCATAATTTATCTTTCAGGGTTGCCAGAATTGGTGGGATCATATGGGTGAAAGAAATTAGCAGAGATCTCATCCACTTTAGATGCCTAGTAAATGGTAGCCATGGAAATCATTTTTGGAAGTTTTCTTTTATACTTTCTTTTTTTGCAACTTGATTCTTCAAATGTATAAGCCTTTCCGGAAGCCCAGGCAGAAATATGGCCATTTATATAGCCCTCCTTTCATCAGTTAGAAGAGCTGAATTTCAGAACAATAATTAAAAATGAAAGCTAATATTTATTGAGCATTCAGTAATAAGTGAAGCATTTGAACGAGCATTTTATGCAGCTATTACATGGAATATTCCCAAGAGCCCTATTAGTAGTGGCCCACATTGGTAGACTCCCCTTAATACAGATGAAGAAACTGATTTGTTCAGATCGAGTAGCTAAGAGGCAGAACCAGGACCGAGTTGTCTGCCTCCAAGGCCATCATCTTGTCCATTCGACTCTAATGGTCTGTGCTCTACAATAAGGAACAAGCCCAACCCACCTGACTCCCAGCCTGTTTAGACTCTGTGTGACATATTTGGTCAGTGAAGTATGATATCTAAAATCAGATTAAATCTGACTCTTGCCTCTCGTCCCTTCCCTACCTTGCTCTCTTAATTTTCCGGGGCCCTTCTATGTTGTCTTTGAATTGTGCAAGAATCCTGGAGCTTATGCCAGCCAAGAATTTAAGAGATTGTCAAAGAGTATTTTATCCTCTTGCTTTCCACCACAGTCTCCGCTGAGATGCACAACATCCATGCGAGTCAACACTATTTGCTAGTCCAGCCTAGCAGACCCTTGCTCAGGGCATCCACTTTTTCTTTTCTCACACCCTGTCCCTGGAGATTTCTGCCTGATTCCCGAGGCCTCCACGCTTAGTGTTCCTGTCCCATCTTCAATCCACAGATCTTGAGTGTGTTGGAATCTCTGTGGCGAAGCACTCCTCTTCTCCTCTTTCTTTTTAGAAAGACCCTCAGAGAGTCTAACTTTTGCAAAGCACAGACCTGTCAACTCTCCCCTTAGGAAAAGGGAGCTAAAACCACCAAAATCTGAAGCCTTCCCCGCTCTCTTTGAAAAAGTGTTGGAAAAAAGATTCCCAATAATTCATGGTAAACCCATAAGGCACAATTCATTTTCAGTGTGGTTATTCTGCCACGTTACATTTTCAATAAATCGCTGCGCTACAGGTATGTTGGGTATTCGCAAAAGCAGATTAGAGAAAGTGAGCCGACACTGCTGATATTTCACAAACTCTGAAGGGGCCTAGCATTTCACTAAATCTTTGATTCCTAATATACAAAACAATGACATCGTAACAGGAAGCGTTTGTCTGAAGCACTGCCAGTCCCTGGAGTTACTGTTGGAACAGTTGCTGGCTCAAGCAGGAGTCTAAGTAATGCCGTTTTTAAAAACTTTTTCCTCCTTATTTTCCCAGTTTCCTTTCCCTAGGTGTATGTCTTTGTTTTTCCAATTATACTCAGCCGCACAATTAAAAAGTGGCAAAAAGGGTGCCAAAGTTGCTAATTCTATAATTATAAGAGTACAAAACAGCCATGTCAAGAGTGGTGTAAATCTCACCTGTTCCAATTAGGCAATAATGAAGAGTCCTGCAGCAGGCTCTGTGCTTGTCTCTGTCCCACAATCCCCTTTGACGGGCATCGTCGCCCATTGCTGTGTTTCCAGGAGATGGCAGCAAGGTCACTGGGCTCGGTGTGAAAGGCTGATGCGTTGGCCTCACTGAGGAACTGAGTGAAAGCAGGTGGCCAGCAGTAGGTTGTCCTGAGGAGGAAATGCCATGGTTTCAAGCGAACGTTCTCAACCTTTTTTTGAGACAGACTCCTCTGATCCTGGTAACTTGTAAGGCTCTGAAAATTGTATGTGGGATTGGACCAATCCTACGGAGAAATCTGCTCCGTGTCGCTTTCATCACAAACGTGTCTTTTTATCTGAAAGAGTTTTAAAATAGGTGGTTTTTATAAAGTTTGTTTATTTATTTATTTTAGAGAGAGAGTGAGTGCATGTGCAGGGAAGGGGCAGAGAGAGGGGAAGAGAAAGAATCCCAAGCAGGCTCCACACTGTCAGTGTGGAGCCAGCCATGAGGCTCGAACTCATGAACTGTGAGATCAGGACCTGAACTGGCCATGAAATCAAAAGTCTGACGCTTAACCCACTGAGCCTCCCAAGTACCCTAAAATAGGTGTTTTAGCAGCATTTTAGGACATGTAGGGCTGAGCAGGTGGAATCTTTCCCAAAGGGTTATCTCCCCTCAGCACAGGTCAGGTGGTTAACATCGGAAGAAGTGCATTTAATAGATTTGTTTACTTCTCATTAAAGATCAGGAAATACTGCCTTTTTTCCTTGGTCCTTCCTCCTTTCTTTTCTCCTCCTTTTCCCCCTCTTCATTCAAATGACTTTTTTAATTTAAAAATGTTATAATTAAACATCACACATAGAAGAATATTTGTAGCATTTGGTCAAGGCTTAAAAAATAAAAATAAAATCAATGTCCATGTAACCTACCACATAGCTGCTTGCATAGAACACATACTTCTGTTTCCCCAGAGATAATCACTATCCTACATTTTAGTTCTGTATTTCCCTATTTCTCTTCATGGCTTTGTCACACATGCTGTTTAGTTCCAGTAATTCATACTATGTGTATGATTTGCTTTTCTCATTTAATATGTTTCTGAAGCCTAACCTTACATGTTGACATCTATATAGATAGATGGATACAGATATAGATACATAACTAAATGCATAGCATATTATTTCAGAATATATAGTATTCCATTGGGTAAGTATATTCTAATTTTTTATCAATTTGTCAGTGGGTATTATAAGTTTGCTAAATGTTTTTGTTTGTGTTTTATTTTCTACTGCAAACAAGTGACTGTGATCATTTTTGTGCATGTCTACTAATTTATACTTGGAAAAGTTTTTAGTGCAACAGTTTGCAAATATTCTGGTCTCGTGACCCCTTTTCACTTTTGAAAATTGTTGAGGACTCCTAAGAGCTTCTATTTATGTGCTGGATGCACCCACTCCCTGACTTCAAACTGCATTACAAGCTGTAGTAATCAAAACGGTGTGGTATTGGCATGCCAAAACAGACGCATAGATCAAGGAAACAAATAGCGAGCTTAGAAATAAACCCACCCGTATGTGGACAGTTAACTACAACAAAGGAAGCAAGAATATACACTGAGGAAAGGACAGTCTCTTTAATAAATTGGTGCTGGAAAAACTAGGCAGCTACATGGAAAAAATAGAAATGGAACCACTTTCTTATACCATCAAAAATTAATTCAAGATAAATTAAAGACTTGACTGGAAGACCAGAAACCATAATACTCATAGAGGTAAATGTAGGGGCTAAGATCCTTGACAGTGGTCTCAGAGATATCTTTTTGAATCCGACTCTAGAAACAATGGCAACAAAAGCAAAAATAACAAATGGGACTCCATCAAATTAAAATGTGTCTCCACAGCTAAGAAAAGCATCAACAAAATGAAAAGGCAACCTGTTGAATGAGAGAAAGTATTTGCAAATCATCTACCTGAGAAGAGGTTAATATGCAAAATATATAAAGAATTCATATAACTCAATAACAACAACAAAAACAATCCAATTTTAACAATTGGCAAAGGATAGGAATAAACAGTTTTTCCAAAGAAGGCATACAGATGGCCAACAAGCACGTGACAAGATGCTTAACACCACGAGTCATCAGAGAAATGCAAATCAAAACCAAAATGAGGGCACCTGGTGGCTCAGTGGGTTGAGTGTCAGGCTCTTGATTTCATCTCAGCTCATGATCCCAGGGTTGTGGGATTGAGTCACGCATCAGGCTCCACGCTGAGCATGGAGCCTACTTAAGATTCTCTCTCTCTCTCTCTCTCTCTCTCTCTCTGCTCCTCTCCCCACTCACGAATGCTTTCTCTTTTTCTAAAGTAAAAAATAATAATAATAAAAAATTTAAAAATACAATAAGATATTACCTCACATTTGTCGGAATGGCAATTATCAAAATGACAAAAACGTAACAAGCATTGGCAAAGATGTGGGGAGAAAGGAACCTTTATGCACTGTCGGCAGGAATATAAATTAGTACAGCCACTATGGGAAACAGTATGGAAGATCTTCAAAAAATTAAAAATAGAGGGGCGACCGGGTGGCTCAGTCGGTTAAGCGGCCGACTTCAGCTCAGGTCATGATCTCGCGGTCTGTGAGTTCGAGCCCCGCGTTGGGCTCTGTGCTGATGGCTCAGAGCCTGGAGCCTGCTTCAGATTCTGTATCTCCCTCTCTCTCTGACCTTCCCTTGCTCACGCTCTGTCTCTATGTCTCTCAAAAATAAAATAAAAACGCTAAAAAAAAGTTTAAAAAAATTAAAAATAGAAATATCATATGACCTAGTAATTCCACTACTGATATTTAGTCAAAAAAAAATGAAAACACTCACTGGAAAAGATACATTCTCCCCTATGTTCACTGTATCATCATTTACATAGCCAGTATATGGAAACAATCTAAGTGACCATCAATGAAACGATGGATTAAGAAAATGTGAGATATATATAACGGAATAATATTTAGCTACAAAAAAAGAACGAAATCTTGCCATTTGCAACAACTGGATGGATCTCAAGAGTATTTTGTGAAGTGAAGTAATTCAGAGAAAGACAAACCTGTATGAATTCTCACTTATATCTGGAATCTAAAAAATAAACAAAAACAAAATAAATCTCATAGATACAGGGAACAGACAAGTGGTTGCCAGAGGAGAGAGGCTTGGGGGCTGGGCAAAATTAGTGAAAAAGAGTAATGGGTACAAATTTCCAGTAACAAAATAAGTCATCTGGATGTGACGTACGGCTTGGGAACTATGGCCAATAATGTTGTATTGCTAACTTAAAAGTTGCTAATAAAGTACATCTTAAAAGCTCTCATCACAAGAAAAAAAAAGTAACTTTGTATGGTGACAGATGGTAAATAAACTTAATGTGTTGATCATTTTGCAATGTATACAAATAGCAAATCATTATGTTGTATGCCTGAAACTAATATAATGTTGTATCTCAATTATGCTTCAATAAAAAAATAAAATAAAAATAACAATAGTCCCATTACAAGTTCATGCCAATAACATTTTTACAAAAATAACTGTTTTTTAAAAATTAAATTAATGAAAAAAGTAATATTCTTTTTATTTTTTGTAAATTTTTTTAATGTCTGTCTTAAAGGAAAAAAAACAAATTCTTATATCTGCTCTCTTCATTCCATCTGTTGGGTTTGTAGTTTTGGTTGAAGTATTTGAAAAACATTGGGTCTCACACAAATATGCAGTTGGAAATGAGGGGACTTTGCAAACATGCTGAAAAATTTCTTAGATCACACTTTGGGAACCACTGCCCAGGAGTTTAATTGCTTTCTAAAATAATGTCAAATTGTTTTCAAAAGTGGTTTTATCAATTTATACTCCTATTAGCAGTGTATACAAGTTATTGTTTATGCCCTTGAAGATATTTAATATTGTTAGGTTTTTATATCATTTAAAATCTCTCTTTAATAACCTCTTGATAGCTAATGGTATCATATAATGGCTTTCATTTTCATTTATGTGATGACTAATAAATTGTACATCTTAGGGCTATGCGTGTTTCTTCTTATAACAACACAAATCAAATTTTTTGACCATTTGAGTATTGAGTTATTTATCTTTTTTATTGATTTGTTCTTTTTATATTCTGGATATTGTTCCTTGGGCATCTAAATATTGCAAATCCCTTATCCCATTTTGTGGCTTTCCTTTTTATTTTCTTTATGCTAACTTTTGATTAAAGGTTATAAATTTTAGTGAAGGGAATTTTATCAACATATAATTTTATAATCTGTTCTTTTGAGGACCTGGTTTTAAGAAAGTTTTTACTATCCCCAAATCATAAAAATGTTCTCCTAAACTTCCTTTCAAAGCATTTTGCTTTCCACATTTAAGCTATTTGACCACCAAGAACTGTATATGTCGTGAGGTTGGATCATTGTATATCTATAACCATTATTCCCATACTAACTTACTGAATTGTCTATGCTTTCTCTCCTGCATTAATCACAGTTTTTTATACATCAAATTTCATTTATGGTTGGGTCAATATCTTGGCTCTCTATTGAATCCACTTGACTATTTTTCTATTTCTGACCAATACCATAATATCTGTATTACTATAGTTCTAATTACTCTTGATATATGATAGTGCTGACCACTCCAACTTCTTTAGGGACATCTTGGACTGTTTTTGTTCTCTTATTTTTCATATAAATTTCAGAATTACATATTCATCACAATACATGGGGGAAAAACTTAGATATTTACTTGGCATTACACCAAATCTATAGATAAAATTGGGGAGGACTGATATCTTTCTGAAATTCAGTTTTCCTATCCTTGAATATAGTATACCTCTAAATTTTTCTCTTGGTCTTCATTAATATTCTTTGAATAAGTATAAAATTTTGTTCCATAAAGTTCTCATACGACTTCTGTTAGATTTATTCCTGGATTCCTTATATTTTTTACGTACCATTATTATAAATAATATCCTTTTAATTTTTTATATTTTTAATTATTACTGGTATAGAGAAATGTAACTAGCTCTCTTTTATGTGACATTTTAGTAAACCTTCTTATTAATAATAATAATTTGTCAATAGCTTCCTGGGAATATTGTTTGTAGATCTTTGTGTACAGCTATGTTCTCAGCATATATTAATTGTCTTTCTTCTTTCTAATTCTTATATAAATTTTTTTGTCTTATTGGACTGGTAAGACTCACAAATATAGTGATGAACAGAAATGTTGATGGCTAGCATCTTGTCAGTAACTTATTTTAAAGAAAATATTTTAAAGTTTTACCAGTAAGTACCATGATTGTAAAAAGATGTTTTTATTTGCAGTTTAAGAAAAGTCATTTCATTTTATACTAAGAACTTTTTTCATGAGTAAAATTTGAATATTATCAAATGCTTCTGCATCTTCAGAAGATATATGGGTTTTTTCCCTTTAAGCTGCTAAAAGTGATAAAGTATGCATTGATGGATTTTCTCATTTGAGTCACACTGGTATTTCTGTAATAAACCTACAATAGATTTGATATATATTTTTTAATTTTTAATTTTTATTGTAATTTAATATGATTATAATTATATAATTATACATAATACATTAATTATATCTATAATTGTATAATTATGAAATAATTTATTGTCAAGTTAGCTAACATATAGTGCATACAGTGTGCTCCTGGCTTCAGGGATGAATGGAATACTACTTGGCAATGAGAAAGAATGAAATCCTGTCATTTGCAACAACATGGATGGAACTGGAGGGTATTATGCTAAGTGAAATAAGTCAGTCAGAGAAAGATATCATATGTTTTCACTCATATATGGAACTTGAGAAATTTAGCAGAAGACCATGGGGGAAAGGAAGGGGAGGAAACAGTTTCAAACAGAGAGGTAAGTAAACTCATAAGAGACTCTTGATACACTTTTTTATACATGGTGGGATTCCATTTGTTAGTTTTGTTTTGAAATTTTTACATCTATGCTCATGTGATGAATGAAAGAGGGTAGCAATTTGTCTCTCACAAAGGTCTTGTATAATGTTGGTTTTCAGTTTTTACACTAAAAATCTCATGAAATTATTTGGGATGTCTTCTCTCTTCTCTCTCTGCCAGATTTTATGTACAGAAATAACATGTTCTTCGAGGGTTTGGTATAACTACTTTGTAAAACTACTTGGCTTTAAAATTATTTTGGTGGGAAAATTTTAATATCTGTTTCAATTTCTTGAATAGTAAAGAAATATATATGTTTTCCTTTTGGTTTTTCATTTCCTTGATTCAAATTTGGTTGTATCTTCCTACGAATATATCTATTTTGTGGATATTTTCAAATTTATTGGCAGAAAGTGGTTCATATTAATCTTTTATACTATTAAATCTGTATAGCTTTTGTTGTAATTACTCCCTTAACTTTCAAATATTAAAAAATTTTACCATTATCTGGTCAATCTTGTCTAACTTTTATGAATTTTTATTAATCTTTTTGAACCACAAATCTTAGACTTTGTTGAATTTCTCTATGTTTGTTTCTATTTCATTGTTTTCTGCTTTTATCTATCCTTTTTCCTTCTTTCAATTTTCTTAGGTTTTGTTCTGTATTTCTTTCTAACTATAAAACTTAGATATATAGCTCATTAATTTTGAAACTTTCTATTTTTATGATTGCTAGTATTTTAAGGCTATAAGTTTTCCTCTAATGACCACATTAGCTGCATTTCTCAAGTTTTGATATCCATTACATTTAGTATTTTTATTATTATTCTGTACTAAGTATTTTCTAATTTCTATTATGACTTATCCCTTGACTCATTATTTATTTAGAAATATTTTGAATTTTGTTGAGACTTGCTTTGTGGTATAGTAGGTGATCAATTTTCAAATTCAATTGTTATATATTGTTTTATACAAGTAGTTTAGTTTTCTAAATGTGGTTTTCAAATTTATATTCTCGTTCATTTTTGTCTGCTCAGTCTAGCAATTACTGAAAAACTTCTTTTATAATATCCCCAATGAGAGCATATTTTTCATCTTCTTTATGTAGTTCTTTCTACTTTTTATATACATATTTTTAGGCTGTGTTAATAAACACATTTAGGACCTTATATCTTCCAGGTATATTAAATCTTTTCAAATTACATAATGATACTTTTAATATCTAGTAATGCTCCTGATATTGAAGTTTATTTTGAATTATTTGAATTATTTTATTATTGCAATATACTAATTATTTTTTGTATTTTTTCTTTTTTATCCCTGTACTTTAAGCAATTTAGTCATATATTTTAGATATTTTTCTTGTAAATTGCATATATGTGGTTTTTTTTTTAATTCCATCATTCGATATTGGTCTTTTATTCCCAGTATTTGTCTTCTAACTGAAGTTTCTCATTCATTTCAATGTATTGTCACTACCAGTATATTCAGATTGATTTCTCGATTTTATTTGGTACTATTTTGTCTAGTTTTATATTTGATACAAATTTTACCTGAGAAATGCCTTGAGACTTAGTTTCAAGGAACTTTCCTCTATGGAGAATATTTACCACCACTTTGGAACTTCTAAATCAGAATATCTCTGAACATAATTTTTTGGATCTAGATTTTTTGTTTTTGGTAAGATAGGTAATGTGAATGTAGAACCTTGAGCAAGGGCTGGCTTATGGATTAACAGGAGAAAATTTTACCTCTACCCAGATACAAGTTTCTCTGCTGCTTCTGTGTAAAACAAGTTTATTCTCCTTCACCCAGTTTCCTATGGGTGAAGACCTTTGAGGTGTTGGCTTCACATAATGTTGGCCTAGGATTTGCCTCCTGTCTCAAATTCATCAGGGTTGAATTTCAGATCCTCAAAGAATCCCCCTTTCATGATTTTGGTTTATCTTGTTTTTATTTGGGGATTTCAAAGCCATTACTGCTCTGGAGTCACTTATATTTGGTCCCTGAGGATTTCCTCTACCGTCTTGCTTACTCTGTTAAACATTTTAAAAACTTAGCATATGTTTATATAGAATTTTTTATAGCTGGATAATTGTTTAGGATATCTATTCTCTTATATTCTAAATATGAAAGTTCTCTTTCATCCTTTTCTTAAACACTCATATTGTTTTTGAATATTGAAAAGATACAACATTCATCATATCATAAAATTTTAGTTCTAATTCATGACAGAACTACCCAAGAGGGTAGGGCATGTGTGCAGGCAGGGAGGAACTCTATAGATTATGAGATTAAAAAAGAATCTATTGTAAGTTTATTAGCCTGCATATATAGTGTTAGAAGTGGGAAACATCAGTCAACCTGAAAAATGAAGGTAGAAACCAGACATTCACCCATGTGTTCATCCAGTCAGCAGATGGGCATTCTGTGCTTGCTGTAGGTCAGAAACTAGGCTGCATGCCCAGGGTATGGTTGGGAATAAAACACATAGGATTCTTACCCGCATTACTATCAGTGTGGAAGTAGTCTGAAGGCACATCCGACAAGCTGAAGTGGTCTGAATGGGGAAAAGCCAAAGTATGAATAAGAGCTAGGGAGAGCAAACCGGAAGCTATAAACTATGAGAGGGATGGCTATTCAAGCAAAAGAAGGTTAAGAAACTAATCTAGAAAATATCAGTCTTGCATAGGGCAGTGACATTCCATGTATAGACCCACATTCTTCAGGGGCAAATAAAATCTCTTAAAGAGACCATGATGTCTAAATACAGATGAGCATTTAGGGAAATGTCATTACCAGGTCTGCAGAATTTTGAAATATTTGTAATAGGATTTTTGCATGTTGTGTATCCCAAATTACAGTCAATAAAGTACTGTGGAATGGTAATGAATGAACTATAGTGAGGATCCCAGGTGTCACTTTTGTTTTAGGTAGACAAGAAGTCTTGCGTCGACCTTGAATCTTATGTAGGTGTTACCCATCTCTGATCCTGGCCGCTCTTCAGATGTCAGAGATGTCCTTTTCTCACATTTCGTGCTGCCAGAACTGTAATCCAATAACAGTTTTCCCGGTAAGTGCTTCTCACGTGCCACTAGGGAGCAATTGCTTTGCCGCACTGCACTTAAAAAGAGTTTAAACTAAAAAGACACAAATTTCACTTTCTTATCTACTGTAGTGGTGAATATGCTAGGAAAATAATATTTTAAATTATTGAATTCACACTCCTTTGAGACATCAACATAATTGCACAAAGGGCACCTTTAATTTTTTTATATACTTATTTATTAATAAAGAAGAACTTTCTATTCATACACCAAAAGATTGGTCCAGTGGAACTAAACAATAACGCAATGAAACCGCTAGTTCATTAAACTGGAATGCTGGGATTGAATTACTAATTTATGTTGTTTTTAATTTCATGTTATAAATTATACGATTTTAAAATATAGGAGGAAACTGTTCCCTTGGAGTCTGCTTACCTCCAGCTCTGGCTAGGAAAGTTTTATTTGTCCCTGGGGAACTGGGAAGTAGGGGGATTCACTGAAAAACCGGTCTCCCAGGAGTGTACCATGAAACATTCATAGACATAGTTCTGCATTACAGGAGGCTTAATAAACATAGCCAATCACCGAAAAATTACACATGGCATTCGAAGGCTTTTGAAAGGCATTTCCATAAGGAAAAAGGTTGATTTTGAAAATCTGACTTCAGAGGTGTCACAAATATGTTTCCACTGAAATCAAGCACACTCTGAGATGAGCACTTGTCAATAGTTGACATGGGATCGGCATTTGGAAGGAAGAGGAAGGAAGGAAGTAGAATTGGAGTAGAGGGAGAGGTTGGGCTGTAATACGGTTTCAAACAAGGTCTCTGCTAAGCCACTGGTTGCTCTGAACTGGGCGAAGGTTAGAGTTGGGTGAGGGAACTACCCTTTTCCCTCAGGATGGACTAGTCGTTGGAAACAGACTGGCCCTGGGAGGGGGCATAATGCCCTGGGTGAGGCGGATCTCCATTTCAGAGGAGGGCTGCTGCTGAGGGCTGTCTGTAGGCAGGGCTGGAAGGACCCCCAGCATCGGGGGAAATAAGTCTTTGGATCCTAACGATAGATTTGGGAGGTACGTCAAAGGATCCATTATTAAAAAGATTTAAGTAAAATCAGCCAGTGTTTGTCTAAAAATTAATGAAGGACAGGTATCTGACTTGGGAGATGTTAGTCCATTAGACATTATCTTCATTCATTTAGCAACCAATGCCTTTAGTACTTATTACGAGCAAACATTTTACCAGATGTTATGGAAACACTGTGGAGATAAATCAGTCACAGGAGGAATAGGACACTATGAGCACTGAGCATCTAGCACAGGCCAAACATTTTAGGAATATTTTTTTAATGTTTATTTGTTTTTGAGAGAGAGAGAGAGAGAGAGAGAGAGTGCAGGTGGGGGAGGAACAGAGAGAGAGGGAGACTGAATCCGAAGCAGGCTTCAGGCTCTAGGCTCTGTTAGTGTAGAGCCTGAGGTGGGGCTCGAACCCACGGACCTGAGAGATCGTGACCTGAGTGGAAGTAAGACACTCACTGACTGAGACATCTAGGCAGCCTCAGGGTCAAACATTTTAATAGATTTTTCATCCAATTCTTGCAAAACCCGTATGAAGTCAGTATTGATTCTGATGAGGAAACTGAGATTTTCTGAGTGTGATAAATGCATTCAAGGCCACATCGGGAGTAGATGGTGGAGCAGGATTGCAGCCTATCCTGCCCAAGCCCAAAGCCTGTGTGCCCTTTCTCCCGTAGTGCACTGTGCCATCACCAGGGCAGACAGACAACTATGACATAGGCCACATTCCATGCACAGGCAAAGTGATGAGAGACACAGAGGAAGACGTGACTAAGTCTACCTAGAAGACTGATGCTTGGGATAACCTGGGAAACTGAGTCAGGATCCCTCCAGGTTGGAATCAAAATGACAAATCGAAGAAGATGCATGATGATTAGAGACGGAAGTAATTCATTTTCCACACGAGACTCATGGCCATCTCTCTGAGATGAAACCACATCATGCTTAAAACTCTCACTCTGTACTTCAGTCCGTCGGGAGTCGGTTCAAAATCCTGAATGTGGTACACAAGGGCCTACAGCCATGAGCATCACATGATCCTTGCTTCCCTCATAGGCCCCAACTCTTGAGTTTCTTTAGCTTAAAATCAGTTTCCTCAGCCCTTGGTCTCTGTGTGTCCTCATTGTATCTCTGTCACTCACTGGCCATCTCTCTATTTCTTATCCCCTCTTTCAGTGTGTGTTTGTCTTCTGTCTCACTGCTCACTAAGAACACTCTTCACCTCACTGCTACTCACCTGGATGCCCCAGGTCTCTACTCAAATGTCACTCTGGGAAACCCACAGAGGAGGGGGGGTGCCCTCCCCTGTGCCCCCACGGGACTCCATGTCCATCTACCCCGTCACAGTGTCCTAACACTTTATTGAAACAGCCTCTTCCTGAGAACGTGTGCTCCTCACTAGACTGTTAGCAACTTGAGAAAGGAACCATGTCACATTTATACCATATCAATTGTCCTAATCACACCATCTAGTGCATAGTAGATACTCAGTCATGTTATATAGAAGGAAGGAAGGCGAGGAGGGAGGGAAGAAGGCAGGCAGTCAGTCAGACAGGTGGGCAAAGAAAGAACTGAAAATTATATCTGGCAACTCAGATTTATAAAACATCTCCTGTAAGAGGGTATTGTAAGGCTTATTAACAGCTTTTGGATAAAAAAAGAAAAATTTAGAACATTCTAATTTCAGAATGTTTTCCTGTGAATGCTAAAATGTGCCTCTTAGACTAGAAGATGTTCAGTAGTAATTGTGAGAGAGAAAACTAAAAAGTTTTAATATTTTAAGTCCTTTATAACATCTGAACTGTATGGTCCTGTATCTTAGCTCCTTTGGTGTTTCCCTAATAAAAACAGATGTTTTTTTCCTAGGGTCTTTTTCATTTGTTTTGCCTCTTTTTTTTTTTTTTTGCTCCTTTTGTTATTCAAATTCACCCTCTTCCCTACAATTTTGTAAACTTTCAGTTATAAAACTATCATATGCTTATTATAGAAATTTCAGAAACTACAGAAATGGAGAAAGAATAAAACTCATCCAAACGGTCCTACAAAGAGACTTCAATTATACATTTCCCCCCTTTCTCCTTCTGTTTCTTCTTTTTTTTATTACAAAATTAGCTATACATTCAATTTTATATCCTGCTTTTTTCTTCCATAAAGCATAATACAAACTTCTCTCCAAGTCATTAAAAATTCTTCAAAAGACCATTTCTGGTTGGTACGAAGTATTTAATTATATGAGTACATCTTAATCTACTTAGCTATTCTTTTGTTTTTGGACATTTAGGTTCCATTTTTTTGTTGTTGTTATAAAAACATAAGTAAAAAATAAATTAGCAGTAAGTCTTGACATTGCATGGAAGTACCTCATATTTGGAATGACAATTTTAGTTATACCTGCCCCCTCTGTTGTAGCTACAGTTATTTTGGCTACTGTTAATTTTTAAAACCTCAGTTTACTAATCCTGAAACTAAATTCCTGTTAAGGAGATTATGAAGACTAATCTGGTGTCCTTTTGAAGGAGAAAAATTTATCCACATTGATTTCTTTACTCATCACACACGATTAATTGCTGTTCCACGGTTTAGGCCTGCAAACTGTAGAGGCCTTCAGAAAGAGGCCTTCTGAGAGCTTATGATTTCCTGTGGCAACCAGTCATGCACACTAACAACACCGATGGAAGACTGTGGGCTCAAAGTGGTAAGAACTCAGACAATTAATATAGAATTTCTGGAGGGAGAGATCTTTTCTATTGGGGCATTATAGAAGGCCCTAAGATAATTACAACATTCTGGAGTAACTTGTTTGTCATTTGTTTATGGATGTCTACATGTATTTAAAGGTGTCAAAAAGTAATACAAAGTGGTAATTTGGTTCAAAATTCTTAATTAGCCAATTTAAAATCTGTAATTAGATAACAGGTAGCGGGTCGCCTGAGTGGCTCGGTCAGTTAAGCCCCTGACTAGATTTCAGCTCAGGTCATGATCCCGTGGTTTGTGGGTTCGAGCCCTGTGTCAGATTCTGTGTTGACAGTGTGGAGCCTACCCGATATTCCCTCTCCCTCTCTCTCTGCTCCTCCCCTGCTCACACACACACAGACACTCTCTCTCTCAAAATAAATAAACTTAAAAAAAATGAACCCTATTTAATAAATAAATAAGTAAATAAAATAATAGCTAGTGATACACGAAAACATGATATACAAAAAAAATTTTTAAAATACATTTTAGTTCTAAAGATCAGCAGAGAAGTAAATTGTAAAAGCAATTGTGACTTGAAGATACCTACAAAACAGAGGTGTTTTATGAGCTACATAATGTTTTCCAGAGTTGAAGTGTATCTCTCTAATTTCTGAAGGAGGGGATAGATTTTATATGCACTTTTTAATAACTGTGGGATGATTCACACTTCCCCATTAATATAAAAAGGAAATGCAAAAGACAAATCATACTCTCCTATTACCACAAACGTTCGTGGTTGGCCTGCCTTCTCTGAAGCTTCCTTATTTTGGAAGTGCCCTTTCCATGTCTTCATCCCAGGTGGGGAGTCCCCTTCTTTTTATTTTTTTTTATTTGCCTCAAGGCCCAACTCATTATATGGTTATGGAGTTAGAAGGAAGTGCCAATTCCTGCACATTCCTCCTCCGAGTAAACCTTGGCTTTATTTTTGGAGGTCATGCTCCTAGAACACACTGATTTGCCCGTTTTGTGTCATGCCTAACCATGCTACATGATATGTAGGTTCTCTTTAGGATGATAGTCTAACGCTGTGAGCCCCGAATATTTTTGAAGGTTCAAGTCACAGTACCAGTGTGAACTCAGTGTTCAAGACACCTTTAAGGGATTACCTTTTCATGCTTTGTTAGCTAGAAGACTCGTGGAAATTGTTTCCATAAAATGGCACATGTAAATGCAAAGACAATGCCAATTATCAAATATGAACCAGATTTTTAAATATTACAGTGTGTACTTTTCACTCTCCTTTTGGCTCTGTTATTTTCGTCTTCCGCTCGCATGGTGGGGGGGAGTAGGATAGATGCTAATAGGTTTTACATGTATCTTTCTGGTACATATAATTTTTCAAGTAGTCTTCTCACTCAAAACAAGTTTTTTCTAATAGAAATCTGTTCAGGAAGAAAGTCCTGGGTCAAAAGTCGTACCTCTGTGGTTAGAAGCACAGCTGTTCGTCTTGCCATGATTTGTTCAAAGATGAGCTCTGTGGATGGGAAACAAATGATTTATAACCCACGTGTTCACATATGAAAGGCATTGTACTCTGAGTAAGTAATTGGCTGTTGGTCCAGTGCAGCCGAAGTGCAGTATTGGTGAGCATTGTTCACACAGTGTTAATACTCGAGGTCGTCGTTAGGCAGATAGCCAGTCAAGTCAGAAACAGCCACTTCTGGCCCATGCTTGTTTCACTAAAGACTATACGGTAAGGTTTTTCTAGTCTTGACCTCCATTTCTCTCCTATAGCCATAATTTCCACCAAAACATCCTGTTTCTTGGCCTTATTATCTTCTCTCCTTCTCTAGTTGAGTGATTCCCATAGCTGCGCATAAGTAGTTTAATCGCTCTGACCAGCTCCCCTCAGAACTCTGGATGGATTCATCCTCATGCCCTTGTGGCATCCAAGAGACACCGATGGATCTGTGAGCTGTCGCTTACAGGGAGGGACAGGCTGCGATCATAGCCTGGATGGGCAGCAGGGCTGGGAGGAGGAGAGAGCCATGTTTCCGAAGCAAAATTATGCTTTTCTACACAAGGAAATAACCCCGTGTTGGACTTTCAGAAATGAAATAATTGCTCACAGATGAGAGAAAAATGATAATTATTTCTAAACATAAGAATTTCCTCAGAGGTAGATTAATCATATTTAACGTGTATTAAGACCATGGAGAATTATATGAGATTTATGAAATACATCGCCAAAATTTCAGTCATTCACATATAAATAGCACAATAAGCCAAAATATTGGTAAAAAATACGTATTTAAATCTGAGTAGCCCTTGAGGATATCTGGGGGGCTTAGCAAGAGGAAAGGTTTCGTGTTTCCTGTGGTTAGGAGTTTGTCTTGTTTTGTTTTGTCTTATTTGTTTTTAAACCTGTAACTTACCTTCGTTTCCCACTGTCCTCAGTAAAGTGGCAATAGAGTTTCATGCGGAGGATTTCAGGAGTAGATTCAAGGGGATAACAGGTTAGTGCAGGTTTCTAGAAGAGCGCAATATGCCCCCAGCCTCTTACATCTGATTTAAAGTGATCTGTTCCCTCTTGATTAATTGACTGCTGCATAGCAGGATAAAGCAACGTCATTTATCCTGATGTGAGCACGACTTTCCCTCCTACGGACAACTAATGGGTCAGCCACAGTCCCAAACGCCAGAGAAGTTAGCACATGAAATGTTGTGAAACATGCTACATTCTCCTTCAGGATGTGGTGGTGGGCTCCACAGAACTTATGACTTGAAAATCGAAGGAGATACTCAATTTTAAAGATATAAAACACATTATTTTTGCTAGAAGAACTCTGAAATCTGCAATTCTCTTCATTGGCACCCTTCCCCACGCTGTGCTGTACAGAACATGTGCAGTACTATTCTGAGTTTTCCGGAAGTGAAACAACTTTATGGAAATCATATGCAAAATGTTTCTCAAGTTTTTTTGCAGTTTACTTTTTTATGAGTCTGTTAAAAATTTAAGAGAAGCCTTGTTGACATTTTATATGCTTATTTTTCTTTCAAAGGAAAATGGAGGATTTTTAAATTTTCATATCTAAGATGAAAAAAGGTGAAATAACATCATAATTCTTATCTTGTTCAATTTGATATTTGGTTGTTTTATTTTCTTTTATGAGTTTTATTCATCTTGTAACCAGTCTTGTATGTCTTATAAAAAGAAAAAAAGAAAGGTTTATTTCCCTTTTTCTGTTTTGAGGAATCCGCCTCGAGCTAGGGTATCAAGGTAGAAAAATGATCATAAGGCCCAAACTTTTAAACTACTATCTCTAAAAAAATGTTAATAAATAATATAAATATTTTAAGTATTATCATTTCAGCATTTTAAGTACGCCAACAAGTGATTTCGGTGAATACTTCGTCCTCTGAGAAAACTAAGGAAGAGAACATATTGTCGCCTTGAATGTATTTGAATATCACGATCATATCGTTTCCCTCCCAGTGTGCTTATGAAGTGGAACATTTTTAGTGGAAGGATATGGCTACAGCCATTTATTACTTCATATGATGTTTTATTCATCCAACTGACACTAAGATTTTTTTACTCCTCCAAATAGTTTACCGATCCGAGCACTTCTTTGTCCATCAGAGCCCCTTTGCGATCTCTTAAGAGAGACACGTTATGACATTTGTAGATACAGCAATTCATTAGGTTTAACACGACTATTAGTTCTCTAATTAAATATTGACTTGAACCTCCAGGTTCTACTTCAGGTGAAAGTGTGAGCTTTTATCAGCAAATGGTTGTGCCGATTCACTGAATTTACTCAACCAACATGTGTTGAGTGCTTCCTGTGTGCAAAGCGACCCTTAGGTGCTGTGCGCAACCATGGAGGTGCGGTGGGAGAGGGATATGAAGATGAAAAGCATCCAAGTTTTATTTATTTTTATTATCATGATCACAAAGAGAAGAATTAGAAAGCTCTCGGAAAAGGCCGATGAGCTCTTTCTCAATAGGCAAGCAGGCAGCAGCTGTGGGAGGAGGACGTGAAATGGTGGCATTTTTCAAACTGGGCATTTGGCATTACAGATTGATGCGCGAAAAATAAAAACAAGGATAAACTATTGAGTCAACAAATTATTATTATAGCTATTTTTATGGGGTGATGTTGCTCTGCTTTTGGATGAAGCCGCAAATTTCAGTCACTCATTAGCATTCCTTCTTTGAAATGACTTTAATATGGTTGTATATTAATTCGATTGCTACAAGTTTCCTGAAATAGGAGATTGACTTGACCTGTGGCTGGTGCCAGGGAGATCACATCCTGTGTCGCATCAGCAAATTAGCACCGAGTTTAACCCTTCCCTAGCAAAGCCTAGCACGGCCAAAACAACATCATTGCTGTTTTTCTAACTTCCAGCACTTCATTAACTATGGCACCACATAGGGGTTATATAACTGTGAGCATAACTTTGTAAAGTTTATAAACATAACAGAGAACATTCTCACGGGTGTCCTCGGCCAGGCCGCATGCGTCGCTCCTTGAGGTCACCCAAAGTTCCCTCTCCAGACACGGCTCACCCTTCAGTCGCAAGGGGAGGCAGACTGCCCACGCTGGCTGTCCCGGCGCTAACCCCTCCGGCAGTCCTGCTCCGCGGCCCTCTGCTCCTGCCAGCACGCCACGAGGAAGATGGATTGCCTCTTAGTAATGTTTCTCTGTAAGTTTCACCAATCTGGGTCTTTTTCAGTCCCTGGGTTCTTAGCACTTGACCCCTGCAATGTGGCATTCCTCCACGGAGCTCCCGAGAGGACCGGACTTTTAGTCACTGCCGTGGTGAGAGTCTTGGACTGACGGGTCTATGAGGACCACCAAATGCGGGCAATCACAGCCACGTGATGCAGGGCGCTGCAGCCTCTTCGCCGACCTCGGGGGAGGCTTAGAACATTTCCATGAAGTCCACCGTGCCCAGTCATTTGGCAGAGTAGAGATAAGCTGAGGCTGTTCCTTAAGCAGGATTCTGCTAGTGTTTAACCCCCCTCGCCATGCAGACGTGCACAAACAGGATTTCAAGGCCGTGCAAGTAAAGGCCCCCAGGGAGTTCTCAGAGATCATGGCTCCCAGAGCCTTGCTGTTAAAACTCCAGATCCTAGACAACAGTCCTGGCCCCAACAATTTTTTGGCATTGTGACGTCGCTGTCCTAAAATACCAAATATTAAAGTTCAGTGGATGTGTGGGCCCATCTCTGTGTGTGTGCGCCCTGACTGACAGCCAACCCCAGCCCTCCACGAGCGTGGGGCCAGTGGACAGGACCGCCACCCACCTTATAGGACAATTGTGTCACATTGGCATTAGGCCGTTGCTCTTTGGCATTGCGTATCTAGATCACTATTCAAAACAGAGTAACTTAAATGGCCACAACGGCGACTTGTGCTTCACAGAACTTTGCGGGATTCCCTCCTCATCCCGTCTTTTTGGTGTCTGGAGTGGCCTTTCCCCCTTCTATTTCTGTACCGTGTTCTGAAACACATAAAATTATGTTTCTCTTTCAATTCAGTTTTTCCCTATCGGCACAAATTTATAAACCATTTTTCAAATGCACGAATCACTCTCCCTACCTCTCTGTCCAGACCTAATGGGGCTGCACACAGGCATGTTTGGTGGAAGGGAGATGGCTCATTCCTCCGCTGGCCTCCACCCCGTCTTCAAAATGGGAAACTTTGTTTATTAAGAACTCACCATGCCTGAGATTCTCTGGAAAATTTTCTTCCAAAAAGAATAAGGGATCGTAGGAGGTGAGGAAGTGGGTAATGGTCAGACTGGAGTTCGAATCCTGGACCTGGCATTTAATTTCTAGGTGGCCCTGGCAACTTAATTCTTCATGCTTTCATTTCCTCACCGATAAAATGCAGGTCATAAGGATTACTCGACTTAAGGATTTGGTGAGTGAAGATATATGTAATACCTAGTAGTGGTTGGCATGCAGTAAGTGCTTAATAAGTAATAGCGAGGGTATGGAGGGCCACTCCTGACATCAAAGAGCTCCCAGACTTTAACTCCTATACAATGATATTTAGTGCAGTGTCCGTGTTTTACCATTTTTTAAACAACATAAATATCTTTGCTAACCTATCCCTTAGCCTACTCACCGCCTGTTCTTTCCTCTGCCCGTCTCTGCAGTCCAGAACCTGTTAGGATGTGACTGGAGAAAGGCTTTTAGTCACAGGCATCTTCTCTCCCACCCCCTGCCTCCATCCACACTGGCGCTGCCCCAGATTAGAACCGCATTAAATCAACTCTCAATCGAATTTATCTTCACACCTACCCAGACCCACATGCAAGCTAAAGTTATGTTCTCCTAATGTGGTATAGACACATACTCTAAATAGAGAAGTGGGACACATTTTTTAATGAAAAAATAATTGTCACAGAAATTAAGGAAAAGGTGATCAACTTTCTAGATTCTTCTGTAGCAAATTTCCAAGCGACAGTTACTCCTTCTGATGGTCAACTCCGTAGCTGATGCCCAAAATATTGTGGCGTTAGCTTAGAGCAAAATGCAAATTCCAGTTACAGTGCAACTTCTGAAGGTCTATATAGATAGACCCACTTAGGGGCCAAAAGAATCAGCATGAATGCCTATAAAAGTAGGGTGTAAAGTTGTGTGTCCTTAGTGCCTTTCTTCTCATAACTTTTGATGACAGGAACCTGAACCAAACCATGATGCTAAAGTAAAACCTGCTAAACACTGAAGCAAAGTGGTTTGTTTACGCCTATGCCACTATTGAAATACCACAAATAGTCAGAGAGCGAGCCAGGTAGAGGCATAGTTATAAAATAAGAGGTTAAGTATATTCTTTCACTCAGTAAATACTTTTGAATATCTACCCTCTGCAAAGCGTTAAGAGAAGCCCTGGGTGCATAGGTGGCTCAGTCAGTTAAGCGTCTGACTTCAGCTCAGGTCATGATCTCATGATTTGTGAGTTCAAGCCCTGCGTCAGGGTCTGTGCTGACAGCTCAGACTATGTCTCCGTCTCTCTCTGCTCCTCCCCAGCGCACGCTCTGTTTCTCTCTCTCTCTCAAAAATAAATAAACATTAAAAAAATTTTAAAAAGAAGAAAGAGAGAGAAGCCCTGATGTACACTGGTGAAGAAAATAGATCAAAGCTCTTGCCTTCATAGAGCTAAGAGTTGAGGAGTCAGACAGTAAAGCATCAGCAAACACATAAACATATGATGACATAATATATATAGTGATAAATGCTGCCCAGGAGATAAGTTAGTGTAATGTGGAATACCTGGGCAACAAACTGAAATCCAGTGTTCCCAGAAGGCCTCTCTGAGAAGAGGCTGGAGCTGTTCCAGTCTGCAGAATGATCTTTGGGGAAAGTCAGGGGAACAGGGGTAGAGGAGACACCCTAGGCTTTGAGGCAGAACGGAGTTGATGCGTAGACAAGCAGAAAGGAGAGGGATGTAGTATCTCACAGATTTGCCCCTAAATATTGGCTCTTTTCTGTGTTCTATGAACAAGTTATTTGAGGGGTAGTGACTCTTATGGTTAGAAGTGTGAACCATAGAGGGGCGCCTGGGTGGCTCAGTCAGTTGAGCGTCGGACTTTGGCTCAGGTCATGATCTTGCGGTTTGTGAGTTCAAGCCCCGTGTCGGGCTCTGTGCTGACAGCTCAGAGCCTGGAGCCTGCTTCAGATTCTGTGTCTCCCTCTCTCTCTGCCCCTCCCCCGCTCATGCTCTGTCTCTCTCTGTCTCAAAAAGAAATAAATATTAAAAAAAAAAAAGAAGTGTGAACCATAGAGTCAGGCTTACAGAGTTCACTTGGCTTCACTACTAACAGATGTGTATCCTTTAACTAATTACGTAACCTCTCTGTTCCTTCATTTTTCTCCTTTGTAAAATGGGAATAGTAACACCCAGTTTATTGGATTGTTATGAAGATTACATAGGACTAAACATAAACTTGCAGAATAGGGCTCATCACATAGGCAGCATATTATTACTACTCTAATAATAGTATCATCATCATAATAAAATGTTCCGACCCTCAGAGGGTTAAAATGAGTACAATTCTAAAATTAAAGCCACTCTTCTAGTATGCTTTGAGGATTATATGAGATAGTAAAATTCTTCGTATATATTGCCTAGCATATATCACTCAAAACTCTGGTAGCTATTACCACTGTTGTTTTAAAACTAATAGTAGTATTGGCTATAAGCTTCAACTAGTATCAAATCTATATGTTTTCTACATTGACTAAACCCAAAATATTCTTAGAGTATCCAAATATTCTTAGAACTGAGCTTTAGCCAACATTTCATTTGGTTCCAGTCCATATTCTATACATAAAAAAGCACATTTGTTATGCTCAAGTTTTCATATCTGTCTCAAGGCCTTCCTCACTTGTCTCCCGTAAATGCTGCCTTTACCATTCAAGGACCTAGATGCATAGCTAAATGTGCCTGTTAGTGTTTGTCATGTTGCCTTATTAATATCCTTCCTTTTGGCCTCAGAAGGGAATGGAAAGAACACAGAGTTAGCTATGGCTCGTCTCCAAACATCTCACAATCTCCATCCCTCCAACATTCGCTGCAAATAAGGGAGTAAAGGAGCCATTAGTGCAGGGTAATAAGCTGAAGTTTTTATCACCATCAGTCACTGGTTTGGCCAGTTTTGTGGGATATCAGTGAGGCATAGGGGGAGGAAGGAAGGAAGGAAGGAAAGGAAGGAAGGAAGGAAGGAAGGAAGGAAGGAAGGAAGGAAGGAAGGAAGAGAGGGAGGGAGGGAGGGAAGGAAGGAAAGAAAAGGAAGGGAGGGAGGGAGGGAAGGAAGGAAGACAGGAAGACAGGAAGGGAGGGAGGGAAAGGAAGGAAGGGGGAAAAGAGAAGGGGGAAGGAAGGAGGGGAGGGAGGCAAGGAAGGAAGAAAGGAAGGGAGAGAGGGGGAAGGAAGGGAGGAAAAAGGGAAGGAAGGAAAGGAGGAAGGAAAGGAGGATGGAGGAAGGAAATGAGGGAAGGAGTTAAGAAAGAAGTGAGGGATGGAGGGAGTGAAGAAAGGAAGGAGGAAGGAAGAAAGAAAGAAAGAAAGAGAGAGAGAGAAAAGGAAAGGAAGGAAGGAAGAAGGAAGGAAGGAAGGAAGGAAGGAAGGAAGGAAGGAAGGAAGGAAGGAAGGAAGGATGGATCAAGGTGAAGGGAGTAGGGATAGACACGTACTAGATCACAGCCATGCTCAAAGACAGCTGTGGAAATTATAAAAGCACAAAAGCTCTTGTGTGCAAATTAAATGGAAACCAGTCCACAGACCGAATGGCAGTCCTTTGGCGGGTATAACAGAAATACAGCACTCTCACACTTTAGTCTTTGTTCTATTTCTGTTTGATTTCATTTTCATAAGAATCTGTGAGCAACCTTAAGGGTTGGTCTCTGCAAAGCAAAAACAAATATAAATGAAACTGCAGAAGTCCCTGATTCTAAGAGACACTAATCAGTTATTTTTCCCATTAGGTGAACCTAGGGGACACCTAAATTTCTTTCCTTAGAATTCATGCCTTCACTTTCTCATCAGTGTAATGAAAGGAGGTATGGAACTGAAGTCAGGAAACCCAGGCTTCAGCTAAGAAACTGCTAGCTCTGATACCTTGAACAAGTTGCTTAAATGCTCAAAATGTTTATTTCCTTATTTACAAATAAAAGACTTGAATGACATGATCCCCAAGTTTACTTCCATCTGTGAAGACTTAAGCCTTCAATTGTAATCAGTTCAGGAGTGCTCTCAGTTATTATGTCCTGAGTTGTCATGAAATGAGTATCTCTATGGACCGAATAAAGCCTAACTCTCGTGAATCAAAGGGTGTCGTAATGCCATTCTTTTTGCAATAAACATCATTGTTTCATCAAACATAAGTCACACCCGAACCTCAACTTTCCAGTAACTGTTGACTGCTCTCAGTGTGTGTGTGTATGCATAGCGTACCTGTAAACATCACCCCAGTTGGGCTTATGGTTATTTCAGGGTACAAGTCCCTTTATGTGGGTCTAGGGAAGGTCTAACGAAAACTCCACCGCCACCTTTCACCACACTTGGATGCTTGGGAAGATGGCTTTAGGTTAGAATTTGTCAAAGAAATATAGTGTAGAGTCTATTTCCTTTTATTGTTTCTTTGTTTTTGGTTTGCTTTCTTTCTACCCGACTCAACTTATAATTATCTCTGCCATTCGAGGTGAAAAGCATATAAGGAATAAAAGCAAAATCACCTCTTATACTAAAACACTAAGCTTAGGCAAGAATTGTCTTCACATTTTCCCCTTTAAGAAAAACATGTAGGGGCGCCTGGGTGGCTCAATGATAAGCCTCCAACTTTGACTTAGGTCATGATCTCGGGGTTCGCGAGTTCCAGCTCCGTGTCCGGCTCTGTGCTGACAGCTTAGACCCTGGAGCCTGCTTCAGAATCCATCTCCATCTCTTTCTCTGCCCCCTCCCCGCTTGTACTCTGTCTCTCTCTCTAAAAAAATAAACATTAAAAAATTTTTTAAAAGAATAACATGTAGATATTGAAAATGTCTACCTTCGGTTTTTCAACCCTCTTGTTGCTGGGGTAGGGGGGGCAGGATTTAATTAGCATGCGGTTGGGTTTAGTAAGAAATGCACAGAAGCGGTAACAGCTGAAGAATATTGTCTATCGATGTGGTGGGGAAGACGAGGCTGTCTGCGAAGCATTCTTTTCCTACTTTGTAGCTCTAGAAGTAGCCAGTTAATTAGACTCCATGGTTACTGCTATTGTAATATCTGCTTATTTGAAGTGTAAAGATAATCATCAATTGTACGCTCTTGACTACACTATTAATGGCTTTAATACCCACATTGTGTTTACATTTTGCATTGTAGCGAACACTTAGCTATTGTGGTTTTTAACATGTAGTAATTCAGTGAATACTGTCTTCACGTAATGCCCTTGCCATCTCATTCGGAGTATTAAGTGTTGTTTTTCTAGTGAGGTCTTGAAATGTGGGGCATTATGTATGAGTTATGCTAATTTGTTAGGGCAATGAATACATTAATTTCATTAGTAAATGGCCTCAAAGCAATAATTACCAGTGTAGGTGTGTCAGAAGTGATCATGTTCAGTTTTGCCAGTTAATTATTAAGATTTTGTTCTGAGGGGCCCAGATTTGACATCCAGCTTCAATTTAGCCATAAATAAAACCCTGAAGTATGTAAGGATGAAGAAATGCAGCCAAGAACTTGTGTTGCATGTACATACTTCCACTTTTTTGTCCAATTGCGACTGCCAATAAGATGCCAAAATAATTAGTGTCAGTAATATAAAGTTTTAGTGTGCCCCTCAAAAGCGCTTTTTATTTAAAAAAGCAATTATGTCTTCTCAATACTCTTTTTTGCCTTCTATAACTGGATTTTACATTACCCACAAAACAGTATGTAACTTGCTAAGATGAATTCCACTTAGAATTGTTGTCTGCAATTCCTCTTTAAAGCTAAAATCACTTTTTTTTAAATAAATGGAATTTTCCTCTAATGGATTAATTGGCTCCCTGAGCCTGCTATATAATATTATACTACTTAAACCATTTGCTGCTAAGCAGTAATAATAGAACCTATACCCCAATATTAATTTCCACAAAAATTTGACATTCTTTTATAATCATACACCTGTTGGAACCATTTAATGCATCTCCATTTGCTAAGATGATATGTGGAGGTCGTGTAAAACTGAGCAATTGCTTGGGCTGTTTATGGAATCTTGGAATACTAAACCGTTCTCAGTGTTCCGGTGTTCTGCTCTAATGGGAAAATAATAGTCTCTACGATTTGGGGAGGAAAGGAATACAGTGGAGTTCGAGAAGCTGATGACATGCGTGTGTAAAGAAAGGACATGTAACCATAACAGGGAAGGAACAAAGGAAAAGCAGGGTAAGGAGAGAGAAGAGGAAACCAGGAGTGCCTGGGTGGCTCCGTCGGCTAAGTGTCCGACTCGGCTCAGGTCATGATCTCACGGTTTGTAGGTTCGAGCCCCGCGTCGGGGTCTGCGCTGACAGCTCAGAGCCTGGAGCCTGCTTCGGATTCCAGGTCTCCCTCTCTCTCTCTGCCCCTCCCCCACTCACGCTCTGTCTCTGTCTCTCAAAAAATAAATAAACATTTTTAAAAATGATTAAAAAAAGAAGAGGAAACCATTACAGGAAAAAAAAAAAAAACCACAGGAAAGACACTGGCAGAAAGTGTACTGCTATCAGTGTTTAATAAGTGCGAAAAAAGCCTGACTCATTTCTGCAAGTGATTGTGGATGAATCAACTAGCAGCAGTAATCCTAAGCATAATAATGGTGATGATGAGAATAGAGCTGGCCAGCTAAGAAATTGGTTGTCTTTTAGAATCTTCTTGTCTTGTAGGGAAATCTCCCGCGCTTCTGTCCCCTGTCTAATTTTCCATCCAGTGACTGTCAATGCACGTCTAGCTTCCACCTGCCTTTAGCTTTGGCTGTATAATAAAATTTTGATTTTTTAATGTTTCTAGACTTCAGCCAGATTCTTGAAATCTGAACCTGGGCTTCCATGTGCGACCAACCATCCTGCCATCGGGATTTAGGAAACTCAGATATTGTTTTAGCCCAGAGCAAGATTTCATTTACCTGGATGGACAGCCAACATCTGATACTCTTAGTTTTCACCGATCACGGCAGTTTGGACAATGATCAGACAGCCTGTCAATTTGGCGATGGTGGACCTCAATGTTAATGATTCATTGAAAAAGATCTCTTCCTTCCACCTTAAATTAATGCTGAAGTCCAAATGTTAGAAGTGATTCTGGTTTAGACGAGCAGACTGTAGAGTTTATTTAAGGATATTTAATTAACATGAATTTATCTTGAGCAGGATCATTGGTAGTGATCTTGACTTCTTTAACTATTGCCTGCATTTGAAACACATTTTTTTTGTGAAAACTACAGAAGGAAAGATAGAGGCCAAGGAGCTGTCTTCTCATTGAAGACATTAAGACATAAAGCTTTGCTTTACTTGCTCATTTAAAGGGAGAGAGTAAAGGCATTAACTTTTAGTTACAGAGCAGAGATTAAGAGCAGGCATCTGTATTACACAGCTCCAGAGTTGCCCTATTCACGTCATATTCTGAATGAAAGCCAACACCAGTAGTTGTTCGGTGCACAACATGTGCAGCCATACGTATCAACCCTGTTAAGGACTTGGGTTGAGGAGTGAGAAGGATTGGGGTTTGTCTAAGCAGTGCCGTTTACTCCAGTCATACAATCTCCATGAGCCACAGGCTTCTCGTATATAAAATGTCAATAATAAAATCTTACCTGTTTCGTAGAAGTGTCATGAAGGTTGAAGGGGCTAATGCAGGTCTGCAAGCCTGTCACGTGGTGGGAGCCCAGCCAATGTTAGTTCTCATTATTGTTACTGTCAGTAGTGCTTTCTTCTTTATCAAGTGGTAACGACGTCAGATAAAAATGGGAGGCCCAAACAGGAAGGCTCGGATCTCTACCCCAGCTCCCAGTGAGGGTTCCGATACTAGAGACTTTGCTGATGGTAACTCAGTTGCAGATTCTCAGGCTTCTGGGCCTTTTCAACTTAATGCCCTCCTGCAGTGATTCGAAGTATTTCCCCTGCTCCCTACATGTCCTTTAGCCGTTTGCCAACATTCGTTTTCTTTCACGTTCTCTCTTTTTTCTTTTCTTCTCACTTCCCTTTTCGGTGCCGCCACCATCCTCCACCATTCGCTCTGCTCCCTCAGCTACAGGCACGTTTGCCAGGTCAGTCGGAGCCCCGGGGTGCTCCTCTTTGTCCCCATGTCCCGAACAGCACACGTGAGCACCTACACCTGACCGGCACTGAGAGCCCTGCACAGGGAAGACAGAGCCAACTGATTTTAAGGAGAAAGAGCCCAAAGAAATTAAACTCTAAATATTATTCCCTGGAACCTCTTTCGTCCAGCCCCTCACAAGGTACTTAACAAATGTTACTATAATTTTTGAGTGCTACTATGCACCGTCAATTGTGCTAAGTCTTTACATAATTTTATTATTTAATAATCACTAACTTAGAGGTATAAATATTATTGCTCCTTCAGGGATATAAAACCTAGACTTGGAGAGAGATTGAGTTACTCGCCCAAGCTCACAGAGCTGGTAGGTATTGAAATATTTATTTAAGCCCAGATATGACTCCAAAGCCTACTACCTTCTACTCCTTTTCCACTACATTTTATAGATTCTTACTCTCTGAGTCAAATACAAGCATAAGCCTTGGGGCATTGCATAGAAGGACGGACGCCACTCTGCATAACCTATTTTTACCTTTCTTCTCAGAATGAGAAGTCCTCTGATTTTTTTTTGTGGGGGAGGGGGGGCAAGCGGAGTTTGAGTGGTCATATCATTAGCGTAAAAAAACACACACCGACAAGCTAATGACACAAAGACGATAGGGTTACCCACGTAGTTGGGAGGCATGATGCTCCATTACATGTTTGCTGTCATCTGGGGTTCACCTATTAGAACATAGAGAGATTAGACTAGGCAGACCCTGTTTTTGTGTACTGAGGGAGCAGGAGGGTGCTAGCAGATAGATTCTGGACAATACTGCGAGATCCATTCAGTTAATGCTGTTACACTTAAGACCATAGCAAATGCTGCCCAGCAGTCACCTCCATTGGGGGGTTCAGTGGTTGCCAGTACGTGGGCTCCAGGCTCCTGGGAAACAGCAGAATTAATATCAGAGATGAGTGAAGCTAAAACCAAGGATTATCTCAAATAGTATTATATTTCATAAAGATACATTATTATTTTTCAATGTATTTTCAAAGATTACAGAGATGGATATGACTAATAATACAGATTTTAAAACACATATGTAGAGGATTAGAAGACTCTGTAACAAAATTAAATGGTTTTCCCCAATAGAAAGGATGGAGGACTGCCGAATTCCACGTTCTGGCCTTTAAAATCTTTAAATTTAAGCAGGACAGGAATATAGGCAGCAAAGAGTATCGTGTATCCCTTTAATTGAAGAATTTGTACGTTGACACCCGAAGCCCCGAAACAAATGGTAGCCACTTACAGCTTCATGTGGGAAGAACAGTCTGTTCCTGCAGACTCTCAGGTCTGCAGAAAAATGAGAAAAAAAGAAAGGGGAGTAGGTGGCCTCTACCATCCATTCTCAGTCTCTTCTGGTGTCACCGTTCTTTTCTTTAAATGACCTAGAACGTAGCAAGAGAAAAGGTAAAACGCCTCCAGAGTTAAACCAAGTCACAGGAAAAGGAAAAAACAACAGAAGTCTTTGTCTTCATGTTTTACCTACACATGCACCAAGAGCAACACCTTGCCGTCTGTGGTGCTTCGTGCAGTACTTTTCAAAGACGCTAGCTAGAGAGCGCCGGATGGAGTGTCTAAGGGTCCGTGAGGGCGTCTTGCCCATCAGACCCTGGAAACATAGCTTGGTGTCATAAGAGATACCCCTAACGTCCAGCCCAGAGACACATATTATCTCACATTAATCAACCTTCCAGGACCTTCTTTTCCTGACACCTCCCAGGTTACTGCCATGTTCCGCCATATTTGAAAACTGCCCGAACCCTTGAAGCATCCGCCATGGCTCGGCACCCAGGGCCTATCTTTGCGCATACCGTCTCTTCGTTCCAGGATTGCCACACTCTCTTTGCAGAGCCCTCCAAGCTGTCACGGTAGAGTCAGCCCACAGATCTCTGCCAGGTGGGAAGTCTGCCCGCTGGGAAGGTGGCCCAGTTGTCCCTCTGGCCTCCTACATCCCGAAGTCGAGCAACGCTTTGCTAGTAGAGCTAGAATATGAATCTAGAACTTGTTAAACAGTTCGTCTCTCTGGTGATTCGCTTGGATTTAGGTGAAACCTGAGCTTCTGAATTTTAAATTAATATTTATGGCACAATTTAATACACATTTAGTAATGTAAAGAATCTGATTGAAAGATGTGGTTTGCACATAAGCCCCACCAGAAACTCATTTACTAACAGAATCCTACTCTAAGTAAAATAAACAGCTTTGCTTTCTACTGACATTTTATAACCACCTTAAGGGAAAGGTGGAGAGGGGAATTGGGTTTCCATGTGGATTTAATTCAAGAACTTCCCGAGAAAGCGCTTGAAGGCAATACGGTAGTGAGCCAACTTCTTTCTGTTAAGTCACAAAAAAATAGATTGTACCAAATAGGAGGGGCTCAACTACAGCTGCAAAGAGGAAATTTAGAATTATCATCATACCAGTATCAGAAGGTCCTTTATGTTTATAGGCTTCATAAAAGTTCAGTTAGAGTGTTCGCTGCCAACTAATAAAAAAGTAATGAAAATTTTTGCCGATTTTTTGTGTAGACAGCAGTTACCTAATCCCCAAATCCTGATGAATTCATATATTCAAAATATTTAAAAGGCAAAATACAGCCAGGAATTTATTCGTGATCTCTTCACCTCATTCACAGATAAGAAACAACTATATCATCTAGCCGTACATCAATAGGTGCTTGGAAATAAATTCTGATTCCTTCATTACCCAAACTTTTGAAAAGCCGTAATTAAGCAGTGACACTCCGGGGTGGATGTTATTAGGTAAAAATGAAGGCCTTGTCCCTTTAATGCCCCTTGATGTGTGTTATTACCCAGGAGCCCCTGGCTTCCGTGTCTTTTTGTGATTATAAAGGAGGTCTCTTTTACATTTATTTTTTTTAATGAATTCTAACAAGAGGGCTTTTGTATTTATTGTACTAACACATCCATCCATTTGAGGGGAAATAGTTCCTGTTGGAAGGACGAGAGGAAGCAAAGGAGAAGTGCTTGAAAATATTTTTTCTGCTATTTTTGGTGCGGAGTTTTTCCCCCTGGTGTATTTTTAATACGAAAGTGCAGACACCTTCTGTGTGTTTCATAAGTTTCTCCGGGTCCCCTTTCCTGTTCACATCACTCTCCGAGCCCTGCGCCATCAGCCGGCCTGCTCTGTCTAGTAAGCTTTCGCCTCCAACAGATTGCCCTTAACCTTTACTTTTCATTAGAGAGCACAACGCGGGAGGCAGTGGGGGAGGAGGAGAATTAAAATTGGAGGTGTTTCAAGCGTCTGTACTACATTATGCCACTATATGAAAAAGTCGTATAGTTTAAAATGAAAAGTGAAGTATGGTGCCTGTGATCTGGCATTAAAATTCATTGCTGTGTAGAGCTCATAAAAATCTGTATATAAATGTTGCTGTTATTATTTATGAATAATAATTGTATGATAATGCTTCCTCTTTAGTTAATTATTTGTGTGCAGGCTTAAGTACATTTGGCTATTATCATTATTTATAAAATCCATGTATGTTTATTGAGTGCCCTGTGCCAGTCACTGTCTGAACATACCTTACATACTTCGTCTCTAGGTAATTTTCACAAGAACTAATGAAAATAACTAATAATAACTAATTATATATATACATATATATGTGTATATATATATATGTATGTGTGTGTGTATATATATGTGTGTGTGTGTATATATATATATATATATATATATATATATATATATGTTATAGACACACAAGTTACAGTTGGTAACTATCCTAAGTCATACAGCTTGTGAGTAATGAGGAAAGATTCCTACCCAGGTCAGTCAGATCAAGAGCCCAGTATCTTAACTAGTTCACTCCATAAATCACTGCCATCCCCAGACCCGTGTTAAATAAGTAAATAAAGAGTAGCCTTTTACAGCTGAAGAAATCAGGACTGAAAGAAAACAATTAACTTATAAATGTCACATAGTTATCCTGCCGCGGACCAGGGAGAGGAAAGCAGAGATTTCTGAATATGGCTCACTGCCTTGACTGCAAAACCACGTAGTCTGAACCCTCTCAACGATCCTGTCTTTGGGAGTGGTTATTAACATTGGAAAGCTGGAACGACCGTGATGGAAGTCCAGATTAGCACCAATCGCATTTTTTTTATTAACAAAAATATAAGCTTACCCACGAGAGCTACTGCCTGGGAGGTATGAAAGAAATATCCAGACGGAGGATCAAAATAAAACAAACTCAATTTAAAAGCAGTCCTTTTGCCATATATTCGGTGTGCTGGAGGTCAGATCAGACCCCTGTGTGCAAATGGAGTATCTCTTGCTTAACACAGATGTTTTACTCTCCTCTGACAACCACATTTTTGGTAACAGGATTCTATTATATATAAAATGGAAATGCTACCAGCTTGGAGTTTTTGCAGATTTTTAGCTTTTGTACATTCTTTTTCTAGTGAGCATGTGAATCAAGTAGGAACAGAACAAGCCGCGCGCGTGCACACACGCACACGCGCGTGCGCGCACACACACACACACACACACACTTGCACACACACTCCAAAACAGACACAACACAAAAAGCTCTCCCGCGCACCCCTCCTGGTCCCCACCGGGCTCTTTGCATCCTGTCCTGCTGAGATAGATTTCAGAAGGGCAAACCACCTAAGTACCCCTCGACTGGCCCATTGTTCTGATTTTGCAGGCGTATCATTTTTCACTCAGCACCGTTGCCAAGCACCGGCAAGATGCCCTGGTAAAAAGAAAAAAGCCAAACCCCACGCCTCGCAATCTGCCGCCGCCGCCCTGCATGCCCCTTAGTCCCAGCCATTCGATCACCTCGCGTGGGACTGCCTGGAGCTGTTTGTCGAACTGCTTCATGTTACTCTTTGACTGAGAGAGAGACAAATGTTCCATATTATCTTTAATTTCCATAAAATTGTTTTAATCTTTGCTTTATAATAAATGTATAACGGTGCCCTCGGGGGATCTCTGTTTTGTATTATAGGTGTCTCCATTGGAGTTATGTGCAAGATAGCTGCTCGCGTTTGCCTTTCACCCAAAGGACTCGAGAGATACTTTGAAACAAAAGATTCCTCTGGGAATCATCCTTAAGCATAAAATGGAAAATTTCCTTCCCCCCAGTACGCCTCCATTCAACCTCCCCATTCTGGAGACCTGATTATTAGCCAAATCAGATCAGGAACATAAGCAGCAGGAACTGAATGATACTTGCCCTTCTGACCGTCCCAGCTTTGGGTGTAACATTTATATGTGCATGCGGGTATATATAATTACAAATACATAATACATAAATAGCCTCGTAAAATATAATCAATTAGCTAAACTAAAAGCCTTTGCCACTGTGTCCATTTTAAACTTTTTGGTTCCGCCGATTCTTTAATATAGCAGGTTGATAAAAAGAGAAGAAGGGGAAGGGGTGGGGATGGGGAAGGCCCCATGAATACATTTTTTGACATTTTGTTTATTATCATTTTATCTAGGCTAGTGGTAAATGGATGGACTTGTCAGCAGAAATCTCTTGGTGAAGTAAATAAAGAATCTTAATAGGCAAGGAGAATAGAACTAACGGCAAATTGCTCACAAAGAGATCTAATTTATTGGTTTCTTTTTCACTGAGATTCTGTTCTGGATTCTGGCTTTGCCAGAAGAAACAGCTGAATGATGACATGAACCCATACGTGGAGAAAGTGCTCTATCTGGTAGGAAAAATGGAAAACGTGGAGACATTCTCCACGTTTCTCTGCGTGGCCTCAGCCCGGTTTCTTCTGAAAGTTAGCTGCCTTTTTACTGCGGGGGTAACTCCTCAAAGCTAACGCCTGGAAGGTCGCCTCTGTTTTTATTTTCTGGTCTCTGTTAATAAGCCCATGCTGCATTCGTGAAAGAAAAATATTGAATGTGACCACACCAGTTATAATATTATGGCTATTTGGGTTTAAGCATAATAAAGATACCAACAAGGGCTCCTCAGTTATTAATATTTTTTTCAGGTTAAAAGGCAGCAATAAATCATAAGGAGCATTTCCAAGCAGTAGCACTTTTATAGAAAATTGCTTGCTATTTAAACAAAATATTTGCTCTTCATCTCAGGAAAATACCTGGATGCTTCTGAACAAGGACTTATTTTACCTACTCTCTGCCTCCTATAATTAGCCCCATCTTATTTGAAAAAAAAAATTGTTTTTTATTTGCATGCCCAAATCACAGCAAAATATAGGGCACGAGTTTGCTTTGGCTCAATGAACAATTCCTTCATTAGTGGCCTATGTTTTTCCACCGAGGGTAGGGCACTGAATTTAAATATTTGTCCCTCTGTATCCATTCTTCTGAGAGGGCAGGCAACCTCTGTGTAGCTCTCTTTTGGGCCTGGATGAAACAAGATAGACAGGGAGTTTGATACAATGGACATGAACAGGGCTTTCTCCCCACCACTGGTCAATATAGAATCTCCTTCCCTTACTCGCTTAGGAGAATACCTCTCCCACGAACCCTGAGTCCAGAGGTCTGCTCGGGATGGGGCCATTTATCTCCAAAAGTTGGCTTATTTACAGCTCCGGGCGGGAGTTGGGTGGAGAAAGTCACACAGATATTAACCTATCTCTCTTCACTCCTGGATTAGACTTGCCGGTTAGCAAGAAGCAACGGGTATTTTAGACTCTTGCATAGGTGCTCACGTGACCGTCTCTCCTTCATCATAGTCTCTCAGAGAAGCCAACGATTTTGACTGACCACACCTCGGTGATCACATGGTTCATGATGGCTTATCGTTTATTCATTTATACTGGAAAGAAAAGTAACCGTGAAGATCCGTTTAAATATTCCCTTGGGCCAAAAATAACTGCCCATGGCAGATGAGATCAGGACCATAGGTGAAAACCAAACTAACCCATCTTCTAGGCGAAGCGCGGTGCCAATTTCATATTCTGAGCTAAACATGATTTTTTTTTTCTCTCTCTCTTGAAAATAAGTTCCTAAAAAGAGTTCCTGGCATTCCGAGTAATGATTGTAAATCTACCAAGTTAATTTATGAACCAATAAAGTCCTGTCAAGTCTCCTTCCCATCTTCTGGAAAACAGGTCTGCAGAGATGAAAAAAAGACCAGCTAGTTACTAAGGAAATATATTCTTGCTTCTCATATATTCCTCTTAAGCCTTGCTTCGGAGTCAGCTTCTGTGCACTGTGGAATATGGAAATCCCTACAAGCACAGAAAGTATTTGGGGTGATAATGGTCTACATTGTTAGATAGTAAGGCTTTAAGGAAATTAACAATGAATGCATCATTATTATATCCAAACTGCCATCAGATTAAATTCAAAACTCTAAATGAAAAGCCGAGGCGTTCGGTTCCTCAGACACATAACGTAGAGTCGAGGCTGTTACAAGAAGGCAGTATTTAAGATGTCCCCCCTCCCTTTTCTCCTCAGTAAACACCTTGTAAATTTGTCTGAAATTTTCAAATTTTGCATTAATTGAGGCTCCTTTGCCTGTTCATTTGAGTTTTGGTGTGAAAATATATCAAATCTTAACACACAAAAAGCTCTCTCTCAAGCCGCATTTCATAACACGATTTCATCAGATGGTCTTAATTTTCTGCATGACATTATCTTTCAAGCTGACATAAGACTGGGCTGTGATATTTGCATACTCGAGACAGAACCATGCAGCTAAGCTATGTTTCTGCCTGTGTGGGAATTTGGGGCATTTTTACTTGGAGGAATCAAACAAATAAACCTTCCAAAAATAAAAATAAAAATATTTTCTCTACTCTTTGAATGACTTTGTTCCTGCCTTTTAACTAAAGCAACACTGAGCTATTTTAGATGATAACTGTAGTATCTGAATCACTTGTCCCAGTGTTTTGAGGTGTATTTATCTCCTGAAGGCCTCTGAAGTACAGACCAATTAGTCAAGGAGACTTGGCTGTGTTATTTGGCTAGTATCCATATCATTGTAAATGTGCAAGAAAAAGAGAAGGTGTTTTTATGGACAGAAAGATTTTGTATTTTAAATCCTGAGATCTAGGCAAAATTCATCACTAACCTTGGAGTTGGAAGACCAAGCCCTTGGCTCGCCTACGTGCCAGCTCTGACTAGACAAGTCACCTAACCTTGTGTCAGGGTCTCTTAGCATGTATATTCACTCTTTATTAAAATTTATTTCTTGAGGGGCGCCTGGGTGGCTCAGTCAGTTAAGAGTCCGACTTCGGCTCAGGTCACGATCTCATGGTTGGTGAGTTGGAGCCCCGCGTTGGACTCCGTACTGACAACTCAGAGCCTGGAGCCTGCTTCGGATTCTGTCTCCCTCTCTCTGCCCCTCCCCTGTTCACACTCTGTCTCTCTCAAAAATAAACATTTAAAAAATATATCTATATCTATCTATATCTGTCTATCAATCAATATCTATCTATCTCTTGAGTGCCCACAACAGGCTGGGTGCTGTTCTGGGTGCTATAAATTTGAAATACCCATTAATTCATCTAGAAATATGGCAGATTAGAATTGGAAGGGAATCTTACTCCGATCTACCTTAGGGATGAGGGAAACGAGACCAGTTTGGGCCAATGACCCATTCAGGCTGTGACACCGTGAGAAACGGCGGGGAAGAAGTAGAGTCTCTGAACGCTCGTCTCCCATGTCCCTCTTACAAGGCTCCGAACCAGATAAGAAGACTGTGAAAATGTTGTTTTTATTATTGAAGTTCAATCAGTGAAAACTGTCCTTTGGTTTGTTTAGATGGTTGGTTGGTTGTGGTTTTTGTTTGTTTTAATGAAAAGGGAAATAGCGTATTGACTAGTTTCTGATAAGCATAGGTCAGATCAGAGTTTTGGCATAGTAGACACACAGTACGAATTCCAGCTCCTGTGCGTTGAATTGGAAATGCTCTTGTCAAGGTCACCAATGACCTCCATATTTCCATGTCCATGGATGCATTTTACATCAGTTCTCATTAACATCTGACACAGCTGATCACTCCTTCCTTGAAAGATTTGCTTCAAGTGGCTGCTTGCACACCGCATGGATCAGCTTCTCACTCGCTGGCCATGCCTTTTCCATCTCCTTTTCTGATTCTCCTCTCTTCCTGGCTCTGATCCCAGCGTGCTCCAGGCTCACCACTCGGAGTGCTCCCCTCCGCTCTCTGTGTTCACTCTCCCAGTGAGCACATCCAGTCGGCCCCGCAGCTGCCATCCACACAACCATCCACATGCTGCCAATGTCCTGGCTTATATTTGCAGACCTAACCTCTCCTCTGATCTTCAGATTATATATCAAACTACCTACTCATTATCTCCATTTAGAAGGTCAGTTTACATTTATATCAGTTAAGAATGCGTTCTGCAATGAGTAACAGAAAACTTGAGTTGACATGACAGGCTTATTTCTGTCGCTCTGCCCAGGGAAGACATTGTTGCTCTACAGTGGCATCAAGAACCCACTCTCCTTCTATCTTCCAGCTCCACCACCTTCATGGTGGGTCTTTGGTTCTCATTATCACCAATAGCTGCTGCAACTCAAGTGCCCTTTCTGCATTCCAGGAAGAAGCTGGAAAGGCCAAAAGTAGAGAGGGAAAAAGCCTCCTCATGAGGCTGGGCCTTGTTTTACTTTACATTTTTCCAGGAAGTCAAGCCAAGCAAATCTACCTACATCCAGAACTCTATCACATGGAGGTTGGGGATTGGAAAATTTCATTTTTCAATTTCTCCTCCAAAGTAGAGACAGGGAATTAAAAGGGTATTGACTGAGCAAAGTACGTCATCTGCAACAACGCTTCACCCTAAGATGTGCCGTACTTCTCAGTAAGTAGTCCCTGCATCTTTCATACTCAGACCAACAACTTGCCATCATCCTTGACTTCTCTCTTCCCCTCATCACACATCAAATTCAACAGCAGAGCCTCTCAGATTTACCTTCAAATATATCCAGACTCTGACCATCACACACCACCTCTTCCATTCCCTGCTTAGTCCACGCCTCCGTCATCTCCTACTTGCATTATTGTAGAACCTTCCTAACTGCTCTCCCTGCAGCCTCACCTTCACCCTGCAGGCCCTTCTCCACTCAGAGACCAAGTGATCCTTTTAAAACCCAAGTCAGCTCGTGTCACTTCTCGCTCAGAACCCTCCTGTGACTTCTGCCTCACTCGATATCAAATTCCAACTCCTCACAAACAACCTACAATGACCTCCTTGTTCTTTCCCCAGCTGCTTTTGGATCTGCTACCCACGTTGGCTTCCTTGTGGTTCGTCCAGCACACATCTGCATTCTCCTGCCCTGGGGCCTTTGCAGTGTTTCCTCTCCCCAAAACACCTGACTCCTACATGTCTGTAGGTCTTACACCCCCACTTCCTGTAGGTCTCTGGTTAGACGTCAATAATCTTAGAAGGTTTTCTTGAACTCCTTATGTAAAGTAGCAACATTATCCAACTTATCCCTTTCTGTCTCTTTACATTGCTTTAAATCTTGGGGGGGCCACTGTATATACAGATATATAGATGTATATACATATTTTATATATATTGATAGGTAAATAGACAAATAGAGAAAAGTAGAGAGGTGTGTGTGTGTGTGTGTGTGTGTGTGTGTGTGTGTGTGTTGTCAATTTCCTATTCTCCCAGATAGAACCTTCAAGATACTGGACACGTGGTTTCATTAATTGCCTGCATCTCATAATCAGTATGCACAGAGCGAATTAACGTTTACAAAAACAATGCTAGGTACACTGTATGCATCATCTGATTTAGTCCTCACCAGCTTATGAGATAGCTACCCTCACAGCCTCATTTTACAGTCGATAAAATGGAGGTTCAGAGAAGCTTGGAACTTACCCAAGATTTCACACTGAGGAAATGGTAGAACCAGAACTTGACTCCATATGTATCTGACTCCAAAGCCCAAGCTTTTAGCCCCACCCTTCATTGCCTTTCAATAAATATTGAAAGAATGATTGATATATTTACAGAAAAACAGAAGCTTAACTGGGTTTTCTTTGTTCCCTGGAGCTTTTCACAGTTTAATTCCATTTGCATCGGATGTTCAATTGTAGTCTTTTGTGTCCTCTCCTCTAGTTTTTAGAAGGAGCATTTCACAGTCCTCAAGAATCCTCTAAAAGGAGCCTCTGGAATGAGTTCCCTCCCCCAACCCCCATGGAGGACCAAACTTATAATAGTTTGGGTATTTTTCTCTGCAACTTTCAAAAAGAGAATAAAATGGTATTAGCACTGCCTAGTCTGATGGACTAGGGTAGAGGGATTGAAGACGTACCTGTAGGATTGTCTGTTTCCTTCGGATTCTCATTTTGTAATTTAGCTGGTTGCCTGGATTTCTTGTGAGAAACTTGAAGGGAAGACTAGGCAAGGTTGAAGAGTCTACTCCTCAGGAAAGTTTAAGAATAGGATTGAGAGAAGATGCAAATTAGCATGAGATCTGGATCTCAGAGAGCCCAGACTAGATTTATTCAACAAATGGTGGGCCTTTTTTTGTTTGTGTGTTTTGTTTCGTTTTATTAAATAGAAAGTCCTAATTCTCCTGGTCGTAGAGATATATTTCCTTTGACCAACACCTTACTGAGAAAATTCGTGACAGAATTTGGCATGCGTGACCTTAAATCTGTCTGCAGCATGGGATAGGAAAGAAGAATGCAAAGGGCTGTGTTGGTTTGTATGCACATGTCCATGCATGTGTCGCTTGTATTTTGAGCGGTGGTTTAACTGCATCAGCCAAACAGGGCTGCTTCTGGCCACACGTTCAATTCTTCAAGGCTTTCCCGATGTGGTCTATCAACTCTCAGTTGGTCTAAGTTGCTCCCTATCAGAAAGCCAGACTAATGAATGTGATCTGTTCTAGCATCTTAACAATACCTGAATTAGTTTTTGACTCAAGATTTTGAAGGGGAAATAAAGAGGTAAGAGTTGAGAAAGACCGTGAAGTATAGGTTTATTGTATCTTCAACTAGATTCCATAGAAGATCCCACTTAGGTGCCTCTGACATTATCTAACCAGCCTCAGGCAATCTTGGTCAGTTAATGTAGATGGTTTTTCTACACAACTCC
The DNA here is from genome assembly GCA_030068075.1 of Paguma larvata. NCBI lineage: Eukaryota > Metazoa > Chordata > Mammalia > Carnivora > Viverridae > Paguma > Paguma larvata. The sequence continues at coordinate 71,391,060 of CM057833.1, read as the reverse complement.
TTCTGTTGTGCCTCTAATCTCTAATACCGACTTGCTAATTCGTTGATCTTTCACATTGGAACAGCTGACAGGTTACTGTGAACCGGGCCATATTCTAAGTAATTTACATAAATATTAAACATAGACCCTCTGCGGTAGAGGGTATTATTATCTTCTGGCACATAGTAGGGGCTCAGAAAATATTGAGGAAATTGAGGCACAGAGAGATTAGGGAGCTGCCCAAAGTCACTCAGCTAGGAAGTGGCAGAGCCTTCTTAAAACCCAGGCAGTCTGGCTCCCGAGCCCGGGTTCATCACTGCTGTGCAGTAATGTACCCGCAAGTTGCAGAGAGCTCTGCCAATTATCCAGCAGCCAGTGCCTCCTAAGTCACTTCCATACACAGTGCTTCCTTCGGCCGCACAGAGTTCATCACCTGCTATGATTCTGAATCATTTAGAAGGAGGTTCTAGACAGGAGTCCAGAGACCTGGTTTCAAGTAACAACTCAGCCACAAGCTAGCGGCATGACACTGGACAAGTTATGGCTCTCAACTCTTCAGTTTCTTCAATGGTAAAATGAGGGGGATGGACACTAGATGAGTTTAAAGTCCCTTTCAGCTATAACATTTTATGAGTCTGCTTCCTCTATTATCTGTTCCTATTTCGATCGCTTTTTAAAAGTTACAGCAATTGGCTTTTGAACCAATCTGTGGACTAGAAAAGCTATTGATGGTACTTTGCAGTGGTATTGAAGTGACTGCCTGTGTCACTGTCCCTGACTACTTCCAGGGACTCGGTGTTTGGAGTGGGAGACGAACATAAACAAATGATGCTCCGGTGCCGTGAGGGGCCCAGCACGGCTTTTCTCTTTGAGGATGATTCGTACAAGAGGGAGCCACTTTCAGGGAAGCCACATGAAATGGGGACCAAATTTTCATAAGCAAGAGTGAAAAAGCACTTTACTATGATTTCATATCGAAATAGAATCTAGCGTATATGAAAATACACTATTTTATCTTAAATAACACCATTCAATTATATTAACTAACTTTAATTATTAAAATGAGCAAAGAATGGATCAGATGTCTACTTTGGGGGCGATATTTTTCAAACAAATTTTATGACAGCCTGATTGAACAGTTGTTTCAAATTTGACCTACTATGTGATCATAAAATTTTTGTGATATGCAGGAAACTTGAGTTTCCCTAGAGGCCTCTGTTATCCTTAAATACCTCATTAGACATTCCAGTTACTCTTCTTGTCCATGTCTCTTCTTTAACTGTTAACTGGTTTATTTCTACAAGATTCTCCTTTGTCGTTGGTTTTGGGCGTTGGCATTGGCATTGGCATGCAGAGTGTTACGTAACATCATTGTCATCAACTTAAATTTTTTAAGATTTTGTTTCACTCCATAATGTAATTTGTTCTGTTTTCCTTCTGTGGTACAATGTTCGACAGCCAGTGAAATGCCTACCAATAGAAATTTTAACTTTTCTGGAAGAGAGACATCCTAGGCCAACTTTGGGAAGGATGTTTATGTGAGAATTGATTGGAAGTACTCAGTACCTTAAAGAATATTTTCATATTATGTCAACTTTTGCTTCCCTGTAACCTCATGACTACGAGTATTCAGACAAGACTGCTTCCGTATCAACAATCTCCAGTGTAATCAGTAATTATGACAACTGTGTTTAATTAGATGTACAGACACACATGCCTCATTGATCTGCTTTTACTTGAACACTTAACAATACTCTCACACATATCACAAGGCTGGGTTCTCTTTAGTAAAGTAAGTGATGATTCCATTTAATGACTAATGCCTTGTATATTCTCCTGATGTGTTTCTCCATCAGCATTCTCACTGGCCCACCGGCCTTTTCCCTTCTCTACCTCCTCTACTGCTTTGGGTTTGGAGCCCAGGAGAGAGACAACCCAGGGATATGAGGACGTTTGTGGATGGCTCAGTCAGTTAAGCATTCATTCTGCTTTGGCTCAGGTCATGATCTCCAGTTCGTGAGTTCCAGCCCCGCATCGGGCTCTGCACCGACAGTGCGGAGCCTCTTTGGGATTCTCTCTCTCTCTCTGTCTCTCTCTCTGTCTCTGTCTCTCTTTCACTCTTTCTGCCTCTGCCCCCAAATAAGTAAACTCTTACAAATTGCTTTTAAAGATAGGCGTTTGGCTGCAGAGCTAATATGCTCATGAGTCGTGAATGGAGTGGTTGGCTTAAAAAGATGAGCTAGAAGAAGCAGGTGCAGTCAGAAGAGCAGCAGGCCGAGCCGAGACACTGAGGAGCATACATATTTAGTGTGCCGACCCAGGTGGAGATGGGAGCAAAGATGGCGCCAGGAGAGGTAGAGAAGGTGATGGGGGCCTAGAGGTCGTGCGGTCCTGAAAGCCCAGGGAGGAGAGAGCTCCAAGAGGACACGGCCCCAGGCAGCTTTTTTTTATTTTTGACTACAAGAAAACTAAATCTTAGATGTCACAAGCTGCAGAGTAAACTTCAGAGAGCTTCTTTGTCATTCGCCACCAACTTAAAAATGCTTCAGCCATTTTGATTACATATTTGAATTACATTTATAGTATAATAATAAATATAAATATTTTAAAAATATAATTAAGGTTTAACACCACTTTGTTTTTAAGGGATAGGTATTCCTTTATCCTCTTAGCAATGATATGAGTGCCAGATGTTTGCTTACCCCTTACTCTCCACCCTTCTCCACCCTTCTCTTGCTTTCATCTTTGTTACAGGGAACTACATTTCCCAGAATCCCTTACCAACTAGTTATTGGGTAGGTTCAGCCAATTCGAGGGACTGGAAGAAGACTAAGGGTGGGAAGGAGAGACTAGGGGAGAAGTCGGGGTATTTCTCCCTCTGATACCTTCTAAGGTAATATCTCTGGCTGTCTTGAATTTCCTCCATTACTCTGGCTCTTACTTGACCAAACTCCCTGCCTCCCCAATTCCAGCTTCTGCTAGGCAGCCCCTCTATTTTCACCAGTTTCAGGTCTAGTAACATCAACTTTTCTTGTTTCCTCCACCCGTGAGGGTGGTCATGGCTTCCCACTAATCTCTGGGTTGCCTTGCTATTTCCTCTTTGGCTTTTCAGCTCTTCCATCACCTAAATTACCAATTATCTCTTTTTAAAACATCTACAGTGGTTTTGATTTTCTTAAGTTAGTCCCTGACTGATATGATATAAACAAATTATATACTAGTGGGTTAATATATAGTCTAAGGCCTGAACAAAAGTACTTAAGGAAAATTTCCCATTCAAGTGTATTGTGCTGACAGCTTTGAATAGTTTGTATAGCTGCTTAAACATGCAAGTGTCATCTCGAAGTTTCAGTGACAGACATCTGGAAGGCTCAGTCGGTTAAGCATCTGACTCTTGGTTTAGGTTCAGGAACCATGAGATCGAGCCCTGTGCCAGGCTCTGTGCTGACAGTGTGGCACGGAGACTGCTTGGGATCCTCTCTCTCTCTCTGCCCCTCTTCTGCTCATGCACTCTCTCTCTCTCTCTCTCAAAATAAATTAATAAACATTTTTTAAAAAGTTTAAGTGAAATGGGAATTATCTCTGGCATGAATTGTACAAGACCCAAATATGCTTACTAAGGCCAAGGATCACTTGCTGATTTTCTCAGGAAATGTGTTAGCACTTCCTCGTTTGTGTCATCTTTTCAACCCTCTATTACAGCCCTAATTTCATTGTATGAGAGCAGCATTCTCAACTGTAGCCTTATTGGCATTTTGGGCTGAATAATTTCTTGTCGAGGTGGGGTGGGGACACTGTCTTGTGCATTGTAGGATGAATAGCAACTTCCCTGACTGCTGCCAACAAGATGCCACTAGCACCACCACCGCCACCTTAACTGTAAACCAAAAATATCTCCAGCCATTACCAAGTGTCCCAGAGGGGCAAAGCTACCCCTAGTTTAGAACCATTGTACTACAGTTATTTGATACAGAGAGATTTATGGTCTAGATTGTAAATCCTTTCATGAAGAATCATAAGTTGAACATATTTTATAATAATCAGACTCTTACTCAAAACTTAGTAAAAAAGCACTCAAAATTTTAATTAATGCATGCATATATTAATAATTTAAGATATTAATAGTCATATGATTAATTATATCATATTAGCTTTTCTCATAGAAGTTATAAGGGAGCTAAAATATACAGTTATGCATATATGTAAAGTAAAAATTAGGAAACTTAATGGCAATGTTCATTAGTGTTTGAACTAAATCAGTTTCAGGAGGAATGGTATAATAATAAACCTATTGTTTACTGAGCGAACACTTTATACTATATTCAAGATCATCACAAAAACTGTTTTGGCATGAGTCCCATAATAGCCTCTGTAGTACGTAAAAACCATCACTGTTTTTTACAGAGGAAGTACTAACAGAGGAAGTAGTAACACCATCACTGAACGAGAGCTCAGAGGGTTAAGTTACCTTCCTAAGCCCGCACAATGGGAGTGCAATGGCTGGGACTTGGGGAAGTCTTCGCCTCCCTCCCCAACCCTCTTCGGTGCTCTTTTCAGAACACAAGCTGCCTGGGGTCATGTCCTCTTGAGCTCTCTCCTCCCTGGGCTTTCAGGACCGCACGACCTCTAGGCCCCCATCACCTTCTCTACCTCTCCTGGCGCCATCTTTGCTCCCATCTCCACCTGGGTCGGCACACTAAATATGTATGCTCCTCAGTGTCTCGGCTCGGCCTGCTGCTCTTCTGACTGCACCTGCTTCTTCTAGCTCATCTTTTTAAGCCAACCACTCCATTCACGACTCATGAGCATATTAGCTCTGCAGCCAAACGCCTATCTTTAAAAGCAATTTGTAAGAGTTTACTTATTTGGGGGCAGAGGCAGAAAGAGTGAAAGAGAGACAGAGACAGAGAGAGAGACAGAGAGAGAGAGAATCCCAAAGAGGCTCCGCACTGTCGGTGCAGAGCCCGATGCGGGGCTGGAACTCACGAACTGGAGATCATGACCTGAGCCAAAGCAGAATGAATGCTTAACTGACTGAGCCACCCACAAACGCCCTCATATCCCTGGGTTGTCTCTCTCCTGGGCTCCAAACCCAAAGCAGTAGAGGAGGTAGAGAAGAGAAGAGGCCAGGTGAGCCAGTGAGAATGCTGATGGAGAAACACATCAGGAGAGAGACAATAAAATGATAAAGAAAAACCTCTCAAAAGCTTCTTCACTGACTCACCAAGAGACATCGTGTCTCTCTTCCTCCATCTGCGTCTGTCCCTGTCATGGTGCTGTTGCTGTACTTCTCACTTTGCACTGTGATTCATACTTAGATGGGCCTTTCCCATCTAACCTGTAAGACCCTTCGTGGAGTTAAAAGGTCATATTCATCCCCCTACTCTCAGCACCTAGCAAAATGCCCAACATGTCGTTAGCACTTAATAAATCTCCGTGGAATGAAGGCATGAACGACCCAGCGAATGAGCGGGGATAGCAGTTTAGGAGCACATCTCCCGGGTAAAGCGTGCAGTGGACTGTAGGGCAGGCCTTGGCTCCGTGTGTGTGATTGTCAGTTCTGAGCAGCGACTAAGGAGACTGCTCGACAGTCAGTCTTTTCCCTTTTAGAAACACTCATGCACTATCGACTGCTTTAGAGCTTTAGCAAAACTATAGCTTGGGTCACGGCCTCTTGATCTCCAACTCTTTCAGAAACCTTTATTTTTTAAAAAATTTTCAGTACTTCTGTTGCACATCAGCTTTCTTTTTCTGTTCCTGATGTTGCCTAGTATTTCACAACCCTACTGTGATGTCTTGCCTCTGTGTGGCATGAAAGCCTTTGTAATGGCATCAGCTAAGTGCAGTCATGCCCAGAGGCAGAAGGGTAGGTCCAGGTGCCCTCAGAGAGTTCCTTTTAGCGTTAAAAGTCCCCGATGTGGAGCCTGACAGCAGTACTTCTGCATTTGCTACACTTCTGGTGACCGGAACCTACTAGTTAGGATCATTTCCAAACAAGGACTACAGAGAAAAGGGGAGCCAGGCAACATATTGGTGGATGCTGCATAGAGCAACAGGGAACTGGAGGGGGAAAAAAAATGTCTATGTCTATGTCCTGACTGGGCGAGAAACGAGAGGAGGGAGGGGAAGGGGCCAGCGAAGAGATTTCAGTCAATTTTCTCCACAAATAAACAATTCCACTGTTAATAAAAAGAGGTTCCTTTTTATGATTGCCAGCTAAAGTGCACATTCTCCGCAGTAAAGCAGCTTTTAAAGCAAGTTTAAGGGGTTAGAAAGGTCTAGAAGATTTTATAACTAGCTGCCTTGTGCTTTTATGCCCTGCTAACATCACCATCCTCCAAATCCTTTCCTCTCCTCCACCTAAGGGAAGAGCAAATTTTCACTGGTCCAGATTAGTGCTGAGTGATGACTTTTTTGGCATCCATATCAGAGTCAGCTCAGTCTACCAGTTCAATTTCAGGTTCACAGATCTGAGGGCGGTGTTTTGGCTACTGACTTAAATGTGTTAATTTTTTAACACTCACCAGGTCGCCTTTTGAAGTTAACACCCTTTTAGGGAAAGTAAGGGAAATTCACACCTCTTCAAAGGCAACTGTTTTCAGAAGACTTACAAGTGTAGTGTCTGTTGATCCATGTTGAAGCTCGTCACTTGGAAAAAGCATAAAAAGTTTGCTCTGGAGTGTTCTTTTGAAGATCACGTATAAAGAATGAGTTTATTCGTCTGTTAAAAAAAATTACGTAAGACGAAGCATATGATGTCCCAGTGCTAGAAGTTCCTCCCGGGACCTGAGGTCTCAAGGACAGTCACCGCACAGTTATACGCATGTTGTCTTTGCCACCAGATTCCGGCAGACAGACTCCTCTCAAACTCCTCTATTTTATTAAGTTTTAAAAATCTCAAGCCCTAGCCCAGAGTCTTGTCTTGAGGATATACTCAATAAATGTTTGTTGATTGCCACTCCAAAGTCCTGAAAAATTTGGGAAAGTTGTTTCCCATCGTTGCCTTCATGCTTGTTTTGGTCAGTAAGTGAAAAGGTGTCATATATAGGCCAGTAGCTCAACATCATCAATCATTAGGGAAATGCAAATCACAACCACAGTGACGTGCCACCCCACTCCCATCAGGACGGCTACTGCCAAAGAAAAAGAAGGAAAAAGAAAAGCTGAAAATACCAAGCATTGACAAAGTTGCAGAGAAATTAAAACCCTTGTGCACTATTGGTAGAAATAGAAAATGGCAGCGACTTCCATGGAAAACAGTATTAGAGTTCCTCAAAAGGTTAAAAATAGAATTACCATATGATCCAGCAACTTCACTTCCAGCTATATACCCAGAAGAAGTGAAAACAGGAGCTCAGACAGGTATTTGCATACCCATGTTCATAGCAAATTATTCACAATGGTCAAAAGGTGGAAGCAACTTAATTGCCCATCAACACATGAATGGATAGACAAAACATGGTATATCTATACAATGGAATATTATTTAGCCTTAAAAAGGAGAGAAACATTGACACATACTACGGCATGGATGAACCTTGAGGATATTATGCTAAGCGAAACAAGCCAGTCACAAAAAAGACAATGTTGTACAATTCCACTTACACGTAGTACCTAGAGTAGTCAAATTCATAGAGCTAGAAAGTAGAATGGTGGTTACCAGAAGCTGAGGGGAGAAGTGAACGGGAAATTGTTTAATGGGTAGAGTTTCAGTTTTGCACAATGAAAAGTGTTCTGAGGATCCATTCCACAACATGTAAATGTTCTTAATACTACCAGGCTGTACACGTGAAAATGATTAGGATGGCAAACTTTATGCTATGTGTATCTCGCCACAATTTTAAAAGGGACACCATCCAAAAAATCCATGAAGCAGTTATGTAGGTGAAATGCAGAAGGGTGTCCTAATTCCCTCTGCATCTTAAATGTGAATGATGTAGGTCACAAATAAAATATCACTCTGATTTTTATGAGCTGCGATATTGGAATTGTATCAATTTCAGAGTCCATTAACTTTTGATAACCAGGGTGGTTGGTGATATACAGTAGAATCTTTGTGTATATATGCGTGCAGGTGTATGAGCACACCCAGGCCCCACCACACCATGTGTACCTTAACTATGCTGATATTTAAATGAAGGCAAGACACATGGTTAATACTAAGGGGGTGATAATGTTTGTTTCTTCGGAGCGAAGAGCTGGCAATTGATGTGATTTAAATGCGGCATGGCAAATATTTAGTAGTAAAATGTTCATTTTATCAGTAACACTTATCTCTCTAAAATGGGGCCTGAAAGAAAAAAAAACACAGCTCTGTTTCTAGTATTGCTCCCTTCATTGTGCATTTCTCAGTTTATTCTCAATTAGGCACGTCAGTGCAGTTTTGTAACCCTGACATAGAAAACATCACTGTAAATAATATAGCTGGGAATTTGGAGAAAATATGGTATTAGGGAAGAACATTTTTTCCCCTTCCTTTCCTTTTTTTTAAGGAAAAAAAATCCCTAAACACAGTGATGAAATGTTTTACGTCTGTACTGTCTGCAGTAGGAAGATGTGGAATTAAGGAGAGCTATAAAATATAAAGACTCTAGACCTGCATATGATTATCCACATTAAATTGAAGTAAATTCACTTTATATCGTTCACTGTGAGTTTTCACTTGCAAAACAAGGTTCCACCCCTGCCTTGTCTTTGCATTTTTCACCAGACCAAGTGCCTGGGAAGATTTGGGAATTCAAGGTGACTTTTGGTTGCTTTTATGCTTTCAAAATGTTACATGGAACTTTATTAAAGGTAATTGATTCAAAATAATCAAACTGGATTGGCTTTTCTAGTCATTGTCAGCTAATGAGGAGAGGCAGAATTCAAAAATATCTGGATACTTTGGATAAAATTCTTTTTGGTCAAAAAGTTGCAAAGAACAGGTGTTCGTGAAAAAATGTGACTTGGTTCTTGAATGGAAAAAATGTATGTATACATATTCCGGTCTGTCGAAACCAGGATTAGACATTAATGCCTGATACTTCAAGAGTTGTAAGTGTTTTTCAGGATCGCCTATCAGCCATCTATCTTTCTTTTCTTCAAACCCGTACCTGACCAATAGCCAAGTAGTCACCATCTCATTTCACATTTCCTTGTCTATTACCATCTTCTCATTTTATGATCTAATTATTTCTCTGCTCAAGTGAGTGTGGTCTTATTTCTGACTCCAGGATATCTCTAACCAATATATATTTTTCATTGGTGCAAAATTCATCTTCATTCAGTCATCTGGTTTTCACCAGGCTCTTCTCTGACACATATAATTTCAATGGTCTACATACCCACTACAGTTAGTCCAGCACCTTGGTTTTGCTTTGAAGTCCTCCACAATCTGGACCAACCCAGTCTTTTCAGACTTATCTCCTTCAGTCTCCTGTGAACCCTTCCTTTCAGCCACACTTAGCTTTTTGATGGTTTCAGACTCCTTTATCCTGTGCTTCTGCTATTTCTTCCACCTGGAATCCAAGCGCAAGTTTGTTCCCTATTGAAATCATCATTTCTTTAGAACCCAAAACTAAACTCCGTTCTTTCCATGAAGATTTCCCTTACTACTTTGAATGAAAGTGACACCTCACTCCTCTAAATTCCTGAAACAGGCTTCTCCCTCCCCTTCATGTAACTGATACTGACGATATTCTGTACCTTCACTTTTTGCATATAACCCATTAGTTCCTACTTTTTCTTTCAAGAGTTGGACTTCATTCATTTGACATTTTCGTAGAACCTAGTGCTTTGTGTTTTACATAATAAATATTTGTTGATGGAATGTATTTGACTTATTCAATTTCCAGTTTGTTGGTTAAATTTGTCAAGCTTGTTGAATCAAATTCTCAGTAGAGAAGAACAATCATGGACTTTTAGACCAGTATGATGAATTCAGGAAGCATGTATTGGAACACTTGCTTTGTTCCAGGCAAGTCGTAGGTGTTGGGAGATGAAGAGGCTCTGACAAGCAAACCCCAGCCCATCAGGGGGCCCGTGTGAGGAAGCCAGTGCCTAGGGGAAGGCTGCCAGTATGCAACCTTCACTCCAGCTGGAGACAGGGGCCCTCACACTCACAGAGCTACAATAAAGAGGAGAGCAGATGTAGCTTTCGTGAACCTTCTGCAGCTGACAACATTCCATTAGATACAGGACACAAATCTTCTTGATAGTCCCTATTTTTTTGACCATTTGATTTCTGCTCAGAGACTTTCCTTTCTTCTGGTCTGCTTTTCCTTCCTAGCAGCTTTTAGACTTTACTTTGTCTTTGATGCTCTTAAACTTAACTATCATAGGTACAGGTATAGGGTTGTTTTTTGTTTCTCCCCTGCTATCTTTCTTGGTTGGTGACGGATGAGTCTTTCTAATCAGATGTGTTTCATCTTTATTGCTGGTAAATTCTTAGATATTTCATCAAATATTTTCTCTCTCATTTACTTTTCCCTCTCCTTCTTGGTCTTCTATTACCCTTATCTTGGTATTTCCTCTTCTATCCACTCTATCTTGTAACTTTTCTTTCATGCCTCCCCTTTGTTTTCTGAGAGAACCTCTTGACCTGATCCTCCAACTCATTAACTTATTTTTGAGATGCGTCTGCCATTTTACATATCTATGAAGTTCTTTTGTCTGCATATTTTCTTTAGATTTTGAGTTGATTTATCTTTAAAATTTGTAATTGCATTATGTTATCAATATACCAACTTACCTAATTCGGAATGTTTATTATGCTTATTTTAAATTCACATTCTCGGGGCACCTGGGTGGCTCAGTCGGTTAAGCGTCCGACTTCGGCTCAGGTCATGATCTCACAGTCTGTGAGTTCGAGCCCCACGTCGGGCTCTGTGCTGACAGCTCAGAGCCTGGAGCCTGCTTCATTCTGTGTCTCCCTCTCTCTCTCTCTGACCCTCCCCCACTCATGCTTTGTCTCTCCTGCTCTCAAAAATAAATAAAAACATTAAAAAAAAACTTTAAATTCACATTCTCTTGGTCCATTAATTTCACTTCATATGTAAAAAATATGTAGTTTTGGTTTTTTTATCTTTCTTGGCTTATGTACCCCAAATAGTTTAGTACTTTTAAGATGGGAAATAATGGCTACACCTGTGACCTTCCACTCATGGTGTAGACCTCTGTACCATCTTAATGTCACCCTGTCACTCTGTCACTGGGCCGAGTGATACTAATATTTTTTCTGCTTTGTGGTGGTTTTGGAATGGGTAATAAGTACATCTAAGAATCTCACCCTCAACATATTACTTCACTACGACACAAATATTTATCCACTCTGGGCTGCTCATCTTTACTTTCCCTACATGCAGACACCCTGATCCAAACGTTTTCTGACTCCCTGGGGGTTTCTCACAGCTTTGTTTTCTCGGATCCATTAATTTCAATCTTCCTTTTGTGGCATCTCCAGGGTAAAGTTCAATGTATCAAGCCAACAGGTATGTTCATTAGCCCGTGTTAGTTATTTTTATATAATTTCCCAATTAAAAAAATCTTACCCATTTTTTATGTCCATTTGCCAAATGTGCTATTTTAGGAAGAAACGTTTCTTTGCTTTTGGCATGATAGTCAAGGTTCAGTCTTGGCTAACGTGTTCTTGGCCGACAATGTGAAGAACAGATCCAACTTTGAGGGGACATGCCTGAATCTTAGGCTACTAAAAAGCCTTAGTCAGTATATTAGTCAGGATTCAGTCAGAGAAGTAGGACTCACGAGTTAGATAGATGATAGAGAGTAAGAAAGATGGAGAGATAGAGAGAGAGATGCATACGTACATAGAAAGATAGATACATAGAAAGATAGATGAAAGATAGATAGATGATACAGATATATAGATATATATAATAAGTATATATATTACAAGGTTTTATATATATAATATATATGTTACATACACACACACACACACACACACACATACACCAGTGGGATAGAGGGGAGAGAAATTTATTACAGATATTTCCTTCTTATGCAATTAAGGGAGCAAGCTAAACAGCTGTTTAATGCTCTGTCTTTACCTATAACGCTAGAGTTTGAAGTCCTAGGGGCAGGGAACTGAGAAGGCAAGATGGATGTAACATGTAGGAAAGCAATAACAAGCCAGAACCCACCAACACAAGTTGGAACTCACAAGTCAGCTCTCTTCATGGAAACCCCTATCAGTTCTTAGTGCCTACAACCTTGTTGATAATCATGTTTTGCAGAAGTTAGTCCCCCTCCTCATTGAGCTTAACATCTGTCCCAGCAGCTGAGGAAGCTGAAGGAGAATCCAGAGGAAGAGAGAGTAGTTGTCGGCCCAACAGCTACCCCACAGCAATGAAGTAAGCCAAATCATAAGTAGACAAAGGGCATGAACTACAGAATTGCCTAGCAGTCCTGCCCTGACCTTTTGGAAATATGAACAATGTGACCACTGCTTCACTTGCATCCTCCAACTGTGACCCATCATTGCCTGGGACAAACAGGAAGGAAATTCTGGGATATGTAGTTCAGCCTCGCCAAATCACGGTGACTCCTGATTCTCTCATCATATTCCACTTGTCAGCCTTACTGAATCATATGTTAGAATGAGGGCACTTGGGTGGCTCAGTCAGTTAAGCGTCCCACTCTTGGTTTCAGCTGCAGTCATGACCTCATGGTTCATGAGATCAAGCCCTGCCTTGGGCTCTACACTGACAGTGTGGACCCTGCTTGGGATTCTCTCTCTCCTTCTCTCTGCCCCTCCCTCCCTTGCTCTCCCTTTCTCTCTCTCAAAATAAATGAATAATAAATAAATAAATGAAATGTTAGAATGTCTTTCCTATGCCAAAGGAAATGGCTCAACTGCTATAGAAATTAATATATCCTCCTACCTTTCCCTAGAATTCCTGCCTCACATTGACTTCTCAAGATTTCAAAAATTAATTTCAACTGACAAAACAAAATATATATGTATATATATAGTGTATCAGCAGGGCCCTGACAGACAATAGATGGCACCCTCAAGTTAGGTAGACTTCAGGACAATTTACCAATTAAAAATTCGTGGGCAGGGTAAGGGAGCCAGGGGTATAGTCAGTGCTCTGGGGCTAGTAACAATGGTGCTTCTGCCATACTCTTACCCAAAGGGATGAGACAGGACAATTGCCAGGCCCCTGTTAGAGAGAGGCACATAGAAACACTGCCTTGAAGAACCAGGGGTCTTCCACAGAGTGACTGACACAGCCAGTTCAAGTCATCCCTACAAATCGATGAACCAGAAGGACAAACATTTTGACCTCTCTCCTTCCTTCTGTTCTACCATGGAGATTTCCCATTGACAGACACAGTGAAAGCCAAAGGACAAAATGGCCCATTTTCACTCTCCCAGGGCAGAGAGCTGGGTGAAGAAGAACGGAAACCATCTGAGGAGCAAATAGACAAGATTCAGCACAGCCATCATCATCATCAACCACACAAAAATTAGAAAGACCTAAAAATTCCTTAGGCCATCTATGTTATTTTAGAGAAGAGGAAGGCCGTGTGTTGAGTAGTTGTGATTTATCAGATTTTAGGATCCCTTGACATCCGTGATACCATCCTCATATCCCTCATACCTAGCACCGTGCCTGGCTCACCGTAGGTGCCCCATAAATGTTTATTTACTGATTTGGTTGAATTAAATCAGATCATGTAAGACAGAGCCACAATAGGAACCCTAGTGTCCTGAATGCCAATTGTATACCACCACATGCAGGTATCGGAGGGCCTGTGTGATTTACCAAATTTGTAATTAGCCGCTAGGTAGGCCCGAATAGGCTGCAACACTCTGACTCGTGTTGAATCTTCTAGTATTGAGCATATCGGGTGCTTTCTCATGCCTTCACAACTCACACTAGCCCGGCAAGTGCTGAGGCCTTCTTCTATTTGGAAAATGACTCCATATTTCTAATACGAGTTTTTCTTTTCAGCTATGTGTAAATGATTTATTGTCGTAGCAAATCAGATCGTGATAAGATAAAGCTTTTTAGAGGTCATTAAAGAGTTTGGGGGAAGTTCCTACAAAGATGCTAGTCTCACATTGTCTGAGTGATAAGGCAACTTAACAATTTATGTCAAAGTTTGCAAAATGTGTTTGTCTGATAAACAGTTTGCTCTGCGAGCATCAATCATACTTGCCGTCTGTGGTGTGTTGTATTTTTCATGAAGTGAACTTTAGTGACTTTGCCCATCTACAGGTTTTTGAGATTGTGGCATGCTAAGGAGAGCGTCTCAGCCCCCCCTGCACAGATGCATTTCAAGTCTCATAATGCAGCCACCATAGAGCAGGTTGCCAATGGAGGCAACCTCAACGGGGCTGGTAAGAAAGGAAAGTCTAAGAAAGCTGGTATCATTGGCGAGGGAAAATTCAAACAGCCCATTGATCAGGGAAAATAGATATACGAAGACAAAAAAAAAAATAAAAAAGAAAAAGAAAGATAAAGCACGCATGCGAATGCACACTTCTGCACGCACCCTTCTGGATGGGATACGGATCTGACGGATGTGACAACATTCCGTAAGACTGTAAATATTCATAAATATGAGGTGCCATATTGGGGAATATTCTCGATGTGAAGTAGACAGCTGATTCTCACTTTCAGCTCTGGTCCTTGCTATGTGTCCTCTTCTGGAAAATGAGAGGGATAATACCTGCAACATCCACCTTGTAAAGTCTTTCCATTCGCAGGAAGCACACGAGCCCACTTCGCAAACTAAATCACTATGCAGATAGAGGCCATCCCAATAAACGTTGGCTCAGGAGAGAGGATTTATTTATTGTTCTTCCGTAATTTAAAAAAATAAAATAAAATAAAACACCCGAGACCGCAGGACAACTTCGGTTAACATACATTCAGCTTTCTCAAATCTCACCATTTGAGAAGCATTTGCAACTGCTTATAAATCACTTCTCAAAATTGCCCTGAGCTGAAATGATATTTCTGAGCGCACGTTAAAAGCCTATAAGTGCTTCTGTTCTTGAACAAAGTGAAATCAGGTTACGTTAATAGAAGTATTAATTAATTTGCTCTAATTTTATTCCGCAGAATTAGCATTATTGAAAAGTCTTTACCATTCTTGAGTACCCTAAAGTGTGCGAGGCTTTGGAGATGGGACTCCAACAGCAGCACCTACCAGGGAGCGTGAGAGCATGGAAGATTATTCTCTAATTTGGAAACCCGAGACGTACTGGGAAGTGCTGTGGGGTGTGTTATAATGAAAATACCAATCCACATTAGCTATGGTTGCCATAAGCAAAAATCTTAATATCTTGGCCAAACCTACTTAAGGTTCATGTAATAAACCCGCATTCCTAATTTTATTAGTGATGTGCCAAGTTAAGCACTTTGCTGGCCTTTGGACAGATTTATAGCTTGACGGTGCGGAATTAGTGGTGACTGACAAGAGGACATTGTTTTATAGGATGCTATTTAGATAAAAACCTGCAGGGTGTTTCTGTAATGTTGTCACTTCAAGTCCAAACAGGAAAAAAGAAACGCGTATTAAGGAGGACTCTTCATTAGCTTTTATGAGTTTAATCTAGTGCAGTCCAACGCTTCCTTATAAGGCAAGACATTTTAATGTACAGAGACAACCTTATCTCTGTTCCAGGTTTCAGAATAAAATGATCTGTTAGGCCGAATACCGCATCAGAAAAGAGAGTTCGATGGTTAATATCTGTTAAGCACTTAGAACAGTGCCTGGCACCGAGCAAGCACACCGTCTGTTTGTTAAATAAGTTAAATAAATAAAATCGAAACCCATTTTCCCATTCCACGGTGTATATGCATGTGTTTACCAAAAAAAAAAAAAAAATCACATTTAGCCACTCTTTACCAGCATTTTCTTGCTCGTGGGGTTTTCTAATTTGTTAGTCATTATCTCTCCCCTTGGTTTTTAAAATTCAGATACCTCTTGTTACAAGGAGGAAGATCAGAACCTTCGATTTATTCACAGACATCGGTGCTAACATTCCTGCTGGGTTTTCACCCCGAAAGCAATCTGCCCGTGAGTTATGGGAGATCGTATTGGCCTCAGATGGTTTTGGTGAGGACGTCTCACTGTAGTTTTGGGTCTCACTGTACCTCACTATTAACAGCTGAATGATTTCGTGAACACAGACCCTGGGGGAAGGGACAGTCAGTCCCTTGTGACCTGGGGAACAAGTCTTCTTTAGGAACCAAAGCCACTGGCCTATAAATATGTTTTCCCCGTGACCTAAATAGCTCATTGGCTTGGATGTCAAATTCATTAATCCAAATTCTGACCCCTCTCTCTTTTCTTATTAAAAAAATAATATATAAAGATAACTATCTAAAGCTGACATTATAGAGTCCCGCTACATGACCTTACTTGAAACCCAAACCTGAGATGTGAGGTTCTCACATTTAGAAACTACGCTTCTATTGCCTACATCTCATTAGCAGAGGTTATATAACAAGCAGATTCCAACACGGAGAGGTAAGTTCTGAAATGTGGCATCGGTCTCACGTGAGCAGACAGACACTTTGGGTCCGTCCAGGTGGGGAGTTTACCAGGGGTGCTGTCATATCTTTCTCTAGCATTTTCATATTTTATCCGGGGAGCTCAAAGTATCCCCAAAAGTATTCATTCTTTCTCCCAGCCTTTTTCTGGTTGTACGTTATTATCTTAGTTTACCCAAGCATAAACTCGGCAGCTAAACAACTTGTGCAAGGTCACAAGGAAATCAATGGCCCTGGCAATCCCAACCTCTGCCTTTTATGGGGTTCATTTCCATAAAACATGCCCCTTCCCTTGGGCTCTCAGCCACTTTGGTAATCCGGGTGCAAGGAATACAAATTAGCGTTACCTATCCTAACTCTTGTTCCTAACGTTCCTAGTGCTTTGGGTCAACTGTCTGGTTATAGTGCCGACTGCCTGGATGTGTATCTCACGTCCCGCACGAAATAGCGGCATGATGTCTCTGAGGTGCACTTTTCTCATCTGCAAAATAAGGTTAATAATGGTATCTCTCTCATTGGGTTATTTTGAGGACGGTGTCGGAAAATAAATGTAAAATTCTTAGAACAGTGCTTGGCACGTAGTGTCTAGTAAGTGCTAGCTTAAGCATTATTCCTACCATTACTACTCTTGGTATTATTAGTCTCTTTTTGGAATAAGGGGGGAAAAAGACGAGACCTTGCTCCTGCTCTATTGTATCTCTTTGATTGCCTTCTAGGCATGCACAAGGGTAAGCTTAGTATGTGTAAGCACACATCCCTTTCCTCCCCTGCCCTCCCCTTTCCCTTCCTTTCCCTTCCTTTCTCAAGTCCTAGATGGCAGAAGAGCCATCCACTGCCATCATCTGCCCCATTAACTGTGCTACTTGCTTTCTGGGGCCTGGATAAAGTCACATGGCTGAGGTGCCACCTCTAATCCCATTTTCCATTTGTACACTGGATTTTGTTAACCACTTTTTAAATAAAAATACAGCACGATTCTAATGTACTAAGGAGTTCCACGGATAACCATATAATTTCAAAACGATACTGATTTTGTTTATATGCAGCATAATCTTTTACAGTCCTTAGTCTTTATTTGAAGCATTGCAAAGTGGATTTTTATGAAAGGTATTATAAAGGACTCCTTGTTTCTTCATAACAGATCTGAACGTTAACTGATCAGAGTTCAGATAAATAGTCTTTACTCTCCATTAAAATATTAAAAAGCCTTTGGTAAGAAACTGGCATAAAGATCCTTCATTCTTGTTTAATGAACACTTGTTGGCAAGTATAACACTTTAATAGCTTTGCAGAATGAATTTTGTGTGCGCGTCCTCCATTTCCCTGTCAGACACTTGTCCAGGTGCTGGAAATTTATTGGGGGAAGCATATTTTTACTCATTAGTTTTGTATTTGATTACAGAACAGTAAAATATGAACCACCGAGTCCCCGAGGCATAGCTGTGTACATTGAGATTAGTAATTGCATGTCACCATGTTTTCCGTTGGAATTTATATGGACAGATAGGATAGGTGCTTCTTAAGTAGGTTTAAAAGCAAAGCAAATTTGTATTTAATCTTTTTTGCAGCTATAGTTTCCCTAATGGAGAAAAGGTTAGGCAATATCATATATTTTAAACGTAGTTTTAATTTATTTTTTTCTCTTTTCTATTTTTTGCCTTCCCAGTTGAAGCATATCAGATTTTCATGCTAACCACTACTAAAAAAAAAAAAAATCAGTGCCTATAAGGACAGTATGATATAAAACCTGTCAACAGAGACCAGTTTTGCCCACATTCCAGCAAGCACAATGAGGAAGGATGATTATAGGTGTAGACAAGCTTCACCATTCAAACACGGAGCTTAAATACAAAACAAAAATTACAGGTTGATCCTCAAGATACGTCTTTTTTTTTTTTCATCTACAAAGTCAGGTTTTTTTTTTAATATGAAGATTGTAGTTTTCCCCTTAAACTTGGTATGTGTTTGGAGGCTGAGGTTGTACTTTTTTTTTCCGTTATGCTTGCAAAAAAAAATTATCGTTTTGTTGTTTTGTGGTATAATAATAAATAATAAAAGAGGTGCATGAAATAGGTGATTTTGCTTCAGTTGGTGCTACGGTTAAGCAGTGCCAATCATATTGTGCTCTTTTCTGTAAAGATGCTCGTAAATGCAGTTTCCAAAACAGAATCTAATGAGGTACTTAATGGTCACAAAACTGGCACATTTGATAATTAATGTTCCTTACTGATTTTTTGCTGATGCGGCATAGTGATAAACAGGGGCACAAGTTAACTAAACATATTCTTGAACCACTAGTTAAAATGAGAGCACAAAAAGAACTTTAATACCGTTATTTACCATAGAGTGAAGGAACACTTGATGGCATCCCTCTAGGGTCAGCTAGAAACCTCTAGACAGACAAAAAGTAGCTCTTCTAAGAAGAAACTCTTTTCACATGGAGGAGTAAGAAAGGGTTTCTGTGATTAATCTGCTTATACTATCTCCCACTAATGAAACTCAGATACTTCTAAGATCCTCAGTTGCCAAAAAATAAATACAATTTTGTGAGCACGTACTATGTGCCAGGCACTTAATTATACATTTCCTCCTTCAATCCCCATAACAATTTTAGATACAAATAACTGTCCTCATTTTATTTATTTATTTACTTTTCAGAGAGAGAGAGTGTGTGTATGCAAGTATGAGCAGGGGAGAGGGGCAGAAAGGGGGAGAGAGAGAGAGAGAGAGAGAGAGAGAGAGAGAGAGAATCTTAAACAGGCTCCACGCTCAGCACAGAGCCCGATGCAGGGCTTGATCCACAACCTTAGGATCATGATTTGAGCTGAAATCAAGAGTCAGACACTCAACCGACCAAGCCACACAAGGTGCCCGTATTCTCATCTTAAAGATTAGATCACTGAGGCTTGACAACCTCAAGGCTTTAACATAGTTTATTACTAAAAGTGGCCATTTATAGGAGAAGCAGTGGCGTACAAAGAAGAGACTGTAGTCTTACTGAGGGTATGAAACCTGAGTCTGGATCCACAAGTTACTGTTTATTTTCCAAGTAGTCTTGGAAAATTAGATTTTCCACTTAGACTTTTTGACCTCAGTTTTCTTACCTATAAAATGGGATAATAATACATCATGGTTAAGGATTGGAAATCATATCTGTAGTCCAGATTGGATATGACTTGATGACATTAAATGATCTTGAAATGGTAGTTCTTTCTTCAAAACACACACACACAGAGGCACGCACACGCACAGACATGCACACACACACAGGCACGCACACACACAATGCTTCCAAAGAATTGAGAAGTGAATTAGAAAGACAGGGACCCATGCCTCCAAATCTCAAGACCTTTCCAGTATACCATTCTGACTTTTATAAATATAAGTTAAAGTAACTCATTGTCTCACGCCTCATAAAGCAAGTTTAAATTGTAACTGATAGAAGCCCAACTCTTCAAATTTGGCACGTGATCTGATGAGTGTCTTTAGTACAAATGCATCAAAAGTGCTCTTCCACCTCATGATGGCAAACCTGGCTCTGTGTGACTTTCACAACCATTTGTAATAATATCGGATGGAAATTCCGCCGTTCAAAACTCATGCAGAAACTGATTTCCCTTTACCTCCAATTACTGGTTATAGGATCTGATTTGGGACATGTAGAGATGTGTACAATTCTTGATCTTACATGAAGTGGTTGACTTGAGACCCCTTTCTAATGAAGAACAATTTAGATTAAAATTAAAAGGTAGAAATGATCAGGGAAAATATGATCTAAAATCTTTACTAGATATTATTCTTTCAAAAGGAGAGATCAGATACTATAGTCAAAAATCTACCACTTCAAGCTTTCTCTTAAATTGCATCAATGTTTTATGGCAGATGGATCGTGTTTATTTTTTATTGTTGTTGTTTGTAAATTCCCATTGACTTCAAAGGGGGCATGCCTACTAAGAATAGTATGTGTTTCACAGCTGAGATTTAAGGGATTTGAGGGACTCAGAAAAGCTGAGAGATAATTGAAGACTCACAGGGGAGGCGTAGAAGGGATCAGAACAGCAAAGGGAGGCTCAAGGAGGATTGTAGGGGCTCCGAAGAAGCTGTGAGTGGATCAGTGTAACAAGCAGAAGTCAAAAGAGCTCCTAATGGCAGAGGAATGATGAGAGAGAATTAGAATGTCTTCGGGGACAAGAAAGAGGACGCAAGTATGGGCGAACCATCCCCAGAACACTACATTCATGCTGGGCAACCTCACCCATCCCCGTGGACTAGGTCCCGCCTTCGTGCTGATAACTCATTGCCTTGTGCCAGAGAGTAATTCCAACTCCCCACTGAACATCTCCGCTAGGCTGGCCAATAGGTGCTTCACACTCAGCATGCCCCAGATTGAGTTCATCATTTCTCCTCCCCAGCCCATAATTTCGGTGTCAGAGTAGCTCAGAGAATCTCTCTGACTTGTACACTCTACTTAGAATCTTCAGGTTCTAGGTTTATAGTCTTGTACTTGGCCTTTCTCTCTGCCTGGCTGCTTTAGAATGATGCTTTTGTCTCAGCGCCTGCCTGGCTTTACAGTCTCCTTTGTGCCGTGCTCTCTGCTCCTTCAGGTCATCCCTGGGTTTAACCAGGACCACATCCCTAGAAAAATCCAATATCTGGCATGGTGACCACCATGGGGCAAACTGCTTGTCTAAAAGAGGAATGTATCCCCTGATCTGATCTAGAAATTGGGACTTGTTCTAGATTCCTCCCTCCTCCTTACCTTCTCTGGCTAATATGCCACTGGGTCTGATCAGTTCTACCTCAAAAAGATTTCCCCCGGTCCTTTATATGACTCTTCTCTTTTCCCCTGCTGCCATTTACTTGAATTCTTTATTTCATTAACGCTCGCCTGGAACATCACAATAGTCTCCCACCTGGTTGCCTGTCTGCACTCTCGATCTCCACCTCCCACTCTATTTACTTAAATTATGGCTCAAAAGTATCCATACATGCCTATCAAATTAATTAATCCAATTAAAATTGTTTGGTGTCTCCCCATTGCTTTCAAGACAAAGTCCAAACTCTAACAGGGCATCTAAATTCCTCCTCGGTTTGTAGTCTTACTTCTCCAACATCGTTTCTGCCATCCTCACCCAGCATGTCACCCTCCCCCTGCACCGCACTGCTTGCAGCTTAAAACCATGTCATACTTCCATGCCTTGGTTATTCTCTCTATTTGAAATGTCTTCTCTCCGTGCCCTCACCTCCCACTGTCAAGCTGGTGGACACCTTATTCTTCAAGACTCAGCTCAAGTGTCGCCCCATCAAAAAGGCCTTCCAAGAGACTCTGCCCTTCAACCTCTACAGTCACGGCTACATACCGACACCATATAACCCTGGCCAAGTTTTGCCAGTAGATCCAGACCATAGAACGGGAACAATGGGGGATGAGGACTTGCCTGGCTGAAACGAGGCAGGGAACAACTCTGGCCCAAGTACATTAAGCATGGAGTCATTGGATAGATTCATATGCTACAGATGATAGTTGAGATCTGAAGAAAGTCCATGGAAGTTGTGGGTTTCTTAATAGGGAGATGAAGTGTGACAAAGGAAATCCAATAGCAGTTGATCAACTTGAGGAGGGAAATAGACAAAAAGCCAGCTGTAAGAAACAGAGGCCTCCATGAAAGGGTGACTTGGAGCACCGGGTGACTTGGTGCTGTGCCCCAGCACTCCGTGTGAGAATACTTCCACACTGGCCACAGGCCCCAGCTTAGGGACCTACGGGGATTGTTCTCCAAGGGCAAAAGTACGTCCAAGGCCTCGCTACAGCAGGGGAGCTGTGAAGCCAGAGGCGGGAAGACACCCTCCACACTCCAGCTGATATTAATTCTGTCAGGGTGGCAGTTTTTCTTGACATTTGGCCTAATTTTTTTCTTTGCTTAATTGTATTCAATGCAATTTGAAGAGCAATTATTATACCATTACGCCTTACTTTTGTTACACCTTTTCTTACTCTTCTTTAGCAAATCTCTCTCCTTGATATTTGCAGACTGCCAGTGTTTGTAAATTGTCAACACATCCCCGTTAATTGTTGCTTAGTCAGCCCTCTTTCCAGTTTACATCCTTAACCTTTCTCTGTATTCCAGGCCATTTGTTACATAAGCAGTTGCCTGGCTCAGGCTGGCCCTCATCTTTCTGACATGGAAATCTCTCTTTCAAATGGGGGAGGGGGTCTCAGGAGGTGCCCCCTCAATGTTGTGTGCATCATTGTTGACCAGCACGGGGCAAACTGCTATGGAAAGGTAGCCTCTCTACAGGGCGCCCAGCTCCACCCCGTTCCTGGGGACTGGGGGTGGGGAATGTAGTCTCCTTCCACAAACTGTAATAATCTCCTTGTCTGGGAGGGCAGCAAGCAATCAAACTGCATCTAAAGAATTTCATTTTATGGCTTAGTTGTTACACGCAGCAGCTTTAAAAACAGTCCGGATTTTGTGTCTATTTTTGCTGCGCAAACTCAGGCACGTGTCTTAACTGCTACAGGCCTCAGTTTCCCTCTCTGTAAAATGGGCATGATATATAACTCAAAAAGCGGTTGCAAAGAGAAATTATATGTAAACGGTACAATGTCACTTACGTAGGAATTGTTCAACAAATGGGTTAGTCCAGTTACATGGGGAAAAGCTTTCAGATTTCAGGTTCTTCTTTAGGGTGTCTTTTTTCTTTTTCATTTCTTTTTTTTTCCAGCGTCATCAAAGCTGACATTTCCCGAGACTCTTAACAGTTGACAGAACATGTTTGCCAAGCTTTGGGGTTTTCATTCCCCCAAATTCATTGCGTTCTCCTTTTCCCATGTCAGCGAGGTTGGACCTCTCTGCCAATTCCACCCTTCTTTAGAAAACTGGGAAATAGGAAGTTCTTTTTACCTTTCAGTCAAGATCCTTGTCAATATGTATTGTCCCCTGTTGGAGATTCACGGTTAAATGTGTTTGGCAAGTGCGACCCCTCTCCTCCTCAGCTCACACCAGAAATGTCGAAAGGCTGTTGTGGATGAAAACATAGGCGAGAACTCTGATGGCCCCGAAGTGTGTGGAGCATCAAGGGCCTGCATGGTTCATACACTTCTGTCATTGTGTTTCTTTTCACCTTCATGCCAAATCTATCAGGTCGGCCTTATTAGCCCCTCATTGCATAAAAGGAAACTGAGCATCCTGGTTTTCATGTTTATTAGAGCCAATTAACTGCAAAATTTGGATCTCTTCACACCATGCCTTGTTTTAGTGCAATCTTCCAGGCGATGGGCCCTAAAGACTAAGTAGACTTTGAAGACTTCCTTGGCCGCCACATTGTCTCTCAGCAGCTTTCCATTTGAAACCAACATATCTGAATTTGAATCCTGGCTCTACGTCTGACGAACTGTGTGATCCTTGGTAAGGTTTTTAGCTGTTATAAGCTTCATTTTTGGCTGTAAATGGATGCAATGACCCCTCATGGAATAGTGGGGCATACTTCCTGATAGTAGTATGAGTTGGTAAATGGTGGACCTCTTCCGCTCCTTCCTTTCTGTTTCAGCTCCTTGGCAAACAGCTCAATTCTCTTTTCTTCTTCCTGGACAAACCTCCTTTGTCCATGACATTGTTAACGATTTTTAGATATGTCCAAAGTAAAGCCCAAATCCTGGCCTCTTGTGTTAAGTGTCCAAATACCTCGAGATATGCCTCACTCATTTCCACCCAAAACACTTCACGATTTAAATAAACATAGTTCTACCTTGCTTTAGTTAAACAAGCTGCCATCCAGTGTTTAGGAAGAAGTGAAAAATGATATGGTGTTAGTTGGAGAGGGAAGTGGGGGATTCATATTTTTATTTTTAATATCATAGATCATAGAAAGTAGTCTCCAGGTCACCTCCACCCCCCACAGTATTTAAAATTTGTATTCAATAACATCAGGCGAGTCATTAAATTATTTCTATAACCTCGGAATTGTTTTTTCGGAATTGTTTGGGAAATAACCAAGCAATTTCACTTCCTAACTAAGCTAGAGGACTTTTTTTTTTTTTAACTTAGAATATCAAGACCAATTTCCTGAAACCAGGAAATATCACCAAGGTTTTCCTTCCGGATTTTGATCTACCCCCAAACTGATAAAACTGGTAGCTGGTGTTTGTCAAAACCTCTGTTGTAAAGGCAGTGTGGCCCCTGCGCAAAGAGGACCCTGACAGTCCTCCTCAGACATGGTTTAAAAGGCAGCTCCTCCTCTTAAAGTCCTGTGTGACCTGCGGCAAGATTCTCAGAGTCTTAATCACCTCGCTGTAAGACCAGAGTGGTAGCGGCCATTCATTCTTCCACGAACAATCCTGACGTGAGGCGCGCTGCTCTAGGCACCAAGAATACCACAGGGGACCCAACACCGAAAACGCTTGCTTTCAAGAAGGTTGTATTCCAGATGGGGAGGCAGACATTAACAAGCAAAGAAATAAATCATACACAACCTAAAATATGTCAGATGGTGAAAAATCATAAAGCAGGCTAGAGACAACACGGAGTGCTGGGAGGACGGGGATGGGCTGTTGTGGATACAGGGACACAGGAGACTCAGCATTGCCTGCCCGCTACCACGAGCTGTGTGCAATGGCTACTGTTCGTAGAAATAGCCCACATTCTGAAGTCAATCTAATCTAGCACAGGCTGCTGTCCCCTCCCACTTCCATTTTAAGCAGTCGACATGACATTCCTTGTTCAAACTCCGATAGGCAGACTTCCTCACCCAATTTTAAAACCACTTGCCTTCTTCTCCAGTCTGCAGGAACTATCTGAAACTCAAAGGAGAGCAAGTTCTTTTTTTTTTTTGGTTTTGATTTTTTTTTTTTTTTTTCTTTGTGGTGTGTCAGTTGTGTCCGTGAATGAAATTGAAGTCCCTCCAACAAATGATACAAACAGATTGTTGTAGCCTGGATGAGCTTTAGAGAGCTAAACAGAAGAGAAATAACACACAGGATTCTTAGATGTGTCCTTGCCTTTTCTGTGGCCCAGTCCCTCTGCCTGTTGTCATGGGGGACATTCAGCTGGCAGGTGCTGTCACCTGCTGCTTATGATGACGGAGGTTTTTCAGTCCGGAATGCGTGGAAGAGCTCTCAGAAGAATATTGCCATTCTGAGCTCTCATGCTCACCTCTTGTACGATTCACCTCCACTTGAAGCTGAACGGAATCCCATTAATTATCACTTCAGATAGTAAATCAGTTTCTCCTCTGTGCAAAGAAGGCTACACCCCCCCCAGCCCCTCTTTTTGTTTGGGATCGCCAGAGAGTTATTACAGACGGTATTGAACTCATAAGAATAATTTTAGCATTACTGCAACAACAAAGCATTTTGTAAATGTATAACCTTGTTTTTCTTAAAAAGCCCTGAATAACTGTGAAGTCACATTGCTGGCTTAAGTGTGATAGCTCTTCTCTCCCTCTGCTCCCTCCAACTTTAAAAGCATGTATTCAGTCCCCAGCTTTAAAGTCAAGGCAATGTGCTGATTGACTGTGCTGACATAATTGTGTTAATGACAAGACACGACGGCTACATTGTTAGATAGGTCGCTTATCATCACTATTTATTTAGTTCACTCTGCCAAGACTGAATTATACTTTTTATACATTGTGGTTAGAGTCAGTCATTTAAAGTGCTTCAGTGTTGAAACAACATTTTTTTACAAGTCTTTTAGCTGTAGTTCAAGAGAAAAAAGTCTTCTGCAGCATCATTAAACAGGGTTCAAAGTAAGTCCTTGCTGAAAGATGTGAAGTTTGAGCTCTTAGGAAATGAAATCTTTGATCTCCAAAATGATTAGTGAAAACATTTTTGTACACAGGCCCATTTTTATCTCACGTTAAAGAAAATAATACAGTTTAATCTACATAATACTTCTCATTC
The DNA here is from genome assembly GCA_030068075.1 of Paguma larvata. Lineage (NCBI taxonomy): Eukaryota > Metazoa > Chordata > Mammalia > Carnivora > Viverridae > Paguma > Paguma larvata. The sequence continues at coordinate 71,364,666 of CM057833.1, read as the reverse complement.
TGATGCCTCAAGTCAACCTCTGGTGCCAGTGACCTAGAACTGCCCGAGAGCCCTCTGCTCTTTGCTGAAGGAAGGAACTAGAGACAGGTCTATCTTTCAAGGCATCGGAGCTATTTGGCTGAATGCAAAAGGACCTTACTCACATGGTGCCACCATCTTATCTCGAAAGGATAGTATTTCAAAGATGTGACATTCTCAAAGTCTTTTTCCCCCCAGGTAATAGTTAGTAGAGAAAAAAAAAAAAAATATATATATATATATATTTGAAGCATTACGCCATCCCAAGCCACTCTGTGACAACAGGAAGTATGGCCTTTGGGATAAGAGAAGACAATACCTGCTAAAGTAGTTAGCACACAGACCGAGCGAACTCTACGTGGGCCTGACAAAAAGGTATGTAAATGTGGAGTGGCTAAACCAAAAGCTCAGATTGTCCTTCAAGTTCATAGAACTGACTTGCATTCTTATCTTCTATTTGCTATTTGCTTTCTATTTGCTTCTATTTGCTTCTATATGCATTTTCAAGTTCATTCATTCATTCATTCAGCCCCAGACATTGTTCTAGGCTCTGGGACATAGTAATGAATAAAACCAACCTCCCATCTTTAGGAAGTTTCCATTCTATGGAAGACACTCATGAGCATTCGTGAATGCTATGCTCTAGGGCTAGGATTTCTCTAATTGCTGGGTCATATGATACGCTCATGTTTGGTTTTACGGATATTGCCAAACTGGTCTCCAACATGGTCTTACACCTTGTCATCTCAGCAACTCTTGATATTTTCAGACTTTTAGATTTTGCAAATCGGATGGATAAGAAATTTTATACCATTGTAAATTAAGCTTGCATTTCATGGCTACTAAGGAAACTGAGCATCTTTTTGTTAATCACTCAGTTTGTTGTCAGTTGTTGGCTACTCTGTTTCCTATCTTGCCTGTTCGTTTCCTATTTTGCCTGTTCATATCGCCTGCTCATTTCTTTTTTCACTTGCTCATTTTTAAATTAGAATACTTTTCCTCATTGAATCGTGGGAAGTTTTTATGTACTATGGATAATAATGCTTGTCGGTTACATATTGCAAATAATTTTCACCCAGTCTGTACTTTTCCTTCTTGCTATAGTAGTATTTGTCGGACAAAAGTTTTTAATGTTTCAAATTTTTCCTTACAGCTTTACTATTGAATTACCTTGTCCTGCACTGTGATCAAAGATATTCTTTAATTTCATCTAAGTGTTTTTTGTTTTGCTTTCATACTGAGGTCTCTATTTCACCAGGAATAGATTTATATGTTTGTTATGAGGTGGAAATTCAGTCTGCCCCCCGACCCCCACCTTGGTTGTCTAGTGTTAACATGGCAGACCATGGATTTGTAGTGCCATACATTATAGTTCTGTATGTTCATGGCTCTTTTCTGGACAACTGGTCCAGTCGCTTCTGTTCCAGTACAGCGTGTCTATTCCTGACTCACTCTCGTACTGTATTAATATTTTTAATGTTTATTTTTGAGAGAGAAAGAGAGAGAGCACAAGCAGGGCAGGGGCAGAAAGAAAGCAGTCTTTGTGCTGACAGCGAGCCCGATGCAAGGCTTGAACTCATGAACCATGAGATGAGCTAAAAACAAGAGTCACATGCTTAACCAACTGAGCCACCCAGGCACCCCCTGTATTAATTATTATAATTTTAATTAAAATGTTTCTTGATATATAACATAGCATGCCCCACCTTATTATTTTAAATCATCTTAGCTCTTTACATTTCTATATTAATTTTATAACTTGTCAGATTATTTTTTAAAAATCCTACTCAAATCTTGACCAAATTTCATAGATTAATTTGGAGAGAAATTATGTCATTATAATGATAAGTTTTCCTCTCCATGAACAGGTTCCTCTATTTATTTAGGTCTCCTTAAAGTTTTAAATCTTTATCCTTTAAGGTTCTCACTTGTCTTCACAATTTTTGTTAGAATCTCTTTCTAAATACTTTTCTAATTGTTGTTAGAAAATACGGGACTATACTGTATATTGATTATTTATCCAAAACCCTAAAGTCTCTTTAAAGTCTTAAATCTCGTTAGTGTATAACCTGTTTTCTTAAAAAAAATAATTGGTTAATGGATTATAAATCTCTTCCTTCCTTATTTTTAATTTCCTTTTTTTAAAAAAGTTTATTTATTTATTTTGAGATAAAGGAAGATAGAGAGAACATATAGGGGAGGGACAGAGAGAGAGGGAAAGAGAGAATCAATCCCAAGCAGGCTCCGCGTTGATAGCAGAGCAGGGCTTGAACCCATGAACCATGAGATCATGACCTGAGCCGAACACTTAACAGACTGAGCCACCCAGGCGCCCCTTTAATTTACTTTTAAAAATCTATTCATCAGATATAATAAACATGGCTAGGACCTCCAGAACAAAAATAAATGCAAGTTAGTGTTTAACCTCTTTTGTCTCAAATTTTTAAAATATTTCACCATTAATTATGACGTTTACTGCTGATTTAGCAGAGTTTTGTTTTGTTTTTTTTTTTTTCATTTCGAAGATTATTATAACTTTTGGTCACAAGGAAGAGTTGAATTTCATCTCTTGTTCTGCATCTGGTGAGGGATCTCAGGTGGTTTTTCTCCTTAAATTTTAATGCAGTGAGTTGCCTCAATAGATTTCTTAATAATAAGCCAACCTCACAATTTTGAAACATCCTCAGTTGGATCACGATAGTATTTCTTTTGATATGTTAGATACATTTGATTTACAATTTATATTTGTTTTCTATTGTGGTAAAATACACGTAACATAAAATTTACTATCTTAACAATTTTAAGTGTACAGTTCAGTATTAAGTATACTCACAATGTTGTGCAACCAATCTCCAGAACTTTCATCTTACAAAACTGAAACTCTGTACCTATTAAACAATAACTGCCCACTTCCCCCGCCCCCTAGTCCTCAACACTCACCATTTAACTTTCTGTCCATGTCAATTTGATTACTATCCATAGGTAGAATCATAGAATATTTGCCTTTTTGTGACTGCCTTATTTCATTTAGCGTAATGTCCACAAGGTTTGTAGGTTCATCCATTTTGTAGCTGCTGTCAGAATTCCCTTCCATTTAAATGCTGAATATGGGCACCTGGGTGGCTCAATGGGTTAAGCGTCTGACTCTTGATTTGGGCTCAGGTCACAGTCTCAGGATTAGTGAGGTCAAGCCCCACGTTGGATTCCGTGCTGACAGCATGAAGTCTGCTTGGGACTCTCTTTCCCTCTCTCTCTGCCCCTCCCCCTCACTCTCACTCTCTCTCTCTCAAAATAAATAAATAAACACTAATAAAATAAAATAAAATAAATGCTAAATAATATTCCACCTATCTGTATGTGCCTTATGCACATACACTACATTTTATTTATTCATCCATCAACGGACACGTGGGTTGTTTCCACGTTTTGGCTGCTGTGAATAATCCTGCTATGAATGTGGCATGCAGGTAGCTCCTTTATTTATGATTTTTTAATCTATATTCACAAATAAGGTTGTCTCATGATACTTTCTTTGCACAATGTTTTTGTCCGGTTTAGATTTTAAAGTTGCAATAGCCTAATAAAGTTAAGAAAGAACTATTAATTTTTTTTCCTTCCTGCAACAGTTTATTTATGATTCGGATTATCTGTCCCTTGAATGTTTAGAAAAGATTATCTTTAAAATCATTAGGATCTGGTGGTTTTATTGTGGTAGAATTTTAGCTATTTATACAATTTATTTCTCGTTTCCGGGCCTATTCGTAATTTCTGTTACTTTCAGAGTCAGTTGTGGTAAATTACAGTGTTCCAGAGATTCTTCTATCCCATCTAATTTTTCAAATATATTCACATAACGTGTCTCACACCATTTTCCTAAAAAACTGGTACTCCTTATAGTTATACCTTAATTGTTGTTCCTAATATTTTTGTTTCTATTTTTGGCCACCCTCTTTTCTCTTCAAGCAGTTTTACCAAAGTTTTGACTATATTTTCATCTTTTCAGATAATCTCCAGAATTTTAAATTCTTTCTCTTGTATCTTATATTTTATTAATTTTGGTCCTGATTTTTAACATTTCCTTCTTCTTTCTTTGGTTTTACTCTGTGTTTTCTAGATTCTTGGTAGAATAATACTCATTAATTTTTCTTCTGTGTATATCTTTAGCCATACTCTACAAATTTTGTTCTGTAGTATTTTTATTTTGATTACATTTTAAATATTTTCCAAGTCTATGAGAAGTTCTTGTTTGATATATATTATTTCAAATAGAATTTTTTTAATTTTAACATAAGAAAATTTAAAAATTATGTTTAATTTTATTTTGATTACTAATTATTCCCCAATTAACCATTTTTCACTGGAAGTAATACATTTTTTTCTAATTGTGTAAAGTGGCCCTTTTCTCTAAACTTTAATTTTAAAATTGACCTCTATCACCAGTAGCTTCAGTGATATTTTATTTTGTTTTATGTTGTTTTTTTTTCAGTGATATCTTAGACTCAACTTCTAAGAAAGCCCTATAGCACAAAAGAAGTTCTAAAATGTGCAATGTTCAGTATAAACCCTGAATACGTTGTTGGCTTTTGAAAATTTCTCATCATTTTTCTTTCAAAAATCTTTTCCTTTGATGGCAGTTTAGTGTTGTTAGTCCTAAAAATATAGGGCCTGGAGTAGAATCTCTCAATAATTAAATTCTGTCTACCCTACCATTCTTCCAGGTTTCTCAAGAATATAATCACCCAAAGTATTGCAGGTAGGTGCAGTCTAGGGCTGCAGCCTGTATCACATCTGGTCATCTCGTCTACTGACCCCCGTGAGCCCACATGTGAGAGCCAACGCCTTCCAGTGCCCACGTAGCAAACCCAGGAGGAGAGGATGTCTGAGCAGCCTTTAGTGTTCACTCCCCCTGAGACCTACCCTGTGGTCTGTTATGTATTCTAGTGGAAGTGTTTCTTGATCAAGAGAAGTCTTTGGGACTAGTCCTGCCACACCAGTTTCATGGGAGAAGACAGAAATGACAGAGAGTAGTTATGAGACGACAGTGATTAGCCCAGGCTGGTTCATTTTATAAGCTATTCATTCCTTCCAATAAAAGCACCACACTCCAGTAAAGTAAGGCCACTTCCTGCGCATGAGGACTTCCGTTCTATCTGTGGCACACTTCAGAGCTCCTTTTCCTCCAGGTGGAGTGATGGGGACAACAGCTCCACCTCTCAGTCCCCGGTAGTGACATCGTTTCGACAACATTGTTTGCAGACTGGTGACCACGGTCAGGGCACTTGCCACATCCAGAGAGGGATGCACCAGCACTGAGAGAGAGCAATCCTCTTGTGACCAAATTTTCTGCCCTTGACCTTGCGATCAATTAAGGATCGAAGTGACTGTACCGAGTGGAACTCAGGTGTTTGGCATTCTGTAAAGTGATTAAACATGGGAAAATATGAGGCTGGGAAGGAAAAGATGGTTGGTATCACTAGAGGAAGGGGGATGTGTAGCACTTAGGTGAATGCAATACTGAGATTGATTAGTGACTAACTCATTTGTTTACTGAGTGTTTATGATAATAATAGAAAGTATTTATATAGCATCTACTAGGTACTAAGACCTTTACATTTATTAAAATACTTAACATTTGCAACAGTCCTCTGATGTTTCTGTCATCTTTGATGTAAACATGATACAACCGAGGCATGGAAAAAATGATGGCCACGTTGCTAGGAGGTGGCAAACTGAGATTTTAACCCAGGAAGACTAGTTACAGAGTCCAGGCCCAACTTAACCCCCTGTTCTATGATCTCTTAATATATTATTAGACATTGATATATTAGAATACACACACACACACACACACACACACACACACACACACACACACATATATATATATTTAGTAGAGTATACATCAATACAAACCTGAATAAGACATGGATCCTATTCTCTACCCTTAATGAGCTTACGGTCCAGTTAGAGTGACTCTAAGTATATAACCTAGTGAAATACAGAATGAAGTGTAAAATACCTAAGAACAAGAAGCTATTAAAGAACCTAGGAGGGAGACCAATGATTTTTATAGATCCATGCCAAAGGGAGGAAACTATATCTAAGCTGACACCTGAAAATGAATAGTAATTATTCAAGCAAAGACATTGAGAGGAGAGAGTTCCAGGCAGAGGAAGAGACTATGCAAAGGCCCCCAAGCATGAAGCAACTGTATTCAAAAGGTTCATTTACAGAACGTCGTGGAAAAGCAATGGGAAAAGGCATGATAGTAAATGCTGGCATAATCCCACTCAAAAGGTCATACCACTGTTGGACCCGACTAGACTAGAATTAGCTATGCAAAGAAGCAAAACAGACAAACTAAAAAAATCCTAAAACTCAAGGGAAGTTATCTTCGGAGTGGCTTAAATGCCTTGCATTTGAGAAAACATAGCATGCAAAAGACAATGATAGAAATAGCTTTCTTGACTTCTGACAAGTTGACAGATTGCAACATATCAGGCAGATCAATTTATAGTGTTCAATAATTTTTCACGTATTTCTCCCTCATGCTCTCTCCACCAGACTCTAAGTTTCTTGAGTACAGAATCCTGTCTAAATTATCTCCAAATTTCCTTTTAAAATAGTCCATAGAAGATGTCATGGGTATGTTAGTATTATTTCTCCTTGGTAAACGGTAGATCTCTACCATGATTGTTTACATCTCGTATGCTTTGTTTGTTAACACTTTTCAAGACTTTGGTGTCTTTGACCTCTAAGGAAGAAAATAATAAAATTTTTAAGACAGGCATAAAGTTATATATTATTTCAAACAATAATATTTCAAACAAAGTGAATTTGAAATTTGAGTGAATTTTATCCCTCAGAATAGAAAAACCCCTTTATGGTCATAACGGTGTGAGTAAATATAGATTTCCATATGAATACTACATTTTTTATATTTGTGTACTGCTGTACGAATGAATGGGCAATATATTTTTTAGCACATTACTTTCCTTGTTCTTTCAGACAAACTCCAAGCTATTAGGAAAATCAGCACTCCTGACCTTGTTAAAACAATGTACATGTTTTACTCTGTAGTCTAAAGAAGATGGAGTTTTCCCCAAATGTATTGGGTACTTTTGATATCACAAGGTCATTGGTCATGTCACATACATACAGAGACTGAAGCACTCTCTTAATTTCCTTTAATATAACGGGAACACAGTAGACAATGTGTCCTTATTTAGCCCTTATTTAGTTTTCAGAACACGGAAAATGCACGGCACAGAGTGGCTTTTAGAAACTACTGTAATAAGTATTCACAAATTTTATATATCTGTGAATACGTATATATATTCTCACGATAGATAGTGATACATAGAAATATATGGATATCCATAGATTAATATCCAAACATCAAGAGTTTAGTCACTTATGAAGAAAAGATAAAAAGGCATCAGGGAAAAAAGATACTTTCATTGGAAGTTTTATTTTTGATGGATATAAGTGTCAAGAGGAAACCAGATCCAACTATGATCACTATCTGTTGATCTCAGGCGTCATTTATTCCAAATACAGTTAGTGAGCATGTATAATGTGGAAGGCACTGTATTAGGCACTGGGAGTATAGTTCTGCAGAAGACAGACACACCTGCTCCTAGAGAGTCGGGCCATCCTGCAGTGTAATAGCTGTTAGAGCAAATCTTGGAGAAAGCCATGTATATGGCAGCTTAACTCTTGCAGGAAGCCAGTTACTAATGATTCCAGTCATTCATGACCTTTGTCATAAGCAGACACTAGAAGCTAAAAGAATTATTCTCCTAAATCCATTTTGTTCATCTCTACTGGTATGAACTCATTCAGACCGGGCAGACGCCAAAAGAAATTTCTACATACATGCAAATACTCAACCGGGTTTGACAATTTGTTTTCTAAACCGTTCCATGCTAAATATCCTTTTGTGTCCCCTTTCTCCTGATGCGCCCATCTCGAGGTGTCACCAGCCTGCCTGTGTGCAGTAAAGAAACCGACATGGGGTTTTCACTCATTTGACTCCCACATTGGACTGTAGCTTTCAACCCACTCCAGATTGTAGATTTTTACGTGAGTCCTCCTGCGTTCACAAAGGTTCTTCCTCCTGGTATGTCAAGTTTGGTAGCTTACGGCATGGGAAAAATATGCGCAGACTTCCAGAGAGTAGCCCACTTTACACATAGCTGCACATCAGCTGATGAGAAACTCAGGGTTTGGTTTCAAGGAAGTTCAAGTCCCCTACCCTGCAGTGAAGTTAAAGAAAAAGATCAGCCTAAGTGGGTATTGTGGCATTGTTTTCTTTATTAATTCTTCTTTGTCTAGTTATAACTAAAAGAATGTTAGTAGAATCTCGCTTTCACGTTTGGAAGAACGCTTCTGTGATTCTAACTCTTTTCTCATTCTCAATATTTCTTTAAGCAACAAATTTCTTCAAGTATATCGTCTGCCTTTCAAAACAGAAACTCTAAACCTTTGAGTGATTTATCTCTTTTGAACTCATCCCTTCATTGAGGCCATCCTATGTCTTTTCTTTCCCTCATAAGTTGAATTCTATTTTCTACTTACGGGCCCATGGTTTGTTTTTGTTTTTATTTTTTTTTAATTTTTTAGTCAGTGATGGAAAAGTTTGTCTTCATGTCATAATAATTCATAAGTATGCTTATAAGAATACATAAGTGTTCAAAGTAAATAGAATGTGTCCTGTCAGATATGTTTACAGAATTAGAATAAAGAGAGGCAAGTTCTTCAAAGGAACTTGAAAGTTTCCTAGGCATAATGTGGGGAATCACCAACTCTAATCTGGGAACGATGACAGTACAAGCTAATTCTGGGGGATTAATAACTGGTTTGGATCCTAGTTAACCTGTTTTAAAAACTCTTAGCTGGTAATCCCTGATGATCCATAATTTCCCCGAGGTTTTTCTGCATGATTCAGCACTTTTTAAGGGAAGCCTATATCCTGGTAGTCCTTAAAGTTCGTGATTTTTTAAAAATAGCCCGTATCCGATTAAGTAAATTCTCTTCTATTCTTAATTTCCCAAAACTTTTTATAGTCATGAATGGATATTAAATTTTATCCAATTGAAGTGATCATATTTTTTCTTTGTTCTATTAATGCGGGTGATTTACTGATTACTTTTTGAATATTGAGCCAACTATGAATTCTTGGGAGAAACTTGACTTGGTTATGATGTATTTATTATTTAACATGTCACCAGATTCTACTTTTTAATATATCACTTAAGGATTTTGTAGCAATATTTATCTGAGAAATTGGCTTGTACTTATCCTTTCTTTTAAAGTCCTTTATAGGATTAATTAATTAATTAATTTATTTATTGTAGGGAGAGAGAGCAGGCACAAGCAGGGGTGGTGGAGAGAAAGACAGAGAGAGAGAGAGAGGGAGAGAATCTTAAGCAGATTCCACGCTCAGTGCAGAGCCCAATTTGGGGCTCGATCTCGGGACCCCTGGATCATGACCCAAACCAAAATCAAGACCCAAACCAAAATCAAGAGGCTGATGCTCACCCAACGGAGTCACCCAGGTGCCCCTGTAGGTTTAAGATCAAGGTTATCTTTGCCTTTTAAAATGAATTGGGGGCGCCTGGGTGGCTCTGTCGGTTGAAGCAGCCGACTTCAGCTCAGGTCATGATCTCACGGTCTGTGAGTTCGAGCCCCAAGTCGGGCTCTGTGCTGACGGCTCAGAGCCTGGAACCTGTTTCAGATTCTGTGTCTCTCTCTCTGCCCTTCGCTTCCTCATGCTCTGTCTCTATGTCTCTCAAAAATAAAATAAAATGAATTGGAACTTGTTTTCAGTTCCATTCTCTGGGAGAATTTATCTACGATTGGTGTAATTTTCCTTAAATGTTTGGAAGAATTCATTGGTGAAGTCATTTAGGTTTAAAGATTTTTTTTTTTTTTTGGTGGGAAGGATTTCATTAAGCATTCAGTTTATTTAATGCATATAAGAACTATTCAAATTTTCTATTTAATATTGTATTAGTTTTGAAAACTTGTATTTTTCTAGAAATTTGTTTCATCTAAATTTTCAAGTTTAGTATCCATTCAATATAGCTAGGATTGTAGTCATATCCCATTTTTCAGTTCTAAGACTGATAATTTGTATCTTCTCTTTTTGATTAACCTATCAATTAATAGTCTTTTTAAATAATAAACTTCTAACTTTGTGGATTTCTTCCCCTTGTAACTTTGCTTTTTGTTTCATTTTCTTCTGCTTTTGTCTTTAATACTTTCTTTCTTGTACTTTTTTTGGGTTCATTTGTTTTGGATTCTTACCTCACATTTCTTTACATCAATTGTCACATTATTGATTTTCAACTTTTCTTCCTGTCTAGTGTCTTCATTTCAGGCTTTCAAATTCCCTCTGATCACAGCCTTCGCGAATTTCTAAAAGTTTTGATGTAATATTTTCATTATCATTTAGTTCAAAATATTTCCTAATTTCCCTAGTAATTTCTTACTTTTCTGTAGATGACTTTTAAGTATATTTCTTGATCTCCAAAACTTGGATATTTTAAAAATACCACTTTTTATTGATTTCTAGCTTAATTCTGCTCGGGTCAGAGAACACACTGTCTGATCTCAGTCTTCCAAAATTTGAAACTTGCTTGATGATCCAGGATACAGTCGATTTTGGTAAATATTCCACGTGCACTTGAATATATGTATCTTTAGATTCAGATATTTTATGCCTTTACTCAGATATTTTATTGTCGGCCTGATCAATTGGTGAGGTGTGTTGCATACTCTCTTACCATAGGTATAGATACATTTATGTATGGTTTTGTTTCTGTCTCCGTTTTTGACTTGTGTATTTTGAAATTATGTTATTAGGAGTTTGGAAAGATTACTATATATACTTGGAAGTTTCATCCTTTTGTCATTTTGAAATGTCACTGTTTTTCTCTAAAAATACCCCTTTGAATGATATTATTAATATAGCAGCAATTTTTTTTTTGTTAGGATTTTCATTATTCCTCTGTCCGTCCGATTACTTTCAAATTACCTGTGTACTTATATCTAAGATGTGTCTTCTGCAAGCAACATACCGTCAGCTTTTGTTTTTCTTTCTTTCCTTTTTAATTTTTTTTAATGTTTTTATTTATTTTTGAGAGACATAGAGGCGCAGTGTGAACAGGGGAAGGGCAGAGAGAGAGGGAGACACAGAATCGGAAGCAGGCTCCAGGCTCTGAGCCTGTCAGCACAGAGCCCGACGCGGGGCTCGAACTCACAGACCACGAGATCATGACCTGAGCTGAAGTCGGCCGCCCAACCGACTGAGCCACCTAGGCGCCCCAAGCTTTTGTTTTTCATCCAATCTGACCACCTCTCTTTTTGAACGGGAGTTTTTGGGTCATTTACATTAAATGTAATTACTGATGTCTATAGCTTTATAGCTATAATCTTACTACTTGTTTCCTATTTGTTTCTCCTGCTTTATATGTGGTTTTCTCTCCCTTTTATCCTTCTTTTAAATTATTTTTTATAATCCCATTTTCTATTAGTTTGTTAACAGTTTATCATTATTTTCATGATTACTCAAGAGATTAAAGTATGCATCCTTGTTTTATTATGGTCCATGTTTTTACCTTTTCTCAAATAATGCCGATATTATGCTTTCCCTCCTTTTGTCCTTTCTATCACTTATATTATTTTCTATGCGTTTTAATTCTACATTTGTATTTCATACTCCACCAGACGTTAGTGTTACTATTTTTTCAGTAAATATTAATTTTCATTTACCTACACTAGTCAATGATTTCTTCCTTTCTTTTCTTTTTCTTCTTCTTCTTCTTTTTTTTTTTTTTTTTTTTTTCTGGCACTGAGTTAGGTTGGTTGGACCATTTACAAAACAGATCAGGGTTTTACCAGAGCAATTTGCCTCATGCAGGCCGAGGTGAGGTGACCGAGAAAGAAGTCTGACAACTTGAGTTTTATCCTGGGCTCACCACTGACTGGCTAGAGAATATTGGACAAGTTTTTCGACTTGTCTACAACCACATTTCCTTATCCTTAAACCGAGGGGTTGAGATTATAGAAATTTGATTCCAATTTTAGCATTTTGTGATACTAAGGCATTTTTCTTTGCCAGGGCTACATTAATAGGCTGTGCCATTATATCATAGCGTCCTTATTATTTTAAATTATTTATTTTTATTTAATTAAATTATAAATTTAAGTCTATTAAATTAAAGAATAGATTTAATTTTATTTAATTATTTTAATGCAATTAGAGCCACAAGTACAGTTCACAGGAAGCGTTTGTTATTACTATTCAAATCTAAAAGTTGAACAAACTAAAACTATTTCCATTCTTCTCCAACTTATTATATGAAAATTATAATGTCAGTTACATTTAACATTTTTTAATGACAATTAAAGAATTTTGTTGCTTTCCTAATTATGTATTATCTAACTGAGTATCTGTGAGGCTTATTTCCAATACTAAACATATATATTCATACACACACAGATATAAAGGCCAGTTTTCTTCTATGGTGTGTTATTTTATGTTTCCAATTATCTCAAGGGATAGTAATGAAATTTTTAAAAATTTATTTTAATTCACTTTAATTTAAAAGATAAACATACCACATACCATTTTGGATACTGGATGGAGGAATAAGAGAAAAATAATTAGTATCAGGTTCAAACAGTCCCTAAGAGGTCAGAAATAAAATTTAAGGAGCGAAACAAAGGTCTTCTCTCTTGTTACAAAATAGGAATGCAGTAAATATTGGATAAATGAATGAATGTCGTGTGAAAACAAGGGAGTTAAATTTTACAGAATCATCTGACCAGGAATATAATCGAGAGTGAACGACACTGTATCTTGGCAATATCAGGGAAAATCACGAGTATTTGATTCATATGTCTTAACTAAAGAGAAGTGTTTACGGAATGCGCCAGCATTGTTGCCATCACAAGCCAATGGTATGGTAATTAGTATGTCCCAGCATTATTCCACTGTAGCCTGTGTAGAAATTAATACTTGTCTAGGGAAGTCCAAAGCAAGGAATGTTCGTGTCTGCTTTCAATACTGTCCCCTCTTGTTGCCTCTTCTCTTAAAAACTTCATATCAAAATGTATTTGTAACGTGCTGACTTGTTAAAATTAGGCACTATCACCTACAAAGGAAAAAGCAATCTGTATTGTATGCCTATATCCACAGTCCAAAAACTGACTTACCCAGGCAGTAATTAGAAAGAACTCTGGCCAGAAGGAAAGCTTCAGCTTTCCAACAAGTTCTCCAAATCGATTTGCTTATATTTTTTCCCTCGGAGATACATTCCAAACACTCGTTCCTTTTCCAAGTTCTTCGAACGCCTGCTCTCTCATATCCTACCAGAAAGTTTCACCTTTCCTAGAATTTATTGTGGAAAAGTGAGGAAAAAGGCATCGCTGATTTCAGCAATTGAGAGGGGACGTTGGGAATAGAAGAGACAAGCCAAGGTCCTTCTGGAAGGATCTTCAGTACGTCCACAGCTTTCTAAACTGGATTTTATATTTCCTTTTTATTCACAATATGAAAACGTGTTCATGGTATAAACATATATAAACATGTTCATGTTATAAAATTTGGAAAAATAGATAAAATGTGGAATGAAGAAAAATCAAAAGTGTCGGTAGTTTCACCACACAGATTAATATATCTTTACTCTGTGGTGCATTTATTTATCCTAAATCAGGACAATATTGTATGTACAGTTTTGTACTCTGCCTTTTTTTTATATATACATTCATTTATTCAATTCCCTATTGATGAACATTTAGGCCAATTCTACTTTTTTTTAATATTTTAAATAATTTTAGATGTGTCTCAGTGTCTACAAATCTTTATATTCATAGCTAATTATTTTCTTATGATGGATTACTAGCCATGAAATTAGATGTACCTTTGGCATAACGTTTTATAGCTCTAGACAAAGTTTCCAAATTACCAAGAAGGCAATTTTTTTGTATTTCACGCAGCGATGTACAAAAATAGCCATTTGTCAGCAACCTCAACACACTGGCTATTACCGCTTTCTTTGCTCTTTGCCAACTTTTAGAAGAATAAGTGTATCTGTTAGTTTCATGTGCACTTTTTTCACAACTTTATTTTATTTATTTATTTTTTGTGGAAACAAGTTTAGCTGTAATGTAGAGAAAGGATTGGAACAGAGACAGAACCTGGTAAAATGCAGGTATTTGCCACACCTGCGTTACTTAAGATACACTTAATTTTCCCACTTTTCCAACTGAACGGGTGTCCATATTGGCTCACTCCCTTGCAGGCATGATACCATGCGTATTCTCCACCCAGCTGGCCACCAACCCCCTACAATCTCTGCCACTAAGAGGTCCTATTCGTGCAGACAAGATCAAGCTGTTGATGAACTTTGGAACTAGATGTCGGTGATCCCCTCTGACAGGGAAGGGTCGTTCTGTACTTCATGTAGGACACCAAGGGTGCTGGAGACTCAGGAACACCGAATCCAAGTTTACGGTGTGGATGTGTGTTATTACACTGCGTGATGAGAATGGACTGGATGCTAAGAGCAATGATGTTGTGTATTCATCAAACAGCATAAACTATTTTCAAAAAGTATCAGTATAAGTCAAGACCCTCTTAGATAATTCACAACCTGAAGGCTTTCTGGAGGACTAATATATTGTGGGCAAGTGCTCGACTCTCTTGCAGAGATTAATAATTTAATCATAAACTGATTTTTATGCACCCTGATGATTTTTTTGTTTTGTTTCCTGAGCTAAGTGTTCTTAAGAAATTCTGCAGTGGTAAATGAAATCACATTATAACTGCTGAGAAACTCCTGCTAGCTTATTTAACATTCAAACAATGTTTATTGACCACAGGCAGAGCCTATGGGCGAGGAATGTAAGTCTCTGCAGTCAGACCAGACGGCCCTGGCTCCAGTCCACCTTCTCCACTTAATAGCTGTGACCTTGAGCAATTTAGTTGCCCTTTCAGTGCCTCAGTGGCCTCTGTAAAATGGGGATAATTTGCCTCCTACTTCAGGAGGTGCCACAAGGATTAAATAAGATAACATAGGCTTAAAACAATGCCTAAAACATCGTAAGTGCTCTACAGATGGTATCGATTAACATAGTGCATCTAGAGACCAAACATCCTGCTCAACACGGTGATATGTAAAGATATAAATTAGGGGCTCCTAGGTGGCTCAGTTGCTTAAGCGTCCAACTTCGGTTCAGGTCACGATCTCACGGTTTGTGAGTTCGAGCCCCGTGTCAGGCTCTGTGCTGACAGCTCAGAGTCTGGAGCCTACTTCGGATTCTGTGTCTCCATCTCTCTCTGCCCCTCCCCCACTTGTGCTCTGTCTCTCTCTGTCTCTCAAAAATAAATAAATGTAAAATAAAAAATTTTTAAAAAAGATAAATTAGACATAGTGACTAATCTCAACTAATTTACAACATAGCAGGGAAGATAAAACATGTATGCAAAACCTACAGATTTTTCAAGGCTCAGATTAAATGCATCAAAATCTCCGTTAATTTTCTCTTGTTCAACGTAATCGTCCCAACGTCAGCCTAAATGGACTTTCTCTGTATCACGTTCTACCAAGTTTCATAATTAATTATGTACATGTCTATTCTTTCTTACCAGATTCTGATCTCCATGCAACAGATTTATTTCATCCTACTTCTCCATTCCTGGTCCGTTGGCTGACACATAGTAAGTGCCTGATAAATATTTGATGAATGAATGAATGAATGAATGAATGAATGAATGAATGACGGTCCAAGGCAGTTCTGTTGGCTGAAGCAATTGCCACCAGAGCGAGCGTCACAATCAAAACGCTATCGACATTCACCTTCTATAGTCTCTGCCATGAGAGCGGGAAAGGTCCAGAGAGATTCACTCCTGATTTGCATGTAGTGCAGAAAGTTTTGTGGGGAACATGGCACTGGAAGACGTTCTTAAGTGATTGAACACGGCACTCAGTCTCACTGAGCCTCAGCTTCTTTAATCAGCCTTTTCCAACCTTCTCTCCTCATCGTGGAATTCAGGAAATGTGCATTTCTTCAGCGAATACATGCCTTCTCAAATTTACAGAAATAGTCCACGCACGGATTTTGAAAACATAATTCACCCTAGTGCACATGTCCTAGGAAAGGGAGAAATACATGACAGAGATACACATCATGTGTCCAAAGATAACTTCGTAATGGTTTCTGGGTTGTTAAAATCTGAGGAAACCATTGCCTTTTAGAGGAAAGTTACAGTAAATGTCACCATACGAATAAACATTGGAGTGACATGCTTAAGCCTGGTTTTACTTGTTATGATTATGTTGCCTGACTCTCACCACCACAAGTGCTTCCCTCATATTTTCCTTCACATTAACATTTACGACGAAGGGACAGCATTCCCCTTTGCTCACAGTGGCCAGAATGAGCCCCTTTACGCCCGGCAATAATTCAGCAGTCACAGGCCAGGGAGAGGCCAGCAGAAACCCAGCTTGCTATGGGCCTCAGCATGCTTCCCCAGCTCCACCCCGGCCAACAGAACTGCCATTTGAAATCCATCTGTTACAATTCATGGACCTCAATTCTGACCGAGCAGGTAGTTGTTGAGCTGGAAGTGAGCAGAAAGGACCGGAGGTTCTAAAGGGAAACATTCTTCAGGCGCTGCTCCGCGTTCCCGAAGACATGAAACACCTAAGACGGCACCACGAGGCATATTTTTCAGCGCAGAAGCCGCAGAAAACAGAACATGACTCCCCTCCCCTTCTTTATATTCCAATGAGATTTGCTAGTTTAACCAGGGCTGCGGTACAAAAGCACTTGTGGTTCATGTTATATTAATAGTGTGGCCTGATTATCAAAAACCATTATTCTTGGTTATCTTGCAGCAGCTGTACCGAGCTGCTATAAGTCAGAGTGACTGCCCGCACGGCGTTTGCTCCCTGCTTATGATAACAGTATTCGTGATGCAAAAGTGCGTTTGTAAAATTATTGCCTTTTAAAGATCAGATTTGTTATAAATGAGATGTGATCACACAATTTCTTTTCCCTGTAGAAAAAAAAATTAAATACATAAATTAAACGTCAGGATCCTCCCTTGTCGTGGCTTCACATGGGTCACTTTACTTGTGGTCAAACTCAGAGGTATGGCTTTCAAAGCAGATGCCGCGTTAGCTGAATCCTGGCCAGGGGCACAGCCAGCCGCTTTTCTTCTCCTTTTCTTTGATGTTGTCTTCTGCAGCTCCGATTGCTGCCTTGTGGATCCAGCCCTTTTTTATGCTGGTGGAGGGGTGCTTTGTTTACTTTAGTTTTGTGTTTTAAAAGCAGTAATGATAATGGATCGGAAGCCATACCACGTCCCCGATAGATTCGAATCACTGTTTCCGGTTCTCGGCAGAACTCTCTGTGGCTGGAGTGGCGGCATTCACAGCTCCTCAAGGCTAAGGCCACTGTAGTTGACTTTTTAATTTCGCCCTCCCTAGCTGCGACGCTTTCTCAGGCTCGGGTTTTGCATGGAAGAAGAGACAAAGCCAGGAAGGAAAGCAACTCTAATAAAGTAAAAGAACTCAGTTTTAATACTCACTAATCTCCTTCTCTAGGTTATGTGTTTCATTATACATTCTCCGCCAACCGGGAATAAGAGAGGTATGGCTTTACTGGTGAAAGCGCAAGGGACGTTCTTACTTCGCATCTTTCCAAGCCCCCCAGTTCCTTTATAAACAAACAGACACAGGACCGTCTCTCCCCTTATGCTTTTCCTCTTTGAACAACATTTTAGAATCCTTGATAGTTACAGACGGTTAAGCTTTTCAGCCCTAATTCATTAAAAAAATATATTCATGACAAGTTGTTTGAAATGTGGTCCCTTAAGCTTTTTCTGTCTTTTAGAAACTGTTTCATATCGCTATCTAAGAAGAAAAGCCAGCCAAGATTTACATTTTAATTTAGTTAACCAAATAGTTCAGACTGTGTTCTCCAAAGACAAAGACTGGTCTGTAAGTGGGCCGGATTTTCCTGTATTTTATTGCCGTAATTTGCATGAGAAACACCAGATCCTGTATAATTGTTGCTTTGTTGTTGTGATCCGAGTAGCTGTTTCCAATGTCAATAATTATAACTTGAAATGAAATTTAGTAGCAGTTAGGGGGTGGGGAGTGGAGGCGACTGCCAGCCAGTCAGAACTGCACATCAAACTAACCACAGTCTAGCCTTCTAATGTGACACGCGCGGCACCCAGGCTTCCAACAAAACTCCGCACAAAGTAAATAGAATGAGCAGGCCACTTGAGCCTCGCCACACTATGCATCTTGTGTGATGCCCTTGTGTTTTGGTATCTAATGAAGAACTAGCATGTTTTATATATGATGGCTGCTAATTGCTTCATTACCCATGCAAATCATAAAGGCAAACTGTGTCTTATCATAAAACTGGTAACTAGGCCGTTTAAAAGCGAAGCTCAGGAAAGCACTATTATGTCCATGCTCCTGCATTCTCTCTCTCTCTCTCTTTCTCGCTCTCTCTTTTTTTATGACTTTGTATTAAGTTGGAGCTTTTTCTCGGTGGTCATTTGTTCCTTTAGATTAGTCTTCAGTTAAGATAAGCATGTAATGGATGAAGCCAGGGGCCTTGTCGAGATTGCTGCTGCGGCTGCCGGCGGGCGTCCGCACACCACCCTCCGCTCTGCCCGAAGCTCCCAACTACCCTGCCAGGGGCGGGAGGCCGCGGGCTCGGAGAGGGCCCTGCAGCCGCGCCTGCGCCGGCCTCTGTCAGCGGGGCGAGGCCACCGCGGCCTCGCCGCCCTTCTTGGCTTATTAAAGGTAACAGGAAACCATCGGAGGGGAAAAAAGAGACTGAAAGGGGAGGCCTGAGTGGGAAAGGAACACCTTCTAAGACCCCCGGCTGAGCGGGGTGTAGTGACAGACAGTCACCTCTTCATTACTCAACTTTGGAACCTCCTGAGCTCCTTATTCCGGGTAATTAACACCTTAGCCTTGATAAGGCCACTTCCCACATTTTCCTGATAATCAGCCCACAGCTAATAGGCATTTTGTTGTCCTTCCCGTTGTTTTTCTTGCGGGTGGGAAAAGAAAATCTTCAGCCAAGGGATTTCAAAAACCCAAATAAACGTATAATAACCTACAATTTCCATCTTCGAATGCGGTTTTCATCAGCCCCCCCCCCCTCCCCGACGATGGCAGGCGGGTCCGCTGGAAGACGGAGGGGTCGATTACAGTAAATGGAATTCGAGACTAAGCAGCAGAGGTGGTGTCAAGGTAACAAAGAAATTCTGCGTGTGCGCTAATTCCTCGCCGCAGCTGTTGGGGTGTTAGATGAGGAGGCTGCACACCTTTCCCAGGAATATGAAAGCAGACTGTCTCACCGCCTGTGTTTGTCCTCGTAGCCTCATTCTTGCTGCTAGCAGAGCATGTCCCAACTGTTGTCAATTTATCAATGTAACCTGCACCGGTGGGCACAGTGTGAGCAGCCATTAGGACAGGTGCCTCTATCCATCACAGCCAGTCACTTATTCCACCTTGTCAAGGAAACTAAATGGAGCTTTTGGAGAAATGTAAACAACTCTCTAATGGACAATCAAAGCGCCACTTTCTGAAGCAAACAAGGGGAAGAAATCTGACAAGACATTTTTAGGGAGGGGATAATATTTAAGTGTTTCTGAAAAGAACTTTTTAATGGCTGTGGTTTGAAAGCGCCGGGCTGGCGTGGGCGTGAGAGGAAGCGAAGTGGCGGAGTAAAACGACCCGAGCGAAGGCCTTCTTGTGGCCAAAGATGGAGAAATCAGGCTTATGAGGAAGGGACGTGCTGAGTGAAGGAACCATTGACTAATTCTGGGGGAAGAGTCAAAAAGTTGATGAGAAAATCGACTTAAAAAAAAATAAGACAAAAGGCTTCCTGGGAACCACTGAAGGCTTGTCGTTAATCGTTTGTTTTCATCTGCGTGTGGTTCGCGTTCTAAATGTGTATGAGGGGAGCAGAAAAGCCCTATGAAATATCTATTCCCCAAGACCACCCTTCATGGCCGAGTCCTAACTAAACAGATGGCTTTTCCGCTGCGTCCCTGAACACAGAAAAGTCGGCTTTGTCAAACCAGGAGGGGAGGCAAATTCCTCAGGAAATGCTCTGACTCTGCCCCTTTCCCAGAGCGGCCTCCCCCTGCGGTGATGGGGTTGAGGGGGAGGAGACAACCGCCAACAGTAGTCATCTCACACGTGGGCGTTCAGGACTGCGCCTTGACCGTGCCTGCGAAGGAGCCAGGGCAAACTGCGGAGCGCAGGTGTCTCTGGCACGGCATGCCCGGTGCCTTAGGCAGATGGAGAGCGACACACTGAGCCAGCCGAAGCTTCTGGGTGGCCTTCCAGGGACACTTTGTGGTTACCCATTCTGGAGGCAACAAAGACCGCAGTAGCTGCCAATAAGTGCATCATGGGGGAGGAGAAGTGGCCAATCTCACAGCGATGCAAATAAAGAGAAAAGAGAGATGCTCTGGGAAGAGGTTACCTTCTGGGAATGAAGTAGCAGCTAGGGCCAAGAGGTCACTGCAACCTTGCCAGCTGACACGTCTGGAAATAGAGCCTGGAGTTGGGGGCGTTGACACTGGCCCTGACACTCTCTCGCCAGAGAATGCTTGTCTCAGTCAACTTGGTCTTCCCTGGTGGGTGTCAGCTGCTTTCTTCTCATCAGTGTTTCTAATTTATGGTTACCCCGGGATCTAGAAGTCAAGATCCTATTCACGTAAGGTGAGCAAGTGTTGGGTCTTATCGGCCATCTAGTGGTACTGTGACCCCAGGTCTCTAGCCGAGTCTTCTTTTTTTTTTCTTTTCTTTTCTTTTTAATGTTTATTTGTTTTTGAGAGAGAGAAAGAGACAGATTGCAAGCAGGGGAGGGGCAGAGAGAGAGGGAGACACAGAATCCGAAGCAGGCTCCAGGCTCTGAGCTGTCAGCACAGAGCCCGACCCGGGGCTCAAACTCACAAACCGTGAGATTATGATGTGAGCTGCAGTCAGATGCTTAACCTACTGAGGCACTCAGGCGCCCCACCAGCTGAGTCTTCTTAACAGTCAGGACCAAAAGGGAGGGTGGTTGTTAACAAACCACCCCACTGAGGAGAATGTGCATCTTTGTTTCAGTCAGGTGAGCCCTTCTCCAGACATGTGCTATCCATTAGAGCCTTCTGGGACTCCCAGTGTGGTAGCCACTAGCTCTATCTGGCTTTCAGTACTTGAAATGTGGCAAGCATGATTGAGGAATCAAATATTTAACTTTCAGTCCATCAGTTAATTCCAATTTAAATTTAAATAGCCCCGGGGCTGGCCAACAGACACATGAAACAATGCTCAACTCACTCATCATCAGGGAAATACAAATCCAAACCACACTGAGATACCACCTCACACCTGTCAGAGTGGCTAACATTAGTAACTCAGGCAACAACAGATGCTGGCGAGGATGTGGAGAAAGAGGCTCTCTTTTACACTGCTGGTAGGAATGCAAACTGGTGCAGCCACTCTGGAAAACGGAGTGGCTGTTTTCCTCAAAAACTTAAAAATAGAACTACCCTACGACCCAGCAATTGCTCTATTAGGTATTTATCCAAGAGACACATGCACCCCATGTGTATGCTGTTTCGAAGGGACACATGCACCCCCAATGTTTATAGCAGCACTATCAACAATAGCCAAAGTATGGAAAGAGCCCAAATGTCCATCCATGGATGAATGGATAAAGAAGATGTGGTACATATATAATGGCGTATTACCTGGCAATCAAAAAGACTGAAATCTTGCCGTTTGCAACTACGTGGATGGAACTAGAGGGTATCATGCTTATCGAAATTAGTCAGAGAAAGACAAATATCATATGACTTCACTCATATGAGGACTTTAAGATACAAAGCAGATGAACATAAGGGAAGGGAAGCAAAAATAATATAAAAACAAGGAAGGGGACAAAAACATTAGAGACTCTTAAATATGGAGAACAGAGGGTTACAGGGGGGCTCGTGGGAGGGGGGATGAGTTAAATTGGTAAGTTGCATTAATCAATCTACTCTTGAAATCATTGTTGCCCTGTATGCTAACTAACTTGGATGTAAATTTTTTTTAATTAATTAAAATAAATAAATAAATAAATAAATAGCCCTGGGGCACCTGGGTGGCTCAGTTGGTTAAATGTTCCACTTCGGCTTAGGTCATGATCTCATGGTTTGTGAGTCTGAGCCCTGCATTGACCTCTGTGCTGACAGCTCAGAGCCTAGAGCCTTCTTCAGATTCTGTGTCTCCCCCTCTCTCTGCCCTTCCCATGCTCATGCTCTGTCTCTCAATAATAGAAAAAGAAAGTTAAGAAGAAAAGCATTCTTGGGGCACCTGTGTGGCTCAGTCAGTTAAGTGTCAGACTTTGGCTCAGGTCATAATCTCATGGTTTGTGAGTTTGAGCCCTGCATCGGGCTCTGCGCTGACAGCTCAGAGCCTGGAGCCTGCTTCAGATTCTATGGTTCCCTCTCTCTCTGCCCCTCCCTCTCTCACACTCTGTCTCTCTCTCTCTCAAAAATAAATAAATATTTTTTTTAAAAAAGGATTTTAAATAGCCCCATGTGGCTAGTGGCTACTATTAGAATAGATAGCTCTTGACCCATTTCCTGAAAAAGTTTGCATATGAATTTAATAAAGTTCTTTTGGAACCGTGCTCTCCAATCTGGCTATCTGGATGAGCTATCTAAATTTAAATTAATTATAACTAGAAATAAGTAAGATTTAGTTCCTTAGTAATACCAGCCACATTTCTATTGTTCAGTGGCCACACATGGCTACAGGCTACTGTATTAGCCGAGGACAGACACAGAATCTTTCCATCATCATGGCAAGTCCTGTCAGAGCTGCACTGGGTGTCACTGGTGTAGACACCAGTGCAGAGAGCAACTAAACCATTGAAAACCAGAATCCCAGCTCAACAAAATGCTTCTTATGTATCTACTCCTTCACCAAATGTTAGGGCTCTGGTGGGAAACAGGAAATCTATGGCCCTGCCCACATGAAACTTACAGACTAGTGGAGATTCAAAAAAGTCAATATATTCCTATTCAGTATTATAAGAGAGTGACTATTGAGAACTATGGTAGCATATAAAAAGATCAGCTAACCTGACCTCAAGGACCAAAAGGAAGCAATGCCCAAGCGGAGGCCTGGGGTTAAGGAGGCATTAACCAGCTGTTAGAAGCTGTGGCATATTTTGCAAGGGGTGAAATGCCAGGAAGGTAACCAAAAAGCTAGATCGCACCAGGCACCTCGTAAGCCCGAAGTGTTTGACTTTAATCCAAGAGCACTGGGGAGCCACTGAAGGGTGTTAAGCAGGGAAATGAACCAGTCACGTGCCCACTCTTGAAAATTCCCTGATTCCACTTGAGAAAACGATCTACCACAAGGGGCAAGACTGGGGACGAGTTACAAGGATGTTACAGTAACTCAGGCAAGACATGACGGTAGCCTGGAGTATGCAGGAATAGAGTTAGAGAAGGAGAGACAAATATTAGACAATTAGCACACTTAATCCTTCATCATTGTTCAAGGAAGTCTGCTAATCTACCTGGGTTTGAATTTTTCAAATTCAGCCATCTAAAAGTGAAAATAACGAACAGTTGGAAGCCTCCATGGTACTCATTCTATTAATGTTTCCTCATAGTGGAGTAGGATCTTTATCTGCATCAATGGTGTCTATTGGAGATTAACATCCTCTTAAGGCCTGAGGCCAAGCTTATTTGTTTGCTCGGCTCTCACCGTGGCATCGTAAGCAGACTGGTCATTCATCAGAGCTTTCTAGAACCTTCGAAAAGTAGTTCAAATACTCTGAAGATAAAGGCCTGTGATATTGTCTATGTTTCAAGATGTATTTCTTTTTAAAACAGGACTTTCCAATAGAAGTTGACCCTTCGGGTCATCCTTACGGATGATTTCTTGATTTCAAAATTCTCAATGGCTTGCCTATTTATTTGGCACAGACATTATTAGCAAAAAGAGATTGCTTATATAGTGTAGACATTAATTTATTATTAATTATTTCATCATTAATTGATTGCTAATTAATCGGTCACTGGTTATTTATTAATTAGTTGGTGATTTACTGGCCACTGCCTTATAGCTCTCAGTAGGATGCTAGTTGACTTCATTTAGATGGAGGCATTTTGTTATCCTCAAAGGCAAAGTAAGAAAGAACACACAGGTGGGTTCTGGGCTAGTCTGGGTAGAGTTAAGTACAAGTGGAAGATACTCATCACTTCATGGCTTCCTTGGAGATTTGAATTCTGAGTCTCGTCACCTCCCAGTAAGATTTGAAGCAGGAAACCTAGGCGTTTACTCCTTCTACCTGCAGCCTATCAGAAAATTCTTTTCCCCAGATCAGTCCAGAAGTACCCAAACCTTTGAAACCTGGGATATGTAATTGTATTTTATCATTGCCTTTGAACCTTAAAATTGCATTATGTATCGTTGCCTTCATGGCTTAAACATTCGGGGTTTTCATTATTTGTGAGTGACCCTGAATGGAGTTCATCCTAAAGGCTCCCCTTTGGAGTATTGTTCTGTAAACAGACTCGGAGCAGTTCTGTCACTTGCCCAAGGGCCCCCAGTTAGTAAGTCTGCGAACCCTAACTGGTCTACTCCGGAGTATCTTTGCCCACGTTATCCTGCCTCCCAACAACAAAGTGATTTAAATATTATCCAGGCATGAAATTCGCGGCCTGTTCTTGTGGCTGAAGTAAAACCTGAATCATTTAGCTGGTGGAGCGCCTGGCTGGCCACCCAGGGGTCTCCTCTCCTTGAGGCTTTATTGCCCGGCACTCCCTGCAATGAACAAATAAACAAAACTGCTTGGCGTGAAGCATTGCTGCAAAGTAAACTAATTGGCCCTGGTGATAAAACTGAAAAGAAAGTCATGATTCTTAAGAATTTAAGGATTGACAGAGATCTCAGTCAATGATAATCCTAGGGTGCTCGGGCGCAAAACAAGTGGGGACAGAGGGAGAGCCTGGCCATGTGGTTTGGGAATAGCTCTGGGTTCTTTCTCTTCTTATGAAAAGAGGTTGTCCCGGCAATTTACAGTCTGGGTAAAGGCTGCTCTGTTCAGATGACGTAGATGTGATTTGTGTCTGACGTCATGTGACCGGATTGTATACATCTCAATCAGTTTCATGAATGCTACATCGGAATTGCTGAGGATATGTACGTATATTTTCATATATCAGGTGCCCCTCAATACGGGAAAACTTTAAAACTAAATTCCCTAACTCACATATATTTTTATTGAGTTACAATAAAAGGAAGAAGATAAAATCTAGGGGTGGCTCTTCTGTGCACTGATCGTTTTAATCCTGATGGGAAAACTCCCGGGTAAAGGTGTGGAAATGAGGCTACACTTCAAAAAGCATGTGTCGTTTTTAGTGAATAAAAGCAAAAAATTACAATAGACATTCTTTTCCTCCCGAGACATTTTCCCAGGTTCTGTTTGAACTACCCAGGTCCCAAATCAGTCTTCACTGTTGGGGACACTGTTGTTCTGTTTAAATTAGGGGGGGAGAGAATGTAGAAAGTCACAGTCCTTTAAAGACCATTCTTGAAATGATTTTCCCTCCTCCTGGACCCAACTCTCTACTTGCCTTGTTAACAGAAACTGTACTGTGCATGAGTGTCTCAGTTTGCCAAATTAGGCATGCTCTTGTTTTGTTTTTTGTTTTGAATCACAGGCCGTAAAATTAGGTGATGACACATTTGCCTTCCTTGCTCTTCTTTTCCTTTTTTCTCTCTTTCTTAGAGAGAAAGAGAAAGAGTGTGCACGCAAGTGGGGTAGGGGCAGAGGGAGAAGGAGAGAGAGACTCTCAAGCAGGCTCCACACCCAGCTCAGAGCTGGATGAGGGGCTTGATCTCAACCATAAGATGGTGACCTGAGCCAAAATCAAGAGTGGGTCACTTCACCAACTGAGTGACCCAGACGCTCCTTCTTTTCCTTGTTTTTAAAAAAAAAAAAAAAAATTTAATGTTTATTTACTTTTAAAACAGAAAGAGAGAGACAGACAGTGTGACAGGGGAGGGGCAGAGAGAGAAAGACACAGAATCCAAAGCAGGCTTTAGGCTCTGAGCTGTCAGCCCAAAGCGGGGCTTGAACCCACAAACCTCGAGATCAGGACCTGAGCTAAAGTCAGAGGCTTAACCAACTGAGCCACCCAGGCGCAGCCCTTTTCCTTGTTTTTGATTCTGGCAGCGTCTGCAATAGCACCCTCCATTTACTCAGAGCGCGTTTGTTTTCTCATTGAATAAATAAACCATGAGCACCTACTATAAGACAAGCATTAGTTTAGATCCTGGGGAGACATATCTGAAAAAAAGAAAAAAAGAAATTTTGCTTTCATAGAGTTTACATTCTGTATATAGAAGCGGTCCTTCACAGGGGCAATTTTAGCCCTCCCATCCCACCCACTGCCATCCCTGGTGATATTGGGCAAAGTCTGGGGACATTTTGGACACCTTTGTTATGACTGAGGAGGTGGTGCTACCAGCACTCAGTGAGTAGGGGCCAGGGACAGTGTTAAATATTCTGTGCTGCACAAAGAGTTTTGTGGTCCAAAGTGTCAGAAATGCCGAAGGTGGGAAATCCTGATGGCTACATCTGGTGGGCTAAACATGGAACGTTGATGGGTGTGTTTACGTAACACGGGCATTCCCATAATTAAAGATGCAACGGTTCTGGATGTTGGGAATGAGACACGGTGGGGGCTCGAAAGTGAATGTTTTAGAACCACAGCCTGAATTTGTAAGGCATTTTTTAGCTGCAAGCAACAAGACCCCCAACTCAAATTAGCTACAAAAAAAAAAAAAAAATCGTATTCACTCGTATGGCTGGTAAAGATGCTACATGGCTTCCCCAAGTGAAGGAAGGCCATCAGCAAAAGCCCCCACGGCTGAACCCAAGGATCCTAAGCCCACAGAACTCTTCCATTCTCCTTGTGCTTCTCTCATTTCGCATCTACTCTTGGCTCAAGGTGCCTCTTGTGCTACTACTGCGGAAAGGATTTGTTTAGTGGAGAATAACTTCCAGAAGCAATTGGCCTAAAGACCCTATACAGGGGAAAAAAAAAAAAAAAAACGACTTTTGAAGCATGGCATCCCAAACAATGTGCTTGACCTCGTTCTGGTCATGTGGCCGCCCCGTGGACCAGTCTCTTACCTGAGGTAGAGGTGCTATGATGGGTCACAGCGCTCGGCAGCGGAGGGGTGGAAAGGGAGGCTGGAGGATTATTATTCACAATTAATTACGCCATGATGAGTGGGCCAAAGGTAGGTGTGCACAGGGAAAAATGTGGGTAGGGGAAGAAATATGTATACTGAAACGCACTACAACGAAGGATGTAAAATCGTAGCCATGCTTTAATTTCAAACTCTTTCAGCACTAAGATCCTTTATATTTACTGTACTGTCTTTCCCAACCTTTTCCCATTGAAAATATTTGGGATGACATAGGTGTATTTATTATATTACAATGGATTTTTTGAAGTATATTCTGAGTATTTTGTGGAAACTTGAGATAACTAGAAACACCTGGGTTACTGAACAATGAAATCCTTTCATTGATCAACATATATTAATTGGACACCTGTGTATAAGGCTTTGTATTGGACACAAGGGAGAAGGCAACAAAGAAGACAACAAAGCGCCTGCCTTGAAGCTTGTATTCCAGTTGGGATACAAGGGGGTATAAGGCAGATGCACCTAAAAGTTCCCATAATGATATCAGGTGACTTTAATCCTAGCATCTTCTATCCCTGCCTCAAATGGCAAATGTCACTATAACATTTTATTTTATTTTATTTATTTATTTATTTATTTATTTATTTATTTATTTATTTATTTTATTTTATTTTATTTTTATTAGGTTAGAGAGAAAACAGCCCCTGTCTTAGAATCTTCTACATGCTTTTACTTATTTCTCCTTGACTTGAGGTGTTTCCCGCCAAGCCCATCATATCTGCCAGAAACCCGAGGCTCTGGTAGACCTGTCCACTGCTGTCCCATCTGATGAATAACAACGAGCAGCCACATGTTATTGAGGACTGTGAGGGGTTTGCATCCACATCACACTAACTCTTTTGGACTGTACTGTGAGGTCAGTGTTTATGCCCATTGTGCAGAGTTGGCAGAAGAGTTTAGGGAAGGTGTACTGCCCCCAGGCTCAGGCCGACTACCGGACAATGACGTCTACGTCTTGCAGTAGTCTAGGGAGGTGGTGATGCTGTCCACACCATGATCCCCAATCCTGACAGTGGAAAGGAATGGGGAAGAGCTTACCTGTGTCAGGTACCATGCTAGACTCATCCATACACTCTCATATAATCTTCCCGAGGCCCCAGAAAGGTGTCATCTTGTCCCTTCCTTATAGGTATGAAAACTGTTATCCAGAATGACCAACTAATGGAAGCAAGGTTACAGTCAGAAGTGAAGTCACTGAATTGTTTGTGTGCTTCCATAGCCTATGTTCTTTCAACTTCATCTCCCCCCACGTACCATCCTCATCCCCCTGCATCCCCCGGAAACTACTGACTTACTCAAAATAAGGCGTTAAAAAGCAGAGTCTTCTCCACTGGACTCTCCCCTGTTAGCACCATGCATTCCTTCTTCTAAGTAAACAGAGAGAGCTGGTCAGGCGATAAAGATTTCATCCATCTCAATGGCGCTACTACGTCCCGCTTTTTGTAAACCTAATAATTGACCTACATCGAGCTTCCTAAAAATGTTCACAGGGTCCTGCCACTCTCCACATATACAGCAACATTATTATTTTTTAAATACGAGACAGCGACAGCGGCTTCCTCCAGTGGAAAACGTGCACTCCAAGCCATCCTGCCACTAAGCCATCACTGAAGAAAACTAGAGAATGCAGATTGAAAGGTGTGGCTTGCAGATCTCACTTATTTTTGAAATAAAGGATGACTTCCAAAAAATGACATGAGTAAAGAGCTTGTGTAATCTCCATTCGCAGTGATTTTTCTTTGATTGATGTGCCATTAATACTTTAATTGGCAACAGGTGCAGCTGATTGTTGGTGCCTATGCTGAGAAATCTGAAATTGAACATAAGGTTCTGATAAATTAATAAACTCCTCTGCTCCAAACAGTTGTTGCTGTGAACTAACTTTCCATGGAGCGCTGCTCCATCAAGCACACTGAATTCTTTATGTTAAAAAGCAAAGTGTTACTTAATGATAAATTAAAATTACACAAAGAGCCACAGAAAGAACACAATAACATCCCCCTCCCAGGGAAAAGGGAAATTGCTGGAAGGAGCAAAAGAATGTGATTTATGAAATAAATTGGTTCCCTTTTGTAGACCAAAGTGTTTTGTCTCTAGATTCCATATCACATTATTAAAATAATTTTGTGTTATTTAATATAAATGGGGGAAGGGAGAATAAAAGATTTTTGCATAAGGTCCTTTTTCTCCCTGAGGTAAACATTAATATTGAGTAGAAACCTAGGGAAAATATCCTGAAGGTTCTATAAAAGATCTTAAAGTTATATTTTGTTTTATTTATTAACCCTATATGTGTTGAGGCCATTTATAAGCATTTTGCTGCAAAATTTTATCTACGATGGAGACAGAGCTGTAGGCCTTAGTTTCGTATCAATGAGAAACAGACCATTTATTCACAGCTCTGGTCATGATGGGCCATTGCCTCCATTCCCTGGGCTGAACATAGATGACTCAGGATATAGAGATTGATGGTTTTCAGAACTTCAGTCTCCCATTCCCCCAAGAATCTCAAAAATGGTAAGAAATCCTAACAAAGAGTCTAGTGTAAGGGGAGGGGAAAGACAGTTTGAGCAGGAGACGGCCATGGAGTCCAGAGGGTAGACTACATGGGTGAGAGGTTTCTAGTTGTTCCTAGTCGCTCCCCTAAATGGATCTTTTCCTCACTTGGGCTATTATGGGTCAGAAAGCCAGCTCTAGAAGCCCACTTGGGGCACTGGAGTTAAATCAGCCCAGCCAATGTCATCGACTACCGGTGAGCTGGCTGGCCCCATAAGCATTTCCTTGTCTGTCCCTTCTTTCCTCCATTATGTAGGGCGTGAGATTAAATTTGTGGAAACAAAAGACAAGAATGTATTAACCCTGAAAAATCATCACTAGAAGTTCTTGCTCCCTGTTGTGCCCTTCTTGGAAAAAAAAATTAAAACAAAACAAACAAGCAAACAAACAAACAAAATACAAAGGAAACCACTCCCCCCAAATCAAAACCAAAACACTTTCCTAGAAGTGAAGAGCCCAGGATCTAGACTTTTGCCCCCTGCCTCCCATATTGATGGGACTAGTAAAAGAGAATAAGGGAGAACTCACAAAAGAGAAAAATATGACATCTGAAAAGCATCAGTAAAATGAACAACAATTGGAATGACCTACACCGAGAAGAGCCAAATGAATGAAACTGATGGAACAAGAATTTGAAATAAGTATAATAAATGTCTTCAGAAAGAAGAGAGAGAAAGGGTGGATAATGTATCATAAAGTGGGAGCCAACATTTTAAAGGAAAATCAGAATTACTGGCTATAAGAAATATAATAGATGAATTAAAAAACTGATTGGGCCTGCCTGAGTGACTCAGTTGGTTGAACATCGACCTCAGCTCAGATCATGATCTCACCGTTCATGGGTTCAAGCCCCATGTCAGGCTCTGTGCTGACAGCTTAGAGCCTGGAGCCTACTTCAGATTTTGTGTCTCCCTCTCTCTGCCCCTCCCCACTTTCTCTCTCGAAAATAAATAAACATTTAAAAAAACTTTTTTAAATAAAGAAAAACTGATTGGACTGGTTAAAGGGCAAAATAGATACAACCATAAAACATAAGGTCTTAGAAGGTATAAAATGAAAGAAATCAAAGAAAGGGAGATTGAAGCAAAATTTTCAAAATCTGGCCAACAAGAATCTCAATAGGAAAAAGAGAGTGCAAGAGAGAGAAAATATAAAGGAGGAAATAGGAAGAAGTAATGACAGAGAATTTCCCCAAATTAAGGAAAGATGTAAAAGTCTAAAAGAGTGATAGATAAGGGTACCAAAGACCACATCAAAATTCTGAAAGCCTACACAGGGCAAAAGCAGGCACAGAGAAGAAGAAGTAAGAGAGTGCTGGAATTTTTGTCACATTCAGAGGGAAGATATAGCTATTGATAAGCTTTTGATGTTGAAGGAAGGAAACTGCAGAGAAAGTGGGGTATAAATAAGCTAGGGACATTCATTCAGAGAATTAACATAGAATGTGTCATCTTCGGAGTAACAAAATAAAATTTGATTTATCCAGTGGAAAGTAGAGGAAAGACACAAAAGGATAAATACTAAACAAAAATATTAAACTACAGAAATAAATCCTAATATGAAACACACTGAAAAGTTCAAAATAATGTATTGGAAAATATTCTAGGCTAACATGAACCCAAGACAACCAGGCTAAAAATTTTAATATCAGGCCAAAGAGAATTTAAATCATGAGAGAAGAAATAGGATTTACAAGAAAGTAACGATACCAAGAAGGCATAATTATCACGAACGTATACCTTCCTAACAGTATAGCCTAAAACTCTATACAGCAATAGCCAATGAAACTACAGAAAATAGTCTCTAAATCAGCAACAGTACTTGTAGGTCTAACTGACCTCTTTTGGAATCTGATATAGATCAGTTAGAAAAAAAAGTAAGCAATAGTATGAAAGATGCGAATAATATTCTTAGTAAGCTTTGCGTATTATCAATATATATGCAACTAGTTATTGTGAGGTATAAACTCAGTGGGAATAAGCAGGAAGTGGCTTTCCCATTTCCAAGAACTTCTTTTCACCTTATGTTGTCAAATCTTCCTTTAGCATTCTTTAATGACAACTTGGACAAATGCCTAACTCTTTGGTCACTGTTGGTTATTAAAAATTCAATCTAGTTAAAACTTCAGACTCAGTTTCCATAGAACTCTTTTTCTCTTCTCTCCTAATGCAGAGGAAACACAGGGATCTACAGCAGGGAGAGCCCCCTGTCTCCTCTTTCTCCGCCCTTCTCCACTGTGGGGGGAAAGGGTAAAGTCCAGTCTAGCGATGACTGCCTTTTCCTTTTTATGAAGCTTAACTCTTCTGGTGTTTAAAATAAGAAATCTTACTTAACTAGTCAGCTATCGGTGTTTGGGAGGCTCCCTTGTCTCTCTCTGGATCAAACTGGTTGTGTTGGCTTATATTACTTCAAGGAGTTAAGAGCTCTATTCCATATCAAAGAAAAGAGGCAAGAGTTTCTCCGCAGGAGCTGTGCTTCCTACAAGACTGAACATCTGGACGCCAAACTATGATGAAGTAGTGAGACACTCACCACAGGCAAAGAACCTAAGGAGGCACCAAAAACACTCAGTAATCAAGGTAAATAGTATTTTAATGTAACTTTTTTTTTTTTAGATTTTATTTTTAAGTAATCTCTGCACCCAACATAGAGCTCACACCTACAACCCCAAGATCAAGAAACACATACTCTTGAGTGGTGGAGTCAGGCGCCCTTTAATGTAACATTTTTAAAAATCAAAATCAAGCTGAAAGAAATGTATGATCAACCAAATATCGAAATTTTCAATAACGGGAGAACCAATATTGCTGATTCTTTCTTTTGCCTTAGGCTCAACTATGGCACTGGGCAGGCTTGCTTTTGACTGTCTCTTTCTCTCTCCTTCTAGTTTGACATAGACAGGAAAACAGAGGTTTGAGGGTAGCTGATGACAACAATGGCAGTTCTATTTTCTTATAGTAAGCCCTGAGGAAGAGGTATGGCTTCTAGTATTGATAGATTCCTTTTTATAAAATAAGAAACTTAATGCCTTGTGGTTTACATCAGATGGCCCTACCTCCTGGCCAGTTCAAGGCCATTACCAGAAGCCCAGCAAGAGTTTTAAAGAGAGAGAAACTAGAGGCACCTGAGTGGCTCAGTCATTAACCATCTGACTCTTGATTTCAGCTAGGTCATGATCTCATGGTTTGTGAGACCGAGCCTGGTGTTAGCCTCTGTGCTGACAGCACAGAGCCTGCTTAGGATTCTCTCTCTCCCCTCTCTTTCTGCCCCTCCTCCCTCTCTCCCCCAAAATAAATAAATAAACTTTAAAAAAAATTAAAGGGAGAGAAACTAAAGAGTACCTCCAACCAATACGGGATGCATATTATTTTCTAAGGATACATGATATATTGTAAAAGATTCCATATTCTAGATTCTGAAGCATCAACAAATTGCAAAGGAACTGTAGATTGAAGAACTTTTTTTAAGTGCCAATATTCAGCTGCATCTGACCTACAAAAATGGCAATTTTACTTGGCCTGAACTAACCTATCCCATAAACTATTATCTGACTGTAACATTATAATATTAAATATCAATAATAAAAGGACAATGTGAAAAACATTTCTGAAATTTTTAATGTAATTCACTAAATAGAAATATCTTGCCTTCGGCAAGTTTGATTTGGACTAAGTCTTCCCCATTTAAAACTACCTTCTCCAAAACCTGTATAAGAAGCATTTAAAAAAATTTAAACATCGGAGAGCAACTCACGCAGATGGAACTTGAGAGATTCTGAATCCCTTGAGGGAAAGGAAGGCCTCTAGGTGAGATCCACATTCACTCAGTTTTTTCCTCATGGGCATTTGCATGAAGGATTAGAATCCCAGTAGAAGGTGACAGTTCCAATGGTCAGCGAAGGTAGATCTTGGAGTTTAGGACAGACAGCTGAAAGACCTGGATTTGAGGAACCAAATCCTAAAAGAAGAAAACCACAGGGAAGTCAGCCTAAAAATCTCTATTAAAATTCCACTTGAGGACTTGGCCAATTTCGAAGCTGCACACAGGCTATGACTCCAAAAAAACTATGAGGCACAGCGGCCACAAGGCCGAGGGACTGAGCAGAGATTTTAGAAGCCTAGTGTTCTGGGGAGACAGAGAAAGGATTTCAAAACCTGCCAACATGGAATGGCTCTGGTAAACATTCCTGGCTCTCGGTTGACACATGGAAAAGTCTGAATCCTAGGAATAAAGACAAAATAAAATAGAATAGCCCTAAAATAAATCTTCAGTAGGATTAAGGTGATCTGCCTGTACTCTCTGTTGCCCGAAAAGATTAACTCTCTTAGAAGAGAGATAACACGTCCAGACTCTCCATAAATATTTATGTGATATAATGCCCAGCAAGTAACCAAAAAGCTATGAGGCATGTTTAAAAAAAAAGAAGAAGAAGAACCTACTGAGCAAAAGCCAAGCAGAAAAAGACCTACTGATAATTCAGATATTAGAATTATTATTAAACAGGGACATTAAAATAAGTATGTTCAAGGAAACAGAGGAAAGCATGGAAGATTTCAACAGAAACTTGTAAACTATATGAGAAAATCAGATGGATTTTATAGAGCCAGAAAATATACTATCTGAAATGAATTCAATAGCTGGGTTTAATAGCAGATTAGACAGAGTAGAAAACATAGTTTATAAACTAGAATACAAGTTAAGTTTAGAGTATTCAAACTGAAGGGGCACTCGGGTGGCTCAGTCGGTTGAGCACCAGACTTTGGCTCAGATCATGATCTCACGATTCATAAGTTTGAGCCCCGCATCAGGCTCTGTGCTGACAGCTCAGAGTCTGGAGCCTGCTTTGGATTTTATGTCTCTCTCTCTGTCTCTCTTCCCCTCTCCCACTTACACTTTGTCTCTCTCAAAAATAAATAAACATTTTTTAAAAAGTATTCAAACTGGACTACAGGAAGAAAAAATATAAAAAGAAGAAGAGTAAAAGAGAGAAGTAGGACATGGTGAAAATAAGCAACATGTGTAACTGGAATCCCACAAAGGAAAGAATGAGAGAGAAACAATATTTGAAGAAATAATACGTGAGACTGTGAGACTACAAGGCATCAAACCACAGACTGATTAAGCTTAAAAAAACTCAAGCGGGATAAATATAAAGAAAACGACATATCGGCCACAACGTAGTAAGACATGCTAAAAGCAAAGACAAAGAGAAAAAATTTTAAAGTAGGCAGAAGGGGGAAAAAATACACATTGCCTTCAAAAGAGCAATAATAATTCTTGGGGTCAATTTAACAACAAAAACAATGGACACCAAAGAACAATAAAAGAGCTCTTTAAAATAATGAAAGAAAGTTACTACCCCAATCTATAATATTATAGCCACTCGAAATATTCCTCAAAAAATGAAAATGATAAAACCCCTCCTTATGCTAGGACAAAAGACATTCTCAGATTATAAGGACATATCAAAAAGACACAGAAGTCAGCCTGATGGGGCTCCCACTGGCCAAATCTAGGACAATTGAAACATCAAAATAAGTAATGACCCTAAGAGATTATACCTCATCAAGTAAAAAAAGAATTCGTAAGAAGATACTGTTAGTAAATATATTATTGAACTAAAGTAGAATGTCAACTAAAAAATGGTGAGGGAATAATGAAGTGAGAAAATTGCCACTTTGCAACCATATAGCAATAATTGATTCAGACAAGAATCATTAATGGATAATAAAACTACTTGGTGAAAATTTGATGAGGAAATAGGATATTTAGAGGACCTCAAAACATCTTCCCCCAAATTACTTATTAATTACAAAGAGTCATCACATACCTTCTAATGCAATGCACTAAGAAAGAAGAGTACATTACTTATATATTATTTCCTCCAAAAAGGTACGACTTGACTTTCAACATAAGAACATCCGAACTCAGAGGCAGCTCTTCTGAAAGGTCACTGTTACGGAGTGAGGGGGCTGTTGCTACAGGTCAAACTAGAGATGATGAAGACATGAAATTAAGCAATGGCGATGGAGATTTGGGGGAGGAATCAAAAATGTGAAACACAAACTCCACATTTTCAGCGTTTGAAGACTGCTTAGATGTGGCAGGAAAGGAAGATGAAGAAGTCTTAAGTTCTCCAGCTGGGGCACTCATCCAAAATGAGGTTTAGAAGGGCACGCTGCATGACAAGGTGGACGTATTCTGTCTTAGAAGTGGACTTCTGTTCAGGTGCACATGAACCACCCAATGGAGGTGTCTGGTGAGCAGATGGGTTGAAAGATGAGATCAGGTCTAGACACAGAGACATTGTGAAGATATCTGCTTGCAGGGAGGAGGTGAAGCCATATGATCAGGTGAGAGCACCCAGATAAGATAAGATAAGATAAGATAAGATATAAAATAAAATTAAATAAAATAAAATAATAAACGAAGGGTCAGAGAATTTAGAAGAGAACTGGAGGTTTGGTGTCCAGGAAAGGAAGAAATAAAGAGTTTAAGACCATGTGCCAAGCACATCAGATATCAGCTATGCATACATATCAGCATATAGAGATGACTAACGCATATAGAGATGACTAACCCCGCAAAGTGTGCCACAAGGAAAAACAAAAGCAACGCAAAACATTTAAAACCTTGAACATAGATCAATATGGCACAGGATGGAAGAAATTACAGATGCGGTGCAGTGGAAACATAAACAGGAAGAACTTTGAACTCTCCTAAGGCATTAGAGACCATGTCCCAGGACCCCGTGGAGTGTCTTTGGGTACCTTGGAATGAGTAGTTAGTGGGCATGGTGGCACTTGCGTTATGGTGGCCATTACTAAGCCCAGGGCGACTGGTATGCTTGAGTGAATTAAGTATCCACCCTCACAGGAGTCATGAAAACTAATGAATGGGGGTCTTACCATGTGCATTGTGCAGCCTATACACTATCTTTGGCATTCAGTCACTTTTTTTATTAAAGAAAACCAAGAGAATCTTTCCTTTCCTCAGTCCCTTTTATCATGTTAGGCCTTTTTCTACCACATGTTTGCTTGGAAACTATGAAGGAGAAGATATTTCAAGTAGGGGAATTCTGCACAAGGTCACAGAAACTTCAGGAAACTTGGTCAGAAATGCAAACAGTTTAGTGCCAGTGGGAGAGTAGCAGGAGATAAAATTGGGAAGAAAGACAGGAATCCAACCAGGCGTACAACTGGCACTTGGAGTAGAGTGGTGAAGGAGACCGAGAAATCACAGAATAGGTATACAGATAGTGCTTAATGCATGCCAGGTACTGTTTTAAATGTTCTACACACATTAACTCATTTATCCTACCTCTGAGATAGCGTCTATCGTTATGCTCAATTTACAGATGAGGAAACTGAGACACAGAGAGATTAAGCAACTTGCCTGTACACTTAGCATATGTGAGAGCCAGAACTTGAACCCAGACAGTGTAGCTCTATCTGTGGTCTATCTGTGCCTTTAACAACCTCGCCCCAGAGGAGGAATCAGACTTACACAACGACAGTATTGATAAGTGCTGGGAAAGAGAAGAGGGAGAACCATTTCCTGGGTGGGGAAACCTCAAACAAAATGAGAATAAATGATCTTCCATGATCAAACCTCATCCGTAGTTGAGCTGACTCCTAAATTTGGATTTGCAAACCCCCAGGCCAGTTCTGGACAACTTCCTCTTTTGTGGTACTGCAGCCTTTCCAAGGAATTTCAACTGAAAGTTGAGAAAGGAGTTAACCACCAATAACTAAAAGTGCCTTTACCGTGGGACAGAAAGAGCTCCAGACAGAAGGGCAAACCCTTCAGGCCTTCCTTTGCTCATTAACAACTGTGCGACCCCAGGTGGGCGTGTGGAACACCATGCCTTGGTTTCCCCCTCTGAAAATGAGAGCGTGGTACTAGATTATTGCTGTGGCATTGGCACCTCTCACATTCTATGACCTTAGTGTCAGTGGGGCTGTAGATGCTTCCCAGTTACCTGGAACCTTTAAGACATTGGTTCAAGGCCACAAAATAACATCGCCTAAAAGAATAATGTATTCTAAATGTGTTATACTCAAAAAATAGTTACCTTTGAAGAGATAAGGCTATTTATCTGTAAGCAGTAAAACCAGTCCTGTTCAAATGAAGACAGCTATAGCAGAACACTTTAAACTATCAAAAATATCTGTTCCGACTGGAGCTACGTAGAACAAACACCTATCGCTATGTGACTATACCTAGCACCATGCCTGGCCATAGAAGATGATAATAATAGTCATGATTTCCCCCACTTCACCATCCATTAGCTTCTGTTCTCCATACTTGTCTCCTGGTGGATGTTTTTTAATAAATGTGTTGTCGTATTCATTTTGTGCTTATGAGTTTGTGTGATGTTACAATTATGAATCGTCCCCTTTCGAAGCATACTGGCCCCTTGGATTATTTCTTTCATACTTGTATATGCTTCCCCACTTTGGGAAAAAGACATTTTGCCTAATGTCAACAGGCATACCTTTCTGCAAATGGGCACATTTTTAAGCATTCGTTGGGCAAATTAGCATCGATTTGATTGAAGACATCAGGTTCAAAGACTTTGGCCTTTGGGAAAGTAAAAATGTTTAGGATAAAAATAGAAACTAAGCCTCACAGGACTGATTGGTATATCTTTAGACATCTAACACTCTTAGACATCAAATGCATCATCATTGTGACATTGGTGAATATAAATGGGCTGGCGAAATCTTTTAGATGAGGAAAAATTGAGATTTGATTGATCGACTCTCTCTGTAATATAGATAGACTCAAACCTAAATGTAAATTCACTCGTCCTCGAAAGGTATAAAGGGATTCTCAGAACATTATAATGTCATCAACTAACCAGCATTTATTAAGCACTAATTATTAAGCACTGATGCCAGTGATATGTTAAGCATTTTATATGTGTGTGTTGTAAAGTTAATTCTTACACCAACCCTATGATACATTTTATGGATGAAGAAACTGAGATTCAGGGGAGTCAGTGGGAAAAGACAAGTGATCCAAAAAAGAGTGACTAACATCTGAAGGACTTGAATGAGGGGCGTTAAGACACCCCTCCTTGGGGTGGCTGCTATAACAAATTACCACAAGCTTGGTGACTTAAAACAGCAGCATCAATTTTCTCACAGTTCTGGAGGCCAGAAGTCAAAAATCAGTCTCAACGGGCTGAAATCAAGGTGTCCAGAGAGCTCGGCCGTCTCCCAAGACGCTAGTGGAGAATTCATTCCTTGCCTCTTCCAGCTTCTGGCGGGCGCCAGCACAGTTTCGTTTGTGGCTGCATTGCTTCAGTCTCCAAGGCCAGCGTCTTCAAGTCTCTCTCTTCTCTGCCTTCGCGTTGCATCTTCTCTTCTGTGTGTGCTACATCTCCCTCTATTTCCATCTTAAAAAGATACCTGTGATGGCATTTAGGCAGCACTGGGGTGGTCCCCATTTCCAGATCCTAAATTCCATCACATCTTTTGCCACACAAGGTAATATGCACAGGACCCAGGGATGAGGACATGCTGTCT
Organism: Paguma larvata; assembly: GCA_030068075.1. Classification (NCBI taxonomy): domain Eukaryota; kingdom Metazoa; phylum Chordata; class Mammalia; order Carnivora; family Viverridae; genus Paguma; species Paguma larvata. Next base: position 71,325,230 of record CM057833.1, on the reverse strand, counting down.
GTGGAGGCCATTGTTCAGCCACTTCCGTGAGGAAATGACCGTCTCCTTCATCTGAGATTTCCGGTTGTGCCTGTCACTCTCTCCTGGACTTTATGATGCTTCACAACAGTAGTATATTTCACAGCGCCTCGTCCACAGTTCTGAAATCCTAAAAGCTCTGAAAACTGAAATTTTTCTTTCATAAATTTGGTACGAATTCAGTGGCAGAGAAGGCGGATGCAGATTGTCCTGAGACTCTCTATGATCTTTATCTCTGTAGCACGAATGCTCATGCATTCACTATGGGAATATTAATTTCTTGTTACTGGGTGTACTACTAGGGATGGTGTAGTAATTTGCATTATCACTATTCTAAAATCTGAGTAGATGTGAACTCTGGAATACATTTGGTCCCAAGAGTTTTTAGATAAAGGTTTGTGAACCTACAGTAAAATAGGAGTTGGAAATCATGCCGAAGGATTTTGGAAGTGAGGGAAACTGTAAGACAGACTGGAAATTTCTCAAGGACCCTAGAGGATAGCAGGAGCCTTCGGGGAGTTGTGGAACCGACACATTTAGGAATCCCTATGAGGTAGTTAAAAAATGATTTCTAGGAAGATAATAAAAGTCATAGATAAGTGTGGGAGTAATGGGAGGAAAAAGATGAGGTATTCAGAGTAACCCTTTCATCCCTTTCTCTCCAGGAAGCATCGTACTCAGATTGTTTGAATCTTTCAGACTCCCCCCAGTACCAGGGTTGGAGCCTCAGCATCCAGCTCAAAGGCAGTATCTCCTGCTCGGGTCATGAGAGAGAGTGCCAACCGCAGGGTAGTAGCTCATCTGCCTGGCTTATGTCTTACACACGGAAGAGCCACTGCTGCCGGCTCTGCACAAAGCCCATTGGAGATGGACTTCTCCTTGTCTACTTGGAGAGTCTCTTCTGAGCTCATAATCAGACAGTGGATGTTAGGGCCAGGAGAATCTCAGATTTTAGTCACCTTATAAACTCACCGTAAACGTTTCCTTATTGCTACAACTACCACCACCACCATCACCATTTTTCCCTCTTGAATATTATCCAGCCTCCCTTACACCTTGCAAAAGCAGGTTCCAGGATATCCAGTTTCTTCCTTCCTTCCAACACACATACACACACACACACACACATACACACACACACACATACACACACACATACACACACACATACACACACACACATATCTTGGAAAGGAGATGCCTTCTATACCTTTGAGAGAATAGTTTCCTTATATATGTTCACACCAACACCCTCACTCACTCTTACCTTCTTTGGAAGGATCTAAATGCAGACTTTTAATCATCATTACAAAAATAAAAATCTCACTTTTAATCTTTAGCGACCATCTTAATATACTCTTCTTAAGTCAGCCATTTTGAATATGCATAACCTTTGTCAAGGAGAGTGTGCATGGCTGGAGAGGGTAAGCCCATCATGTCAATGAGAAAAGAATTACTCAAACAATACGAACGACTTTGTAAAGATGTGAAAAACCTAGTATATCATTTCCCTTTGGAAAAGATAATATATTGTTTATGGAGATACTCAGAAAAAAAATTTATACTATCTCACTGGGTGAGTCACTCAAGTTTGCCATAAACATTCTTCTCCTTTTCTGTTTATCATCAATATAAATGACATCCCTTCATTGTCTGCCATTTAGGTTGGTCTGGAAATTTTTTATGGGTATTAAAAAGGAATGAGAAATTTTACATAAGCAAACTTTTCAAAGACATAAAACGTACATTTTACAAAAGCCAAAATGTGGAAATAAAATTACAATCATTTCAATGGAAATATTTGTGGTGCATGGCCCTGTTTTCATAAGGAAGGAGGAGGCAGGGCCTGATTTTTGGCAATTCGACGTGCAGCAATTTCTCTTAATGGAACTAGCTTACTATACCCATGTGATCAGCTATTAGCAGAGAGAATAGGACAGTGACAAGTGTCCCCAAGTGGTTCTGGCAGCAGCCTAACAGACTTCACAGAGTTCCCTGTCCCTCAGTCTTAGTTTGGCTGTCTGGTTCACTTTGTGCACACGCAGACCCCTCCCAAACATCTGCACCAGAAAACAGCAGTGCTGACCCCTCAGGGTGTGAGAGGAAGGTGGTGAGGCTGTAACTGGTAAGACATGTTGGATAACGTTGAGCCCAAGTTTCTAGTGTGACTGAAAAAAACATATCTGAAAACAAATTTTGTAAAAATATTTTGAGCAATTATATCAATATTCGAATAAACGCACTGCATCCCAAAGGAAATGGGGACTGCTCATTAGAAAGACTAGAATCTTGGGAAGAGCACCAGCTTAAGAGTTAACAGGACCTGAGTTCTAGTTCCTCATGCTGTCCTTTATTAACAGTGTCTATTGCTCAGGGAAAGGCATTTAATCTCACTGATCCTCAATCTTCAGGTATGACGGTTAATAATAGCCTTGCTATTATATATAAAAAGCACTTTGAGACCACGATAGATTAAGATATAGGAAGCGTTTTATAAATTCCAAAGCACAACACCAAATAAAGACTTGGTATTATAAATGAGACATTCTCAGCGCTTATTAAATGTCAGTCTCATTTCTTATTAATCCCATAGGACACTACTTCTCTAAAGTTTCCATTGAAAGAGTCAAAAACCTCTGGTGATTGTTAAGATTCCCTGAAATTTGCCACAGCGTTGGATCGAACTTAATTTTGGAAGAGTTTTCTACCATTTAAGGAAAAGCTTTGAGCTTCCTTTGGCATTGAATAGAGTAGCAAGGGGAGAGTCAACATGAACGTGTGACTTATATGTGGCTCGAAGTCCGAATTCCGTGGATAATCTCAGGGTGGTAGTAGAGGATGCTATTCCTGGTGGAGACGGCAGAATAAGAAAGCAGAAAGACTGTATTCTTGATGGTAGCAGAAGAGGCAACACTTTCTCCGGAAGCCATTATAAGGACAAGAAGAGAGCCCCAGTAGCCTCCGAGGACTTCTCAGAAATGTCTGTGAAAACTTTCCAAAAGATTCCCTCTGATTCTATGATACTGCAGTTCCCATCACTTGCCAATGAGAAAGAATGTCAGGAAATAAAATAATAACTTTGTTTAATATTTATGCTATTCCATCACATTAAATATAATTTATGCGATTGGTTTTTGTATTATGCTGTTTAATTATGTATACTTGAAGAGGCTTTATATTATACATGGTTATCATTTATAATTAATTAATTCAATATGGAGCTTGTGTTCATGCCTATAAAACGTTGGGCACAAGGCCCCGTGTCAAGAGCATAATCCTCCACTCTAGATCATTCTCGCCTCAAGAAAACCAGGTTTAATTCATAGCATATTTTCTAGAAATGCTGCATCCTAAATGCAAATATACCTTCTTTGTTCTGAACATAATGTAATGTTCCCTGGCTGGAGTGGAGGTGTCACTGTGAGAAGAGTGGAGATAAATGGTGGGCGGGGTGTCACCAGCACTGATTTCTGTAAACTGGACTATCAAGGGTTAGTTTCTCATCAAATTCTTGTAAAGGTCACTGGTAAACTTCAAACTACAGAAACAAAGGTTTTTCTTTTTCCTTTTCATTTTACTTCATGTTTCTAGAATAATCTTTCTTAAAATGCTCCTTCCTCTACTTGCTCTCTGTCTTATGGGAACCCCCTTGGCTGGTCTTCCTCTCTACGCCAAGTTGGCTTTCCTTCCATCACTCTTTCTCTTCTTGTACCATCCTGGACCTCCCTGGGCCTATTTCTCTTCTTCTACTATTCGATCTCTTTGAAAAATCCTAACCACTCCCATGGCTTCAACTATTCCCTGTAAGACGATACCACTCAAAACCGTATCTCTATCCCTAACTACTCTCCTCATAACACTTACTTGGACACCAGTGGAGGGCTTTTCAACTCAAATGTTCCACAGATTTCACAACTTCAGTTTATCTAAAACACAGATAATTCATCTCTCCCTCCTGTGAACTACAGTGAACAGCTTCATTATCCCTTCCCTCCCCAGGGCCATCGATTTCGAAGTCTTCTTCCTCCAGATAAATCCTAATCATTAGACACTCGCCATGTCTTCATAGCACCCTCTTCATTCCACCCCTATTTCCTTTGGTCAGGCTCTTTTCTACCAACCAAAAGAAGAGAAGGAAGTAACATTTTCAAGTGCTTATTGGGCATTCTACGCACACTTTCCATTCATTTCTTCAAGAACCGTAAAACACTCGTGTATTTTCATCATCATTTTTCTGTTGAAAAACCTGGGTCTCAGAAAGATTCTGATATTAGCTCAAGGTTACAGGGCTAAAGTGGAGCCTGAATTGATGTGTAAATGGAAATCTCAGCCCGTGCCCCTCTCCCGTCTTGGCACTCCCCTTCCTCCCAACCAGTCTCCTTGTCACTGTTCTCTCTTCTCCTCAGACCAGTTTTCCCAAGCACAGGTCTCAAGCATTTGTCATGGAGCAGCTCAGTGGCCTGTGGGCCAGGTCTTTATGGCTTCACAGTATTTTGGTCTACATTTAAAAATTGAAAACTTCCCACCTCCCAACAAATAAAACACCATCGACCTTGTCTTTAAATCATCAGATGGTCCTGGAGTGCTTAGGTCCAGTTTCTCACACGACAATAATCAATTGACTCCACTCAAGTGCTGGCTGCTGCCTTTCGACCTGGCCGTCACTCCATATAATTTAATTGTATTACTTGTGTCACTCCATCGTCATTTGAGTTTGCAATCCCTGGTCTATGAGGACAGTAGTCAGCTCTAGCTGCCATGACAAAATACCATATCCTGGGTGACTTAAACAATAGAAATTTATTTCTCAAAGTTCTGGAGGCTGGCAGTCTGTGAATAGGATGCCAGGCTGGTCAGGTTCTGGTGAAAGCCCTCTTCCTGACTTGCAGATGGACTTCTCTCTGAGTGCTGGCGTGGCCTTTCCTCAATGCGTGAACATAGATAAACAGAGAGCTCTCTTCTTATAAGGCCACCGATTGTATTGAATTAGGATTCCACCCTATGAACTGACTTAGCCTTAATTACCTCCTAAAAGCCCTATCTCCAAATATAGTAATTTTAGCGGCGAGAGCTTTACCATAAGAATTTGGGGGGAAGGAGAGGGATGCAATTTAGTTCATAGCAATGAGCTTATAATAATTATTGTTGAGTACTACTATGTACCAAGTACTAAGTACTGTACATGTATTAAGTTCTAAGGACTGTGCATTGTATACCTAATCTAATCTTCACAGTAATTCTACGAGATGGGGATTTTATATCATTATCTCCCATTTTTCAGATGTGGAAGCAGAGAGAGGTCATGTAACTTCCACAAGTTTCACAGCTAGTAGGTGGCAGAGCTAGAATTCGAACCCACGTGGTCATGTTCTTAACTTCTATTTAATGCTGCTTTTTAAACCCACCATAGTTTAAAAGTCCACCTTCCTTTCCCAGCCTCAGCATTCATTGCCTTCCTCAGATAAATAAAGCGCTAGGCATTTTCTGATTGCTCCTTATGGTTATCATTTTTTCCTTAGATCATGCTCTTTTCCTTCCCTAAGGTTTTTCTCTCCCTTGTCCTGGGTAGTTGTGCAGACCCTCCCGCACCCTCCAGCACCCTGCCTAACTTTTGTCTGCTCTGTGATCTTTCCATGGTTCCTGAAACTCCTAGCATCTCTGGGCCTTCACCTCTTAGGGTTCTCCAAAACTGTTATTCTTTACTCCTGCTATAAATATCACACAACCCCATTACAATATAGGGTGCGTGTGTGCGTGTGCGTGTGTGTGTCTGTGAAAGCGGGGTCCATGTCTTTTCATCTTTTTCTCCCGAAGGCCGAGATGCACAAGTACTTGAGACATGGTTGTTGCAGTAAACTGAGCTAAATTGTTTTTACATTTTCCCCCAGTTTTATTGAGATGTAATTGACATATAACACTGTATTCATTTAAGGTGTACTTATATATATTAACCAGATGACTCCTGAAATCTTTTTGAGCCTAAAACCCTGTAGGTTTTACATATGCATGTGAGGCATATACACCTGTTTGAAATGTCCTCATTCTATTGAATTACTATAACTTTTTAATCAAATTCTTTGATTTTTAATTTTTTTCTCCCCCTTTATAATCAGGGAAATTGTTTTTACATTTGATTTGGTTTTGATGGGTGGGAAGGGGAAGGACAGAGGGAGGCTTTTTCTGGGGACTCTGTGATAGCCTAGCTGTTTTAAGTTTCTGGTAGTCTTATTTTTCACTTAGGTGAGATATTGCCTGTTCTTAATTTTCTCTCATATCACTTGGGCTTTTTTTTTTACCCCCAACGATGGAAGCAGAAACCCAGAGCTGGCCTGGAGTGGATACAATCTTTGCAGAAGCCTGACTCAGGCAGCAGTATTATCCTGGCTGAGACAAAGCCTCACACTGAGTAAACCAAGTCTACTCGGTTCAGTGATGTTGGCTTATAAGTCGGCCTCCAAACTATGTTGGGTGGAGAGGCCTCTTCTAAATGCAGAACTTTACTACCCTAGTCACCATTTCATATCTATTTCTTTCAGGGGGTGGACATGAGCTTGTAATGAAAGGGCAGAATTCAGAATTTGGGAAGGAAGTAAGACAGCAGGCGAAAGGGAGAAGGAAAAGATCTGTGGAATATTTCAGCCATTCTTTTTAACTTGCAGCTTCTCCAAATGTCTCATCAGATAATAACTGATATTGTGTAACACTGCATTTTCCAGAGCTCTACCACACACAGTATCTCATGTTATCCTCAGTGTAAGTTTATAAAGTATCACCACTATTCATATGAACATCCTCATTTTATAAAATCTCAGAAAGATTTAAACACATGCCCAAGGTCACAGAGCCAAGAAGAGTGGAGCCAGGATTTGAATCCAGATCTTTCCAACTCAATTCTGAGACTGTTCCCATGAGACTTCAAAGTGTCAGATTTACGAAATCAACTGGCTGGAATTTCATTGTCGGTAATTCCCCTTGGCCTCCTTCTGGCACCAAAACAACAGGAAGAGCAGTAAAAAATTTTTAGATCATTCCCCAGCTAAAATCCGGTGTCAGAAGGATCCAGAGCTAACTGGGTAATAATTAAGGGTATAGCGGTGGTGACAACCAGAGAATTTTTCCATTACTGTCTTACATGCTATCATACTGGTATCTCTGCCCCTTTGAGAAGCCTTCATTGGGATAATTTCTTTAATCCCACCCTGGTCACTGCATCTGGTGGTCCTGTAGGAAGACTTATATTGCCCATGACCCACATGTGTTCATGGATATGTGTCAAATTTAGTTGGAACAATGTGGAAGACACGATGTTTGCTTATTGGATCAAATGATACCCTGCAAGAAATGTTAGCCCCTCACACTAGGCAAATTAATTCCTCAATGCTGTGCCCCCTCCTCTGTGCCTTCATCTCTGTTAATTTCCACTATATTGTATTAAAAAAAATATTTTAAGGTCTTTATTCTGTTCACGTAGTTTTTGGTATCAGGGACTCTTTTATATTCATTTTTTGCATTGCCACTGTCTAAAAGTACTGCCTGCTCTTGAGAAGAACCCTTCTCCACACCCCAGATTCCCATGGGGAGAAACATTCATGAGTGCACCACTCCAGGCTTCTCTCTACTCCTCACTGCTTTTCCTTGTCCATGCCTTCCTGGAAGAAGAGGGGGTAACTTCTCCAGTTGGCAAGTGTGAAGGCTAATTTCATGGTCAACTTCAATGAGCCATAGGTGCCTAGACATTTGGTCAAACATTACCCTGGGCATCTGTAAGACTGTTTCTGGACAAGAGTAACATTGGATTTTCTAGACTGAGTAAATCAGATTGCCCTCCCTAATGTGGGTGGGCTTCATCCAGTCAATTGAAGAACTGAATAGAACAAAAAGACTCAGTAAAAAAAGAATTCCTACCTGACTATTTGAGTTGGAACTTTGGTCCTTCCCAACCTTCACGCTCATTCTGAAACATTGGCTCTTTTGGGGCCTCATCTGTATTCATACTGTACCTCATACTGGAGGCACACATCCACTTTCCTTGGTCTCCTGCTGGCCAACTCTGTGTCTTGGGACTTCTCAGCCTTCGTAATTGTGTGAGCCAATGCCTTATTATAATCTCTTTATCTATATTCGTATATACACCCCTTTGGTCCTGTTTCTCTAGAGAACCTTGATTCACACAGCGAGCTTGGCAGATCATCATGGGATGCTTCAGAAGGAATCAGCCTGCCTTAAGGAATTCACATTCTCTCTCTACTGTGCTGAAAGCTTAGTAAACAAGGTCGGTAATAAATCTAACTCAGAGAGTGGTGATTATGTTAACAAGTCTACATGACCATTTCTTCAATCAGCTCGATGAGTAATAAAGTTGATATTTTGATCTGCATCTTTCTGACTGTGCATCTATCTTTGAAATGGTTCTGAACATGAGGCAAGGAAAGGTGTTATTATTTATGGAGACTAAAACCTCAATGGAGATGCTTAAAAAATATTTGTGGCGGAAGAAATGGAAGCGTATATAATAGAATGTCTGATCAATACCCTTTGTAATTGTACATGTAACACAGAGAAGATAGTTTTGCCCAGTGCTCCATGGGAACTGTATCTAATGGTCAAGGATATGCGCATTAGAATCTCATAATGTATCTGTAGCATGTGACTCTGTTTAAAACCCTTAGAGGTATGGAGGCGCCAGGGTGGCTCAGTAGGTTAAGATTCTGACTCTTAATTTCGGCTCAGGTCATGATCTCACGGTGCGTGAGTCCGGGCCCCACATCAGGTTCTGTGCTGGCAGTGAGGAGCCTGCTTGGGATTCTCTCTCTCCCTCTGTCTCTCTGCCCCACCCTCCATTCACACACACACTCTCTCTCCCTCTCTCTCTCCGAGTAAATACATAAACATTAAAAAAGCCCTTAGAGGTATGAATAAATAGAGGAGTCTCCGATCTTTAATGGGTAAGCATTATGGGCCATTCCATATGCTTCCTTCCACATCTTTACCTTTCTCTATGTATCAGCGCTTGACTTATAGCTAATTTTAATCTATTACTTAATTATGAAGTTTCCTTCGGAATGGCCATCCAAAAAATTACCCGTGCTTCTCCAGGATTTAGCAACCCTGTTTTTCTGTATATACCTTTATGTACAGGGTAATTGGGGAAAAAGAAAGAGAGAAAGAAAGAGTAGGTGCATATGATCGAAAAATGTGAAGATTTCCTAGTGATTCTTAAAGAGAACTCGGTAACTTACCCAGAGATGTAATCCCAGTAATTCTCCTTCTCTGCCAGTTCATTATAAAAAGAAATAGGACAGTGACAGACATAAGAAGACCAAACTCCCCCCTCTACCAAAAAGATGTCCAGAATATGAGAGTTTAAAGACATTAGTGCCCCCAGAAGCCAGCGAGGATAGAGTACTATAATGCGTTCTCTTTGATTCACATCATCTGACTGGTAGGAAAAGGAGGGAGAGAGGAAGGGAGGGGAGGAGGAAAGAAGAGGCTCCATAAAACATATAAGTTCCAGATAAAATCACTTTGGGTTTTGGACTTCACTCCCAGTTATTGAAATGGAATCTCAAGAATGATCTCTAACAATCGTAACTCAGGAGTAAAACTCCTTTCCCTCTTTCCTTGCGTTGAAACCCAGGATTCTACTCCAGGAAATCACCCACTGAGGGGCCTGCTTGCCCCTAGCACCGCCACTAATGATCGCCAACTCACTGGGAGCATCACTAGAACCACGGCCGCTGCCAGAAACGCCTGGCACCAGATCCCTCTGCAACTCAGCGCCTAATGCCATTACACTTTTTACAACAGCTGCACCGATACCTCGGTGAGCCATTTCCGCACTTCAGAACGGGGAAAGAACTGCCATTGACTTATGCCCAACACTCATCCAAACACCATCTTTCATGAAACGATCTAAAGAAAATGGCCCACTGGGCCGATGATAGAAAGTTTACAAACGAAGCTTTCAGGTAGAACTTCCCACGGCCATGTGCAACTGGGTGCTACAGATCTCCCACTTAGGAAGGGGGGGCGGAGAGGAAGATGTTGTTCACAGCTCCGCCCCAAGCACAGCGCAGCGGACTGGCTCACTTTCTTGTCTGCATGGCCCCTTTTGGCTCGCCTCCTTCTGGCGGGTGCTGTGTGATTGAGTGGTCACACACAGTCCCGGACTCTCGTCCACAAGCGGTCATTATGACCTGCTTAGCAAGCACCTGGCACACGGAGATAAATGATAATATGCCCTGCTGTCGAACGGTCTAGCCAATGAGGCAGATATTTACCCAGAGACACGCGGACACGTTTCAGATGTTCTGCCTGACCTCTACGTGGGGCACAGTGGGGTTTCCAAGGAAAAAGTGGCCGACTGTCTTTGGGAAGAGGCAGAGAAGGGAATACTTCCTAGAGGATTCCACCTAAAAGTCCGGTGGTTTCCCAGCTGTGTTCCTCTGAGCGCCGGGGTGCCTCCGAAAGCCTGCCGCAGCCTCCGACAGAAAGCATCAGAATTTATCCATCTTATACAGAAGTGCCAAACGATGCATTGTTTAAAAAAAAAAAAAGATCTTGTCACCACCTGGCTCACGAATTCCTCGAGATGGATATTTTCTTCAGGGATTTGCTGCTTGGGAGGGAAAGCGAGCCTGGGTAAGCTGGAGTCCGGAAGTCCACAAAAAGAGGGCTAATCTCCTCTGTGTGAGAAATAGGAATCTGGGGTGGGCAGAGATGGGACAGGGGAACAAGGAGGGACAAGAGGGAAGGAGTGAGAGGAGAAGGGGCGGAGCGACCGAAGGCTGAATCCCAAGCTTTAAAAAAAAGACAAAACACTTAGTGGCATCAACATCTAATAGGAAGTTTAAACTATTGGTAAGCCCCTTCATCTTCTCAAAATAATCAGTAAATTCTCCTGCGTACACTAAGACTTATATGACTGTTGTTGCCATCGTTTCTAGTGGAAATTAAGGTAAAGAGCTAAATTTTACGCCTGGATCAGTGAAGGGCAGAACAAGAAGACATGATCCCTCCCTAGTGGTGGTGGGTCCCCCAGGCTGAGGGCCTGGGGACTGTCCTTCCGCGGGCCATGGGCTGAGGCTGCGTCTCCTTTTCTGGAGACCCTAACACCAGGGCGAGGCAACTAAAATTTCATCTGAAAAGAAGTGGGTTAGGTTGCCACTAAAACCAGGAGGAGAGTCATTTATTCGATCCAGGCTCTTCCCTTAATGACGCAGTAACACAGGCTCCAGAGAGAGAAAGGGGCTCGTGTGAAGTCCAGCTCCGTCTCTTAACTGGCAGAATCCGACCTGCAACCCACTTCTCCTGACCCAAAAGAAGCCAGGCCTCTGTGCGCTGTGCCACATTAGGTTGAGCAATCTGCTAGAACGGCGTTCTTTTATGGGAGCGCAAAGGTTAAACGGCGAGTCTCCATCTCACCCTGGCAGCACAGCGTGGCCCAGCGCGAAGAACACGGGCTCTGGGATCAGAGAGACTCCGTGGACTGCGCTGTGCAGTCTTGGCAAGTGATGTAATCTCAGCGAGATTAGATTTAGAATCACCGAGTGATTGAATCTCACTCGGGTTATCATCCATAAAGGGAACAATAATCCCATGCAGGCAGGACTTTTTAAAAATTTAATAAAGCAATATGTGTCAAGTACACACCACATAGTAAGCAATGGATAAATGGAAGCAATTATTATCGTTATCAAATAGAGACCTTTATAAATGTGCCACGAGATTTATTTTTAAATGCTTTTCGCTTAATTATAAGACTAATACATTTTCATTCTCAATAATTGAGAAAATCCAAAGGACTCTTAGAAAGAGAGAAGAGGATTTCCCACTTTCCTCCTACCCCGTAAAAACCGCTGTTAGCAGGTTGATGCGTTTCAACAGGAATGATTTAGAATGTGCCATTTCTTGTGCCTTGTAACCTTCCAAGAGCACTCAATTTAGAATACAAATTTGGCAGGAATGCAGTCTGTTCTAAAACCAATTTCTTGTTTGTTTGTTTTTTTCTTCTTTTAGGGGGTAGTGGGAGGAGAGAGATTGTACACAGATATAAACTATGTCAATATAAATATTCTCACGTTTGAAAATCGTATTGTCCTCCTGTTTCCCAGCTTGCTCTGCGGAGTGCTTGATGATCCATTAAACAAGTTCCCACGCAGTATCTTCTTCGCTGCGCGTGAGAGCCCAGGGCGTCAGGTACAGGTATTAGACACATTTTACAGATGAGGAAATTGAGGATCAGAAGAGTTAAATGATTTACTCTAGGTCTTTCTGGGAGTAAGAGCTTGGACTGCAGCCTAGGATTTCTGACTCAGAGCCGGTACCTCTCTGCTAATTATCCGTACCAACGAGAACCCTCCCTAATTAGCCTTAATCATCTGAACAAACCTCAAAGATAAATCAGGAAAGAGCACGGGGCGCCAGTGACAGCACAGGGGGACAAGCCAGGAGACCCTCGTGTGATGCCTATTTTCGGGATTGGCAAGTCACTCACCCTCTCTGGGTTTAAGTGTTCTTCATTTGTCAAACGAGAAGGGATGGACTCTTGAGTGGCGGGTTGGACATTCTAATACTAAATTCTATTATTTTAAAGTGCATCGAAAAATACGCATCCTCCTAACTTGTAAAAACATTCTGATATGATGCATTAAAAACACTACTCTAAAAAATCCAGAAGTTGACAGCAAAACACCTTCCACCTAAAATGTCAAGAATCTCCAATCTGGTCCAAGTAAGGGGATGGGAAAAGAGCTTGATTTGAAAATCTACAGTTCGGGGAGCCCCAATTTGGCAGAGAGAATTCAGCCAAACAGGAGTATTTCAAGTGGAATTTCAAACGTGGGTATCTTTTTCCGAGATAAAGAGCTGAATTCCAAGTTGGATCCTTGGTGCCTGCTTTATCATGTGCCATCTTGTTATTGGCCATAAGTCAGTGGGGGCCTTTCAGACCACGTATGCTCTTTGGACCAGATTTTATGAGAGATGCTGAGATCGGCTAAATGCTTCTTGGGGGAGATGAAGGAAGAATCACTGAACCTAGCCGGATCCTCTGAATCTGAACACGAGAGGCTAAATTCTTAATCCGAGAAATGCACGTGTTGATCCAGTCTCCAGTACGCAAGACTGCCAGCCAGGTACACTCGGCCCCTGGCCCCTGCCAAATGCAATTGGCGCTCGTGTCCTCCTGATCCTTAGACTCAGCTGACCTCAGATGGCAGCACTCCGGGAGAACCCAGGCAGGACACGGGACCAGCCGCTGAGCGGCAGAGGAAGGCGTGCGTTGTGGCTCTCTCCCATGCTTGGAAACGCAAGGCCCTTCTTGTGAACACATTTCGTTTCCTAGATTGTCGAACTCAAAGGAGATGATTTTCTGAGCTATACACTTGACGAAATCATCATGTGTTTGCGGTGTATTCCCGTCTCTCAGCCTGGCATTCGAGGCCCCCGCATCTCTGGACAGCCTCTCCTACCATGCCCCTGCCAGGTTTGACTATCCTGCCAGGATGAACTCTGTTCCCCCCCCTTAGGACCCACCCCACAATGGAAATAACTCCCACTTCCTTGCCACCCATCCAAGGCCTTTGTGTCCTCCAAATCGCAACAACGGTCATACATCTTCAGGAAGCCTCTGCTGTCTAGCAGGCTAACATCCGTTGATAACCGCCCTCTTGGATGCTTACGGCACCTACTGTCTGTGTCTTACCTTTAGTTCTTAATCACGCGCAGTCCTGCAGTACCCACGTGTGCACTCTAAAGCTCATCAGCTCAGCCAGGTGGTCATTTCCTGAAGAACGAACACTCTGCCCTTCGGTGCATATGGACGGAGGCAGAAGAGTATGGAGTTGAGAGGCCGGGCGTTTTTGACGATGCCTCACGTGAACGCCAGCCGTAGTCCTTACTGGCACGTGGCCTTGGTCAGGGGCCTAACATCTCTGGGAACCTCTGTCTCCTCGTCTGTAAAATGGGGAATAGGACAGTACTTGCCTCATGAGGTTGGGTGGAGGACTTTAGGAGTTTTTCAGATACCGTGCCCAGAACGTCTCAAAGCACACAGTGTTAGCCATCGCGCGTAGGAGAGGCTCAACCTCCCGTGGGCTCCATGGGCCCTGGGATACACATACACACAAATTCCCTCAGACGCTGGGGAGCGGGGGTGGAGGGCAGACCTGGACTCAAATAATTAAACTACAACGTGATCAGCATGATCATAACGGGAAGTATGAGGAACGGCGAGTCCCCTGGTACCCGACACAGGGCATTGCTAGACTAGGTGCACCGTCCGTGAGGAATGATTTGATTTGAGTGGTGCTGGTTGAAATCTATTAAGTTAGTAATCACATACACAGTACCTCAAAAGAGTCCTTTAGTGGCTTTATAATGCAGAAACCACAGACGG